>CM077817.1:2972500-5372500 GCA_039764185.1 Tamarix austromongolica
ACCCTGTGTAGCACGCCTCTATCGTGCACTCGATGCACCCCAACCCGCTCCCTTTCCCTTCTTAACCTAGGCATCTATCTTTTTTCTCCCTCGTGTGTCATTTCCTCCCTTCCATTTTTGGCCCCTATAGCACATTTCCCCACTACACCATGACGCCCGCCATCCCGTCGACTCTGCACCGCCCTATCCTGCCTACCCCTTTCCCTACCACTCCCCCTACCCCGTCGCACACCTAAACTTTGCCTCCCTCCTCCTCCTCCTCATCCTTATTTTCTTCTTATTCTTATGTTTCAACATGATTATCAATATTATATGGTGTAGGGGTATTTTGGTAATTTTAAGTGTACCATAATGATTATTCTAATAAACATGCATGATAAGTGTTGTCTGTTGTTAAGCATAATAATAGGGGTTTTGTTGTTTTAGAAATACATGTTATGGCATGATTATCACTATTATATGGCCTAGGAGTATTTTGGTAATTTGGAGTGTACCATAATGAATATTCTAATAAACATGCATGATATGTGTTATTTGTTGTTAAGCATGAGAGTAGGGGTTTGTTGTTTTAGATACGCCTGTTGTAGCATGACTGTTATTACGATATAACCTAGGAGTATTTTGGTAATTTAGAGTATACCATGATGATTATTTTAATAAACATGCATGACGTGTATTATTTGTCGTTAAGCATGAGAATGTATGTTTTGATGTTCTAGAAACATATGTTATAGTTTTACATATAGAATTGTGTAAGAGACAAAATGGTCATTTGGCATGTCTGGTAATTTAATTACATGATAAATAATTTAATTATGGTATATTATAATTTATATGGCAAGTTGATAAATAAAATGTATTTTAATAGAAATGGATGGTAAAGTGATAACTTTAGCCTTAGGGGTATTTTGGTCATTTTGACCTAAAGAGTCTAAATGTGAGCAATTGAGCCTACGATGGTCTTAGCAGATTTTTAATATTGACATTGATAATGATCTTAGTCATGGTTATCTCATAATGTTTGGAAAAATAAAAATGAAGAATTGGGTCTATGTGATTAATATGTATTTTCGTGATCGCCCTTATAAAATACTAATACTTAAAGTGAAAGACCTCGAGATTGGGAATTGTGGCTCTTTAGAGATCGCTACCCTAAAGATGTGGTTTAGCCCACAATTGTTATGGTTTTTGCTAGTGTGTCTTAGTACCCCCAAATAGGCCATATATCTTACTCTATTTAGCTCTACAGACATAATTAGGGGGTATGCATACTTATAGATTAGCTGGCATCGTCAGTAGTGTATTATATACCTTCGTGTATTAGTAAAACCAGAGTACCTTTGCGTCCCTGGGTTGATAGTTGATAGAATATTATGTTGCCCTTGTGTGTCAGTATGACTGAAGTACCTTGTGCCTCTCGAGTAAATAAAAATGGAAATTATTGATATTTGAACGGAGATGTAAATAAAAATACCTTATGCTTACTTGTGGTCTGGTAGCAGCATTTGTGCCTACGTGTGGTACGGTATCTACCTTTGTGCCTACCTATGATGATGTATGTTGTTATCGGTTGTGTTGATGACCCTACCTGTGTTATGAGAAGTTATGGGTTTGATGATGATAATTGTGGCTATGGTTATAACTTGAGAATGATATTGATTTCTAATTATACTACAAATAGCATCTCTTCGATGGTCCATTAGTAAGTTTTTTTTTTTTCAAGTGAACAAGCATTGGTAGTATAGTATTGATGTTATGCAGTTATATGAATGACTGTCGTATTTCAATTAATATATACATGATTAAATGTTCATGTATTATTGTGGGCATTTTATGTGTTCCATGTGAACCTTACATATTAGTTTTATATAATTTTTTACTTAACACCGTTATTGTAATACCCCAATTTGAGCAGAGTGTTATAAGAATCGATCTGACTACTTATATCAACACAATATACCATCCTTTTGATGATTCCATCCTAAGAACTCAACGGTTAAGCGTGCTGACCATGGAGCAATTTTTAGGATGGGTGACCCTCCTGTAAAGTATTGGAAATTTTCTAAAAAATTATTGGGAAGTGTGTGAGTGAGGACAAAACACACTAAAAGGACTCATGTTGGTCTATGGGGTTAGCCGATCAATCCTAAAGCACTCTAAGGTAGCCCTCGTGCGGTCGTATCGACTCGGGGTGTTACAAATGGTATCAGAGTGAAACTACGACTGTGAACTGAATTTGGATGAGTTAGTCAACCATCTAGTGGGACAATTATTGGGATAAACTATTGAGATAGTTAGTAGTTGAGGCCCAACGAGGACATTGCGTTCTTTGAGTGGGGTGAATGTAATACCCCAATTTGAGTAGAGTATTATAAGAATTAAGCTGGTTACTTATATTAATATAGTATACCATCCTTTTGGTGATTTCGTCCTAAGAACTCAACGGTTAAGCATGCTGGCCGTGGAGTAATTTTTAGGATGGGTGACCCTCCGGGAAGTTTTGAAAATTTTCTAAAAATTTATTGGGAAGTGCGTGAGTGACAAAGCGCGTTAAAAGGACTCGTGTTAGTATATGAGGTTAGCCGATCAATCCAAAAGCACTCCAAGGTAGCCCTCACGTGGTCGTATCAACTCAGGGTGTTACAGTTATACCGAAGGTTTTCTTTCTTGAGCCCCTGCTTATTCGATGTGCAACTGCCTTTTTAAGTTAACTTGCAATATTTATTCAAGGCTATCATTCGAGTTGAGATTGTAGGATTATCCAGTGTTTGTCAGGTGTCTTTTGAACCGGAAAATTCTGCACTTCTTACTGTCTTTATGTATTTCCTTTCACTAATATTTTGTAACCACGAATAGTTGGTTCTATTCAAAATGTTATTTAGTTGATTCAACTCTCCTGCTATTCTAATTTACAATTATGAACTTAATTTAAGTGGAATAATATTTTTAGCCTTAACACTTGGTAACAGAACAGTAGAGAAAATCAGACTTGTATCAAGTGTGGTTGTAGTACCCCATGATTTACTATTTTAGCTTATGCATTTAACTTTAAAAAAAATCAATTAGTGAATTTGGGGGTGTTACATCTTAGCAACTGGTTGGGAGTGTTATGGGCATACACAACTGTAATACATCGAATTTTTTTTGACTTAATCCTATATCATTAATACTCTAAATTGATTCTAATCTCGAGAAAATCTTATTTTAGCCTTGACCAAATTTCTTAATCCCAAAATATTAACTTAATTTGAATCTTTGACTCGAATAATTTATATTTTGTGACCCAATCTTAATTCCACTTAATTTTATCACTAATCCTACCTATTTTGAGCTAATCCAAAATTATCTAAAACTAATATTAAACCTTTTCTCTTTTTCCTTTCTTTTCTCCTTTTCTTTTTCCTTTCTCCTGTCTCCTCCCCGCCATAAGGCTTAACTAGTTTTATTCTTATTCTTGCAACTTGCACCATTTCCCATCACCCTCTACTGCAACCATCATCATCACCATCACCCCTCACCTTCGCCATCTCACATTGTTGTTGCCTCGACTGCACACCATCCCTTGCCCATTTTCATCTTCATACAAGTAGGGATGGTAATTTTTCATGGGTTTGGGATTCTGTCATGGATTCCCCGTTCACGTTAGGAGAGGGAATTTGGGGATTTTTAACGGGGATGGGTTGGGGGTCCCTATCCCCGAACCCGCCTCAAATATTTTTTTTAATATATATATATGCTTTTTTATTAAATATAAATTAAAAGTATAATATAAAAAAGGCTTGAGGATTGGGGATGGGATCAGAGATTGGGTATAAAGTCGAGTTTTGGGGATTGAGTCGAATTTCAAGGTCAGGGAATAAATCAGTGATGAGAAATAGATCGGGGATCGGGTTAGGTGTGGGAATTTGATTCCTGCAGGGATCGGATCGAGGAATCTTCGATAAAAAAAAAGCAGGGATCGAGTCGGGTTTAGGGATTATTTTTCCTATCGGGTTTGGGGATGGGGATGGGGTCCCCGTCCCCAACCCGCTCTGTTGTCATCCCTACATACAACACACCCACACACAACCATCACTCTCAACCATATCTTCTGTTGAAAATTTTCTCCACCTCCTCATGCTTCTACTATCCATTGTGCCTTGTCATCATGCAGTTGCACCATCTCCCCCTACACCATCTGTTTCACACACCTCCCTCTTCATTTTCACCCATCGCACGCCTCATATATATATATATGTGTGTGTGTGTGTGTGTGTGTGTGTGTGTGTAAGGACACACTACTCATCTCTCTCCTTCCTTCCTCTTTTATTTTGCCTCATTTCTACCCATTTTGTGTCAAGAAACCACTATCCGAACTCCTTATATTTTCTTTCTCTCCTTCTTCTTCTTCTTCTCCTCCTCCTCCTCCTCCCTCAGTCGTGCTCTGTTTTGCATTCCCAAACCACCTCCATCACCACCACACACCACCCAAAGCATGGTGGACCGCCCACCAAGGTTGCATTATCACTCATATTCATCATCGCCGGCCACTACTGTCAACTCCACCGTTTTCCCTCTTATTTCCTCTATCCTATCACGTTTTTTTGTGAAATGAACGGCCTCACGCAAGGTCGTGCACTATTAATCTTCCTTGTCTCATGCCTGTGTAGACCAGCACGGTTTTCCCGTGCACCCTCGCACGGCATGCGCATAACCTGCCACACACCTGTGCGCATTTGTTTGATAATGTTTTATGCAATCGGGTGTCAAGCACGGCTATGCCTCTTCCCACAACTTGCCCGTGTACGATCCCAGCTCACGAACTAGGTGTGCATCACCTGCCGTGAGTCTGTCCGGCCTTACCATTTCAATCATACACCCTCTTTTTCACCCCAAACCTTACCCAAACATTACCAAATTTTCACCATGCTTCCACCACACTTCCACACAATTCAAGTTTCCCTTTGACTCTAGTTATTTCCATTCCCCCCTCCTTTACCTTAACTTTCCCCTCAATTTTAATCTCTGATCCTAATAGTATATTATATTGTTTTGTAGCTGATATTCAAGTGGTCTTAGAGGATGAAGCCTACGATTTTCGTGTTTAGAGTCCAATTTCCTTGTTGGTAAGGATACAGTCGATTTTTTAGGGTTTTGTGTTAAATGCTTGAATGGATATGTTTATTATCATGATATTGTTATTATATGTTGGAATGTATGTTGTTAATGATATGTTGTGATAATGTGGATGTATTGTAACACCCCCAAAATTTATTACTGAAAATTTTCATTTTTGAAATTTAAAGTGGAAGCAAATATGGTAAATTTTGAGGATGTTACCACCACACTTAGTACCGAATAAGTTTCCCTCCATCATTCTAGTATCAAGTGCTAAAGTTAAAAACTTACTTTACACAAATGTAAGATTACAACATAAATCAGAGTAGTGCGATAGATTAAATCACAAGAGATAAAATCCATTATTAGTGGTTACATAGTAAAATCATTAAGAAAGGGAATACACGGGTTTTATGGAAAATCCAAAAATCTTCCCAGATAGTCCTAACCACTATTCCTAACATGCAGATCAGCTTAGATCCGACTCAATAATCTTTCGCTTTACATGATTAATGTCTTAAGTGTCTTATTCAGAAGTTTCACCCTAGACATGCATGACTAACTCCCTCTATACTTATCCTTCAAAAGGTCCCGTCTCACATCATCAGAATCATGCACCTCCCAACTTGGTCCAACATCCTTTCCTCCATACCCTAACTCACACTATAAGTCCAACTCCTATGTATGTGAGTCAAGGCCCACTACCTTACACTTCCAAGTCCACTCACTACCTTACTCTAGGATTTTCTCCAAAAACCCTAAATTAAGCTTATGTGGCCCATCATATTCTACATCACAAACCTAAACTATTTTAACACCCCACACATCATAACTCTTAGATTCGACCCTCATCATCTCACTTTACTCACCAAGTACACATATGCCCACGAAACCCTAGGTAACCACATCAAACCCTGGCTTCCTCATTTCCACATGTCACACTTCCATTTCTCACCTTCCACTTCTTATTTTTCCATGCTAATCATACTCATCCTCACACAATGATTTCCATCCTCATCTCTTACTCCACTCACCCTCATTTAATTCTCTTTTTACCTCCTTCTCAGACTAGGGTTTCCTCCCAAACCCTAGCTCGGTCTCCTATGTACCCTTATACTATTCCACGTATTATTTTTCACCCAAAACCTCCAAACTCTGAAACAACACTTCCACTATCTTTCTCACACCTCAAATCAACTTTCCATACGTAAAATTCACCCCCGTGTAGATTTTATAAAATCCATGTAATCCTTCAAACTTTTTCATGTAAAACCCTAAAACTCCCACATGAAGCCCTAGATTTACCCATGCAACCCTAAATTAGATTATCCCATGCAAGACCATAGATTATCCCATACAAAACCATATATTAGATTCTCTCATGCAAAACCATAGATTCTCCCATATGAAACCCTAGATTCTTCCATTTAAAACCATAGATTCGATTCCCCCATACGAAATCCTAGATTCTTCCATTCAAGACCATAAATTCGATTCCCCCATATAAAACCCTAGATTCTTCTATTCAAGACCATAGATTTGATTCCCCCATTCCTTCATTTTACTTTCATCCCCTATTATTCTTCCACTGATGGGTCATTAAATTTTTTAGGTCAACTCACATCCCTTAATCTACTTAGTTCCCTTTGGTCAACTTGTTTCCCCTTTGGTCAACTTACTTCTCCATTTTCCTTTTTTGACCTTTCCTTCACACAATAACATATTAACATCCTCACATGCATATCTTAAAGGGTCACAACACACTACATCACATTCCACAACATTTCACCACATATACATATCAACATATACAATAAGAAGGCACATAATCATACCTTAATTCCAAGCTACTCCGTACATAAAATGGTCAACTAATAGCATATAATATACAACACGACATTATACAAGGCATCCAAGGCATATAATACACATAGTACAATTAAGGTCTTAGCTACACACTTACCTAATATGACACCGGTCTTGGAGCACGCTCCTACGCCTCTTTAGGGTTTTGACTGGTTTCACCTATAAGAGGGAACAACTAAAGATTAGGTTCCCTCCTACTAAAATACTATTATTTCCTAATTTATTCTAAGTTTAGGGTTTTAGATAAAATAATAATATAATAGTAATAACACTAACTAATTACTAATTTTACTAAAGGTAATAATAATAATAGTAATATTGTAAAAGTTGATAATAAAAGGTTTGAAGATTTTACCCTAATAATAATAATGACACTAATAATAATAATGATGATGATGATACTAATAATACTAATAATAATATTAGTATCATTCAAAATAAATGGTGAAATAAGGCCTTTGACCCTTCACCAAAATAATAATAATAATAGTAGTAATATGAAATAATAATAGCAATAATGATAATAATAATTATAATAATAATAGTATAAATAAAAATAATGTAAAGTAGGGTTTCGACCCTACTTCGAAATAATAATAACACTAATAATAATAATAATAATGATAATGATAATGATAATAATAATAATAATAGTATTCGAAATAAAAATAGAATAGGGCTTCGGTGCTCAATAGAAATAATAATAATAACATTAGTAGTAGTAGTAGTAGTAATACATAATAATAATAATAATAATAATAATAATAATATATTTGAATAATGGAATTAAAATAAAATAAAATAAAATAAATAAAGCTTTTATAAATAGTGTTTAAGGGTTGAGAGGGTTTAGGGTACCGCTTTGGGTTGGTGGTGACAGGCGGCACCGGCGATGGTGCACGGCGGCGGCCGGAAAAAGAGAAGAAAAGAGAGAAAGTTGAGTGTTGGGAAAAGAATAGGGAGAAAGAGGGTAGGAGTTGGGGTATTTATGGTTGCTTGGGTGGAGAGGAGTGGAATGAAGGTGGCAGCACAACCAAAGGTGGCGACGTACGGCGGTGGCTATGGTGGCCAAAAGGGGAGGAAAGGAAGAAAGGGAGAAAGAGAGGGAGGAAGAGGAAAAGAAAGGTATGAAAAGGTAGAGGTTGGTCTGCAGAACAGGTTAGGAGGTGTAGGGCGGTAGTTATGGCGGAAGTGGTGGCTAATGGTGGTTTGAAGGGCGGTGAAAGGGAAAGGGAGAGTTGATCGAGGAGACTACTTTGCATGACCAGGTTGGCTCGTGTAGGAAAAATCGAGGGAGAAGTGATGAAACCCTGTTAGGATTCGAAGAAAAACACCGGACCATAAGTCGAGCGATGTGTTCGACTATTTCATAAATAGATTAGCCTACGGATTAAACTAAAGGAAGATCAAAGAAACTCAGGGCACAATTGAAATCAATGGCAACTGAGTGATTATCACAGAGGAGATGATTCAAGCAAGAGAGAATCAAGAAGAGAAGAGTCAAGAGACAACGAAAGAGAGAGAGAGAGTCGAGAGACAAAGAGGAGAGAGAGTGAGAGAGAGAGAGAAATTGCCTCCGCCGTAATGTATTATCTATCAAAGTTATCTACAAAGCTTTGCAGCCCCTATATTTATATCGTATACATATACACATACAAATACAAGACAGTGGGCTAGCCGAGCCAAATCTCACGCCATCAGCCTAGCATAACATAGCAAATATTGGTGCCGACTTAACTAAATGACCTAATTACAAAGATTACAATTATTCCCAAATTAATTGATAGATTACAATTATTCTCCCATCAGCTAGATTATTTAACTAATTGTAAGAATTAAGGGCTGCATAGTCTGCAATCCTTCTAACCCAGTTACGGGTCGGGTGGCTGACCATGCGACCTACTTAATTCCACTAGCTATGATTGCCGGCGGTTGCATCATATGGGAATACAACAATTTCCCCCACCGGTATTAATAAAAATCAAAATCAATTTATTCAGCAGTTCCATATCAGCAACCGCAGCAACCAGCAACAATCACTCACAACAACCAACAACATACTCCATTTCCATTATCTGAGTTTTCCTAATTATTCACAGAATAAAAAAAATAATTATATGTACAATATATATATCACAGCAACTAACAAAATTATCCAAATAAAAATTATTGAGATACACGTCAAGAAGGGTGGTGTAGTTAGTTAGAGGGCGGTGCAGGGAGTGGTTAGATGGAAGACTTGGGCGACGGTGTTGGACAACAGCGACGGAAATGGTGTCTAATTGAGCGGTGGCGAAAAGAGGAAAAATTTTGGGCTACGGGAAAGAGCTCAAGGACAGGCTGATTATGGGGTATTTATAGGGCTAAAGAAGAGGGTAAGGTCGAAGGGAAGATGGGAGAATAAGGTACGTAGGTTAGGGCACTAATCGGCGACGGCAGGTCGGCGCAATTCAATCATGGCAAGGGTGGTTGCATAAGAAATGAGAGGTCGTGTGCGAGAAAGAAGGGAAGTGGGTTGAGTCAAGGTGACTGGCGAGTCGGGGGGAGAAAGAGGAGAGAAAATGACCGATCAAATCGGGCGTAGCTGGCGGTGAAAATCTTGGGAGCTGGGGTGGAGTTGCAGGTTGACGGAGGGAAGAAGAAGGAAGGAGGAAGGAGATGGGGCATGGACCGACCAGCTGGGGTAAAGAAAAGAAAGAAAGAACCAGACGGGGAAACAGGGTTATGAACGGGATCAAAATGCGGTGTTCTGGACTAGGTCGCGCTGAAGAAGAAAAGAGGGAAGGGAAACGGCCCGTGGATAGGCCCGAGTCGGGGAAAAGGAGGAATAAAAAGAAGGAAAAAGGAATAAAAAGAAAAGAAGAGAAAGGAAGAAAAAGAAAAAGGAAAAGGGGAAAAAGAAAAATAGATGGGTTGAGATGTTTAGAATATTTTGGTAATTTGGGATATAAAAAATAATAATACTTAAATAAAATAATATTTAACTTTTCTTTTTAGGCTAATTTAAGGTTTTTGAAAGATTTTTCCTAAATTTATTTTTAATTAGAAAAGCACTATAATTTTATCTAATTAAATTATTTATAAAATTCCTATTAATTTGGTACTATTTACTCCCTCTTTTTTTAAATAAATAATTCATTTAATAAATTTTCAAAGTAAATCCTTAATTAGCTAAAATTCTTAAAATTATAATTTTGGGGCATTTCAAAGTCTCTCTATCAAATACATTGGAATGGTCTAAAAGTATCTAAATACACATTATTCTGCGTGACTTGTAACAACACTGATGTGATGATGTGCATGGCGAGGGAGATAAGGCTCTATGGGAGGTGTATTTGTACAATGGTATCTCTTACAAAATTCCAATTGAGTCATGATGAGTTCGTATTTTGACATATTTTATACCCTTATAATGTTAGTTTTTGATATTTTATTTAAGTAATATAGGTGAATAATTATGATTTTATGCTTAATTGATAATAATTGTATAAATGTTATTATTTAAGTTAAAATCATATAAATGAAATAAATTTAGAGTATAATATTATTTATTAATTTTCATTGATTTTATTTTGCATGTATTATTTTAAATAAAAAAAAGAAAATAATAATAATAATGTTAGGCCTTTGGACCAATGGCCCAAAGGCCTAAAATGAAGATAAAAAGCCAATGAATAATGACACGGAGGGGCACAAAATAAGAGGAGATAGGAGGAAAGAAAATTCGGAAGAGAAGAGGAGAAACAAGAGAGGGGCCAAAAAGAAAATAAAAAGAGTAACAACCACAAGATTAAGAAGATCAAGGAGAGTCACGCACGAACTCAGGAGCCATCAGAAAGAAAAATAAGGGAGCAGCCGTCAGAGTAGAGGACTAAATTAAAGATCAAGGTCAGCATTAGAGAAAAGGGAGGCGGCAGTAGGTCACACGAAAATAAGAAAAGTTGTGGCACATATAAGAAGAAAAAGAAGAAAAAGAAGAAAAAAGAAAGAAAACAAGGCAACAAAAAGAAGAATGACATGAAAGCAGCAGGTCAGCGCAACAGTTCAGTGACGTAGGGGCATAATGGGCAGCGTGAAGAAGATAAGAGACAACACAGAAAGAGAGGACAACCAGCAGAGAAGACTGCGCCGGGTGAGAAAAAAAGAAAAAAGAAAAGGAAATTGCATAGAAATAAAGGCAGACCCATAGAGAAGTAGAGAGAAAATTTTCCCCAACAGAATTTATTCAAATGAAATTAATAATATTTCATCTGAATAAATTTTTGATCTTTCATCCATAATTAATTTTGGTTATTTATTTCTCTATTTTTAATTTATATTTCTGTGTAATTAATTCGATAATTATGGTTAGCTAATTATCTATTGCTGGAGAATAGGCTGAAACCCTAGATTATGGTTTGAGATATGATTTTATTTTTCTTTGTTTTATGATATTGTTCTTTGACTCTATTTTAATTGCTATCATTTATATATACGACTATGTCAAGTATAATTTATATGGTGCATGCCTTGTTCTGATCTCCTCATAGTGACAGTATGTATGATTATTTTCCTACTAGGTGAGCATATAAATATGCTATAATTTATATGTATAAATTGCAACTAGGTTAGATAACAATTCACCTAATAATGTTGTGATTCTAACCGAAGTATTAAAATATTTAGATATGTGTGGGTCAAAAAAGGAAAATACAGCTAGGTATGCTTAGTGTACTAGTTTGGATACTTAGATTGTCATCCTTCTAATTATACTTAATGCATTAAATCTAGTTAAATATAAGAGTCGATTGTTGCTACTATACTGCTAGTATTTAATAAGGTTAATATTAGTGCTTTGTCGTATTAATTAATTTAGAAAAGTAATATAAGGTGTATAGACATGATTTTGGCTTGCAACTTGGTCAATCTCTTTTTCATGATTCGATATTGACTTAAAAATTATTATTATATTTTTATCTAATTTAGTGGTGGATTTCAATTTCCCTAGCATATTTATCATATTTGCACCTATCCATTATTTTATTTTATTTATTACTTTCTAACTTTATAGCCCCCGTTAGTTTTTTCTTATTTATATATTTTGTGTAATTTAGGGTTATTATTTTTATTATTTTTGAGCTAGTGAAATATAGGTGAGCCATCTCAATCCCTAATATAGTATGATACCCTTATTTACCATTACTTCAATTGTCAATAAGAGGGTTTAAATTACGTCCGGGCTACGACCACACCAATTCGGCTATAAGATTTTGAATGCTTAACTTTCAAAGCCATCACCCCTTTCTTTCCTTGCCTCCGATGAAAATAAAACATAAGATATTGCACGAGGATAACGTAATCAATCATGCTTCATCCAGGTAGGAAGCTATATTGCTTTGGGCCAATAAGCAACTACAATAAAGGCCTCAACTGGCACCCTAAAGTATTGGAATTGATCTTTAGTGAAACATTAATGAGGCTGATCAACCAAAAATCTGCTACTACTTTGAGATTTTCCTCCTTAGGGATAGGTCAAATGAAAGTTAATTTCATATCGCTTAGAAACAAATCGTTTGAAAGAGTCGTATGAATTTAGTTGCAAATGTTACCTTTGATAATATTCCAATTGTGCTAATAGAATAAAGGAGGTAAACCATCTGCTCTAGCCACCTTTAAGGGACCCATCTAGAGCATTGCTCTTCTTTTCTATTCATCAGTAACATCCCATTCCATATCGTGATATAAGAACTCATCTAAAATTGGAAAGTCTGGAGGTGTGAAATATGAGCTTTGAGTTGTTGTTGGTTGTTGAAAGAGTGAGGTAAAATAACTCTTCACCTATGATAAACGTGCCCGATCATCAATAATCTAATCACCATTGCCTCCTTTATACCACTTTGCTTCATTTTTCCTCTTCTAACTATAGTAGAAAGATGGAAAAGGCGTGTATTAAGCTCTTCGTGAAAGATAGATTGCCCTTGGTAGTGTTGTTGCCAATATATTTCTTCTTGCGTTAACTTCCAATTCCTAAAGATATCTTCTAGGACCCTTCTCTAGGGGAAGTTGAATACCCTTCAAGCAATTTTTTCATTCTCCTTTCTTAAAATCAAAGTTATTGAAGTTCTCTCTAGCCAGCTACTCGTTGATTCACAAAAGTGTTCAACGTTCTAATGTAGGACCACCACCTCACCATACCATGCCTCGGATATGAACTTCTAAAAATGAGGATGAGATGTCCAATAATCTTTGAATCTACACTTTATTGGTCGATGATTATAAGAACCTTCAACATGTAGGGAGATTATAATGGGTAAATGATTAGATGCGCGTTGAGTTAAGTGATGCACTTTGTGTAATACCCCATTTTTGTAAATTCAGTTTTATTAAGTTTAATTATTTTATTAGCGTAATTTAATGTAAACATTTAATTATTTTAATTTTGATTCGTTTTATGGATTTATCGAGGATTTTGAGTTTATATTTTGAATTTAATTAATTATTGTCATTGCGGATCTTTTTAGATAAATTCGTTCACAATTATGATTTTATTATATGATTTCGATTTTCGGTTAAAAATATGTATTTCCGTTCGTGTAAAGTTTTAGACATTTCGTCGATTATTTCTCTCGTGTGCATAAAATACATTTATTGCAATTCTTCCGATTTCTTTATTTTTACTCTTTTTGATCCCTTAAATTTTTTTGAATCAATCTAAAAATATTTTTGAGTTCATCCATTCATTCTATTCATTCATGTTTCACCATTTCCTTCCGAATCACCAAATTGCGGAAAAATTCGTTTACGCGATAAGACGATTTTAGCCGTTTTTGCTATTTTTAATCCGTTGGTCATCAAATAAGTTTATATATTTGATTTTATAAAAACATTCCGCATCAATATGTGATAACTTGAACCCTTATTATTTATTTTATGAATTTGCGGAAAAATGCGTTTCCGCAACTTACCCGTTTTTGCCATTTTTAATCATTTTCCATCCGTCAAGGATCAAACGTACTCCGATACTTAATATGTATATATATTTGAGTTTCTAAGATTATTCCGAATATTTTCATAAATTTTTATAATTTTTGGAATTCAAGTGATATTTTTCCCAATGAGTGTCCATTATTAAGCTTTCTTGTAATTTAATTAATCAAAATAAATTGTAACCAATCCTCTAACTAATATTCCAATCCTAACTAGTATCCTAACCAAACCAAACCAGATTTGTAACTTGGTTACATGTCTCCCAACCAAAAAGTGCAACTAGTACCATAATCATGATTTTATGACATTTCTCTTACACACTCAACCATAGCCTATCATCTCTCTTACACCCCTAATCCTAGCACTCAAGTGAGGCCAAGGTCAAACCAAAAACTCAATCCACACTCCACCATATAAGATCCTACACTATCTTTGCCAAATCGTGCGTTCCTATCCCACAACGCACATAAAATCATAGATTGTAGCAGAGTACAAAGTTGATTACTTTCCAACTTTGAGCAACTTGTTCTCTCTCTCTGGTTATCCTTTTCTTTTGGTTTTTGTTTCTTTCGAAAGTCTGCATTGTATACTATGAATTCATATAATGTAAATCCCTGAAGTCGGAATCCCTCATGCTTATTCATAGCCAAACTTTTGCTTCCCGACCAGCTTTACCAAAATCAGCAAAGCTGATTTTTTTGGTGACTTCGAGCATCTTTTATGCATCGACCTTGATTCCTCTATCCTATATTCTTGTTTGGTATTTTTCCTTGCATGTTATGCCTCATCTACAGACCCTTCTTACCAAGGAAATCATTCCCCTACCCTCTCTTTTTTCCTCTTCTATCTGCCTTGCTGAGCAACATTGAAGTTTTTTGCTGCAGTGGTTAAGTGGCTTGTAGCAAAGATTTTGTGCCTTCTTTTGTCCTTGTTTTCCTCCCCTTTAACCCACCAAAACCTTAATCCATAATTCATTTGTGGTTATTGGTTGTTTTGTGGTGGTTTTCAAGCCTCCCTATTCAAGAGTAATATTTTATATTTCACTTCTTCCATTCCAATTCCTTTCTTTCCCATTTTTGTTATTTATTGAACTTGGTTTATCGAACTCATTTACCTTATATTCTTGAAGGTGACAAAGTGGTTTAGAGAAGGAATTGCTAGATTCCTTATTTTAGCTTTGCTAAGGAGCTTAGGAGTTTTGGTAACAAAACTAACCTTTAGAAATAGGATTTTGTGCTAGGTGTATTATATGTTCTCTTATGTGTGGATAGCTTTATTTTAATTATAAGCATGAAATAATATCTTGAAAAATATTGTATGACATGTGTATGTTTCTACCTTATGTGTTTAAGCATGAAGATCTAATGAGAAGATGGTTTGTGTGATTCTTTTTATATGTTTATACCTGCTGGAAAAGTGATGAATATTTAGTGAAGAAGTGATGAATTTTCAGTAGAGTCGTGATGAATTTACAGCATAGTCGTGATGAATATGCCTGGATCCGAGTAGTTTAGCTCTCGCCCTTGCTATTTTATGTGTGCTTTGGTTGTTTTAAATTTATCTAAGTATTTCCCTATATGTATAATAGTGTATAGAAGCTAGGTTATGAGTTTTGGATCATGTAGAGTTGAAATGAAATTTTTATAAGGCTTGCACATATTCAACCATGGGTACATTGGGCAATACAGATTGTTTTTGAAAGTTTTAAGTGCACCAATGTCTTCATTGAGTCTTTTACATAAAATTTGGTATATGATATGTTAGGATTTGATGTTGTCTGGAGTAAGTTATGAATATTAGAAGCTTAAGGTAAATTTTGGTTAATAAAGACATTTTCGCCATTTCATGTAAATTTCTAGAAACGTGGAGACCTAATTGAATATTGTGCTAATACAAGAATTTAGAATTTATAATTCTAATAGTTGGGTAACATTGATGAGTAGACTTAGAGACCTTAATTAAAATAATTCATTAAGTAAGAAAAGGAAAAGAGAAAGAGACATTGTGGGTGTATTGAGGAATCTTAATATTTTATCCTATTTTCCTATTGATATTTCATCTTAAGAAAATAATTGGCTAAGTGTAATATATTTTAGCATAAATTACACCTCTCTTTCTCAATTTTCTTAGCTAGCTTCGAATTTAGATAAGTCATTACTTACCTTTACTTACGACGGATTCTCGATGTATGTCTGCTTGAAGTGGAAGGTGATGAGTATGCTTATTGATTATTTAATCATGTCAAGCATATGTTGTATTCTTTTGTATTAATTGTGTGTATGTATGAGTTATAGATTTAATGCAAATGCATGTTCGTATGCCTCTTGAATATTGTATGTGTGTAAGTGTGCGAAGGGTTGAATATTGATTGAAGTTACATGATACCTTATGCTGTATTTTATGCCATGGACTCATTCGGCTTTAATGCCTCATGAATTGGATCGGCTTTAATGCCTTTGGAATCGATCGGCTTTAATGCCACTTAAATTGGTTCGGCTTTAATGCCACTAGAATTGATCGGCTTTAATGCCATTTGGATTGGTTCGGCTTTAACGCCGCTTGGATTGGTTCGGCTTTAATGATGCTTGGCTTTAATGCCATTTAAAATTGATATAATAATGGATATTCATTATATTGATAGATGTGAGCTAAGTGTTGTTATGTGGGCCTAATTTATGATTGGCTAAATCCTTGAATAAAATATTAATCACTTGAAGTGAAAGATCTTGAGTGGGACTTGTATCACTCGGGGTAGCTATCCGAGTTAGGTTTGGTATTCACTTGGTACCATTCCAGTGTTTTCTATTCTGTGATCCCGGGTGCCTTACGAGGTCCGGAGAGGCCCTCTTCTACTCTATAGGTGTCTCGATATATTTCGGCTCTATAGGGGGTATGCATACTTAAGTGATTAGGTGTCCTATTTATTGGTGGTCTGGTTACGTTTCTGGGCGGGCTAGCTAGGGCTAGTACCATTCGAGTATTAGATTAGTTGTTACGATCTCTTCGAGTCTCCATCCTCAAGTTAATATAATAAATTGATTGTGATCACGATGATAAAATATAATAACCAATGGAGCCCATCTACCCATATATCCATATTACATTATTTTATGCTTGAAGGTTGAGTTTCGTGTTCTCAATTAACATATATATGTAAGCATGATATTATCTTGTTATTATATGCTCTATTACTTTCTTCGCATAGACCTCGCACTCAATGTTATCTCTTTAGGATAGTTGTGTTGCTCAGTACATGATGCGTACTGATACTACACATTTGTAGATGTTGTGTCACAGATATATGATGATGATCCTGCGGACTTTGAGGAGGTTCCTCGGGCAAAGTGATGCGGGTTTATACCTTTGGGGTTAGGGCGTAGAGTTATTTCTATCCGAGGTCGCACATGTTATGTGCCCTAGATTTTGGATATCTCTTTTGGACTCTTCATCTCTTTTAACCCCCTTATCTCTTTTGGATATTGTATTATCTGGAGCATGTACTCCAAACTATGTTATTATGTCTAAATTATTCAAGTCTTTTGCTATTTATATCTATTTTCGTAAGTTTTGATTTATTTGATGTAAAGTTTTTGCCTTGCGCGTACTATGAGAAAGGTATGGACTAGACTCGTGCTATGTGCGGTGGTAACACCTATTATGTTATGTTAATGCTTCCGCTTATAAAACGAAAAAAAATGTAGTAAATTTTGGGGTGTTACACTTTGGCTTTAGGGAACCTCAAATGTCACTCCATATTTGTATACATTTGATCTAAACATACGCTTGTTTCCTATGAATCTGAACAGGTGAAGCACAGTGCAATAAAACCAAGGTCCATAAGGTTACATCGATCCATACATGCTATAAGCCTACTAGCTCTTTTAGTGTTTATTCTAGCTCCTCCTTGCAAGTCAAAGGAACTTTCTATTTGATGAAGGTGTCCAATCACGAGTTGTGGTAGTAAGTGTTAGCTCACCAATTTCTTTGTGGCATTCCATAAATCCTCTCATCATATCGAATCTGGACCTCCAAAATAGATAACCAAAATAGCACACCAAAGTGCATGAACCTTCTGATAAGGCACAAAGAAATTGGTTATATGGGTGAGCTAACACTTACTACCACAACCTTCTGATCGTAAATGGGAGCCTTTATTTGTGGCTTTTCCTGGAGGTATATGGGTGTTTTGTAATGGGGATTGAATTGGTTTGAAGATTGTTTCAACGGGGCAACAAAATTTTAATTTGATAGTTCATTCCTAAGTTGATAACCCTTTGCTATTTTGGTTATCTATGCTATCATCCATTTACGAACTAATAAGTAGTGGTTAGCTATCATCCATGAAGCTTTTGATAAGGCAAAATCATAGCTATCACAATAATAAAAAAATGCATCGTATAGAATCCATATCCCAAGTCAATTACGCTAAAAGGATGCTTAAGTCCCCACATTCATTTAAGGTAATCTTGCAGGAAATTAAATTCCATTGTTTTACCAAGTACTTTGATTATCAAAGTTGTTCTCTAAGTTTTTTGCGAGTCCTATTTTTCATCTTTAGTAAGATTGGATTGTGGGATTGAATGGTCATCTAGTTCATCCGAATCAGAGACCTCCTCGTCAAAATCTAACAGGTACTCACCCCAGGACCACAATGAGCCTTCCTAGGTTTTCTTTAAGGGCTTAACAATGTTCCTATAGGAATTGGTGTATCTCGCCATCGATTCATATAGGTTATGGTGAGATTCCTTGTCCTCACTCCAAGGATCAATGATGTTCGTTGTTTCATCCTCCACAGGAAACACATATTCGTTGTCAATGTGCAAGCAAATCTTTTTGTTATTTTTCATCGGGGAAGCAAGTAAGGGAAGCTTGTGAAGTGTCTTGCCAGCAATTGAAAGCCTAGCGGTGTCAATAACGATAAACAAGAATGACATGACGATTGAGGGTAAACCCTAAATTTTTTGCCTTGATAAATAAAATATTTAGCCTTAAGGTTTCCATTTATTTGTGTCAATAAATCGAATAATTATTGGCAATATAATAATTTTTTTTGCCACTAGTAAGGTTTAATTTAATAGTTAAATATTAACTTTTAAATATTATATATTTTAAGTTTGAATATCCTTTTCTCTCCTTTGTTATTATGATTTCTGTAGTAACTATTTATATTGAATTTTGTAGTTACGGTTTCCTAAGATACACCCACACACCCACCCACCCCCCAAAGCACGCCGGTAACAAAAGATTGGATGAACACGGCGTCGTATATGGATCTCCTTCATCCCCATCTCAGTCTCAAAACTTTGATCGGCTACAAGCCTACAATTACAATTCCACGGTTACAACTTACAACTTACGACCCTGTCCCCTCCCCCCTTTTATCTTCCCATTTGCAAATCGGCTTCAAAGAATTCGCCGTTTTAGAGTTTCTGAAATTACGAGTTGAAAATCGGAGAGCTTATTCGAACTCTGTATCTAGTTCGGAACTGATTCTGACTAGTGGGCCGGAAGTAGCGGAGAGGAAGTGTTCTAGGGTTTTTCTTTTAATGTACATTGAACCTTTCATGTCGTTTGAATGGAGTTTATCTTTTCCCAATTTTCATCTCAATCCTTCATTGTAGCCTCTTTTTTGACATTTACCTGCTGCATTATCACCCTCTTTGCGGTCCGATTCTACCCCCGCAGGTCAAAATCGCTTCAAGCGGCCGTTTGTAGCATTAGCACCAGTCGTCTCGGCGGCGGCGGCTGCTGCACGGTTATTGATACGTCTGACGCGAACACGGAGAAGAAGAAGAAGAGTTGCAACTGTAGTTGTTCCTGTAACGGTATGGTTTTGAGTTGTAGTTCAGACGCTAAAGCTAACGGTATTGCTGGGAGTACGTACCAGAGGGAACAGGCCGGAATGGTTGCGGAGAGACAGACGGGTGCGTCGATGATGGAGCAATTGGTTCCTGAAATTAGAACTCATGCGTTGAGTTATTTGGACTATCCGAGCCTTTGTAGGCTTTCTATGACGAATTCTCTCATGCGTAAGGCTGCTAATGATGATAATGCTTGGAAAGCGCTATATCATAAGGTAAAATTGATTATTGATTGCTTTTAAGTTCTGACCACTGACCAGTACGCATTTCTATTTTGTTCGGAAACTTTTATGCATTTTGAAGTTTCTTTTTGGGAACTCAGAATTGTGTATAGAACTAGGAAATAATTTGAATTCTGGAAATGCTAAGGTAACTTAAATCTTAAACCACCTTGGCATGGCTTGTTGAATTTCAAGTTTCCCTTCAAATTTGTGTTTTAATGAGCTGTAAAATGTTGTGTTTGCTCTGCTGGATGATAGTCTTTTTGCTTTAAATTGATACTAGAACAAGTTTATGGGGCATGTGATTGCTGACGAATGGACCTATTTGATGTTTATGGTCATGTGTTCAAGATAGCCTAGATAACATTGGATGGATCTGACCTTTGATGCAGTTAGTTCTGTTTGTGCTGATTTGTTAATGCCTGATCGCCATGACTTTGGTTGTTTTATTTGATTCTGGATCATTTCAGGCTTCACTATGTAGTTTTATTTCCTTTTTTCTTTAGAGATCTTGCCCGTGAAATTTCAAAATTTTAATCATACAAGGAATTGTGATAGTCTGATTTTCTCATGTTGAATAGCTTGGCATTTATCAAGATATGATTAAAAAAAGTTCTTAATGCCCTATTTGAATTGTTCTTGTTCAATTGATCAACAATTCTTATATTCTCTCTCTTTATTAGATTAAGTTCACACACCTTTTTAGTCATTGATGCATCTTTGGTAGCTCTACATATCTGTTCGAGTGCCTTCCCCACTGGTACAGTTGTGATGCTTGTCATGCTTTTGTTACTCGGGCCATATGACCCTGTACGATATACACCATTTTATTTGTATGTTCCAGTGAGACTTATTTTATGTTCAACTGAGGAAGTCAAAGATGAAGGGGCCGAATAATGAATATCAGAGTCTGCTTTGTGGTCAGACATTCAGCATCTCTTCCATGGCGGTTCTTATTTTTTGTTGCATTACATGTGTGAAAAATGCAATAACCTAGATCATCCACAACATTCTACCTGAATTTGTCTGATGTTGGAGGCTTCCTGAACTGGTTTAGTGGCTTCTTGAGCCGGAAATTATCTGGAGTGTAAACCACTGTAATAGGGAGAAGCATTTTGTATGACTTGAATCTTGAGCCTTGTCATTCGAAATGGATTAATATATTCTTCTGCGGGAGTCTTTTGAGATAAGTAGGAATGCCTTAGATGACTCTATTGTGGCATTGCAGTTGCAGACAGAGATGATATCTCATCTTGAAAGTTCCCCTTTTTTTCAATGGAAGTTAACATATTCATGATGACAAGTCATTTAATTTTTCTTTGCCCATGTTGATATAATTTTCCGACTCATTCTGACATTTTCCTAGCAATCTGCTTGTGATCTGTTGGGTATATTTCAGTTAATTTTATATATGTTGATTCTAGGATTTTACATGGGAACAAAGTAGTGTGAGACCAGCTAATGGGTGGAAGGATTATTATGCAGCTACAAGAGCAATTGTGAATGTCAATGCAGAATTTTTCAACACCATCAGGGATAGGTCACTTGCAGCCATGGGCCGCCTCTGGCTGAATGCAGATTATGTTAAGTGTGTCCATACTTCCGGCGAGCTTTTCTCAGGGTATTCTATGCTCTCATTGTCCAATTCTGAATTCTGTACCGTCCTCTTGTTTTTGTCTGATCTGGTTGTCCAGTGCATCTTTGGCTAAATGTTTTCATTCATTCCTTTTCTTGACTAGTTTTACTTGTTTTTCCTTACTTGATATGATTGATTGATTTTATTTTAGTTTTTTTTGGAGGTCTTGGGGGAGGGGGTCCTTCTAAATTAGTTCTTTGTTATAAGATTGCAGAAACTCACTTGTTTCCTACTTTGTCCTTTTCTAGTTGTGCTCAGCTCAAACTTGGACAATGAATTGCCCTGGTCAAGTTATCATGGTTATCTATTGTGAAACATTCCTTCCCCCTACCTTTTGGGAACCCATATATTGTTCTACTATTATCTTAATGTTACGGGTGAATTCACTGTTGTTCAGATGAATTAGTCTGTCTGGCCTGGCCTGTATATTTAAGCAAGAAGTATTGGCTGTCTATTTCAATGGAATTGACAGTTATACATCATTTTCTTGTTGACAAATGGTGAAAAGTTAGGAAGTATCTGCATCATAAGAAACTGTTAGTCAACCTAGACATTGGCTGGCTGCTAGATGTTTTTGGGTAAGAAGCAGCTGCCAGATATACTCAATGTGGTAGTTGGGGCTGCAATCTGGGTGCTTATTACTGAAAAGAATTCATATCTGTGCAACTCCACATCTATTTATACTATAATTTGTCAATCATGAGGAATGTTCTTGGAGTTTATCTTTTCTTATAACCATTTTTTCTCCTACTTTACTTTTTAAAAAAAAATATTTATTAATATTGAGGATATTGGGGATTCACTACTAACACATTTCTCAATGATTTATTTAACTTTATAGTTGTATGCCTATTTTTTTAGCTCAAACTTATGTGCTTTCTTTCTTTGATAGAAAATCATTACAACGGAGTTGGATGAATATCTTATAATTATAATCATTATAAAAATTCAATAAGTTATTCAAAAATAAATTATGTTTTATATGATTTAAAACTCTTATTTACTATTTTTAAGAATGAAAGATTATTTAGCTTGAAATTTAATTTTTATTTTTGTTTCTAAAGATGATGTGAAGGGAGCGCATGCGCATCTAGATAAGTTGAATATGTCATCTTCTACTTTGTCAATAGTAAGGAATTTCTCTTCATTGTATGAAGTGATGAGTTTGTAAAGTTAATTAAGATTGTAATCAATATGTACTATAACTTGAGAACAATAAGAATTTTTCTCATAATTTACTTTTTTTTTTGTAAAACATTGATATTTTTTCTCCATTTTTACCTTTTCTTTTAGTTATCTGACACATTTTTCAATATGTTTGGGGTCCACTACTAACGCATTTTTAATACTTTAGTTAAATCTATAGTTGGGTGTATATTTTTTCTCTTGGACTTAATACTTTCATATTTTCTTTATATGATAAAATAATATGTAAATAAATTTGATATATATTTTTTATAATTGTATTCATCATCAAAATCCAGCAATTAAAAATGTGTTTCGAGTATTCCATTTCGTATCACTACCTGCAGGAATGAAATATTGTTCTTTCCAATAATATAAAATTAATCCATATCTTTTATCATCCATCTATACTACAATTTGGTAAAAAAAATCTTAGAATTTATCTTTTTCTTATAACATTTATCATTTTCCATTTTTTTTTACCTTTAATTAGTTTATCAACACATTTTTTTAATTCATTTGGGGTCTACAACTGCAAAATCTTTTAATTATACTATTAGAGTATTACACACACGTGTGTATGTATATATTTTTGAGGAAATACATCCAGCAGTCCTTTTTTTTTTGGGAAATATACAATCTAACCCCAGTTTTTGAGAATTCACAATGAGTTTTGAAGGTTACGCCTACGTACATGATAACTCTTCGTCCAGTTTTTCTGTAGTTTGAAAAAATTAAAGATTTGCCAGCCTATAACATGACCAATTTACCCTTTACTCTATTTAAAAGATCATCCATCTTCTTATCTAACCTAAAATATCTAAAAGACCCCCAACTTTTAGCCTAAAAGGGTTGATGTTGTTTTCTTTAAGAACAAGGAAAAAGAAAAAAAAAAGGAACATGAGTGCGTAACCAACACCGAAAATGGATTCAAGTTTGTGAAGGTAAAGTTGACTTTAAATCTTTGTTTTCTTTAGTGCGTAACTCCATTCTCCATTTTCCCTACTGTTAATGCTGTATTCTTCATAAACAAAAATTCTGGAGTTTCGTCCCCCACTCCTTTTGTATCTACTCGACATATCTTAGGAGAGCAACCGGCAACAAACAAGTTTGCCTTTTCTTCTCCTTCTCATCCACCATCATAACACCACAGCAGCCTGGTAAATCAGACCATCATGACCTACTCCAACCACCATGACAGCACAGCGGCTATAGCCCAACAAGCCAGCAGAGATGACACACTGCTTTGAAACAGTGTCTTTGACCCAGCAACACCTGCACCTTCAATCCCACCACCAATACCTCCATGATGACAATGTTGATTATTTCCCTTTGATGAATCTCCAAATTCTGAGATAAAATATGTGTGGCTTCTCCATTTGATGATGTTATTTTTTTTATACTATCCTCTTCTTCTTTATTTTCTTCCTCTTCCCCGTCCCTAACCATACAACATAGCCAACCTCTGCTGCTCTAACTTCCAACGAAGCTCTTGATTAATCAAACTCAACTATTCAGTTGATGTCAGCAAGTTACTACTCTCCATGTCCAAAATTGATGCTGATACGCCATGCCCTCCACTTGTTTTCCTCCTGGTTTCAGTCCAGCTGCTGATGAAATCGGGGACCCCAAAAAGGAGTAGAAGTATTGCTTCCTCCTTCTATTGCGCCTGTTAAATCCAGTCCATACCTAAGCCTGTTTGTTGAACTGTCAGCAAGGATGAAATTTATGGGTACAAAGTAGGAGTAAGGGGAGTAATACTCATGGATTGGTGCAGACTGAATTCCAGGAAAGTTGAGTCGTCCTCTGAGTTGGAAATCAACACCAGCAGAACTAGTTTTTTTAATCTTATTTTTACATGGGGAAAAATGATGGGAGGAGAGAACAAAATTGGGTGAGGGGGAGTTATAAATCACCTGTGGTGGTGGTGGGGAGGAGAGAGGGGAGGTTGGAAGACAGAGTGTTGGGGAATGTTCTTTAGAAAAAGTTGAGGGTATTTTAGGTGAGACAAGAAAAGGGAAAATGGGTGAGAAGAATTCTATTAGAGATAAGGATAAAATTGTCATTTTATAAGAATTTTTTTGAAAATTTTTGATCTTTTTTGAAGTTAAAAGAGATTTAATGGTAAAATTGGAATGAGGGTTATTTGGTACCTAGCCTTTAAAACTCAAGAGTTATTCTGTGAATTTTTAAAAACTCAAGATTTTATTGTATATTTTAAAAAAAAAATTCAGAGTTGTATGGTACATTAACCCTATATTTTTTAAATACAGTTGATAAACTTGTGGACATAAAGGCAAAAGGAAACTAATGTAGAAGAAATGACGAGGTGAAGGGAAAAGGAAGGAAAGGTCGGAAGAGGTTTTGCCTTAGATGGCTGCGGTGAGACCTTATTCGAAGTTTAATTCCCCCTCCCAATACGTTAATGTACTCTGTAAGGATTCAATATTTCTCTGTAAAACTAAAAGCAGTAAGGATAAACGAAATCATTCCCATCAGAATTCTGCACAAGACTGGTTCTAGTATTTAAATAGCATTTAAAATGTGCTCCAGGAGTTTTCATGAGCTTGTGTCCCTTTTGCCTTGTTAGCTCATTATGGTTCAAAGAAACCAAAGTTGATGTGCCCTAATATCTTGCAATAGGTATAATGCAGTTATCGAGAGCTGGCAAATTGCGTTCAGCTTTGAGCAGCAGGGAGGAGCCTTTCAGATTAGGGATGTTCGAGCAAGGGTATCGACAGACATGGCTTGGGTCAGTATGAAAGCTTATGTTGACATGGAGAACGAACCTTATAATGTGACCAATATCTTCGAGATTCATAATGGACGTTGGTACATGGTCCACCATCATTGCTCGTTGATGCTGGTTGGAGTTGGAGAAGTTAATCAGCAGATTGTTCATGCGTAAATACAGTAATGAATAATATAGTGGCCGAGTATAGCATTATTTGACGCTATGGAAAAGAGTGAACACTTCGCAGGAAAGAAAACAAAATTTTCATTTGAGAGATGGTGGATCGAGATCAGTTTTAGCTGCTTGATGGAGATGATTGGAAGAAAGTGCACGGTTTACACCCCTTCCTCTGCTACTTTCTTCCTCGCCATTTCTGTCTCTCCAATTCGTTTGCATTTTTTATTGCTTCAAGTGGAGCTTCGTGTCACACAACTTACATTGCTTGGTCTGTTTCTGGCAGGAAAGAATTGAATTGATGTAGAATGGTTAATTGTAAATTGTCTAAATGCACTCACATAAGTAGTCAGTTTCATAACTGCGTACCACAATATTGTAGGTGATGATCAAATTGCAGTGGCCGCCATCTGAAGTTTAGATTGGAATGGCTGAAATTGCCCCAATCATGTTATGGTGGATTTTTTTGGGTAGTAATCATGTTATTGTCATGTATAATACTCACAGTTTGATCTTGCAACATGTCGCAGATAAAATCCGAGCAGCTGGAACTTTACTTCCACTTACGCCACGGCGTAGAGCGTTAACATTCATTGTTTCATAAGATTTGTTTTATAACATTCACAGAATTTATAGGTGATGAGTGGAAAGAATATTTCGTACCAAATAATCTTAAAATTGACACTTCCTTGTACCATACAATTTCTACATCTACTTGTCATTTATGGTTCGACAAACTTATAATTTATATCTCATATATTTTGATTTAAAGAAAGATAATATTTTATGTAATAATTTTTTACATTAAAACTAATATGAATGCCTATTTGTAAAGGAAATTATTATTAGTATTATTATTTTGTAATTATTTTATGTTTTAATAATTTAAATTAAAAATAATCTGAACAAAAAAAATTAAACAAACATTAAAAGCTTCCAACTCTTCTTGGTGAGGCCCCCATCCAAGCGCAAATTAACATGCGATAGATACTATAATAGCAAAAGATAAAAAAGATAAAAATTTATTTGAACAAACATTATAGGAAAAATATCTTCATCATCTTGTCACATATTTTCTCTCCTCTTTGCATGCCTCTTTTTCCATCTCCTCTGAATTTTTCCTCTGATATTGAAATCTTCAATCATTTTCAATGACTTTATTTTTTAGTTTTATTTATCTTAGTTCCTCGATTATGCTAAAGTTTCATCATCTTTAATTGAATTTCTTATTCAATCTTCTTTAATTGTGCTAAAATTTCATCCTATATCAATTTTTTTGGTGGATTCTATTGATTTTGTTATTCTTTTAATGTAATTTGTTTTGGTAGTGTTTGGTGATGTTTTTAATATCTCTTCTTTTGAACCACACTAAACTTTGGTGAAATATATGTATCTTTGGTGAAAGATATAAATGAAATTAGTTAAATTTAATTTGATTAATGTTAAAAATTTATAGCAAAAGATATGTCAAACTTTGGTGAAATATACATCTATTTATGGTGAAATATATAAAGAAAACTAGTAAATTTTAATTAGATCAATGTTAACAAATTATAAGAAAATAATAGTAAAAGATGCAATGATTAGTGGCGAATGATTAGTTTACAAGCATTTATGTATTTTTTTAATCAATATCTTACTTTGTTATTTATATATTTACTATGTTAGGTTCATTATATTAAATAGTAAGGTTCATTATCGTTTATGTTCAAAATTTACAAGGTTTATTTTCAATATGTTAATAAACATGCGACTCTTCATTAATTTTATTGGTTTGTTTATATCAAGTTCAGTATGTTAATCGTTTTAGTTCATTCCATAACATAGTTAGGTTTAATATGTTTGTGGTTTAGGTTCAACATATCAATCAACATGTTAAACATTTACACTAGGTTTATCTCACAAAATAGATAGGTTCATTATGTTAATCATTTATGTTCATTTCATAAAGCGTTTTATGTTCAACTTGTGATGAATACGTATCTATGAGCACATATGTTGATGTTCATGAACATGAAGGATCTACACTTGAATATGAGAATTTTGAATGGTTATGATTAATTGTTCACTCCGAAGAGAAGGTTTATAGGTAACAATTATGTATACAGGTAACAATTATGCATATAAAGTTGGGTTTAGTATTAGGAAAGGCAAAACAAGTTTTAGAGTTGTTGCAAAACTATCAATGAGACAATAATTTTGTTATAAATTTGGAAGTAAAGCTCATAAGTAGAAGCATATGATGAGTTATACAAAGATATATATGTTCATTATATAAAAAAAAAACAGGTTTATAACTGGAATTGTATATTTTTAAAATAAAACATTTAAGTTTATAGCATAAAACAAAGATGTTCACTGCATATAATGTTTATGTTTAGGATCTGATGAACACTAAATTGTTTTGGGTTTAACATAGAAAGCCAATGAACATAAATGGTTAAAGGTTCATTGCATAGGGCTTTTAGGTTCATTATTTAAAATGTTTAGGTTCATCAATAAAGTGATTCTGAACACACTAAAATAAAAAAGTATTTAGGTCCATCATATAAGTTTAGTGGTTAAAGTATTCATGTTCATCTCATTAAATAATATAGGTTCATTTGATAAGCCTTATAAGTTCATAAACATTTAGGTTCCTTTCACTATAGTCAAGGGTGCATCTTCAAAATCATCATCATCATCATTGTATCCAAGTTGGGCATGTGATTGCTTAGACCTGATCTTAAATCTTGTATTTGCTTGTGGTATGCCTTCTTGACCTTGTGATTTAGTATTCTAGTTGTTGTTTTATGTGTCATCCATATATTTTTGTATCTCAGCATTGTGGTATCATATAAAATGATTAGGCTCATAGTATAAAGTTCTCAAGTTTGGGGTATCCAATGGATAAGTTCATAACAAGTTAGGTTAGGATCACAAAGATAAAAATGTCAAACATAATAAACTTCCAATTAACATATCATGAAATGATTATGTTCACAACATAAAAATTTTAGGTTTATGATTAAAAGAATCAAGCTTCATGATATGTAACACATATATTTACCAAAATTTTGAAGACAAAATATACTTTTTATAAATATCACATTAGATGATTAGGTTCATAGTATCAAACTCCCAAGTTTATGAGACAAAAAGATTAAGTTCATAGTATCAAGTATAATGGTTAGATTCATAACATATAACCTTAGGATAAAAAAGAAAAGAACATCGCACACAACAAATTTCCAATGAACATATTATGAAATGATTATGTTCATTACATAGAACTTCTAGGTTCATGATTAAAAGCACTTAGGTTCATGAGATGTAACATGTATCTTTATCACCCGTTGAGACAAAATAAACTTTCTATGCACATCACATGAGGTGATTAGGTTCATTCCATAAAATTACTAGTTGCTGACATAAAACACTCAAGTTAATGGTGTATGAGGCACATGTTCGTCTTATATAGAGATTAGGTTCACAAAAAAAATGGTCATATTCCAAACATTAGACCAACAATTTAATCATAAAACACAGTCAAGTTCATGATACACAATGCATAGGTTCATCTTCCATAGAGATTAGTTTCACAAAAAAAGGCCATATTAATCAACATTAGACCAATATGTTCATCATAAAACATGGACATATTCATGACATACAACACACATGCTCATCCTATGTAGAGATTAGGTTCACAAAAAAAAAATCATCCTTATTCTTTTCAACACAGTCAAGGGTGAATCTTCAAAATCATCATCACCATCATTGTCTCTGAGCTGGGAATGTGATTGCTTATATTTGATCTTAAATAATGTCTTTGTGTGTGGTTTTTCTCCTTGCCTTGTGATTCAGTATTATGGTTTTTGTTCGACACATCTTCCATATGTTTTTATATCATAATAGTGTGGTATCATATAAAATGATTATGTTTATAGTCTAAAACTCCCAATTTTATGATACAAAAGGTTCAAGTTTAGAGTATAAAATGGATAACACAACACTATTTTTGATTTTCAAACACTACTTTTGATTTTTGCAAACAACATCCTTTGTCATTATCAAGCAATTTTGATCATCTTCCTCATCCATTGTTGGTTTTACGTATTGTTGATTTTACTATAAATATCTGATTATTTGATTTTACTAATTTTACTTCATTGTTTCATTTTACTCTAGCAATTTCTAAGTTTAAGCCATTGCTAATTTTACTCCATCATATGTAGTTTTATGAGTGGTAATAATTTTACTATATTTCATCCTAAAATATCAATTCAATCTTGGTGAATAATCAGTTAAATTATAGTGAACTATTATTTAAACAGTGGTGAAATATTCATAATATTCTATTGAAAGGTCAATTTTAATAATGATAAAATATTTACTATATTATCCGGTGAAATATAAACTCAACATTGGGAAAGAGGAATTTAACATTGGTTAAAGATTAGTAAGATACTGACAAAATATCAATCAAAGTATGAATTATGATAAGTGTGATTTATTTTATTCATTATAGCCTATAAATTGAGATGAAACAATAAAATTGAGACAAATCATTACAAAACTTTAGTGAAACGAGAAACAACTACTGTGAAATTAAACAAATGCCTAAAATAGTAAAGGAATTTTACCAAAATGTAGTGTAATTTCTTTATATAAAATATAAATTATTGTAAACCAAATTCTTAAAAGTTGCAGTGAGTTTTTCATTGAGAAATTTGAACTCGAGAAAGGTTGATATAGTTAAAGTCTTGAGAAGTTGTTTTGTATAACTAAAAAATTGATGGAAAAAAATGAAGAAATCGTTGGACGGAAGTAAGGAACAAGAAAATTAGTGAGAAAATAGATGTTGTAATATTACCCATTGCATGGTCTCTACCTAGAACAATAAAATTTTATTTTGTTTTGTTATTGTAGTTTTTTTAGCTTAAGTTTTCCATAGAAAACCAAGAGTAGTTGATTCTTTACAAAATTATAATATAGAACCTCAATATTTATGCCTCCTTGATTCTTGTAGCTCTACTTTTTTTTAGAATCACCAACGTAAGTGGCTCTAGGTATGTTTATAGTTTGTAAAAAATAAGTTACTCCATCCATTTTTAACATGAATTAAAATGAAGTCTTTTTTAAGGTATACCTTTTTTTTAGTTCAATAGAAGTTTTTAAAAATAGTCAAAGTCTTTTATTTTTATTTTTACCTTAACCTTTTTTTATTTGTTTTATTCTATACATTTATTATTATAACTTTTTTCAATAAATAGTGTAACTAAAATACTAAGGGTAAATTAATTAGATCTTAAAAAGGGTGTAAATTGTTGAAAAAATACTTGTTTTTTAAAATAAGGGGCATAGTAGGCTAGTATTTAATAATTTTGTTTACAGAAATTAATAGTAATGATTATAATAATATAGTCACATATCATATTAGCATAATAGGACCATAGTAGAAGGATTAATGGATTACTACCTTTTAAAAGACCTTTTTTATAATTTTGAAAAAATGGTTAAAATAAACTTTTGTAACTAGTCTAATTTCCCCCCGCAAAGAAATTTTATCTTAACATAAAATGGTGGTGATAAATGTAATATAAGTTGGTTCCTTAATCAACTAGTGGTTAGGATATATGAACCGAGTTCCATTTATAGTGAATCCCTTGAATTCAATTGCATCTAAACAATTAACAACTTTTAGTTTAGATGGTATCTACGCTACAACTGTAAGTGAATGTTGTGGTTCAATCCCCATGAAAAGCAAGACATTTATAAAAAAATTCATTTAAATAACTCATACCCTTATAAAGCGATGGCAAAAGTCTCTTCCATAGTTCCCCCTTAAACTATGTTCTTGACTTCTTACTTCTTAGTTATCCTATCAAAGCTCGTAGATCATGTCTTCCATATTCCATCAAATATTTTATTAATAAGTAGAAATCATTACAAGTCTCAAGAAATAAAATTCACCAATATTTTTATATAGGATAAATAATAAAAAGTTTGACATGAATAAGAAAACTGATAATTAAAATCTAGGACTATTCTTATATTAGTAAGTTTATTGGCTTGTTTATAGATGTGGGAGTTACATATAGTCTTTTAGTTAAGTGTCGCATATTATTTTTGCAAATTATTGTAAAAGTGCCTCATAATCCACAATTATTTAAAAACTTGAGGGAAAATAGTTGACATTCTTAAACAAATCAAAGGTATAGAATACATCACATTTAACAGTTAATTTGATAATCCTAAGTTACCTAACTAGTGAAAATATATCCCTAAAAGTCTAAAACTCAACTAGAAGACTATGTGTAGCTCCTACATTCCTAGGAAATCCTACTACTCACTACCCCAAATAGTCTTTAATAAGTCCACCAACTCTCACTTTATTATTGTTTTCATTTATTTAATCATCCTTGTTAAGTTTAAAAATTGGTGAGGTTTCCATCTAATGTTGATTTCTTCTTTCTTTGTACCAGATCTAAGACACTGATATTTGAAAGACCTTCATTTGAAAACCTTTTGGAAATAATTGTGAAAGTATCTTGAATGGTAGGTGATATGTGAAAATGGTGCCCCCACCCTCAAGAGTTTTTTTTCAAGTGTTCACAATACATTGATGCATAAGAAGATGTGTTATGATTGCTCAAATTTTGTTGATGAACTTAAAAAACATCTATCTAATATGATAGATGAACAAAATCATTAACATGAGACTATAATAGATCCAATCGAGTCAAATTTAGGTAGAGTGTTTTTTGTTTATGGATATAGGGTACAAGAAATATGTTTATATGGATGAATCTATTAGGAGATATTGTGTTAAATGTGGTATTAAGTGGAATATATTCTCTTTTATTACTAGGTGGAAGAAAAATTCATTCTCAATTCAAGATTCCTATAAATCCAAATGAAGATTCAACATGAAACATCAAACAAGGTAATCCATAGGTTGAGTATCTAAATGAGTACATGTTACAATCAACACAGCTGAAGTGAAAACATATTAAGTTCCATTACAATGTGCAAATTTGATTCAAATAATGATTTTTTGCAAGACCTACGCACCAAAATTCTTAAATGAAATTAATTGTTATAGGGTGCTCAACCATATGTTGAATATGAAGATTGGTACACATACTATGCTATTGAGGAATATCAATCATTTGATTGGGCTTTGCAACTATACAAATATGGTTATTACAAAGTTTGGAAATCATGTTTTGAAATAAAGTATTGTAGGTGGGAGTAATGATGGCTATAGAGTGCCTAAGACATCATTAACATTGTGTGATCCATGAATGTCTTTCAAGTTCAATAAAAAATAATTTATATTGATTGTATCATATACAGTGACAATCAATAAAGGTTAATCTCTTAGTAATTTTGATTTTTTAATTAAAAAAACAAGTATTTAGTCATAATCAATTATATGTTGTAGTTTCTAGAGTCTCAAGTCATAAATGTTTGAAAGTTGTGATCTATGGCGATGACATCGATGAAAGTAATTTAATAACAAATGTCGTATTTAAGGAAGTATTTGAAACAATTTGATCATGTAATGTAATTGCTAAGATATTCATATTTCATTTCAACTTATGTACATTTCATATCTCCTCAGTAACTTATTACATAATAATAGTTTTCACCAAATGCTTAAATTATCAAAAGTTAACTACAACTAAACTATTGATACCTCCATGCATCACAAGGGTAATGACCTAATAGTCTTTAATAAGTACAATGGATCTTGATTTATTACTATTGTTTTTGCTTGGCCTTTGGCTTTCGCTCTGACCCAATTGAGGGCCAACCTTATGGAAGATGTTGCATATCTGCTTGATTGAAAGGTTCCACATGTATATTATGATGAATTCTCAACTTTTGAGGTGTTTACATAGGTTTCCTAGTCTGAGCTTACTCAAACCACAAATGAAGCCATAAGTTTTTGACTTTAACCCCTTATGATACCCAATTCCCCCTTTCTTTATATTATCAAAGGCTCTATTGAGCTTTGTCCTCATTTACAAGAGAAAACTCAATCTAAAGCTGTCCCTAAGGTTGTAATATCCCCAAATTGAGAAAAGTATTATAAGGGTGGATATGGATACTTATGTCAACATGCTATACCATCATTTTGGTGATTTAGTCCTAAGACCTCCATAGTTAAGCGTGCTTACTATTGAATAATTTTTAAGATGGGCGACCCTCATGGAAAGTTTTAGAAATTTTCTAAAAATTTATTGAAAAGTGTGTGAGTGAGGATAAAGTGTGGTGAAAGAACTTATGTTGATTTGTGAGGTCAACCGATCAATCCAAAAGTGATGTAGAGTAGCCCCAACCTTTTTAAGCTAGGGATGCTATTAGGTGGCTACTAAGTGACCTTCATGTGATCATATCGAATCAGGATGTTACAAAGGTAATGCCAAATTATCCTTCCAAGAAAACCTTTGCTGAAAAGCCAATGACCTCCAAAAGGAAAGATGATTCTTCTGGCCCACTTTCGAGGGAAATCTAAAGTATAAAAGAAAGGTGTGTTTGGATCTTCACTAAGGGTTTCCAAGACCCTTACTTCCAAAATATTTCTTAAAGGCACTAAATGTATAGAAGAAGTGGCTTCGTAATTCACTAAGGTTGTCCAAGACCCTTACTTCCAAAACATTTCTTGAAGGTACAAAATGTATAGAAGAAGTGGCCTTAACCAATGATATCATAGTGATTTTAGAGGAAACTAAGGGTGCAACAATCAATCTTACAATGCATCCTCTAGGATATGAGAGGAAATAGGGTGAAACAACTACTTAAGCTAAGGCTATTCCATCACCTAAGGTGTGGGAGTAGGCCGATATCAATGGCGATGGCTCAACAAAAAAAGCTTGTGGCATAGAGGGTCTTGATGCTGGAGGAGCTGAGCTAAGGGATTTCCCTCAAAGGAGAGCGTCATGTGAAAGGGGTTCAAAAGTTTACATTGAAGATGATAAATCCACCTAAAAATGCCTAATGATTAATCTTTCTTTGATTTCCATCGGGACGACAACATTAGCCTTGATAATGCTTGATCGAGATAAAGAGGTAGTCAATGCCCTAAATTAGGTCACTTTATCGATGGTTGACCTAAATCTCTCCTTCCTTGTAGGTTATCACTTACATGTGTTATATATAGGTTATCCTTGTTGTAAATATTAACGACTGTGCCGATTTATAAAAAGATATTTGATAGATTTTAATGAAGTGTAAATTAATTTCTCCAGATAAAGAAGGAGCATGAAGGTCTTTGGTAAGGGAGCTTAGCACTACAAGTTGAGAAGGAATATTTGGAGGCTAACACATCTAACCTAGAGCCCAAAGAAATACTTCTAATATACGAAAGTGCATCTAAAAAACCTAAATAATCCATTATAATCATAAAAAATCATAAAATAACACACAAACACACAATTCTTCCCTAAGTCAAATGGCTAAAAAAATAATCAAATGGCACTTAAAACACAACACCACATCTAATTATGCTAACACTCACATTTTTATCTATTTATAGTATATAAGAAAACCATTCTTTGAAATCCTTGTACAAAAGTACCTAAAATATGTAAAAACAAATCAAAACCAACATAAATTAAAGAGGAATAAGGAAAATCAATGGATGAAGGAGGCAAATAGGGGCCAGTACATAAAAGGAGAAAAGGGGAGAAGATGACGATGGATAATGAATTAGGAAAAAAATGGTAAAGGTTAGATATTTTTAGCTTGATATTTCTTAATAAAGGTAAGAAAAATAGTTAAATAATAAATGAAATGGGGAAGGCCACTTTAAATTTTAATAAGGGTTAATGGATGGCTAAATTTTGGTAAGTGAAAGTTAAGTTTCAGTAGTTGATTATGCCTAAAATTGGAGAAATTTATCTCAAAATTCTAAAAATAATTCCATAGTTATTTTATTTTATTTTTAGCTAAAATATGCTAAAATATAAGCATATATGAAGATTCATAACTTTTAGTCGGGTAAAACGTTTGTTTCAAGGCTTGAAACACAATTAAAGGTAAAATGAATGGCGAATAATTTTCTCTCTCTAGAATCTCCATTTAAAATTCTAAAAAGACATAATAAAATTAGAAAAAGTCAAAGAATTTAAACATTATTGAATTATAGTCATTTAAAACTATTTTTATGTCCAAAAGTGGCTTAAAATCCTTATGAGACTCAAGTTTGTAAGAAGGGTTAAGAATTAAAAACAAAATATTTAAAAAATATAACGAGAGTTCTAAAACCTAGGGATGTAATAATTACAAATTTATACTATTTTTTTATATTTATAATTTTAACACCCTTATCCCGCACTTGTCATTGGTAGTTGCAAAGAATACTTTTTGGGATTTATAACTAACTCTACAGATTAACACAAGTTATTTCAAATGTACGTTTCATCAACTCACATGCAACCAAAGAAACTTTCTAGAATGTCATTCATCCTTGGACTACTCCAAGCTAATCACACTTATTTGTGAAGTTATTCAAAAATGGACTTCCCAAAAAGAATGTATACATTGTTGATATAAGTAATACTATCAATCCTTTTAAGTCTCCACCATTTACCGCCAATTTGAGGTATTACAATAATAATAAACACATTTTTAAAAAGTGAACTATTGTATACAAGCTTAATATATATTAGGTAGTCTATTAATTTAGGTTGTTTTATACATGTGTGCGTACATTTGATTAGCATTAATAATAGTTTAGTATTGTGTTTAGGTTTCAATTACCAAAATTATAAGAGTGCAACAAGTCTAACTTTAAGGTATAATAGATTATATGTGAATAAATTAATTTTATTATTAATAATACTAAATTTGACGCTGAGACCAAAAGCCTCATGACCCTTCCAATAGCAAAAAGGAAGATGATGATGACGCCCGTTAAGTAGTCCCCAACACAAGAACCATTGTCAGATGCTAATTGAAGGATAAAGGAGAATATTGTAGATATGGTTCCTGATCTAAACAATCCTGATCCCCAATCTATCATTACCAAATCATAGGAAAAGATGTGTCATGAATCATTTATTCAAGAACCTATTCCCAAGGATATGCCAATTAAATTGAAAGGTATTGATGAGTCGAACCAGATTTCAACCCGAAAAAAATGTGAATTTGAATGTCTCAATCCCTAACGTATATAATTCTGATGGAATGTCGTGGAAGGATAAAATCTTGCAGAATAGAAGACCTGATGCACTTGTGCAACTTCATTATGTAGCACTAGACATTCATGATGGAGTAATGGTGGTTGAGATCAAATCAATGGATGTAGAAAAATAAATACAATAATGGAAATTTTCTTTGGTGGTGTATGTTTTTGGTGCTAAACCAACATTCACACAAATGCAATACTTTACAAAGTCTCAATGGAACAGAATTAGTGAACCTAAACTTCATTCCCATGAGGATGGCTATTTCCTATTTCAATTCTCCTCTAAGGATGATTGTTAAGCAATCCTACAACAACCTTATTGGTCGATACTAGGGAGGCCCCTGGTTCTCAAACCTTGGCATCCTGGGTTTCAATTTAACCCATTAGAATTCCAATTTTTACACACCTGGGTGAACTTTCTAGGTCTTCCACTACACCTTTGGTCAGTTAATTCTCTTTACAAGATTGCAAGCATTGTGGGCAAACTTATTGGGATGGATGGTATGACATTGAGGTAAGATAGAATTTCATATGCAAAGGTATTAATTGAGGTTGATACTCATAGAGAATGCCCTGATTATGTGATGATCAAAACTCCTTCAGGGATAATAACACAAAAGGTGCAATATGAATGGAATCCAAATTTTTGTTTAAATTGTGGCATGGTTGGACACCTCACTAATCAATGCAGACAAACCTAGACAATACAAAATCAATGGGTGATAGTGAAGGATGGAAGAAAGCCAATTAGAAAGGATTATCAACCCACTCAGTCCCCTAAAAGCAAAAATACTCCAGGGCCTAATTTAGAGAAAAAAAATCCATTGCTTTTTAATAGACTAACTATCAAGAAAACACAGCTAGTAATCCCTTGGATCTAGCCACCCTTGAAGCTTCTTTACCGGGAGAGGACCTTCTAATGAATCTTGAAGGTAATGATTATCCATGGACTAGAATTATTAGGGGTAGAAAAGTGACTGAGGAGGAGTAATCACCTCAGTTTGACATCCATTTACATTGATGATAGGTTGTTGGAACATTAGAGGGTTTAATCCCTTTAAATCACAATGAGGTTATAAAATGGACTAAGAGTTCTAATCTATAGTTGGTAGGGATTGTGGAGACTAGAATAAGATCTCATAATGTACATAAAGTATAAAATACTCTTTTCTCAGGGTGGAAGTGGATTTCCAATTATCAATACCACTCTAATGGGTGTATTTGGTTTAGTTGGTTGAATAATACTTGGCAATTTAATACCATTGGCGTGTGTGATCAGGCTATTATCATGAAATTAAGAGAGGGTAGTGGAATTGAATCATTTTATGTATGTATCATCTATGCCTATAATATTGGAATTCAACATAGGGAGTTATGCAGTGGTTACAAAACAATCAAGTGGTTAATGAACCATTGCTCCTACTAGGTGATTTTACATAGAAATGAGAAGATTCAAGGTTTGTGGCATGAGCAATATTCCATGAAATTTCAAAACTATCTTCAACATCTCCAACTTGATGATCTAAGGTATACTAGGGTGTAATACACTTGGACTAATAAGCAAGATGTTCAAAATAGAATTGCATGCAAATTAGACAGAGTATTGTGTAATCAAAGATGGATGGAGGTCTTTAGAGGTTCAAATGCTCCCTTTTATTTCTGATCATGCATCTATGATAGTCATCATTCATCAGCTCTCTTAGTCAAGTCCCAAATCTTTTAGTTTTTTCAATATATGGGTCTCAAATCCTGAATTTATGAAAGTAGTTCAAGATGCATGAGGGCATAGTAATAGAGGAACAAAGTTGCAACAAATATGGGCTAAGCTTAAATAGTTAAAGACATAATTAAAATAACTCAATAAGGATAAATTTGGCCGTATATCACAATAAGTTCAGAGTGCAAGATAGGAACAAAATACAATTCAACTCCATCTGGATACTTCTCCCACTGATGTATAGACATGATATTACTTGAGAAAAAGTATAGACAGAGATTCCAATTTGTGAACAAGTGTGAAGAAAGTTTTTTTGCTCAAAATTATAGAGTTAACTGGCTCAAACTAGGAGATAGTAACTCCAAGTATTTCCATTCCATTATGAAAAATAGACAAAGTTCCAACTATGCTCGCTCAATTATAGATGTTAATGGTTAGATTCACACAACTCAATCAAGAATTTTTCATATATTCTAGGACTTCTTCATGCAACTACATGGCACCACTGTTGTCACCTCATGAGAGTCATCTTTTGAGATTATCTACAATGGGCCATTAATATCCATAGATTCAAATAGGGATCTCTTAAAGCCAATCACGATGGAGGAATTTAAAAAAAATTTAGTATCTATGGGCAATGAAAAGGCCCCTAAATCGGACGGGTATAATGCATTGTTCTACAAGGCAACTTAGAATATTATTAGTGAAGAGGTATGACTGACTGTTAGAGAGTTCTTTATAACTGGAGATATTACTACCACAAGCAACATAACTACCTTGAATGTCATTTCCAATATTCCTAATGCTACTAGAACAAGGTACTATAGAACAATTTCATGCTGTATAAACTGATTGCTAAAATGTTAACTCATATACTACAACCTTGGCTACCTGGTATAGTAGGAGAATCCTAAGCTACATTCATTACACGGAGGTCCATAGGGGACAAAATTCTTATGGACTCTAAGCTTGTTCACAGGTATCAAAACAAGTATTTTTCTCCTAGATTCATGATAAAATTAGACATGAAAAAGGCTTATGATTCTATAAGCTAGGAGTTCTTGGAGAAGATGTTACTAAGCTTAAACTTCCTAGTACATTTTGTTAAAATGATCATGAGTTGTGTAACTACTGTGAGCTACTCCCTATTTCTGAATGGTGTGTTACACCCTCCATTTAAAGCACACAAAGGTTTAAGACAGGGTGATCCCATTTTACCCTACTTGTTTGTGATTGTGATGGAGTATTTTCACCGAGTACTAGGTACATTATGGAAAAATCAACTATTTCATCCACACCCGAAGTGTAAGAAGGTCAAGTTAATCTCACTTCTATTTCCTGATGATAGTTTGATCTTTAGTAAATGTGATACTCCTACTTTGATGATTTTGTATGCGACTTTCATGAAGTTTTCAGAGATATCTGGTTTGCAACTTAATGCTAATAAGAGCTCCATTTATTATGGTGGTTCTGTGGATGAAGTGACTAAACAATCTCAATTTCGGCTATTGCGTATACCACTAGGGACCCTACCGGTTAGATAACTGGGGCTTCCCCTTACTAGTAGCTCCCTAAAAGTTGCGGAGTATCATGAACTCCTAGAGAAGTTCATTGCAAGACTCAACTCTTGGAGTACCAGATTCTTTAGCTATGCGGGGAGACTACAACTAGTGAAATTAGTCCTTGTTGGTATCAAAGCTTATTGTAGCCTCATGTATTTGATACCAAAAAAAGGTTATTGTTGCTATCAATGCAAAATGTAGATCCTTTCTATGGGATGGTAATCATCAGAATACAAAAAAATGTCCCATTGTATGGGATACTATTTGCAGGCCTAAGCAAGAAGGTGGTCTTAGTCTGTTTAATCTTGAATGGAGGAATGTTGTAGTTGTGGGAATAATTCTCTGGAACTTACACGAAGGACACTTTATGGGTTAAATGGATACACAAATACTTCATGAAAGGTACAGATATGTGGAATGTGCCGAATTCCATGTCTATATTGTGGTGTTTTAGGAGATTATTGAAAAGCAGAGACTTAATACAACCTATACTTAATTCCAATGCACAAAACCAAGAAGGTAATATAGTGGAATACAATACTTTAAAGGTATATAATGCGTTGAGAAATCTTGGTGAAATGGCAGAATGGTATAAGGTAGTGTGGAATCTTATATCTATACCTAAACACAAGCTCCACCTATGGTTTATCATTCACACAAGATTGGCTACTAAGGAAAAAATGACAACAATATGACTCAATGTGGATGATACATGTGCATTGTGTGAAGCCGATAAGGAAAAAGTTGAGCATGTTTTCTTTGATAGCTTTTACTCTAAATAGGTGTGGTTACCTTTGGTCAAGAATTTTTGGTGTTCTCATGATGCTACCTCTTTCAATGTGGTGCTCAGATGGATGTAATGAGGTGGCCGAGGTATGGTTTATAGGAGGCAGGTTCTTCTTTATTTGTATGCAACGACTATCTATCATTTATGACACGAAAGAAATTAGAGAATCTTCCATCAAAAGAGATGTGAACCACAATATACATGTCACTTAATTGTCAAGGAGTTATCCACTAGGATAACTAGTATTACCCATTGTAAATTGTATAGATCATTAGTGGCCCATGTCGATAGCCTAATATAGATTATAATTGGTATTGTGATTCTTCTGGCTTACTTAATGATCCATTTTTGGAAGTAATAATATTTCATTTACTTACCAATTTTTTTAAGGTATGATTATCTTTGTTGTCATAGATATTGAGTGGACATGAAATGATGGAATATGGAGCATTTGAAATGAATATATATATATATGGTTGAATAATTGTTATGTGATTTTGTATATTTTATTTACTATGTGAGCGCCTTTAATAAAAAAAATCACTTAAAGTGTAAGATAGGAGATTGAGGGTAAGATGGTCATTGGGATTATACTTTTAGTGGTGAAGAACATGAAAGTAGTAGGATAACTAGAGGGATTTTCTAGGTCTGCTTGATATTCTTTTGCTATTACAGTTATTACACCCAATTTTGTTGTTCTCATCCTTAGTCACAATTGACTAGTGCATTTCCCCAGGCAATATTTATGGTTATGGATTGGAGGATGGGTGCACACTAATGACTCTGTTACCATTATGTTGACCAACTTTTATATGGGTGATCAATTAGAGGGTTTTTGTGAGTCACCCTAGGTAGAGGGACTATAGGGTTTCCCTAGTTCTACTAGTTTTCTCTTCCATCCTAATAATTCCCATTAATTAAAATATATCGACTAATAAACTAATTTAAAATTTATTGAGTTAAATTGTGAAAGTCATATCTGTAATACCCTGAAAAATTTTCTTACCCTAATCCTACATTATTAATGCCCTAATTTGATTCAAATATCAAGAAATCTTATTTTAGCCTTAACCTAATTTTTAAATCCCAAAACTTCAACCGAATCTAAAACCTTGACTCAGATAAATCATAATTCGTAAACTAAAATAAAAAACCACTAACATTTCCACTAATCCTAATTACTTTTGACTAATCTAAAACCCCCCCTAAACTAATCCTCCAACCCTTTTCTCTTTTTCCTTTTCCTTTCTCCTCTTCTTTTCTTTCTTCTCCTTCTCCCATCAACCTTAGCTGTAAAGTTTGATTTTTGTTACAACTTGCACTTCTCCTCTATAGCTTCCATCATCCATCACCCAATCTTCTTCTTCTTCTCCTCTTATCATTCCCTAATATGCACACCACCATCACCTCCCCCTTCCATTTATTTTTCTTCCTCAACCTTACGCAATACACTCACACAACCATCACCATCCCTACTACACCCTCTGCCATTTTTCCCGACACTCAACCATCATTTCCTTGCACCACCCCTCATGGCCAACCTACACCATCGATCGCATGTCTCCCTCTTCTATCACTTTTCCTTTCCCCAATTCACCACACACGCACACATGACCATATATATACTACACACTCTTCTTCCCTTCTCTTTGTTTTGCCATTTTGCCTATTTTGTGTCCAAAACATTGTCTGAGCACCCCTCTTCTTTCTCATTTCTTTCTTATTATTTTCTTCTCCTTCTTCCTCCTTGTTCCCCTATTTTTGGCCTGCAAACCACCATCTCCACCACTGTGTGTAACACCCCCAAAATTTATTACTGAAAAATTTCGTTAATTAAAAGGAAATTAGCGGAAGCAAATTAATAAACCGTGAACTTTGGGGATATTACCGCCACACTTAGTACCAGACCGGTTCACTCCTACCGTTCCAGTACCAAGTGCTAAGGCTAAAAAGGTAACATATAATTTTACGAGAAACTTAAGCATATATAAATCAGAGAAGTGCAGTAAATAATTTACGAGAGTAAAATCCAACAACGGTGGTTACAAAATAACAAATACATTGAAGTTAAAAGAGACAAATTAAAACCCTAGAATTTACCGGATAGTATCTTACGCTCTTTTCAGAGAGCCCACTTGAATAACACTTGAATACGACCTGTAAGGGGTACTGCCCATTGAATAGGCAGGGGCCCCACAAAGGAAACCCTTTAGTACTACAGGACTGAGTAACCCTTTAAAATTGCACTTAAAAACAGGCACGCAATGTAACACATGAAATACTACTACATTCGTACATAACCATAGGTGTAAACATGATATTCGGATCCATTTATTCACACATCCAGCAATTCGATCAGATATTAATAGCGTATACGTAACATTCACTTTAGTACATTCGCATACTTAACAAGTCAACCAAATTTTAATAGGCCATAATGAATAATCGATATATTTTGAGCCTTAAGGTCATTGGTCCATCATTAATCAATCATCTCAATGATTAGTATTTTTCCACAACTTATTCACATCCAAATCAAATTTATTGAGCTCAGGACCCCCACTATTCTGACCGGTGGATCGGAATACATATATATATCATCCAGGGTAAAACATCCTGGGCCACTATTATATCTGGTGGATCAATACTCATGAACATCATCCAGGGCAAAACATCCTGGGCCACTACTATATCCGATGGATCGGTACTTGTAAACATAATTCAATTGGGCCCAGCTCATTAATCTTTCACTTTAACAATTAGTGTTTTCCCTTTTTATTCAGCACAACAATTCCATTTATTTGCCTTGATAGGGAGATCAAGATCCCGGGACACAAAGGTACACCGGTCACACTGGTGCATAAAAGCTATCCATTACCCTTCAACTATCAACCCAGGGACGCAAAGGTACCCTGGTTGTATTGGTGCATAAAGATAACTCAGTACCCTACCGACAAGGACACCTAATCCTTAAGTATGCATACCCCCTAACTAGGTCCGTAGAGCTAGATAGAGTAGATATAGGGCCTGACTGGGGCACAAAGGCACACCAGCAAATACCAAATAATCGTGGGCTAAACCACGTCTTTAGGGTAGCGACCCTTAAAGAGCCACCATTCCCGATCTCGAGGTCTTTCACTTTAAGTATTAGTGTCTTAATTAATGGTGATTACAAAAACACAATAATCAGATAATTATCCAATTTTAATCGTTCAGATATCATCAGAAATTTCTTATTCAGATGGTCGTCCAAGGTAACACAGAAGACTCATTAAGGTCGTCCTAATCTCATCTAATTTCAAATTAGAGTTTGTTCTCGTGATTCTTACTAATCATCAAATACTCCTATCTCGCTAATCAGCGTTATTTGAGTCATATTACAAACTTCCATAATCACAACGACATATTAGATACAAACTACTCATTTACCCCTTACTTCTAAAATTACTAAGTCATCCCTTACTTACTTGACAAATTACCATAATACCCTCCTTGTTAAAAATTACCAAGTTACCCCTTACTCGATTTAGGTTACTAAGTTATTGCTCATACTTATTAGATCACTAATCCCCCTATATCAACATATATGATTTACAAGAAATAACCCATATATTTTTACATACAATAAGGCCAAGAAATAAATCAATTACCTCTATATCAGCATCAACATCATCATCAAAATTTTGACATCTGAAGCAACTGTAGATTTGAAAGAAAAAATAAATAGCAAAATAAGCAAATAATAATATTTATAATAAATAAAACTTACACAAATAAGTAAAAATGTTGGATAATACCTTCAATTTCACTCCATAACCAATCTAGAGTACACATCAAAGCCTCTATGCTGTTAGGATGAAGCCTACTTTGATGAGCACTTATAACCCTCCCACTAGTGCTAAATGTTGATTCAGAAGCAACAGTCATCACAGGAATGACCGACACATCCTTAGCAATATTTTACAAATTGGGATACTTGTAACCATCCATCTTCCACTAATATAAGATATCAAAATTAGCAATAGTCCTTGGTGTGCAAGAGGATCCTCTAAGTACCTATCTAACTCCGAATTTATAATTTCAATGCTAGAATTGGACTCCATGAATCTTTCTAGTCTACCACCCTTAGAGATTACAACATGATATTGCTGAGATTTCTTCTTATATTCTTCAATCAAGTCACTCGCCACTTTTTTCATATCATCAATCTTCCCCAAAGATGCATCACCATAGACAAGAGGGTAATACAATTTGTTGTGGATCGATACCAATTCGGAAAAATAAGATCTAATTAGAATCAATTAGAACACACAAGAATTGAGAAGAGAATAACACTCAAGAACACAGATTGGGGAAACAGATGATCTTATTGATGTGAAGTAATTGTGATTACAAAGAATCAAAGAAATTCTCACATAAATCACTCAATTCATCAAGGAATTACAATAGAACTCAATAGGAGAAGAAGACGGCGTTCGCTCTTCGATTAGGGTTCTAATCGCATGGTATTTATACTATACGAAACTGTCATTAGCGAAAACCGAGGCGGAGCGAAAAACCCAAAAAACACGGACCGTATTAATAAAAACAGTACCCCCGTGTTTATTTTCTATCTCTCGGCCTCTCCCGGAAAACAGAACATATTTTCCTGATGGAAAAACACGGATCGTGTTTCCAAAACACGGGCCCCCCGTGTTTATTTCCAGCTTTGACAATCTTCAGTATTTCAGCCATAAATTCTTCATCTAACCTCCGATCGAGCTGATTCTTGATGTGTTGGAAAGCTAACATAAAGATCTACAACTTTCCTTTTCATCACATTTCCAAATTATAATTTCTTCAATGTAAAATATTCACATATTTCCAGAACAGCTCACAGTTCTACTTCAAATTTCTCCGAAACACTTCACACACCAATCCAAGCTATTCTACACACCAAATACGAGTCACAAGCTCACAATTCTCCACCTTGATGACGTATTTAAAGTAGCTAGCACCAGGAACACAAAAGACCATCTGTAAAAAACCCCTGGGCCCCAAAAGGCCCTCATGGTACACAAACACCAACCAAGTCCGAGCAATGCTCGAACTTGCTCACTGTCAATGGCTTCGTTAGCATATCTGCTGGATTCTCAGCAGTAGCCACCTTCTCCAACACAACCTTGCCTGCAGTAATAGTACCTCGGATGAAGTGGTACCTGATATCAATGTGCTTCGTCCGACGATGGAAAGAATTCTGATTCTTTGCCAAACAAATAGCACTCTGGCTATCGCTACGAACAACGAGAGCACCATGACCAAATCCAAGCTCACGAACGAAACCACCCAGCCACGAAGCTTCTTGAAAAGCTTCCGTCATAGCCATATACTCAGCCTCAGTAGTGGACAACGCAGTCACATCTTGCAAAGATGACCTCCACCTAATTGCCGAACCACCAAGACAAAACACATAACCTCCAGTGGATCTCCTATTATCAAGATCTCCACCATAATCAGAGTCAACGAACCCAGTCAACGCATCAGTTGACCTCCCATACTCCAAACAAGATGATGCAGTACCCTTCAAGTACCTCAGAATCCACTTCACTGCTTGCCAGTGAGCCTTCCCAGGATTCGCCATATATCTGCTCACAACACTCACAGCTTGAGCAATATCCGGCCTGGTACAAACCATAGCGTACATCATGCATCCCACAGCATTAGAGTAGGGAACTGTGGCCATAAACTCCTCCTCATCTTTAGATTTGGGGCAATCTAAAGCAGACAATCTGAAGTGAGTAGCCAAAGGAGTACTAACCGGCTTGGCATCAATCATATGAAACCTCTCCAACACCTTGTTCACATATTGCTCTTGTGACAAGTAAAGACGCTTCTGTCTGCGGTCTCGAATGATCTCCATGCCAAGGATCTTCTTCGCAGCTCCCATATCCTTCATCTCAAACTCAGTCTTCAGCATTGTTTTCACCTTTTTAACTTCAGACAGATCTTTTGCTGCAACAAGCATGTCATCGACATACAACAAAAGATACACCAGAGAACCATCACCAACCTGCTTCAAGTATACACATCCATCGTACTCACTCCTGGAGAACCTATGCTCAATCATAAACTGATCAAACCTCTTATACCATTGTCTAGGCGACTGCTTCAGACCATATAGTGACTTCTTCAATAAGCACACATGATCATGCTTGCCTTCAACAACAAAGCCATCTGGTTGGCGCATATAGATCTCCTCCTCGAGCTCACCATGCAGAAAAGCTGTTTTGACATCCAATTGCTCTAACTCCATATCCTGCATAGCCACAAGCGCAAGCAAAGTACGAATAGAAGTATGCCTGACAACAGGGGAAAATACCTCGTTATAGTCTACACCAGGTATCTGACTAAACCCACGTGCAACTAAACGAGCCTTGTATCTCAGTCCCTCAACACCTGGAATTCCCTGTTTGAACTTGTACACCCACTTGCAATCAACTATTTTCTTCTTCCTGGGTGCCTTCACAAGTTCCTATGTCTGATTCTTCCACAGAGACTGCATCTCCTCCTCCATAGCAGCACACCACTGAGCAGAATCAGCACTAACAATGGCATCTGAGTATGACACCGGCTCCTGTACATCAACGACAGTCTCAGCACTAGCCAAAGCATAACCTGCTAACTCCTCAAAGCCATACCTCACAGGAGGCTTCACAACCCTCCGTGGTCTACCAGGAGCAACGCCCCTTTGCTCCACCTGCTGCCTGGATCCACCCACTTCAGGAATAGTGGGTCTCATACTAGAAGGGTCTGACTGATCCAAATCAACCTCTACCTCCACCTTATCCATAACACCATGCAGATTCTTCTGCTCCACCTCTTTAGATAATCTATCAGAAGAAGACTCAGACTTTTGGAGGAATACGGACTCATTGAAGGTAACATCCCTGCTTGTCAAAAACTTGGATGCAGCTGGATCCCATAACCTGTAACCCTTCACACCGGATGTATAGCCAAGAAAGATACACTTCTTGGCTCTAGGCTCGAGCTTCCCATCATTCACATAAGCATAGGCAGGACATCCAAAAATATGCAAATCAGAATAATCAGCTGGTTTGCCAGACCATACCTCCTCAGGTGTCTTCAAATCAATGGAACGATTTGGTGACCTGTTCACCAGGAATGCCGCCATGTGAACTGCCTCAGCCCAAAACTCCTTACCTAATCCAGCTTGTGACAACATACATCGAGCCTTCTCTAATAGGGTCCTATTCATCCTCTCAGCAACCCCATTCTGCTGTGGTCTTCCAACACAAGTGCGATGCCTAGCAATACCATGGTCCTCACAGTACTCAGTGAAACTACGTTCCACAAACTCAAGGCCATTATCTGTCCTGAGACACTTCACTTGTCTCCCAGTCTGCTTCTCTAATAAAGTCTTCCAATGCTTGAAAACTTCAAAGACATCATTCTTATTTTTAATAAAATAAGTCCATACCTTCCTAGAGAAGTCATCAATAAATGTCAGTAGGTATCGCGAACCACCCTTGGAAACCACCCTTGCAGGACCCCACAAATCAGAGTGAACATAATCCAGAGGCCCCTTTGTACTATGTATAGCCTTTGAAAAACTAACCCGCTTCTGCTTGCCAAACACACAGTGCTCATAGAAATCCATAGTACCTGTACTCTTTCCATCCAACAACCCTCTCTTGGAGAGTTCAGTCAAGCCTTTGACACTCATGTGTCCAAGTCGCATATGCCAAAGTCTAGTAACATCCGAGTCAGACATACTCGATGATGTTACCGCAGCTGCTCCCTCAACAGTGGAACCAACAAGCTCATACAGTGTCCCGATCCTCTTGCCTTTCATTGCAACAAGAGCCCCTCTAGTAATCCTCATCGTGCCATCCTCGATCACACAACGATATCCATTACAATCCAAAGAACTCAATGAAATCAAGTTCTTGGTCATCTCAGGGACATGTCGAACATTAGACAGTGTTCTGACCACACCATCATGCATCTTCACCTTCACTGTCCCAATCCCAGCAACTTTGCATGCAGCATCATTACCCATCAGAACTACTCCACCTCGAGTCGTCTCGTAAGTCTGGAACCAGTTCCTGTTGGGACAAATATGGTAAGAGCATCCAGAGTCCAAGATCCACCTGTCCATTATCTTGGTCTGACTATCAGTGACAGTTAACACACTACCATCACTATCATATTGAGCTATAGCAGCATCATCCTTTGTGCCAGATGATTCACCAGGTTTATCTCCAGATATCCTATTAGGACAAAACTTCTTGATATGACCCTTCTTGTGACATCCATAGCACATGACATTCTTGGATCTATTATTCCTCGACTTCGACCTATACTTCTTCTTCTTATCACTAGAACCCCGTTCCTGAGTTCTGCCCCTAGCTACAAGTCCCTCACTATGTGAGTCACCATAACCACCTCCAGTCAACTGATTTTCAATCAGTTCCCGTTGTAGCAGGGCAGTCTTGACATCATCAAGAACCAACTCATCATCCTTCCCATACAGTATGGTCTCACGAAAATATTTGTAATCAGCAGGCAAAGAACACAACAATGTAATAGCAAGATCTTCATCCTCGAATTTAACATCTATATTCCTCATATCCATAATTATAGAGTCAAATTCATCAAGATGAGATTTAAGGGATTGTCCCTTACCTAATTTTAACTCATGCAACTTGCTCTTCAATAACAGACGATTCGTCACCGACTTCGTCATGTATAGAGACTCCAGCTTGAGCCATAAGGATGCCGCTGTTGTTTCTTTAGCCACCTCATGCAAGACCTCATTAGACAAACACAATTGTATGGTGGAAAGGGCCTTTTGATCTATCTCCTCGAATTTCTCATCTGTCATCGAATCGGGCTTCTTTGATATCCCGAGTAACGCCTTCTCCAATCCATTCTGAATCAGGATCGCCTTCATCTTCAACTTCCATAAGCCGAAGTTCACAGACCGATCAAACTTCTCTATATCAAATCTTGTAGACATCCCGAATACGAACCCAACGCTCTGATACCAATTTGTTGTGGATCGATACCAATTCGGAAAAATAAGATCTAATTAGAATCAATTAGAACACACAAGAATTGAGAAGAGAATAACACTCAAGAACACAGATTGGGGAAACAGATGATCTTATTGATGTGAAGTAATTGTGATTACAAAGAATCAAAGAAATTCTCACATAAATCACTCAATTCATCAAGGAATTACAATAGAACTCAATAGGAGAAGAAGACGGCGTTCGCTCTTCGATTAGGGTTCTAATCGCATGGTATTTATACTATACGAAACTGTCATTAGCGAAAACCGAGGCGGAGCGAAAAACCCAAAAAACACGGACCGTATTAATAAAAACGGTACCCCCGTGTTTATTTTCTATCTCTCGGCCTCTCCCGGAAAACAGAACATATTTTCCTGATGGAAAAACACGGATCGTGTTTCCAAAACACGGGCCCCCCGTGTTTATTTCCAGCTTTGACAATCTTCAGTATTTCAGCCATAACTTCTTCATCTGACCTCCGATCGAGCTGATTCTTGATGTGTTGGAAAGCTAACAGAAAGATCTACAACTTTCCTGTTCATCACATTTCCAAATTATAATTTCTTCAATATAAAATATTCACATATTTCCAGAACAGCTCACAGTTCTACTTCAAATTTCTCCGAAACACTTCACACACCAATCCAAGCTATTCTACACACGAAATACGAGTCACAAGCTCACACAATTGAATGGTCTTTAACTTATAGCTAGGATCCAAAATACTTCCAATAGCAAACAAGCAATTTATCTTATCCCAATACTTGTCAAATTTCTCTTTCATATTACTTGCCATACTTCTCACCCTAATCTCATTTGAATTGATCCATTCATCAATTGCCAACTTAATCTCAAACATAATGGGGAAGAATAAATTCATAGTGACATACTTAGTCCCTGAAAACAACTTTGTTGCATCATAAAAAATCTCTAATTTAGAAGAAACATCACTCACATTTTGCCAATCTTCTTCAGTGGGAACTCTCTTATATAAAGGCTCACACTACTTCAAATGGTAAAACACATCTTTATATTGAATTTTAGTGTTGAGAATTAAATATGTAGAGTTCCACCGAGTCTTACAATCAAGTTCTAGTTTCTTAATGCATTGAAATTTCATATGCTTAGCTATTTCAACAAAATTTTCATCTCTTTTCGGAGTTTTTGTCCAAAATGCAATAGTGTAACATACATTTTCAATAGTTTCTGTAATTAACTCTAATCCATCCTTCACAACTAGATTCAATATATGGGCAGAACAACACATATGAAACAATCTTCCTCCTAAGATAAGTGAACTCGGATGAAGCTTTTCCAAAATGATATCATCCATAGCGTCATTGGAGGTGTAATTATCGATTTTCAAACTAGAGCACTTACTATCAAGATTCCAATCAAATAATCAACCAACAAGATAATTTGCAAGCACCTCAGCCGTATGCGGACATGACACAAACACAAATCTAATAAAAAGAACACAATTTAGTAATTAATTTAATTTATGTATATAGTTTTTTCTTATGAAACACATATAGTTTACCTAACAAGCCGAATTTGAAGTTTCCATGAATCATCAATAAAGTGTGTTGTGATAGCCATGAATCCTCTTTCTGATTACTTGAAGTCCACATATTGCTTGTCAATGCTATGCGGCTTGCATTTGTATCCAACAACTTCATAGTTTTCTCTTTTTCAGCATCAAACATTTTCAGGATATCACTTTTGTTTATGTTCCAAAAAACCACTTTAAATAATGGTTATAAAACATGAAGGAACCTTCTAAACCCTACATGTGTAACCATTGATAATGGGTACTCATGCAACACAATCATTTTACCAAGCTCCTCCCTTGCATGATCTTGGTTAAATTGATATGTACTAAGTTTTGATGACCCATTAATGGACTTTGTTGGATTTAAAAGATATTGTGTCATGATTTCTTGCTTTTTATATACACATGTCTTCAAGTGATAATGTAGATGCTTAGTGTCATTCTTACTCTCTCCTCCCAAATGCTTCTTACAATAGTTACAAAGTACTTTCCATTTCCCTCCAATTGATTTTTTTTTTCGAAATGATCCTATACAATTGTTCTTCTTTTTCTTTTTTTGGCACTATCCACATCCATGTTTTCAGTGTTTTCATCATCAGGATTTTGATTTGACACCTCCATATTAGCTTCAATATTCTTATCTTGAGATGTTTGTGCTCCACTTTCTTGAGTTGGAGCACTTTCCAAAACACTATCAACCTCTTTTTTAATATTTTCCATCTTTTTATTAAAATTAGTAGATATTAATAACCCATACATATTTATAGATTTAAACAAAAATTTGTGATGTATATTAACTTATATTGTAGAAAAACAAATTATGTAACTAATCATAGCATAATGGCTTTGTTATCTTAATATCTTATCTATGTTGATGATTAATTGATTATAATGGCAAACCAAATCCATAACGTCATCTCAAGATCAAAAACCAAGAGAAACAAATAAGAATGTCCTGTACTAAAAATCATTATGAAAGATTAGGAAAGGTTGATGATTTGTGTTTTTCACTTGGTTAGTTGGTTTTTCTGATTATTAAAATGATTTGAACCTATATTTGAGTTTGTTTTTAAGAGAGTTGTGAGTTTTGATTTGTTTCTTAGAGCACTCGAGTTGTTGGAAAGTTTATACCTCCTAATCGAAGGAAGGCCCTTTTTTCTCTTTGTTTTTTTTTTCTCAAATTTTTCTAAAGTTGAGGTAAATTATTCTTGTCCTCATATATAGTGAATGGGATGAAAATGACGTGTTTTAGTGGGATTGTTGTGATAGCATGTCTATTGGTACAGAAATGTGACACTTTGTATATTATTGGTAACAATGTTCAAATATGAATTTTGAATGTGATAAAGCCTTGAGTTGATTGAATGTGATAAAACATGATTTTGAATGGCTTATAAAAATTTGTATAAAAATATCTATTTGGTACTATTTAATCGAGTTCAATTATTAATCAGATTATTTATGCAATTTAAATAAGTTAATGAACAATTCCATAATTAGAGAAAGTAAATATATATTTATAGTGTAAAATAGTGTTCAGTTGGTACCTTCTAACTCTTTTTTATTGACAAAACTAATAAATAAGACATAAACCTATACACTCTTCTATTTGAGATATAAGTATATGTAATGTATATAATCAAGGTGTAATGAGGTGTGGAGTCACACCACACTTGAATATGTATAAATTAATTATTTCATGTGAATATTAACATAAAAATCACTAAAATACTAAAAAATATATTTATACCTTATTAAATATTAATTACCATGTGCACATATAGAGCTATTAATGAATGAAGTTCGCTCGTAAACTGATTCAATTCAGCTCAATAAAGACTTGCCTTAATTTTTTATTTGTGTAAAACCTCCCATCGTGAATAACATAAGAATAAGACATGCTATAGCAATCACTACCACCAACCCTATCAAATTACCATATATCCACCAACTAATAAACCATATAACAAAGATAGCACATATTGGTAATTACTAACACTTCATAATGTATAACTGATAATATCAAATCATTTGAACCAACATAGGCAAAAACCACTACACCATTGATGTTTTAAGTGATAAAATCTATCATATATCTTAGAATACTATGGTAACCAATTACTTGATGTTGTAAGTGATAACATTTAATAAAAAACTTAGAATACTATGATACCTAATCCAATGATGTCTGAAGTGATAATACCTATCACACAACTTCTAATACTATAATACCCAAACCCTAAATATTTTAAGCGATAACACTAATACACAACTTAGACAATAAAGATACCCAAAAGACTAACGTCTAACACAATTCATTAGGTCGTTGGCTACTCAAGTTCAAAGCCATTAACTAGTTGTAAAAGTCTAATCATAGGCGACAATCATAGCCTCCTAATAATAACTTATTTCAAACTTAATCGGTTAAGCTAAATTATTCAAAAGTTAACACAAAGCCAACTTAATATTATGGTCAACGGTTAAACCTAAAGCTAATTACTAGTCAACTTAGGTTGACCTATTCTCATTTTATTAACACTTAGATAGATTAACTATCTAAGGTCATACGATAAATGACACACTAGCGAAATAAAGGCTAAAAAAGGCTTAAATAAGATCAACCACAATTAACCAAAAAGAATTACTTCAAAGCATCTCAACATGCCTTAAAAGGCTAATAACTCTACTTCGAAGCCATAAAAGTCAAAACCGAGAGTGGAAACCGCTTAAGATGCTAAAAATAATTAAAAATAATAATCTTTTCCAAAAGAGAAATTATTCACAAGAAAACATCAAAGTTAAACTTTAATCAGTATTCCTCAAAATAACAAAATTTAATCCCAAAAGACCGTATACAGGCAAAACAAGCTAAAATATATAGAGATTAGTCGAGTATGATGAAGATAAGTATATAAAACATCTTATTATAATCTTAAGGTTAATAAAAAATAAAAGCCTAATGCCTTTATAAATCAAGAAAACATTCAAACTAATGCTGGAGTGAGTTGAAACAACTAAACTTATTTTTACTATTAGAGTTCACTCGTGTGTTGGCTCAGCTCAACACATTTGACTTGAATACTAATATTTTACGCTTGTTTAGTAACAACATAACTTAGCTCTGCTCATTTAATAGACCATTTAGCTTTGATAGTGAGAGATTCAGTTTGTTAGCATCCCTATCCACACTTACATAATACCTTATTAAAATGCTAAATTTATCTAAATAATTAATATCTGTTTAGAAAATCAAACAAAGTGTAAGTAAGATAGAAAATCTGTGTAGCTGATTAATTTCCTTGGGACCTTGACCTTAATGGCAAATCAATGGATTGGATTATAGCATCATTTGGAATAGATTTGTGATAGACATCTCATTTGCAACCGCTGGGAATTGAAATGCTCACCCAAATCATACCTATGGCCCTAGAAATGTGATGCGAGGCTAGTGACTATTGTTGCCTGATTCTCGATTCCTAAAGTGCACTTACATACACATACATAAACTCTCCTCAGTCTCCTACGCAGCGCAGACCACCTGGCCCCGAGGATATTAGTTCCCCCCCCCAAACATTAATTAGTCCTATAAGAAAAAATTTAAGCTGGAGCCAAGAGAAAAAATTACCTCAGATTCACAAGTGATATGGTTGTGCGTTGATGACCAAATCTATGAGACTGGATATGTGAATTAATGGAACTAACATTAGTACATTACTTCTTCAGATCTTCTTCCCTGAATGTCAAGCAGTCTGTAGTGATTCGATTGACTAGATTGTCTTTTTCGGGGACGAGGACGCCAAACCCATACCTGACCCGTCCTCGAATTAATCCCCAATAAAAATTTCTGACCTTGAACTCGATCCCCAAAATACTTCCCCAAATCCAAATGGGGAATCCTTGACGGGGCCTCAAACCCATGGGGAAAATTTCCATCCCTACCATAAGTAGTGACCCCTTTTAAGTTGGTGCAAGTAGGATATGTTATATTAGATGGCTATGACGCATTCGATGCATTGGATGGGGCTGAGTAATGGCCTGTTGGATCTGGCATAGGGCCCAAGAGTGAGTGTTGTCTGGACTCATCCTTTCTAGTTTTAATCATATTTTGTCGATCGTATTGTTTTCCCTTTAGGGGCTTTGACTCTATACTATTTTTCTGTTTCTGTTTCTTTAATCATGCACTATGATTTTCTTTTAATTATGAACTATTCAAATCCTTATGGTTTTATGTCCTAATCGATCTTATGTCTTGTGGATTTTCGAGCCTTGTGATTGGTACGAGACTGGCCGAGGGTCAGGCTTGTGCCAATCACAACGGTAGAACCCTCCTATCTTAGTGTATGGTTTTGGATTAAATGAAAATTTTGAACTGTGAAATTTGGGGTGTTACAACTTACAAATGCAACACACGAAATAAAGGGAGGAGAAAGGGTGGAAGTTGCCAAAGGAGGAAGGTGAGTAACAGTATCCTTGGTCGTTGCTAGGGGTGAGTGGTAGGGAAAACTAGTGCCAGGGGCTTTAGTGGAGAAGGATGCATCAAGAGGGAGGGGATCATCGGTTTTGGTCGAAGGTGAAAGGGGTGATCGGTTTTGCCAAAGGGGTTGGGGGGTGCTTCAATGGGTTTAGGTGTTGGTTGGGGGTGCCTTGTGCAAGGGTTCCTGATGGTGGGGGTGAGGGAGAGATGGGAGTGGACAATATAAGGGGGAGGGAACCAGTGGTGATTGATGTTTCTAGGGAAGGAGGATGAGTGGTGGTGTGCATTGCATATAAAAATGGTGAAGACGAAGGTGGATGACAAGAATAATAATGGAGAATGCAGATGCTTTCTTGCTTGAGGGAGCTTGGAGAAAAGGATAAAGACATAGGATTTGCTTATGATTTAATACACAACACAAAAGTGGGAGGATAGAGGGCTTAAAAGGATGGAGTGAAGGGAAGAGTCAAGCAAAACATGGGAGAGAGAAAAATGGGGGAGAGGGAGACGTGTAGGAAGTATGGTGGTATGGTGTAGAGGAAGGTCGCGTTGGGTAGAGGGAGTAGGGTATGGTTATAATCTAGTATAGGATAGGATAATAATTTGAAGATTAACCAAGGTAAAACATTTGGTTATCAAAATTAGGGTTACCTAATTTCAGTTATGGTCTAAACTATGATTAACTTTAGCAACCTAAATTCTATCATATTTTAACTGAATTAAATTTATATCTAATATGTCATAATAATACATATATCAATAGAATATTTGATACAAAACATGCTACAATAATTATTATAACTAATTACATATAATTACTTATTTATAATTAGGGTTTCTAGTAATGGGGTATTACAGTTATTATTATTATTATTATTATTATTATTGTTTAAAAAATTAAATTTATTGGGGTTGAATTTAAAAATGGAGTAATTTGGTACTAAAATGTGGGGGAGAAAGTGATAATTAAATAGATGAAGAAGGTATTTTTTTAAACTATTTTTTTCTTTTCAATTTTTGTTATCCATATTATTTGAGAAGATTTGAGTGTCGGACTTGATACGTAATACAAAAGTATAGATATGGACTTTGAATTTGACATTTAAGTTGTTGGTGACTAATTTAACCTCTCACTACTAACATAGTAATTGGAAAAATATTAGAACCATTTTTTTGGGGTAATTTCTTTTTTAAAAGATTTTAAACTTTTTGGAATTGATTTTTTTTAAAAGAGTAATTTGATAATTAATTATAAGGGAGTTATGTGATTTTTCATATGATTATATTTGATACATTTGAAATTTAATTAATTAGAATGATAGTAACATGTAAATATTACCAAAATTATCTATTTTAAAATTTAGCTGGAAATTAGCCTTGGGTTATGGATGGAAAAGTTAATTAACATTTTTTTTGTAAGAGCTTCTTTTTTCTATAGATATGTAGAATGTAAAATATAGTTGAGGAGATATAAATCAAATACAAGGGATTTCAATTGAGAGATTGCAATTCCTTATTGAAGAGAAGCATCCATTAATTGATAAGATTAGAAGAATCGAGTAGATTTTGCTTTTTAAATGTCGTAAAGAAATTGTCTCTAGTAATTAATTTTTAATTATAATAATTAAAAAATTAAATAAAAAACTAGATGTAAGGAATAATAAACAATATTTATTCACTAAAATAGTTCTATATTATATTTTCTTTGTTAGCATTAAACTAATATTTAGTTAATTAGTATAGTACATAATCATTAATACCTTAAGTTGTATATATTTATACATATAATAAATTTGAAGCACTCTGTCTCTAAGCGTGTGTATATATCATGACATTAATAACTAGTAAGGTCATTGAACTAACCAAGCTACTAGTGTACTAGCTTACTTATCGAACTAATGGTTTGAACTACTTCACTAGATATAACCAAATATGCCCATAATTGTTTAAAAATATAATTTAATACTTATATGTCATTGATCACAAAATAATACATTTTATCATCAAAATGCCCTTACATATTCATATAAGGTCACAAAATAATATAATTCAATATCAAAAGTCTATTGGATATTCAAATATGACAAGCAAAAATAATAATAATAATACAACATCAAGTCACTTACATACTCTTAAACTACTTAAAATATAAGGCATGAGTTCAAAAGCTACAATTCAATTAGATAAAGTAATTAATTTGATCAAATAACTATTCATCCAATTCTATGGATTATTTATATCCCCTCTCACATAAGAAAATATAAGAGCGACATGTTTAGTCACGCAATTATCTTCATCATCACCTCCACTTTCTCTGCCAACTTCACCGTCTTTACTTCCACCGAGACCATCCAATACATCTACAAAAATAGAATAAGGATAATATCTTATTCATTTCTTAACAATAATAAATTCTTATGTTAATTTATATAATCAATAAAGGGTTACGAGATCCATACCCTCACTAGGTCTATCTTGAAAAGCAAAAGAAGCTTATTCATTGTTCGACAACTCAAGCTCTTCATTATTCAAGCTAGATGGATTGCCCATAAGAATCCATGAGCCATTTGTATCAAACTATTCAACATCAACTAGGTCATAACTTGTCTTAAATCGATTCTTACAATTACACAAGCTTAGTAATAATGTCATATAAAAATGATAACTTTAGACATGATTTACATTAGCAATGAAAACAATAAATTAAATCTGTACATTTGTTCCAACAAGTTAGAGTGCACAAATACTAAATCATTAAGTTTTTCATGCTTGAGTCTATTCCTTTTCTTTAAATGGATATACTCAAATATGTTCCAATCTTTCACAACCCAAAGCACTACAAGTCCGTCTCAAGACGCGAATGCCAAGCTTTTGTAGATTTGGAACACTACACCCATACAATACCTACCATTAATCTACAAAATCAATATAATTAGTTACCAAACAACTCTAAAAAAATTTAATTAGATATAAAATATTAATACTACTTTAAAATAAGTATTAAAGTTATACCTCGAGTAAGAATACAACGATCTTATATAATTAACCATATTCCAAAATCTCCTTTTGCTTTTCTAAAATAATTCATCACCCTTGTTAATTTTGATCTCAATGTGAAATTTCCACTGTCATATCTCAATGACATCAATAACAAAAGATATCATACTTTGATGCTTAGAGAGTTTAGACGAGTACTGAACACAGTGATTAAACCAATAATTAGTTGCATGTAAGTTTCTTGAGAGTTGATTATCCCAATGAGAATAAATAATCTAAAGTTAAGGCCCCACCCTTTTCTTTCTCCTTTTAATTATAGAAACCATATCATCTCTGGCCTTGTGAAAGGTTTGATTCAAATAATTTATATGTAGAAGAGGTTTGGTAAGTTGCATAGTTACATTACTCTCCTTCCAAAACATGGCATCCAACACACTCTACAAAATTATTATCCTCTCTATTTTTAACATCAGTACAAGAGAGCCACTCTTTAAACCTAACCATCTAACTAAGAGCATTCTTATTTGTTAAGACACTTTGCAAAGCAATAAATTTAGTAGCAAATCAAGTAGGAGCTGAATGAATGATCTCTCTCCCTTACGTGAATTTTCCCATCAAATGCAATGTATATCAATGGTTATATATGCACTTAGTTATTTTATAAGTACGTTCTACAATATCTTTAGCCTCATCTAACATACCCATATATTTCAACATCAAATTAACACAATGTGCGACACAGGGAGACCAAAAAAGTGGCTTAAACTCACATTCCAAAATCCTTATATAGCAACAACATAATTTGCAACATTTTCAGTTACCATATGCACAAAATTTTTAGCACCAGCATAGAAAAAAATATCCCTAAATAACTCATACAACACTTCAATAGTTTTGAAATATTCAAAAGCATCAACATACTTTGAAAACACAATACCCTTTAGACAAAAAACTAAGAAGTTAATCAAAGTTTGATTTATGCTATTTCGTCCACCCGTCAACCATAATAGTACAACCCGTTTCCTGCCATAAAGAAAAAAAGGTCTCAACATAATTCTTCACCTCTTCAACAATTTTCATTACAAATAACCACGAAGAGCATGAACAGTTCGACCCTTATAACTAGGACCAATGTGAGTTATACCATCAATAATAGGTTGATAATAAACACAATTTGCGGCATTAAATGGGATACATGTATCAATCATCCATTTAGAAATAATAATAGCAACTTTCTTAACATCTTTTTGTAACACACTTTTGAGCATTGGTTGTGAACCTGTAGTTGCTCTTGACATGAAATGATGCTCTATAGTATGTTGTTTTCTCTTGTCTGATACTGTGACACCCCCAAATTTACTACTTAAAAATTTCGTTTAATTAAAAGGGTTTAGCGGAAGCGAAAGGATAAAACCGTAAACTCGGGGGCATTACCGCCACACTTAGTACTAGATCTGTTCACTCCTAGTCTACCCTTCCATTCCTCACTAGAGCCGGACTCAGGAATATTAAAACAGGAGAGTTTCGTTACAGTATAAAAACACTTTAAAATCTAGTGAAATCTTTATAAATCAAATTTTGATTTGAAAACTAGGCGTGGTTACAAGGACCAACGCACTAATACTAATTTGTGGTATCGGCTAAACATTTGAAATGGAAAATGTTTTTTTTTAAACCAACTTTGAGCGTAAATGTTTTTGAAACAAGAAAAACTCCATTAAACTAAATAATACCAACTTGTGGTATCGGTTTAAAAGTTTAAAATTGGAAGAGCGATCGAAACTAATTTTAATACTAACTTGTGGTATCAAATCAATATTTGAAATTGGAAGTTTTTTTTTGAAATCAATTCCGAATATAAATATTTTTGAAACGAGGAAAACTTTATCAAACCAAAAATTTTCACAACTAAAGCGTTGTTATCGGAACCAACACTCCGATACCAACTTTTAGTATCAGCTTAAAAAGATTGAAGAATGGAGGAGCGGTCAAAACACACTTCAGAATCAAATACAAATTTCGAAAACGAGCGTGGTATAAGGACCAACCACTCTGATACCAACTTGTAATACCCCCAAATTTACTACTGAAAATTTTCGTTTAATTAAAAGGGATTAGCGGAAGCGAAAAGATAAAACCGTAAACTCGGGGGCATTACCGCCACACTTAATACTAGATTGGTTCACTCCTACCGTTCCAATACTAAGTGCTAAGGCTAAATAAGGTTAACATTAAACACGAATCATTAATAAAACACAAGTCATACAGAAATCAGAGTGCGATTTAGGATTACAAACCAAAGAGTACGTGACTAGAGTTTTTCAAACATAAAGCATAGTACAAAGGTACAACTAAAATATGATAATACAAGGTCCAATAAAAGAAACAGAGTCCAACCGAGTTGCTCTCGATCCCCAAGTCTTGCTCATTCCCACGAACAGAAGACCCATCTGAGTTTGTGCAGGTAGGAGATGATGACTTCGATGCCTACGACACCTACGAGGCATCAGGTGGGGCTGAGCATTGAGTCTAAACCTGACTTAGAGATCGAGAGCGACTCGACCGAACTCTGCTTCTTTTATTGGACCTTGTATTATCACATTTTAGTTGTGCCTTTGTACTATGCTTTATGTTTGAAAAACTCTAGTCACGTACTCTTTGGTTTGTAATCCTAAATCGCACTCTAATTTCTGTATGACTTGTGTTTTATTAATGATTCGTGTTTAATGTTAACCTTATTTAGCCTTAGAACTTAGTACTGGAACGGTAGGAGTGAACCGATCTGGTACTAAGTGTGGCGGTAATGCCCCCGAGCTTACGGTTTTATCTTTTCGCTTCCGCTAAACCCTTTTAATTAAACGAAATTTTTCAGTAGTAAATTTGGGGGTGTTACAGATACCTTGACTTAACTCCCGGTATAGAAGTACTAGTTGTCTTAGGAAGATGTATTAATGACGGTTGTTCAATTAATTGGTGTAAAGGAAAGTCTATCAAACACTATGGGTTACCATTGGCTAAAAGCTCTCGTGTCTTCCTTCTTTTTTGATAGTAAACTCTTTAATACTTTGATTTATCTCAAAACCAACTTTGGAAGAAACTTTTTTACTCTTCTCTACTTGACCTTTAACACTGACCAAATATTGTTTGACAATTGGATTCCACCCCCCTAGAAAGAAGTATAAAACAATATAAATATTGCAACCTTTTTTTTCTCTTATGACCATCCTCAACCTACCTACAATGACCCGTGCCGGATCATTTTTCCCTCAAGAAACACTTTGAGAAGAATTTGGCGTAGAGATGGTATTAATATAGTCCAAATACATTATAAGAATAAATTAACAATATAAGTTAAAAATTATAAGTTAAAAACTAAGTATCTAGAATCCAACTTAAAGAGACACATTAATAATAACAAATGCAAAATCAGGTAAGTGTATTATCACAAGTCATAAAATAGATATCTAGAAACCAACTTAATAGACATATTAACAGTAGAAAATACAAATTAGGTAAGTGTAAACACTACCCCTGCAATCGACAGTCAAGAAAATCAATTACATAATAAAGCTCAAACACTACCCTTGATCCTCTTACGATGGAGTTTCAAAGACATTTCAAAGCATAAATTACGGTAGCAAATATACTTATCATAGATTCAAAGCCTAAACATTAACAAAGAATTAAAATATGTAAATAAACTCTCTGAGATGATGGAGCTTAGTTTATAATCAGTGGACAATAAGATAGAAATCACTCACCTAAGACTGTCGGACAACCAATATATGAAAAATGGATGGTGATGGAGCTTGTGAAATCAATGGAGATTGAAGACGATGGCTAACCCCGAAGATGATACGCTCGAGCTTGCAGATGCAAAATGGATGAAGACCATACCATGCCTGGTAATGCCGTTAAAGGATAAATGACGAAGTCAAGGAGCTAAAGATGATGATGGACCAACAAAGTTGCTCGAGCGTTTATCTCCTCAGTCACGCAACACAAATCTGAAATGGAATGGGCAACCGACAATGACATGGTGAAGTGTATCATGTAAAGTTAGCAGTATATTATTAGGGTTGAGTGAAATGACACATGTATCTCTACAGTTAAATGAATATTTAATTTAAATTTGAGGGTAACAGTGGAGTTGTATTATGTATGGGGGTACCGACAAAACCAATTTAGCTCGTAAGAAAATCAACAATTTATTTATTTTTATTTTAAAAAGGGTTGATTTTCTACATTTTTATCCATTTTTTTGTTGAGCACGTTTAATATAGTATCTAGACCATGTATGTGAGAGGTTCAATCTAACTTTTAATACTATAATTGCTATGTATGTATGTATATTATGTTAATAGAAACTTTCTTAATTAGAATAAATTTTAAACTTTTGTATTGTTATTGGAAACTTAAAAATATCATTTGTTTTAGTTAGAACAAATCTAAAATATTTATTATTTGTTAAATTTAGGGTGAATCAATGTAAATAAACTTAGTTATCTCTATTCAACCATTTAAAATCATTTACCTGAGTTAATAAATGTTAAAAATCCACCTCAAATTATCCTATTTTATTAACTCTATTTTTAAAATAATTAAAAATAATTAGAATAAAAGATAAAATTTAATTGAGAATTTTTTTATCTACTCCGATCTGAATTCAAACAAAATAACTTTTATCTAATTAAATTAATATTATTTAAAAAATATTTTAACACATTATTCTCAAATTAACTCTTTTCCTTTCCCTATAAATACATATTAACCGTCATCCTCGTTCCCTCCGATGCAAACGTACCATTGGAGTTTCAAATGTCAATTTCTGCCCTAGAAAGTTCTTTACAAAACCTGTGATGCAGTCCGACAGTCACAGGTGGGTTCTTTTTTGTTTGATCACCAAGTTGAACCAGCGACTCAATTCCACCAACACCACCGTAATCACAGCAGCGGAACAGAAATAATGGATATAGAAATACAGGGAAGAATCGAGGAAACTGTAGTCCGAATCCTCGAAACAGCCGATATGCAAGAGATGACCGAGTTCAAGGTGCGAGAAGCGGCTGCTGAGAAACTCGGCATCGACCTGTCTGATCCGGAACGTAAGAAGTTCGTCCGGAAAGTCGTTGAAAATTTTCTCAAAGAGCAGCAGACGAAGCTGAAGACAGAGCAAGAACTGCAGCAAAATGAAGAAGAGGAGGACGAGGAAGAAGAAGAGGAAAGTAACAAAAGGCGGTCCGATGGCAAGGAGTATGATGACGAGGGCGATCTTATCATTTGTCGAGTAAGAAACACGATTTGAACCCTTTTTAATTTTATTTGGATAACGGTGATCTATTTATTCGAACTGATGTCGACTTTAACCTTAGAATTGTTGCTTGTGGCTGACTATTTGATGTTTTTGTATTTCTTTGTCTTTGATTGGTAATGCTTTAGTCGTCAGGAGCCCTTATCCTAAATTACTTACCATCTAGAGGAAAGGATTTTGATTGGGGCAACACGTGAGCATTAGAAATTTAGAGATTCCTATTCAGCTACCCTGCTCGCAATCCCTAGCCCTAGGAAAGCATGAATAGTCAGGCACTGTTTGGATATCTTGTTATTTCCATATTATCTAATAAGTTATACTCCTGGTTATTTGTTTTATCTTATTATTTTCATTCTATATAATCTTATTATCTACAATTTATTTATAATTTATTCTTATATCAAATATCTAAAAAATCTTATACTATTTACCTTCTTTATAATTAAACCTCTCTAACCCCACCTACATGTCTAAAGTTACCGTTTTACATCAATTTATATTATTTTAAATAAGTTACCAAATATTATTATTACTTTGACCATATTCATGTACAAATAATTTGTGTTTACCAAACACTCTACCATATTATTATTAATATAGTATTACTTCAGGTTAGATTCAAATCATGTATTATTTTACCCAAATAATACCTTATTCAGTATATAGTTCAATAAGTTTATAGTGGTTCATTTTTTTCAGTTGTGGAAAAGAAACATAGTCATTTTATTGGATTCTTAGTGCTCTTGACAATTTATAAGAAATATTTATGATACATATGACATTCTCATTGGTTTTCTCCTGATTATGCACACACAAAGTCTTCCCTCTTCTTGTTAACGAATTCATTCAATTGTGAGTTTTAGATTAAATGATTTCACCTATCATTCACCCATCCCTAATTGAATGATTATAAAATCAAATGCTGAAACAATATAATATGATTATGCGTGGTACCAACCACCAGTGATTGAGTCTATTAGGGAAGTAGACACCGTAATTTGTCGATAGATTTTCAAGGCCAAATGCTCTTTGAAACATAGGAAGGGATGGATGCTTATATGTCTAAAATCGTTTGCTCTGTTCTTTATAGAAGAAATTGGAGAAAGGAGATTGAAGGGGCCTTCTCTATTTTCTTTGTATGTTTGTGTGGCTCAGATAACTAGATTAGTCTCTATAAATGCAAAATGCTCACAAAACACACATAGTGTGCTCTTTTTTTCTAATTTCTGCCATCATAAATTGAATAAAATATCAAGAGAGATTCAAAAGGGGAAGGTACAAAAATCACCTTCTAATTGAACCATGTTTTAATTCAATAAACAACCACAATAAAATTAAATCCAATCAAACTTTACATGGACCACCTTAGGTTAATGTATTTTACTTCATAAAATACTTATTTAAAATATTTGATAATATACTAAAAAGATATTTACATTTTATATTAATTAGATTTAACTCATGGTCTCTATATGTTAGAATGATAAGAAACTTAATGAATTGCGGAGACAAGTTGTCTATAATAGAGTATATTATCTTTTGTGTATCACAAATCACCATGTATTATATTTCATGGATTCGTGTCAACTCACGTGTATCAATTGCGTAAGTAATGTACTAGTGAGGTATAAGAGTATTGCTCTCTCTTGAACTAGTTGTTGGGGGAGTTAGCAAAGGAGTACAAGCCTAAAATATAGACACAAATATGATTGAGGAGTAATCCACTAAATTTATATTCTAAACAATTCCATCTTAAACTATCAATGTGGGATAACATGACTCACAAATGTAATTTAACAATTTCCCTCTCATGAGTATAAACACAATCACACAACTCATGCTATCTAGCGAAAAAGAGATTTTGTATATGGTGAAAATAATACATGGTGATTCATTGACAAAATGCAATGGAAGAATATTAGGAGAATTAATAAGGCTTTGAGTTGGGAGCCTGTGACGAAAGACACGATCAAAATCAATGTAGATGGAAGTGCCGTATCCAATCCAGGACACATAGCAATAGGGGCTGCCACATGAGATTACATGGGGCGATAGTTCTTTGGCTTTGCTATGAACCTTAGGTTTCGGTTTTATACTTATAGGTGAGCTTTGGGGGACCTTTAATGGCTTACAGGAAATGCATAAAAGGCATACGGGGCAAGTTTTACTTTTTTGGGATTTTGTTGTTGCTATCCCGCTTCTTCAAATATTTCCTCTATTCACCACTCCATGGCTCTTATAGTATATATGTGCAAGCATATTATAAGCACATTTAGATCATGTATGGGGATTCATACTTATAGGGAAACATATTATGTGACAGATATGAATGTGATGGTGCGTAGAGGTCATGAACTTGCGTGTAGAGTCCATATTTATGAGTGCCCACACCTAGTGTTGGATATCGACTGTTTTTTGACTTAGTAGTTGGGGTGAGATATAAAAGCTTTTGCACTTGATGTAAGGAAATTATCCTTGTAATCTTTGGATTGTAAACCCCCCTAATGTGAACAAAAAACTCTTCGTTATGAGTGCCCACACCTAGTGTTGGATATCGTCTGTTTTTTGACTTAGTAGGTGGGGTGAGATATAAAAGTTTTTGCACTTGATGTAAGGAAATTATCCTTGTAATCTTTGGATTGTAAACCCCCCTAATGTGAACAAAAAACTCTTCGTTATTTGTGAACTCTACCTAAATTTAAAGTATCAAACCCAATAGAGCAGGGTAGCCTTTGATAGAATATCACCAACCAAGACAACAACAAATCCCAATGAACCACGTCTTACAAATGGTGCGTAATGACCCGATTACGAACCTTTGGCTTTGATACTGCTTGTTGAGGGAGTTGACAAAAGAGGAACACAATCCCGATATATAGGTTCGAGTGAGGCTCGATCCCAAAATCTATTGTCAATGGGAGGAGTAGCCTTGAACAATTCCATCTTAAACTATCAATATGGGGCATGACACACATGTAACTTAACACTAATAAATAAAGATCAAAATGATCGATTAAGAATGGGAGTTATCTAACTAAGCCAAGTTAAAATAAAAATACTAATATAGTCTGGTTGTAGATTCCATAAGAGATAAGGTAATAAGGATGTGGTTCACCACCCTAACCAAATGGTTGAAAAGGCCTAAGGCTCACATGGGCGATTGGGATCCTACAGCCTAGGTGCAAGGTGAAAGCCCTTGCTTAGGTGAACCGAGGCACAAAAATTGTCTGGCGTGATTTTGATCTTTCCAAAAGATATACAATCTTTAGTAATTATTTTCCTTTTTTTTCCCACTCAAAATTATGTTTGCCCACGACCTTTTTTCCCTTATTCTCCTCTTCAATTTGAGATTTAATTATCTCATTTCTGAAAATGTAGCCAAAAAGAAGCTTATTCAAATTTTCTTCCTTTCATTATATATATGAAAAAAAATGGTAGACATCATTAGAATGCGGACTCTCGATTTTCGTGTGTTTAAATATGGGAATTTATTTTGGTCAAAAAAATTATCTAATGAAGAGGTTGAATTGTAGGCTTGCATATTCTCAATTATACATCACCCAAAATACAACATGCACACATAAATCATGAGCATTCTTTGATTGGAATGGAGTTATGAATTATTTAGGAATATAGGTTAATATCCTCAGCTGTTAAGTTTCCTATGTAACTCATCGAATCTATATTCATCATATTTTAGTCGTACTTTTAAAATATGTCCTATTTGATTCATCCTAAATGTGACAAAATAGGATAAGTTCAAAAGTTTTAGCGACCAAAATCTATCTAATCATTGATCGATCTAAGACATTTGTAAATTCAAAACTTACCATTTAACTCACTTAAATTTGGGGTGCCCTCAAAACAATCCTCATAAAGGAAAATTGTAGGCTTATTATATATATATATATATATATTTTTTTTTGTTTTGTTTTGCTAACCTTTTTTTTATTTCTTTTAATATTCTTTTTCAAGGTTTGGAAAGCATACTTGGGATACAGAAAATCATTGTGATTGTTTTACTGCTCGAAATTTATTTCTTAGGTCTCTTGAATATTTCTAACCTCCGGCCTCCCCATGCTTATTTCACACCACAATTTCAATAGGTCATTTATCTCATGCACATCAATCACACTTTCAATAGGCTAAAAAGTATACATCAATCACACTTTCAATAGGCCGAAAAGTATTAATATTGATAAAAGCTCATATCGTGGTTCATATGAAAATAAATCGGCAATTTATCTCAAAAGGGCTTGCAAGGAAATTTGACTTTGAAGTATGCCTTTACCTATGTACTTGCATGGAAAAAAATGGTGCCATGTAGGCACATGTCATATATGTGGTCCTAAATGGAATCAAAAAAATTTCTAGTCATACATTTCATGGAAGAATTCAACAAAAATAACAAAAATACCGATTGATACAAATGTGTCAATCTAAAGGTCAAAATCTTAGTAGGCAGTTCAAATTTCTAATATATTGCTAAGCACTAGTCACTATAAAGTAGGTAGTAAAACCGCGGTCGCAATATTAGGGTATCACATAATATTTTATATATCACGGTGTTATTTTTTTATTTTTTTATTTTCACAGCAAATATCAACAAATGTTGGCAAATATCGACCAATGACCGAATATTATAGATAAAGATGTGGTTCTAAAACGGTTATGTATTGCTAATTTCATGTATTGGCTAACCCAAAATTCATTAAATATTGATTGTTATTAAATATCTGGACTGATATTTAATTATATGCTATAAAGTCTATATGCTAAGAATTTTCAAGCAGACTTCTTTACTCACTAATTTGTATCCAAAACTATTGAAAGCCAATAAAAGTCATTTTTTTGTTTCATAAATGCATGAACTAAAAAGAAAACAAAAAGCAAAGTGCAAAATTCTAAACATATAACATGTGTGCATAACGATGACTAAAAGTTAGGATAGTAATAATCCATTTCTCCATGCTCAATAAATATATTGTCTGCAACATATACAATTGAGTGAAAGTGATAAACTTTAGATGGGGTAAAGGAAACTCACATAATCACTATGCTAGTGGAGGTGGGGGACAACCATGGTCACCATCTCTTCAAGATTTCACTATGTTGGTAAAGGAGAGTCACATAATCACTGATTACCACCAATTTGTGGTTGTTATCCTATGAATGAATTAAAGTTATAATAAACAAATAATGATTAGAAAAATAAATAAAAGAATGACAATCTTGGGTTGTGTTGCTGCTCAAGAAGCACTCGTTACAGTTTGACTTCCTTTCTTTCCCACAAACTGCTTCCTTGAAAACTTTGATTCAAACATAGATCAATAACATCCATTCACTTTTAGATTAACTTATCTTCATGAACATTCAAAAATTGACAACCCTATATTAGAGTTGCCTTGTAGTCTTCCTCTATATCTAACAAAATGCATTCTAAAGGGAAGATGAATTTGGCAACTACATCCAAAACATCTTCTGCTATGCCTCATGAATATTGGATCAATTTATCAGCTAGATGAAGAGAAATAGTAGTTAGCTCTTGGCCCTCCCAATTCTAGCTTCCTCATAATAGAGAATGACATTAATTCAATGCTTGCACCCAAATTATACTAAACCTTATTGTAATGAATTCTACCGCTAGTATAAGGAATAGTAAAACTCCATTAATTTTTGTGCTAGCTTATTTGTATGATACTTGAACATTCCACATTTAATTTCACAGTTATACCACCCACTAATTTATGTTTGTTAGCCAAAATATCTAAATTTTTTGTAGCGTAATCGGCATTTAATTCAAAGCATTAACAAATGAAATATTAATGCACAACTTCTTATGGATCCTAAGAAACTTGGCTAATTGTTTATCCAGCTTGTGTTAATCAATAGGGACTGTAGCCTGTAGGGCTTTACGTCAGCTTTGGAATCTTAAGCATGTGTCTGCCTCACTTCTTGTGAGTCTTGAGTGGCATCCTTAGATTCTTCATTACTTCCATCCTCTTCATTCTTATTATTCAAGCTCAGGATTCTCCTTTCGACTTCCCAAAGTTGTATCCTTCACATCTTTCATTGGATTCTTCTTGGTGGTTTCGGACAATGTATTATGAGGTTTACTAGATATAGTAGCTATCTACCCCACTTGCAAGTCCCAAATTCTTGATAGAAGCTTCTTTTTTCTCTGAATTATTGTTTGAACAACATTTAGGAATTTTTCCATCATCTCTTTCAAGCCAGGTTAGCTTCTTGAATGTGGTTTCACTGCATTTTGACTCTTTCACCCAAACTTGGATTCTCCTTTTGACTTCCCAAAGTTGTATCCTTCACATCTTTCATTGGATTTTTCTTGGTGGTGTTGGACAATGTACTATGAGGTTTACTAGATATAGTAGCTATCTACCCCACTTGCAAGTCCCAAATTCTTGATAGAAGCTTCTTTTTTCTCTGAATTATTGTTTGAACAACATTTAGGAATTTTTCCATCATCTCTTTCAAGCCAGGTTAGCTTCTTAAATGTGGTTTCACTGCGTTTTGACTCTTTCACCCGAACTTGGTATAATTAGGATTGTAAGTGTTGGAGCAGGAATTGTTTTGCCTGATAAAACTTCCAACAAAGCTGGGCTGTTCAAAAGGTTGAAAAAAAGGGTTTCCTACTTGGTATTAGGTATTAGTGTCTGGTCCTCTACATAAATCCCATTGAATACAATGAAGTCACATAGAAGAAACGCACAAATTATTCACCTTCTTGTTTAATACCTCCAATGGAGCTGTAAGAGGAATGAAGTCATCTGTAGAATGAATGCCCACACTACTCTTGATTGAGAGGCCCTTTTTGAGTGACCAGAATGTTAATGGCTAATTCATCTTTAAATTCATTGGCATCTACCAGGGTCTTTGTCATAATGGTTCTACTGAAAATGCATCCAACATAGAAAGTTTAGAAAGAAATAAACCATTATAAGTCTGCACTAGCAGCTACATAGGTAGACCATGACAAGGACACTCTAAGCCGTTGCCTTGTGCCTTTTCCCATTTCTAATATAAAGGCTCCATATTAATTTGCACAGAAGTAGTAATGTTGTCTCTCATCATAGCAATTTTTTATGGTGAAAAATATTTTATCAAAAAATTGATCATCCCAGTTAGCTATAGATCCTGCCAGTAGAGAATTTGACCAATTCTTAGCCTTATCTCTTGATGAGAAAAGATTAAGCCGAATTCTAATGCCATTATTAGGTCACTTTGTTTAGAACTCTCACAGTTTAAGAAAATTAGAAATATGGGCATTAGAGTTGTCATGAAGCAAACCATTAAATGTACTTAAGTTTGGATCATTTGAATGACTGCAGGCTTGATTTCATAGCTTTTGGGTAGCCTTGATCCTAATGCTGTTGGGTAGCCTGTATATTCCTTTTTGATATGGTGTGCGTAACTGTTGAAAGAGAATTAGAGTAGGATATCTGTGTACAAAATTCTTCACTCTCTTTAGAAGAAGAATAGAGAGAAATTTGAAGGCTCCTCTCTATTTATTTTCTTTGTATGCTTGAGTAAATTAAGAAGAGTAGATTGTGTTTACTTTAAGAAAACAAGGGGTGTTTTCCCCAAATGTTTTTTTATTTTCTAAAATTTAGTAAACATGTTCATAATTTTTATTTTCACTTTTCTTAAATAGAAAATTGAAAAACACACTTTTCTGATGTTGGACAATGTGCTATAAGGCTAGCTAAAAGTGAACACACAGACTGAAAACTGTTTTTAAAAACAAAAGCTACTCTTTTCTATCATTAGAAAAAGAGTAAAATAGTGAAGGGAAACAAGTGGTTGCAAAAACTGTCATCTACCTCCATGATTACTTTAACAACCAACTGTAGCTAAGTTTAAATGCAATCAAACTTAATGTGTACTGCTTTAGGTTAATATATTATACTTCATAAAAAGATTTATATATTTAAAAAGGTAATAAAATTATGAAAATATCCTTAACACTCCTGGGTTCAGGAGCTTTGGTTAATAGCGATTGTCCTTAATTTGGGATCTGTTGATACAGGTATGATATTTCATTGATTAATTATCCTATATATTCACTTTTGTGGAAAATTTTTATCCTAAACAGTTTCTAAAAAAAGTGATTATAATATAATCATTTCGTGTAATTAGTATCAAATAAGGCAATAGTTGTCCATTGGTTTCTGGATTCTGGAACTGATTCTATTTATTTTGTGAATCGAATGTGCAGCTGTCTGAGAAAAGAAGGGTGACTGTACAAGATTTTAGGGGCAAGACATTGGTCTCGATTCGGGAGTACTACAAGAAAGATGGCAAAGAGCTTCCTACTTCAAAAGGTACTTTCATTGCCAAGCCCTAGATGTATGCAAGTAGGTAGAGCTCATTTGTTGTGCTGCATATATGATGCTGTTCAGACTTATACATTCTGATTCATTGCCCGTTATTCTTGTTAATTTTCTTGGGATGTGAGGAAATTTTGGGAAGGAGGTGGAGTTAGTAGTATTGAGTTATCCTGACCGGTTAGTAATTTGGTGTTAAGGCATCATGCCACTTTTTGAGTTGTCTCTGGTTTCATGGTCGAGTTAATTACTATTTGGTAACTCCAAAGATAAGTCATTTATAGAGTGCTTGCGTTGAGGTGATTGAGGCCTTGGCTTGTGGTGATGGTTAAGCGCTCGTTTGCAGCTACTTTTAAAACTAGTTATCGAACAATACTACATTCTTTCTGAAAAATTTTAAGGTGAAAAGTTTTCAAGAAAGTATTTTATAACTGTTTTTTTATGGTAGCTCTAAGAAAGCCTTAAATCTCTTAATTTAGGAGATGGTGGGTGTAAACTCTAGCTATTGATATCAAGATTTGTTACTAACTCTTGCCAAAAGAATGAAGTTGTGTGAAATAATTATTAGTAGTGCAATACTTGGAGGGGGTGATTGATAGACTTTAATATGACAAGATGGTATGTTAATTTATTAGGATTAATTAATACGAATGATTGGGAAGCGTACCTAAATATATAATTGTTGCAATGATCGAATGTCGTTGAATTCAAAAGAGAGATCAAGGAGATGGGTTGACTGAAGTCTTCTAGATCTAGCATGCGTTCTCTAGTCTCTTATAGGTGATGGAGACCAATTAGAATGGAAGTGCATGTGACTCGGAGAACCCGACTGTGTATATATTTATATATATAAATAACCGATCTGTTATCTCTTAGACTATTTTAGTTCGATCCATCAACAACTTAAAACACCCAAAATCTCCACAATGCACATCTAATTAGACATATTAAGTCCACATTCCTTAAAATTATGTTAGTTAATTTTATATAGGATTAACTAACACGACATGGAACACCACGCTAATTTAAAATTGATACAATATTATAAATTAATAGAAATAAATAGTGGAAACATAAGGTTTTTATGCCATGTCTTCAAAAGAACATGAGGTAAGAAAAACGTTAAATGATAGTGTTCACATATTGGCGAACCAAGAATAAAGTTTGCGGATATAATTAGAATAATTAAAGCAATGTCTGATCATAAAGAATTTGATAAAATTCAACTAAATAAATTTTTGATAGCACTTGAAACTATTGCATGTGTTTATATCAACCCATCTTTGATGCATGCAACATCACTACCTTTGGAAAATAGAAAATACACAAAAAAATGAGCCATAACAAAGGATGTAAATGGGTCAGGTTCAGGGTGAGTATCCCCATATCTGTACCCGATGCCCAAAAAGTATTTTATACCTAAATCCGTACCAATACCTGAATGGATATCTGTTGAATATTCATTACCCTACGAGTAATCTGCTATCCGTTTAAATCACCCAATGGATATTATCCGACGGATAAATTTTTTTCCTGTTTGAATTTTTACTTAATTCTGTATGAATATCAATATTTCAAACAACCTATCATACACCAAATTCTACAATTTCAATCAAACAACCTATCATTTTAACAAGATGCTTTAATAAGATCAAAATTTTAACTTACTTCAACAAGTTCAAATTTTCAACCTGCAAGGTCATTATCAATATCACTATTCACCAAACTATCAAACAAGCAACAATAATACTTCTACAAATATATTTGAAATCAATAGCTACTAAAATATAATAGTATATCTTTGTTTAACTAAAAATAACATCAAGAGAAGTTTTTCTTCTTGAGATCCAAAAATATTACATAACTAATTAGCCTTTTCATCTCTAGCCTCCATATCTTATGCATCCATCTAACAAATAAAGAAAAAAAATTAAAAGTGTTTAAAATAATTAAGTATGATCAAATATTTTAATCACTAGTAATATTTATAATAAGTTTTACCTGACACTTACTTACATTTGAGTTAGATTTCTTATGTTGCAATGTAAACCTATGATAACTTGAGTCCACAACACAATCATTATCTAACAAAAACAAATATATTGGAACATTAGAATTAAACAAATATAACAATAGATATATTATAATTATTTAAACATCAAAGTTATAAAAATAAATATTACCTTTATCTCTTATAGCAGCCCAAAGCTAATCCTTACCACACATTAATACTTCTAGAGTCTTTGGGTGTAATCGGTTACGATGAGGACTCACTTGTGCTAAAATCCAACTCAGAAGCAACTATAGGGATGGCAAGCATATAATTAAATATGTGCCGATATTTATTGGATTTGGGGTCATCTTATACGCTAAATTGGCAATATGCGATGGTTTTAGTATTTTACGTATTAATCGGTGACATATTGATTATTAGTTGATATTTGCCGATATCTACCAATGTTTGTGAATATTTGTTGTGGAAAAAAAATCATGATGTGACAACCGTAACATATAAAATATCGTCCGTGACATTCCAATACCGTGACACTGTGACCACAACCATAAGTTTCATTGCTTGATAGCAAGTATGTCCTTGTTGTTCATTGCATACTTAATATTTGTCTTTCACCATGATAATACATCAAAGTTTTCCATTTGTGACATCAAAGGCTCCTCCAAAGAATAATCTAACTTAGTGTACTGGGGTGCACTAGACATGCCTTAGTTCGCCAACCATTGGTTATAATAAATCTTAAGGGAGACTCTAGAACCCAAAGTCACACTACTAACACTTGAACCATAACTTTGAATACTAACACCAAAATCACGCGATATTAATGAACTTCTCTCCATATGCTTATACTTTTTCTCGTACTCATGAAATAAATTATAACATATTGCATGAATATCATCTACCTCTTCACCACTGGTGCTCCCATAAATGATAGGATAATATCACTCTATCAACTTTAATATATACTTTGGATCTAAAATAGTTGTCACAACCATCATTTCATGAATCACACCCCAATATTTGTTATTAATTTTAAACATTTGTGTTGCTATGCCACTAATAATTTCATATTGATCAAGAGACCATTCAATCAAGGACATTCTAACCTTCCAAATCTTGGGAAAGTATAGATTGGTAGTAGGATATCAATTCCCAAAAAACATCAAAGTGACGTAAAAAAAATAATGACAATTTCTCTTAAATAAATCGAGCCAAATCCTATTTATCACTCGTAGGACAACAATTAAAATTAGACTCTAACTTTTCCAAGCAAACAAACACATCTTCATACATGAGAGCAACATCAAGCATAAAAAATGTATAATTGTCTTGTCTTACAATCATGTGTTAAGCCTCTACCATATGGAATTTCTTTTTGACGACAAATTTCTATAAACTTTCCAAGCCTTTTTGGTGTGGCTTTTCAATAGATCACTCTCTCTTGTATGTTCTTAATAGCTTTTTGAATGATCTCCATGCCATAGACAACAATAATATTAATCACACGAGTAGCACAACATCTATAAAAATATCTCCCATGCAATAAAAAATACTTTGACTCAAATCTATTTTTCAAATATTAGTGGTACAATTATCAACATTCAATGTAGTAAGTTTTATATTAATATTCCATTCTATCAAACAATTGGCCAAAACTTCAACTTCAGATGTATGTGAACTTCAAACATAGATAGACCTTTAACAAAAAACAATGATGCAACTAACAATCCAAAGAACAACATATAATTACATAATATTAATATTTTATAACTATAGATGAATGCGGATTTAATATACCTAATTGTTCGACTTTACAAGGTCTAATGGATATCAATCTAGTGAACTGTGATAACCATAAACCTTTATTTATTTATTATGAGATGTCCACATATTTGACTCTTGTTATTACTGAACAATGACATTGTTTTATTTGTTTCATATTCTAACAACTTGAAAATATCGCTTCGTAGTGTTCCTTGAAATCATTTTGTAGGATGGTTGAAGAACTGTCGAAGATCTTCTAAAGCCTTGAGGTTCCACTATACAAAGTGGATATTTATACATAACTACCATATTACACAGCTCACGCCTTGCAACTTTTTTATTAAATTCCACAACCATATGCTTTCCCTTTCTTTCCCCTTTTTCATCATAACACAACCATATTTGACTCTTGTTACTACTGAACAATGGCATTGTTTTATTTGTTTCATATTCAAACAACTTGAAAATATCGCTTCACAATATTCTTTGAAATCATTTTATAGGATGGTTGAAGAACCGCTGAAGATCTTCTAAAGCCTTGAGGTTCCACTATGCAAAGTGGATATTTATGCATAACTATCATATTACACAGCTCACGCCTTGCAACTTCTTGATTAAATTCCACAACCTTATGCTTTCCTTTTCTTTCCCCCCTTTGATCATAACTCAACTTAGTTTGGCATACTCCTCTTATAGGCCTTAAACGTATGCATTTCTTCATGTGATCGTGCAAATGAGAAGTACCATTTTTTGGGTCACTATTGAATCTCTTATTACGACCTTTACATGTTTCTTTTTTTGCACCATTAATTTCTGTCACCTTATCCCAAATAATTGAAGTTTTCTTTCTTTCTTTTTTTTTTTGCTAAAGAAAATGGATGCACTTCTTTTACCTTCTCCTTGGTTGATAGTTCACTAGGTGTAGGGTTACTAGTTGCGTCTGAAGAGTATGGTGGTAGACTTTTTGAGTCAGTATTATGTTGGCTACTTGGTGTTATCAAATTAATTAATAATCCCAAAAGTTGCAGAACAAGAAAACAAAATTACGACTAATAAAATCATAATAATTCATGCACATGGTCCTAATGGTTTGGCACATATTATAATAGTTAGTTAATATCATCACAAGGGACAATTATCTAAAAGAGGTCGACTTGAGATAACAATTGTAGATAATATTAATAAAATATTTGCTTACTCTTACTTATGTATAACAATATTATCTCTATCATTTATAAAAGCATGACATTCTTACTTATCCATTTTTTTAATATGTGGGGTAAATCTATGTCTTCAACCAATGATAGTGTTGATCCATCCTATGTGTAAAATTTAATCGAAGATAACATTGTCTTAGATGGTGTGATAAAGATACATTAATAATGAGTACATTGTAGTGTTGAAATTGAATACATTGTGATCAAGACACATGATAAGATTTTAACATCTTTGATCATACCATCTAAGATCATCAATAATCATTACTATATTAAATAAGTTATCTCCTTAAGATCTATTATGCTTACATGAAAAATAAATATGTATATTTATATAGCCATATGAAAAACAATTGGGGTATTTTAAATTATTATTGTACTTCTCACTTATTCAAAATTAGAAATTAATGTACATATCATCATTCTTTTTTTATTCTAGAATAACTTATTCATACATCAAATTGTTTTACCATAGACTTTTTTTCGTCATATATTAATAATATGTTTGTATCCATAATTATAAATATATGGAACAATGTTTGCTTTACCTTCGACTAAGAGCCCCCCAAAAATTAAAAACCTATCAAAATAGCCAAAGACTACATCCCAATATAGAACAATCTTGTCGATTAGATAGAAAATAACATATCTTAAGGGTTTAGATTTTAGAAATTAAAGGACAGCTCTCCAAATAACAAATCTGGAAATCAAACCATAAGCAAAATACATACTACATTATATATTACTAACTATAACCAACTAGTTGTAGTTTTTTTTTTTTTTTTTCTAGATCTCAGATACCAAAATTTTTATTTTCAGTTCAACTCTCAGAACCTATTGTGTTTGTCTTCACGCCATTTTAGATACCTTTTCTCTCAACCAAAACAATTAGAAATTAAATATACATGAACTACAGATAAACAGTTGAAGTGTCGGACATCGAACAACCATTAAACCATAATCCATTTTCTAGAAATAGAACTTGCTAACTATAATCAAAAAAAGGAAAGGAAAACTACAACTTGTGGTAAGTTGCTTATCGGGAAATGAAAGATGAAGATGCAGACGATGAGATCTACATCAGAGGAATGGAAGAAGGCCACGTGGGGAGCAATGTTAAAGACGACAATGTGGGGAGCAATGTTGGGGACTACGACTTGATCTGGAATAGAGGAACGAACGAAGGTGACATGGGGGAGCAATTTCGAAGATGACGACAAATTTGGAGTAGAGGAATAGAGGAAGGCAACATGAGGGAGCAACGTCGAAGACAGTGATGACATTGGGAATAGAGGAACAGAGGAAGGCCACGTGGGGGAGCAAAGTTGAAGGCTTGGAGACAACAACGAGATTTGGAGTTGAGGAATGGAGGAAGGCGACATGCGAATTAAAATGTTGGTGAACTGGCGGGGGGAGCAACGTTGAAGACTTGAAGTTGACAATGAGAGGGAATAGCTGACGGTGTGCTGCACTAGCACTGCTGGTCTTGGAGGATGAGACAAACAGAATGAGGTGGGGGAAACAAGTTGTGAGAGACGGTGAGGGGGAGAGTCACAAAGACGGAGGGAGACCGAGACCAAGTGCAAATTAAAGATTTCTGAATTTTGTTTGGATTGAAAATAACCTAATCTAATTAACCTATTAGGATTTTCATGTTATTACTCGTATAACCTTAAGAAACATATTAATTTGTTATATAAATGAAGCGTAAAAAGGTAATTTTATATCGGATAAATGAAGGCGAGTACAAATATGAATATAGATGCGGGTATGGATATGGAGATGCGTCACTTGTATATGTAGCCGAACCCGATGGATTTTTTTCCCTCTTTTCCTATATCCACCTCTATATCTATTTATCTATATCCGTTAAATTTTGGCTAAAATTTACCCCATTTACATCCCTAGCCACAACTCAATAAGAAACAGCTCTAGCCACATAAAATAATTTATTTGTGCAAAATTAACTTTTTGAAAAATAGTATACGATTCAAATCCTTATAAATCTTATGAAAATTTAATAAGTCAACTAGGGGACTAACTTAGAAATACTTATGAAGCTACACTATCACTTCTTCCAAAATTGATTGATAAAAATTGTCATGGTTTGAGATCAATGAATGGTGAATGCCATGAAGCTTGACAATCTTTTTGACAATAACAACGTCGTCGTCTTGAGCTGTATACAAATGTTGTAGGGGTATGAAGTGGCCATACTTGGCGATCAACTACCATAACCCTCTGGTCGTGGCAATCGTTTAATGAAGTCGAGAGTGATATCTTCCCATTACCGATTGTAGGAGCCCTGCTAGGGACAAATAGTTGGCTTTGTTGCACTAGTAAGTCAGGTAAGCGTGTACGTACTCTTGCACCTTTTGCTGCATCTTATGCCAATATACATCTCATGATAACCTTTGGTATGTTAATGTCCCCCAATCGATCTCACATGTCAACAACCTTATTCACCCTCCACAATTTGTACTCAATCTCAAAATTATAGCAACATAGCTTTGGGATCCACTTTTGATGATCATTCACAAGCAAATGTTGGCGTAATAAAAATTTTAGGCTTTTGGAAATGCTTCCCCAATAAATATGGCTGCCATTGTTATATAGCTAGGACTATGGTCATCAATTCCCTCTCATATATTGACTTGAGTTGAGCATTGGGATCCAACATGTAACACTCATTTTTCACTATCAAAACATTTTATTTATATAACATTGTGGAAGTGAAACACAAAATACTCATCTGTAAAATGTAGTGCTACAACTATATGGAATATGTAATATATGATGAACGTTCTGAATATCTAAAAATAAAAATAAAAATGAGAGAAACAGTGTGCAAATAGTATAAGAACTAAAATGTTAGGTGTACAACCCAGGCTGTAAAATCCCAAAACAGTACAAAGTACAAAAGAGAAGGAATATTAAAGAGAAATGCGTCTCTAAAATAATTCTTAGTCACAAATGACTCAAAAGAGAAAGAATGCCGGAATGTCTTAGCTCTTGGTGTCCCAGCCCCAAACAAGCATATGACCCCCTATTGGCCATCCACCACTACCTACACAAGGTCTTTTGCTTGTGTGATTGAGTAGGTGATCGATTAAACATGCACGTCATTACTTGCGTATTGGGCAAGTGAAATTACCCAATATAGAATGCATAAAGCACATAAAGTTGTAGAAAACACACATGTTGGCCTTGGCCATGCATAATTTCATGCTCATGCATTAACATGTTAGGATAACGTACTATGCTTATAAGATGTTCATGGCATGGTACACTTGTATATGCATAAGAAACATTGAAACTATCATGTTAGCTATAAACATGGTATCACGACGGGTCACATGTATCATTGAGATTACATACATTGTAATGAACCTTGATAGATAAGCAATGCATATTAGATAACGTATGAAGATGTTGGAAGCCATTCATTGCTAGAAGCAATTATTCCAGTTATTATTTTGGTATAATGGTGACTACATAAATCACATCCATAGAGTTATAAGAATTTCGAAGAATTGATAAGAATTTTGAGCAAGTGCTTAAGTTATCCATCATGGGACTAAGCCTTGATAGCATATACCAATAATTAGGATTATTAAGTAACCATTATCGTCTACTACTTTTAGGAATAATTCTAGGTAGTGAGTAATCTCAACCATCCTAGGTATCCTAATTACTTAGTGTTGACACTTCCTAAGTACATTAGTGGTGTAAGTAGAGTAGGAGAGTTATCAGAACCAAGGCAGGTCCCCTGCTCGTAGGCAAACCATAGTCCACTAGCTACTCTCCATTAGCTACTTTGAAAGTAAGAGAAATATAGGTGCAGTCAAATTCGCTTCTCCTTTAAGCTTTTGGTATCTTATTATATTAAGAGTTCTAGTCATACCAAAGAACCTCATGTCACATAACCGAACATAACTATCAAAGGTTTCACAATGTGCCATACTTCCTCATTGAGAGTATAGTAGATAACCATTATAAATTAATCAATGATGCCTCGAAGGGCAAATCCATAACCATACCATCCATTCATATACACATGCTTAATCCATCACTCAGTTTCTACTTATTCTTTCTTTTGATTCCTAACTAAAATTTAGGTGGATCCTAAGACTGAGGTCAAACCTATATTTAACCAAGTCAACAAACCAAGTAGGATGGTCAGACAATCCCAAACTTTTTAGGGGGTATCGATACTTAAAATAGGAATGTCAAACCTATACTCAAGGAACAATATTTTCTCCCCCTATACCATGGTCAAAAATTGGATTGCAAAGATTGTAGTAATATATGAAGTAGGACGACCGGTCGACTAGAAAAGCGTATCAGTCAACCAACGGAAGGCACAATCCCTGAAACGATAAGGCCTGCCAGTCAATCGACCAAGCACATAACACATACTGGAATAAGCATAATTAGTTGACCAAAGGAAACATTGATCGATCGATAAATACATCATCAACCCACTGCTATGGCCCCTCTATCGAGAGTTCACATGGACCCATTGACCGTTGTGGCATACTAGTTGATTGATAAAGTACCATTAGTCCACTGAATTTACGATTGCATCAACATTAAACTTCAAAAATCACTTATAAAATTTTCCAACTTTCTTGCATATGATTACATGGTCTAGTATGCATTATAATCGTTCCAAAACAAATTTCTAACTTCTCTTTATGATTAAAAACTATTAATTAACATAAATCAAGCTCATATGTCAAAATTACCATTTAAGCATAACATCCCTAAAATATGCTTTCTATACCATATGCTTCCATATATACTTCATCAAGCCATATTCTTATTTGGAAATTCATTAGCATATACATTCACATATCGCAGCAAATGTAATGTATTCACAATGTCATGCCCAATTATTCCACTTCATTATATCAGCTGAACCTCCACCCCAAAAATAGCCTCCCATAGCTAGGCCCAACATGCCCATCTGTACTCTCAGGTCCACGTCCCAAGCCATGCTCAGCCCCATTGGACAACATTCTAGCTCTCATATCAGCCCAAGCTCCACCTTCCAGGGTCTTGCGCACCAAGCTGTATTGTGAATTTGCCCTTATTTTCTAGACTCAGCTTATATGATGCAAGGATTATTGAGGAGGATGGAAAGGAAGGCTTCTTTCTCAGAATTTGTTAGCTCGGCGCCTCAGCCTTGTTGAAATGTTTCTGTAGATTTTAGTGGATACGTTCATTATGTTGTGCTTGTGCTATCATGTGCTAGGCATCGTTTTACAATGTTGAATGCTATCATGTAGATTTTATTATCATTATTATTATTTTTAATTCCAGCTTACCGTGCACCCATAATCGTGCCGTCAGTCGCTAGTGTTTCTTAACAACAATGTTGCTTGTGTTTTCCTATGACCATTAGGAATTAGCTTGACAGCTGAACAATGGGCGGCATTCAAGAAGAACTTGCCTGCAGTAGAGAAGGCCATCCAAAAGATGGAAACGAGGCTAGGTTGATACTGTTGATTGTTGAAGGCCTTGTTTTTGAAATTTCCATCCTGTGCTTCTGGCTTTTCATTTTGAGGAACTATTTAGTGATATGAAGTTGAAATTATCCAGGAAGGATATGTAACTTGTTACACTTCATCGCCAATGTGGTGCTATGTTTTGGGTGCTGAAAAGTGAAAAATGATACAATCCAATTAACTTTTTTGCACCGTAGTTAAAAAATTGGAACAACAGTAATGCAAATTGGTGAAATGGATGCGTTGTCCATTTGTAATTAAAGCTTCATTTAGTAATTTATAGTTTTGAAATGAATATGATATATACTTTAATAATTTTTTTATGTAAAAATATTTTACAATAAGCTATGATAAAATGTTAATAGTATTAATTTTTTATTTATTTAAAATATTGGGTTATATGGGTTGAAATAAATGATTAAGAAGAAAATAACACAATTGTTCCGCAACCTTCTCTTAATGGATTTTTGTGAGGTTTTATCTTCGTGTATACGCGATAGTACATACATCTCCTAGAAAAAATCGCTACCACCATTTGCGGGGAGAGATATGTTTTTGACTCTCAGATATCTTACATCGAATCTCCTATATACTTCAATTTTTGCAATGTTTCTTTCAACCAGCTGATGCAGGAGCATCTAAGGATTATTATATTCATCTTGATTCTTAAGGTAAGGAAGAATTAATTTTTTTAATATTGGAATCTATCATTTTAAATAATCTTGATAAATTGTCTATGTTTGGTGTTGAAAACAATTCAAATTGTTTTTGTAGATATGTTGCATATTTACAAGAAGAAGATGTTAATACACCTTAAAGTGTACAAGTTTCAAAGCATATGGCATACATAGGATGATACTTTACAACAAGAAGATATGGTGATGATTATCTTTAGTTGTATTAACTTGTTGTAAACCCTAAACTTAAGTGTATTTTATGTAAGTTAGGGTTTGATGTAATTTTATGTATGTATCATAGTTAATTATATGGCTTTGTAATGTTAATCATTAATATCATTTAGACCATGATATTGTGCTTAAGATTAGGCATTATATGGGCTTAATTTAAGTGAGTTAAATAGGCTTGAATTAAGGGTAAGCATCGGTTAGTTAAGCTTGATTGTGTCGGCTGCTACTTCCTCCTATATATACCTTGTACACACATGAATTGAGTAATGAAATAGACATAATTTTTGAACACAAAATTAACACAACAAGGCCTGCGTTTTATCCTCCCTTTTGAGTCTCTTTGATCAAGGAACGCCCGAGGCAACATTCCTTCCTCCATTGATCTCATTCTTTCGAACACTTGAAACTAGCTTCAATTGTTTGAATTCAACCAATAATACAACCTGAGTTCTTCGAGTTTAACCAACATTAAACCATTGTTTCTGCTACATAATCTTCTGATTGACATCACCAATCAACGACAATCGATCTAACCCTTCCCTCCACTTTGATTATACATCATTTTTGGTATCAAAGCTTCGGTTGTTTTGGAAGTTGTCGATCAAAACTACCTGTAGACAGGTTATCACATGTATGCATTCTTGCATCAAGAACTCACCGGTAGCTCGCTCTTTTCATTGAATTCTTACATCTTTATAATCTTCTTGAATCTTCCTTGAAGTTCTTGGGTGAAGATCTTGAAATCTTGCAACAATCTTTGTTGCATTTTCTCCAACCAAATTGAATCACCTTAGACCAGTAGCTGCATTTCAAGCGCAGCTCCATCTGTGTGTGTTGCCTTGTTCTGCTGCGAGTTTGATCATTTCCATCATTCCTTTCCCTCTTATTTCTTATCCCTATCTATGCATTTATCCTGTGTTAATCCATTCATTTCATTTTCCTTTTGCATACCAACCTAGTAAGGAAAACAAAACCCCCGAGACCTGATAGTGCATCCAGTTCATGGTTGAGCAAGTGTGCATGTATCCCGGCTTACTCGATCCATTTTTCTCTCAAAAGACCACTCTATACTCTTTCTCTTTGTCTTCTCTACATCTCCTATGATGTACCAAGTTCGAATCTTCAACTTGAGGACCTGTATGTGTTGAAGAAACTCTCGGCATTCTATGACTTTATGTGGCTGAAATTTTGGACCATATAAGAAGAATACTTCCAACCTTGGTTCCTGCGTGCATGCTATGTTCTTGTGGCTAAATCTCCTCATTTGTGCCTAATCAAGGACTGCAGGTAGTGATATTTACTTTGGTTATTAATTAGCAAAAAAATTAGTGCCTTGTTTGGTTGCAGGAAAATAAAATTCCAACACCTACACACATGTGGAATCCTTTGTGTGCAATAAAAAGAGGTATGTGTCAACCTTCACCATGGCTAGTGAAGAAGCCTGCGCCTTGGTAGAGTCTATCAAGAGTTTCACCACACGAATGGATGCTCAATTGCAAAATCAAAACACAATTCAACATCAACTACAAAGTGTGGAAGCTAAGCTAGCTGAACAAGAAAAGCATAAACCATTGCAAGTTCCATGAAAACCACACATGATAGTGTGGAAGGAAATATGAAGCCTATCTTCAATGCAAAAGGTGGACGTGGACATTCCAACTTACATCACGATGAAGATGGAGAAGATGAGATGAGTTCCTTTGGCTCAAGCAACCAAAGAAGACCACCTACATTTCAAGTAAGACATGCACACCATGAGGATCAAGGTATTAAACTTGACCTTTTTGAATTTTATGGTGATTTGAATGTTGAGTCATTTTTTGAATGGTTGCATGAGATTGAAGCTATTTTTGAATTTAGAGAGTATGATGATGAAAGAAAATGCAAGCTAGCTACTCTTAAGTTCAAAAAGTTTGCTCGAATTTGGTATGATAATTTAAAACAAACAAGAGAAAGACAAGAGAAAGTAAAGATAAAATCTTGGAAAAAACTTAAGAAGCACCTAAGAAAGAAATTTGTTTCTAGAGAATATGAGCAAGATATGTATGTTAAAATGACTACTCTAAGGCAAGGTTTATTTAGTGTAGAAGAATACACTAGAGAATTTGAAAGACTAGCCCTTATTTGTGATATTTATGAAAGAAAGGAACAACAGTGTGCTAGATACTTGGGTGGCTTGAATAATTTGACAAGAGATAAATTTGACATGTACTCTTATGATTCTCTTGAGGACTTGATTAAATTGTCTTTAAAATTTGAAAGACAAACCAAATCAACTAAAGCCTATGTTAAGTATAATGCTTCAACTTCAAATAAACCCTATTCTAACACTTTTACACCTAATTCAACATCTTCGTATGATAAAAAGAATAATCGAGATGATAAAGGTAAAAATAAGGTAGTTGAAATGACAAATAAACAATGTTTTAAATGTAAAGGATATGGACATTTTGCTAGAGATTGTCCTAACCAAAGAGCCTTAACCTCGCATGAAATAGAAAACATGGAACCATGTAGTGATGATGAGGATTTAGAAGTTAAATCTCCTAATGAAATATTAACTATGGATGAGGAAGAAGTAGATCTATGCTTTGTAATTCAAAGAGTTTTACAAATACAATCTAGTGTTACACCTACTCAAAGAGAGAGAAATTTTAAGACTAAGTGTAAAATAGGTGACATGGTTTGTAAACTCATAATTGATAGTGGTTCATGTACAAATATTATTAGTGAAGCAATGGTTAAGAAACTTGGGTTAGAGACTATTAATCATCCTAAACCCTATTCTTTACAATGGATAAATAAGGATAAAGGAGCTAAAGTAAACAAAATAACTTTAATCACATTTTCTATTAGAGACTATCATGATGAAGTTCTATGTGATGTTTTGCCTATGGATGCTTGTGGATTAATTTTAGGTAGACCATGGCAATATGATAGAAAAGAAACTCATGATGGGGTAACTAATGAATATGTGGTGAAAAAAGAAAAGCAATTGTATAGATTGACACCTTTTTTATGTGATCATATGCCTTTGAGGGATGACAAAAAGAGATTATTTTTACATGAAAAGGTTATGAAGAAATGCATAGAAGAAGAATGAATTTGTTATACTTTAGTTTCTAAGGATTCTAAACCTGAAAAACAATAAGTTGAAAATCCTAATCTAATTCCGTTGCTTGATGAGTATAATGATGTATTTCCTAATGATTTATCTCCTGGATTACCACCTAAAAGAGGTATAGAACATGCCATTGATCTTGTTCCTGGTATGCCTATTCCTAATAAACTGGCTTATAGATGTAACCTAGAGGAAGCTAAGGAATTACAAAAACAAATACAAGAGCTTATGGATAAAGGATTTGTGAGAGAAAGTATGAGTCCTCGTAGTGTTCCTGCTTTACTAGTGCCTAAAAATGATGGTACTTGGCGTATGTGTATAGATTATAGGGCAGTGAATAATATTACTATCAAATATCGTTTTCCAATGCCTAGATTAGATGATATACTTGATGAAATTTGTGGTGCACAAGTATTTTCCAAAATTGATTTGAGGAGTGGATATCATCAATTAAGGATTAGAGATGGAGACGAATGGAAAATTGCTTTTAAAACAAAATACTGTCTCTATGAGTGGATGGTTATGCCTTTTGGGTTATGTAATGCACCTAGCACATTTATGAGACTTATGAATGAATTTCTACGACCTTTCCTTGGTGATTTCATTTTTGTATATTTGGATGATATTCTTGTGTATAGCAAAAATAGTTATGATCATCTAGTACATTTGAAGAAATTATTTGATAAGCTAAGGAAAGCTAAACTATATGGAAAACTTGAGAATATGATTTTATGCTTCCAAGTGTAGTTTTCCTAGGCTATATTATTAGTGGAGAAGGTATTAAAGTAGATCCTAATAAGATTAGGGCTATAAAAGAATGGCCTATCCCTAAAAATGTTCATGATGTGAGAAGTTTTTATAGATTAGCTAGTTTCTATAGAATACTCATTAAGGATTTATCTACTATAGATATACTTATTACTCAACTCATGAAAAAGGGTGAATTTTATTGGGGACAAGAAGCTACTCAAGCCTTTGAGACCCTCAAGAATAAACTTTGTCATGCTCCTGTTCTATCCTTACCCAACTTTAATCTTCTTTTTGAAGTAACTTGTGATGCTAGTGAAGTTGGAATAGGAGGAGTACTTTCCCAGGAAAAGAAACCTATAGCATTCTTCTCTGAAAAGTTGAATGAAGCCAAACTTAACTATTCAACTTATGACAATGAATTATTTTCCATCATAAGAAGTCTGGAGACATGGAGTCATTATCTATAACCAAAACTCTTTGTATTACATTCGGATCAAAAGTTTAAAATACTTACATAATCAAAAGAAAGTTAATCTGAGACATGCAAAATAGGTAATTTTTTTACAATCCTTTGTATTCTCTGTCAAACATTTAGATGGTAAAGAAAATGTAGTCGCTGATGCTCTTTCTCATAGATCTACATTACTTGTTATGATGGATGCAAAAATCTTAGGTTTTGAAATGATAAAAGACTTATATCCTAAAGATGAAGATTTTAAGGACATGTTTAGTGCATGTAAAGAAAATGGATACTATGGTAATTATGCCATACAAGATGGATTTTTGTTTAGACTAAATAAACTTTTTATTCCTAGATCTAATATTCGAGACTTGCTAATCAAAGAAATACATGAAGGTAGCGTTGCAGGACATTTTGGTACACGTAAGACTATGGAATTATTACAAGAAAATTTCTATTGGCCACAAATGGTTAAACATGTACAAGCCATGATAAGTAGATGTTCTACGTGTCAAAAAAGTAAGAGTTACTTTCATAAAGGCTTATACATACCTTTACCCGTTCCTGATAAACTATGGGAAAGAGTTAGTATGGGCTTTATCCTAAGGTTACCAAGAACGCAACGTGGTAAATATTCTATTGTTGTGGTAGTAGATAGATTTTCTAAAATGGCTCATTTTATTCCTTGTAATAAAACCGATGATGCCACGCGTGTTGCTGACTTGTATTTTAGAGAGGTTGTTAAACTTCATGGAATACCTAAAAGCATAGTTTCAGATCGGGATGTTAAGTTTATGAGTTATTTTTGGAAAAACTTTATGGCATATGCTTGGTACTAAATTGTTATTTAGCACTTCTCATCATCCACAAACTGACGATCAAATTGAAGTAACTAATAGAAATCTTGGTACATTATTAAGAGGTTTATTTAATAAGAGCACTAAAGATTAGGATGTTAAGTTAGCTCATGCAAAGTTTGCTTATAATCGTAGTCAATCTAGTACTACTCAAACTAGTTTGTTTGAGGTGGTGTATGGAGTAAATCCTCACATGCCTATTAATATGATTCCTTTGAAAAAAAGATGAATTACAAAATTATGAAGCCAAGGATAGAGTAAAATTTTTTCAACAGCTTCATGAGAAAATAAAAAATAATATTGAAAAAGCTAATGCCAAGTATAAAGCTCAAGCGAACAAGTATAGAAACCCTCGTGTGTTTTCTCCTGGTGACTTAGTTTAGTTACATTTGCGTAAAGAAAGATTTCTTAATTTACGTAAAAATAAACTAATGCTAAGAGTTGATGGTCTATTTAAAATACTAAGAAATTTTGGGGATAATTCTTATGAACTTGAACTTCTAGATCATTATGGTGGAATTTTAAGAACTTTTAATGTTTGTGATTTGTCTCCTTATTATTCTGATGAAAATTTAAGGGCAAATTCTTCTCAAATTGGGGAGAATGATGCAGGAGCATTTAAGGATTATCATATTCATCTTGATTCTCAAGGTAAGAAGGAATTATCTTTCTTAATATTGGAGCCTATCATTTTAAAATCTTAATAATTTGTCTATGCTTGGTGTTGAAAACAATTCAAGTTGTTCTTGTAGGTATGTTATATATTTGCAAGAAGAAGATGTTAATACACCTCAAAGTTTATAAGTTTCAAAGCATGCAAGACTATGGCATACATAGGATGATACTTTACAACAAGAAGATATGGTGATGACTATCATTAGTTGTATTAATTTTTTGTAAACCCTAAACCTAAGTGTATTTTATGTAAGTTGGGGTTTGATGTAATTTTATGTATGTATCATAGTTAATTGTATGGTTTTGTAATGTTAATCATTAATATCATTTAGACCATGATATTGTGATTAAGATTAGGCATTATATGGGCTTAATTCAAGTGAGTTAAATGGGCTTGAATTAAGGGTAAGCACCGGCTGGTTAAGCTTGATTGTGTCGGTTGCTACTTCCTCCTATATATACCTTATACACGCATGAATTGAGTAATGAAATAGAAAGAATTTTTTAACACAAAATTAACACAGCAAGGCCTGCCTTTTATCCTCCCTTTTGAGTCTCTTTGATTAAGGAATGCCCAGGGCAACATTCCTTCCTCCATTGATCTCATTCATTCGAACACTTGAAACCAGCTTCAACCGTTCGAATTCAACCAACAATACAACCCGAGTTCTTCAAGTTTAACCAACATTAAACCATTGTTTCTCCTACATAATCTTGTGATTGACATCACCAATCAACAGCAACCGATCCAACCCTTCCCTCCACTTTGATTACACATCACCAGCTGGATTCCATTTTCCTCTATTATAACCAGCTTTTTCTTCTATCGTGGAGGTGTGCGAAAATTCAATTATCTGTGTTCGTTTGGATATCTGCTTGTATATTTTATCGTATATGGATGAGAATTAAATATATTTAATATCGTTATAAAATATTATTTAATCAATTTTAATTACTTTTATAAGATGATTTTTAAAAAGTTTGTATATCAATTAATATTCATACAAGTATCTTATTTTTCTAAACAATATTAAAATATTGTTATAAAAGTTTAAAATATAAAAATATATAAATTAAATAAAGTTAACATTATAAAATTATAATATTATGATGTATTACTGAGATAATTAAAAAAATATTAAATACTTTTTAAGGTAAATGATATAGTAAAAAATTAAATATTTTAAATGTTGGGTGTCTTTTTAATCAAAATTGGATTGAATGTCCTAAATATTATATCAAACATTTTGGATATTAGATTAAACTTTTTGGATTCGAAATTTTTTACATAGTCCTAATCATGATTAGAGTTGGAAAAAGTTGACTCGATCTGCCCAATCCGATCCAACCTGAGTGAAATCCGAATCTATAAAATTCAAAAAGTTTAACAACCCGATACGATTTAAATCTGATCCAGCACTGATCTGATAATAATTAACCCAACCCAACCCAACCCCAACCTGATCTGATTCCAACTCATAACCTATCATAGACCCGATCCTATAGTGACCCAATCCGACATTGACCCGATCCGCCATCAACCTTACCAGACATCAAAATCTATTAAAATAATAATAAATTATACATATTTTAATATTCATTTAAAGCTTTTTAAAATAGTATTTTATAAATTGTACTTATTTTTCATACTTTTATCCTAGACATCCTTATTTATTAATGATATCCTAATACATTTTTCTATGCAAAAATACAACATTAAAAAGTTATAGTGATAATTTAATAAAAAAGTAATTATTAATATAATATTTTTAATTACATGCTTATATGAAATCAAACTTAATACTTACTTACGAGGTTAAAGAGTCGGAGTAATTTTGGTGGTGAAGGTATATATTAGATAATTTTTTAATATCTTTTATCTTCTTTGCCTAATTACTTTTACAAGTTCACAACTTGTAAACATACGCATGTTCTATAATATCAAATGAACTTATACACATAATCATTAATATTACTCAACTAGCAAATTGACAAATTATTGATTTATTATATTATATATTATTACTTATTGTGTAAAATAAAGTTGTTCCTTTAATTCCATCATTCATGATATGTATAATAAGTTAGCAACTAACAAGTATCAATCTGTTATTCGAATCATTTTAATCATTACTCCATGTTTTTATATAGAATAAAATAAAATAATTCATGTATTAGCAAACTCATTTAATCTGACAAATGACAATATTTTCTAAAAATTTTCAACATCTTCCTTAACAAATAAGATATATTATTGACAAACTAAAAAAAAATAAAAAAAGGTAAACATCTAGTTGTAAGCCTACAAAATAATTTCTAAAATGTCTTCCATTACATTCAACTATTTGAAGAAGCTCTTAATAGAATAGCATTGTAGTGTCTATTATCACTCACAAAATCCAACAAGCAATAACTATGCCCAACAACAACTTAACAAAATTAGAAGATTTAGGGAATTATCTAATAACATCCATAATTCATGCATAAGTTATAAACTTATAAGTTACAACCTACATGTTGTATAAATAAAATAAACATCAAAATGACCTTCAAGGCACAAACATACACACCACCTACAAACTACTACAACTTCCAGACAAAATGTCAACTACATACAACATGTTAGAAAAACTGACAAGGTAATAGAACAAGAGTAGCAATCCCACAATATGTCACTAGCAAGTTATAACACAACGCCAATAGCAGCAATAAAACAACACCAGTAGACAGTAGTTGGCCAACAACATAAAGATTATCTAAATATGGTAAATCTGCAACATAAGGAACACATTACATGATTGAATGAAAATTGAATTCCTTGCCTACAAAAAATAACAATTGTCCATGTTTACAAGAAAAAGCATCTGAAACATTACCACTATTTTTTAAGCTCCTCAATCCATTTCATCATTGTTATTGCTTAACTCTGATGGCTCCACAAAAGTACCTTCTTCTATTTATGTAAATACCAAAAAAATAAATATTATATTATTACCTTCAAGATTCATTTATTAAAAAATGATCAAATAAAAAAAATACAAATTCATAACAACTAATTTTATTACCATCATATATGTACAACAAATTACGAGTAGTTACCAGAGTATCAGAATTGTTTGACAACTATGAACTCCTCCACTTATTTAAAATTCTACCATACATGCTAAAAGTTGACTCATATGCAATAGTAGTAATAGGAATGGCAATGATATCTTTATCCATAGAAGAAATAATTGAAATTTTACAATCCAACAGCTGACTTTCGATATACATCTCAAATTCACTTTTACAGCTTTTACCTCTACCTCCAATATAAGTAGAAGCATCAAAATCCTAAATTTTAAACAAAGGCAAAAACAATAATTAGAATTGATGTAAACAGAAATTAGTAATAACAAAAATAAACATGCAATGAAGATAAAAAATATATATTTGGTGATTTATAGCTTGATTTACTTCCATTTCATCATTTCCTCTGTTCAATTCTCTATTAATAGATTTCCTTTGATCAAATGAGTTTGGAGCATTAGGACAATGATAATTATAGTATTTGTATAGCTCGACAAATTCAACATATACATCATTAGCGAAATTTGTACCCTTCTCTTTACCATGCAGTTTGACTAAGGCAAACTTTAAAAAGTCAAACTTATAACATGGATCCAAAATTATAGCAAAAGCAAGAATGATATTGTAATGCGACCATTACTTTTTGAATTTTTGCATCATCTGTAGTCCTATTGTGCTGATATCATTATCATCGCACACCACTGCCTTCTCCAATTGCAATTGAATCCTCCAAATATTAAGAAAATATAAGTTGGTAGTAGGATACTCAGATCTAGAAAATAGATAGGTAATTTCATAGAAAAGTTTCAACAACTCATAAATATTTTCCACTTTACTCCACTCATTCGGAAAAATTTTAAGCTTGTAATTAGCTTCAACATTACCAAAGAAATACAAAACACGTCGATAATCTAATGCTCTATAAAGCATAAGATATGTAGAATTCCATCTTGTAGCAATACTTAGCCAGGACTTTCCGGAAATTGATAGATTTAATTTTGCAGCACAATCATAAAACTGGTTCATCCTACCTTCTGAAAAATCTATATAATTCATATTCTCTCTAATTTTGATCACACATCCTTCAATATTTTTCAGCCCTTCCCTCACTATCAAATTAAAGATATGAGTTGAACATCTAATGTGGAAGTATTTTCCATCATATACCAAGTTTTAAAGCAATGTGGGTTTCAAGTGACTAATCATGTTGTCCATATTAGATGCATTATCCATTGTCATAGTGAATACCTTCTTCTCAATATTCCACTCTTTAAGAAATAAATACAACAAGTTATAGATTTCAAGAGTATTGTGGGTAGAAGGGAAATGGAAAAAACTCAATAATTTGCAATTCAACTTCCAATCATTGTCCACATAATGAGTTGTTAGAGTGAGATACCCACGAGAAGTGCAAACTGTCCATGTATCGCAAGTCAAAAAAACCTTGCTAGAAATTGCACCAATAGTGTGTTTGAGTTTAATTTTTAAATCAACATGCTTTTTTAGGAAAACTTTCTTAATAGTGTTTCTAGACACATGTTTGAAAAGGAGATTAAGATATTGATGAAGTTTTCTAACTCCCAAATGGTCAACATATGAGAATGATTATATAATCCCCCAAAAATTTTAAAAAGCTATAATTTAATAAATAATTTTTTATTTAGGATAAACTAGCTTTTAAATTTATTTAATATAATTATTTTATGGATTTTTGAGTATTATATAATCCCCCAAAAATTTTAAAAACCTATAATTTAATAAATAAATTTTATTTAGTATAAATTATCTTTTAAATTTATTTAATATAATTATTTTATGGATTTTTGAATATATAAAATTGGATATGAATATTTAATAAATTAAAATAAATATTTTGTTATTTTATCATACTCTTTTTATTTAAATAATTTTTCAAACCAATTTTTTTCTAAAATTATCCTTTTTAAACCCATTTATTAAATTAAATTATTAAATTTGTTTATCTACCAAAAATATTACATTATATTATTCCATAAATTAATTTATCTTATCTTTCCCTATTTTCCCTTTTCCTTTTTTCCTTTTTCCTTTTCTTTTTCTTTTTTCTTCTTTTTTTCTTTTTCTTTTTCTTCCCTTCAAGCCACCAGGACACAGCCTACTCTCCCCCTGCACGTTGGGCCACTGGCCCATTTCTCCCCTCCTCCCGCCCGACAACGCAACCTTGCCCAGTCTTCCTTCTTTTCTTTCCTTCCTTCTCCCCCCGAACGGGTTGTGCCACTTCTCTTTTTTTCCCTTGCCCCACCTGCTTTTATTCCCTTCTTCTTCTTCCTTTCTTCATCCTCCATGCCTGGCTATCCTGAGCCACGCCCTACAGCTGCTACTCCGACAACCACTTGCCACTCTCCCTCTCTCTCCCCCGTCCTTCTCTACCGCATTTCGGATCCAACTAACCCTGCACCCCCATCACGCATGCCCTCCTTCTTTCCCTTCTTCTCCTTCCCTCTCCTTATAATTCCGACACACCTACCCCCTTCAGCCTGCCCCGACCGGCCACTTACTCCCCTCTTCTCCCCCTCCTTTTTCTTCTCCTCACCAGCCTTTTCCTGCCCCATTTTCGAGCCCCTCCTTTACTCTCCCGACCTCACTTTCTCTCCCCTTCTCCTCCTTTATCCTATCCTCCTATTTTTGCACCACTGCCCCATTCTGTCACTGCCACCACCTCCTGCCACCTCCTACTCCCACCCTGCATCACCACACCACCCCTCAAGCCCCTTGTAGCCCCTGTCTCCTCTCCTCTTCTTTTTCTCCCTTCTCAGCAACCACCCAACTCCTCCTCCTTCCGCGGTCGTCCCGCCACTTCTGCTGCCACCTAAGCCACCAAACCACAACCTGCAACCTCCCCTACCACCTTTGGCTGAAATAAATACCTACAACCCCTCCTTTTCCTCCTCCCTTTTCCTTACTTCTCAGCCACTACCACTTCTGTATCCCCCTTCGCATCCCTGCTGTTGCCGCCTCCTCCCTTGGCCACCGATAACCCATCCCCGACCACCACCTACACCCCCTCTCCACCCATGCACCCATCCATTGCCCTAACTCTCCCCCACTTTCCCTCTTTCCTAGCCCCAAAATCCCAACTCGAAAATAACCATTTCCTTCTTTCTTCCACCCACCTTTGACCCCCTCCTCCCTTGTTTTACATGCAACTCATGCTGCATGAGCAGTGTGAGTTGCTGCCTTCCTTTGGGTCAATTTGGTTGATAAATTTTAAGGTATAATAATAGTTAAGTATATCATTAATTAAGTTTTGATAAAGTTTTATGTTTTTGGTTTTTCTTATTTCTAATATGATAATTATTGATATTATTTTTGGGTAGTGATTTTGCTAATAAAAGCTTGAATCTTTAATCGTGATACTGATAAGGTTTGATTTTTGTGGGAAATAAGGTAATCGTTAAACCTCGCTTAAACATATGGATAAATGTATGCTAGCACATTAGGGTTTTTGATATATTTTTATGCATGAGATATATTGTTTAGTATAATATATGTAGTTGCTTATATTGATTGATAAAAAGGAAAGCATGTTGTTTTATGTGTCATGTGTAGAAATAATGTTTAAGGAAGGGTTAATAAAAATGTTAAGTACTCATATATGATATGTTATGTTATTGTTACCATTGATGCACAAATGTTGTTATTATGAGCCCTAGGGGCATTTTAGTAATATGTCTATGTAAGAGTGTAGCCTAATATGTGTGGGTACTAATGAGGATTATGTTGAATAATAATAGTTGGTAGAGTTGGATGATGATAATGGACCATTAATATTAACATTGTATATGGTGAGAGTATTTTAATAAAATGGTGTAATAAGGGCAAAATGGTAATTTTGTAAGTAAAAGGGCATTATGGTAAATTTAGAAGTAAGGGGAAAATGGTAATTTTGTAAATAAAAGGGGTATTATGATAATTTTGGAAGTAAGAGGTAAAATAGTAATTTTATAAGTAAAAGGGTATTATAATAAATTTGGAAGTAAGGGGCAAATGGTAATTTTGTAAGTAAAAGGGGTATTATGGTAATTTTGGAAGTAAGGGGCAAAATGGTAATTTTGTAAGTAAATGGGTAATATAGTAATTTTGTAAGAAGAAGGGTAAAATGGTAATTTAGTGTAAATGAAAAGGGGAAGTGGTAATTTAACAAAGTAGAAGGGTGAAATGGTGATTTGGTGTAAAGGAAGGGCAAAATGGTAACTTAACAAAGTAGAAGGGCAAAGTGCTAATTTAGTAAAGAAGGGTAAATTTGGTAATATAATAATGGAGAAGGGTAAATTGGTAATTATAATAATGGAGAAGGGTAATTGAGTAATTATAATAATGGAGAAGGGTAAAATGGTAATTATAATAATGAAGAAGGGTAATTTGGTAATTATAATAATGAAGAAGGGCAATATGGTAATTATAATAATGGAGAAGGGTAGATTGGTAATTATAATAATGAAGAACGGCAATTTGGTAATTAAACCAAATAAAGGGTAATTTGGTAATTATGATAATGGAGAAGGGCAATTTTACCCTTTGATAATTATAATAATGGAAAAGGGTAGTTTGGTAATTATAATAAAAAAGAAGGGCAATTGGTAATCTAACCAACCAAATAAAAAATTTGACAAGTGTAACAAATATAAAGGGTGATTGGTGATGTAATAAGTGTGGAAGATAACTTGGTAACCCAAACTGAGCAAGGGGTAAGCTAGTAATTATGCAACATGGAGGGTAATATGGTAAATTATCAAGTAAAGATGGGATGACTTAATAATTATACAAACAAGGGGTAATTCGGTAATTTTGTAGAGATAAAAGGGGTAAATCAATAATTTGTATCTAATATGTCGACGAAATAACGGAGTTCCATAATAAGACTCAAGTAACACTGAATAGCAAGATAAAGGTGTTGGACAATCAATAAGTATCACGAGAACGAATCCTAAATTAGAATTTGGATGAGATAATGATGGCCTTAATGATTCCTCTAAGTTATCTTGGATAATCGTATGAATAAAGAGTACCTAATGATATCAAAACAATTGAAAGAGAATAAGTATCTGATTGTTGTGCTTTTCTTGATCACCTTAATTAAGACACTAATAATTAAAGTGAAAGACATTGAGATCGGGAATGATGGCTCTTTAGGGGTCGCTACCCTAAAGACGTGGTTTAGCACACGGTTATTTTGGTATTTGCTAGTGTGCCTTTGTACCCCAATGAGGCCCTATGTCTTACTCTATCTAGCTCTACGAACCTATTTAGAGGGTATACATACTTATAGATTAGGTGTCCTTATCGGTAGGGTACTGAGTAGTTTATGCACCAGTACGACTAGGGTACCTTTGCGTCCCTGGGTTGATGGTTGAAGGGTACTGAGTAGCTTGTATGCACCAGTACGACCAGTGTACCTTTGTGTCACGAGACCTTGATCTCCCCATCGAGGCAAATAAATGGAATTGATATGATGATTAAAAAGGGAAAACACTAATCGTGAAAGTGAAAGACTAATGAGTCGGGCCTAGTTGAATTATATTATGAGTACCGATCCAACGGATATAATAGTAGCTCTGAAGCGTGTTGTCCTGGAAGATGTATGTATTCCGGTCCACCTGTTATAATAGTGGGAGATCTCGAACTCAATAAGTATAATTTGGATGTGAATAAATTATGGAAAATGCTAATCACTTATAGTGGAACACCATGTGAGTCGGGGCCAGACCGGTCCACCGACGAATAATAGTGGTCAGGAGACTTCTGCCCTAGAGACCGATCTACTAGCAAATAATAGCAGTCAAGAGAGTTCTACCTTGTATGTTTCCAGTCCATCGGCTATAATAGTGGGGTTTCCGCACTCACATGGATATAATTCGAGAGATGATTGAATAACGATTCATTATTGGCTTAAGGCCCAAAAGTGTTGATTTCACGTTATGACCTATTAAGTATGTGGATGTTGTGTATGCATCTCTTATTATATGTGTATATAGTTTTGTATCATGTGTTGCATTGTGGGCCTACTTTTTAATATGATTTAAAGGGTTACTCGATACCATAGTACTGTAGGGTTCCATTTGTGAGGCCCCTGTCTATTCAATGGGTAGTTTCCCTTACAGGTCCATTGCAGGTGCTATTCAAGTGGGCAATGGGAAAGAGCATAAGGATTGTCCGAAAATTTATCAGGTTCCCCTCTTTCTCTTTTTAACCCCCGGTTTAAATATAACTTGTATTCCTTTAACCACTATTAGTGGATTCTATTATTGTAAAATGTTTATTTGTGCTACTCTGATTTAAATGTGTTTGAGTTTCGAGCAAATTGTATCTCATTCTTTTAGCCTTAGCACTTGGTACTGGAACTGTAGGAGTGAACCGGTCTGGTACTAAATGCAGAGGTGATATCCCCAAAATTCATAGTTTTGTTATTTTACTTCCGCTAATTCTTTTAATAAAATAAAATTTTTCAGTAATGAATTTTGGGGGTGTTACAGAATACCCATGCCTCAAAATTGCCTCAGCCAACATCTCACGATAAACTTTTGGATCAAATGGAATCTCACTAGATTTAGATGTGAAGTTATCTGGACTAGTCATTCTTTTGTATTCTTCACAAGCTTGTAGGTGTCTTAAGGCATTAGAAGTACCATATCTAGCTTTACTCCTATACTTTGCCTTTTTACGGTATTTACATAGAGCTTGTTGTCTTCCCTCTTCCTCTTTAAATCGATCAAAGTTGTTCCAAACCTTAGAGTATCTCTTCCATTTTCCGAGAACTTTTGCAACTAGTAATTTAGCATTATCATCATCATCTATGTTGATTAGAGCTTCATTTATAGCTACATTTGAAGCTATAGCTGAGGCTTGATTATCTGATTCATATTCTTCCTCTTCAAGATCAACAGCTATAATTTTAAAACATAAAAAAAAAACCCTATTTCAATCTCAAATTTTAAAGATTCTTATTGTTAATGTATAAACCAAAAGGCAATAACTATAAACAAAAAAAATACAATATGCTTATTATCAACCAACAAGCAATGATAATTACTAAAATCATATAAAAAAAATATCTCTGGTAGTTGTAAAATCATATGTATCTATAAACTCTTTTTGAGGTGTTCTAAATTGTTAATCCTTCATAACCTTTTATCCTTGTGTAGTTTTACCTGTATACATAAATAAATTATTGTATAATATTAAATAATTCTATACAATGTCATTTAGAATAAAAAAAAACTCATAGCTACAACTTTTGATGCATATTTTTAAAACAAAAAAACTATTATATTAATTTACACATATTACAAAGATTATAACAAACAAAAAAATCAAAATTATATAGATTCAAAACTCAGACGCTTAATAACAAAACATTTACATGACACATATTATGACAAACAGAAATTATGTGCTACACAGATTCAAAACTCTTAATATCAAAACATTTACATAATCAAACTCGGACTCTAAAAATGCAATTACAGTGGTTACCAACTGAAAATGTAATTATAATGGTTACCAACTGAAAACTACTAACTCTTAATACCACCATGGTATAAATATGGTCTATTTTATAACATATTATATACTCAATTGATTAAAAACAATAAAGGAAGTACCTAATTTAACATAATTAGAGTTTTTGAGCCCAAAATAAAAATCCGGTCAAATCTTATTTAAATATTTAAATTGACGGTTTGAAATTGAAATTAGAGATATCCTAAAATATATTATATAATCTATTTAATAAAATAACTCAACTACACAATAGAATTTAAATCTACAAGAGTTTTGACCAAAAAATCCAATTTCGATAGATGTCACACAATTTTTCCAAATTAACAATTCCAACACGAAATTAAGTACATTTTAAAGTATATTGCGTAATCAATTTATCCAAAATAGCTTAATCGGACGAATTCGATAAATCTAAATACAACCGAGTCAAAAATCTAATTTTCACAATTCAACCATATATATTGCAATTAACCACTCCAAATCACTCATACAACATATATATATACATAATTCAATAACCAATTTAGCTTATCATAAGCTAATTTATAAAAAAATAATCAAAATAAGATTTAGGATTTGGGATAATTATACCAAACAAATTGTTACACAATTGGAGGGGATAAGGGTTGATGGAGCATCACTGATGGTCAAGGACCACTCGTCGATGGTCCAGTGCACCGGAGGTGGCCGAACAACTACGCCGTTGTTGTTGCTCGTTGCATCTGGTTGTTGCTACTATGTGCTTTTGTTGACGACAACAATAAGCAAAGGGGTGTGGAGGTTGCGGTGGCGTGGCGTGGCAGTGGTGTGGTCGAGCGATGGCTATGGTGTGGTGGTGGTGTCGGGCAACGAAGGAGAAAGGGAAGTAGAGCAGGTTAGGACTCAGGGATCGGGGGTTTCAGACTTTCAGCGCAAAAGAAGAGAGAAGATAAGAAGAAAGAAAATGGGATGAGGGCGGTTCCAATTCAACTGGACCGGTTGTTTTTCTTTTAATTTTATGAACTATCTAAAATATAATAAATTATAATTATACATTGTATAGTCATATTATCATCACTTTTTTATATAAAAATATATATTTTTAAGTAATCAAATAAATGATAATTATACTATATGAGCAATACATATCATTCTTAACATATTAAAATGTAAAAAATGCCAAAGAAAAATTAGATAGATAGTTGATAGACCTCAATTTGAAGTTTAAAGCGTGTCAATTTTAACATACTTTTATATTCATAAATGCAAAAATAGATCCTAATTGATTTATTGTTATTAGAAAGCTGGTAAATAGAAATATACTAACTTCATTGATGTGAAAAAAGTGTAAATTAGGATAATTTAGATAAATAAGTATAAGTATGTATAGTTGTATTATTAACACATAAATATACATATACTTAATATTCGTGTAAATAGTTATAGATAATTTAGATTTTAGGAGCAATATTCTTTAATAATTTTCAAGTGAGATTAAATATTTCTGTATGATTTTCTTCTTAATGTAATATTGTAATATTTTACCATGGTTTTAGAATTTAAGTTTTCTAATTCCACTAAATCATATATGATCTTATAAGTATTAATATTATCTAAATTAAAATCCAAAATGTTATTATTACTAATCCTATTATTATTATAATTGTATAGGTACTAGTCTATTATTGAATCTAAGTCATTTGACTTATGCCAATCTAATATCATTTAGATATAAGATAAGAAACATATGGCCTTATTGTTAATTGGTATATTAAGCACACCATAGACTTCATTGGACTCACTCATTATTAGAATTTAGATTTAAATATTCAATTCAAATATACAAGAATATCTTTATTTTTTTTTTCCACATTTCACTTATTTTCATGTTCTATAATTTTAACATTATGCTATGTGTATGAATTAAGATCATCTGGACCAGAATTTGACTCAACCCATTAAAATTCGACTCGACCCAACCCATCAAGTTAATCCGTAACTACTAAACCCAACCCGTCAAATTACACGAAATGAACCAACCCAACAGATTAATCCGAATCAACTCGAACCCAACGGGACCAACTCGTCAAATTATACGAAATGACCCGAACCCACCCAATCAAATTAACTAGAAAATGACCTGAAGCAAATCCGACCCTACCAATTAAGTTAATCCAAAATAACTCGAACCCAACCTGACCCGGCAAATTAATCCAAAATGATACAGAACTGCAATGACTCAACTCAAATAATGCAATGCAACCCGACCCGACCCACAACCAACCAGCAAAAAAAAAATAACCAAAAATAATATGACCCAAAAACAGCCCGAAATAAACCTGACCCGATTGTCACCTCTAAGATTCATGATGCCATTCTCATGATTAAATTATATCTCTATCTATGTGTGTGGGCACGCTCGTCTGTGTGTATATATATAGGGGTGTGGTACACATTTTTACTAAAATACATTTGTAGGAATAATTCTTTAACGTTAGATAAATGTGAGTTAGGTAGGTGCAATGCAAGTAAAACGCCTAAATTTTTCCGACTTGTTTTATACGCAAAACAAAGCAAGAAATTAGAAGGATCGGTTAATACGCCATATTATGATACGTAATAAGGTGGATCATATCCCATCATCTTAAATGCATATACATGTAAATAATCTATCACACTTTGTACACTACCAAACAGGTAATAGTCGAAGTTTATCAAACTGGTAATCAAGCTGTTAATAGGATTAGACAAAAGAATCCTCATCATCTCTTCATCTGTCTATACTACACCACACACACACACACACATATATATGTATGTATGTATTGATCGTCGCCATACTATATATCATCTTCTAGCTGAATGGGTGAATGTATACATATACGTCGTCGTCAACATCCGCGCTCCTCCGCGAGTATGTCCAGGAGGGAAAGAGCCTGCAGTAGCAGCAGCAGCCGCCCAAAAAGGAAGATGTATTGTTATTATTATTATTCTTATTATAGGAAACAATTGGGTCGTTTTTAGTAGGTCCCTAAGAAATTACATGCTGCTGCTAGTATGAATGAATTAGTAGTAGTACCTCAGGGACAGTTAATTGAAGGCGGAACTTAGGACCATCGTAGTGGTGAAGGATGGGCCTAAATGCATCCTCGTCCAAAGGGTCACAGATTTTTCGAGTCTGTACCCTAACTTGAGCAGGAAAACGTGATTCTCCGGGGTTCTTCTTGTCTTCCCATGCGCTTGGATCTATGTTTGATGCCCCAAAGCTCGCAGCCTGTAGTGACCTTAACAATCAATCAATGCTGCTCTATATACGAAAAATGCTCAAAATTTTGACAAATTTATGTACAACTCCGTGACTACGTCATTACTCAGATATATACTGATGTCGACAGGCACATTCATACTCCTTTGTGCTACATTTTCCGTACAAATCAAATCAGCCGAGGAGAACACTACAGGCCGTTAACTCAGTAAAAATAGTAATTTGCCGGACAAATTACCCGGGGTCGTTTTCATCACAGATTCGAATAAAAGAGGAAGGAGACATGAGAGGAAGCATCAATAATTATGGTAGTTAGTAGTAAGTACCTCATAAATACCGTGGAGTTGGTGAGTGGAGTAATTGTAAAGGAAGAGCGGTAAGCCGGGGGTTATCGCCCTCACCGAATCCCGGTAGCGCGGGGGCAAACCTGTGTTTGGCACATTTGAATATTTATTATTAGCAGTAGCCAGTAGTAGGGGGTGTATGTATATATGCGGGAAAAAGAAAAAAAAAAAGGTGATTTTTATAGGAAACAATATTAAGAAATATTACTACTATATTATATTGTACACGGAACGGAATGCAGATGCATCATCAAGGAAGGTAATATAATTTGCCATGGCCAGCAGCAGCACAGTTAGGGGAAGGAAAGAGGTAGTACCAAATAACTGACGACGAAGGTTTTCTTCCATGGTATCATTGTTACAGACGAAGATATAGCCGCCGATCTTCTCATTCCTCGGCAACGTTTCAGAGGGCGGCAGCGTCTTGAACCTCTTATCACCCTTCTGATCCTCTAACTTGTTACTCTGACGGTCCTTCTCCTTCTTCTTTTTACCACCCTGGATCTGACGATGCTCTGAAAATTCATTCTTCAAATGAATGTTCTTACCGTAATTCTGGACCTTCCAATTCAGATTAAAATTCTTATTCACAAAACCATTAACTAGCACGTCGTCGTGGTCGACGCCCGCGGCGGTGCTACTGCTGCTGTAGAATTGATTCCCCGCGGGATTGTAGTAAATCCCTTTATTAAACCCTCCGTTCAACTGCGACAGGGCGACCGCTTTTCCCGACCCGATCTTCCACGAGAAGGCGTCGTTGGTGAAATCGGGGTCGGCGGGCGCAGGCCGTGGTTTTTCCTGCTTGAGGATGCCGTCGTTGTAGGCGGCGGTGGAAGTGTAGGGCGTGGTGTTGGTTTTGACGGTTGTTTTTTCGGTGGGATTAGCGGCGGTGTTGTTGTTAAGGTTGCCGCCGACGCGGATGTCAAAGTTACGGCGATCCTCGGGTCGTTTCCAGCTGCTGTTGTTGTGGCTGACGCTCCATATTGAATCGTTCAACGATAGATTTGCTAGGTTAGTGTTTTGGAGACGGAGTTGATCGCTGAATTGCCAGAACGAGAGCTGGGAATTCTCCATTACGAACTTCGGCTTCTGCTTAATTAACACACAAAACCGATCACAATTGCTATCAATATAGGCTGAGATGATAGATGATTGGAATGGTCGCGAGGGAATTAAAGGGAGGGAAAAAAAATTAAATAATAGATAGAGGGATAGATAAGGTGGAATAGTTGCAGAGTGTTTGAATATCTGAATAGAGAGAGAAAGAAAAGAGGAGTGTGGATTAGTAGAAATGATACTCTGTATTTCAGAACTAACTTAGTTAGGGGATATATAATAGCGGTATTGTATATTGTTTTTTTCTCATTTCTTGAGAGGAAATTTCAAGGAAAAAGGAAGTGGGGTCGTTAAATGGCGTGTAGATTTGTCAAAGTACTTTCACCTTTTCTCTTCCTTTATTTATCTTCCATTTTTATTTTATTTTTAATTTTCAACGAGCACCGAAAAGGGGTGATATATATATATATATATATTTATTTGTAAATGAATCGATAGATTCTATCCACATTATCTTTAATTTAATGTTATATCGAATTACCGACTGCGCTATTATCATCTTATTTTTTTTAATAACAAATAGAGTTAAATTTAGTTTTTATTCGTCTCAAATTAGAATTTTTAGAAATATGAAATTGACGTATTAGTTTTTTTAATATATTCTTATTTAATATAATTTGATTAATAGTTATAATTAGTATACTAAAAGATACAATTGAAAGAATATCTGCACATGTAATTTTTCAATAATATCAAAACCTCTTTTTAATTTATATAAAAGTATAAATAACTATTATTATTCGATATAATAAATGAATATTAAAAAAAAATAAGAATTCTTGCATGGTGATGCATTTAATTGTAGCCGATTGGATGCATTTGATAATTCCGGCGATATCAGATTCGTGACCCAGCCAGCCAATAGGAAACTTACGAGGGCAGGAAAAAAAACGCGTTCTATTTATCCGAAAACGATGATGGACGCGCTTCCAGAAAGCCTACGGAGTAGGAAGGACGTCTGGTGTCACATCCCATCGCATGCACAGTAGTTGATGTAGTACGAGGTTGATGAGCTACACGGCTACACCGACGCCCTTTTCTTAATTGTTAAGGATGCATAACTGATGTTTCTCGGTCTCCTGCCAATAAACAAACCAAACATGACTCTTCATCTTAAAAGATGTGGGCCGCCCCTCTCCTCTCCGGGGAAGAGGGGGGGGGGACACTAAAAATATGTGGGCTGGGTCAACTTAGACCCAAAATATCCGACTTAGACCAAAAAAAAAAAAGGCGGACCAGGCAGCCAGCCAGTCTAATACATCTATTTTTTTAATTGCCGGTTTGCTAATTTTATTGATTACTGGGGTTACTGATTAATTAATGTCGCCGTAGGGGTGAATGTTGGATTGGATCACTTGGATGTGTCTTAATTCTTACTACTACTACACCTCAGCCAAACAGACCCAGTCCAATCCCTGCTCAGTATCCGGCCCAATTCTATACATCACATCGCCACCAATGCGGCCTCCATTCATTCTTATTGTCGGCTAGCCATTTTGTTGTTTTTTCTTGATCCATTAGCCTAATGCCTTCCCACCCCCTCCCCTAACTCAGGTCCCATCCACCCGATTTGCTGTTGGGCTCATTTCGGAAACGGGGCTTAAATGCCGTTGTTTGCTTGAGCTCATTTGTCTTCGCCCCGAATACTCGAACCAAGGCCGAATAGTCCAACTCGAGAAGTTAGTTTTGTTTAGACTATTGAGCCCAAACATTGCGCGCCCCTGACTAGCTCATAATTCCACTGCAGCAGCTTTAGACACCCAGGCCAACAAGGCTATACGGAGCTAGCCCGGTCCCCGCGAGAGGAAAAAATATCCGGCGAAGTTCCAATTTTCATGTGATAATAATAATATAACCAAATAGCTTTGTCTAAATTTTATAATTTTTTATTTGATAACTTTTTTAGACACGTGCTATATATATATACTTTTATATAAATATAAGGGTAGTTTTGTTTTTGTCCAATATAGTGGAAACTTTTATACACGGTTAGTTTTTTGAATATTTTAAAAAATTTGACCTATTTATCTTTCGTATGATAAAATGAATAGTTTGTTATAATAAAATGATGAGTTTTGCATAAATGTTATAGTTTTAGACCCAATATTTTTTTAGAAGAAAAGCTATTTTGTTATATGAAATTATTTATTTTATCATTTAAACCTACTTATTTCATTATATGAGTCTACTCTCTTCGTTATACAAACTACTTTTAGGCTTATATAAAATTATAAAGGGCACTCGTTTTAAAAATTAACAAGCCAAAAATTTAAAATTTTATATAAAATTACTTGCTTTAATACACAAAACTACTCCCTTTAATTATAAGATACCGAGTACATGACTTTAGCAAAGTGGCATGATGCTCTCATCTTATACAATAATTTCTTCTGCTAGTGGGTATCATATATTCTCATAACAACTTTCTAATTAAAAGAAAAGGAAAAATTACATAACTATCACTTCATTGAAATGGAAAGGAAAAAAAAACTATTGAAAACAAAGGTTTAGCCTATATTGGTGAAAGTCCATGCATGGCGAATCTCACTCCTATTGTATGAAAAAAGAGAGTTATTAATCCCATTTTATTCCTACTTGAAAAAATTGGATCAATTAGTTAGGGATTAAAAAGAAGAAGAAAAGGAAGCAACTTTGATAAAACTATGAGGTCATTTTTTGAGGCACGTGAAAGCACAATAACATCAATTCAAGAATGTTCAATTGTGCTTGGTTTTATCTTTTATATTTTATGTTGTTTTCAAAATTTGTAACAAATTTCTTAGTATCTTCAATTTATTCTTATTGTTTTTCCCTCTCCTTTTTCTTTCCATTTGATCATGCATACCTTAGCCTTCCATGCTTAGTTGATCTTGGTGGTTCCTACTTATTTTCCCCTTTATTTTTACATTACTCCTCTTTTCCTTCATTCTCTTGTTATAAATTCCTTGAGCTAATACTCTTATTTTTGTGAAGATGATCAATGTAACACCCCATAAATTAGGCCTATAATGTGTAAAGATTCATGTGTTTGATGATGATTTGATGGTGTTTGACCATATTTTGGGCATGAATTTTAGGCTTGATTTGCAAAGGATTTAGAATATTCTGGAAAAAAAAAGGAAAAGAATATGGCTTTCTAACTCACTAGTTTATTGGGGGTATAATCGACTGGTTCAGTTTATTTTTGGGCTAAGTTAACCAGTCAATTGGTTCTATAAAAACAAACTGACTTGTGGAACCAATATATGGGTACACTAAGTCGATCGACTGCTTTGCCTAACTTAAGCAATTTTTTGAATTTAATTTATGATGAAAAATTCTTTCGATAATCTTGAGTCTTAGTAATGAAGCTTTGAAATGTTTTTTTGAGTTATCTTTAATGGTTTATAATCATTAATCCAAGTATTTCCCTACCTAAAACGATTTTGGGGGACTAGATTTATCAAAAATTAACAATTACCTAAGTAACTCTTTGTTGACTTCTTCCTTTGATTCTCTTTCTTATGTTCATATCAATTTAGATGATCTTGTCCTTTCAATTTTAGTAGATAATTTGTTCTTGCCTCCATATCCTTTTGTCCCTTTTTCCATTCTTGTGTTTATGAAACTTTGTGGTGTATCGCCCTAGAACTCCTCAGCTACCACCATTTTGGCTATGGGAGAATTCAGTTATATTGCCTTCTAAAATTTGCCTAAAGTTATCCAAATTCAAGTGGAAGAGTTGTGGTTTTGAGTTATACAACCCATTACCCTCCATTCCCTATTAGATCTCTACCTCAAAATTAAACCATAACCCATTTTTCTTTGCTTTCTCTCAAATAATGAAACCTCTCTTTTCCCTCTTTTCTATCACCACTTGCTTTCTCCTCTCTTCTTACTCTCTACTTATGACCTCTTAAACCTCTTACAATCCTTTCTCTAACTTTTTCTTATTTTACTCTTAAGCAAGCTAGGGTTAGATCTAGCAAAATATTGATATATTGAATCCTTCCCGTGGTTTAATCATAATATTTAAAAGAGTATTACTGAGTTTTAAATCTCCTCTTTTTAAGGTGTTCAAGGTCTAAACATTTAAAGCTAAGGGTATTGTCTACCTTGGTGTGATTGTTTTAATAGGCTTCGCTCGAGGTAAGCCATTCTCTTCTTATAATGTGGGGCAATTGAGCATCTAAGTTGGTTTAGGTTTAGAAATTTTAGTTTTTATATGTGAATGTGTATGATAGTAATATTGCTTTTTGTGAAGCATGCCTTGAGTTTTGTTATTTTGGAAAAAATTGTGAGTTATATGTATGTATTTTGATGATTGACTTGAAATGCAGCATGATTGAGTGGTTAAGCATGATTAATCTTAGTTTTGCAAGTGTCTTATGATATGTATGTGATATGGTTGATGTTGGAGTCCTAATTTTGGGTATAAACATGCATGTACATACTATTTATACATATTGATTAACTGATTTGGTTAGACCAATTGACTGGTCTTTAGATAATAAATTTGGAGACATTTACACCACATAAGCAAAAGTACATGAAAGCCAAACCGCAAACCAAAAAACACTAACTATAAAAACAATACAAAGAGGCAACATATTAAAAACTGACCATACCCAAATATGTCTACCCAAGCCTAATCTGGTTAGCCCATGAAAACCATTAGGTCTAGTCACCTATCGGTGGAAACCAACACAAAGGACCCAAAATATAGTGCAGAGGACACCGTAACAAGCCACTAGTTCATAGACCAGAGATAGTAAGGGCAAGGCTTCAAGTTATCACCCATTGAAATAAGGTTGTGACATTAGTTAGGGATCTAGCATGGAGAGTGCACAAATAGATCCGATGTTTGGGGCGATCCATCTAATAAGTCTTTTAGAGGCATCTTCTCAAGACAGGGGCCTAGAAAACCCTCCTCCCGATATATTAACAATCTTCTTATAATTATTTGATTTTGTTAATTTCAATGTTTTGCATGTCCTGGTATGTTATCATGGTATGTGTTTCATTGTGGCTTATATTAAGATTTTTTTAAAAGGGGGTAGTTACCCCATGTGTGTTATGTAGGACATATGTGTTATTTGTGTGGTGTAGTATGGTCTTTAAGGGCAAAGTTTCTCTTTAAGGGGGTAGTAATATAATACCCTATTTTAGGAACCCTAATTAAAAACCTAATTAATAAAATTGAAAGTTATATGTTAAAATTTATAATAATTATTGTAGTATAATTTGTGTTGGATGCATTATTATTACGTGTTTTATTATGGATATTATACTATAAATCTAATTAGGTTAAAATTTAGATAGATGTCCGAAGATTAATCAGCCTTTGTTTCGAACTAGAATCGTAAACCTTAACCACCCGAATCTTTTTCTTTCTGTTCTTCTAATTTGGTTCCAGTAACTAGAGACACAACCAAGTGTAATTTTGTTCAACTCTACACTTTCCCCTAACATAGGGATGGCAATAGGTCCTATACTAGACCTAGACCCACCTAATTTTTAGTGGGTCTAGGTTTATAATTTTTGGATCCAACTGATTTAGGTTTGGGTCTATATATATTTAAATGGGTTTGGATCTGGGTCCCGTACTCTTAGACCCAGACCCAACCCAGACCAGTTGTGTGTGTGTGTGTGTGTGTTTGTCAACTTTAACATAATTATGTTTAAGATCCTTATTCATTTTCTTAACTTTATTTTTTTGTATTTATTTTATAAATGTTATGTATAATATTTTATTCCAAAAGTATTAAAATACTATTTAAAAAGTCAAAATAACTATTTTAAAATATTTATCTTTTTACTCAAAGAAATGTTTTTTAAAAAATATATATATTAAATTATGTAAAATATAAATGTATTTATATTTATATAGATTATTTTTTAAAAAATTAAAAAATAGCTAGACCCACTTAAGATAAGTTTATTCACTAAATTCGATGGATATGGATCTGTATCTGAACTTTTGAGACTCTATGAATCTACATCAGGTCTGGGTCTAGGTAATATAATTAAGTCCGAGTTTTGGTCTGGCTGGCCCCGACTCAGACCCGACCCATTTCCATCCCTACCCCAACGTGCTCATGCCCTTCACACCACCCTCTATCATTTTGTTGTCAATGCCAATACGTGTGACCTAACTCTCCTACCAACCTAATGTTATGCCTTTCTATTTTGCATGCAAACAGAGCCTATATAAGCCAACTTCCTCTATTTTTTTATTTTTATTTTTTTGTGTTTGATTCAGCCTCAAACTGACCCCAACTTTTCCTTTCTTTTTCCCTATGGTTACCTTTGATTTTCCCTAACATTCTTCGAATTTTTGTACCACATTTCCTTTGTAAGGTATCATCAATCCTCACACAACCCTATATTGATCTATATGCTTGTGATAGAAAAACGATAGGCATATCTATAGCTAAATATCAATAACTAAAGGTTCGGTAATAAAAATACATTATGTAAAATGTTTTATCGCTATATATGAATCTATCATAAAATTTACTTTAAAAAAAATACATATAAAAGTTATACGTCATTATAACACCTAGGGCTTGTTGCTCTCAACATATTTTCAGGCTTTATCATCTCAGATAAGTATAATTTTAAAATAGTAAAAGAAATATAAATTTGATAGTAATTATTATAATAATGATAATAGTAGTAATAACAATAATAGAAAAATATCATAATACTAATAGCAAAAATACCAAATGTGACACTAAAAATAATAAAATAGTAATGATAACTCATTAAATTCTTTAATTTAGATTAGTTGAGATTAAATCAAATCAATTATCAAAAATAAGCAAAGGAGAATCATAGTTTTAAAATCAGGACCGAGCTAGTTAGTGCAATTAGTGCATTGGTGAATAGATTAAGTCACTAGACAAATTCCATGTACCAATTTTTGTGAGCTCGAAAGTGGTCAAAACGGACTAAAAATCAATTAGATCAATAAAAATAAGTGAGAAGTCAATTAAATTCATGTGTTGTTTAATTATTATTTTTTATATATTTTATATTTTTTTGATCTAGTATATACTACTATTATGACCAATTCAAACCACTAATTTAACCATTTATGATATCAATTTGGTGAAACTATAAAGAGAATAGATCCTAAGGCTCCATTTGGTTCATGGAAAGTTTTAAAGAAAAGAAATAAAATAATAAGGAAAATAACTTTTTGTGTTTGGTTTACATAAGATAATGAAATAGAAAAAGAAGATGTTATAAAATTGGTAAAGATTAACTATATAATTTTCTTTGAGAAAATTTTGAAGGAAAATATTTTAATTTTAATTTTCTTTTTTTTTAACTTTCTTAGAATCAAACAGTGCATAAATGTTTAGGGTTTTTTCAAATAAAATAATTAATTTTTACTAAGTCTTACTAAAATTCTAAACATTATCGTCTTTAACACTTAAGAAAATAGATATTCTATAATTTTTCATAGAGAAATAAAAGTTATTGGGCCTATCATATAATGATAAATTTAAACATAGTTTCTATTCCTTAAGCCTTCAAGCTCCATAAATTCGTTTCTTCTAGGAATTTAAAAATATTCATTACACAAACATGCAAATAAGATGCAATAATTCTTAAACCTACCAACATCACAATATTTATTTCCGTAAAGCAAATCGAAAAATACTTATATTCTTTTATTAGAAAAACATCTATACAACTAGTAATATTCCATTTGATTCATGAAAAATTTTAAAAAATAAATAAATAAAAAGGAGAATAATATTTTGTGTTTGATTTATTGAAATAGAATATAATTAAAAAATAAACTTGCTAAAGATTATCTATTTAATTTTTTTTAATAATTTTTTTTTAAAAAAAAGTATTTTATTTTTTATTTTCTTTTAATTAAGCTTTCTTAGAACCTGATAGACCATAAGATTATTGTTTTACATGAACCATAACTATTTATTCATTTAATGAGATATAATACTATGAAAAAATATTTTATACGTGCATAACATTAAAAAGGTGTATATATCATTTTTTTTAAAAAACCGGTGAATCAATACCTTAGTCAGTTAGGTCCGGTAATAGTGCCTCTTGAGAAGTAAAAGTCTTTTTGTAAACGTTACATCTTATATATTAGGGATATTTTTGTATTTTACTCATAATACCCAATAACCCACACCATTAGAGTTGCCATGCTCGGTGACAAAAATGGTGGTGCAACACATATGCTCAGCAAACCAGAAGTACAGATCCAACACGACAACACTAAATCAAGAATTTAACCAGACTAGTGAATAATACGAACTCTAAAACTACTAAGAACGAAGAATCGAATAGACAAGTCAGCTAGTTTAAGAGTAAAAGAGAGATGGAAGGGAGAAATTAAAAACGAAAAACGTGAGACCTAGATCTCAAATTGGCGGGGAGAAGCTAATGATTCCTTCATATTTAAGGTCAGCGAAGGCGATCAACAATCTATCGGCATCTTCCTCCTTCAATTGTAGTAGTCATGGCAGATTTTTGGTTAGAGATGAGAGAAAGGCGATGAGGGAAAGAGGGGTAGGCGGGAGCGTAGGATAGTAGGAGGAAAGAAAGAAATGGCTGAATCAATTGTGAAGAAATAAAGTGACGTATTTAGGGATTCAGACTTCTTGAGTCTAAGGCCCATTAAGAATGGGTTATGGATTCTCTTTTTGTGGTCATATAATCTCGTGGGTCATGTATTACAATTTTACGATGGTCTAATTTGTTGTTGTTGTTGTTTTTTTTTAATTATTTAGATGTTATATAATTTTATTATAATTAATTATTGCTATTAATTGGATTGTGCGTTTATATTAGCTCATCTCTAACAAGTTTTTATAATAATTTTATGAAATAATAACTTATTAAATTTCTTTCTAAATTGATTAACTTTTATAGCTTAATTTTTAGTAGACCAATTTGAACCCCAGGTTCATTCACTAATCGATCAACGAGTAATAATATCGGTGTGATTTAAAAAATAAATATGGTACATTCAACATTGGCTAGGGGCGTTCAAGTATATATTAAATTAGATATTCGATTCGGTCAATTTAATTTGATATCTAATGATTCATATTACTTCAAATATGAATAGGATAAATATGCAATTTTCATACGAGTATTCTAACTAATCAATTTAAAAACCTTTTATAATAAAATATTTAAAAATAATGATAGTAAGTTATATATTATTTATGTCTATATATGTATAAGCATTATATGTTAACCTAAAAGAGTGTTAAAATATATTGTCAAGTTTTGAAAAAAAGAAGAAGAAAGTAATGGCTAAGTTAAACCTTATCTTACAATGGTAATTAAAGGATTATATAGTTACTAGAGTAATTATATAATTATGTTAAAATATTAAATAATACTTCTTTTATTTTTATTGCCGCATATTTCAATAATAAGGCTTGACCGTTAATATTTTTAATATATTGATTAAAAAATGTTATAAAAAATTAATACAAATATAATAAATATATTTCTATATTATACTTTAAGAGAAATTAATTATCAAAATTTATCATTGAAGTATGAAGCGACGGTTTTTTAAATACAGAAGGAGTATTTTATCATTTCATGTGGTCACAAATGATTAATATTTATAAATTTACTTTAAACTTACATACTTTTACAAACCGAATATGATTTGTATATGTCAAATTGAATATTCAATTTATTTAATTTTTTATTGATCGGATTAATTATTTATATTTTTCAATCGACTTAAGATAAACATCAGATTGGATTAAAATGGATAACAGATCGGATCAATAAATATCGGAACGCAAGAATAAATCTAATGTTGGTGAAAGATAATTGAGCTGAAAGCTTTTATATACTATCGACCAATGACAGACAAGTAACATGGTGTTTATACTTTGATTAGTGCGATAATCTTTTTCATTTGACCAATCTTGTGTTATTTACGTGATGGTATGAATCTTCTCAATCTATACCCTCTATTATGTTAGTGAAACTTCAACTTCAAACTAATAAAACCTGTCAGCTAATTATTGGCGCATCACTCAGAGCTGGCATGAAAAAGGAGGGGGGGGGGGAAGAAAAAGAAAAAAGAAAGCATTTGGGCCTGGTAGCCGATAGCTTCTCCGTCACTTGCAAACAATTTGGGCCATTAGTTTGCTATCCTTCACTCATTGGTTACCCACTTCAAATATTGCTTTCTACAAGTTAAACCAATTTTATTTATTGCAACAAACAAAACCATCGGGAGATATTGCTGAGCGGACGGATGATACCTGGCTGACTAAACACCCCTTTCTCTTTGGTTCTAATGTACTTTTCTTCATTGGGCACGATAATGAAAGCAATTCTGAATTCTCAATCGGTTAATTTCAAAATATCATCCATTCATCTTCCTCTATGGCGGTTGGCGATTGGTCGTAAACTTTGTAATCTTTTTTTTTTTTAAATACTAATCGTATGTAAAAAAAATGTAATATTATAATTGGAATAGTGTTATTGGGACTCAAAACACTCTCCTAAACCATTCCTTAATATCATGTGCTTAAGTTCATAGATAGTTATCAATTTTTCATCCGGTGTAATTTTATTCCAAAATAAAATTATATAAAAGATATAACAATCCTTCTAATTGGAACATTAACATGTGGTTTGGTTTCTAAGGATTTATTAAAAGATATTTCTGCCATTTCAATACACTTGTACAAAGAAAAAACAACCTTTGATGGGAATGCGACAACTATTGAGGCGAAGAACATATTTAAATGGCTACCAATGATACTTGTTAAGATAATTAAAAATAATAATGTTAAAAATCAACTCGTGTGTTTGTGTTTATTATACTGGTCATATTATTTTAGGTCAAAAAATTACCGTATTAGCAATTGTCCCAAAAAACTCCTTAGAAAAGCTCAAAAAATTGGCAAATGGAATTATGTGGAAGTGAACATTTATGATCTACTCTAATCTATATACTCTAAATCATTTGTTATTTTTCACTCTTTTTTTTATTTTTAGAGTCCACATTTTCAATATTTTTAGAGTCCACAACTAACGCATTATTTAACTTGAAACTTGGGTACCTATCATAATTTGGGCTTATATTGTAATTTTTTTTATATAATAAAATAACATATAAGTAAGTTTGATATATATTTCATAATTTTAGTTATGATCAAAATCTAACAATTCGGTTACAATATATATATATATATATATACACATTTATATATGGGTGTGCATCAAAACGTACATGCATTGTGCAAGACAATCAACTAATAATAATAATAATAATAGTTCAACAAGAGCTCTCCCACATTTTAGTATCACTTTATTGGAATTTCCAACTTTTATGAAATTTCATCGATCTCTAGAATTTGTTCATGTAACAAGAACAACAATAATAGTATGTTTTAAGAATAATTTTGGATTCTTATCGAACTCATATAAAAGCTCAAACGACTAATAAATAAATGTAAAATCAGTGGCTTGGTGTCGTAAATGATTGTTTAATCTAAATTTGATTTTATATGATGTATGTGGACACTTTTAGGTATGTATTTTAGTGATAATTAGAAACAATATGAAGGGAGAAGAAAAAAAGAGGGGGGTGGGGCAAAGTTACTGCAATGACCAAACACAGTGGTAATAACATATACAGGATCGGTTGAATTTTTCAAAACTCACTCACGTAGCTGGACACGTGGAATACGGTGGGATCTCAAAGTTACTTGGACATGAAGACAACTCGATTCATTTGGTGGCAAAATAAAGTCAAAACATCTATTTTGGAAAGTATTTTAACCCTACGTACATTGTATATTTTTATTCAAAACTTTTTCAAGAAAAAAAAATGTACTAAATTTTATATTTTAAATACAGTAAAACAATAAACTAGAATCATATATAAATTACGACAATAAATGACCAACAATAATATCTTTTTTTTCAAATAAAGTATTTAATTATAGAGATATATATATATATAAAACACACACACACACACACTCGCACACAGAAAAGAAAGGACCGAAAGAAGCTGGGTCAAGAAAGGAGACTAACAGCGTGCACCACCTCGAGGGGGACCGACATCCCATTCAAGCCTTGGGTATTAATTAAATGAAACAATAGCTGGTATGATATCATATTATATGATGATGATTTATGTGTATAATAATAATAATAATAATAATGTTTAGTCCCCTAGCTAATTGGTTACTTGGACGGAAGCAAAATGAACGGGTTGTAGCGTAGCAGACTCCACTGACTGCTTCAAATTATTCCCCATCGTCCATGATTGTCTTTCACATGGATTCCTTAGAAATTTCCCAATTCCCCGCCAGTTGTTTATTTTCCTTTATATATAATTTCATTCCGTACTGTCTCTACCAATACAATAATGGATATATATATATATATATATATATATATATATATATATATATATACATATATGCCTAGTCTCCTTGCCTTATTTTAAAACCATATTAAATTAATTATTATCAAATAAAATAAAATTTTATTTTAAGAATTAATAACATTAGTAATATTATAAAAATATGTTAAAAGTTAAAACTTTTCTATGATTATTATTGTATTGAATAAATAAAAATTAGATGAAGAAAATGCATCCTCAATTATTAATTCTATAATCTATCCCTCCCAAGAAATATGTTAGATGTTTTATTATTATTATTATTATTATTATTTTAGATTCGATCACGCTAAAAATAAAATTAGACGAGGAAAACACAACCTCAAATAACTAATACTATAATAATCTCTTTCGTGTACATGAAGCTTAACAACTGAACGGCTGTCACAGAGGAGGGGCTCCTTTTTTTCCTCCTTTCTTTTAATATGAGAAGAGGAGGCACAGACGGTTGTGAGATATGATAATTTATGGAGGCTGATTTATTTCAATCAAAGAATTGGGAAAACAGCAATCAAACCCCACAAAAATATTAGCTGACAATTGACCCATACGGTTCAAACCTTCTAAAGATAAACAATTCATAACGAATACTATATGCTACAATAAATTAATTAGGGTGGGGATTAATTCCGTAATTTATATTAGGGTTAGGGGTGTACCCGTCGTCGTCGTCGCCATCATCGACGATAACACTCCATGACCAACACTTGCCTTTCGTTTGATTAAGAGAACACTATCGCTCGTACTGCCATACTTCTTTACGCCTCCGTCTTCCATCGGCGGCCGCGGCGACACCGTAGGAAATTCAATTGATGCTCGCCGCTTTGGCTGGCAATATATAGCAGCGAGTAGTTAGCTAGGTAAAATTATAGTAGCAGTTCAATCGTCCGATGAAATTGTCTTCTGTCTTTCATTTCATCAACAAAATGCTGCTCCTTGGTTTCTCTTCTTCCTTCGCTTATGATTTTTTCTCCCCTCCCCCCTTATGTTGTTTGCTTTCTACTCATTAATGGGTTAGTTTTACTCGATTATTATATCATTGCGTGAAGTGCTCCAATATTTTGACTAAGTTCCTTACTTAGTTTCCTCTCTGATATCAACAAAAAATATTAGAGGAGCAATATATATATATGTATAGATCACAGGATATACGTTGTTGCTTCACTCGAGAGATATTCTTCTCTTGAATATCATGCATCCGCTCCCCAAGAGTAACCCCCCCCCCCACCAATTTTTGCAATTATGAATTTTCGTTTCAAAAACGGAATTGCGCAAGTATAGACGTAACTGCATGGGCGTTATAACCTTGGTATTCATAATCATACCTCAATGTAAGGCTAAAATATTTCCATATTAACAATAACCGTAATAAGCAATGGAAACTCCGAATGATAATATACATCAAAATGACAAGTAGCATCATACACCATCTCCAATAAATAAATAAATAACAAAGTAAGATGTTGAATGTAAAGTTATAGGACACAAGAGTCCAGAAATAAAATAGCACAACTCGTGTGATATTCGTATAGCACTAATTCTATGCCCTAATCCAAAAGTTTATCCGTCATAAACACTATTGAAAAATCATCTACACAACTATAACATTAATACGATGAAGCAAAGATTAAACCACATTTAACACATAGGTATAGCATACTCACGTAAACACATCGGCAAGACATAATATGTCAAGACTTGGAAGATAAGCAAGCAAAAACACTTATGGTAAAACCAAAGAAAAAAGAATACAAAAATAGCTTCTTAAAATACTTTATATTGTGACCAACTACACCGATTTATTTAAATTAACTAAATGGGATATACACCTCAACCCTTGATACGAAGGTTACAAGAACAATACACTACAAGTCAATACCACCGAAATCTAGGGCAATAAGCCGACAAGCCCACCAAAGTCACTCAATCGTTAAACATGTATTCCCTCTAAGAGGTTTATAGAAACCAAAAGGAAGAAGAAGAAAAAGATAGATGTAGGGCCATAGTGTAACATGGAGGCAATCCATTAGCATAAAACATAAGGCATATGATGTACAATCCTATCTTGGTGGCATCTTGAAGTCAAGACACCTAATCCTAAGTCCTTATCTATCACCTAATGTTATTAGAATTTTATATATTTTTTAACACAAAACTTATGTCATACACCAACACACTTAATCACTTCTAAGTTCATTTTAATTATTATTATTAACAAAATCAAGTGATCTACAATGATGCCACCCAAGGGCTCTCAAACACCTATACAAATGCCACTACAATCCACTAATTATCCATTAACAATATAAAATTTAACTCCATAGGATCAAGGTCAAGGCCAAGAATAAAAGCTAGACATAAAGGTTAACAATAATAATACATGAACTTTCCTTAGAGAAGCGGATTGGTTTCCCTAACATGTGGGTTGAGGATTGGTTAGGAAACAAAATCAAAAGTTAGATTAACACAATAGAGAAACCAATGGACTAGTGTTTAACAACCAATACATCAGCTTTACCAAAATGTTCGAGTGATAAAAACAAAACATAAATTTTCATATATATATATAACCAACTGATTGATAAGACCAACAAGTGGATTGGTTGACAAATTAACTGATATCTCATTCTAGTGGACTAGTTTTCATATAGAATACAAAAACCTAGAAACTCGGAGAAATCAAAGACCAACTAACTAATAGCACAACACTAGTGGACTAGTTTGTGAGACATATATCAAGGTTATTAGATTAGAGATTGTACTTAAGATAGATTTGGAGGCTCATGATCATATATGAAATCAAATCATAAGATTGTAAGATCCTGCAAAAATCAGAAAAATATGAAACATATATATTTATATGTTATAAAATAATATATTTTAATTTAAAAGAACACAATAATTACGTTCTTAAACATTTATATAGCCATTGATTGAGATATAAAAACTTACAAATAGCATAAATTGTTGAAGCTGTAGTACATATTAGCAACTATATTAAATCAACAACTTAAAAAATAAATTATCAAATGAAATGTGAAAATAAAATGAGATTATGCAAACAGATAACATACAAACTTATTGTCTTCCAAATATACAATATTATTAGCCTTAAGAGAAGCACACAAAGAATAAATAAAGTGAATGGTAATGAACGCAACAAAGAAAGGACATTATTTTTTATCATTTAAGATTATAAGGCCCAAAATAACGCTTTTGAAATTTTGATGAATCAAGATAGAAAAATAAGAATAAAAAGAGTTTTGGTTATATATGCATACATTAAGCTACTATATAAACCGTATGTAAAGTAGAAAATGCTTGCATTATGAAGTTCACACGATCATAAATACACACACACATATTGAATTCAATAGAATTTAATAATTAATAATTTTATAAATTTTAATATATTTGGTTTATCATTTAAATGGAGGTTACCTTCTTTGTTAACAAGTTACATCCACAATCGACTTCATTGTCTTAGTGGTATCTCTCTAATCTCAGACATATTTTCTTTGCTTCCACTTATTTTCAAGACATGTTGTAAAATAATATATAATCAAGAATAAAAGGATTAAGAAAGAAGTATATGTTTAATAAAAGGGGAAATAGATTTAAAAATAAATTGATAAAAATTATAGTTATTTAAATAAAATTGTAAGATTTTACCTAGGATCGTAAGAACCAATTATGGGATCTGAAGAATATGTTGTGGGATTGTAAGATTCTATAATTTTTTAATCACTTTAAAATTTTACTAAGATCCTTGATCATTTTATGATTTTTGGATCTTAGGATTGTATAATCGTAGGATCAAATCAAATTCCAATAAGTGTTGCTCCACCAAAATTAGCATCAACTTAGAAAATTGATCATTTTTTGTCTAAGAATGAGATTGAACTTGACCACTAGCTATTTCCTTCTCATATTGAATTTCTAAATTATATGGGTATTGGTAGAGGATATTAACTCTTTGATGTGGTAGGAACTATTGTGGACAATGTTTTCACTTCTCGGTCTTAGATATCATTAAAGCAGTCTTTTCGTTTCCTTTTTTTCCTTGGCTTTCTTCACTACAACTAACTTTAAATTTAATTGTATTGGAATAGGATAACATGTTGGGTTTCTATAACTTTAGTATGGTATATTTTAATTGGGTGGTGTTTAAAGATTTAAAGGATTTGAATTTATTGGCAAGATAGTTGTTATCCTTTGTTCTAAGTATGATGAATGTTTTATAGTGAGATGAAGTGTGGTTGTTGTGGTATTTCTAGAAATGATTGGAGAGATAGATTTGGGATGTGTGTTTATAGTAAGTAGGGGATGAGGAGGAACCTATATGGGGATGAATTTTGAGTGGTTTAAGATAAAAAGGAAATAATGAGGTGGACGAATTATTTTTAAATACTTTTTAAAGGGGCTACCTCAAGGAATTTTGGAATTTTTCCATCTTTGAGATTTTTGTTCTTATGCTACAAGATGTTTGGGTGGTGGTCACGCTATTTTTCCATGTATTACTTCTCCAACAATTTAGGAGTTCTCATGATAGTAGAACATCTACGAGTACAAATAAGCTATGAATCAAATGTAGCAAGTTAATGAGAGAACACACCATGATTATTCTCTAGTTGTCAATTGTTCTAGTCAGTCATTAAAGGTTAAAATGTGTCAATTACTTAATGACAATCATACCTATTTCTACCATAATCTTCTCAAGCCTATCTCTACTTAATAACTTTTTGAAGATGTTAATTAGTTGATCATTGATTGTGCTAAAATTAAATTCAGCAAAACTTTTTTCCATATTAGTTGTGAGAAAATAAATTCAATCTCCATTTTTACTCATCCTTACAAAAATTTATCTTGAGATTTCCCCTTGCTAAAAAGGCATCACATGTAATTCAGTTCTCCTCGTAGGATATTAGCCTTGATATCCTTATAAGTTAACTCTTATGTCCATACATAAAGTGCTTGCCCTTATATGGAAATGAGCATAAAAAAATTATTCTCAAATCCTTATGGTTGTCCAATTTAACATCTATATTTTGTAAATTCATAAAAATAATGTAAAAAATATCAAGATGATGCGTGGGAGGTTGCCTCTTGCCTAAGTTGGCGCTATTCCAACCTAAACCGCAAAGAGATTGAACCTCTCCTTTTTCACTTCACACTATACTTCATTGAAAAGATATAATTGTATAGTTGACAATGTGTTTATATTGATATACTCAAATTAGTTTTACTGGATAGTGACCTTTGTGTCTTTACCCTATAGTCTTCTTCGATCCATTTCAATCAAGATGACCCTCATTTTCAATTTTTATTATAGGCTAAAATATACAGAACTGTCAAACTTCTCAATATTAAAACTCACAATTATCATTGTTGCATATTCATAAAATCATAACAAGAACATAATGCTTTGATACCTTATTGTTCAGGATGGACCACAAAACAGATTGAGCAAACAAATCAGGAGATGATATGAAATTGAAGCAAGGATTGGAAAAGATAGCTAAGCCACTTTTATTCAATAAAGATTTAATAAAAGCAATCACAAGTGATGAATCAATCATTAAATCCTCATGATCTCTCTAAGAGTATACAATAATGTTTAGTTTCTCTTTGTTACATGTCTAAACTTGTAGGGAAAGAAACTATATAATATAAATACGGGAAAGAAAAAAAATAAATAAAATAAACTAGACAAGAAGCATAAAACATGGACTTGTCCTGAGGCACTGAGAGGTAATGTCATAAGATATAGTTGTGTTTCAGGGCATAGGTCATCTATAACAATAAGATATACTTGTTGTGGGTGTTTTTACAAAAAAAATATATTTAAAGAAATAAACATTTGAGGTTTATTCTTGACATGGGCGTTTTTAAATTTTTCGTAAATGTACGATCGTTTGTACTTTGTCCCTATTAAAACACAAACGTTTTGAGACTGAAAAGTTTAAATATAAATATTTAGATTTTATTTTTATTTAGATATAAATATTTAAAATTTATTTTTATCAAGGCATAAATAAAATTTAAAAATATTATATCTTAATAAAAATAAAATCTAAATGTTTATAAATATATATATATATTATAAGAAGAAACCTTAAGCGTGCTTTTAACACACTTTTGTCCCTTTTCCCACAATGTTCGTTTTACTGCAAGCTGACTTGGTGGACAACTCAAACACAACACACGCATTATTTGCAAAAACAACTCCAATCTATATATGCCACATTTGAACACACGTAACTATGACGAAGACATCAAATATAATTTATTAGCGTAGCGGTTCGATTGGCTATTCGCCCTTTACTTTCCTCTAGCTTGCACGAGCCAAGGTAAAGGCCCATGAAAAGATTTTATTAGTAGTAGTAACTTCCCAAAATTATGCAAACTTATTGCCCTCCAAAAAAAAGGAAAATGTCAAATCCATGTTAGCCCTTGTCCTATTGTGGTCGTCTACCATGATAAAGGTAATGCCATGACGACGATGGTGACGAAACGTCAAGCAATGCCCATTTAAAAATGAATGAAGAGAACCAAGTTGGTTTTATACAATTATTATTATTATTATTATTATTATTATTTTCCATATTAATATAAACGCTTTTCGTCCCATCAAGAGACAGGTTAGTACCAAAAACAATCTTTGTATAACACTAACAAACAACAATCCTTCAACTTTTTCCCTTTCAATGAATCGAGTACCACTGTAACAGCTCCGACAAGCACTTTCCTTGCTTTTAGAAAAATAATAATAATAATAATAATAATAATAATAATAAACGAGACGTTACTTCTTTGTTACATTAATTGAACTACTACTGCTTCGCTAATTAATTAACTAACAACGTTAACTCCTGGTCTCTTGCACCGCTGCAAGAGACGCTCTCCGGAAAGGAGGTGACCTAATAATGGTTAGAATAGATCACCAAACTTGTTAAATCTCCCAAAATTCAAAGGGGCGAATGAGGGGGGGGGGGCGGGGGTTGTCTTATTTAAATAGCACTGACAGGTGTCAACCAAATAAAGCGGCTGTTAAGAAATCCCCAATGTTCCATGGCCTACCTAATTATGTGTAAAGGGAGACCGACAGGCATAACACATAACACAACCTTGATTGGTTTGTCCGCAGCTACCTAAGATTACTCGTTTATTTGCTCTCTCTGTCAGCTAAAAAGGACATTCTCCGAGGGCAAACAAAAAAAATGGTTTTCCCACACTATCGAAGGTAATGCCACGTCCAATAATTACAATAGAAGAAGCATAGGTACGAGGCACACGACTTCCTTAATAAAGTATCATATCGCTAGTGTTATATGATATGCTATGATATGATACACTTATTGGTCATATATATATATATATATATGTTTAATTTACATGGCATAGTTTTAATTTAAATGACCCTACGTCATTTGAGTAATAAGAAATTTTCGTCTCTCTTTCTCTTCTTATCTTTATCTGAATTGGAATAATATAATATTACAACGCTTTATCAATACGAAGATTCATAACAAATATAATTTATCGCATCTTTTCATTTATTCAAAGTAAAGCAAAATATCGAAAGGGAAGAATTGAGGCATGTTATGTGGAACAATAATATTCTGTATATACGAGGGTACCTTTAGATCAATCCATCGAATTAAATCATATATACACAAACAAAATTAATTGGAGCAATAAAAGTTAGGCTAGATTTAGACTAATTCATATATATTTAAACAAAAAAACCCTTACAAATGAGGAATAAGGAAAGCAAAGGCATCAAAATGGAAGAGCAATGGCGTGATGGTGTTCAAAGGCGGCAACAACCAATGTTGGAGATTAGAGAGTCATCTTTATCCATTCATCGTCCAAGTTGGAGTGTTCACTTCTCTCTCCTCTAGTCTGGTCTCTCTTTCGCATCACTTGAGTAAAAGAAAAGAGGAAAAAAGACCAATATAACAGAGTTACAATAAAACTTAAACGATGCTTTTAAATGAACAAAAAATAGGAGGGGGCAAAAAAAAATGACTTTGCTAGGGTTCAAACACTTGACACGGTAGAACCCTAGGAGCATGGCACTTAGGATTGCACCGACGTGGTAAGATTGGATTTTTGATCTATGTCTACATATATGTAATATATACTCAAGAAAAAACCCATAGGGTCAGCCAATCGAACCTGCGTGGTCTTAATTGGCTCTTTTACTTTTCACGCCAGAAGAGCAAGTAGCGTAAAAAGCTTATGTAAAAGATGGGGGTATTATGCAAAGGTCACACAGCACAACGTGTAAAGCTCATGTAGAAAGGAAATGATGCAATCTCAAGGTAAATATGTGAGCAATTCATGCACCAGAGGTTTAATGGCATGTGGCTTGGATGTAAAGGGATGGGCAACAACATAAATTCCTCACATTACCAAGGTAGTGCGACATGAGTTGCTCATACAAGTGACTTCAACAAAAAACATGAAATAGCAAAAGAGAAAAATGAGGAAGGCTACAAATGGAAGCTAGGAAGAAAGTGTGTGAACAAAAGAGGCACAAATTTAGCTTGGCTAAATGTCAAAATGAAGGAGGAATGTGAGCTTCTATAGGATATTGTAGAATGAAAATGGTTGAGGCAGGCTAAGTTGGTGAAGCATTACAGCTTGCAAGACTTGGCTCATAAATTTAACGACAAGGGTGGTGTGCACAAGGAAGTGGCATGAAGAAGCAACAACCAGCAGAGTTAGAGTGAGGAAGAAGACAAATTTATAGCTTAGTTAGGGATTCTAGTTAAAAAAACCATACCTAGAAAAAAAATCCAGTTAGCAAAGTTAGGATTCAGCAATTAAACATACATAGGTTAAGGTCCAAACTATGGTTAAAACTAATTATCTAAATCCTATGAGATTTAAACCTAATTGAATTTATGTATAATTCATTATATTAATACACACAATAATAATACACTTAATGCATAACATCCTACAATAATTATTGTAATTAATTATACATAATTACTAATTTTATAATTAGAGTTTATAAATTAATATTTCTACAAACGGAGTATTATATTATTACCCCATTAAAAGAGACTTCATCCCTGAAATCAAACAAGATAAAACTAACTCATTTAATAGCTTCAATGACTTATAAGGATTAGTTTCCTAAGTTGAAATGTAGACATAGAATGTTACAAAAAATACCACATTTTTTCTTACCCTCAAATACAATAGTTTTACGAGTTATTTACATTAGTTTTCTCCACTTGGTAAAGGTATTTTTCATGCCTTACTGTGAGTAGTTTTTTCAATTGTAGCAATATTTTTTATCTCATACCCTCACTATTCATATAACAGTATGAAATAGAAAATTCTTAATTAGTTTTCACCAAAAAGGTGGTTTTATTGGATGTTTTTCTTATATATATAGGTTCAACTGAGAACTAATTTTAAAACGATAACGAAGAACAAATACTAGCCATAAGATCGAAAAAATAAATGGTTGAGATTAGATTTCAATTTACAAAGACACAGAGCAATGACAATCTCATAATTTATTATAAATGAGATTTTTTTAGCTTGATAAGTTGCAAGGGTGTGTGTTGCCACCCGTCTTTAACTACGGCAGACACATATATATAAAAGAGAGTCTAAAGACATAACATAAAAATTGTTATATGAATAAATTGGCACACCAGTTCTAATGTTTTATTCTTTGAGGCTTACACAAGATCGAAACCCCCAAACATCACCTTTTTATTATTTCGATCCATTGGTATTACATTTAATATATTATTATTAAATTGAGTTTTTATATTTTTGTATATTTATTTATGGTTTAGGTTTTATTATATTTTATTTTAGTTTTTAGTTTGTTATGATTAGGTTTATTCTATTTATTTTAGATTTTTTTATATGCTTTATTTTAAAAATATTGCATTTGTTTGGTGTTTAGGTTTAGGAATTATTTTATTAATTGAATTTATTTATTTTTATATTTCTTTTAAGGTTTAGGTTTTCATCCCTTTGTTTTAATTTTAAATTTTTGGTCTTTTTAGGTTTTAGGTGTGGTTTTACTCCGTTTATTTTATTTTTTTATTTTTTTTTATTTTAGAAATTAGGGTTTGTGTTTTAGGGATTATTTTTTAGGGTTTATTTTTAGCGTTTTAGGTTTATTCCATTAATTTTAATTTTTTTATGGTTTAGGATAGAATGCTTATGGTTTGGGTTTGATTTTAGAGGTTAGGTTTTGGGTTTTATGTTTTACGTTTAGGGTTTGCATTTTAAGGTGTATTATTTAGAGTTATGGGTTAAGGGTTTAAGATATGGGGTTTGAGTTTTAGGTTTAGGTTTTAGAAATTAGGGTTTGTTGTTTTATGGACTATTAATTAGGGTTTTGTGTTCATTTTATTAAATTTAGATTTTTAGGGTTTAGGGTTAAGTGTTTATAATATAGGGTTATAATTTGGGGTTAGTTTTTAGGTTTTAGGGGTTAGGTGTTATAGCTAATGGTTTAGGGTTAGGGCTTGGGGCTTGGGGGTTAGGATTTAGGTTCTAATGTTTGGTGTTTAATTTGGTTGATTCTACTTGAGATCATAGTCATTGATTTTATATAAATCTAAAGACTATTATTGGTTGGTAGTTCTTATTTTAACTCAAGCTATCATTTTTACCCAACCCTATATTTATGAGGAATGAAGGATATAGTCTAATTAAATGAAGAAGGGAGCTAGGTACACAGCTTCAACCAAACATAGTTTTAAAATTCGCACCATAAGCCCTATTAAATAAAAGTTGGTCACTTATGATTTGAATCATATCACAAAAATCTTGCACCCTAAAATCTACTTCACACCCTAAATTGATCATACCATTGGCAATCCAATTGGTTTCTTGATATTTGTGGATTACCTAACATGTAGAGGACTCCATGATTAAATATTGACATGGTTCAATAAGGGAGGGTATTAATGATGGGTATTGCAATGAAGCTTCAATGTAATAATAAAGTCACAATATAAAATAAATCTTCAAATGCACGTTTCATGTAATAAAATTTGCACATCACATAACTCTATTGCTAGTATTATAGACGTCGCTTGAAGATTTGTACTATCTAAAAAACTAATAGCTAATGTGATTCCATCCGTATAAGTTTTCACATCAGCCTATAATGGTGGAAATCATTTCATGAAGGTGTTAACATTGTTTCTCTTCAAATATTAGAGATAGATAAGGATATGTACGGCTTGATTAATGGTGGATAACCCCCTTAACCATATCATATTTTTAGTGTTATTTTTTTTTAACTAAACCAAACCATATTATAAGATTAATTTAATTAAATCAAACCATAATTATTTAATATGTTTTGATTAATGGTTAACTAAAAAAGTATATAAAAATATAAAATATTACCTACACATAGTAGAAATATTATAAAATTAAATTTTGAAAAGTTGCCACAATACATGGCAACAAAAATGTTGTTATAATTCCCAAAGAATAAATTGTTGATCTTAGAAAATAGGCAAGATGAAATAATGTTGAAGCTTGGATCACAAGTATATCCCTCACTATCCATAGAAGAATAAAAAAAATGGAAAAAAAATATTAATGATAAGTGTAATACCCCAACTTTTTAAAACTTGTTTAATGCTATACTTGTACAAAATTATTTTGAATCAAAATTTATTACATCCTTTAAACCCTAGCTATATTGTTAAAATATTTTGTTTCAAAAATTTTAATCTTTCTAACCTATTGAAAATTAGATTTGGGGGATTTCCTAGGTCTCCTAGTTATTTTCAATATAATCACCAAACGTTTTGATTAAACAAAACTATCCACATTTCATTCAGCTTTAACTAGTTTTAAGCTCTTAACTAACCTTTTTAACTATATAAATTTAAAAAATTTCATGAATCATTTTATTTTTATGTTTTCTAGTTAAAAATGAGTTAAAAATATTATATAATTATTTTATACTTAACTCACTGATTTTAGTTATAATTAGATACTAAAATGCAGTATCTATTATTCTAATGTTGTATAAAGATTATTAGATCCGATCTTAGTAATCAATTAATCTTTATTAGAGTTATTTAACCCATCTTGTAACTCTAATGGCAGTCACTATCCATCCATGCCTTCATCTTTTTTATTTTATTTGTTTTTTTACTTTATTTCACTCTTAATTATGTAAATATCTAAGCAAATATATATCATATAAATTGATTACCTTTTGTTCTTATCTCCTTTTTAATTTGAGACATACTTGTTCTTACCTTCAAAATGACCACCCTTCCCTTCATCTCCCTCATTTTTATTTGACCCTAAAAAGCTTATAGTCTTTAGTTTTAGCTCATTTTTGTTTTTAAAGAAACAAGGGCGAGCTAGAGTTCAAAAATATTGAAGAAAAACCTTTATTCTATTCTATTTTCAAGATCAACCATCTTAAGGGAAGTATATATTAATTTCATAACTTTTTCTCTTGAGTACGTATGGGTTTGATTATGTATTTTTATGTGTTTTTAACACTATTTATTATCATTTTTCTCAAGGTGCTCAAGAGGACCATATGGGCTTGAAGGTGGAATATTCTTTACTTATTTAGGATTTTTGAATTTAGGTAAACACAACCAAAGTAGGATTATATAATTTCTTATGTGTAAGAATGGTGTATGAGTTGATTTAGGGTTTAAATTTCTTTTCAGTTGCTCTCAATAATCCTCCATTTTGGTTAGTTGTTGTTTTTAAAATAATTATCATGTCATTGGATTTATTGATTTTTTGGTAAAATTTAATACATGATATTTAAGGGTTTGAGCATATTTAGGCTTTATTTTATTAAATTTAAGTTTAAGCGTGTTTATGAAGATTTTTGGGAATTTTCTTATGAGTTAAGATTGTGCCTAAGTTTTTTAGGTTATAATGTGGTCTTCATGTCATGTGTTGATATGCATGTGAATTTTCATGGACTAATTCAAGGCAGGGTGCATGCTATGGCTTATTTATTTTCAATTTTTGGGGCAAAGTGATGATTTTTCATATTTTTCTAACTTTATCGAATTGATTAATGATTTTGGTAATGTTATAATTGATGTAAATTTGCCTATGTTCAATTTTCATGTTTATCATAAATGTTTAATATTTTATTTTGTATTTATTATGTTTAAAATGGATTTAAGAGTAATTTAGTAATTTTATATTAAAGGCCTTATTATTATAATTTTAAGGATTATTGATACCACTGGTCATTAACATTGATTTCTTTTTTTGAAAATAGTAATTGAGCATAAATAGTGACCAAATATAAATAGTAATCAACGTGAATAATGATTCTTAGAAAATAATTTAGAGGTTTTTTTCATAGTGTTTCTTAGCATATATTGACAAAATAAATAGTATTTTGTGTGAATGATAAATTTGTTAAAATTAGTGTGTGGACCTGAAATGTGATGAGATTAATTAATATATTTGAAAAGAATACTAATAGTTTAAGTATAAGACTGAGTTCTCGATTTTAGGTGTGTAGCTTCGGTTTGACCCCCAAGATATAATCGTGTAATAGATGTCTTCTTTGCTTATATGGTATATATTTTTGCTATTAGAGCACTAGCATAACCTCTATTTATTCTATAGATGACTATATAACACATATGGGGTGTGTGTACTTAAGGTTAAAGTGTACTTAGCTGATCATGGTTTCTTTAGTTAATAATGTTTTGAATGATGTCTTCATAGTTAGTACTCTGACCTTGAAATCTTCCTCTCAAGAAAATAAGTAAAGTTGATTGTGTTATAATGTGAAATAATAGATTGAATAAGTATTTAACTTTGCATCTTAGTGTTTTTCTTGTGATCTATAAGTTCGTTTTTGTGTATCTACTTTTACTTGCAATACTATGTTAATATCATAGATTACAAGTTGTCATTTACACTAGATTATTTAGACGTGATACATATTATAGCATCATAATGTTAAAAACCAAACCTTTGATAAAATCAATTTTGTTAGTAGTTTAACAAATTGACCAATGATTTACTTAAATATATCAAATATTTAATATTCATAATGATTATTATTATATTTATTTTAACTCTGATATTAATCCTTATTCTAAAATATAAAAAGATATAGTGTAATATTATAAATAAAATAAATTTTCATTTGTTTGATTTCTAGAGATGCCTAACTTAATCAACCCATATAAAAAAAATCCTAATAAAGAGTTTGCATCCTTAGTAAAATATGTTGATCTCCAATCTCCCCTTTCCCTAAATTATGTTTTCTCTCTCTCTAATTCTCTTTGTGTACTTTTTATTTTGATTTTTTTCCCATTTGAAATTTTAAAGACCTCTCAAAACTAAAAGCTTTAATTTTGTTCATCTTAATCTCTTCTCATTCCTTTGAAGTATTTTTTTTATTGCTTTCTAAGGGTAATAGTTCTAGGGGGTTGTCAATTTTTTGTTGTATGTTGGTCGGGCTGCTAATTTGTTGGGGATATACAAAGTTAACACAACTGATCAAGACAACACCTTTAGCCCTCAAGAATACACTACTCTCTTATTAGAAACATAAAATAATAATTATCACTTAATCTATGCAACACACTAAGTGATATTGTGTAGAAAAGATGAAATCTTGAATTAAGACTAACTAGAAGAAAGCTGAGGAACAAAGCAATTGAAACAACATTAGAAGAAAGCAACTTAGGGGAAAAATTGAACTGATCACCAAGTTTATTAGCTGTGATTGATGTATTATGATTAAACATGCCTGGTCTATTTATATACAAAGGATCATAGGAGTCTCAGGCTACACATTACACGTGTGCATGCCCCTCCTATCTTTTCTAATAGCTTGAAAATATCCTCTTCTAACTGCCTAATAATTAGCCTGATAATAAGAAATAGTCATAGGTTGATTAACGGCTAGTATGACCCTTTCAAACTTTATTATCCTTAAGTACAAAATATAGGCATATTTAAATATATGTTGTTGTTGTTGTTCGACAGTAGCTTGCAACAGCGTTGTCTATTCGACAGTGGCTTGTTGTGATGGTAGTGTTGTTGTGACACCATAGGCCATAACTACTAGTGTGATTTTTATTATTTCTTCATCAATGCAAGCTTTGTTTAAAACTACCGATATTTTAGATTTTGTTGGTCACCTACTTTTTATAATTAAAACTGGTTGGTTAAAATAGTTTTTTTTTTTTAGGTTAGGTTGTAAATCCGATCCTATAAATGAATCGTATTAATGAAAATACATGTTATGGTCCAATCTTGAATATTATGGTTAGTATGATTTGATATTCTTCATGTTCACCATATTATTATATATTTTTCATGTAAAAATGCTATCACTTTTAATAGGTTATATTTACTCAATACAATTATCATACCAACTATATATGCTTACATTTTAGATAAGTATATATAGCTTTTAGATGAGGATATTATAGCTGATGATGGATGTGGACTTTCCTTAGTTCTGATTTGTATGTATTAAGAATGACGTGAATAGAAACATCTAGTACACCTTACACCATGTTGGTATTTACTTTTATATATGGCTATGGATATTCTTTATCCGTAAACTTCTCTGTTTTCTAGTGTATATTACCAGGGTTGCTATCTCCTTTTTTTTTTGTTGCCGTTGTTTATATTTCATATGTTCTGTTTTGTTGGTTAAACTTTTTGTTAGCCTTACAATTTGTATAAGAATAATGAGAGAATCAAAATTATACTTAATATGATGGTAGCATTTGTTTATTTATATTTATCCTACACAATCAAAATATATATAAAAAAAATTAGATTTAAAATTTTAGAGTCATACAGTAATTTAACCTCCGATGCTACGACCATTGTAGTTATCAACTATCTACGTAACTATAATGATAAAAGAAATAGAAAAAATTCCAATTACGAGATAAATAAGCGTCCAGGAACAATATAAATTAGATATATTAAGTATATATCACACAAGTAGATAGTCTAAATAAGATATATCACACAAGTGAAGGGAAAAAAAAAGAAGTAGCTATAGTCCATTAAGAAACTTGGCTTATTTATAACTCGATTAAGAGGGAGTGAGTCTCAACTCAAGTTCTGAGTATTGCCCGACTAGTACTATCAACTTGGTTGGCAATTCATTACGAGTAGTGCTGTACACTTAAATAAAAAAAATCAAACTAAAAGTTAAATTTATATAAAAAAATATATATTAATGCAATTATTTTATTATTTTATTGATAATTAATTAATACAAACTAATAATAATATAAAATAAAAAAAATCACGACATAAAAAAAATATGAAAAATTTATTATTTCTATTATTATCATTATTTTTAGTGTTATTATTATAATAGTTTTTTTTAATCTTTTTATGCCATAATTTTATTTTCTTTTATATTATTATTAATTTGTATTACTTAAATATTAATAAAAATAAATTTGTTTGATTTTAAATTTAGATAGAGAGAATATTTGATTTATTACTATGAGCGATCGCTCCGTTTCAAGTTTTCAACATCTCAAACGACGCCCCCATGTCGGTTGCTGAAATTTATGTACAAAGCTGGCGTTGACGACTGGAAACCATCTCAAATAAATAATAGTACTACTTTGATGTAACAAAATTCAGGCTTCAAGTCGAACGACAAAAGGAGTAAAAAAATACTCGTATTAATCTCACCGTAAGGCTCGGCCCTCCTCGCTACTGTAGTGAGATTAATTGACCGGCTATATAAAACGCATATTTTATCTAAAAAACGAAATAATATTGTCTTAAATGACGCCGTCATTTCTGTATATTTTAATGTAGTACCGTATTTTTTTTTAATACTATTTTCGTTCATTGATGAAGAAAATTTTAATATTAATTATTTTAGAAGAAATAAACATAAGTTTAATGTAATAATTATATTTTTATTTTGAAATAATATAATAATAAATATATAGGGAGAGAAAGAGAGAGAGAGAGAGAGGAAATCCGCTGTGATTGACTGGAGATATGAACCTAATAATATCTCTCGGAGTCGGGACTGGAGGAGTCCGGGGCGGCCAATTAGAGCTTCGGCAGCCGAGCGATATCTGCCGGCCATTAATGCCATACCCATCATCATCACATCACGTGTAGGATACTCGCAGTCTGAAAGGGTCGTGGATGTCATTTCACATCAAACTCCTTCGATATTTTTCTCTTGCAAGTGGGGGAAGGAATCTCTTTTTTACCAAATAATCAACGGATGCTGACAGTTCGTGGTGGTGGTGGTGTAGTAGTAGTAGTAGTACGGTACCTGATGCATTCACGCGGGCATAAGGACCAAAAAATGATGTCTTGGAAAATACAAACATGACATTAAAATTGTGCAGATTTTTTGGTACGATGTAGCATAGGAGCAGTGTGTGTGATTCCAGTTCTTAAGAAATAGACTGACCGTTTGATTAAATAGGATGCCCCCATTCTTTTCCGTGTGGTACGAAATTAGGAAGGGCTTTCGAATATGCTTCTTCATGACATCCCATCCGCCCCAGCCCTGTTGGAATTTGGAGCACACAAACAAGCGTCCGCCCTCCCCGGCTCTCCCTCGTCGATCATGGCCAGCGGTGCACGGGGACAGAAAAACGAAGACTAAAAAAATATAAAAATATTATTTCTTTAAAAATTTAAAAATGCGGACAACAAAAAATATTAAATATATATATTTTTTTTAAAAAAAAAATTGATTTAATTTATTAAAATTAGGAGAATAAAATTATTATCTATATTAATTAATTTTAATCATTAATAAGTTTTTAATAAAAAAATTAATTAAACAATTTTAATATTAAATTCTGACATAAAAAAATTTTTAAAAGAGAAAACATTTTTGGAACGGAAGACAACACGACACCTAACTGCCGTCCCGTGCATCAATGATGTTGACCTCTGATTTGGTGAGTCATAATATCATATATTACATTGTCTTAAAAAATACGCCTTATCATCGTAAATCTTATTTCAAACCACTCATAAATATAAAAAATATATATTTACGATCGTAGATATTTACTAAGAATTAATTTTTCAATCAGCAACTTTTAATTACTAATAGAAACCGAACTTTTACATTGTGATTAGGGATGATAATTTTTTCCACAGATTCGGAATCTCATCGGAAAGTTTCGGTTTGAGTTTGGATTTGTAGATTCTTATCAGATATTTTTTTGAGGACAGAGCGAGGGTGATTTGGGTCCCCATCCCCGAACTCACCCCGAAATTTATATATATATATATATATATATGTATGTATTATTCTATATATATTGTATATAAAATTTTCTATATATAATATATTGTAAAAATATAAGATCGAGTATTAGAAATGGAATCGGGTTTCGAGTATTGGGTCGAGTTTTTAAGGATGATAAATGATCGGGGATGATGAATAGTTTAGGGATAGGGTCAGGTGTGGAGATTTGATCCCCGTAGAAATCGGGTCGGGGATTCCACAATAAGAAAAAAATTAGACTTAGGACGGATTCATGTATGATTTTACTTATCGGGTTTGAGGATGCGAATGGAGTCATTGTCCCCGTCCTACCCCGTTGTCATCCTTAACTGCGGTTGCCTCATTTATTACAACTATTTTATCTCAACAAGTTCATATGTCATTTCACACCTAAAATACATACTAGGGGTGGTGTGATTCGAACCCCAAAATTCGTGGAAAAAAGTCGAAGTCATTTCCACTAATCCAAGAAAAGAACCACGGTAAGTAACATATTCATCTCAAAAGACAATACACTTATTTAGGTATCGCTGTCAACTCTTCCCTGGGCTAACACGATAGAGGTAAATCACGACATGTGCTTCACAAGTGTACGTAGGAAATACGTATTTGAGACTATGAGTATCCACAAGGATTCGACTCCTCAAGCGGTGACTTTTAATCACTAGTAGAAAACGAACTCTCACATTATGGTTGTCGGGGTTACTGTAGTAATTTTATCTCAATAAGATCATGTGTCATTTCACACCTAAAATATGTGTCAGAGGTGGCGTGATTCGAACTCGGAACCTCGTGAAAAAAAACCAAAGCCCTTTTTACTAAACTAAGAAAGGAACCAGAGAGTATATATTGCTCTTATAACAAAAGTGGTGCTTTAAATATCTGATCAAAAATCAACTTGATTGACCTTTCGTTCCCCGGTTCAACCGTTCCAACCAATCCAATTTTAGTTTGATTAAAAATTACTTTTATTAAAAAAAATCGGTATAATCCGATCTAATTTCAGTTCAATCGGTTTGAATGTGTCAAGCTGGATCATTTATCCTTAATTTGTTTTCATAACTGAAATGATAAAGTTTAGCGCATAACGAATCAATCAATTTCAATCAGTCCAAATTAATAATTTTAATTGGGCTTATTGAACCGATCGGTCAAATTTGATTTTTTTTTCCACCATAGAAACACAAGATCCATGCTGCCATTATGCAAATATCCAATATGTAGTAGTCATAAATAGCTAGCATATCTCGAAACAAGATCAACAAATTCACATTGTCAAAGATTCTTCCACCCAAAATGGCTAGCTTATGATGAAATTGACCTTAAAATTTAAAGAAAGAGTCCAAGATCTTTATTTAATTAAGTCTCTCTTTATTATTAGTGTTGTCCGTGTAATATAATAAATCTTCCGAGATCTGAAAATCTTTTAATCATTGATAACGTGAGGTACAAAATTTTAGGTGACAGTGACATAAAATGTTATTGACCAGCGACATTCATCCAATTCACTTGAAAGAAGTCCGACGAATCACTAAATTCATATATCTTATAACAAGGACATTTTTAAAAAAAAAAATATTACAGCACTAGTGTTTTTTTTTATGCACACTATGCAATTTGAACTTATTTTATATCACATGAATAAAAGAGCAATGGATAAAACATTACTGTTTCATTAAGGGGTAAAGTCTTGGGACCAACCATTGACTTCCTCAATCGACTTTAGACACTATTTTTTTCCTTGAAAAATAAAACATCTACTAAATGTTTGTTCTCTATGACAAATACTTCCAACGAGCCGGTTAATGATAAAGTAGTCCTAATTTATGACTATTCATTTTAATTTTAAAAGTTAATACGATTTGTCATAGCCATCATCATTATCTCTTTTATAAAGTTTTTTACTATAATATTTGGTTCGTTTCCAAAAGACAATAATATCCTATTTTAGTTTTGTCGACTACAATATTTAGAGTTATTTACTATCTCCCCGTGTGAAAAATTGATACTTGAAGATTTTTCATGCTTTATAAAAGCAGTATTAAATAAAATATAATATTATAATTTTTTTTCTTGTTCGGAGCTATTGAATAAAAATAATTATACAAGATAATTGTTTATTTAAAAACGAAGTTGCCTTTAATTTTTCAAAATTTCAAATAAAGGGACTAGTAAAGCAAAAGTTAATATTTTTTTTGTATAGAAAAGATATTTTAGTAATTTGTACATTAGTTTTTTAGGAACTAATAAAAATAAATTTAAAAGCTTACTTGTATCCTTTACTGAGAACACAACAAAATGCTCGATACATAGATAATAATAATATGAAAAAAATGAGGATAAAAATAAAAAATAGATTTAAAAATTTTAAAATATTTATTTACACATACACATACACCTAAAATGATTTGTTTTAATACAAAAGGAGTATATCTATGAAACATAAAATAACTCATTGACTTTTTTCAAAATGATATATTTTCTCACATAAAAATAATGTCTAGAGCGGTGGTCATTTAATATTCGAAAAGAATATTATTATTTTTCTTCATAATAGTTTTAATTTAGAAATGTATGCATGTATGACAAAAAAATAGGTATATGATATATTCAAATGTTAAATAGTTATATTTTAACATATCCCTTACAATTATCTTTAGCATTTTCCTGGTATTGTTATGTTCATGCATTAATTTGCTTATGTTAAAGTTGATCAATGCAAACCTAAGTGTCATTACTTTCAAGTTAATAATAAAAAAATAGTGAAATAAATAGATAATGATCATTCACATAAATTATGTAACATAATAGTGCAAAGATGGTGATTATTTAGAGGCAACTTATAGGTTATTTCTCTTTTCTTTATTTTTAAAATTTATATAGGATATAAAGATAAGTATAAAATAATATATAGGTGTTAATATTATAAATGTATTATAGTATCCAGAGAGATGAAAAAAATATTTGAACCAAATATTTTAGGAGATAACATATTAAGTCAAATTTTATCCTATAAATGTTGTTTCTCTCAAATAGTTTGGAATTATGGGATATATGAGTAAAATTGAGAAACAAATGAATGATGATATATCATATATATATATATAAGATACTCACACCGTCACACACATGTATAGAACTGTAAATGAGCTGAGTTAGTTCAATATTCGACTCGGCTCGGCTTATTAAAAGTTCGGTTCGACTCGTTCGTTTAGTTAAATAAGTCGAGTCCGAGCTCCAAAAATCTCAGCTCGATTTATTTTTTATCTTTGGCTCGTTAAAAGCTCGATTTGACTCGTTTGTTTAATTAAATGAGTCGAGCTTAAATATCATTTTAAGTTTGTTTACGGCCCTGTATGGAATCACGACCTTTCAATTCCTGTAGTCCTCGCCGCCCTGCAAACCTACCATAAGATGCACTAGCATTTTGAGTGCTATCACCAAAATCACTCTTTGAGTCTCGGCCATTCATATATCTCACCAACCAACCACACAGATTAAGGCATGAGTCACGAGTCACGAGTCATGAGTCATGGAATGAGACGGACCATAGGTCCATAACATACCACATGGAACTTGAGAGTTACTGTTGCTAACATGGGCCAACGTGGACCACTTGATAGTTGAAAGGCTGTAAACCTCCTTTTTCTTTTCTTCCCCACCTCCGTAACTAAACAATTTATCGTACGCCCCTACCTCAACGCTAAAATTACAACTCAACGTTACAGGACAATCTCCAGCTAGCGTTTATAAACAGGACCACGGTGAATCCACCAACCGATTAAATTGTCGGTTAGGTTCTATATAATTACTTTTAAAAAAATCGTTTAAAATGAATAAAAAGGTGATTCGACCACTAAAAACTGTTAGGTCGATTAAAATTTAGTTAATATATATATATATATATATATATATATATATGATGAAAGTCTTATACAAATTATTTCTAATATACACATATAAAAATAAATCTTAACTATTAGATTTGTATTTGATCAAGAGTCAAGATTTAATAAATACTTAATATAAATTTATTTTAATCTCGATCCTTAAATATTCTAGATCTAACAATAATTAAAAGTTCCTAGATTTTTATTTTAAATAATGATTTGTATGTAAATCTAAATCTATACATATAATATTTTTTATAACTTTTAACTAAATACGTATTACTGATCCAATCAATACAAATTACTAATTCAATCACTAAATTACGAAACCAGTTATGATACGTTTTCAAATTTTGAAATTGTGACCACCGATGATAGATAGGAGAGTACATTGTTAAATTACAAAAAAAAGTTACATAATTTCCCCCATCTTGTATTGATATATTTTTTCTAATTTTGACATACATTCCAACAATTTATCGTTCTCCATCTGGGGTGTGTGTGTGTAGAGAGAGAGAGAGAGATCACAATTAATTATGATCAATTTCAGTTATTAATATTTTTATTACATGTTGAGGCACTTGGATTATTACATAATATACTTTGAAAATTAAATATTCATAAAAATATATCGTTGATATTTATGCTAATAAAAAATTACAAAATATATCATTTATAGTTGAGTTATTAATTACCATTCTCTCTCATCGCAAAATCTATCGAACAAAATTTTATAAACATATTACAAATACTATCAAAGGAGTGTGAAGCTGTTGCTGTAGATAGACGAATATATCACAATGTGGAGATAAAGATAATAGCATAGATGACTAAAAAATATCATAAATAAACGCATATATAATATAACATATGTCAAAATAATAACATAAGAAGTTAAATAAATTGGTATGCGAAAATAAATGCTCTACCAAGAGTGTGTCTAGTTTATTTAGGGGTGTGCAGTAGGTGAAATTTAAATCAAATCCATATTGACTCGAAGATCTTTTTTTACTAAACTATGATCTGAAACTCAAATTAATTTCAAAATCGTCTACAACTAAACCCAAAAAAATAAAAAGTAAATCAACTCTGGGATAACTTGTTTTGCACATGTTTTAAAAATGACTCCCTTTTTTATCAGGTTGTTGAACTAACCATTTTTTGACCCAATTTTGACCCTATTACAATTCAACTTTACTAGGGAGAAATTGAAAAATGAGTTGAAATGGGACCAAACTTAAAACCTGAGTCAAATCCATACTAACTTAGGTACCCTTTTTGTCAAAAAAAAAATATAACTCATAATTCAACCTCTTTTTTTTTTAAAAAAAATAGTCCAACCCTAACCCTAATTTTTTGTTCAAAATTTTGGGTTAGCCCGATTTGTATACACCCTTAAGTATACGAATAATGAAGATAGTAAAGATCCTTTGCATTTTACATCCCTTTATATATTTAATGTGTTTGATATGGAATGATTTTCTTTTGGAAAATTACTAGTAGTATACATTTTTGTTTAGAGTGAAATAGATAGTCCTTTGAAAATACTTTCATGATCCACTCCAAATATACTATATAAGAGACGTAAATATCTTATGCCTCCATTTCTACCATATACAAAACTAAGTAGGTAAAGATATTGTTATTTGTCATTAGTTTGGTCGTGGAGGTGCTTATAGTTTCCGAGGATTTTAATAGGAGATCCAGGGATTTCGTTTTGGTATCCTATGCCATAGAATTAGGTAACTTGTGTATTGAAAGGTTGGAGTGATTGCATTATGTATTCAGATAATATGTTTGTACATATAAATAGTACCCTTTTCCAAACCCTTTCGAGGAGGATGTGGCATATTATGATGCTTGTGTGGCAAAATTCATAATCATTAATAAACCGACATACTTATAAATAAATAAAATGTATTGTTATGTACCAATAAATACATTCATGGGTATCCAAAGTTCATGTTTGAAATTTTCTCTTTTGGTGTTTGTGTTCCATTATAGTTGTTGGGATACCTATATGATGCTCCATACTTGTTCTTACAAAATAAATACTACTATAAAATTATCAATGTTGAATCAAATTACTTCTTTGAATGTTTTAATGTATTTTGAGCATAAGCTTCACTAAGATAAATAAAACGTGATATTCTATTTGAAAATGCTATAAAAATAAATAAATAAAAATAAGTGGAAGGATATTATTTGAATCAAATTTAGAGATTAAGACATGCTTTTTTAAGGAAATTTAAGTAAATATGATTGATTTTTGGTTTGAAATCTTAATTAAAACAAATTTGAAATGAAATGAATAATTTATGGTTGAAATTGAAGAGAAAAATGTACTTTGGAGGAAATATTAGCACAACAATATTCCAAAAGTCATCTCAAGATTCTACTATAAGAAATGTACAACCAAAGAAAGATGAAATGACTAGTGCATAGAATATACCTATTGATAAATATTATGTTATCCATAGAAAAGAGTAATTATCAAAAATACCTAAGTATAGTAACAAATAATAAAACTATACTTTCATAAAACATATTAGTGTATAATTATTAGAAGATAAAAAAATGTTAATAAAATGATGATACTATAATAGATAGGGGTAGATAAAAATATTGTTGCATGGTTATTAAATATAAATACAACGAGCGAGTGACCGTTAGTCCGTTACCATTCTTGAAGACCACATTTGGAGCAAAATTATGATTTGGTAGCAGATTTTTCTCATTTCAAATGTAAGCCTAGGATAAATTTTTTTTTTCAAATGTGTGATTGTTTCAAAAATTTCTTAGATCACATTGGAGGAAAAATTGTGATTTATATTATAATTTGGAATGAGATATTTTTTAGGTTTAAACGTAAGCACGTTATGATGGAAAGAATATACTGAAAATGATAAAATTATGGTTGATCAAGCTGTTAAAATTGAAGTTTGGACATTTTAAACTCTTAGGTCAAGAATGGTAAAGAGCGGTTTTGAGATAGATTTAATATTTGACTACATCGAACCCTTAATTTTAGTATTTGGTAAATAACTTTTTGGATAAGAGGTTTGATATGAAAAAAAAGCTAGTTTGAAAAAGCTAAAAATATAAGTGTTTTGAATTAGCTTATTTAGAATTAGTTTGTTTTTTGGTCATTTATAGTTTTAATCGGTTGATAACTACCACAATCATCAAGCATTACTACATATTTTTATATAAATAGATAATATTATACGGTAGTCAACCTAAGTAATAAAATATGCTATCAAGTAACCGTTAATATAATCAGCTATAAATTATCCATTAGTTCCGAACAAGGCCTTAGTCAAAATCTCTGCTCGTATATTAATTACTGTTGCTTTGGCTTTAAGCTGGTCTCCAATGGTTGGGATTTGTATTCCACGTTTCTTTAATATGGATGCGGACTTTGTCTTCTCTGTCAAACGAAAAAGATGGAAGGCAAAAGTTGTTTCGGAAAACTGATCTTATTTTTTTTCCCCCCAAATGTCCGAAAATAAATGATATATTAATCTACATGAAATTCAAATGCAATTTTGTCATAATACTGGATAACAGGAGTCACGAGGAAGGATATTCGTCGATTTGCTCTGCCAAATTATACTATTGTAGCATACTTAAGTCTCCCAAAAAACAATAATGAGGAGCTTAAAGCATTTTTTGAATAAATAAATAAAAAAACTCTCATAAGTTGCATGCTATCACAACAAAAATATTATACCTTATATTTTATTTTTTTACATGCCAACCAACTTTCTTCACGCTAATTGAATATTTTAATTTTTTTTTATATTGATAAAAAAAATTGCACACAGCCTCTCATGCTACCGGATGATTTTTATGACCCTTCGCCATATTTTGTCTAATGATGCCTCACGCTCCTCCATCGCTCCGTACACTATCTACTAACTTCTCGAATGAATAAACATCCACTAACTTCTCGAATAAACCTCCACTTTGGGTGCTTTGACAAGTTTTTTAACAAAAAATACTCCAACCATCCCACAAAAAAATGTCCTTTTTTTCCCCCTACATAGATAATGATACATGATTTATTATTATTGGAAAAGTAAATATATACACGTTTTTTCTAATTGTATCATTAGTATAAATAATGTTAAATGATAAATTCAATCAAGGTATATTAAAAAACTGATATACTATTTGATTTTAAATAAATATTGTTTTAATTATTTTATTTTGGTCATAAATAATTTTTTTTTATATTTATGAATTAAATTTTAATTTTTCGTATATTTTATCCGTTAGTGTTAATTACTTTATGATAATTGATATATCTATCTATATCTTTTTGCAATAATAACTATTATTTATAATACTATTTAGATAATAATAATAATATTTTCACTTGAAATATTTTTTTGGTTTTGTGTTGAAAGCTAAAATAATAATTATTTAAAATCAGATATGATGGTTTGAGACAAATAAAAACTAAATGCATAAGTATTTTCGTTGGATGGACGGAATAGATAGATAAAAGAAAAAATTATTTTAAAGTCTGTTTAAATCAAACTATTTAAAGTTAAATGATTTATTTGATATATATATTTTTTGATATTCAATAATCACTATACATATATATATATAAAATATTATCTATATATTTATACATAATTAAATATATATATATATATTAATATAATTATATATATAATATTTTATACTTAAACTTAAATATTTTAAAATTATTTTAATTTTTATTCTAATAAAGCGGAAACTAATTTTCCCCAAGAAATGAAGAAAACAAGAGCCGCGACAGATTTCTGCTCTGCGTCCACCTTCTATGTGGACCCCGTTTAATGGCAGTGTTGTAGATTATCCTTGTCACGAGGTCAATCTGCGAAATTAAAAGATCCGAGGAATTGTAGAGCGAGAAAGAACCCAGTCCTCATAATATCGAGCACCCCACTTTTAAATAAATAAATTAAAAAAGAAAGAAAAATCCCAAAATTTCTGCCGGGTTTACTCTAGCCAAACCCTTGTTGCCTGCCGCGAAGCAGACAACGACAATGACGCGGCGTAGACCCTCCCCGTGATGCCTTTAACAGTTCCCCCGTTATCTCAGACAACCCAAAGGCCAAAACCAAGACCGAAGCTAAGGGCAGAGCCAGACGCCGTCACTTGACGGCCCACCGCCTCCTGCCCTTCATGACTTCGTTCGTAATCGTAGATCAGTCAATAATTTTCTCGTTCATGTGGTTCGGTGTCGGTTGTCGTTATGAGACGGTTTCTGTGAAGCCATCACTCGTCAAGTGGCCGGTGTTCGGGTCGTATGGAACAGGTCGGCAGCCCGGATCGGTCTATGAATTTTTTTAGACAAGAGGTTGAAGGACTTTTGTCATCTGTTTTGGTTTTTCCTTTTCTTGTTCCCCTTGAAGATAACTATATTTGGATCTCCATTTCACATTATTGTCTTGTCTAATTAATGCAATATCAAGGTTGGATCCAGAATCCGCCGTATATTCTTTCTTTTATTAATGAATAAAAAATTAGATTGGATAGGTCGGTTTATTCGATCCGACGAAGTAAAAAAAATATATTTTTGCTATACAAATATTTGGTATTTAAAGTTGTATATTTAAATAATAAAATCAGTCAAACTAGTTGAATTGATTTTACTTTGGTATAAATTAAATATACCTGATTTAGCTCTTAGCACAAAATATCCTCATCCGGTTGAACCAGTTAGATAGGAGGTTGGATTGGTCGAATAAGATTAAAATAAATAAAAAAATTATCAAGTCAAGCCAACTTATGACGATATCATGGTCGCACTAATTAGACCGTGCATCAATCTTGGTGCAGGACCGATTTCCTATCTAACTTTTGAAACACTAGTATTAGGTTGCTTATTCAAATCTTGGCATTATTCTTTTTATTTTTTTTTCCTCCCAAGACATTTCTTGCATGCACAAGAGTTGTGCCAAAAAAAAAAAAAAAACTTAGAATTCTAAACTCTAATTTGATATTTAAAAATTTTGATCTTATGTTTAAGATATTCAATTTGATTTTAGTCAAATGAATATCCAATTTCTGATTATATTATACAATCCAACAATTTATATGATACTTTAATGATTATTTAAATAATATATCATAATATTATGTTTTTATATTCTTAAGTTTTTAAAATTTATTATTTTTTATTTTAAAGTTTGATAATAAAAAAAAATTAATACTTTTTTTAGATCAAATAAGATACTTGTATAAATATAAAAATGAATATTAAAAAAGCATACGATTTTTATTTTTAAAAAAAATCTCCTTACAAACGTTATTAAAATTATTTTTATGTGAATATTGAATATGTCCAAATTTAGTCTATACCTTATCCATATTTTTTAGATATTTGGTCTAAAAAAATATAGAGTAGATATCTAACATTTTGAACATGTACAAATATTTGGAGTTGCACACCCATAGGATATACAATAAACTCATATCTTATGTAGACTCTATTTTCATTAGTTTATTAAATGAATAAGATTGTGCTTGTAACCACATTTTTTACCACTTATTTGCAATTTCTAATAAAGTGTAGGTATTACATGTGGAAATTAAAAGTTTTTATGTGTCGAACTCACACTCTATTAATAAATTGTAAACAAGTTATAAAAATTGTAGTTGTAAGCTTAACATTTTCGTCATCAAATAGTAGTCACCAATGTTTTGATCAAGACTTAGATATGGATACTTTGGATCTCATGTTTAAATTTATAATTAACAAATTATAAGTTATTAAAGTGAAACATTGTATCTTATAGTTTTACTATACTTTCATTTAATTAGATCCATGCAAAAAAAATATGAGAATCGTAAATTTGATTTGCTATTTAAAAAAATATTTTGTTGCAATTGGAATGGATTCCCAATATATGTTTGAAAAGATTATCCAAAACCAATGTAATATTCATTTTTTTACTGTATTATGGTGTACTTAAGGTATATTTTACTATATTTTGAAAACATTATATTATATTCGGATATGGAAACGTATTGGGACAATTCGATCTGCTATGTTGGCTAGCTAATGATATCATATGACACTCCTAGCTGATTAACTAGTTGTTGAGGAATAACAATTCAAACATTATAAGGAATTTAGTTCTTTAGTTAATAACATGATTATGATATTGCTTAGTTGGGCTTTGTTTTGTAACTTTGTTATGCTAGCATGATATATTGTCTTAATTGAGTATGAATAGTGGGATGTGAATATGCTTAAGTATTATTGAAATTAAATATGTTGAAAGTTGGACGATTGATAAATTTAGGACTCATAGGGTTTTGGTAACATACTTTTGTGGATTTTTATTAAAGGTACTTGGGCCTTTATTGTACCTTTTTAATTTACACTTATTATGCATGATGAATAGTGATATAATCAACCACACTAATAAGACACTAATATTTAAAGTGGAAGATATTTGAGTCAGGACCGGCTGTACTAGTCCATTCCACCGGACAAGAGTAATGACTAATGGCGTTGTATCCTGGGGTTGTACTAATCCACTTCACTATACAAGAATAATGGTCATGAACATTGTATCCCAAGATTGTTGTACCAATACATTCCACCAGACAAAAATAGTGGACAAAAGCGTTGTGTTATGACATTTTGTCAGTATATTCTATTGGACAAAAATAGCAGCCATGAGTGTTTTATCCTAGGGTTGTGCCATTTTGTTCCATCAAACAATAATATTGGTTAGAAGTATTATGTCCAGATGTCATTTTATTAGTTGATATTATTCCACCAATTATAAATAGTGGTTTTATTGAACTCAAGAGACTACATAAATGAAAACATATAACCATCTAGTATGAAATTCTTTTCGATTCCTCTTGCGAACTACCTCATGTTATTACTAAATGTGCGAAAATAGTTCTTTCATATAGCATTCTATACTTGTATTTCCTTCCTTATGGATTGTATTTTTACCTTATTCAATACATAATGTATTCATCATCTTTCTTGTGGGTGTTTCTCATTCCTACAAGTAGACAACCCAGGTATTGATGTGCGGGTTTCTAGGGATTGGTTTGATGATTTTTCTTATTATGATGCACTTCATGTGGATGAGTGATTTACATGTTGGGATTAGGAGTAAATTTAATTTTATACGGTAGTTAGCATTTTTGTCCAAATGCCTTATGGATTATTAGCTCCATTGGATCCATTTTGTTGTATGTTAGTTATATCGTTCACTGACTCTTATCTCCAAACTCCCATTTAGGATTTATGAATATTTCTCTCATTTTTTGTTATTCTTATTTAAATTATAAATATTTTACCTTGTATTTGATATGAGAATGGTACGGTAAGCCAGACTCATATCAAATATGATAGTAACACCCAATTATCTTAATATTATGCTTCTGCAAAATAGATTTTTTCAGTACTAAATTTTGGAGTGTTAAAAATTGACATCAAAGCCTTTGGTTTTGATTAGTGTATTTTATTTTCAAATTTTGATTCTCAAATGATTTCTTATCTAATTTTAGCGGTCTATTTCTTACATGAATTACTCAATTCTTTGAAAACTAGGATTAACATGTGAAGAATCAAGAAATGGTAGTCTAGACAATCTTTTGATGCACATAGATATCTTATGTGCTAGTAAGTTAGTAATTATCATCTTAACATGTTTTTTGTCTTGCAGCTAGTTCGTCATGGCATTGAATGGTCGTGTTGACCATTTGGAGGAGGCGATTGAGGCTTTTGTGGATTTCATTAAGCGTCAACCACCACCTCCTTCGTATCAACCCCAAGAAAGCATTAGAGAGGATTGAATTCAGAGTGTGCTAGCCATCACCCGCCAACTTGCACTAGAAAGGAGGATATTGTCATCCTAGAGGGTTCGATTCAAGACCTCAATCAAACTTTTGAGGCAATCGATTGTTCAGGCATGATGAAGGCAAGCATAACAATAAACTTCACTTGGAGATCAGCTGGCACACAGTAGGTAGGTTGTCATGCTCATGGAGGACTGTCTGTATCTTAGGAGGAATTCAAGATAACGCTTAGCACGAGGTTCTATCTTGAGAGCCTTAAGATGGATAAGCTTAAGGGGTTCATGTAGTTGGTTTAGGGGATTCTGATAGTGTGAGGATTACCATGCATTATTCTCAAAGATGTTGATGTTTGATTTAGGTATAAAATCCAATGAGGTAATAGTACCACTATGAACATCCAAAGGATGATGGGTGTCATGATCTTTCATAATCTAGCCATATTGTGCGACTAAGAATCTATTGTCACCGTTATAAGTCAAGAGTAGGTTTCCATTATGAGCAAAAGGAAGCCTAATACATATGGTTTTAGGGGAAGGATTTAGGTTTAAGGAGGAGGAGCTCAAGGATTTAAGCATAATGGATGGTCAAATCTGATATTAGATCTATAGAGACACTTCTTTTGATGCCAATGTAGCTTAGATAATCTAGGAAGTGAGTGTGATAGTAGATATGCTCGACGATAGATATGCTCATTGTTGAGTTTATGGTGGGTTAGGTCACCATCCATTTGAGTGTCAGTAGTGGATAAATTAGTTTTATTAGTTGAAGAGTTAGTTTTACCAATGGGGACCACTTATACCTCAGCAACAAGCATACTAACAACAAACTTTCTAGCTGTATCAACAATAACAACCAAGGGCACTTGCCCCCACTTAGTGTACAACCTAGGGAGGCTTAGGGGAGACTACAGAGGTTTCACCCTTTTCCTCAAAGCAAAGGAGGGCATGCTTGGGTTTCTAAAAGGTACCGCGGAGGATACTCCCAAACAGTGAGGAGGGTGTATGAATGTTGTTAGCCAAATAAAGGTTGATCAATAACTGGATGTAATCACTAGCACGTTATCAATATTTTTATTACCATTGTATGTATTAGTTGATTCGTGCATTGTTGTCATTTGTATCTACTACTTTTGTTGCTAGAGTTATATTGTCTCCATTTTTTAGTGCACCAACTTCTATTATTTTATCATATAAGGATAGATTGGACTGCATTAAACTCTTATTGGATGTGGCTTTAGAGATAAGCGTGATAGATTTGCTTATGGAGTTGGTTGTGATGGACCTGCGGGACTTTGATATGATCCTTAGGATTAATATGTTGGGGAGATACTATAACACCCCCAAATTTATTACTAAAAAATTTCGTTTTAAGCAGAAGCATATAATCAAATATTTGGGTGTTACCGTTGTAATTGATATAAGTCTGATTTATCCCACCATCCTTACATCAATCACAAGGCAAAATGATTAAAAAAAATTAAAACATGATTATAAAGAGATGAGACAATTTTTTAAACAATAAATAAGTATTAGGATATTAACTCTAATTATAATATCAAAATATAATAAAAAAGGGATCCCATGGAACTAAGAGTCCAAAAGGGTATCCGGGTAAAACCATACTCCGAATAACATGACTCTTCGCCCAAACCCTGAAATAAATGAATCACTCTTTCACATATATAGCACCAAAAGTTGTGAAGTCATTGACCTGCACATAAATATCTAAGTCGTCTACTCGTTGGATTGAGCAGCACCCATGAAACGGATGATCAATACGCTATGTACTGAGTAAGGTAACAGTATAGTCAAGCAGGATTACACATAATACAATAACTCGTATATGCAAATCATACATGCACAAATAGAAGAAAGTCAGATAAATACTGATTCCAAGTTTTTTATTAGATATACCATATTTCAAATCTTTTATTTACGTTGAGTTCAACGACCCCACTATTCTTAAACCGGTGGAACGATCTGAAACACCTCTCGAGGACATGATACCCGAGCTACTATTATTATCTGGTGGAACGGAGCCAACACCTCTTAGAGTAAAAATACTCCCGAGCCACTATTTATTAAACCGGTGAAATGGTCTGAAGCACCTCTCGAGGACAACACACCTGAGCCACTATTATTATCCGGTGGAACGGACTCAACACCTCGGTCCTGACTCACGTATTCTTTCACTATAAATGATTAGTATATTTCCATTTATACTTTAACTCATAATTGTATTTTTATTCACATTGATTATGGGGCCCCACTATTCTTAATTTGATGGAACGGATTTGAGCATATATCGGGAACAACACACTCGATCCACTATTATTATCCAATGGAACAGAGCCATATAAACACCTCGGCCCGACTCAAGTGATTTTTCACTTTCCATGATTAATATCTTATTTTAGAGTTGATTGTATATTATCATGCCAAACTCAAGACATACAATTAAGCACATAAGTAGGACCACGCATTTATCCTCAAATGATCATAATACCCTTAGGGTAATCAAGATGATCGTATTATCCCAAAGCTTTATAGAACCCAAAGCATATACATTTCCACCTATTATCCGAAGTACATATCCTTAGTTTTCCATAGATATTTTGTAACCAATATTATACCCAAATATGTACTTACATAATTTTATTACTCCCAAGGACATCATCTCATAGCATTTCTATAATTAAATTATTCAATACAATATATTCAACACAGAAGTATACAATAACAATACAATGAAAATACAAGGAGCACATAAAACCCTAGCTATGTCATGTATCCTTTCCGTTAAGGACACTGGGCTCTATGCACATAAATCCTATACTTCCTTTGAGATCACCAAAAAAATCACCTATGAAACAAGATAAAATATGATTAGGATCAGGGGTTCAAGATTAAGAGGGAGATTATGGTAGAGAAGGATAAAAAAGGAATCAAATGGAAAATTGAATTATATGGAAGTATAGAAATATGTGTGATAGAGCTATGGTTATATTTTGGTTGTGTTTGGAGAATATTTGAGTTTGTACGACCAAGAAAGAAGTTGCACTGACAGGCGGTGCAAAAGTTGCATGGCAATGCAGAATTAGAGCATAAGAGGTCAAGAGAAAAGAAAACGCACGACTAGGCGATGCTGAAGTTGTACGGTCGTGCAACAATAGTGCAAAACAGTTTGAATGAATAAAAGATGCATGGCCAGGTGGTACAAAAGTTGAACAGCAGTGTAGAATCAAGCCGAGAGTAAAAATGTTACACGGTCAGATGGTGAAAAGGTTGCACGGCTGTGTAGTAGGGCATTTGAGTGTTTGCATGGCTGTGCAATAGGTCGTGCACTTTGAAACTCTACAATGATCGAGGGGAAAGAGAAGGGAAAAGAGGCAATAGTTGGCGGCGATGGCCAGCGACGGTGAGGGGGAAGGTTAGGGCAACCTTGGCGGTCGATCCACTAGCTAAAGGGCAGCTAATGGTGGCTTGGGTGGTGCTCGGTGGTGGGTTTGGTGGTGCGAATGCTAAAAATAGGGTAGAAGGAGGAAGAAGAAGGGGAAAGGTGAAGGAAGAAGAGGAGAAGGTTAGGGGAGTTGGTGGATAAAATGGAGGGTTGGGGATATTTGTACTAGTAGGTGGCATGCTAAGTAGGAGAAAAATGTAGAAAAGTGACGATGATAATGATGAAGGAAAATCTACCGAGCAGAAGAAAGGAGAAAGAAAAGGATGGAGGATGGTGATGGCTAAGAGGGATATGAGTCAGGCAGAGGCACGAGGGAGATGATAATGAAGGGAAAAATGTGCAAGGGAGGAGAAGTAGGGAGAAAAAGAAAGAAGAAGGGAGAAGAAGGGTAGCAGGCTAGCAGGTGATGGTTGTGAAAAAAAATAGGGCATTCATAGGGAAAAGAAGGAAGAAGAAGAAGAAGAAGGGGGTGGAAGGGCTGGATGGTGATGGGCATGATGGAGGAAAGTGGATGGTGGTGCATGTGCATGAGAAGCAAAGCTTCTCACGCCACAAACTTTCGGTGTAGGGAATAAGAGAAAAGAAAAAGGAAGAGAAGGGAAGAAAATAAAAAGGAAAAAGAGGGAAGGTGAGGGAATTAGGATTAGATTAGGAATTTTGAGATTAGCCAAATAATTTAGGTTAGCCGAAATTTTAGTGGTTTTGGTTTTTGGTTTACGAATTTTGGTTTAACTGAATCAAGGTTTTGGTTAAAGTTTCATAATTAAGAAATTTGGTTAAGGTTAACAATAAAATTTATTGATATTAGAGTCAAATTAGGGCTAATGATGCAGGATTAGGTTACACAATTTTTTCGGGTATTACAGATACTAAGCAGTAATAGATTGTGAGCATGAGTGAGTGGTGTTGCAAGGACCATAGGGTGTTAGAGTCTCCAATAGGAGATTCAAGTATAGATCTAGAACATTGATTATATCTGCCCATATGTTGTATTCGTAATTTAGATAAGTTATCCTATGTATCTATGCAGTATTCAGGAGTTGAACGTCGATGTATCACCATTGTAGAATATTTTGCTTGCTCAGAAATTTCCTAACGTTTTTCCATTGGAGATACCGAGGATGTCTCCGGTAGGCAAGATATACTTCACCATCGAGCTAGTGTTGGGGGCTAAGTCTATTTTCAGAGCACTATATCAAATGGTGCTGGTAGATTTGTGGGAGTTGTAGTCATAGATATAGAAATTTATAAATCATGGGTACATTCACCTAAGTGTTCCTTCTTGAGGAGCACTCGTTCTCTTTGTAAAAAAAAGGATGTGAGTCTTTGTTTGTGCATTCAAAATCGAAGTTTGAACTAATTGATGGTAAATAATAAATATATGCTTTTGATGACCAATGACTTGTTTGACCAACTTTAGGGAGCCGCAACTTTCTTAGATATTAACTTGAGGTTGATTTATCACCAACTATACATCATAAAGGTAGGAATCATAAAGGTTTTCTGTAAGACACAATATGGGCCCTATAAGTTCAAAGTGATGCCTTTTGGGCTCGCCAATACACTTTTTGTATTTATGTATTTGATGATGATAATATTCTAACTATTTCTTGACGAGTTCATGGTGACATTCATAGATGACATATTGGTGTAATATTGAAGTAGAGAGTTGTATGAGCAACATCTGATCACCTTTTTTTCACTCCTTATAAAGCACATGCTATATGCCAAACTCTCCAAAGTGTAAGGCTTGGCTATGAGAGTTTGCATTTTTAGGTTATATGGTATTAGTTGGAGGAGTTACCATGGATTTGACAAAAATTGTGGCAATTACAGAGTGGGAGGCACCAATTAACATTCTTAACATTCATAGTGTCCTAGGGTTAGAGAAATACTATATGCCCTTTGTCTAGTACGTCTCGAAAGTAGCTTACCCTTCGATGAATAAGGTTGTAAATAAGCTGAGCTAAACATCCCCAGTTTAGGATCGACTCATTTATTAAACAAGTACAAAATAAGTCTCGATCTCAACTTATTTAACTAAACAACGAGCTAAGTTAAGCCCCTTGGTTAGAGATAAAAAGTGAGTTGAGCCTCACATTTCTAGGCTCGAGCTCGGCTTATTTAATTAATTGAACTATTTAAATCGAGCTTTTAATGAGTCAAATACCAAGTTGGCTTATATCATTTACAACCCTCTTAACAGACCTTTCGAAGAAGACCATCAAGTCTCAGTAGGACGATGCATGTGAGGGCACATTTTAGGAGTTAAAGGAGCATCTGACTATAATACTAATTTTAACTTTATTATTAGAATCAGATAAATTTGAGGTTTATAGTGACATGTTGAAGCACATATTAAGTCGTGTATTGATGCATCATGGTAGGGTGGTAGTTTACGCTTCTCATTAGTTGAAGTAACATGAGAAAAACTATATGATACATAATATAGAGTTATACACAATCATATTCTCATTGAAGATATGGAGCCATTATCTGTATATGACATAATGAAGATTCTTCACCAACCACAAGAATCTCAAGTATATGTTCACTCAAATGGAGTTGTATATGAGATAGAACAGGTGGCTAAAGTTAGTAGAGGATTATGATATTGAGTCGACCTACCACAATGGTAAGGCTAATGTCATTGCAAATGTCTTGAGTAGGAGGAACTCACAATCATTGAGTTTGATTGTGGTAGATAACTGATTGATTGAGGAGCTTGATGAAATGGGGATGTACCTAATTTAATAGAGTGAATTGGAGGTCTATACGAGTGCTCTAACTATCACACAATTTATGTTTGATGAGATCCAAGTGAGAGTAGCTTAGGGATGTCAAGCTCAAACAAATTTATCAAAATGTACGAGACAACATTGCTGAGGGATTTTAGATTCATGAGGGCGGTAGCATCCACTACAAGGGTACCTATGTGTGCCATAGAGTTGCACTAATTTGAACCACCAGATTCTGGAAGGGGGGTCGTTGTACACTGTACTTTTTCTGACCAAGAGGGGATAATCTATACAAGGACCTTAAGAGGATATACTAGTCGCCTTATATGAAGATAAAGGTAAGAGAGTTGGTATGAGATGTCTGACCTGTTAGAAAGTTAAGATAAAGCATAATAGACCTGTAGGGTTGGTTCAACCTTATGATGTTTTCGAGATGAAAGTGGAACTCCGTCTATATGGACTTTATGAGTGAATCGTCGAGGACTTGTGGTGGGTGTGAAACAATTTGGGTCATTGTTTATCAATTAAAAGGAGCAGCAGTTTTTATACAAATGAAGTTGACCTAGAGCATAAATCAGTTAGTAGATGCGTACGTGATATTTGTGGTGAGTTAGCATGTTACACTTATCGACATAGTATGTGATAAATATTCTAGATTCCTTTAGAACTTATGGGGAAAGCTACATGAGTATATGGCATAAAGTTGAGGATGAATACTACCTTCTACTAGGGATTTTCATGGGTCGGATATCTGGTAAAAAGTTTTAGATTTTGAAGGATTGGATATGCGACAAAAAAAAATGATATACAATACTTAAGATATCCGAAGTTTCAGATTGGACAACAAATAATATGTTGGGTATTCAAAACTTTCAAGTGGGTCATAACTGAGAAATATTGGATAAAAATTATTCAATTGAAAAATAAAAAATTGATCCTATTTGAAAAATTATGATCTAATGATTTGATTTGAGTATCAAATTACATTATATTCAATTAGTCATTTCAAAATTTGGATAATAATTAAATATTTAATCAAAATAATAAATAAAAAGTATAAAATCTACTTACAATAAATACTCATTTCAAAATATACACACATACATGACTATATAGATAAATTTTATGACAAATAAATCGTATTTAGAGTCTATATGTATATAATTTATTGGATCAAATATTATTTGTATTTGTCATATTGGATATCCAAACTATTTGATATTTATTTACTAGATCAAAATTTTGATTTTAAAAAAATAATATCATATCGGTTATTTGATATTTCATATTGGATTGATTTGAATATCATATCAGATCATTAGATATCGAACAACATGGACAGCCAACCATCTATAAATGGGTAGACCAAGAAAACAATCTAGACTCTGGAGGATAGGCTATAGGCTTGTGTATTGGAATTTTGATGTAATTGGGAGGATCTCATACACTTGGTGGAGTTCTCATGCAATAACAATTATCACACTAGCACAAAGACATCACCATATGAGGCACTATACAGGTGCAGGTATTATAAATCGTTATGCTATAGTGACATTAGCGTGATTGCTGTACCAGGACTAGATATGATTAAGGAAATGACTCAATAGGTTAGGTTAATTTAGGATAAGATGGGGGGAGCTCAGAGTCAATAGAAGAGTTTTGCTTAGCAAAGGTAACACAAAGATGGTTTCGAGGTGAGGGATAAAGTTTTGTTGAGATTCCCACCCACTAAGGGGGTTTAGAGGTTCGTTAAGAAGGGAAAGTTGAATCATTGCTACATTGGGCCTTACAATATTCTTGACGTCGAGCACTTCCACCGAAGTTAGTCCAAGTTCACAACATGTTTCACTTTTTACTGTTAAGGAAGTATATTGCAGATCCCTCTCACATTATCAAACATGATGAGATTGAGATTAATGAATTATTAACCAATGAGGAAGTGCCATTGTAGATTATTGACACCAAGGTGCGAAAAACCCATACAAGCTTAGTTTCATTTGCGAAGGTCCTCTAGAGACAAGATCAATAAGAGGAGCTGAATTGGGAGACAGAAAAGGGCACGCATTAGGAGCATCCCTAGTTTTTTTTTAGCACAAGTGCGTTAGGGTTTTGGGGTCTCACTCTTTTAAAGAGGTAGTAACCAATACTATAGTACAGACCATCGTAGAGTTAACCGATGATATCACCTCATCCTTACATTATCTCCTCTTCTTTCCCAACCTTGGCCTATTGACTTTGAGGATGAGATCTCTTTTAAGGAGTTAATGATATAATACCATGAATTAAGCCTAACCTTAATTTCGGGTGATTAGTATCCTAACATTTTTCTAATCCTTTAATTCTAACTTTAACTCTAATTGTAACCCTAAAATTCAATTCTTTATTTTTCCTTTTTCTCTTTTCTCTCTCATTTTTTCTTTTCATTGGTTTTCCTTTCCTACACAACCATTGCCCTACGCCAATCAAAATATGCTTTCATTTGGCTAAGCAAAGTAGAACCACCAATCTTTTCCCCAAATCCACACTTAATATCTTTTTTTTTTGCATGCCACTATCCTTTTACTATTCTCCCGCTATTTTATGTGTTCTAGCTCTACCACCTGACTTCACTTCCCCACTTCCTCACTCCATTTTTTCACACAAATTGGATATATATATAACCTCCTTTCACTCCCAGTCATTTTTTACAAGCCATTAACCTTCTTTCCATTCCCTTTTTGGTTTGGACTTTTCTCTCATTAACTTCTGATAAATTCCTCAACCACCACCTTTTATGTTGTCATCATTCTTCACAACCATCACCATCACCACTTTCGGTCAGTTTGCTTAACCAAACACACACCCTACCACCCTTTAACGTCCAACCTCCGTAAGCACTCCACCCTTATGTATGAATTCTTCACACAATCAAACATCCATTGTGGAGATTCAATGAATGGCATAAGTAAAATTTTAAGACTATATTTATTAGTTCCAAAATAACATATAAATTATTAAGATGATTTCCTTCTTGATACGGAGGGCAATTAGTATGTCACCAAATAAGATAATGTAATTATGCAAACCTTATCTCAATACAAGACACAGTACTTCAAAATACATTTATAAAAAGAAGAAGATAATAAAAAACACATGCACCAAAAATTCTTAATAAAATTAAGAATCACTAGCCTCCAACTTTTTGCTACATCGAGATTCATGATTTTGGAAAAAAATAAGTATCATATGGCTTGGATTTAAAAAATAGAAGCAAATCCAAATATTTTTGGCCCAAGAAGTAATTGTTTGTAATGAAAAAGTCATTTTTTTATGATTAAAAATAAAGATGGAACCCACCTTGGTAAACATGCTCTAATTAACTTTCTAAAGCCCTCTTCAGTAAATATTTATTTTTGATATAATTTGGGTATTGTTGTTTTAAGACATCTACTTTGTATATTATTTTCCTAACCTCATTATTCATATTATTGATTATATATTATTACTTTATAAGTAGTCACCACTATATTTTATTAAATATTTGAATTATTTTATATTTTTATCCATATACCCTTATTAATCATAAACATCCAACACATCCCAATAAATTTTAATATTCATTATTAATAATTATTAATATGAATGATAAATTATTCATAATTTTTAATATAAATTAATAATAATTATTGATATTAATATCCATTAATAATAATAATTATTCAATATTAATAATCATTATGAATTATTATTACTAATTATTAATATTATTGATTGTTAATAATTAAAATTAATTAATTATGAACATAATTAATACTAATAATGTATTAATTATCAATATTAATTAGTTATTAATTATAATAATTACTAATTAATATATATTATTAAAATGAAATATATGAATAACTAAATATATTATTTGAATATATATTATTAAATTAATGAGTGTGTGAAATTATCGATATATACCAATTCATTTTAAATTATGTGAGTCGCCAATTACCAATATTACTTTAGCAACTTTCATACATAAACTGACATCTTACCTATGCAATGTAAAGGGATTTTATTTTATTTTGGGAATAATAACATAAATAATATTGATTTGATTTTATATAATACCATATTAACCGTTTAATTAATAAGTAATAGGTGATGACTTAAAAAATAAAAAATAATTAGATATGTAAAAGATATACAAAGAATTATAACATGATAATATTGATACATATCACTGAATAACAAATATATTAGATAATACAATAACATAATATTATACATCATACCTTGATTAAAAAATATTTAAAATTTAATATAGAGATGTAATTTATTCATTTATATATGGTTACTGTGATTAATATTATTATTACATGGTTATTATCATTTCATTTTTACTTACATACGGGAAAAAGAACATGCTCTTATTTTCACTTGCTATTACTACATTAGTCTGAAAGATTCTTTCCTAATATTATAGGATAACATCTATTAATATATTTGCTCAAATTAAATGTTTGTTGTTGACGTTTTAAATCAATTTACTTGTAGATCATATATTAGTTTTTTAATTAATGGAGAACATAATTAATTTTTTTCATATTCCTATGTTTTACTATTATATATAATGAAAATAGAGATAGATATATAGGGGATATTGATATTTATAAAAATAAAATAAAATAAGTAGTTATGTAGTGTCCATACATATTCAATCAAAATTTATCTACGTAGACAAATATCTTTACACTAACTTAGTTTAATTTTAATCATTACATAAATGTTATCCATTTTTATATAATATATAGAATGATATGACATTACTTATGAAAATCAATCATACCAACATTTTATCATTCCATCAAGTTATAATAATAACATGACTTGTTAAAAAATGATACGACATTATTGTCTTCATTAAATATCATTTATATAAAGATTTTAAATTTATTGAGGTTGAATTTGAAAGATAAGTAATTTGATACTAAAATGTAGGGGTAAATTAGATTATTAAATAGATGAGGGTAGATACATTCCATTTAGGTACCATACCATTTGGCTTAATACTTTTAGGATATTTTGTGCTTTTAATAATTTCACTTTGGCATATTCACATATTAATTTAATTTCACTTGGGTACCTAAATAAAATTAAACATGTATTGTATTTTCACTATTTGGGTATTTAAGTGAAACTAAATTGAAATATGGAGGTACTTAAATATGATTATAAAAAACAAATGATAATTAAAAAATATTAAATTAAATAAATTTATCTATTTTTTTATTGTTTTTTCTATTCATTTTTTATCCATGTTACACACACACATACATACATACATTTATATATATATATATATATATATCAACTAAATGGAAAATGATTTATTTATATAATTATATTTAAACTATAATCTACACTATTCTATTAAGCAAATCATTTTAAGTAAACTTTGCTATTGGAAAACTAAAATAAAATAATTTAACAATTAAATCACTTCGTTAATTACTCAATAATATAACAACATTGTCTAATTAAACATTCTAAAAATAATTAACTGATTGATGTATCATTTCTATTTGTATGACATATCAACCATCTCACCCTATTTTTACTTTTCTATATTTTCTCCTAAAAAATGATAGAGATAAATGAAAAAAAATACCTTTCCTCTTCAAACACACTATTGCCCTGAATTTAACCCCACACTAATTCGGTAATCATAATCTTAACCTTAAAATTATTCCTTTATTTCCCATTTTCCTCTTCCCTTTTCCCTTTCCCTTTATCTTTTACTAGTTCTCCTATCTTGTGTGACCCCTTCCTTGACCGAAATTGTCTCATTTTGGTTACTACAACCAAATCAAACAAGCCTAACTATATTTAATTCCTCAATCAATCATCATCATCATCTCCCTTCATTCTTGGGGATTTTGTCCCAAATACCCCATTCCCCGTATTTTGCCTATGCCTTGATCTAAACCTTTCCTTCACTTCCTCGACTCCCTCATGCTACCATGTTCGCACGCCACCATCTACCATATACTCCCTTCTCCCTCCCTCCTCCCAACATTTATTCCTCCACCAACCCTAGCCTTAATATCTTCTCCCTCTTCTAATTCTCTTTTGCATCTTCTTCCTTGTAGTTCCACCATTTTTGTGCAACAATCTCCACCCCAACTTTATGCACCTCACATTACACCTCCATCATTGGCATAAGCACATTATATCCCTTTGGCAGTGTGATAAACTCATGCATCCACCCCTATTACAACCCCATATTCAGTCTTCTTTATGCAACAACATCGCGAAACTACCCAACCTTCATGAAACACAACTCCACCAATAGGAGAACCTCATGTTACCCCAATTGCCAACATGAAGACCTCACATAATTACCCCCAAACAATGCAAATCCCTCGCACAACATTTATCCCTCTTCTTGCTTTGGTTCATGCTCTTCTCCATCCTTATTTGCCTTACCTTTCCTTGTTTGTTTTCCTATGTTTCTGACTATGGGTTCTTCTGTGTTTTTTGGATGATCTTCAGGTGGTCTTGGAGGAGAAGACTTAAGGTTTGTCATTACTTAGATTGATGATATTTGGGTAAGAATACATGTCATTACTTAGGAGTTTGATGCTATGTGTAAATTATATTTAATATCATACTAGTATAGTTATATTTTCTAATTAATGTTATTCATGTCATACCATGATATTATTGTATTGTATTATGAAAATATGAACGTTATGTGAATGCATGAGTTTATGTGTTATTACCTAGGTAAACTTTATATTGTAATCCTAACATGTTGGCATGATCTACTATCTTAATTTTTTTATGAAGAATGGCTTGTATATATGGCTAAGTATTATCATAATCATATTTTTGGTAGTTGGAAGTCACTAATATTAGAATTTGCAAAGTTTTTGTGAAATGTCTGGGTGTTTTAACTATCTCAACAGTATTTGGGACTTTCATGATATTTGTGAGAAATAAATATAACATGGTAATCATTAAGGGTTTTATAATTAATTTCATGCATGATATGATCAAGTGTAGGTTGAGTGGAGCACAAGTTATCCAAATAAAGATTTTAAGGCATTTAAGTAAAACAGGGATATTTTTGTCACCTTGGTTTAAATATGGAATTCTGGTATTTCTAAACTAATGGTTGATTAAAATATTATAGCATGTTTCATGAAATACTTGGGGCAAATTATGAACAACATAAGTCTAATAAAAAAAAGCGGCTTACATTAGGAATAATAAGCCTACATTCATGTTTGTTATTACATGTGCGAGATGGGAGATTTAAACCTTGATTTTTGGATATGTTGTTAATAATGATATTTTAGGATAGTGTGCTAAAGTTGGTTGTTATATTAGCCTTATAGAAGAAATTATGCTTGTCTGGTGAAAATAGGGTTTCATAGGGGTGTTGTGGTCCTTTCCTTTAGGGAGGGACCCAAACCACTTTATGGTTGTGTTCTACGTACCTTGCATATTTGTAATAAGTTTGCATGACATTATAGAGATAATCAATCTAATAAGACATTAATATTTAAAATGTGAGATCAAGAGAGTCAAGACCAGATTCATTAGTCCATTCCACCAGATAATAATAGTGCTTATGAGCTTTATATCTTGGAGTTATACTGATCTGTTCCACCAAACAATAATATTGGCTAAAAACATTATACCCTTGATTTTTTGTATTGATTGATGTTATTCCACCAGTGTTGAATAGTAGGTTTTTTTGAACTCAGATGATTAAGTAAATAAAAATATATCATCATCTATCTTAGAAATCTTTCGATTTCTCTCAGGAATGTTTTCATATTTTAATCAATATGTATGATTAGTCATTTAATGGATATTGTGTGTTTTGTATGCCCTTTCTTATGGTTTTATTGTTACCTTACTCAATACACAAATATTTACCATCTTTTATGGGTGTTTTTTTTTATTCCCACGAACAAATGACTAAGATTTTGACGTGCATATTACCTAGGACTGCCTTATTGATATCGATGCTTATGACACATTGCCTATGGATGAGTGATTTTTATCTACTAGATTTTAGGCGTATAGTCTGATAGCTTGTTTATGTTTGGATACCTTTTGAACTTTTAATTCCATTAGATACCTTTTTGTAGTATTTGTTTATGTTATACTCAGATTTTAATCTCATAACTCTTATCAAATATTTGTGAAATATTTCTCTCGTTCTCTACTTATCCGATTTTAATCGTTAATGTTTTTGCCTTGTATTCAATATGAGAGCAGTACGATATACTAGACTCGCGTTGACTATGTTGGTAACTGTAACACTTCCAATTTTACTACTGAAAAATTTCGTTTAAATCAAAAGGTTTAGCGGAAGTGAAAGAATTAAAACCGTAAACTTGGGGGTATTACCGCCACACTTAGTGCCAGACCGGTTCATTCCTACCGTTCCGGTACTAAGTGCTAAGGCTAAATCCGATCATCAATAAGTATGAAGTATCATAAAACGTAAGACGACATTTAGCATAAATCATTAATAAGATATAAGTCAAACAGAAGTTTAAATACGATTTAGGATTACAACCCCATAATACTTTTTTTCTTTAAAAACGGGAAACGTAATACAAAATATAGCTAACAAAACAATCCCCAAAAAGGATCAGTATCCCGATCGCCTACTCACTCAAGTCAAGCCTTCCACCCCAAAATAGTAACCGATCAAACCTGCATAGGAGGTCTGCTCCCCACCGTTGGTGGATCATCACAAGACCCATTCAATCAAGGTAGTATCAGTACGGGTCCAATACTGAGTAAGGGCGCTGGTGCGCTAAGGCCAAGCATACAATCATACCACACAACACACATAGCACAATCATATAGCCAACATGCGATAACCCGCAAGATAAGGTATGAATACTTTTCTGGTGACTTATTCTTTATTCTCATTAATGATAATAAGTCCATTTCACACATTCTTCAATTATCCATGTGAGCACGGGAGCCCCACTATTATAGCTGGTGGACCGGAAATAAAAACACAGAGCATGACGCCTCTGACCACTATTCTTACCGGTGGACCGGACTGGCCCCACCTCACATGGTGTTTCACTGTAAGTACTTAGTATTTTTCCCGTGGTTTAACTTATTTACTTTGGGTCTATCGAGCCGAGGCCCCCACTATTATAGCCGGTGGACCGGAACGAAACGCACAGGGCAGAACGCCTCTGACCACTATTCTAACCGGTGGACCGGACTGAGCCCGGCTCAACAGTCTTTTGCTTTACGTTATTAGTGTCTTATCCGTGTCTTATTGAATCACACAACACCCTTGACATGCATGCAGCTGATACTCTACTTCTTTCCCCTCCAGAGGGACCGTCCCATATTTTGAGACTCGTACCTCTTCTCACACCCGACATCCATCCCCCGTAGACTTAGGCATAGTGGCATATAGTAAGGCACAATATCCAAGAATATAGGCCACCCCAACACATATGATATCGACTCCGTATGTCCTCATCCCTCTAGGGTTCCTCCTCGGAGACCCTGATCGGACCTATGTGGCCCAACTCTTTCTTACTTACCCAAATGTTACTTTATTCTCTATCTCGCACCTCATTTTTTTTTAGGAAATTCCCCAAATGTATTACTTTATCTCCCAAGTTCACGTGTGACCGACAAAACCCTAGTTGGCCACTCAAAACCCTAATTGACCACGCCAACCCTAGTTGGCCGCACCAAACTCTAGCACTTTACTTCTTCAACAAGTAACCTCCCTCTTTCACCCCAAAATATCTTCTCTCATTTAGAAACCCATACTCATCCTTTATATAAGTGAGTTCTCATTCTCAACCCCGTACTTCATCCCTCATTGATCATTTTTACCCTTGTACCCTTCAAATTATTCATTTCCTCCCGAAACCCTAATTGGAACCCTTAGACACTCTTACACCGACCCACGTAAAATTTCGCACCCAAGTCTCCAATGGACCCATAACTTTGACATTATCTTATTTACTTCTTAAATCAACTTTCCTCACGTAAGATTCATTCCCATGCATAATTTAAACACTCCATGCAGACTCCCCAACACCCACTTACACACAAAACCCTAATAAGGTCTCTTATGCACCAACTTACGTACTATTTTTCATACTATGTCTCCAATCACTCCAAGACTCTCCCAAACTCTTACTTACAACCCAAATCAACTTTTCATACGTAAGGCTCATGCCTATGTAAGATCTAGTCCCCCCATGTAAACTTCCCAAACATCCACTTCCCCGTTGTTCTTTTATTATCATTTCATGCTACCCAAAACCCTAGCATGCATGTCCTAGAGGGCCATAACAAGTCACATCATCAACATCAACATTAAACATGGAACATGGCATACATGTATAACATAAGGCACACACAACATACCTCATGATCCACGCTGCGCTACACAAAGCAGGTTATTCATAACACATGCATAATACACATCAACATGGCATGCTCATCATTCACCCACACATTACATCACACATAGCACAAGGCCATAGCTTCGTCCTTACCTAAGGTGACGCCAGGCTTGGAGCATGCTCCTATAACTCCTTAGGGCTTTGGTTAGGATTACATATAAAAGGGGAAAATACTAAGTATTAGTTTCCCTCAAAAGTACCATCATCCCTGATTCTAGTTTAATATTAGTGCTATTGTTATTAAAGAGAGTATTATACGAAAACTAGGGTTTTTACCTTAAAATTAGTATACTGAATATTACTAGTCAAAATATGTTTATTTTTAATACTTATTGTTACACTTATATTATTAGACCCGTTAGCCCTATTCTTATAATAATAATGTTCATGCTAATTATAGAAAAATAGTGATAATAATAATAATAATAAAACTAATAATAGTGACACTAATGTTTATAGTGATATAAACCCTAGCGTTTTTGAGGCTAAGTCTAATAATAGTGTTAGGGTTAAAATAATAATATACTAATTATAATACCAACAAGTACAATATTCCGAAATATGTTAATGATAAAAGTTGTATATTTTTAAATAGTAATAATATAAGGGTTTCAATGTTTTTGGTCACAATAATAGGAATAATAATAATAATAGTAAAGATAAAGACAATAACAAACCATGGCTAGCGTTAGTATTATTAGTAAAATAATAGTGAGGTTAATAGTAGCAATAATAGTAAATAAGGGAAGTCTTAATCACATTAACCCTAAAGTCTTAGACCATTATTAATGATAATAGTATTATTGGTTAGGAAAATCATAAGGTTAGGTTGAGTAATAGTAATAATAGTAATGATAATAATAATAATAACAAAGGAGGTAACTATATTAACACTAAGTTGTTAGTAATAATAATAATAATATCATTAGCAGTAGTAATAGAATAATAATAATAATAATAATAATAATAATAATAATAATAATGATAATAATAGTAATAATAATAATAGTAATGAAAGTAATAATAATAATGATAATATTAAGTATAATATCATTAATAGTAGTTATAAATTAATAGTAGTTATAGAAAGGAAATATTAGGGTTTGCGTAAGTTGGAAACCACCTAAGGTCGCCGGCGCGTGGCGGCGACGGCGACAGCGGTGGAGGAGGAAGAGAGAAAAGATGGAGGAGGTGGTTAGATGGGGGGAGGAAAAGGAAATTTAAGTGTGGGGGAGGAGACGGTAGGGAGAGGGGAGTGGAATGGGGGTGGTGGCGTGAGAAGGGCGGCGGAGCGCGGTGGGGGACGCGGCGGCCGAAGGAGGAAGAAGGTGGTGGAAAATGGTGGAGGCCGGTGGAGAAGGAAGCAGGGGGTAAGGAGGGTATGGGTAGGTAGGGGAGGACCTGCAGGTTACTTTGGGAGGTGGAAGGAGGGTGGATCACGACGGAGGTGGCAGCTACGGGCGACGGCGACTAGAAGAGGGATTTTTCAGCAGGGAACTTCGCACGGCTATGGCGGCACGTGTAGGGCAGGGTGGAGGGTGTCAGTGGTTTGGTTTTGTCGAGGGAGGTGCAGGGGTGTTTTTGGTGGCTAGCGGCGGCGGCGGCGATCACCGGCGGCAGCGGAAACTTCGTTTGATTTTCAGGCGACAGAGAGGCAGAGTTTCGGGGTGATTTTCGCAGCATAGGTTATGGCTGTTGAAGGGGGTATTTATAGGCAATTAGGGGGGGGAAGACGAGGGAGGAGAGGTCACGCCAGGTTACGGCTGTACGCCGTCTGTCGACGATCGGGAAGGTCTGCAGATTCTCTGTCAGCAGGTTTTGGCTCGATTTGGGTGAGAAAGGAAAGGAGGCAGGGCCTGGGCGGTGCAGGACGGTAGGTTGGGACGAATCGGGAAAGAAAGGGACGGAAAAAGGATGAGAAGGATGGCCGGGCTGAGATGCTGTCGGCGTTGCAGCGGCGCGACAGTCACGGGTGCGAGGAAGAAGACGACAACGGGGGTAGGTTGGACCGGCGATCCAGGGAAGAAAAGAAAGGGGAGAAACCGGCCGGTCGGCAACGGTTATGACGTTCATAATCTCGACTCGTCGTTTCATTATTTATAAGATCGAAACGCATCATCGCGACGTTGGCTGGCAACGGTTGCAAGGTTCATTGATCGCGACGCGGCGCTTTGGCGGATCGAAGGGCAAAATGCTCTGTCGCACACAAGCGTCGGCCAGCGAACGACGCTGGGCCGCGGGGGAAGGAGAAAGGAAAAGAAAAAGAAGGGCGGGGCTGCACAGGCCGACCCAGTCGGGGGGGATGTAAAGAAAAGAAATAAGTAAAGGAGGAGGAAGGAAAAAAAAGAAAAGAAAGGAGAAAAGGAAAAAGGAAAATGGAGAAATGATAAAATGGTTGGGTTGGAGGTATTTGGGTCTTTATTTGTTTATATATTTAATTTTAATAATAATTATTTTAAGTATAACAACTAAATTCATTTTTAAATTAATTAGACTATTTTGGATAAATTGTCCTTAACTTCCATTTTAATTAGTAAAATGCCCAAAATTTTCTAAATAACTTATTTATTATTTTCTCCTTATTTTTCCTCAATAAATTTCCTCTTTGTTTAATAAAGTAATTTATTTTCTTAATTTTTTTCCTACTAAATAATTATTTTGCCATAATTTCTAAATTATGATTTTTGGGGTATTTCAGTAACACCCAATTATTTCAATATTACGTTTTCCCAAAATAAAAATTTTTAGTTGTAAATTTTGATGTGTTACTTATATATACTCAAAAACTCTCCCAACCTCAATTTTGCCAAAACAAAATACCTAATAATAATAAGATAGGATAGCTTTTTAACCACGTATACAAGTTAAGTATATTATGGATTAAAGAAAATGTTAATTTACTATAGATATTAAAAATTAAAAGTGTTTAATGAAAATTTAAAGAAAAAAGTGAAACTAATTTTTAGTTCAAAATATTTTATTTTTATACCACAAAGAGATTAGATGTGAATTTAATTATGAGAACATTATCGATTAATATTTGGATTCGGTTAATTTTTAGGATAGTTAAATACACATAAGAATCGTAGTTTTAAAACTGGATTGATAACTGAATCGGTATCATAATTGGTTCACTAGTTTAGTGGTTTGACAAATTATTTGAATTGATGAGATCAACGGTATATATTAGGTTAAAAAATATGATATATATAAATAATTGAAGTATACGTGAATCTGACCGTCTTCTAGTTATTTTTTTACTAATTCACCGGTTTTTAATGATCCAACTTATTATGAGTTCTTAAGGATCGGTACATGAATTTTGGCTCATGAGGTAACATATTCATTGAATTTTAAAACAATGATAATAACATTCAATCAATAACATATGAAAGCCAACTTAAAATCAATAAATCAAATAAGGGTATACCTCAAAAATAACATTAATCATATAATTGAAAAAGTTAAATTTGAAAGAGGAGTAATTTAATATTAAATATGAAGGAGAAAGTGGGTAATTAGAGAGACTAAGAAGGTAAATTTTTAAACTATTTTTTTGTTCATATTTTTATTTATGTTATTTATATTAGATATAAATTTTTTAACCATGTGAGGACATTTGAATATCAGACTTAATTATTTAGCACACATGCATAACGAGACTTTGATTTTCAAATTGAAATTGTAACTAAAAAGACGAGAAAGAAAGTTGTGGATGAGTAATTTAATCCTTTATTATTAAAATGGTAATTAGAAAAATATTGGAATATTTTTTTTTAGCAATTTTTTGCTAGAAAGATTTTAAATTCTATGGGATTAAATTTGAAAGAGAAGTAATTTAATACTAAAATGTTGGATAGTTACGAGAGTTTTTCGTCAGTTGATGTTTGATATATATTTTTATTTTAAAATTGATTAATTAGAAGGATATTAACATATAAATATAATTAAAATTAATTGTTTTAAAATTTAGTTAAAATTTAATCTTAGATTATTTTAAGAAAAGTTAGTTACTTTTTTTATTTATTTATGAGAACTTATCTCTTATATATATTAAATGTTATTATTATTTTAAATCACATTATATAGAAATAAAGTTAACGTATTGATACTAACTTATTACAGTGATTAAAAATTGAGATGATTTAATTAAATATTGAAATATCCAATCAAAATAAAATTATTCGATTTTAAAATTAACATACCAATCTCAAGAATTCCATTGATCCAATTGAATCGATTTAATCCAATCCACGTTAAATATTATCAATTTAGTTAAAGGACGACATTTTTTAAGGTGAATAAACTGATTGAAAGGAATTATATCGGAATTTTTTTAAAAGAAAAAAATTCAATTGGACCGATTTTAAAAACAGGTATATAAGAGAGGAGGAAAAGCCAGGAGAAAAAAGGAGGGTGGAAATAAAGAAAGGAACCAATTGGGGCAGGAAAAAATGGGGTCATGACGCAGGCTAATGTTACAGTGAGAGAAGGTGAGGTTGGAAAGAAGTCTGTCTGTCCCTCCCCAGCCTTCCGTATAATAAGACGCGGCTAAAGGCTGTTCCGATATTCTGTGTAAGACTTAACGGCGTCGCTTGTCCATTCATCTTCCGAATCCTCCAACCTATCCTTCTCTCCTCATCCCCTTTACAATCCTCCAAATCCGAAGAGACAGAGTAGAAAAATCTGCGTTTTCCGACTGTTTGTTTTTTCAACGCTTGCTGCTTGCTGCTGCGACAACTTTTTTTCCGCTTCATTTATTTAATTTAATAAACTCAAGATTTCAGATCGGTGTGGGAGAAGAATATCAGGGAGCTGAAGGGTCACGTTAATTGTGCTTTTTGGGGCTCAAGCGTCCGTTACTTAATTCGCCGGTTATATTCTTCAGTTGATCATTTATAGTACCGTTATTGCGCAGTACTAATTACTGCTTTGAAGCCGGATTTCATTTCAAGGGTTTAGGCGTTTCTTATATCTTACTCGGTGGTCGGTTTCATCATCTCTCTTCTTCAACTTCCCCTGCTGGAGTAAAATTGAAGCGCAGCTTTCAGACAATATACTTAATCCAATGGCGTTTGGGCCAAGTCAGTAATTATTCTTTTACATTTTTGTTGTTGTTTGGATTCATTTGATTTGGGAAAAAAATATTTGAAATATTGTTGGGATTGTTGTAGATGATGATGATCTGTATACTGAGCTATGGAAGGCTTGTGCTGGACCACTGGTTGAAATGCCACGACGTGGTGAGAGGGTTTACTACTTTCCTCAAGGTCATATGGAACAAGTAAGGTTACCCTTTTATTTGTTCTTTGGGTTAGTTATTGGTGGGATTGTTAATTACTAGTATTTGCTTAAATTTCTGGGAAAGTTAAAATGGTTTTATGGGTCTCTTATAAGAAGTTTCTATTTTTGACTTCTGATGGTGATTGCAGTTAGCTGGTTCAACAAATCCAGCCATGAATCAGAGTATGAAAATGTTTGACCTTCGTCCTAATATCCTTTGCAGTGTTTTAGACGTCCGTCTTCGGGTAATTACGCTGGGATTCATTCTCTTGCATTTCTTGATATTATAGGTCTTGTGTCAGTCGAATCTCTGAATTAGTGAGTTAATCGCTGTTGTTTCAATTCCTTGGTAATTGTAGGCCGAACCAGAAACGGATGAAGTTTATGCTCAAATTATTCTACAGCCGGAAGAAGTAAGAATACTGAGGATAGTGATATTGCCTCAATTTGGAATTTGAATCAGTCAATTTATGTCATTCCCTTGTTCATCGTTTATGGTTTTTCCTAGTATTTTCCCCGTTCTTTCCTTTCTCGTTCTAGGTGGATCTGATGCCTTTTCTTTTCTTTTCTTTTCTTTGGGTGTGTGTGCAGCAAACCGTTCCTCCGACACCCGATTCGTGCTCCCCTGAGCCTCCAAGGCCGACTGTTCATTCCTTCTGTAAGGTTTTGACTGCTTCTGATACTAGCACCCATGGTGGATTCTCTGTTCTAAGGAAGCACGCCAATGAATGTCTTCCTCCACTGGTTAGTGAAACGCTTATTTTAGCATCGCAGGCTTGGACCATCTTGAGTAGTTTTGAATGTTTGTTTGTGTTTACCGCCCCGTGTGTGTTTGTATATATATATTGACCATTTTTGGAAATCAAGTAATATCATCTATCAAGCTTGCAAAACTGTTGTAGTTATTGTCTCACCTCATTATTTGACCTGGCGGCGTCTTTAGAAATCGACTCTCAATGTCCTGATTCATGTTGTTATGGAATCAACCCACTGCTTTCTATGTCTAGGATATGTCTGAGCCTACCCCAACTCAAGAATTGACTGCCAAAGATCTTCATGGCTACGATTGGCGCTTTAAGCACATCTTTAGAGGTAATAATCTCTTGCTTGCTTGTTCACTTATCCTCTATTGTTGGATTAGCTGTATGGTGGTTCAGATCTGTTCTAGAATGCTTTAGAGGGATTATGTATTAGTTTCTCAGGATAAGGGCAAATCTTGCTCAATTTGGCATGGAATTAATCCAAAATTCTCTATTGTACAGGTCAACCCAGGAGGCATTTGCTAACCACCGGATGGAGCCATTTTGTCACCTCTAAGCGATTAGTTGCTGGTGATTCCTTCGTGTTCCTAAGGTGAGTCTATATGTGATTTCTTAGTGTACAATCGGTGTCCTGTCCTGGACTATGGGTCCTTGTGGTTGGATTTTGTACAACACTTACCTGGTTCCTTCTTTTAGAGGAGAAAATGGTGAACTACGTGTCGGTGTCAGACGTGTTGCGGGCCAAGCTACGAGCATGCCACCATCTGTTATATCAAATGAGAGCATGCATCTGGGAGTACTTGCAACCGCAAATCATGCTGTTATAAGCAAATCTATGTTTGTGGTGTTTTATAAGCCAAGGTTTCTTTATTGCCCCTTTATATTTGCCTTTTTTGTTTCTTTCTTTCTAAGATGTGTAATAACTTCTCATATACACTACGATTTTCTAATGAAATTCTCAATTATGTTCAAACAACTTATAGGACAAGTCAATTCATCATTGGCTTGAACAAATATCTGGAGGCAGTTAACCACAGATTTACCGTTGGCATGAGATTCAAGATGAGTTTTGAGGGAGACGACAGCCCGGTGAGAAAGTATGTAGAACTTTGCAGCCGTTACTTATCATCATGCTCTTTTTGGAATAAATTTTGATCATGCATCTTATTTATTTATTTATTTATTTTGATATTTTGTTTCATAGGCTCTTTTTGGAATAAATTTTGATCATGCATCTAATTTTTGTTTTTTTGATATTTTGGTTCATAGGTTCACTGGTACAATAGTTGGGATCAGTGATTTTTCAAACTATTGGGAAAAATCCAGTTGGCGGCAATTGAAGGTTCATATTTTCCTCCAAGCATGCGCTCGTATAATTTCTAGTTGCCATTTTGTGCCTGATATATGAATGATTTTTTATAGGTTCAATGGGATGAGCACACGTCAATCAAGAGACCAGTCTGTGTTTCCCCATGGGAGATCGAGCCTTTTGTAGCTTTGATCCCTCCAAGCCTGGCTGATTCGGTTACAGCTAAGAACAAGAGGTCTCGGCCTTCCGTTGAGATCCCAGTTCACGGTTAGAGGATCCTTTTTTCTGTTTGTTATCTCCATTTTCGTTTAACTGGTTTGACTGTTCCCTAATATTTCGATTCCCACTTCTTGACTGCAGAATCCATGTCTGCTACTAATGCGTCCAGCCTGTGGAACCCGGCTGTTGATACTACCCAGGTTAATTAAAGAAATACATTATTTTGCTGCTTTGAAAACATTACTTCTAGCCAAGTTTATATTTTTGCAACTCGATGCTTCTTGCATTCTGTCTCAAATGTTTTTGCCTTTAGGAGGAAATGGAAGAGAGCAAAACTGCTTCTGTTTGGACAATTCCTTCGGGGTTTAGTCCTAATGCAGTCAAGCAAAGCCATGACTGCAGTGACAACGCCGCGAAGAAATCAGAATGTGCTCCGAGATATCGTCTGTTTGGTATAGACCTAATGCAACCTTGTACACCGAGAGAAGATAAGGCAACTGTGCAACCAATCAACGGGATTGGAGACGTTGTGGAAACTCATGTTTCGACTTCACAGTCAGGCGACGGTTCAGAACAGTATTCAGGCGTGTCAAAGATATCTCAAGAGAGGAAGCGAGGACAGTTTCAGTCATCGCCCAAAGAGATACAAAGCAAACAGAATTCAACATCTACAAGAAGTCGGATTAAGGTATGATCATGCAGTGCTATATCTCCTCTAAAATTGATTGTATCATTTCACTTTGTAACATTAGAAGATATCTGAATTGGGATTGTTGTCTTGGCATTTGCAACAATAAAGGTCCAAATGCAAGGTGTTAAGGTTGGCCGTGCGGTTGACTTGTCTGTTCTCGAAAGCTATGAGCAGCTGATAATTGAGTTGGAGCAAATGTTTGATATAAAGGGTGAACTACAGTCTCGCGATAAGTGGGAAATTGTATTTACTGATGATGAAGGGGATATAATGCTTGCTGGTGATGATCCATGGAGGTAAGTTCTTGTTCATTTGTTAAAGTGTTGGCAGTTGCCCTACCGAAAGTATTCGTCCCAGGTTCAGTTACATCTTTGTTTTATTTTGCTGTCTTGTTTCAGGGAATTCTGCGACATGGCGAGGAGGATCTTCATCTGTTTAAGCCAAGACATGAAGAAGATGAGCTCAGGCTCAAAATTACCAGTATCTTCATTAGATGGTGAAGGCACATGTCTAAGCTTGGACTCATCCGATTGTTGATACCGAAGGATTTCTCTTACGCTCCTTTTCCTTTTTATTGTCGTAAATACTTATTTAATGGCCGTTCACTCTGTATTTTTCTTTTAGCGTCGAGTGGAAATTAGAGAGGAGAAAAAAAAAAGACCTTGGAAGCTCGTGTTTTGAAGCTAACCATTTTAAGGTGACTACAGAATGAACTCCATAATTAAGAGGAAGGAGTAGGGACTGTAGGGCATTGGAGGTAGCATTGTGAATATCAAGGGTTTGTTTTAGTGTGGGAAACTCTGTTTATGTCTATGAAAAATGAAGATGGTGAGATGGATGGTAGATTTATGTTTATTAAAAATGAAGATGAAGATGGTGAGATGGTTGGTAGATTCGCTGTTAATTTCGTTGATGGGGCTTGTTCTTTGTATTTTGCATCGGTGGCAAAAAACAAAGTGTTGGCTTGAATGAGCGCCCTCCCCTAAAAAGGCTTCGTCGTATACCAGTAAGATGTAACCTTTGTATGAATGTCTTGCTGAATTACTCTGCTAGAAATAAAGTTTGAGGATGTTCTCCGGCTTTCACAGCTCTCAGAATTCATGTGATCATAATTATAATTTTAAAGCCGGTTATTACTCAAAACTTATTTGTAGCACATTTTAAGTGTTCTGCCTGAAAATCGTGCCCGCCAAGAACAATTGTTGATCAAGTCATGCGACCAGAAAGAAAAAAAAATTAAAATTATAAAACTATTAAAAAAACAGGGAGGGGGGGTGGGTAATATTGCTTGCACGCCCAACTTAATCAAGAACGACGGTTGATCATGTCATGCCACCAAAGAAAATAAAAAGTAAAATTATGAAGGGGTAATATTGCCAACACACCTAATTTATTAAGTTTATTGTTTATAGTCAAATTTTCTTAGGTCTATCCCACTTATTTCACATTTCTCTTAGGTTTTTTTCTTCAATTTTTAATTTTAATTCCTAAACCTTTCGATCCTTAATATCTATTATCTAAAATTAAATATAATAAGTATAATAAATTATTTTATTTAATGATGTGAATTTTAGAATGTATTCTTTTAATGAAAATTTTAGATTGTATCTTATCCCCTACAAACGAAACCATTAAGTCATAACTTCATCTCTATAATGGACGATTCACTCATAAGTCGAAACTTTTTCCAGCTCACAGGCTAACTAGCGCCTATAAACTGCAAACCCATAGCCCTTAGCCGCAAACCTTCATCCCAAACCCTTATTATTATTATTATTATTATTATTATTATTATTAATGTAAATAATGATATCAATAATACTAATAATAATAATAGTATAATTATTATAATTATCAATATTATTTTATTAATACTAATATTAGTATAGAGAATAGTAATACTAATGACAACATTATTATTATTATTATTATTAATCTTCTTAGTTTATTAGTCATAAAATATAAGTACAATTGTTATTATTATGATTTTTATATTATTAATAATAATAGTATTGTTATATTATTGATAAAATTACAACAATACTATTATTAACAATAAAAAGAATAATTTCATTGTTTTCACTTTTCTCAACAACAACAACAACAATATGGGTTAAAGGTTAAGGGTTTGGGGCTTACAAGTGAGTGGTATGTAGGGAATGAGGTTCTACAGTTGATTGGCCTATCAATTCACTTGCTGAGTCTAAATTTCTTGAAAAAAAAATGCAGAGTAAGTTGATAGAAAATTTAAAGGTCTGAATTAAAATATATATTATAAAACTGCTTAATTAAAATCGATCTAACCATATATGCAATTAGTTCAAGCAATAAACTTGCTAAAAAAATTTAAAGGCTAAATCCTTCATATGTTTCTCAATTTGAAAATAAATTTTAACAGAAAAAATTAACAGGTAATAATAAAATTGAATGCATTCTAATTTTTGTAGAAGGAAATAATAATTGGGTGGTAAAAATAAAGGTGACTGTATACAACAAAGATTTTTGTGGGAACGAGGTAGGAGAGATGAGGGGAAAGAGAAGGTTGGGAAGGGTGTGAAAGAAAGAGGGATAAAATTGGAAAAAAGAAGAAGAAGAGCAATGGGATATGAAAAAAAAGGAAAAAAGATGTGTGTCGGAAGGCATGAAAAAAAAAAACCTAAAAAATTCACTGCATTGCAGGGAATATGAAGCAGTGTCGAGCCGGGCATTGGCATTTTGGACGTGCAATTTCTGCCTCCTCTGACATGTGGGACAATGACCGGAGGAGGCTCCTTTGAAAAAATCTACACACAAAGCACACCATACTCCTATTCCATGATCCATCCCATCCTAGCCCTGGCGACAGCCGACAGGACGAGGAAAATTCAATGATCCAAAGCTGCGTGCGGCATGTCGAGCCATATCGTCTCTGAGAATTTTGTTTGGCCCTGAATTGTTAGCGTGTCCTTGACTCCCATGCCCCAACTAGGTTCTGTCCGATAGAGGCTAACAAAAAATAGTTTATAAGCCAATGGGGACATATATATTTCCTGAGTTGGCACTTGGCTATGCTTTAAGAAGATTGGATCTCGTACAGCTACACTATGTTGTGTGCCCAAGCGCTCTGATATCACCACTAGGGTTATGATGTTGAAACAGATCCAAACGTAATTCATGTTATATTTGGTGGGAAGTGTGCCCCAACCAAAGATTGGGTTACTGTGGTTCCAGGCACTCCCATGTTTCGGGTAGTATCTGCTCTCAACCGGATGGTGGCTTCCTGCACCGAGCAGAGGAAGTCATGTCTCAAGGCATGCCTGTGCTGCGGGTCGTCACCTTCATTTTGATATCCGAGGTTGTAACTCAGGTACTCATATCACATCACAAAACACACACATGTTTCATTTATGCTTTCGTCATTTCTCAGTTGCTTTTTAAGTTAAATGGACATATATATATATATGTTACACCTCCTAGCATCATTCTTCGAAATGTCCTCAAGAATGAGCTTACGATCTCAATACAATTAGAATCACATTCATACCATAGTACGTGAGCAAGAAGGTAAGATGCCAATAAGGCATAAAGTATCTCTATCTTCCCCTTCACCTGCTTCTTCATAAATGGCGTGATTTATTATCCGTTGTTACTTATTCAGACATATCTTTGTTCCGAATAGCATACACGTTACGTTATTAGGGAACGTTATAGTTTATCAGTGTCATCTGTATTTACCCGCAGTAAATTAAATATTTCACTTGGTCGGCTAGTCTTTAGGATATTTTCTGGCCACCTTATGATCAGCTGACTCCGAACTCTCTCTCTCTCTCTCTCTCTGTTTTGGTTGTTATGTTATTACTACAATCAATGAAAAAGCTGACTCTTATTTTCTGTTTTTTTCTTTATGTGAGTATCATAGCAATCGGCCAACCCTATTCAACCCCATGACCCTCGAACAATTCGGGCGACCTACTATCTGCGGCATAGTCAAATGTCGCTCTCACCAACATCCACCTACCCAACACAGAATCTATCAAGCTTGATCGAAACACCTTCTATCCATGGAGAGGCTGTGTTCTCTCTCCCGTCGAGACGTGCAACCTTGAATCCCTCGTGCTCATTCACAGTATCCCATCCCAAGCTATCCAACCTGCCGATGAATAAGGGCGTGCGAAACCGGATATCTGCATCATCCGGATTGATTTATGGTGCACGATTCAAAGAATGTTTACAGCCTTGTACCTGCACTATGCAATATAAACGTCAATAGCAGTAGACTACCAAGCAAGGGAAATCTAATTATCCTTGAGTATATAGGAAAAGAGGGATCCGTTGTCGTCTCTCTAGCGAAGTGCCGAGTGTGCCCTTACGCTTCTTATGGACCCTCTTGGAACAACATTTAGTATGCTTCTTATGACCTCACTGATCTGCTGCAACAGGAAGTAGACGCGCGCCTCGTCTGAAAACCAATACTTGAGGCTTCTCTCCTCGCACTCTTCTTCTAGATATGGTCACCAACTCTCATAACCCATTGCCGGACGCCCATCTTCTGCTAGAAACCGGAGAAAATGTGTTCAGTACCCCATTGCGTAAGCAGCCAGGTGACGCGGCTCTCAACTGCTTCAATCAACTAATAAATGAGGAAGAATTAGCACCTCAACCACCTATCTCCCAAATCAGCTATTACTTGTCTCTACTTCTGCGGTCGGCCCGCAATGGTACGACTCGTCCTATCCTATCAACCATGTTGGTTAAAATATGATGCCCCATTTGTCTTTTTCTCTCTGTTTACATAGTATTCTTCATGTTCCTATTCCTAATATCACAAAAAAGAAGAAAAAAAAAAAAATCTTCTTCACTGTCTCACAATTAACCGGCCGTGGACAATAATGATTTCATCGAACCTTATCACACCGAATGTCTTGTTAAAAATACGCAAGTCAAGTTCCTCCTCAAAAGGAACCGTTGAAGATGGCTTGTGCTGCCTTTCCCTGTTCCCCACAACACTTCAATAAATTCTAGTTGAGCTACTCATTCTTGTGTGTTTCTTGGATGGCATCAGCTGCTCGCCCGTCCACATAACTATATAAGTCTAGGGAATATCTTCTTGTTATTTTAAAAAAAAAAAATTTCAATAAAATATTTGTTTTGATTTATAAGATTTGATCTGTATTTTATTTAGATTGGTTTATTTAATTTAAACCCTTATTATCTCGTATATTTGTTTTTTTTTTCTTTTTATATTTGTTTGGGAGTTTTAAATTTACATTAATATTATTTAATCGATTGTTGTTATAGATAATGTTAGACAAATTAATTTACGACAATACGATTAGATTAAACTCAAGTGACGTTAATTTTTGGTTGAATATAATTTCGTTTCTGACTCATGTTTTAGTTGGAAGTTATACATCATTTGGGCAAATAAATTTATTTTAAATTATAAAATTCATTTGAACCAATACAATCATTTTTTTAACAATTTTTTCCCATAACTACTATTTTTTTACATTAATTTACATTTAGGATGTCGATAAATTCTCCATAAAATTTTGAATTAATTTTTTTTTTTACTTGTTTATAATTTTTTTCTGAAATTATTATTTTTTATTTCAATTTATGAATGTCGTTTTTGGAAAGTGTTTTAAATTATTTATTGTCGTTCAAGCTATTATAAAATTATTGGTTCAATAATTTTTAAGTGTTATTTTGATTTCGTATTTATATTTTAATTGGTATTATAGTCTATTTTAAATTATAATATTAATTGGTTAGGCCTTTAATTTTTCTTTGGAAATTTGTTTGCCGATCTATTTTTGAGGTATTTTAGTTGAATCTCTTATGGCTGAAGACTTGAAGTCATATTTGTGATATCATGCTTTTTTGATTTTTTAATAGCTTTTTGTGTTTAGAAAAAATAATAATGAGACGCTCAGAACCAGGCCGACAGCAGCTACGAACCATCGCCACAAAGGCGACTCGACCAGCGACAGCAAAGAAGAGAGCGCAACAATGCAGTGGTGCAACGCAGCCTGCCCGCACTACTTTCGGTGATTTGCGACGATTGACAACATATAGCAGCCATTGGCGAGCACCATCTCGACACTCACCAGCTCCGACAAGCTGCATTTTGATAGAAATATATCACATATCTCCCGCACCTCCCCTCCTCTTTTTTTAAGTGATTTCGGTGTGGCTCAAGCTTGCGCAAATTAAGTAATCTGTATCAATTGATTGTGTAACATGTCTAAAGAGTAATTAATTGTCTATTTAAGAAATTTGTGAGAAATTAGTTTGAGATTTTAGAAATTGCCGAGAAATTAGTATGAGATTTTATGTCAACTAGATGAACACCTGCGATGCATGAAATATATGTATTCAAGATAATTTATAATATATTAGTTGTTATTAGTATAATAATTGCTTATTAATAAAATTTATTTGTGACCTTTTAAGACTGGACACAAAATGTTGGTGAATTCTCTTTTTATATATATTATATTTTCTTTCTTTGTTGCTAATAATTTTGTCAAATATTTTTTAATATATAGTTTTTTCCCAATCACACATTGGAAGTTTTTAAATTTAATTATTATGAAAACGACATTTGTGAGTGAAAAAATTTGATATATTTTGTTATTATATATAGTAAAATATACAATATAATTTTTAGAATATTAATATATATTATATGACTTGAATTTACAACTTTATTAAATGATCTATTTTGAAAGCTGGTATTATAAATTTTTAAGGTTTTAAACGGGAGGATAATTACTGAAAAGTTAGTTTTGAAAGGTATTTTTTAATAAAGTCAACCATTATATTGCTCATTATATCTAAATTTATGGTTGTTTGCTGCATTATAAATATATCTATCGAAGATCTTATTATATATTAATTCAAATTTGAAATTTATAAAATTAAATAAATATAATGTTCATAGTTTATTATTTTATGTTTTTAAATAATATAAAAAAAATAAAAAACTTATAGAAATTTACAATTTTTTTATTTTTTAAATATATATAGATGCTAAAATTTCTTCTATAAATCTACCTTCATGTTTCATTTTATTTTTTGAGAAAAAGTCTAACTTTATACTTGCCTTACACATTCAAATTAAGTTACTAAAATTAAATTTTTAATAAGAAGTCTAATTTTGGACGAAATAGTAGTCGGTAGGAATTTTATTTGACCCATTAAAAATCTTTATATCTTTAAAGAATAGAGTTGTATCAAATGTTTTTTTATTTATTTTTACGAATGTATTCTAGTTTTCAACTTTTTAATTTAAAAAATTACTAATTTGTAATATATATTAATATGTATCAATATAATTATAGTGTAATGATAATTAAATGGTGCTACTTACATATAATTTATTAATTCAATATAATTTCTTATGTACTATTTACAAATTATTATTAGTTATAAGATATAAAGACTTTTGTTTCAATATAGTCTAATTATCCAATTTTGTACAAGACTATAAATTCTAACAATCATTTTGTGGAAATTACCCCAAAAAACAAACATTCATCTTGTGTAAAATCTTATGCATTTATTTTGGAAAAAATTTGTATCAACCATCTATTTATAAAATTTCAATCCTTCTACTTGCAAAGTGTAAACTCTAGTACCCAATGATAGTAGCAGGCTAGTAGTGATGATATAGTAACCTTTATATGCTTATTAACATCTGTTCACAAAAAAAAATTATATATTCAAACTCAATCCTTACTAAACCTTATATTATATGTCAGCCAACTTTTGACGACCCACAATTTAAACAAATCACAAACTCTCATTTTTTTTATAAGCGTATCGATCAATTATCATAGTATACCCATTATTGATTTTTTTAAAGTAGATGAAGTCTTTTAAGTCTTGTATACTTGACGATTAGTGTTGGCGTTGCATAGAAATGGAGATGGAGACGTTAATAAATGGGAAAATGTCACACACACATACTTTCAAATTATTATTTAACTAAAATTTTTAATAGTTATTCTATGTATATATTTGTCTCCACCACTATTTCCCATCAATCTTTGTTGTCATTTGAATGCATTGTCAGCCAATGCTCATTTTCGCTCCATTGAAGATGTTAGGCTAGTTGAAATTAGCATCAAGACTCTTGCATCATAGAAGGTAGATTTAGACCCAAACTTTAGGTACATTTTTTTGAAGATTAATCGTTTCTAACATTGTATAATAATTTTTGTCAAGTTTTCATTTTTTAGACGTTTTTGAAACGAGAAATGATTCATTTTCAATCATTTTTGTGCAACACAATCGATGATGCTATAGTCCTAATCTCCTTCCTCTCTTATGAGAGGTCAATAACCATTATATTCTTAATTTCAAAACTTCCACCAATTGTAAATTCAACCCATTATCCTTCTTTTGTCCCTCTTATACGCTATTACTGAAATGATGTGCGATAGTCATTATTGGTTAGGTATCTCAATCAAATCTTGTGTATATTTTGTATTATCTCTAGTTGCATGCATATTCATAGACCAAGTTCTATGCAAAATGTGTATTATGGGAACGATTTATTCTAGTGTATCTCTTTTTGTTTTGTTTTATTTTTGGGTCATTGATTGTGATCTCTTTTTTTTTAACTGGATTTGTCATCCATTTCCATTTTTAGCAACATTTTATTGGTGGCCTTTAATTGATTTTTATTGGGCAATAGATTGATTTTAAAAAAGAGTGTTCTTCAAAAAAATCACAAATAAGATAATAATAATACTAAAAGTAATCAATGGATCTTGCCAACTACTTTGTTATTTCTTGGTCAAAAATATTTTATCATATATGCGGCAATTATGTAATCAAGAAAAGAATGAAAGATATTTTAATAATGGAAGGGATCAAGATATGGGAGAGAAAAATGAGCGGTGCACTCCCAAATTTATTTTGTAAATAGGCTCTAAGACTTGGTTAAACAAAATTGATTAAATGTGATCGACAACTTTATTTTTTTTTAATCTTGTTGGGTTAAACAATAAATTAGTACTGAAAAATATTTTTTATATATACATTTCACCGTAAATTTCTGAGCAGATAGTTGAGATGTCCAATTTAAGTTTTATGGTTGTAGCTTGCATGTAATTCATCAACAATGCAAGACATTTACCATGGAAAAAGGAAAAAGAATTTCATGAAGTTGACATAATTAGGCAGAAACACATGTAGTGTATTTTGCTTTTATATATAGTTAGAATCCCTGGTCAATCCTTTATTGTTTGTAATCAAATGTATTATGTAATATTTTTGAGAATTTGTCTCATTATATTTATGAACTTTCAAGATTTGACTGAATTATATTTTGTGTCAAAATCCCAAACTTTGAGAAACATTTTTCGTAATTGTTTGTTTGTATGATTGTTTTTTTTTACTTAAATTGATCTTATTATTATAGAATTTAAATTGACCCTAATTATATTTTCACGCTTTCAACTTTGATTAATTGTTTTAAATTGAGCAATTTGTATTCTAGGCTTAAAAATACTAATTTTCATAATTGGTTTTCTAAAATAGTTCAATTTAGTCTCTATTATGATAATTTATAATCTCATGTCTAATAATATTTGTTTATGATTGTACATGTTTTTTTTTGCATCATCACGCGTGTTCAATAAACATTTACTTGTGTGCCACGGGTTAGTTGTGGAGTCACGCTTAGATGAGGTTGCATCTCTTTATGAGATATGCATTCAGCATTAGTCGTGATCTCCTAGTGATTTTGTTATTTTACACAACTTGCTCTTCTAATATCTTTTTCTCTCGCATAGCTAGTTTTTCAACTAATGATGATCTTATATAATATCATGTTTAATCTTGTATTACCTAGTATGTCATGATAAGGTGATAATATCATGTGAGCATGTTGTCTACATTGTTTACAATATTTTATGTTTGTCAATGTATCATTTGTCTTGTGTCATGAACAAATCTTAAATGTATGCATGCTTTCATTATGTGCTAAGTGTTGTTTACTTAGAACGTCATTAACCGATACTAAGCTTATTTAGTTATCAATGTACAAAATGTTTGTTTTATATCAACTGCAATAGCTAGTCGCTAGTCGAGGTAGAGTGTTTGTACTACCTAAAGTTTTATCCTGCAAGAACTTTTGTATTTGTTATTAGATATTTTATAATTTCCCGAAATTGAATTGAAATTTATTTTGTGATATAACCGAACAATTAAATTTTTTTTGCTTGTTACGATTTTAATATCCAAGTTTGTTTCATAACTTCTCCTAACACTTTTATCAGTGATAACTTTATATGGTTTTGTTGACTCTATTCATAATAGTTATACGGGTTTTCAGCTGTTTTTATTAACAACATTTTTGTTTAACAAATTCCTTTGCTATCTATCTACTATTGGTTTGGTTTTTGTGGAAGTTTACTTTCTATGTATAGATGAGGCTTGAGTTTTAGTTGAATAGATTTTAGGTTTATATCTTAGCAAGAGATGGATGTTTGAAATTTATTTTATATTAGGTGTATCGGTAATATTAATTGTTTTTTTGTTTTGGCTTTTACATATTTATTTTCAAAAGAAAATTTTTGAGCGTAGAAAATGAAGGTGCTAATGTTTGTGTTTGCGACTTTAGTTTTCAAGTTTTGCTTCCCACGTTAAATGCAACTCTTACTTAAGCTATTGCCTCTCCCTTTCTACTCATTCCTCTTATCCCCCTTTTGATCCAGTGATTTTGATGTACGGAGGCTTTTCCTTTTTTGTCTCTTAGTCGATTTCACTACTTTGTCATTTTGTTGACGGCTCTATAATGGAAAAATTGAGCATCTCTTTATTCTATTCTTTGTTTCTCTCTCACAAGTGTTATTAGAGCATGTGGTTGATGCTTGCAATTTCCCATTAAATATCAAAAAATTTGACGGAGATATTAATTTCAACATCAGATGGGTTTGGATGTAAGTGATTCTTACACAAAAATGACTAAAGATGGCATAATATGGGAAAACAAAATAGATTTATTCGATGGTTGATTATAACTGGAAAGTGTTGGATAAAAAAAATGCTTTCAAAAATTTGACATCTTGTAAATTTTTTTTTTGGTAAAACTCTCACTAGAGTTATAGTCTCTCGACGTGACCAATAATTAATTAAACAAATCTATCTTAAAGAGGGTTTGTATATGAATCATTTGGCTAAAATTATTTTCATTCAATTCCATCTTGATGAGGTTAAGTCTTGATCTTGGAAACGTAGATGTTTAATATGATCACACGAGCAAGTTTGTGTTATTGGTTATTTTCTTAGGATGTATTAACTATATATTTAAGCACTTAAAGAAAATTATGTTGTATGAATAATTCTATATTAAAATTATGCACTTAAAGAAAATTATGCTGTATGATAACAATAATACATTGTAATTTGAGGATGTCACCCCTAAAATTTTCCGATGAATCTTTCTATATTAAAGTTTTTAAGGTGTAGAAAACCAATGTCCTTTTAATTATAAGTAGAGTTGGCAAATGATTACTTGATCTGTCTAATTAGACCCGACCTAAATCTTACTCAAAGTTATGCTGACCTGACTTTAACTCGAATATAAGTGACTCGACCCAAATCCAACCCAACTCTACCCATAACTTGCCATCAATCCAACCTATTATCACCTCGACCTGATATCAACCCGACTTGAGTTAATAAAACTAAATTTGATATTAATCAATTTTGATTCAAAAATACATGTCTTATTAATTAATTAATGCTTTTAAAAATATATTATTATTAAAATTTTACTTATTTTTTATTTTTATTTTGAACTTATTCACCGATGATATTCTAATTTTTACATTTTTTTTTGCATAAAAACATAACATTAGAAAGTCTTAATAGGTAAACTCTACCTTTCTGATTCTCCTTCCTAAGGGACAACAACATTCAAGTATCACAGATTTTCGGTCTATTTCTTGTTGCTCTATAATTTACAAGATTGTCGCTAAGATCCTAGCTAGCCGTTTGGCTGGGGTTCTCCCTTCTTTGATTGGTATGGAGCAAACTGGGTTTATCTCTGGACGACATATTAAAGATAATATTGCACTCACTCATGATCTCTTGAAACATTACAATAGGGCTCATATCTCTCCCAGATCCACCATCATGGTGGATATTAGGAAAGCCTATGATTCCTTAGAGTGGTCCTTTCTGGAGTCAGTGATAATTGCTATGGGAATGCTTCGGTAGTTTGTTCATTGGATTATGACTAGTGTTTCCGCTGCCAGATATTCTATTTGTATTAATGGGATCCCACACGGGTATTTTAATGGTGCTAAGGGGGTGAGGCAAGGTGACCCCATGTCTCTTTTGTTTACCATTGGTATGGAGTACTTCTCAAGGATGATGAAGAAATTTTATGCTGAGAAGAAAGCAAGATATCATCCCAAATGTTCGAGGATAAATCTCAATCATATTCTCTTTGCTGACAATCTTATGATATTTAGCAAAGATGACTCTAAGTCTATCTCTTCTGTGGTTCAATGCTTGAAATAATTTGCCCTAATATCTGGTTTTGAAGTTAGCCCTTAGAAATCTAATATGTATTTTGCTGGTGTGACAGACACTGAAAAAAGTGACCATCTGACAACAAACTCATTTTCTTGAAGGTCACCTTCCTTTCAAGTACTTGGGCATCCCTCTCTCCAGCACTAAACTATCTTCTCACATGTGTTAGCTCCTCTTGGATCAACTGGAAAATAAATTGAGATCTTGGCTAGTTCAGTTCCTCTCCTATGCTGGTAAGGTTCGACTCATCAATTCCACTCTCTTTGGCATGTATTCTTATTGGTCTTCCATGTTCCTCCTCCCTCAAGCTGTGATTTACAAGATCAAAAAGATAATTAGAATTTTTTTTGGGGGGACACTGAAGATACCAGGAAGTTACACATGATTGCCTAGGGGAAAATCTGCAAGGAACATGCTTCTGGGGGCTTAGGGATCAAGGAAGTCCTAGGATGGAATAAGGCTATGCTTTGCAAATGGATATGGAAGTTAATCCACCGTTCTTATTCCCTTTGGGTGTTATGGATTAAAGAGTACTACCTGAGAAATTCTGATTTCTGGCATGTTTTTGCTAAAAGCAATGATTCGTGGGCTTGGAAGAGTTTGATTTATCTGAGAGATGCTCTAATCAGGAAAGATGGGTCGATTAATTAAGTAAGTACTCAATTATGTGCGTGTGGTCAGCATGGTAAACTCTATGTTAAAAATATGTATCTATGGCTGAATGATCAACAAAGAACATGGAGATTCTCTCAGGTTATCTAGGAGAATGTGTGTATGCCTAGACATATTAACATGGTTGGCTAGCCATAAATCCCTTGCCACACATGATAATTTGCAGAAAAGAGGGATATGTTTAGCAAAGGGGGATATGTTTAGCAAAGGCATGTTCCTTATGTGACCACTCTCAAGATTCTGTTTCCCATCTCTTCTTTGCATGTTTCTTCTCTCTGCTCTGGCAAAAAGTTCTCATCTGGCTTGGGATTCGTAGATCAATTTGGGCCATCTCTCACGAACTTCACTGGTTCAAGCAACACTGTAGGGGGAGAAACTGGAGAAGAAATGCTTCAGAGTTGCCTTCCAAGCTACTATTTATATGCTCTGGCACGAACGAAACTCAAGAATCTTTGCACAAAGAAGGCTACACAGGATACTCTGCTAAGACAGATCAAGTTTTCTGTAGCTACTAGAATGTTTGCACTCCAATGTACAGGTGCAGACACCATATCTCAGTTTTTGATGAGACGATAGTAGCCTTGTATTAACTGTTATAGTCTTAGCTGGTCCTAACAAGCTTGTAAGGCCCTAAGGGCCCGAGGTTAGTCTTATTTTTGGTTATTTTGGCTACAACAACCTTATAATATTGACACTTTTTCCAAAAAAATTAATAAATAAATAGTAATTAATAACACATCATTAATCACATGCATACATGGGTAAGGACTTAGATTAGTTTTAATGATCAATGTTAAATTTGACCCAAATTTAAAGTGATTTGACTCAGAATTAACTTGGCTCGAACCGAACCGAACCCTACCCATCAAAAACTAAAATTACCTAGTTTGTTAAGTTTATCCAAACCTAAATCATTAAACGAACTTGAGTATAAAATCACCTAAATATGAGCTTGCATGACCCTAGCTCATCCTAATAGGGATGTAAATGGTGTGTGTTTAGGGTGGGTACGCCCATACTTGTACTTTATAAGAAAATTCATACCCTTACCCCGAACGAGTATCTATTAACACATTCATAACTATATCCGTTGGATTTTTGTTACCCAATGGTTAATTCATTTTCCACTTGACGAATATTATTCAGCGGATTAATTCATTACACGACGGATATACCCATTTAGAGTTATGCCAAATTATAATTTTTGTAATAGTTTTTCTATATTTATTTTCAAATTAAGGGTGAAAGGGTAATTATAGATCTTGCAAACGGGTACAGATATGGGAATGGGTACGAATATGGATATCCCATACCCGTATCTGAAAGCTACGAGATATCGTATACCCATATCCGTACCAGAGATTGACGAGTATTTTTTTTCATCATCCTTACCCATTTATCCATATTTAGATAATTACATGATGAATAAAATCCATTAGGTTTTGGGTAAAATCTACCTAGTTTACTTCTCTAGACTTGACCTAACCAGACATGACAAGTTAACCCGAAATAATCCGACATGATTCAACTCAAATATGAACTATCTCAACCTAAATTCAACCCAACCTAGTAAATTGACATGAGACAACCTAGATCTTCATTGACCTTATATCAAATCCGACCTTAACCGAATAACAAGTCAACTTGAAATAACCCAAATTTAAAATGACCTCACCTACCCAACAACCGATCTACAAAGAATAACAACCCACAAATAACCCGATTTGAACCTAAGCTGTCCGACCTGGTTGCCATCTATAATTACAAGTAAACTAAATGGTTAATAGAGTAAAAAGAAGAAAAATAATTATAGGTTGAAGTAAAGGGATGTAATTGTAATGTTACATGTGTTTAAAAGAAATTAGATCGGGAATGTTCTAACTATTATAAATTGAGGATTGAGGAGAAATGATAGGCATGAATTATGTAAGTCATATGGACTTTAACATGAAGATTTAATGTGATTATATGATGTTTTTTTATATGATTTAGTCCACTTGTTCTTTTTTAGTGCTCTTTTTCATATTTTATAGGCATTTTAAGAATATGAGATCAAAATGAGCTAAAACACAATAGCCGGAACAAAACAAAAGCAAATGGTGAATTTCTTGATTGGCATAACCCAATCTACTCCCATCTTCAATTCATCCACAATCTTCCATCTCTTGATCTAAATTTCTTGTTCTCAGTCGGACGGATAGAACAATGAATTTTTCATCTTGAATAAATAAGCTCTTGTATTTTTCCTTTAGATAATATTTATTGTTTTCAATTGATGTAATTCTCTATGTATAAGATGTTGAGCTTAATGAAAGCCATGATTAGCTAATTGATCTATGCCGAGGTGAAGGGAAATTCCCTGTCCCAGATGTGTTGAGAATCTGAACCCTGTCCAATCTAATTCCTTATCATATGTGTTGTGCTAATGATTTAATTGGAATAATATAGAAAGTTGATCATTTTTCTAATATTATTTAGAGAAACACGGTGAGATTTGAGAGATGAGTCGGGGCGGGCTCTATTAGCATGACTAGAAATCAAACCACAAAGTCGAGAGACGTTGGTTGCCTTCTACAACTAAAAAAAAAGTGAATATGAAACCTAATAATGTGTTTCCTATTTTTGCATTCATACTAGAGATAGATGAGTCAATAGACAATAGGGTGTAGTGGCTCAAGAGAGCATTATAATACATACTTTGGTTGGCATTCATGACAAAGTATTTTGATTTGAAATTTGGGGTAAATATTCAATCACATTAGGGTTGAGGGGATTGACCGAAACCTTAGCATTTTTTTCTAACTGAATTTCACTTCTTATATTATAGTTGGATTTAGTTTGAACATTTTCTTTCATTGAGAGTTAGATATTATCCGCCCCTATCATTATTCTATACAAAGGAGATATTTTCACCATCCCATTGCTCACTTCTTAGTCTCTGTGGGATAGACCTTGCATGCTACTTCAACACCATGCACTTGCGGTCAGAAGTCATCAAGAAACAAGAGAAAAGAGGAAAATTACCTGATCAAATGAATGGCTAAACTAGAACTTGAGGCATATTATGAAATAGCAATATATTCTTGTGAGGAAATCGGAACAAGGCTGAGTGAGAATTGGATTCTAGACGTAAAATCATCATGAGGATAGTTTTGTCTTGTATAAACTAGTGAATTTGTGAAAAATCAAATTTATGACACCTAATGTGAGGTAACACTGCTCTAATTTCCTAACACTCACAAAAGAAAAAGAGAAGAAAAACTTTATAGTATGGTTGAATTATCACGCAAGAAGAGTGAAAATAAGAGTTACAGGTAGGGATGATAAAAATTCCCATGAGTTTGGGGGCCTATTAGAAATTCTCCGTTTAATTATTTTTTTGGGAATGGAGTGGAGAGAAGGTTGACTCCCCATCTCTAAATTGCCTTATATATAAATATACATATTCATACATATAAATAGATTATAACATTATATTATTTCCTAAAAAACAACAAAATACAAATAAAAAAGAAAATACTTTATTAAAAAATATCTAGTACGGAGGTAGAGATGCCCACATGGGGATGTATTCCTTGTGGGCAATCCTGTTAGTAAAAATAGGCGAATGGGGTTGGTTCAGGGATGGGGTTTATTTCATGTTTGGGGATGGGGATAACATTCCCATCCCCAGGAAACTCTGTTGCTATCCCTAATTAAAGGTTATAATTTATTACTAAAAAGTTGCAAGTATGTGTCTTGATATATATATTTTATAAAATTTAATCTCTCAAATTTATTACTAAAAAGTTACAAGTATGTGCCTTGATATTACATTTTTAAATTTTAAGATTATGATTTGGTTCAACTTGGCAATGAGTTGAATTGATTTATGAGCAATTTTATGTTGATCCACTATTGATTTTTTTAATTGGGGTCTCTTGGTCTCTTATATCTAAAAAAAAGTAGTCTTTCTCTCTTACCACCTAAATATTCTATTTTTCTCATATTGATCACAATTTACTTATATAAAGGTAAAAAAAATTAAAAATGGAAGAAATAAAATATCAAAAATGATTAACTAACCCTCACTAAATGTAATTTAAAAAATTGAGTACCATATACTTCTTCTATTTTTAAAAATTAGTCATTCTAAGATTTAACTTATATTCCACATAAAAATTATTTTGCAAAAGGTAGTCGTTAAATTCAACTTTTACCTTTATTTTTTTTTACTATCAATGCTAAATTGAAGAAATATAATATCTGAAATGATTAATAATCCTCCACTAAATGTAATTAAAAAACTTGTCTACCACTTCTATTTTAGAAATTATTAATAATTCTTATATTTAATTTTTGTTCGACATCGAATTCATTTTGAAAAAGGTAATCTTAACTTCAACTTTCACTTCGTTTTTTCAAAACTATCTATTGTAAAAGTGACGAAACAAAATATCTAAAATGATTAATAAACCCCCAATAAATGTAGTTTAAATACCTATCTACCAATTAATTTCTCTATTTTTATAATGATATCATTTTAAGATTTAATTTTTTAATTTTTTTGACCTCTTAGACCGTAAAATGTCATTGTCCTTCTCTTGATCATAACAAACGAGTAGTTAAAGCTAATGATTTTGCTTAAGTGAGCATGTGTTATGATTTACAAACAAAGTGATCTAAATACACTTACTCAAATTATTTTTCTAATTTGCAACTTAAAAGAGTATTCATATTTCGAAGCAAAAGAGAAGATGTTGTGAAGACTACTAAGACTTAAGTTTTAAGAATCATTTTCTAAAGTCTTAGGTTTCTTGTAAAGAATTAAAAAAAAAAGATTTTGTCACAATTGATTTGAATTCATTCATGTGAACTCACGATTTATTTTGATTTGTAAATATTTTCAAAATGTTTTAAACTTGTTCAATTTTGGTCAGAACCGATCAATAGATATTATACTTGTATGTCTGGTTTCACAAACCGGTCTATGAGTTCTACTTCCGTAGAAACCTATTTGTCAAACCAGCCTATGAGTTTCACCTCTGTAGAAACCTGTTTGTCTCCTTGTAAACTCATTTATTGGCTTTGTTAAATAAATTCATTAGTTTAAACATTCATTCCATAGATTCCACTCTTGCTAAAATACATTTGTCCTTTTTAATGTCATTGATTGGTTTTGTCAAACCTATCGACTTGTTTGAAAAAACTGATTGACTGGTTTGAGTCGCCAATTTATGGGTTTCATTCCTACAGAAACCCATTTGTCTCTATTTAATCTCATCGACTGATTTGACAATCTAGTCCAAGGGTAATGGTAACTTTCCATTGTAGGTTTGAACATAATTAGTTTACTAGTTTGATCCACCAATCGTATGGTCGTACAGTTGATCAATTGGTTCGGGTAGATTGATTGGCTTGTGAGCACTGCATTCTGATTTTAAGCCTATTGGGCGATATAAATTTTTGAGAATTGTGTGTGAGGGTGAGCCTTATAAATAAACTCTTTTAGCATTTATTACAACAAATTTTCAGCATTTACCATCAAATTAATTACCTACTTTTAAAATTACAGTTTTTATTAAAAAAGTGTACATTACACTGTTCTCTTAGTTTGAATTGAAATTCAAATTTTATAAATTTTATTATAAATTGTTAGATTACGTCTCATCTAAAGTTCTATATTTCTTATCTCTGTGAGAATCAATTATAGTCACAACTACCTTCAAAAATAAATTATAAAAGGGTTAGTGAGTATTTGCATATCAATCTTAGAAGATTCTTGTACAAAGTCTGAAATATTCCAAAACCCTAATTTAGAAATTATGGCAAAAAAGGATTTATTAGAAAAATTAATTATTTTATTAAAATAAAGAGAGCTAATTAAGGTAAATCATGAGGAAAATAATAAAGAATTTAATTAGGAAAAGTTAGGGTGTTTTGCTAATTAAAATGGAAGTTAAGGAAAATTTATTCAAAATAGCCAAATTAATCTAAAAAGGAATGTAATTGTTATTATTATTTTGATATTATTAATTTTAAATATTCAAAAATACCAAATGCCCAAAATACCCCGATCCATCTATTTTTCTTTCTTCCTTTTTTCCTTTCTTTTCCTTTTTCTTTATTTTCTTTCCTTCTCCTTTCTTCTTTTTCCCCATCGTCCCTGACTGGACCGACCTGTGCAGCCCAAGTCCCCCCTCTTCCTTTCCTCTCCTTCGGCTCGGCCTAGGCTTGCAAGCCGTATCATTTTCTTTTTTCCCCGTCGCCCAACCAGTCTGCCACATTTTTTTTCTTTTCCTTCTTTTCCCCCTAGACCGCTGATCCAACTCTCCTTCTTCTTCCCTAGCCACGCGACCTACAACCCAGAGCCCCTGCAACCCTGATTCTGCTCGAAACAACCAGCTCCGTCCAACCGTTCTTCCCCTCTCTCCCCCGTCATTTTCTTTCCTCTTTTCGACCTAACCAACCCCCTCTCTCCTCACCCATGCCTGCCCCCTTTCCCTTCTCTTCCCCGACCACCAACCCTCCTGTCATGGCAGGACTGCACTGCCTGCCACCGCCTACCGGTGGTCCTGCCTCTCCTGCTCCCGCTTGTCCTCTTCCCCCTTTGTCGTTTTCTCCCTCCATTTGGTTTATAAATACCCCTTTGGTAGCCTAGATTGAGTTTCTATTTTCTTAGCCCAGAAATCCCGACCTTGCACCACTGCTCGGTTTCCCGTTCTATCGCTGTCGACCATCTCCGCCGCCAACTCCGCCCACCTAAGCGTTCCCTGCATCACCCTCTACCCAACTACACCTCCCTCCTCCCTCGGTTTTTCCTGCACGAGCCACCCCAGCCGTGCAAAGTCACCCTCCTGATAAACCCTCATCAACCCCTTGCCGCCGTTCGTACCAACGTCCACCACCAATTCCTCCGCAACCAATGCCCTCTCTAGCCTCCAAAACAACCAAGGGACCTTCATCTACCTCCCCGTACCCCCATATCTCCCTACCTCCCTCTCCTTCTCCCTTCTCCACCCTTCACCACCTTCGGCCACCACATCCGCCGCTGTGCGCTGCCACTTTTGGTTGCACCACCACCTGCATTCCATCCCCCTCCACCTGAGGCACCCTCTACCACCTCACTCACCCCCTCATTCCCTCTCCTCTAGCCTATACCTCTATCTCTCCACCTCTCTTCTCCCTCCACCGTCATCGTCGCCGGTTCCGTCACTAACCCTAGGCATTATTATTATTATTATTTGTAGTGATAATACTAATAGTCGCTACTTTTATATTACTAATATCACTATTAGTATTGCTACTAGGGTTTATGTCGTTATTAGTATTATCACTACAAATAATAATAATAATAATGATAATAATAATAATATTATTATTAGTAATATTGAAATTATTGCCTTTAATAATATGAATATCGCTATAATTACTATAACATGAACCAATGTACCTCCTAAGACCTATTTTAATTAATAGTAGCATGATTAGCTACTTTAAAGGATAATAACCCTACTTTTATTTATAAAACAACTAATACTATTATTAACCCTAATAGTAGGCCATGATAAAGGTAAGATAGGAAATGATGGTAATTTTGGTAAGAGGGAGATTAACCCATAGTATTTTCCTCTTATAGGTGAATCAAGTCAAAACCTTAATGAGGCGTAGGAGCGTGTTCCATACCCGGTGTCGTATTAGGTAAGGATATGGTTAAGGCTTTTATGTGTAAGAATGTGCTATGTGTGTTGGTTTGATGGGTGTGCTTTATATTTTATATTATCATGTTCTTGTGGTAGCTTGCTAAGCATAGAGTTAAGGTAAGTTGCATATGTTTATGATATGTGTAATGTGATGTTATCACTTGTACTTGAATTGTGCCTATGTAATAATGCCCCTTATGACATGCATGATAGGAGGTCCTAAGTAGTATGATGTGGTTGTGAGGGAAATGGAAAAGAATGAGGAAAGTAAGTTGACTAGGAAATGATAATGATCAACTAATTATCTTATGACCTATAGGTGGATAATACAAGGAATAATCGTCATGAAATTAAGGGGATGGATCAAACATGCATGGAAGGTCTAGAGTTTGCATGGGGTGGTCAGCGTTTTCATGGGGATGACTTTTACATGTGAAATGTCGATTTGAGGATCGAATAAGGTAAGGGAAGAATTGTTAGGATGATTGGAGTCCATATGTGAAAAATAGAACGTGGGTTGATGTAAGGATGCATGGGAGATTCGACTAGGGTTTTGGGAGGAAACCCTAAGTGAGAGAAATGTGTAAGGGAGGAAAATTAGTGGAAATGGATAGAATGAGGATAAAATATGGAAGGGGTGTCACACGGGGGAAAAGTGAGTCAAGTGAGAAGAATGTATTTGGGTGTTGAGTGAGTGACATAAAAGAAAGGAGAAGTACTAGGATTTTGGGAGCTAACTAGGGCTTTATGACAATGTGTGGGAGTTGGATAGTGAGGTTGTAATGTCAAATGTAGGTCAAGAGAAGTGATGGTTTTGGTAATAAAAAAGAGTTTCGAGTTCATAGTGAGTGGGAAAAAGATGGAAGGAAGTTACGGGATCATGGGTTGTGTTGGATATGTGTCATGTGGAAGAGGTGATGGTAAGTAAGAGTGATGAATGAATAACATCGTATTGGGAAAGAGAGTTGCTAGAGTTTTTGGATGGACGACAAGGGTTTTGTGGCCACATGTATTTTATGGGAAGTAATATGTGGTGCTTGGGGATGAATCGAGTGAGGTGAGAAATTGGAGGAGTATGAGTTGTATGTGATAGAGGCAGGTTGGGCCATATAGGCCAAATTAGGATTTTCCCGAAAGAAAACCCTAGAGAGTTATATTGAGTTGATTAAAAAATATGGGAAGTGGGCCTCGTTGTTGAGTATTCGTGGTAATGAGAAAAAAGTGAGAAAGGATATTGGGGTGTACTAGAAGAAGTAAAAGTCCCAAGATATGGGACAGGGTTTTGAGGAAGTTGAGCGGGTCATGCATGTCTAGTCGGGGTTGTGTGTGGAATAAGATACAATAAAACACTAAGCTCTTAAAGTGAAAGATTGTTGAGCCAGGTCCTAGTGAGGTTATATAACTCCGATCCATCGGCTATAATAGTGGTCAGGAGCGTTTTGCCCTATTGAGTGTTTCTTGGTCACATGCTCTAATAGTAGGGGATTCCATGCTCAATAAACCAAACCTTGTATGGTAACAAGTCATGGGAAGATACTATTTACTTACAATGGAACACCTCGTGAGTCGGGGTTAGTGAGGATATATATTTCGATCCATCGACAATAATAGTGGTTAGGTGTGTTCTGTCCTATGGAGTATTTTCGGTCTACCGATTATAATAGCGGGGTTCCTGTACTCAAGTGGAATTAATATGAGAAATGTGTGAATCAGAAGTATAAGGCATGGAAAGGTACTAATTATTTACAGTAGAACACCATGCGAGTCGGGGCTAGTGAGATTATATGTATACTTTTTGCTCCACTGGCAATAATAGTGGTGAGGTGCTAGTTGCCCTACTAAGTGATTTTGGTGCACCGGCAATAATAGTGGTCAGGTGCGTGTTGTCCTGCCGAGTGATTCCGGTCCACCAGCTATTATAGTGGTTAGGTGTGTTATGCCTTGTGGAGTGTTTTTGGTTCATCGGATATAATAGTGGGGTTCCCATACTCTCATGGAATTAACATAAAAGAGATGTAAGATAAATCATTAATATAAGTTCGGCTAATCTTGTAATTTTGGATTATTGTCTTGTATGCCTTATGTGTTTGTTCTCTTGCATGGCCTTACTTGCGTGCTTCCTGTTGGTTTTGCCCATATAGTTACCTTAGTCAGTACATAGCGTACTGACCACCTGTTTTATAGATGCTATTTATTTCCACGAGCAGAATGCCCACCTGAGTTTGTGCAGGTAGGTGATGATATATTCGATGCTTACGATACTTACGAGGCATCGGGTGGGGTTGAGAGTTGAGTCTGGACTTGTCCTTGGGTTCGAGAGTGACTTGGCCGGATTTTATCTTCATTCATTATACTTTGTATCGCCTTATTTTAGCCTTTTTTTTATCGTACTCTACTTCCTGTTTCCTTAGGAACTTTAATTATGTACTCCTTTGGATTGTAAACTTTTTATTCGTACTCTGATTTCCATGTTATGAATATTCTAGTTCTTTTATGCATTATTGTTTTAGGTATTAACTTAAGTTTGACGATAATCCTTTTTAGCCTTAGCACTTGGTACTATAACGGTAGGAGTGAACCGGTCTTGTACTAAGTGTGACAGTAATATTTTCAGAATTTACGGTTTTGTTATTTCCCTTTCATTAAATTTTTTTATTTAAACGAAATTTTTCAGTAGTGATTTTTGGGGGTGTTAATGAGTCTATAGAAGATAAATATTCCATGTTGTAAATCATATCTTGGAGGTCATTGAGATTGGAATGTTAATAAATCGAGAGAAGATTTGATTAGTTACCTAACACATGCTCTGGACTTGCCTAAAATGTACTAGACCATGCCAACTTTGCATGGGAATTTTTAAAAACATGAAATAATGCATAGCAACATTGAGTATGAATATATAAAATTGGTAAAGAGAGAAATAGATATACGACAACAAATACAAAAAATAAAATTCATAATTGCCCAAACTATCCTTACTTCCCTAAATTAAGAGCTTCAACACTTTCGTACAACTTACAAAACAACACTAACTAGTCCCCTTAATGAGTTGAGATCAATGTAGTGCAACAAAAGTGTTAGTACAATGACATTATTAGTAATATCTATCTCATATGTATACCGTGGTATTCATCATTTTAGAAAATGTTTTCCCATCTCATGATTGTTCTAGTGACTGTTATCATATTCATGCTTGTAGATCTTATAGAAAATGTAAGCATATACTATCTATAACACAATAATGATTTTGGCTTACTCATTATAAATATTAAACCTCTTAATGAAATCAAAGGCAAACAAGTTAGAATCTAGGGTAATTCTCAAAATACGCTCATAAGTTGTTACATGCATAAAAAAATGTCACAAACGATATGGTTTAAGAGTTATACTTTAGCACATAAGCATGGTATTTTTGCTATGTAAGATAACGTTTGCATCCGTAATAAAAACAAGACATGATATTTTCAACCCATTATGTGACCACATTAATCTGAAGTGAGTGTTTAAGGTGATAACAACAAATACAAGCTAAGGTTGACAAGCCAACACAAATGGGTGTTTATAATAATTATCATATTGATCCCCAATGTATCAATGGATTAATCTTACATCATCTTTGATTTTCAAAAGAGTAAAGGGCTCCCCATATTGATCCACAATGAATCAAGGACTATCGATCATCCTCTTTGGTTGTCTACCAAAGGCCAAACAATGACCTCATCTTGATTTGCAAGGTATTAATGGTTTATCATCTTGATCTGATAAGGATCAAGGTCTTATCATCTTGATCTAGTCGGGATTAAGGGCTCATTCATAACTCTTCTTTAACTTACAAGAGATCAAAGATCTTAACATCATTTTGATCCATGCATGATCAATGGCTCATTATTTAACAAAACACTCTCTAATTATAATTCCAATAATAATCCAAAATGGGTGTTTCTAGGGAACACCTTACATAACATAACACAACCTGGATGTTTATAGATTACAATAAACTTAGATCACATAACACGTGAGTGTAAACTAATGACACTAAACTTCCTCACCACATAGGTGTTATAGGAAGCAACTTAGGTCATGTGGGTGTTTACTAATTACACCAAACATGCACATCAGTATTATGTAACATTGGCATCAATGCTTAGTGGTTCATATATCATATATACCACATAAATCATGTAGCTCACATATTCCACATAATTCCCATATGTAATTGCTTTAGAAGATCTTTAAGATTTGTGGATTATTAAAATCAAATAGAAATCAACCCAAAGGCCATAAGCCTCCCAAATAGAAATCATTGTTTATCTTAAGAGTTTTAGTTCTCTTTTCAAACCACTTTACAAACAAGGGTCAAATTAAGGTTACAATAGTCACGAAACCTCAATATCTAACTTTACTCATCATTTATTCAAAAGAGTCATGAAATGACTAATATATCGTTTTTATTTATGATTTCCTATTTCTAGGGTCTGAATATTTCAAACCATTCCCAATGCATAAAAATCTTTCCAACTCCAATATAAGGCTAGTTAAGACATGTTATATGCCAATTGTATCCCTACTTCCCATGTTTATTCATATATATGATGAAAGGTCCATTTCATCGCTTTTCATGTTAGAAAATCCATTTTCCATTTGAACACATATTAAGGCTTACTCACCACCATTCACTCTATAACCCAACTAATATGATAACCATAGATACGTTTCCAAATTTTTAGAATTTGCAGGTAAACTTTTAATTTTACCCTTTAAGGCCTCGAATATTGTATCTCATATAGCTCTTACTATATTAATCCTAATATCAACATATTATAAATCATAGCAAGCGTAAACATATCAATAAATATGATGACATGCTTAAAAATAGAAAAATCCAAATATGGCACCAACAAGGCCTAGTGGCCTAAATCCATACACACACTATATATGTTTTTATTTTCCATTATTTTTTATTCATATCTTCCAAAGAGGTTAGAGTATCCATATGTCATTCATTTTATACTCTTTTCTTTAAAATAATATGCTTCAACTGTTAGTAAAACTTCCTATAGACAAATTAAACTTTCCTTTACAATTATTCATCTCAAACACATCAAAAGAATAGTAATATAACCTTCTTTCCAACCAACCTACTCATAAACACATTAAGAGAATGAAGTAGAGAAACCAACATATACCATTCTTTCTTAACAAACTAATATACTTATATTCATCTTTACACCATCAAACATTCTCATATTCGTCTTTGCACCTAATAAAACATATTTGGCTTAGATGAGCCATACATCTCTTTACATCTCAATTTGTGCCTTCTAATTTGTAATATTGCTTGGAGATAGTAAGACTAGTTTTACCTTTACCTTTTTTTTTAGGAAAATAAAGATCACAATTTGAGTAGAAAACTACCATTATCTTATTCCAATCTAACATAGCACACCCTTCACTTTTTTCTTACAAATCATAAAAAACCATCCTTTTTGCAAAAATAACTTAGAGAAATTAGCATGAACTAAAAAGGGGCAATAAGATCTTACTCTTGCTACTTGAAATTCCACTACAACTCTTTCAAAACTCTACACCACCTTGCTTATGCCTTCCTTTATCCAAATATATAATAAATAATCTTGACAAAATATGATTTTGAAGATTTCTCTACACTTGTGTATGGTGGTTTATTGGTGTAAAAATGGAGGAAGATGTGTCATGGAAATGGAGATGAGGAACCACAAGGATGAGGAAGAAGATGATAAAAGGGATGACCAATAGGGAATGTTAGGATGAATGGTAGTTTTTTTTGTGTGTTCATTGAATGAGAAGATTATAAAATCTTGTATTCATGAGGGAGAATATTGTCATGAAATGTATGGCATGATGAGATGAGGATTGATCGAGGGAGGCGGAGGGTGTGATTAGAGGTAGGTTAAATGGATAGAATGGTGAAGTGATACTTGATGGAGGTGAGATAGGGGAAGTTAGCACTTGAAGAAAGTATGTTACATCAAAATGAGGAGGAGGAGGAGGGAGTATGTCGTGAGGTAATGGAGTAGAGAAATGAGGGGACATAGATTTAGAGAAGGTAAGATTGTGGGTAGTCAATACTTAGATTATAGGAATATATAGTAATAATTACATAATATTTATACCAAATAAAATCATATTAATCATGTGTATGAAGGGAAAAATGGTCACTTGGAGTTCATATCAACAACTTGGATTGATCCTCATCAAGTATGTATGATTTAGGTTGAATATCAAGAAGTTTAGATACATTTTAGGTGAAGAATGATACATTTCGGTAAGTTTTTTTTGTCAAAAAATAGAAAATAAATTCTAAAATTAATACAAACTAAAATAAGTGACTAATCACTCCAAAATATTAAAATATAGGGATCTCCAAAGTTAAATGGAGTTTAAATGATCTAAAAAATTACTTTGGAACCTAAAATATAAGAAAAGTAGGAAAGATAAAATAATGAACAAAAAAACTCTAAAATTCATAAAAATTGAAGGAGTTGTTAAAAATATCATTTTGAGGTGACATATAAATTTTGTATTTTTTTCTTAAGAAAAACTATATTATATAATTTTTTGTAAGTAGGGATCAAATATAAATTCAAATATCATAATCCTTTCATAATATAAGATCCATTATAGAAAATAAATATCATTAAATGTTTTTTTACCCATTTGCCCAACATATTTTAATTGGTAATTACAAATAAAGTTGGGTTATTATTTGGATGAACATAATTTATGTAAGGGCATATTAGTCAGTTTAGGTCAAAGTTTTCAAAATTTATTACTTTTTAATATTTGTTCTAAGATGTTATAGGGCTTGTATTATGAAAAGGAAGGTGTAATAAGTATGAATAAGATTCCAAAAATTAAAAAATATGTCAAAAGAAATGTTTAGGATCATTTGAGGTCACAAGATATAATTTTTGTTACCCTAATATAAAACTTTGATATAATTGAATTTCTTGGAAGGTGCGAAAACATATGCCTAAATGCAAGATGGGAAGTCCTCCTACATGTATCAAATAGAAAATTTGGATCCACAGATGTGATAAAAAAAAATCTTTACATTTTAGGGAAAATCATCGAACATTCCACGGGTTTTGAAAACCTTGAAAAACATTGGGAAGCATAAATCACAATTATGGGTTTTAGGAAGCTTTAAAAGTGATTTACTTTAAAGTATTTGTTCCTTTGGAATTTCAAAGACTTTACTCTCATCGAATGATAATTTTATGCCTAAAATTTAACCTAGATAAAGGTATAGAAAGTAGGGGGTGTTACAAAGTGGCAAAAATGAGTCAAATATTGTGGAAAATGCTAAAAAAATATGTGAAATAAAATGTAACAGAAGTAGAAGTATACTATCTCCATTATAAAAGTATATGTCTATAATACACATGTTGTTTTATAAAATGTCTGTTGATTGTGTTAAGGAATGTGTGGGCACTATAGAAACAACAACAATCGAATGTTTGAGTCATTTTGTTAGACTAGTTAATAAATTATTTACTTCACAATTGTTAATAAAGCCAAATTCTTATGATATCATATTCTTCATTCATTTACTAGGAAGGTGTGGCTCTCTTAGTATGATGGGAAATTGAGACAATCCCAATTAAGGAAAAGTTTAAAAGGAGGATGTTCATAGAGTTTCAACATGGAATTGAACTAATCTCAGGCCGAAACCAAAGAATTTGAATGATGCAAGAAGGAAACTCTTTTGTTTAACCAATTAAAACCAACAATGGAACGAAGGGGATACGGAAATTGCAAGGATAACAAGGAAAAATAGGATGAATAAACCTCTAGTAAATTGCTATTAACCTTATTTTAGAGTAAAGGAATAAGGGAATATATACAACCAGGGATGATGGGATCAACCCTAATCGTGGCTAGCCAATAACCATAACCAGAATGTCTCAAGATAGTGGGATCTAATGGCACCAAGATATACCCAAAGCTAATATTCTAATTGCCACTCTCGGATGCAAAACATATTACTTAACAAAACTAAGGTCCTACTAAAGCTTGTAAGATGTGGGTTGGTTAATACAATAGATGAATCCCCAAGCTAGATACCACAAATATAAATAATAAGTTAAAAAATTAGCCAAGGCTTTACGCCGGCTTAATGGGCTACTAAGTGAAATATAGCCTATTTTGAGCAATGAAGTCCTAATATTTTAACTAAGTCTTATGCCCACAACCCAAATCACCTGCTATCCCAATATTGATATTACATCAATTTTAATCAAGTAGAAACCATAATTAAAACCCCAAATTAGTAGTGATAATATTCTAAAAATAAAAGGAAACATTAAAACTAAAATTTGAATTGAAAAATAAATAATTTAGCCTATTGAGGTTCACATCATTCCCCCCTTTCAAGATGGTTTCATCTTCGAACTTGTGAGAGGTTAAAGGAGAACATGAGATATCAATTTAGCACAAAAAACACAAGCTAATATTTAATTTGAAACCTATAAACAATGAAATAGATTAGAAAAGGTGTACCTAACAAGCTTCCAAATCATAGGTAAATCCAATGATCTAACCTCACTAACCAAATTTAAGATCAATATCCTCTATAATTCTTACTTACAAAGATAATGGATAAATAAAATCAAGGCCACCCAAAATTAAGAATGAAAATTAACAAGCAATAAAACAATACCCCATTCTTTAGCTAATAAGAACAAAAAATATGTAACTATATCAACCATTTGGAGGGTTATCTTTATTAATGGAGGTTGCGTTAAGTCTCAAGTGCACAACATTTCTTTCCCAAGGGTATCACACTAGACAATTGAAGAGGAGAAACACTCATTTTTATGATTCCTCGTCATTATTGGCTGATATAGACACACATGTAAGCACACATATACACAATCAAACAGATGCACACACGCACATGTACACGCACATGTACACGCACATGTACACACACATGTTAGACACCACAGCACACTCCATATACAATAATCAAATATAAGTAACATCACGACTATTACCTTCAAAAACTATGCAAACATTTGAATATACAACCAACATCATAACTAGTATATAACAATAAACATATAGTGAAAGTTTGTAGCAACTATAAACTTCCAAGTAGATGATTATATCTATATATAGGTATGCAGTTGTAGTATATCCTATCTATAATAATATGGTCAGCTAGGATCATTAATCATGCCAAAAATACAATGACACCAAATCAAATGTAGCAAGCAAAAGGCATTAGGCATAACATACACAGATTGTGTGTGTCAACAACAAGTATGCAATAATAGACATAAAAATCAAAATTTACATATCCTAAAGTTATTCAAACATGTGAGACAAGCATACACACAAAATAATATATTCAACAAATTAGGATATTTATGTTAATCTTAGTATACAACACCAAGAACACCTTCGACGAGGGTAAAATTAAAACAAAATTTTCCAAAGAAGTCTCATCAAACCATGCAAACTTACCTTCTCCATTAAATCACAATAAATTCAAGAGATCATTTCAAATGATGTGTCAATGTTATAGCTTGAGAATACCATGTTAATCCTAAAATACAACACAAAAGTACCCAAATATCAAACAAGACTCAAACACATAAAAAACCTAATAAGTAGACACACACACACACACACACACACACACTCACTCACTCTCTCTCTCTCTCTCTCTCTCTCTCTCTCTAATTGGCATCTTCTAAAGTGGGGTTTCCTCGTTAATTCAATTGGATTTAGTTGTAATTTGTAATAGATCCTCCAAAACTTCTCATGTTGAAAGTGGAGATAAGACGATCCTTTTATCATCCTTATAAAGCCTATATCTATTCTTATAGCCGTTATATGTTACCATACAATCATACATCTAACATCCACCTTAAAGAACATAAGTTGTGTGCATAGGCATGGTATCACATAAGATCTTATCCTCATACTTATCAAGTTTAAGAAAGATGAATACTTGTTTTACTAACCTTGACACTGCCTAAATCATTAAGCCATGGCAATCTATAGGGGTGAGGGAGTTTTGTGGTACAAAGACAAATTCATAATCAATATAGTACTAGAAATATTTGCACAACTCCCACTATCAATCATGGCACATACTCACTATCTATCTTAAACAGATAATTAATTGCATGTCTAGCTAAATAACTACTACAAACATATTTACCAAAACCATACATATTTAATAATAGAGTGGAAGCACTAGTGTAAAGATCCATACATGGTCTTTAAGACATCACTATTTTAATACAAGATCTATCACTAGTACGTAGCTAAATGGAAACCAAAATCAGGCGAAATAGAATAATCTCAAGGGTAGGGAAATCAACATGTACACAAAAACTTAGAATTAATATATTGAAAATAAGCTAAAAATATCATAAAACTACTACACACTTGTTCACATGACCAATTAATCATTGGATTGTAAAGTCAAGAATAAGGTTAGAAGTTACTAATTTTTGGAGAGAGATAAAATTGAATTGGGAATGTAAACCTCAAAAAATATTTCCTTATCATAGGCCAAATTTGGTTTCAAAAATGGAAATAGATATCATATCTAAGGATCTAAACACCTATTAGTCACATTGCTCTGGCGACAATCAAAGATTGATGAGCTAAAAGTTGAACCTAAATCAAACTTAGCTAAGAATTATTTCAAGTTCTATAAGGAATAAACCAAAAATTGAAAGGAAAACTACAACACCCCCATTTTTCCTAACCAATTAACTAAAAAAATAAGAAAAAATATATGCGGAAGCTAAATAAAATGAGGGTATTACCGCCACAACTAGTGTAAGTAGATGCCACTATTTTGCTTACACTATCTGATAAGGCTAGATGAAATAAGAAAATAAATCAATCTTTTTTATTAAACCAAAAAAATAACAATATATAATAAAATGGACAAAGCTAATAGAATGTAAAACGAAAATGGAACGGTTAATACAACCAGAATCTATGAAAGTAGTCATTAGTGGTAAATAAAACTATGAAAATCACCACCACTCTCATTATTCCCCACGATGCATGCCATCCACACCTTGAGCATGTTCATACTCAATCTGCACTAGGTTATCTGCTCACCATGTACATCATGGATCATCACAGTCTCATTTAAAACATGTAACAAGTTAGTTAGGGAAACAGCTAAGTAAAACGTTAGTAGAATGGAATATAATATAGACAAATATATGCACACACATACACACACACACACACACACACACACACACACAACGAATCATGTAAGAAAACCAAATAGGAATAAATGAATATGCAAATATTAATCTTTACTTTAGGTGATTACAACCTCCAATTATTTAAGTGGGTAAAACAACTATGGGTTTAACTAGCAAATCAAATCCGAAGACCTACCACTAATCACGGAAGGATTAGATATCATACCCGAGGCATCCTAGAGGACAAAGTCCAAAGGTGATAACAAAATTCCGAAGACCTACCACCAACCACATGAGGGTTAGAAATCACACCTGGGTCATCCCAGTGGACATAGTCCAAAAGGGATAACAAAAGTCCAAAGACCTACCACCTCGATCATCTTAAATAAGTATGCACATCCCCTAATAGGGTCCAGAGAAGCCTATAGAGTAGACGCTGAGCCTTAACCAGACACGACTGTCAAATAAATAAATATCCACAATAGAAAAGGAAAGACGTTTCTCGATCCCCTACTTCAGGAGGCCAACCCTGAAGGACCCAAATCCCACTTGTTCCACTTAAAATATTAATATCTTATTAAAGTAATCACATAATGCATACAAGCAACTATTCTTCATTAAATCTCTTTCTTTTATTATTCACTTTCCAAATATGAAAAATTTCCCGAATAGGAAACTCTCCAAAATAGTAACTTTTAAAAAATAGAAAGTTCCAACTAGAATAACCAGCTTTTTAAAATTAACTCAAATCTTTAACTAAAATATGGAAGTCACACGTAGATTAAAAGATTAAGCTCGATCAACCTAGGTCAGACATTGATATTTAGTGTTAATATAACCACCCAAAACCCAAGTATTGGTCAAAACCAATATAGCACACCAAAAATTCAATTTTGTAAATTATACTAATTTTTCAGATACGACCAATCCTTACTATAACCTCATCTGTTTTTCACACATAACTTAAAATGAAACTACAATAATTTTTATGAACACTAGACTTGTGGGGATTCGAATTGATATGTAATATGATGGGTAAACTATTATTATTGAATTCTGTGTGATTTTTTTAAAATAGTGCAAAGTTGCATCCAATTCAAATCTACCACGAATTGAAGATAAAACCATAAATTCTTAGACTAATCATATTACATATCATAATGCATAAAATATAGTCATAAGAAGGTATAAAATTATATAATAAATAAAAATCCATATTTTATAGATATCATATTCCACACATATATAATATATGTATATAAGTTAAATAAAATAACGTTACTGAATGTAAAATCCTTATATATAGAATATAAGGTCTTCAAGCATAAAGAATGATCCTATAGCACCAAAATAACTTCATAAGTTGATGATATTGAAATAATAGTTATTACTTGAACTTACATGAAGAAGAAGAAGATCAAAAATTGGATCTTGAATCTATAATATTGAAGATGGTTTAATATTTTGATGAATCAACTGAAGGTCTTGATGAATTAATTGAAGGTCTTGATGAATTAATTGAAGATCTTGATGAATTGGTTGAAGATCTTGAAGAACATTAGTGGGAGGTATAAAACAAACTCCAAAGCACTAGAAGAGAAATAAAAATGCAGGTTTGGCTTTTAGGGCTTGGTATCACCAATATTGATGGGTATTTTTTACTAATTTATGTTTAGATATTTGAAAATATTAAAATACAAAAGTTTTAGATATTGAATTTATATTTTTAACGAAAAAAAATCATCTAATTTCGTTATTGTATGAAAAAGTTATAGCCAATTTATTGAATGCTGGTCTGTTTATCTACGAATTTACACAAACAAGATAAAGAAAGATAAGTCATATAATATCATTTAAGATAATTAGTAGATGCTAATTAAAGACACTAATAAATAAATAAAAGTATAATAGTTTATCACATATAATAATAAAAATGTATCTCTCTTCAAAATACTCTCTTTTTTCCCAAAAAAAATATTTGTTTATGAAATTCTCATTTTGCCCTTTTGTTATTCTTTACAAAATAAGGGTTTAAAATAGTATTTTAAGTTGTGGAAAAATTCCAACCACTAATATAACAATATATTTAAAAGATTTTCAACGCATGATAACATGAAAATAACTATTTTCTAAAAATAGTAACTTTTGGGTTACCAAAAGTATTATAAAAATAATAGTTTTTCTTAAAACTTCTAAAACTAAAAAGAGAGTTTTTTCTTAACATTAAAATGAATAAAATAGTATCAATATAACACAATTTCAATTCCAAATATGAGTGATTACATCCTCATAAAAAGTTAAACAATGATCACCAAAAGAGTATATTAAAAGATTTAATATTATGGGGTATAACAACAAAAAAGAAGAAGAAAGAATTAACTATTATTGTAGAGTCAATGCAAAAATTAAAGAGTCTTTTAAAGTATAAGAACAAAAATCACCGAAATCACAACATTAAAGAAAAATTCCTTTGATCCTTGACAAGTGAAAATAGATTAGAGGAATATTTCAATGATTTTGCAAGAAGCATATGATAAACTTGAAGTATATTGGTGTGGATGAGAGAAGATGACAACCTAGAAAAGGTGGGATAACATTGGAACTCGTAGATTAAAATTGGAAACACACGAATCACGCAACCCATGCACTATTACAAAATGAAGTGATCTTGATTAGGGATAAATGTAAAATGAGGATATTTGTAGTGTTTCAACATGGAATTAAATTAATCCCAAGAGAAAACTTAAGAATCATAGGGATATGATAAGGAACCTTCTTCACTATACCAATTGAAACCAACAATGGAATAAAAGGGATGCAAAAATTTCAAGGAAAACAAGAATAGAAGAGGAAGAATTACTCTCACTAAGTTTGCACTCTCAAGAAATTTTGATTACAACTAACTTGATTTTATAGTAGAGGAAGAAATGATCTTGTATAGCCAAGGACAACAAGATTATCCCTAACTATGGTTAGCTGAGAATTAGAACAAGAATGACTTAACATAATGAGACCTAACAACATTAGGATTCGTCCATAACTAATATCCTAACCGCTACTCTAAGATACAAAACATATCACTTAATAACACTTAAGGTCCTACTAAAGCTCGTAAGATGTGGGTTGGTTAATACAATCAAATGATTTCCCATGTTGGACAGTAAATATACAAATAATGCATTAAGAAATTAGTCCATGGATTTACCATGACTTACTAGGCTAGCAAGTGATATTTAGCCCATTCTGAGGAATTAATTCCTAATATTTTGATCAAATCTCAAGCCCACAACCCAAACTAGCTATAATCCTAAACTATCCCACTTGATCAGATACTAATATCATATCAATATTAAACCTATAGAGACCACAATAATAACCCCAAATTAGTAGCAATAATATTCTTAATATCATAAAAATAAAAGGAAATATTTAGACTAAAATTTGAGTTGAAATATAAAAAATAAATAATTTAACTAATTAGAGTTTACATCTGAAGTATAGATTTGTATGCATTGGGAGGAAAAAAAAGTTATCATGTTGCATGAAAAGTCCAATAGTGTTACAACAAATATGGTGCCCCAAGGGTGTTCATGGATAATATATTAAGTGTTTTGAATATTATATTCTTGGATATCTGGTAAAAAGCTTTGAATATTAGATATTTGAGGAGAAAAAAAACATCGAATATCATACACATCGGATATTTAAAATTTTAAATTGGATAAAAATAATTTGTTAGATAGCCAAAACTTTTGAGTAACTTATAAATAAGAAATATTAGATAAAAAAATATTCAATTGAAAAATAAAAACTTATTCAATTTGAACTTATAAGATCTAATGATTTGATTTGAGTCTTAAATTACATTATATTCAATTACTAATTACAAAATTTGGATAATATTTAATAAGTTATTAATTAAAAAAATAAAATTAACTTACAAAAAAAGGAAAACAATAAATAAAGATATAATCCACCAAGGCATACAATAATCTTGGCTAATTACCTATCCCAACCAAAAACTTCACCATTAGTTTTTCCATTTCAAATTACACGCATACATGATTATATGCATTAAAATACTATAAAAAATAAACAATTTTTAGAATATATATTTATATAATTTATGAAATCTAATATTATTTATATTTATTGGATAAAATATCTAATTTATTTAACTTTTTATTGACTATATTGGTTTTTCTATTTAAAAAAAAAGATTAATTATTTAATTTTTTGGATAAAATCAATTTGGATATTAGATGGGTTCATAAAATATTAGATATCATGGACAACTCTAGTCCCAACTATCATTCTAGAAGGTTTTAGTTGAGAAGACTTATAAAATTGGCATTTTTTTAGTGGATTTGGATTAAATATTAACTTCAATGTTGTTACTAGCTCACCAATGTTCAAAAGCATTTATGAAGGTCGACCCCTAGATGTTCATCATACGGTGATTGACACATAATATCATATGAATTGTTCTATATCTAACGATATTTATGCAGAGTAGAAACTTTTTATCATAACCATCCCACCTCATCAAGGATCAAAGAGAATTATTTGCAAAGCATTAAGAAGCTACTAGAAAGGATGTTAAACGTGTATTTAGAGTGTTATAAAGGCATTTCACAATTATTTGCGGCCTAACATATTTTTGGGATGTGGCTAGGCTAAAGAATATAATATAGACATGCATCATATTACATAATATGATTGTCGATGATGAACATGATACTTACTCAAGTAATTATGGCATGGATACATTTGATAATGCAAACAATTATATTGTCCCACCCTTGTTTAATCATAATATGATAGTTGACATCGATTCTTATCTTTAGAAGACCACTGAAGTATGAGATTGTTTATCCCACCATCACCTTCAATTAGATTTAGTAGAACGGGTTGGCAACATTTAGGAACAAATAACTAGATTTGGTACTTCCTTACTTAATTATCTTTTGTTATCATTTATGTATTTGCTGTCAACTTAGTACTTTGTATTGTAGTATTTAGGTACCGCCACAATAATATTTGAGCGCTGTACTATTTACATATTTTACATAATTTCTATGTCCTTTTTGTGTTTTATGTTGTAATATTTATGTATTACTACATGGTTGTTTATATTTCATAATATTTATGTAATTGCTATGATATTTTATGTTGTATTAATATCAATGTAATGTCATAAAATTATTTGAATCTTGCAATACTATGTAATTTATTTGAACATAAGAACTAATATTCTACAAAAATATTTAACTCTAATTTTTATATTATTATATGAATGTAGGTATTTTAGAATAAATTATTGATGAACACATATTTTTATATGTTTTATAATCTTTCATCCTAGAATTTTGGACTCTATCCCCAAATTCGTAAATTTTATATGCAATATAAATTAAAATATACTGTAAGAAAATAAGATTGGATATCGAGGATGAGGTCGAGTTTCGGATATTTGGTAGGATTTTAAGGTTGGGGATGAAAAATTATTAGGGGATCGGGTCGGGGATTTCTTGATAAAAAAAAAAGGGATCGATATGGATTCAGAGATAATTTTATTTATCGGGTTTGGGGATGATGATGGGTCCTAGTCCCTGACCAACCTCGTTGTCATCCCTATAGAAAACCCATTGGACAATGGTAACATAACAATCTCTCTTGTTAGTGTTTTCTTGTTCGGAGTTGGTGAAAAGGAATAAAGTTTTTTTAACTTAAATAATTTTTTATCCATTTTAGTACTTGAGTTATTGAATTTAATTTTTTTTATAGTGGTGATGGACCGGACTTAATATCATACGTGTGCGTTGGCCGTTCCAGATCGGGGTGGGATGGGTGGGTGGAGGTTCCAATAGGTCTGAGTCCAACATTCTTTTTTATTGAAAATTTATTATGTTTTTAACCTTCTCTTCTTACATAGTCTTCATTAATGATTCTTTTCCACTTTGACTGCTTCAACACGCGTTTTTAATACACCGTTGGTGGTCGTTTCTTTCCCACTTTGAACGCTTCAATACACATTTTTAATGCACCATTGGTGGACTGATTCATAAAGAATCGGTGGACGTGGATAGGTAGGTTTTTGTTTTCTATATATAATATTGTATTTTATTTGGTAAAAGAAAGATCACAATCGAAAACTCTTCTATTTCTAATTTTAGATATATTTGTTAGATAAACTTCTATGATTTCTATATCTTTCAATCTCGAGCGTATTATATTAAAGGTTTATTGTGTTAACCTTGGGGACGAATCGACACTATAGGATTACACTAGAGGTCCGGCTGTAATTTGTTTTAAGTCAGCGTTTTATTTGCGACACAACAACGTCTTTCAATAAGTGTTTTTGCAACTTAATTTTGATCTATACATTTATCTTATAATTGGTAATATTGCGTATATTTCTCCAACAACAACCCCTATATAGAGAAAGCTATAAGAATTTCAAAACACAACATAGAGAAGAACCAATCTTTATTGTTCTTTCTCATTGGCCATCTTTCCTTTCTTCGGATTTATTTTGTTCAGTACTCTTGGTATTCATTTTATGCAAGTTTCAATCTTTTGTTTTTCAATCAAATTTTTATACTTCCTTTAAATTTAATTCAACTAATATTTTTCAGTTTTGTTTTATAAAAGTTATGTGTTTATTTATTATTGGAGTATTCATTATTTAATATGTCAGGTTAAATTAGTATGGGGTAAGAAGATAATTAATTATTACAAAATAGTTGATTGTTAGATGTGATTTGAATTTAGTTGTTATGCATATTTTTTTATTTAGATTGATAAATTATGTTTACTTATCACTTATCCAAGATTAGTGCCTTGTTATCTAGCTTGCTTACTTAATTAATTCATGAGTTAAGTCGGATATTAGAATAATATGGTTAATCCATAATTGTTAACTTACTCATCTATAGTTAGTAAATAGATTGGTTAATTTATAAAACAATGATATTACTTCAATCTAGTTTATACATATTTAAAACTGCATAATTCGAACGAGCTGTAATTATAGTTCTACTTAGTTGCTCACTAATCATTAAAAACTACCATTAATTGAATATATAGATCTTATCTAAGAATATAAAGCATACACATGTGGGCTTTTATAAATTAATATATAAAATAATATATGACCATATTATTCAATAATTAATTGATATCCCCATGCTCAAAATGTTGTCCGATACATATTATCTCATAATTATTATTTGATTAGTCTTTTTAATTGTTATTTTTATTCTTTTCGGTAATAGTAATTACTTTTTCATTATTTAACAAATGGAGAGATTAACTTGATAATAGAAATTGATAGATTAAATATTAACTTCTATGGAATCAAACCTTACTCATGCTTGGTATTTATTTACATGTCTAGGATTTAATTTGGGTGCTTACGACAATGCATCAATTACCATCAATTGCAACTGTTAAAATTAATTAATCTTAAAATATTATCTCTCAATATTTAATTTTAAAAGTGTTTTAGAAATATTTATATTTTTTTATTAATATAATATTCAAATAATATCTTATATCCATTTTAGTCAAAACTTAAAATAAAAGAATAACTTGAAAAAATATCTTAAAAAAAACAAACATAAAACAAAATCCTCTAAAACTAAAATCTCTACAGTGAAGTCAGGGTCAGTCCTAAAAAATTGGATGCCCGATGTAAATATTTAAATGGACCCTATAATTTTTTATATTTATCATTTTTGAAAAAATTTGATTTAATATTTTTAATTTTTTAATATAACTAAATTCATATATAGAATGTGACTACTAAATTAAATATTTGACTTATGTCATGTACTATAACAAAGATATCTCAGATAGAAGTTAGCATCACTTATTTAGGGAGAAAACAAAGGTTTAATTTCCATATGTTATAGCTAATATTTCATACTTCTTACTAAAAGTTAATATATGACCTACTAGAAAGCTTTTTTTTTTAGTAATTTTATTTTTAAATAATTAGTTATAAAATCTAACAAAATAGTTTTTCCATGACTATTTTTTTTTAAAAAAAAAAGGGGAGGGGAAATAGATTTCCCATGTCATAACTAGATAATTCAATTGGCGAGGATTAAAAAAACAAGAATAAGAAAGAGAAAAATGGGAAGAAAACAAAACAGTTTGTAAAACCGTACCCGTAACTAGGACAAACAAGGGAAAAATAAAATAAAATAAAAACTTCCCTAAGTGGATAATGTCACGGTAGGTATTAGTAGGAAAAGCTAACATGGGAAAGTAAGGAAAGCAACCTTAAGTAGGACAAATAAGGGGAAAATATAAACTAAAAGAAAAGACTTCTCTAAAAAATAATGATACGTTATGTAAGAATAGGATTATAGGAAAAACTAAATTAAGAAAGTAAAGGAGGGAGGGGGGGGGGGAGAGAGAGTAAATAGTCCGCATTAATAAAAGATGATAGCTAATGGACACGAACTTGGTTGGGTAGAGGGACACACAATTGTCGTCACTGGCACCGCTTTGCTATGAGTGAATATTTGAAGATCTATATTTCCTTTTGCCTTTAATTATAATCGGTCATAAAAAAAATGGGATCAGATTGATTTAGTTCAACTAATAAGATTATATGTTGGGATGTCAACCAATATAAAATTATTTAGATATGGGATGAACTCATAGAAGATGATGATATACTAGAAGAAAATATGAAGTATACGTTAAAAATAAATGAGGGAGTATCCAGTTCAAGTGGTAATAGTAATGATGATGGAGAGATTTCCTTAAGTATGTTTTATTGTAAAAATTGGGATAATCTTGATCCTATGTAAAGAAATTTATTGGTGAAAAAACATCATGCGATAAGTTCATTAATGCAAAAAAAATATCCTAAGGATGGAATGAAATTAAGATTTTCTTTCAAATTTTATGACAAATACTCACCCAATGGTGAGAAGCATTATCGGGTTTGGCGTCTAAATGGGTTAAAGTTGTCTGTGAGACTAGAAAATAGTCAAGTCATTGATAATTTTGTGCAAGAGCAAATCAACAAAAAGATGGAGCATTAGAGAAAGGTTTTGTGAATATTGTTTGCATTGGTGAAGTTTTTGGCTAAATAAAGTGGCATTTAGTGGAAGTAATGAAAAGATTTATGAAGGTAGTAATGAAAATTTTATGGTTTTAGTTGAATTGGTTCTTGGGTGCAATTCGACCTTAAAGGATCATATTCAAAAGAAGAAAAATCATGATATTCATTAACATTATATGAGTTACAAGATCCAAAATGAGGTTATATCCCTGCTATCTTATGAAATTAAAGATGCAATATTAAAAACGATTAAATAAGCCAAGTAATTTTCAATAATATTGATTACACTTCTAATATTAGCAAGCAAGAACATATGACATTGATATTAAGGTATGTTGATGTCTCTATGGTTCCAATAAAGGTTTAAGAATAATTTTTAGAGTTTTTGGTTGTGAATGATACAACAAATCAATGGTTGTTTGAAGACTTGCAAAATGCTCTACACCATAGTGATCTTGATATTGATAATGTTAGAGGTTGGGGCTAGGATAATATATTGAACATGAAGGGGAAACACAAAAGTGTATAAAGAAAGCTTCTACATGTTAATCCTAGAGCATTTTATACACCTGGCGGTTTTCAATCTCTCAACTAGACACTTTTAAATATAGCATTATCTTGTGGTAAAGCTGTACATTTTCTTTTGAGTTGTGCAGTGTATTTATACATTGTTTGCATATTCTACAAAAAAGTGGAAGCTTTTGAAAGATATTATCTTAGAAAAAAGTTTCACTTTGAAGTCATTGTCGACTACTAGATGGGAACGTAGAATAGATAGTGTGAAAGCAATTGTAACTCAAGCTTTTGGAATACGAGATTCTTTACTTGAGCTTGCTGAATGTGAGATAGACGCCAATATCAAAATTTAAGCTATTTATTTGGCAGAGTATGAACATGAAAATTTTAAATTTATTGTAGGCATGGTGATTTAGTATCAACTCTTAGCTAAAGTTAATATAGTTAGCAAAGAGTTACAAACTAAGGACGCGCGCATTGATATAGCAATAAATAGTGTGAAGGCATTGGTTGCTTTTTTCAAAGAGTATAGGAAGATGAATTTGCAAGATTTTGGATAGTGCTAGAGATATTGCTTGTGGATTAGATATTGATATGATGTTTCTTAACAAAAAGAAAAGAAGAATAGTTCGAAGGAAAAAACATTTTGATGAGTTTGCCAATGAATCCCCAAAACCAGCCAATGTTGAATGACCTCAAGCATGTTTTAGTATTCAATACTTTGCATAGTTGATCAAGCAATCAATTATTTGGAAAGAAGATTTGAGCAATATAAGCAATATGAAAACATCTTTAGCTTCTTATTCACAGCAAAAAAAAGTTGAAATCTTTGGGTACCTATAAATTGAATATAAGTTACACAAACCTTGAGAAGAAGTTACAGAATGGTCTCATTTTAGATATTGATGATGATAATTTATTGGATGAATTGCAACTATCACAAAAAATATTTGAGAGAAGAATATGATCTAGCTATTGCAATACTAAATTTTTGAAAAGAATGAATTGTTATCCAACTAGTTATCTTACATATAGAATTTTGTTGACTATTACTATTATAGGTGCAAATGAGTTTTTTAAAACTAAAGTTTTAAAATCTTACTTGCAATCAATTATGTTATTGAAAAGATTAAATAATTTACCTCTAATTTCAAATGAAAATGAGTTTAACAAAATTCTTGATTATGAAAAATTAATCAATTGTTTTACCTCTAAAAATGTAATAAAATCAATATTTAAAAAGAAGTAATGCACCCATTTTTATTTTCTTTTTTTGATAATCTTTTTGGGACGGTATCAATTTAGTATTGAAGATTTGAAAAATAATTGTAGTGCTTACTCTAAAAAATATTATCAATTTATAAATTAAGCATTTTTCATTGTACAAGTGTTTCTCATATGTTGATTGCCTTGTTATTTGCTCTTACCAACGGTTATATTATCGAAATTTTTTGATCCAAGATTTTGCCAATTAAAAATTTAATGATTGCCGTATATATCTTCTATCTAAAATATGTATATTAAAGTATATAGCATCTCTATATATTGATAATCTATATTTTGATTTATTATTTAGTAAACATACATAAATATTTTGATATTAAAAATCAAAAATATTATATTTGATATTCACGAATGTATAATAATAGAATAAATTAGGCCACATCATAATACTGGCACACGTCCCGTCTGACTCAGGACCGGCCCAGTGCTGCAGCCATTGCCATATCAGATTGACGCCAGTAAGGCCTTTGCTACTTGCGAGTCATTGGCTAACGTTACTCAGCAGTCACCGTAAAAAACAATCATTGACCAAAATTTAGGAAATTTTCTTTTGAGTTACAAAGCAAAACGAATCATCTTAAACAACATAGACAGCAAAAAGGTAGTTATACAAAAGCATGCAGTTATCAGCTGCATGGAAAAAGAAAAAGGGACCTCTTCTCTAGCCATTTCCTTCCGAAATCTACAACTTAGTACTTCCTCTTCCTAATCTTGAAACTGGACGACCTTATGACGTCGTCATCCATCTTAAGAGCTGCCTCAAGTGTCTCCATGGATTCTGGTTTAGTGAAATAGGTGAAAAGAAGGTAAATGCCATCCAAGTAAGTATTGGTCTCTCCTGCTTTGTTCTTCTTCTTAATGCTGTACGCCAGTGGTATTACTCCTCTGTTGAAGACTTCGATGTACATGCCGCCCCCGGCTACAAGCAACTGCCGGATGAAAAATGAATAACATTCTCTTCAGCACACAGCATTCTTTTAGCAGAAAGCTGAAACTGATAATTCACAGAAAGCAATAAAAAAGAAGACAAGAACTCGTCCTATGACAGGAATCAAATAAGGCAAAGCAAGGATCGTTGCTTTCAATCTAAGTATAACTGACAGGGCCAGAATACTGGATAATTCACATAAGATCATTTCGTAGTATAAATCCTAAAGCAACAAACTGAAACTACAATCACCGGAGATGTTATACGCCATGGAAAGAAAAACTGTCCTATGAGGCTATGACATATATCAAAAATGTAAAAGCAAGGCTCAGTGCTCCATTCTAAATACTTGACTTAATAGATGGTGCATACTTGAGTCCCTCTTGAGTATAGTTTCTTAAGGAAGAAATCAAAACTTCAACCAAAGGACAGGGCACACACCATGAAAAAAGGAAGCCAACGATTGTCCTATGAGGCTGTGGCAGCTATCAAATAAGGACTGTAAAGCAGGGCGCAGTACTTCATTCTAAATACTGATAGCACCGGTTTTACTGACTACAGAGCGCTTATCTGAATCATTCTGTTGTATAATTTCCAAAATAAATAATCCAAATTTCAACCAAGGGACATGAGTATATGGTTTCCTTCTTTTTTTGGGGGGGCTGTAGCAGGGGGTGAGGTGAAATCTATAGCACTGTTCACGTCAACAAACTTCCACTAGAGCTACTTCAGGATGCAGGTTTTTTTTTTTTTTTTCCACTCCTCCTCATTCGACATGACACAACTTCTATTTCTTGGCGAAGGAGAAAGAAAGGCAAATTGACCAGGAGCTCCGCCTTTGACAAACATACATTTAGACCTTAAAAGCCTTCACTGTTTTCACCACATCGAATCACATCTTTGAAGAGACAGTTGTACCACAATTATAAATCATTATTTTCAAACTCCAGAGAGGCTGAGGCACCTCTATATTTGCTGAAATAATGGACATGCAAGGAAACACAGCTTGGGCTCTGAATGCCGGATTTTCATTCCTCATACACCATGATAAAACTTTATTTTTTGTCAAGGACAAACGAAGACCAATTGACCAGGAAATCCACCTTTGACTAGCATACATTTAGAGCTTCAAATACTTCACTGCCCATCTTCGAAGAGAGAGTTGTGTCTCGATCATAAAATGTTTTGGTTATACTCCCCAGAGTCAGAGACACCACTTATTTTCTGAAATATGTGTCATGCATCTTGAGCTCTGGTTGAAATTCACTTCCATACTCGAGGCTTTTTCTAAAGCAGTATGTTATAGATAAAAAGTAGCCCATAGGAGCCCAGCTCGTAACATATTCTCTCAATATCAGGAAGCCACAGTAGAGCTTCGGATATGCAGCTGAATGCATGCAATTGGATCTTGTGTGGGGTCAGCCTACCTCTCTTTGAGGTCTCTTATTTATCTGCAAAAAATGTCATGTTTGCCTCTCTTTGGGTGGAAGGATGGACTAAATATATCTTGGATTATTATTGACTTTTATCTGCAAATTTTTGAGCCTAAAATAGGAAATTTTAAACTGTAGGCAAAAGCTATTGCTAGAGCCACATTGCCCCATGCAGGATTGAACTACAGACCTTCAGTATAGAAGACTGACGCTCTACTACTTTAGGGGCAATTACTAATAATAAATTCCAATTTAACTGGGTTTCACCTAAAAAAAAAACCAGCATCTGTCGGTATCGCCAAAATATGAAGAAAATATATTTGTCTCCATGCAGGATCGAACCGCAGACCTTCAGTTTACATGACTGACACTCTACCACTAAACTATAGGGGCTGACATCAGCCTCGTAACCTTTTCATTTCTATGCTCGGATACAAACACAAACCTCCGGCACGCCAAAATCAGTAATATCCACAGCGACGTATGCCTCAATTGGCATACCAGCAGCAGCAGTAAAGAAAATCATTTGTCATTCAATTAAACCAAACTTTAGAATGAAAGCTAATTTTATTGAGTAATTCGGATATTAAACTTCAATTCAATACATTCCGTGTAAATAATTAACAACAATGGCATTTGACACCCATAAACGAGTACGGCCGAGCTTAATTTCACAAATCATCCAGATTAAACACCAAAACAGCCATCAATATAAAATCGTTCAAAAGGATTCGAGAAATTACCTCTTCATATTTCTGGGTAAGAGCAAGACGCTCATCTTCAGTCATATCAGGTCTCAAGACCGCCATAGTCTCGTATTGACGAAGCCCAGGGGGGCACTGAGGCTCCGGTTTCTCCTCAGCAACTGCTGCCACTGATGGAGGCGAGTCATCGTCTTCTCCGAATCCTCCTTCAAAAAAGGAGGCAGAAAAGTCAAGAGTCTGTGCTCTGACGGACAAGCCGTAATTGCGCCGGGGCTGGGAATGTTGGGGTTTGGTGTTCTTCGTGTGCCAGGGCTTATAAATGTGACCGAGGGACGGTGATCGATTAAAAACTCGTGAGCTCGATTTCAGATGTAGAGGAGTGGAAGAAGAAGAAGATGGGAGAGTTGAAGTGAGAGAAACAGACGCCATTTTTAGAGCTTTTTGAGTCCCCCTCGACTTCGAGCAAGGAAAGGGACCGGAAACAGATAAGGATTAAGGAGTGCGCAATGCTGCTGCCTCGCTCCAGTCCTCGATAATGGGCCGTGGATTGGATTATACGGTTTTAACTTTTTCATTTCTCGTATTCCGCAATGACTAAGGTTTCGTTTGGTTAATGATTTAAATTAAATTAAATAAATAATATAAATTCATGTATTACCAAAAACAAACCCACAAATAAATATTCTCCGAAAAAAATAAGATAAATAATCTGCAGATTTTTCTTAAATAATTTTTTGTTACTATAATCAAGAAAAATTAATACTTTTTGATATTTGCTCACTTATAATAAATTACATTAAATAATATAATGATATACCTAGATAATTAGTTTACTAAAATGCAAATGATGATCTGTTTGGTGAGCTTATGGATAGTTATTGGCTAAAGATGAAACAAAACTTGTTTATAAATTAAGAAAGCATGTTAAAGATATCCTTAAGGCTATGGTAACAAAACTAAAACTAAAAATATTTATCATTTAATAATAATAGCTTACTAATATATTTAACATACACTTTTAGATTAATATAATTTATTGAATGAAATTAAATACTTATCTATATCTCCAAGGTCTATTATTAGCAAAACTTGATAAGTTAATAGAACCTAAACTTACATTCTCTTTAGCATATATGTCAACCCATTTAGGAATTTTTTTTATAACATTTAGCATAATTTCAATTAGATATCATGTATTTTAAATGATCTCCTTTAGGTAATATGTATTGTATTTATTTTTTATTTCTCTTTGATATTATCTTATTAATGTTTTAGTTTTATACGACTAAGATTATACTTTTTTAATATTGAATATTTTAAAATATGAGTTGGATAAATAAAATATTTTAAATATTCTTTTTATTCATTCGGTATTTCCTAGAATTTTGTTAAAAAAAGAACATGAAATTGTTAAAGAATTCAAAAGGCAATCTAAACAAATCTAAAAGCTTTAAAAAAAACTAAAAATGTTCATATAATTGTACTAATTTGGATTTAAAAAATTAAAACACATAATACCAAAATGAGATTATTTAATATACACGATGTCTATATGAAATTATGTGATATGTCATGATACCTAAGTAAAATTTATTTAAGGTGATGTATATTAATATTTTTAAACACATACTTTGTTATTAATGTGTTTTAATTTATGTAAGTTGTGATAAAACTAACTGTAGTTTTATAAGTTTATAAAATAAAAATAAAAATACCCTGTTACATTATAAGAAATTGATAAATAATACAAATTATCAAACATATCCTCAACGTCCTCCCTTCATAATCTAAATGGATGTTTGGCATACTCATATGTTCCTTGTAAATTAATCTTCGAGCACTTATTTTGTACTTTAAATAATTTCACCTTTAAATTTATTAAAATATGAAATTAATTGAGTTGGTATATACAATTAAATCCTTTGAAACTCTTTTAAAATTAGTTTGAAAACTTTTTTAAAATTTATTTTGCTCTATTTCATTTTTGATATAACATAATATCTTTTTTTTTGTAAACTTTTAAAACTATTCATACTTTATTCACAACTAATTATAAAATAAATAAATAATACACACATATATATATATACACAAACAAACGTGGCTTGGAATAAAATAAAGATCAGGTTTTAAATTATTAAACAGCCTTTTAGTGGCAACTCGTATCACTTTTCTAATCCCTCCATGATCCAGAAATATTTCTTTGCCTACGGAGAAAGAAAGGGAGCAAGCGAGGGAGCTTGGGTTGAATAGAGTGAAGGGCTATAGAAGTGCGACAAGCTCAGCACAGGGAGAGAAAGAAGGGACAACGAAGATTTAGATGGATCCAAAGCTGAGGGAAGTAAGTCAGACGTTTGATCGCTTCAAGGCAGCATTCGTTCGCAATGATTTTCATGCCTGCACGAATCTGCTCTCCGAAGTGAAGGTATTTTCTTTTACCTCTGCTTCCTTCTCAAAAAACCCTAATTTTAGATTTGAAACTTTGTATCTTTCTTACGTAATTTGTAATTTATCATTAGAATTCAAGCTATCAATCTTTCATTGAACCTTAACTGCGCTGCAACTCTCACATTTGAGATGCAAAAATTTGTCTTTCATTCATACTCGTTGGTGATTGTTCGTATCAAAGGAACACATTTACCCAGTTCGTTGCTTCATTAATAATTTTTTATGAAGCGATTTTTTTTTAAATATTGTTGTTGTTGTTCTTCTTCAATGTAAGTAATTCAATGGGATGCTTGAGCTTATATTTATGCTAGAAGAAAAGTTTGAAAATTACTACAAGTTCAATCGAGCTCAAATTCAATCTCATATTGGTAGTACTCAACGGACGACCGTATCTATTTGATTTATAAAATACGGTTGATAATTGTGAAGGTGAAAAACGACTTTCCAGTGTTGGAGAAATAGCTCTGATGCGCTAATTTCCTGAACTACGTATGACAGACGTATTATAATTAGTTGTGGATTTCTATTGGTCCTGCTTTTGTTCTGTTGTCTTTCTTAGTTAAATACACATGATAATTGCACTGTTCTTGATTTCAATTTAGTAGCGTTGTGATATTTTGCAGTCATTGATTTCATATGTTGCAGGTCTTGCTGACCGGATTTAGAAGCCTTCCACCATTATTTGAAGATACACCCAATGCTGTTCACGAATTGACTTTAGCAAGTACTTTTCTCTACCTCTAATGGATTTTATGTTCCTCAGGTCTATCTATGCACACAATTAGTGCATGGTTGAAAGATTAACATGTAATGATTTTCTTGAAAGCTACGTTTTCTGTGCTCTAAGACGGTCAATGTTCAAACATCACTCTTGCTTTTATAAATAGAACATCTTCAGTCTGAGATATACGCTTTGACTATATCATTATAGTTATCATTCATATAAATTTTTGGCAATTATCTATCATGAATTCATCATGTCTAAAGAACTTGTAAGTAATGTAATAATTCATCAAGAAACTTTGGTGGGACATGTTTTAGTAATTGTGATTTTTCTTCTATTTTTTTGAAAGAATTATAAGTAAGATTCGCTTAACTAAAAGATTATTGCCTTATTTTTTTGTGGTATGGAAATTTTGATTCTACTTCAAATTTTAAGCATATTGTCTGATGTATCTTTTTCCTGTTCCCTCAAAATTTTCTATCATTCTGCCATCATAGCTTGCAAAAGAACTGTGAAAAACGAAGGAGTATTCCTCCAATATCCCTCAACAAAGACCATCTAGACAAAAGTTTTTGGAAGAGGCTAAGTGTATATTCGTGAGAGAAAAGATAAGAGGATTTAGGATTAGGGAGGGTTGGGAAAAGAAAGAAGGATTTTGAAGTTTTGCCTCACTAGAGAAGCTTCACAGCAGTTTCTGAGCAGCAAATTAGAGAGGACGATGTCTTGGCACAATAGGGGTAATCAGATCTGTGCAGCAAAGAGATATAGGTGGCTGCCACAGGATCTTTTAAATTCTAGTGGTGGTAGGTTCTTCAAAACAGCATTTGTTTTCTTTACATAATATATAAATGTAAACTTCTTTGGAGATGTTTCTTTGTATCTAGATCAAAATTTGCCTTCCTTAAATGGTTTCAGATTATACATTGCAACATAAGTCATGTGCTGAACCCTTCTGACTTTTTTGCTTAATCTGATTTCTATAACTGATATTCCTCAGGGGACATATATGAGCACGCTGTTGTTCTAAGTGTTAAGATGGAGGATCAAGATGCCTTTGAAAGGGACTTTTTGCAGTTGAAGCCATATTACACTGATGTGAGGTTAGTTGGGTATTGACAGTTATAACATTATGTTGTTTATGATTACCTTGTGTATAAATTCATCAAGCATGCATTGCCCAAATTTCCATGGAAAGTAGATGGAAGTATAAAAATCTGGATGAAGTGTGTACACAAGATGCCTAACAACGTTTCTTGAAAAAAAGATGCATATTGTATGGCAAGAAACTCCATAAGGTCGGTGCTTGAACCTGTATGGAAAGGCCAAAGAGGCACTGTCTTTTTTGCATGTGATACCCTCCTGTGTGATATTGTTTAATTTTTTGGTTTACAGAAAGCAGTCAAGTTTTACATCATGAAATAGAGTTCAACATTATAACTCTTAATGATCTGTGGTACCTGCATTGATCTTTTATAAGCAAATGATTTTGTCATTATTGGCTTTTATCTTCTGTTGAAGCAGGAGCCGAGTTCTGCCATCTGCACAAGAGTACCCAATCTTAGGTCTCAACCTGTTAAGACTTCTTGTCCAGAACAGGATAGCTGAGTTCCACACTGAACTGGAGTTGCTTTCATCTGATGCAATGGAGAATCCTTGCATTAAGCATGCTGTGGAACTAGAACAATCATTCATGGAAGGGGCTTACAACCGTGTCTTGACTGCTAGACAGACAGTGCCTCATGAAACTTATGTCTACTTCATGGATCTCCTAGCCAAAACAGTGAGGTAATTTCATTTGCCCAGTGGCTTATTAAGTTTTCATGCTAAGTCGCTTTGTTTAGAATAATTTGCTTCAATACACCAAGAGAACAATGGCAATTAAGGAGAAAATGCAGATTTTTCTTTCCAACTCATTAGCACATTGTTTGTTCCAAACTTCAATTATTAAAGACAAATTTGTAGTTTAGTCATTACTGAGCAATCTTATTCATTCTTCTCGAGTGTGTGCAGCTTTTTATGGATAATTCTAGGGAATACCATCTTTGTTTGGCAAATATAGGGATAGGGTGCCATCAGGGGTTTAGGTGTTCATGGTTTGGTTAATGCTATTAACTAAACCAAACTGCAATTTTGCAGTTATTTTTTTTTTCTTTTACCAAACCAAATCATATTTTAAATTTAACTTAACTAAACCTAACTGCAAATTTGCAGTTTGGTTTAATGCGGTTAATGGTTAACCTAAATATTTAAAATACTATAAAAAATGTTCATGCCTGTACTATTATCTACTGCCTGCTCATATATTATTTGATGCCATTACAAAATTAAACCAGACCACAATAATTCAGCAGGCTAAACTATTAGATATATACGACGAAAATAATATGAATATTAGGGTCTGTGTATATTAAGTATATATATTTATTAAAAAAGTATAATGTGATTAAATGGTTAAGGGTTAATTAACCAAAATTTCGGCACCCTCTCCTTTAACCAAACTGTTTTAAAAAATCCTTCACCAATCCATAATGTGTACACTCCTAAGTGCCATATGGTGTCTGATTTTGCTGTCGCTCTGTAAGTGGGGGGTTGGGTGGGGGCTATCACAGTTCTGAGAGCCTCTGTCGAAGTTACTCTGTTACTTCATTGCATCATCCAGCGTTCAGAATTTTTTGCAGAGATGGTCTATATTATAATTTAAAAGTGGATTTCTGTAAGTAACTACGTTGGCAACTATTGTTTGAAAATGTAGTGAGCTATGGTGACATGTCATTATCATTATTCATGTGTTGTCATTGTTATGTAATGCTTTCAGTCAATTTCTGTGCTTCATAAAAAATAACGAGTAACCTGTAGCATTTTGCACGGTGGCATTTAATTTGAACATCAGAGATGATGTCTTGTGATACTTCAAGGTAACGTGTGACCTCTGAGCACTAGAAATGAAGGCAGTAAGGAGTATTCACAATTAACATCACTAGATTTGGTTATCATTGTGAGATAAAAAATGGTTTAAGGGCTAGGCTTCGACTGTAGTTCTTAAGTGAAGTGAATAAACTGAATGACCTCACTAGACACTGTTCCTAATGTTTGTGAAGGATGACTTGACTACCTCTAACCTGATTACCTCTAGCCTTGTCATAAATCCACTGCTTAAGTGCTCTAGAATTTGCTTTCTGAAAAATGGTTACAATCGTAGTTTTGATGGCATGTAATGTGACATCCTTTATCCCCTGGTCGCAAAGTGTAAATAAATAACTAAAATTGATTTGTTGAATCATATGAGATGAAGAATTGATGTTGTTTCTTCAAGATTGTTGAATTATTTGTACTGGTGATACACGAGGAAAATATGGGTTCTAATTTGCTGGATCATATATATTTATTTTCTACAACATACCGAACCAACATTGTCAGAAATTATTACTGCATTTTAGTTTAATTGATTTCAGCTTAGTTCAATTTATCACACAATTTTACCTATCAGTCTAATTCAGATATTATTATGAAGGGATGAAATTGCTGGCTGTAGTGAAAAGGCTTATGACTCTCTTTCCGTGAGTGATGGTAGACAGATGTTGCTGTTTTCATCGGACAAAGAGCTGCTGGAGTATATCAAGGAGGTAAACTTTCGTTTTTCCTTGGAACGCTGAACGTTGTGTTAGTTTGCTCTTAAATGGTACTAAAAGCCTTATATGATCATTAGCTGTCTGTCGCCCTTTTTTTTTATGACTTGGGCCTGAGGCCCACGAGGTTAGAAATCCATCCCCATCCCCACCCCCAAAACTCCCAAAAAAAATAAATGCCAGGGGCCACTGTGAAGTTTGGTGTTTTCAGCATTAGCACTCAACAAACTGGACCAACAACCCCCATCTCTCAAGGGCAGAAATGGAAAAGAAAACAAAGGGAAGAAGTAGCTGGGGTTCCATATTTTCTTCATTTAGCGAGATGTTTGCTGCTTTATTAAAATTTCCCATTGTTTTGCTGACTGGTGACCATCGATCGCAGGAACATCCAGAATGGGAGGTGAGGAGTGGGTCTGTATTCTTCCAAAAGGCAAAAGAATCTGCTCCTTGCAAGGAAATACCTTCCTTGCAACTGATCAACCAAACTTTGAGTTATGCAAGGGAATTGGAACGAATAGTGTAATCGGAGCTGGTGTCTCCTTGGAGTTATTTCACAAGCGCTGCTTGGGTATGGCGCTTTAGTCAATATTTTCCATTTTGCTCTAGTTGCACTTGCAGCGCTGAAAGCTGATTCGGGAATCTTACCATAGTTCTATTGTATAAACAATTTTTTTAAACTCTGGTTTTATTGGTGCGGATTGCCTACTTGGATGTGAAGATTCTCGTGGGCGGCACTGACATTAAAAATCTTTTTTACAGCTCTGTTATTTCCTATTAGGATACGTTTAGGATGAAGGCAAAGAACTTTAAAAAAATACAGGAAAAATTATATTTCTTCTTTTTTATGTTTGGTGTGGATGAACTTTTATATTGGAGTAAATGTATTCTATTAGGTCAGGAAAAATAATCATCCGTTTGGACCCATGGGTAATAAAATCTAAAAACTTTCTTTACAAATTCTCTTTATCAGCTCTCGTCTCTTTCTGCATCTAATGCTCTTCAATGCCATTCTCTCCTCGACTCCGTCCCTCTTTGTTGCCTACCTTTCCTCACCCACCCATCTTCACCGCCTACCTATCTTCGTCTGCCTCTCCTCGAAGCATGCCTCTTTAGTGCCTTCTTTAATATAGATTTATGAGTTCTATTTTACATCACTGTGAGTTCTATACAAATTTGGTGTCTATTTGTGTAGTGATGTTTTAGTTGCCTTCATTATATAAATGTTTGTTGTCTTTTAGAGATCTGACAAATAATTAATTAGATTAGAGAAATTATGAAACCTTGCTTTTTTGCTTTGATATGGGGGTCGAAGAAGAGAAATAAAATGACAAACTTGTGGTGTGTAAGTTTTGTTTATTTGTTTGAGATGAGGTTATATATATATATATTATAACACCCCAAAATTTACTACTAAAAAAATTTGTTTTTAAGCGGAAGTATTAATATAATATAGCAGGTGTTACCGTTACACATAGCGTCAGTTTAGTCCATACCTTTCTTGTATTACGTGTAAGGCTAAAACTTTACATCAAGTAAATCAAAACTTAAGGAAATAGATATAAATAGTAAAAGACTTGAATAATTTCGATATAATAATGTAGTATGGAGTACATGCTCTAGATAATATAATATATAAAAAGAGATGAAGAATTAAAAAGCGATATCCAAAATTTAGAACACATAACATGTGCGACTTCAGATAGAAATAACTCTATGTCCTAACCCCGGGGGTATATACCTGCATCACTCTGTTTGAGGAACCTCCTCAAAGTCAGCAAGATCATTATCATATACTTGCGACACAACATCTACAAATGTGTAGTATAAGTACGCATCTTGTACTGAGCAACACAATTATCCTAAAGAGATAACATTGAATGTGAGGTCCATGCTAAGAAAACAATAAAACATATAATAACAATATAATATCATGCTTACATATATATATTAATTAAGAACACGAAACTTAACCTTCAAGCATAAAATAATGTAATATGAATGTATGGGTAGATGGGATCCATTGGTTTTTATATTTTATCATCGTGATCAAAACCAATTTATCATACTAACTTGAGGACAGAGATTCAAAGAAACTATAACAACTATACTAGTACTCAAACGGTACTAGCCCTAGTTGGCCCGCCCAGAAATGTAACCAGATCACCAAATAATAGGACACCTAGTCACTTAAGTATGCATACCCCCCCATAGGGCCGAAATATATCAAAACACATATAGAGTAGAAAAGGGCCGATCCGGACCTCGTAAGGTACCCGGGATCATAGAATAAAAATACCGGAATGGTACCAAGTGAAGATCAAACCTAACTCAGATAGCTTCTCCGAGTAGTACAAGTCCCGACTCAAGTTCTTTCACTTTAAGTGATTAATATTTTATCAAATATTTATGTCGAATAAGAATAAGGCCACAAAACATCACTTAATCACTTCTTTGAACAAAAACCAATTAGTTTATCAACTTCCAATATTTCCTACACACTTAATCCATAGATGAATCAAGGTTTAAACCATTTAGAGCACAAAGGCCCATAATCATGCCATTAAAGTCCAATTGAATATATGAGGCATTAAAGCCCGAGGGATATCATTAGGACATGAAAGCCTAAGGAAGATCGTTAAGGCGTTAAAGCCTAAGTTTCATGCCTTGAAAGGCCCAATATAATTAGTTCTCAATGTACATTAAATCCAATTATTCGAGACAAAGATCAATAGCCAATATTTAAGCCAACCAAGGGTTTACTTATAATGCTAAATTAAATAACTAGTCTAAAGACATAATAAATGACTAAAATGTCAATAAGGTCAACTAATTTAACTTAAGGTTAAGAGATGTGTATTTCATGCAAAAGTTATTACACTTAACCAATTATTTTCTTAGGATAAAATATAAATATGACAATAAGATAAAATATTAAGATTCCTCAATGCACCCAAAATGTCTCTTTTTCTTTTTCTTTTTCTTACGTAATGAATTATTTTAATTAAGGTCTCTAAGTCTACTGAGCAATGTCACCCAAGTATTAGACTTATACATTCTAAATTCTTATATTAGCATAATATTCAATTATGTCTCAAAATTTCCAGAATTTTACATATAACGGCTAAAATGTCATTATCTACCAAAAATTACCTTAAACTTCTAAAATTCATAACTTACTCTAAACAACATCAAGTCCTAATATATCATATACCAAATTTTATGTAAAAAACCCAATGAAGACAATGGTACACTTAAAACTTTCAAAAACAATATGTATTGCCCAATGTACCCATGGTTGAATATGTCCAAGTCTTATAAAAATTTCATTTAAACTCTAAATGATCCAAAACTCATAACCTAGCTTTTATACACTATTATACATACAAGGAAATACTTAGATAAATTTAAAACAACCAAAACTCACATAAAATAATAAGGACGAGAGCTACAATACGGGGATCCAAGCATATTCATCACGACTATGCTGTAAATTCAGTACGACTCTATTGAACATTCATCACTTCTTTACTAAATATTCATCACCTTTCCAGCAGGCATAAACATATAAAAAAAATCACACAAACTATCTTCCCATTAAATGTTCATGTTTATACACATAAGATAGAAACATACACATGTCATGCAATATTTTTCAAGATATTATTTCATGCTTATAATTAAATAAATCTATCCACACATAAGAGAACATATAATACACCTAGCACAAAATCATATTTCTAAAGGTTAGTTTAGTTACCAAAACGCTCCTTAGCAAAGCTAAAATAAGGAATCTAGTAATTTCTTCTCTAAATCCACTTGGTCACCTTCAAGAATATAAGATAAAAGAGTTAGATAAACCAATTTTAATAAATAAGAAAAATGGGAAAGAAAGGAATTGAAATGGAAGAAGTGAAATATAAAATATTACTCTTGAATAGGGAGGCTTGAAAACCACCACAAAACAACCAATAACCACAAAGGAATGATGGATTAAAATTTTGGAGGGTTAAAGGGGAGGAAACCAAGGAGAAAAGAAGGGATGAAAGGCACAAAATCTTTGCTGCAATCCACTTAACAACTGAAGCAAAACTCCAAGGTTGTTCGGCAAGGCGGATAGGAGATGAAGAAAGAGAAGGTAGGGGAACGATTTCCTTGGTAAAAAGGGTATCTATATGAGGTATAACATGCAAGGAAAAATACCAAATAATAATATAGCGTAGAGGAAGCAAGGTCGACGCGTGGTAGATGCTAGAGGTCATAAAAAAAATCTACTTTGCCGATTTTGTGAAGTTGGTCGGGAAGCAAAAGTTTGGTTATAAATAAGCTTGAAGGAGCTCGACTTTAGGGATTTAAATTATATGGATTCGTATTATGCAATGCAATATTTCCAAGGAAACAAAAAACAAAGGAAAAGGATAACCATAGAGAGAGAACGTGTTGCTGCAAGTTGGAAAGTAATCAACTTTGCACTCTACTACAATTCATGATTTTATGTGCATTTTGAGATTGGAACGCACGATTTGGAAAAACTAGAATGAGATATGATATGGAGGAATGTGGATTGAGTGTTTGGTTGGACTTTGGCCTCACTTGAGTGCTAGGATTAGGGGTGTAAGAGAGATGATAGGCTATGGTTGAGTGTGTAAGAGAAATGTCATAAAATTACGATTATGGTACTAGTTGCACTTTTTGGTTGGGAGAACTATAACCAAGTTACAAATCTGATTTGGTTTGCTTAGGAGACTAGTTAGGATTGGAATATTATTTAGAGGATTGGTTACAATTTATTTTGATTAATTAAATTGTAAGAAAGTCTAATAATGGGCACTTATTGAGAAAAATATCATTTGAATTCTAAAAATCATACAAATTTATGAAAATGTTTAGAATAATCTCAGAAAATCAAATATATAAAAATATTGAGTATCGGAGTTGGTTTGAAACTCGACGAATGTAAAACGATCAAAAACGGAAAAAACAGGTAAGTTGTGGAAACATATTTTTTGGCAAATTCACAAAACGAATAATGGCATAAAATCAAATATATACAAATATTTGATCTCGGAACTCATTTGATGACCAACGGATTAAAAATAGTAAAAATGACTAAAATTGTCTAATCGCGTAAATGAATTTTTATGGAATTTGACGTTTCGAAAGGAAAGGGAGAAACATGAATAAATAGAATGGATGGATGAACTCAAAAATATTTTTAGATTGATTTAAAATTTTGAAAGAGTCAAAAAGAGTGAAAACACAAGAATCGGAAGAATTGGAATAAATGTGTTTTACACACACAAGAGAAATAATCGACGAAATATCTAAAAATTTACACGAAAGGAATGAGGCTTGCTAATAGAATATATATATATGTATGTATTAGACGCGATAATAGACCAATTATATATGGTAATTAGGATTTGGGAGAATGGGGTATTACATATATATATATATCTTGTCTGCCTCTATCAACTAAGATCTTATGGTTAGAATAAAAAAAACTAGGTTGCTTTGATTTTCCTTTCCCTATCTTCGAAGAATAACTGAATAAGGATAATGATCTCGTCAAATTTTGGAAGGCTCGAAGAAGAGGCTGGTCTAGGTGGTAAGACTAAGGTAGGGGACGACATGGAGCTTAGTGGTTGGGTATAGGGATGGCAATGGGTCTCAGACCCAACCCAGACTCGCTAGACCCACCTTATTTTTAGTAGGTCTGGGTCCATGATTTTTGGACCCGATGAGTTTGGATCGGGTCTAGGTCCACATATACCTTAAAGGATCTGGGTCTAGGTCCAGTTCTAGATCCAGACCCGTTTAATATACATGTGTGTGTGTATATATATATATATATATATATACACTAATATTATGTTTGTCATTATTGTCTTAATTAATCTTATATAAGCTCCTTATTCATTTTTTTTAAATTTTATTTTTGTATACTTACTTTATAAACAATATGTATAACATTGTATTCTAAAAGTTAGGGATATAAACAGGACAAATTTTACCCGAAATCCGACGGATTTTGTCCAACGGATATAGATAACTGAATATGGATATGGATATGGATGATGAAAAAAAATACCTGTCAGATTCGAGTATGGATACGAGTATGGGATATCCATACCCGTACCCGTAACCATACCCGTATCCATATTCGTACCCGTTTACTCGATATATAATTACCTTTTTACCCTTAATTTTAAAATAAGTATAGTATAAATTAAAGTTAGAATTGTCATTTAGCTTAACTCTAAATGGGTTTATCTGTCGGGTGATAGATTTATCTATCGGATAATATCCATTAACGGGTAAACGGATAATCCGTCGAGTAACGGATATCCAACGAATACGGATATGGATATGTTAGCGGATATGAATTCGGGTATGGGTACGAATTTTCTTATCGGATACGGATATGAGTATACCCGCCCCAAACCCGCCCTATTTACATCCCTACTAAAAGCATTAAAACACCATTTGAAAAGTTAATATAACTATTTTAATATATATTTATTTTTTCACTTAGATATTTTTTTAACAAAAAAAATACATATTAAGTTATATAAAATATAAATGTATTTGTATTAGCATAGATTATTAATTATTAAAAAAAAAATAACCGGACCCATTTACCCGCTAGACCCGATGGATCTGGATCTGGGTCTGAACTTTTAAGACCCGACGGGTCTGGGTCGAGTCTGGGTCTAGATAATATAAAAGGGTTCGGGTCTGGGTATGGTTGGACCCGGTACAGACCCGACCCATTGCCATCCCTAGTTGGGTATTATTGCAAAATGTGAAGGTGGAGGATGGCGGTGGCTCGATGGTGTTGGTGATCGATGAGACAAAATAGGAGCGATGGTAATGGTAGTTGGAAGTAGTGAGGTAGCTAAGATATAAAGAGGATAAGAAGCCATGGTTTAATTTGGTGTGGAAGCATGAAGGAATGACAAGACATATGGCTACCAATGGGTTAGCTAGTCACAAGGAATTGTTTAACGGAGATAGCTTACAAGATGGCAGATGAATGCCCAGAACTTATCTCAGATATGTTGCCTGGATGAGGAGACATTAGACCACTTGATGGTGCATTGTTGTTATGCTATGGACACATGTAGAGCTGACAATAGGGTGGGTTGAGTCACTATCGGATCTGGTAATTTCAGTTTCGAATAATCTAGAATTATTTTGTCGAGTCGGGTTGTATTTGATTTGGATAAACTCGATATCGGATAATCTTGGGTCATTTTAAGTTTTTGGATCTGGTCGGGTTGAGTTCGAATGGACTCGGATTTGGGTAAATTTGGGTTGTTCTAATTTTGGCTTGGGTTCAGATTATGCTCGGGTGAGTTCAAATTATTATATTTTCGGGTCGAGTTTGGATTGGAGTCAGGTTATTTCAGATTTGAGTCATAAATGTGCCATTTTCTTTCTTTTTTTTTTAATTCCAAGAAGTTATTAAAATCTAATTATTTTGAGAACATTTATTTCAATTTATCTTATTCAATTAAAAGAGAATTAATATTGATTGATTTTGGGCCTTAGAATTTTTTGTCACTATTTCCTTTTTGGAGATGTATTTGACATTTTAAATTTAAAAGTCTTTAAATCGGATCACTTTTCTTTTTATGTTAAGGTATAGCTTATAATTCAACTCCATTATTAAGTTGGTCATATTGAGTTCGAGTATTATTTTAATTTTATATTATATTATATTTATATTTTATACAATCCTTACATAATATTAACTTACAATGATTGTTAATAATTGATAACAGATGAAGGCTTCTAAGGTTGTACTTCTCATATTTTTTTTATAACAGATCGATCACATCATATCAACATAATTTTAATAAATAATAATGATAATAATATAAAAACAATGACAACAATAATAATACTAATTAATGAATACCAATTATGGCAATAATAATAATAATAATAATAAAACATAAGTTTTTTTTTATATTTTGATTAGATCATATCAAGCTAAATAAGATAAAAATTAGATAAAGTAATAATGATTAATGGTATACCCAGTAGTATTTTGATACTAAAGCTACCATGTAGTAAACTTAGGCTTTTGATTAGTTTAGGTACATCCGGTAAACTAAATGCTGGATGTGTACCTTTTGAGGCTTTTCAAAAACTTATACAATGTTTTTGAGTTATAGATGTTGGATATATTTGTATCATCATCATCATCATCATCATCATCATCATCATCATCATCATCATCTTATGGTGCCTTTTAAGGCTTGCATATTTGTGTTTTGGGTTAAACGGATACTTGAAGTGCTTATGTAGTGCCTTTGACGCTTATATATCTATGTTTTGAGTTATCGACTTGAAGCTTGTATGTTTGTATATTGAGTTTAAGGTATTGGATGTATTTGCACTATTACTATCTTATGATACTACATGGAAGTGAACTAATATTTCGATGGTATAGTAGAGTTTTTCCTTTTTTTTTCTTTACTTTTATTTCTATACTTCAATATTGGTATGGATGGATATTGTACATGTATATACATAAGAAGTGATATAAACTTTAAGAAAGTATATTGTTTCTAGATTTTGATGTAAATACTAGTACAGACTAGTTTGAAATCTATATTATTTCATGTTTTATGAAGTTTTGGAAATTTTGAGTCATGAGTTAATGTTAATTTTCGGATAGTACCAGGTTGAATCGTTATAGATTTATAATTTTTTTGGTTATATCAAATTTCGGATAAATGATGGATCGGATCGGGTAATTTCGGATTTATAGTTTTAGGGGTTATATCGGGTTTTAGGTGAATATCAGGTCGGGTCGGGTTTATTTTAGACGTATGATTTCTCGGATTATATCGAATATCAGATACGTATCAGATTGGGTTGGATAAGCTTCGGGTACCTAATTTTTCAGATAAAATTGAATTAGATTTTGGATGGATCGAGTCGGTATTCATCGCATTTTTCGAATTAGGTCAACTTTTGCTAGTTCTAGATACATGTAGGGCACTAAAATTTTGGTTGAGTTGGATGATCCAAAAGTCTAAAAAAAAGGGAAAGCTCGTACTCTAAGGGTCATATTTATAGTTATGATATATGGTGTGTGGAACTGTAGAAATTAGTCCATTTTTCAAGGGAGGGATATACAATCAGTAACTATGGTGAGGGATAGTCAGAAAGAATTAAATTAGATTACAATGGAAGCTGCATTCTAATAGAGTTAAGTTTTGCAACAACTTGATAAGTTGCCTTGATAAAGATGTGGAGATTGGAAGGGATGTAAAGATGCATAGATACTGCTTACTTTGTTATTGATAATTACCAAAAACTGTTATCCCCAATTTAAGATAAAAATAAACTTGATTCCCCCTCCCCCCCCCCCACTTACCACCACTGTAGAGTGCTAGTGACCACTAGCAATACTAGGCATAGTCTTAGTTGACCACTTATTGGCAGAAGAAAGAAGGGTCACTAGCTACTCATTTGAGAGAGGGAGATGGATTGCATTAGGAAAAAAAGGGATATTCCAAGATTCAAGTACACCAAAAAGAGAAGTGAGAGAAAAGAGAGCCAGTGGACACAAGAGGGCCCATGCCACCCAATCAACCTTAATTCATCTCAAAAGAGGAGAAATAGTCATTGATAGTGTCAAGGTAGTGGAGCGGGAATGGGAAATTCTTCTAACCAGTAACTATGGTGAGAGATATAGTTAGAAAAACTTACACCAAAATAGGTTAAGAATTAGGTTGGTTTGGGATAAAATAATAGCAAAAAGATTTAGGTTATAATTCACTAATAAATAAATAATATCAATTAATTTTAAGAGGTTATTAAATACTTAAAAAAAATCATATCCAGTTATTATTATTATTATTATTATTGCATTTTGTTATTATTATTATTATTATTATTATTATTATTATTTAAGTTGTTTGTATTTTATTGGGAAGCTAGCAAGCATTCATACTTGTAGACTTGCAGTAGTATAAATTGTATAATGGTTAAAATATTGAACCACTAGCTAGTAGGTAGCCTTGTTTATTTATATAACGGGAGGGGAACTTGCCTTTTCTCCTCGGCTTGTGGTAGAGCAGACTATTCTATTCGGAATTATTATATTATATAAATATAATAATTAATAAACACAATAATAAGACATTCGATCATAAAATAATTCTATAATTAATTATAGGCACAAGACAATGGTGGTAGTTCATATTAATTGAATTGAGCAATCATTTTGAGTATATGTTAGTTGATACCTATTGTATGATTAGCATATGCTTGGTAATAGGAAGATATATAGATAGAGCATAACATATATTAATAAATTGTGGGTGTGTTCATTATAATAGTATATATGATGTGTATGCTCAACTTTTACATCATAGAACATAACTATTGCTCACAAATATGGAATGGATAATAACTGTTTGTAGTTTGGTGATCCTTGCTTGGCTTCTGGTCACCGGTACATTCATTTTGTGTGATGCTTTTCCTCTTGATCACAAGTAAGTTTCCAGTGCATAGAAAAAATTTGGCATCATTCCCCCCTCCTCCTACATTTATGTATCATGTATGTTGCAATATTTCGACAATGGTAACCCCCCCCCCCCACTTTTCCATTTGATTTAGTAAACATGATGTATTGTTCATTTCCTTAAACATGATGTATTTTTATTTTATTTTCCTTTTTATTTATTGAAAGTTCATTTGGTTTATGAATGATGCTTATAATTATTGTAACTTGGATCATTCCATATATTATGGTAATTTTTCTGGTAAACCAAATATTATATGCATCCATGGCTCATTTGGCATTATCAAGGACAGAAAGGAATATTGTGGTGGCATTTTGGTTTATTAGATTGAAGAATCAATACATGATATTATTATTAATTTATCTACTTGGTGTACTATAATCTATCAAATAACACAAGATAGTTGTACATTCATCTAAAAGAACTCTTGAACAAGGAATTAAGAATGTGGATGCATTTCTTAATTCTGATGTTAGTTGTATTGATCAACTTAGAATGGATAGGCATACATTCCATGTGTTGTGTGTGTTGATTCGAAATAAAGGTAGTTTAAAAGAGTCCAAAAATATGTCGATTGAGGAAAGGGTTGCAATATATTTGAACATACTAGTATATGATCAGAAGTATAGGATGATTTTGAGAAGATTGAAAAGATCCACCAAAACAATAAGTACAAATTTTCATCAAGTGCTTAGAGATGTCTTACGTTTGCATATGGTTTTGATGAAGACTCTAGAACCAGCGCCAAAAAGTTCTACAAATGAAAGATGGAAATGGTTTAAGGTAGAATTCAACCTTACTTTATTAATATATATTGGAATATGTGATTAGGTTTTCATATTGCTAATCAGTTATAATTTTGTCCCATCTTGAATCAATAAAATTGCCAAGGAGCATTAGATGAAACATTCATCAAGGTTAGAGTACTAGATATGGACAAGCAAGATATCAAACAAAGAAGGGAGAGTTATCAACTAATGTTATAGCTTCATGTTCAATCAACATGCAATTTACTTATGTCTTACCATGGTGGGAAGGTTCCGCTGCAGATGATAGAATATTGAGAGACACTATTAGTATAAGATATCCATTAAGAGTTTTGCGTGGTAAGGAAATTAAACTTAGCATTGCAAAATTTTTGGCATTTGAAAGTTAACTAATATTTGTTTTTCCTTGTGCATAAGATATTATTATTTGGTTGATACGGGGTATACCAATAGTGATGGCTTCCTTGCTCCATATAGGGGTAAATGCTATCATCTAAATGAGTGGAGGGATGATCATCAACCAAACTCTCCACAGGAGTTCTTTAACATGAAACACTTTAGTGCTAGAAAAGTTATTGAGAGGTGCTTTGGATTATTGAAAATGCAATGGACAATTCTACGAAATTCAAGATTTTATGATGTTGGCACACATGCAGACATTATAACTACATGTTGTCTTCTTCATAATCTCATTCGTAGAGAAATGATGTGGGACCTGATGGAACAAGAGTTAGATTTTGAAATAATGAGTGCTTTTATGGAAAATATAAATGAAAAAGATAATATAATTAGTATTATTGATACCTCAAATTCGTGGACTGTCTGGAGAGATGGTTTGCACGTGAGATGTTTGATGATTTGTGACTTCGAAGGGGTGTTGAGTACGACATGAATGAGATGATGATTATTCTGTATACATTTTTTTTGTAGTATTTAGACATTTTCTTTGATGTAGTATTTTGGGAACCTAGACTTATTGTAGTTGTGTTGATCTTTTAAAGACTTTTGGATAGTTTTAATTAATAAGATTATGATGATTGGATATACTACTATATTTTAATGATTTATCAAAGTTTTATATTATGGTTATATTATATGGTTGATTGTTTGTAGGTTGTTAATATCATCAACAATATATAACAATGAGTGCCATGAGTTCAAACTTAATAATTATTAAAAATAAGGTCAGAGGAGGACTTGGAGACATGATGAGAATGATAAGATGATATAACTTTTGAAAGAGATGTGCTAAGATGGAAGGTGGAAGGTTGAGGAAAAATTTAAAGCTGGATATCTACTTCATTTGGAGAATTTTTTTGCTGAAGTAATGCCTAATTTTGAGGTCAAATCCATGAATATTGATTCGAGAATGAGCTACTTGAAAAAACGCTTCAATGCATTGTTTGAAATTAAGGAGAAAGGGAGTGGCTTTGGATGGAATGAGGAACGGAAGATGGTGACTGGTGATTGAAACTATTTGATAAATGGGTGAAGGCAATTTCTTATTTCCTTTGTGAATTATCATTTCTTACTATTTCAACTCAAAAATTTCTTTATTTTCTTTCTCTCATATTTGGATATCGACGTGTCTTTATTTTTGTATTGTTCTATATAGATCATACAAATGTTAATTTCACTTCTCATTGTATTTGTGTGGATCTATCTTATGCTTTTATTTTGATCGTTGTAGATTCATAAGGATGCAGCGAGGTTATAAATGAAGTCATTTCCTTTGTTTGATGATCTTGAATATATTTTTGCCAAAGATAGGACTATTGATGCTAATGCCGCTACTGCTACTGATAGAGTTGAGCTTGATATGTCACATGACTCTATCCTAGAAGCCATCCAACAAAATACTCATATAATACATGAGAATGGTGAAAATGATGAAGATGTTGACGATGTATTAGCTCTAGTGTCTGATACTAGGGGCAAGCGGAAGAGATCAAGTGCAACTGTTGGTAGTTCAAAAAAATCTAGAGCTAATAAGGAAGTTGAATCGGAGCACAATATCATAAGAGAAACTATGAAATAAATATCTATTGATAACAAGAAGCAGTTTAAGGAGTTGGTGAGTATGTTGGCTAGAAGCCCGAGGTCTTATAAAGACAGGTTGTATGAAGAATTATTAGCAGTCCATGACATATCTAGAATGGAAGTAATGAAATTGATGAAAAAAAATTAATCAAGAAGATGTGTGTAATTTTAGTCGATTTAATGATGAAGATGAGAAATATGATTATCTTAGGATGTTATTTGATGAATTTTAGGTTATGAAAATGCTTTTATGATGTATTAGATGAATTGAAGTAATAGTTTTTTTATTAGATGAAGTTTGTAGAATTTTATTATGTGTTAATGGATAATTATTATCTTTATAGCTATTGGATATTTAGTATGTAAATTTATTTTAAATGTTGTGTTTTGGATATTATTGTGATACATCTTGATTAGTTTCTTTCATAGATTTTTTTTAGTTATTGTAATATGTTATTTTGATTTCTAAAAATTAAATTAAAAATTTATTACATTAAATTTTGATGTATGAAATAAAAAAAATTATACTACTGATTTTTTTATGCGATTGAAGTAAATTAAGCAAATATATATATTATAATACATAATTAAAAAATCTTTAAACTATTATTCTAACATAAGTTATTTCTCTCAAACAAAACATAAAGAAAAGATTCCTTTGAATAATTTACCCTTATACCAAACAAGAAAGATGAATAAATTTCTCTCTATAATCATTATCCCCTTAATCTTTCCCCCTTAATCATTCTTCCCTAATCCATTCCCCTCATCCCAAACATATCCTCAGGTGTTTGTTGCTCAGTGCTGACTTGGTAGTTTATCTTGTTTTCATGTGGCACTATAAATTAGAATTCATTCGATTGCTTAGTCTTGAGGGGGAAAAGTGCTGTGAGAATTCGTAAAGAAGATGAGTTTGAAGTTTTCTTGATCATCTTTTCTTATTTATTGTTTGTCTAAATCTGGTACCGGAATAGTGGATAGTGCTCTTGCCTGAAAAAACATGTTCAGGTCCTTCAGGTTCATTAGTTAGGACGATAGTCAAGTCGACGGATTCAATCTTCCAGACATCCCAAAAGATTTCTACGGACTTGTACCTATTTGAAAGTTGCGAGGCGATACCGTGCTTGAAATGGTTGGGACATCTCAAGAGCTTCGTCAAATTCTTACTGTACAACTGCATGGAATTGAACTATAAAAATATCATATTCGTTAAATTACGCTGTATCAGTTTGTCATTAGTAGCATAGAGAACAAGTGAAAATTTGATTGTACACCTGAGTATTTTATGTAAGATAAATTTAGGAGGTGAAAAATACAGAACTTATTTAATGAAAAAAAAATGTTTATAGCATAGAACTTTGAAGATCAAAATATAGAGAATATATTAAACTTTTAATAAGATAATCACCTTTTTAATTGAGATAATTACCTATAAGGTTGACATAATTATCAATATTGTGCGAATGAAATGATTATTTTCCTGCTCATATAATCATCCGTGTTTTTAAAAGGCTTAGGAGTTAAGAACATAGCACAAAACTTAGTTTAATAAAAACATTATTAATAGCACGGAACCTAAAAAATTCAAACACGGAGCAGATGTGTGTGTGTATATATATTTTGTTTTTGGAGAGATAATAACTTATTTAATTAAGATAATTACTTGTAAGAATGACATAATTATGAATGTGCGAAATTTAGTTTAATAAAAAATAATTTATAACACGTAATATAAAAGGATAAAATACAAAATATGTAATTTTTTTTTTGTTGAGAAAATCATTTTTTGACTGAGAAAATCACTTACAATGATTGGGGTAGTACATATTAGATAATTATTATTTTTAATTAGATAATCATAAAATACACAATCACTTTTTGAATCGAGATAATTACTTATAAATATGACATAATCTCTAATACCATGTAAATGAAATAATTATTTTTATTTTACCCAAATAATTACACGTGGCTTTTATTGGATGCGTCTAGTAAGATGTAATTGGTGTATCATCGGCACTTTGGAGAATGATACCCACTGTGCATGTGTTGCATTGAATGTAATTTGTTATTAGTAAATAATACAATCAAGTTCTATGGTGTGTAAACTTCGGCATTATCCTTCAATCGTGCGTAGTTCAGATTATCTCACCCGTATTTTTATTTGGAGTACTACTATCTATACGCAAATGTATATCATACACAAGAGACAGTCAGATGAAATGGTTGAACATAAATCTGCTCCAAGTGGATCTTAAAACATCAATATGTATTCATTAGTCACCTAGTTGATCAACGTCAGGAGGAGGTGTCCACCTTGCATCATTGTGGCGGACAAGTGAATCTAATTGAAGACTCCTTGCTAGCTTTTGGAGCTTTTGAAACCATATGGCATGCGACATGATAATTAGGTGATTCTATATGTCTCAGTTGACTTACTAAACTACTGATATTAATTTGTCCTATTCTCTGTGTTGTCAATATTACGGACTTTCTACTAATAACATAAACACAACAAGAAGGACAACCCATTTCAAATCCCATCGTCGGTAGGATTAGGTGTTTGGTGTACACAACCTCACTCAAGGATTGTTTCCAAAATGATCCAACAACTTTTTCTTTTTGAGAAAGATGAAAAATAGGAGTTGTAGAGGTATAGGTGGTGCCAAGATGCATTGAACATGTAAATGAAAGCATGCTAAGCCAACCCTGAGTTATGGAAAGCTTTAGACGATTTTTTTTTGGGGGATCCTATATTGTTGAACATGTAAAAAATAAAATTTATTAATATATTACTTAAAATTGTCAATTATGAAAACTAAATTATCTTCATGACTTCCACATTATTAGTTAAATTTTCTATCAAGTAAATTATCTTCATTAATTGTTCACTTACTTAACCTTTTTCTTTACATAATATAGGTATATTTATAAAAATAAATAAATTGGGGCCCCTATATTTTGGGACCCTTAGGGCGTGCATAATTTCTATATGTTCAATATTAGCTCTAGAAACCATAAAGAAAAAAAATATTGACTCTAATAATAATAGTGCAACTATAATAATATAACACTAGTACACTAAAATGCAATATGCCTACTAACCAGAAAATTAAATATATTGAAGCGTAAATAAATAAATAACTAGATATGCAATAAAAAAGTATAACCCATGGTAGTGAGTCTCTTACTTGCAAGGTAAATGCTTAGATATCAAACTTGAAGGTCTCTTATAGTAAAATGATAGCGCTCATGCATGTATCGTCTCGCCTTTAAAGAGGCATAATTACTATAGTAAATAGTGCTTTTATCCACATTGAGTGTGAGGCCCAAAAGATTGGAAAAATTTTGAAGGGCTGCACAAATGGTTTCAATTGATGAACTAGAACCTACACTAAAAAATAACAAATCATCCATAAACATAAGGTTAACCATACATATCTTTTGGCATATTGGATGTAGTTTGAAAATAGGAGAATACCACATATCAAGGAGAGATCGAAATAGATATTTCATCACCTAGACAAACAAATAAAGTGACAAGAGATCTCCTTGTCTTAGACCTCTTTTAGCATCAAATGGAGTTCTTAGCACATAATTAAGAAGGAAGGAACAACTAATAGTGTAGACACAACTCATGATTAATTTGATGGTGCGAATGGGGAATTTCAATCCTAATAGAACAAATTGTGAGAAGATCCGTCTGACAACTTTATAAGCCTTCCTCATGTCTAATTTGAGCATGCTTCTAGGAGAAAGTTTGTTTTTTATTTATTTATTTTTATTTTTCTTTTAAGCCTTTACTAATTTGGCTGCTAGTAGAATGTTTTATATCTCCAATTGTTCTCCCTTCAACAAAGGTTGCTTGTGCCTCACTTATCTAATTGGGAATAAGGTGTGTAACTTGTTAGTTAAGACTTTGGCAATGGCTTTATATAACAAGTTGCAATAAGATATATGCCTATAATCACCTAGTTTCCCAACCTTTGGTATTTTGGGGACAATATTTAGTGATGAAACATTTAGAGCTTTAGGCATTACATCAGTAATGAACACCTCCTATAGCTTTATTCATGTGTCATCTCTAATGGTTGGCTAACACAATTTGAAAAGCATGGATTTTATAACCGTCTAGATCAAGACCTTTATTACCATTCATGGAGAATATAGCTGCTTAGACTTCTTATTTGCATGCATGTGCTAGGAGATCCCAGTGATGATTGTTTGTTAGTACATGTCCTCTTTCAATGGTGTACTCTTTAAAAGGAGATTGTGAGTTTTGGGTTGTACCCATTAAAATCTAAAAAAATTCACTGAATATCTAGGTTATTTTATACTAGTCAGAATATCGGGTGCCATCAGTGTCCATGATCGAGCTTATTTGAGTGTTGTGTTTCCTACCCTTGAAATGGGCATGGGAAAAATTTAGTCTTTTGATCATTAAGCATGATCCAATCAATGCATGCCTTTTATCGGTAGAAGCTTTCCTTTCACACTACTACAAAAATTTAAATAGATGAAAATTTATATATGATAGTTTATAAACTATTTAGTAAAAAATAGAGTAGTTTAGGAAAAAGATGTGAAATTATGAGGAGATATAGATGCCTATTTTAATATAATAACAATTGTCTATAATGTATTATAAAAGAGGCACTTTACAAAAGATAATATACAGTGGTTTTATTCTAAAACCACTGTCAATAATTTAGTAGATTTTTAAATTTATTTATAGGGTATAAACTTTGGTTTTAATATAATAACAACCATTTATAATGTCTCTTAAGGGACAACTTTAAGAAATACTATAAACGGTGGTTTTATTCTAAAACCTTTGTCTATAGTTAAGTGAGTTTTTTTTTCAAAGTATAGATAATGGTTACGGTATATAACCATTGTTTATACCTCAATTTGTTTGTCTTTCTTCACTTTAACCTATAATGATTTTTACTTTCACCCATTTACCGAAGCACAAAAGAGAGAGCTTCAAGCAGTGTAAAGAACCTCTACCATTTGTGTCACCTCAAACATTCTTCTTCGATCATTGTCCTTATCTTTTTCTTTTCATTTCATTGGTTCCATTATTCTTCATATGTCAAATATGCATTTTTATCCCTTATTCTTACTTAATGTTGCATAGAACCTTATGTTCTCCATACTTAATAGTTTTTTTCCTTAAAATATGCTTGCTCAATTTCTGCCTATAATATGTTATATACCCTTTAAATGTGGTTTTACATGCTTCTTGGAGTGTTTTTTTTCCTATCCTGTGGTTTTAGAATTTTTTTTTCTTTCTTCTTTGGTATATGTACTACACATGCTCAATTATTTGGTTGGTTACAACTGTTTTATCAATAAGGGGGACAAAATATTGATTGCTACTAATTGGTTGGTTCCATGCTATGTTAAAATATTGTGACTCATTCGAGTGTTATTTACTATCACGTGGTTGTAGATTTTTAAAGTGATTTTATTTTCCTTATTTTCATTTTTCTTGTTATGTAGTATACTGATCAAGAATAACTTTGTGGAGCTTTATAGTGTTTTTTGTAACACTATCTTGGTGTGTTTTGGATGTTTAAAATATGGTAAGAGAAACTAGGCTTTGTACTTTTACTTTTTTCCTTGTTTAAAAATAGAAAAGAAGAATGAGAAGAAGATCAATGCCCTATTAAAGTCATTTTTTCCTTTAATGATTAAATTTATGCAGCTAATATGCCATATCAAAATGATAAAGTGGAAAAATATGCTATAACAAAGAAATATAAGGTGTAGATGAAGGTCTCTAAGTTAAGGCACAAGGGACTTAGATATGTAGTTTATGAATTTACTTATGATGGGGTGCCAATCGGAGAAAATGTGACATATTATATAAGTTATGTGAATGCTAGAACTCATGTAATGGTTCTTGTATGGAAAACTTCACCTTATGTGAATGCTTAGGAACTGATCTAACAAGCAACCAAAAAATTTCAAGATCTAATTGAGAGAACAATCATAATACAATAATAATTGGGAAAACAATAGTGATCTTTATTGGATACATCACTAGTGATTAGAAGGAGAATCTAACAATCCTCACAATATCACTTAGTACATATTTTTCTTAGAAACATAAGAGAACACAATAAGAGAGGGTTTAAACAGGCTCGATGGTATACCGCACTTCACTAGGGTTTCATACAAAATATATATATATAAGTATGTAAATGGTACATGGAAATGGTAGAAAATAGGAAAAACATGGTTTGTGTTGCAAGATCGTGACTTGTATTTGTTTGTGTAGTCTAGCATGGTTTTTTACATACATGTGTTTGGAGAAGTTTAGAGCCAAAAAGAGATCAAGGAAGAAAATACCTAGGGGGCGTGTTAGTTAACATGTCCCATGTTTTCTTATTATTCTCTATTGTGTTCTCTTTGTTTTAAAGGATCATTGATTGTGTGATTTGTTGAGTGATTTGTTTAATCCTCTTGTAATTACACAATTGCATGAATAAAGATATCTAATTTTTTCCTTATTGTTCTGCCTTGTAAATAAAATCTCAGTTGGTTTAGCTGACTTGTTAGTTCTGATAATTATTTAAATCAAGTATTTTTTTTTACTACAATCAATGTTATTCTATGACAACTTGGTATTGGAGCTTTGGGGGAGTGATCGATTTATATCGGGTTGACATTTACAAGATTTAAAATTTATAGATTTGATTGTTCTATCAATTTTGGGTTATGAAATTTAAAGATGAAGGTGATTCTTGTTCAAAATGGGTTGTAGAAGGCATTATCCGAAAGGCAGAGAAGCTTGAAACGATGTTTGATGAAGAGTTTGAAGATATTGATTTGAAGGCCCTATCCACCATACAATTATTTTTGTTAAATGAGATCTTAAAGAAAATGGTAAAAGAGACAAATGTTTTTGCATTGTGGTTGAAGCTAGAATCCTTATATATGACAAGATTTATGACAAATCTTCTATTGTTGTAGAGAAGACTTGATGATTTGAAATTAGGTGAGAGTCAGTATTTAAAATCTCATCTTGATGGCTTTGACTTTATAATTATGTATCTATAGAATATGGATGTAAAATCAGTGATCACTTGCTGAGTTCCATGTAAATCCTAAGCCACACTAGGTCAATGGGTTTGTCAGTAATCAACGTCCACGGATCAAGCACCCAATACTTGTAAAGACCATTTTCATTTGTGAACAAAAATGTGACATCTAAAACTAGGGGTATTCAATGGGTTATGTTAGCCATAACTAATATAACCCAACCTATGAATATAGGTTTATAAGTTAGATAGGTTGGGTTAATATTTTACGAAAGTTTATATGGGTTAATCCACGGTGGGTTGCAAACTAAGATGGATTAGTGTGGGTTAGCCTACAAGTTGCCATGAGTTGTCGTGTATCTGTAAATATTACATTTACTATCCCAAAATTAGCACCACTACAACCAGATATTGCACGGAAATTTTTCATTTTGGACTTCCCAAATCCAACCGACTCCATTCGACCTTGCTCAACCCTAAAGTGACTTCACTCGATCCCACATTGCTAAGTCTAATCTAACTTTGGCTCATATTGACCCAACTCCACTTGGGCCTATTCCACTAAGACCTAACATGGCTTATGCCCGCCATGATCCAATCTGATTATATTCGATCTCAAAATTACCTAAATGTGAGCTAGCTTGGCCGAAATCCAACCCAACTTGAACTTGATATAACCCAACAAATTAACCTAATATGTTTCAGATTTGCAAAGATCCAAAATCGACCTGACCAATATAATAAATTGAGATGGTTCGAACTCGAAATGACATGGCCCTACTCGACTCAAACCACAAATGATCCCACAAAAAAATGATATTTAAATAACCGAACCAATTTGCCCAACACGATTGCCACCTCACAGTAAAGGTGGTGATAAATTTATTTGTTTATTAACCCATGGTAATCCATGGTCAACCTGTCTTATCCATGTGTAATGATGGATTTGGTCGAAAATTATTAATAATTTACTCTAATCCTTCATAGGTTAAACTATTGATCACATGGATTATATGGGTTAAGATATTATGAGTTGGATTAAATCATGGCAATCTATTTGAGCACCCATGTCGAAAACAGTCGATGTTTTGTATGGTACGTAGCTAATGAGTAGCTAACTAAATAATGAAAGATTTTTAAGGGGAGCAAATCATTAGTATAATTAAAAAATAAATAAACTGGATTGTTTAACGGGGAACGGTAGTTTAGGGGAAGAATCGATCAGATTGTATGATTTTATTTTTTGTTATTTTTAAGCAAAAATAAAAGAAAATTACTACGAACCTCATTATAAATAGCATCTAACATAAGAACTGTTGTAGCCATGCATCCTACCATGCAATACACCACCCTGCGACCTAGATCCCAAGCCAACTTCTACCAAAATCTTCACAGATACCCCTCTAATCTCGCTAGCTACAAACCAAAGGCCCATGCAGCTCAACTCAGGAAGGGAACGGGGCAGGCATTCACAGTCTTCGTGGACAACTTGGCGAAGGCTGTCTCAGCCGAGGAAGTGCAGGAGGTTTTTGGGGAGGCTGGAAAAGTTGTGGACGTCTTCATCAGTAAAAGGGAGAGACAGAATTCAAATTTACACTTTGGTTTCGTGAGGTTTGCCAGCGAAGGAGTGGCGAGAGAAGCTGTAAGGAGAATCAATAATATGCTGCTGCAAGGGGTGCGCTTGTTCGTTCGTATGGCACTATTCGACAGAGGAAACAAGAAGGAGATTCAGAAGAATGGACCGGCTAAGAAGGCCTGGGACGTCCAAGTGCAGGGGAGAGGGAAGATGGAAGATGGCTACGAGAGACTCCAGAACTTTTGCCATGGTGGCAAGGAGATCAGAAAACAAGCATGTTCAGCCACAAAGACGCACGTTGGAGATGCAGGAAGACAAGGAGGTGATAGAATGGCTGGAGCGGAGTGTAGTGGCCGAATCCTATCAGGCCCTTAATCCTGACATTGTCGTCCCTCAAATGCAACGCGATTGGAGCACAGCAACTAAGGTAAGAGATCTTGGCCGCTTTAAATTCTTAATTACCTTCGAGTCCATAGATGAGTGCTGTAAGGCCATGGAGGAAGAAAGTCTGTTGAGGGACCATTTCCCGGTGGTTAGGAAGTGGAGGAGGGAGGATGCGTGTAGGTTAAGAAGAACGTGGGTTGAGGTAAGAGGCTTGCTTGCGATGGTGTGGAAGGAGGACACTATTCGATCGTTGGTGGCTCCGTGGGGTTCGTGGGTATGCTGGGAGGAGGAGGGGGATTTCGGCGCAAGCCTGGCGTCGACACGAGTGCTCATTGACACACCATTCATGGATGACATAAAGGAGTCCGTTGAAATAAGGGTTAGGGAGGTAGCGGTAGAAGTGTTGATTAAAGAAGTAGGGGAGGGTTACATGCCATGGCAACGTTCAAAGGTGGTTGTGCCCAGCGGATGGAGGAACGACAAGGAAGTTGATGATAGGTGTTGTTCTCTGGCAAACATAGGTGAGAAGAGTCCAGGAGCATCGAGCAGTGCTAGCATTACGGCATGGCAGTGCATGGGAGCGCAGGTGGCGGGGAGTCCAAAGCATCGTCGTAGAGAGGTGGAAGAGTCAGCAAGGAAGAGTCTGACGGGCCGAAACAATGAAGTGATGTGTGGGGCGACGGGCAGTAGTATAGGGAGGAGAGAAGTAGTTTCGAAGGGGGAAGATTGTGGCCAGGGAATTAATTCGAATTCTGTCGGTGGTAGCACGGAGGGAAGTGGAAGGGCTGACGGGCAGCGAAGGGGGAATAGCGAGGCTAGTGGGAGCATAGCGGTGCAGGACGCTGGGACACTAGGGGACGACAGCTGTAAGAAGACTCCAAAGACTGGGACGGATAGGGGAATGGAGGAGGCGATAGGGGATGGAAAAGGTACGCTGGCAGGGGCTACTCTAAGGGTGGCAGATAGGCGGGGAGAGAATGACGAGGATTGGGGGGAAATAAGTCTTCTGCGGGACATTACAAATAAAAGGCCAGCCGTTATAAGGCAAGTGGAGGGTGAGTGTGACGTGCATGAGGGAGAGTGGGAGGGGCTCGGGCAAAAGTTGGCAGGGGAAAAACGTGAGGTCGTTCGACGGGTGTAGGAAAAAGAAAAGGCTGAGGGGCAGGTGAATAGTGCAAAGGTGGGAGATGCTATTGTCGAGCAGATGAGGGAGGGAGCCGGGGTTTGAGTGGCACGAAAGCAAGGCCACGGTAGTTGGATGAGGGAGGAGCGGGAGGAAAATTTAGGAGGTTGTGTAGGGGTTGATAAGGAAGGAGAGTCAGAGTCGGGTTCCGTTTATACAATATTTGCGGGTGTCGATCATGATTTTGAAGAAGAATTAAGATTAATAAATAGGTGGAGGCAAGTTGAGGGAGGAAAAAATTATAAAAGCATAGTGGGAGAGGCAGGGTCGGGACAACAAATTGAAGAGGAGGAGAAGACGGAGGTGTCACAGGATTCTTTTAATGAGGCACCACCGGGGTTTGGTTGTGAGAACCTTAGTTTAGAGGTGGAATCGGACGGGGTGGAGTTGGAGCTAGTAGATAAAGAGAAGGAATTAATGGAAGGAAAAGATTGGGAGGAAATAGAAGAAACATGGAAGTTCGGTAAGGAAATTGGCCTAGGGTCCAAGGAGGAGAACACTTGCAAGGAGAGACTGCTCAGTTTAAGAAGAAGCCAGAGGAAGATCACGAAAAAGAAGCTTTGAGAAGGGAGGGTCAGAGGAAAAGGTGTGAAGGTGTGGATAGTAGTTGTAATGATATTAGTCAGTTGGAATGTGAGGGGGATCGGAGCTTTTGGAAAATTATCTAGCATTAATGGGGTGTTAGAAAAGGAAAAACCGTGGGTCTGTGGGCTGGTTGAAACAAAACACCAGTCCTTGCGGGAGTGGTGGAAAAATAAGGTGTGGAGGAGTCCTTCGGTCGAATGGAGAGACTCGGTGGCTCAAGGTCGGAGTGGAGGTCTGATTATTGGGTGGGATACGCAGCATTTCTCTTTGAGTAACTTCAGGAGTGGTAGTAGATGGATTCTGATTGAAGGTGAACTGGGGCCAAAGGCTTTCGAGTGTGGGGTGATGCTTGTCTATGGGTGCTCAGATTCTAGTGCAAGAAAGGCCCTATGGGAGGAACTTTGGGATATCAGTCAACTTTGCACGAGACCACTACTGATCATGGGGGACTTTAACGAGGTCAGAGGTCCAGATGAGAGAAAAGGGGGCCGGATTGATAAAAGCAGCGTTGAGGCATTTAATGAGTGGATAGATAATATGGGCCTCATTGATTTCAAGCCTGCAAATTTGAAGTTTTCGTGGCAGAGAGCAGACTCAGCTAGTTTACTCGACAGATTTCTAGTTTGTTCAGACTGGTTAGGCAGATCTCTATCGGATCATAATCCGATTTGCCTCAGAGAAGTGCCTAGTGGAGGGGGGAAAAGCCGTTTCGAGCTTGGGATATGTGGTTCTCTCATCCTAAGTTTCGAGGTTATGTTAAAGAGTGCTGGAACACTCTAGAAGGGAATTCTTGTCAAAGCAGGCTAAAGGATATGAAGGGGTTGCTGAGGAAGTGGAACAAAGAGGTGTTTGGGGATATCGAATCAAGGATTAGCTCTTTTGAAGAGGAACTGGCAAGGGTGGACAACATAGTGAATGGTGGCGCATCACTTGATGTAGACCTTGCTAGAAGAGCCGCACTGCAGATGCAACTATGGAAATGACACAGGAGGAAAGAAGAGTACTGGCGGCAGGTATCTAGGATTCGAGGATTTCAAGATAGAGACAAAAACACGAGATTCTTTCACACGATAGTTGTTGTCCGAAATAAGAGAGCCACCATCAGCAGGCTGGTAGTAGAGGGCCAGGAGGTTTCAGAGCCAGAAAGAATAAAAGATGAAATCCTATCTTTCTTTAAAAAGCTTTATGAAAAACCAAACCTTCCACAGGTGAGTATTTCAGCCGACGGGTTCCAGAGGCTATCAAGCGAGTAGAGTCAGAGGATGGATAGAATACCCAGTAGGGAAGAAGTACAGAAGGCGGTATGGGCGTGTGACCCAGACAAAGCTCCGGGTTACGACGGGTACCACATGGGTTTTATCAGAAAAATGTGGGAAGTTATTGGGGGAGAGTTTACCAATTCGGTGCTGGAGTTCTTCAGGACAAGTAGGATACCCAGGGCTCTCAACACTACTCTGATTACGTTGATACCCAAGATAGAGGAAGTGGAAGAGGTTCACCAGTTCAGACCCATCAGCTTAGTGGGGTGTATCTATAAGGTGATTTCAAAACTTATGGCTCAAAAACTGAAACAGGTAGTCAGCGTTTTGGTCAGTGATTCTCAAGCGGCCTTTATCGAAGGGAGAAGCATTCTGGATGGGGCATTGATAGCCAACGAAATAGTACAATGGACTAAGAAGAAAAGAGGAGCGAGAGGTGTATTGATTAAGCTGGATTTTCAAAAGGCGTTTGACAGCATTAGGTGGGATTTCGTGGATAGTATTCTCAACATTATGGGGTTTGGGAAGGTTTTTAGAGGATGGATTCAGGAGAGCATCACGACAGCAAAGATATCGATCCTCATTAACGGAGTACCCTCTGTGTAACACCCCGAGTCGACACGACCACGCGGGGGCTACCTTGGAGTGCTTTCGGATTGATCGGCTGACCCCACAAATCAACACGAGTCCTTTTAGCACGCTTTGTCCTCACTCACGTGCTTCTCGAGAAACTTTCAGAAAATTTCCGAAACTTCCCAGGAGGTCACCCATCCTAAAATTGCTCCATGGCCAGCACGCTTAACTGTGGAGTTCTTAGGACATAGTCACCAAAAGGATGGTATACCATGTTCTTAGGACTGGTCGTGTCGACTCGGGGTGTTACACTCTGAACCTTTCGAGATGGGCAAGGGTCTAAGACAGGGGGATCCTATATCTCCTTTCCTGTTTGTTATGGCTGTGGAGGCGTTTACCTAACTCATAAGAAGAGGTGTGGAGAAAGGCCTACTGCAGGGTATTATGGTGGGAAGGGATGAATGCATGGTCACTCATCTACAGTTTGCCGACGATACAATGGTATTTTGTGGGGAGTCTTTAGAAAAGGTCAGAAACTGGCGAAGACTTATGGATTGCTTCTTTTTATTATCAGGCCTTAGGGTTAATTTTGAGAAGTCGGAGATTATTGGGCTCGGCGTGGGAGAAAGTTTCCAATCAGAGGCGGCAGGTATTATGGGGTGTACAGTTGGAAAGTTACCTATGAGCTATCTTGGCATTCCGTTGAGAGCAAAAGTAACTAGAAAGGAAGCGTGGAAACCAGTAGTGGACAAGATAAAGAAGAGACTAGGTGGATGGAAGTCTAAAGTTCTTTCACGAGCAGGGAGATTAATTCTCATCAAAAGTGTGTTAAATAGTTTACCGCTTTATTTCATGAGCTTGTTTAGAATCCCTAAGGGTGTGGCGAAAGAGATCATCAGTATTCAGAGAAACTTCTTCTGGGGTAGTAGTGGAGAAAGGAGAAGCCTGCCGTTGATCAAATGGGATGTGCTTCAGAGACCTAAAGCTTTAGGGGGGTTGGGTGTAGGGAATCTAGTGATGAGAAACAACGCTTTACTTTTCAAATGGTGGTGGAGGTACTACACGGTGGAGGGAGCGTCATGGAAGCGTATTATAGCATCAATCTACTCCAAGGATCACTTTGGTTGTCTACATATACCACAGGAGCACAGAGGATGGACACCTTGGAGGGACATTGTCCGGACGGGCAGCGTGATTCAGACCACAGACTCAGGCCTAAAGGTTGAGATTGGCGACGGGAAGAGGGTCAGATTCTGGAGTGATGATTGGACAGGGCAGGGAATACTGAGGAACCGATTCCCTAGACTATTCTCGGTCTCAGCTCAGAGAGAGGATAAAGTAGCGGATATGGGAGAATGGGAAGGTGGAAGGTGGGTTTGGAACCTTAGGTGGAGAAGAGCCCCGTTTGCATGGGAAGAGGACCAAACAGAGCACCTGAGAACAGCCATTCAGAGGGTGCAAATGAGCAATAGTAGGCAGGATACGATTAGGTGGGAGGGCGACACTTCTGGTATTTTCTCTGTGAGATCACTATGTCAGGCTGAGTACCAGAGGATAGCTGAGGTGAGCCAGTCTACACCGAGCTCGAGTTTGATGTGGAGCAGTGCTGCTCCTCCAAGGTTGGCACTCTTGTCGTGGTTCACAGTTCAACATAGGCTATCTACCAGAGACAGATTGGTTAGGTTGCGTATTATAGAAGAAACCGAGGCAAGTTGTCCGTTTTGTCTGGTAGAGAAGGAATCTAGTGACCATATCTTCCTGCACTGTAGAGTGACTGGGAGACTATGGTATGATCTATGTGAATGGTTCGGGTGCGAATGGGTGATGCCAGACACAATGGATAAGAATGCTCTAGCCTGGTTAGGAGCTCGAAGCAAAGGACGGGGTAAAGCTATTTGACAGGCTTCTTTTTTCGCAATCATAGGGTCTATTTGGGAGGCAAGGAATAAGGTGGTTTTTGAAAATCAAAAGTTCTGCACCAAGTGGATGTTAATGACTATCAAAATGCGAGTTGACTTCCGGGTAAAATTCAGTAGTAAGGAGTTCCCATACAGAATCGAGGAGTTAGTGCATAATGTGCAAGCTCTCCTATAGATGGTGTACCCTGTCAGTGGTGTCTGTTCTAGCTGCAGTTTTTTCTGTACCAATGGGGTCGTTTGTATTATCTGTTTTTTCTGAATGAAACTATCAAAAAAAAGAAAATTACTAAACTACTTGAAGAGTAGCTTTGGTTGTCCAAGCTCTAAGCAAGAATGAATCAATAGAACTATCCTTGCTAGCGGGAGCAGCAACGATACTGAAAGCGTTAAAGTAGCCAAAATATGGCAACAACTTATTTAATATGATACGTCGGAAGAGAAATATCCGAAGAGAAACATTGCAGTAACTTATTGAACACCTTGTCTGCATGTAGGAAAGATCAAAATGGAACTAGAGACGACAGTCAAATGTCAATAAACAAACAACGACATGCACAAGAAATATTTAACCCCCCCCCCTCGCCCCTCCCTCCTCCATAAAAATAAAATAAAAATGGGTCCACATAATATCGAAAAATAGCCACCCGCATATGCATGGCATCTCGAACTAGTAAATAATTAATAATAGATGACAAAAGAATCCATCATCATCCGTATCATATATTCCTACGGATCCCACATTTTCCCTCTATATAACTCGTGCGACCTCCCCCGATGACCCCTCCGAGCGATGGAGTTTATCAGACCCGTGAGTCGACGGGACGACAACCTCAGATAAGCCCAGTTCACAGGCCGCAGCACTCCTTGCTGCAATCTGTTGTTTGGTGGATTTGTAGCATGATGCGTAGAGGATTAATTGGGCTAATCCAAGTAAAGAGCCTAACGCATTTGGTACCTGAATCGATGACAAGAGAAGAAGAAAGTATCACCCGGTTATACAGGTCAAGTAATTTTATTTATTTTTTCTCCCCTTCCTTCTTTCTTAATCCTAGAGAGTATTGTAATATGATCCCGGGTCTTGGTCTTGGATGCTTGACCCTCTTTAGTAAAATTATTACTGAGATCATGAAGACTACGTATATATGAACCCATTGTTTAATTACTGTATAATCATTAATCTAATATGCTGGTTGAGCGTTTCTAATTAATTTTATAAGAGCTCCGCCCCAACCAATAACTATGCATGCGAGACGTGTAAAGACAAGAGAGGAAAAAAGAAAAGTGATGAGTAGGAGAAACTTACTGCAATGTAAATATCAAACGGATGTAGAGCGTAAATACTCCACGTGACGGCATTAGCAAAGGAAGCAAGTGAAAGGAAAAATGGCATGTATTCCACACTCTTTGTCTTTATAACTAAGTTCTGTCGCCCACCCAAAACAAAACCAGAATTAATTAACCAAACGAATTATCTTCGTAATGTAATACAGTATGATATGAATCCATACCATGTACATACCATGACCGACAGCGGGGAAGCATACATGATAATGTTGAAGAAAATAGCAATCAGTCCGACGATTTGAGATCTTCGTCGGGTAGTATGACTCAAACAGAGGACCAAAGCAGCAACGACCCCAACAAACACAACTTCAACCATTGCGACCGACGCCACCATCACCCTTTTCTTCTTATCCTGTGAATAGATAACAAATAGCGACAGATAAACCACTTCGATCACGACGCCCGCCCCATTAACGGTTATGAGCAAGGTGCTGTCTGGTTTGACGAACGGTAAGCCGTATAGAACCCATAACATGCAGTTCATGAACGTGGCCAAGTAGGGTATAGGGGAGTACTGCTGCACCGATCCTTTCTTCCGTATGCCAATAAATGTTGGCCTGCAAGTAACGACGACAGACACGTATATATGTATAGGGATCAATATCTATAGATATATAGTCGGTTGATTATATATGTATGTATGTAAATAATTAATTCTGTGCTAATTCAATTATTAATAGTAGTAGCAGCAGCAGCTAGCTTGATGAATGGATGGACCATGCACGACTTTATTTAGTATTTGGGATCCTTGAGCTTGAATCGTGTTTCGGTTTTAGTATGCACACGTACGTAATTAATTAAGGACGAGTTTAATCTGAACTGAGTTTTGCATCGTCTTTTATAACTGCGTTTTATCTCATCATTATCAGCGCTCTTGCGTAAATAAAAAAATAAAAAAATGTATGCATGATATAAAAAGGTTCAGATAATCAAAACTTGTTTTCCTTAACCTCCGAATGATGTTATATGATTTATACTCGCTTGTAATAACTAATCATGTTTTATATGAATGAATAAAATAACCTCCGACACGTTATTTAAATAAAGACAAGCTAATTCAAAATACTCATGGAACCTTCTTTCAATCAATATAATTTTCAGGTACTCCAAACAAGTAACACAAAGAGGTTTATTTTAGCCAAACACCATATACTAAGAACTCTTCAAAGTTGTTTAGTAAAGGTAATCATGGTTTAAATTCTCCACATATGGGTAATTAGTAGATATAGATCAAATTCGATCATTAAATTTTTACATGTAGTCATCAGAATAATAAATATCAAAGTAGTAGTAGTAGTAGTAGTAGTAGTAGTAGTAATAGCGATGATAGTGATGGTAACAATAGCAATAATACTAATAAAAAATAATAATTATGAAAATAATAAATGATAGCCAAATAATAATAATAACTTACTATTGAACATTTTGATTTAGATCAGATTAAATCAAAACAAACTAAATCGGTAAAAATAAGTTGAGAAGAAGAGACTCTTTTAAGGTAGTGATGTTCTTTATCTTCTTCATTTTTTTTTTGTTCCTTTTTTTTCTTGAGGAGGGGGGGGGGAGTATGAGATATGTCTATGCTATTTTCTGAAAAATTGATATTAGCTATTTTCAAACGTATTAAAAATTTGATACTAGCTATTTTCTAGAACAAGTTCGACAATTTCTCACTGCTAACATCACTAATGATCAGTTCCAAAATTAAAATGGTGATTGTGTACTTACACAGGTGACAAGAACAAGACGAGCGCAATAATGTTTCCTGGAAGAGAAAAAAAAAAATATACGAAAGAGATATAACAAAAATCATGTCAATGCTGAACGGCCAAGGACCCCAAAAAAGCAAAACATTAAAGGAACAACGAAGAGTACAGTTGATGAAATATGGTTATAAACCAACCTAGAACGCCAACGGCTAAACGAACAGAATCCTGAGAAAACATGATGTTACAGGTTCTTTAGATGAAAAGAGGAAGTAAGTGCCAAGGTCAGAGGAAAGCAGCCGTGTTTTCTTATATGAAGATAGAAGCAAATGAGATGAAGTCGGTGTGGATTTTTATAGGCAAAAGATGAAAGAAGACGAAGGTCAGGACTCAGGAACGAATAACCGGATGATCCAAGTGATTATAACCCGACGAAGGTCTGATCCAAGTGAGTATAACCCGACGAAGGTCAGGACTTAGGAATGAATAACCGGATAATAAACAAAAAGAAATTAGTAACACAATTTTAAGCATGTACTTTTAATCATATAATTGTCTAATGTCAAACTTAATGCTTAATTACGAAGTTAATAAGTTAAATTAATTTTAGTATTCTATGTCCGATTTGATCTAAATTCGAAGTTATCCGATCTAAGTTCACGAACCCAATCCAACCCTTCAAAATCTAAAAATATTTAATTTGTCAAGTGAATTCAAATCTAAAATAATCCGAACCAAATTAGCTCAACCAATCCAACCCACTAAATTAACCCGATATAATCCAAAAAATAAAATGATCCGAAATGATCTGAAATGACTCAACCTACTAAATAAAAATGATCTACAAACAACCTAAGTTGCTCAACTTAATTGCCACCTATAGTAATTAGTTTTAAAATAAAATTATATATGGTTATATAAATGGTCACACTCTCCTCCTATTGAGTCACGTCCAAGCCCATCAAAGAATTTGACATTTTTTTTTAAAAGTAATAAATTATTGAACTAACTTTATAAGTGTTTATACGATAACGAGTTGGGTAGAGTTAAAAAAAATTCGATCTTATTTGGATGAAAAATTATTTTGAGGTTAAAAGTTCTTTTATAATAAGCTCGTTACATATTTTAGATTAAACTAATTTTTAACTCTCGATTGGTTATTTATTTAACAAGCTGTCTCAATTATATGCTTTTAAGAACTAACTTCTAATCTTAAATGCAGCTATTTTTTTTTCCAAGCACAAAATCTATATGCAGCTGTTATATTTACTTTTTGTTAGTTAAAACGCTCAAGAAAACCATTGCTCAATCAAAACTCTATTATAGAGACTATTATATATTGAAAAAATAATATGCTAATTTGAACGAAAGGAGAGTTTGCTGTAAGGACTTACAAGACGACGCAGCAAGCTAGAGTGCTACGAATTTAAGATAGGTTAGGGTAGTCTTTGTATGTCATACAACTATGATTACCCGAATAGCATGGAACCCAAAAAAAAAAAATTGACACAGAGAAGAAAAAGAAAAAAATAAATAAATATGTGTGGCACTAGCTAGCTCGATCATTCAAAAACCTAATTAAGGTCAGTTTTGCAAAAGTCGGCCGCCCGAGGCTAATGTTTTAGGTGGACAGAAAGACAGGGTTCATTCTTTCCTTCAGGTTCATCGGTACTCTAGATTTTATAGGTACAAAAATACAAAAAACGTGATCTTTTTGAACATGTAAATATCTCCTTAAACGAAAGGTGTATGATTGTAGCCTTGCTTGAGCCGGTGTGGCATGGATGAAAGAATCACACGCGTATAAAATAGAAGAAAAATAAGCATATAATTAGTGATAGTATTTTTTTCCTTTTATTTTTGTAATTTTAATGCCTTTATTGTAAACGGATTGTTTCTTCCGTGTATTAACAATATATTCTATCTCATTGTATACGGAATGTTCAATATGAATTGTTAAACAACTCTACTTGTACATATTCAATTAATTAAGTATTATAAATATAAAAATTATAATTAAAATTGCATAAATATTTTTTAAGCCAATATTATTATACATATTATTATTATTATTATTATTATTATTATTATTATTATTATTGATAAAGGTTAATGGTTATTATCATATTGTAGCTTGGTATTTTTTGAACCAATAAACATGTATTCAATTAATAAAAATATGTCCTTGTATAGTGAAACAAAATTTTATAACAAAGATGTGATTAGTTTTGTTCAACTTGGTGATTATCCATTCACAGAACGATGATTATGATATAACATATTGATGATTAACTTATCTTAGAGTGGTTATTACTATTATAATAATTATAGTTATAATTATAAGTATACTTATATTATGAGATAATAAGTATAATTATAATTAACATGATTAATATAATTAATCAAATGTTTATTCTCCTATCTAAATAGGTTATTGTATACTTTGTGCAATGACAGTGATTATCATGTATGTGTTGCCAATTATCCTGTATAGAGTAGTGATCATGTAATCCATATTTTGATATCCTAAACTCTACATTATAAATGAAATTTTTATTTACCAAAACATTGTGATGCATTCTTAGTGATTATACTATCTGGGTAAGTGATTATGGAATATGTACATCATCAGTGATTATTATGTTTGTGTGGGTGATTATCTTATCCAATTTAGTGATTATCTTGTATAGAAGAGTGATTGTATCCTAAGCTTTGTGTTGTAAACTACCTTTTCATTTATCAAAATTGTGCTGCATTCTCTATTATGTTCTCAAACTTTCATTTGTGTGAAGAAGCTTCTTCTTTTTTCAAATACAACTATTTAATTAACGTACTAGAATGCATTTTACAATGTACTCCTAGGTGCATCTTATAATTTACCTAAAAGAATGAAAATGGTCAAACGAGATCCTAAAAAAATTAAAATGAGAACATATCTAAATTTGTAAAGAAAATCAATGTAAGTTTTCAGAAAATGTAGATGCAAAAATGACAAATAAAAAAATACTTTGGAAAAGATAAACGTTGGACCAATTAATTAATGAAATTTCCATACGTCAATGCATGGACTAATAGCTTATTATATACTCCCTCTGTTTTATAACAGAAGGTATATTTAATTTTTATGAATATATTAAAATCTAGATAATTTTTTTATCTACTTTTACTAATATACCCTCGTATTAACTTTAGTATCCCTTACTCACTAAATTGAAAAGAGAATTATATAAAATGAGAAATGAAAACAAAGTATTTAACTATTGATACTTTTTTATTTCATTTTATAAAATGACTAATATTAAGAAACAAAACTTGAAAGATAATATGGCACGGAGGGAATATAGGCCACTTCGTCTCGGTTGGGCACACCTAAAAAATGTCAGTTTAGAGAGTTAAGTTTAGTAGATTTTCTATGAAACATTTGGTAAAACTATTTGAAAGAGGTATTTACATTAATGGGGAAAAATATTTAAATCAATTTAAGGGTTAAAATATAAAATAATTAGGAATAATTAGCTTATGATAAGATAGAACCTTTTTTTCCTTTTCTATTTTCTCAAAGATTAGATTGTAAGCTATTGAATACCTTATACACAAAAATTTTATTAGCCAGGTTAGGTACGTAGTTTATAAACCATCAAACACCCACTAAAGCTTTAATAAGTATATAATTTTATTCATAAAAAAAAAGCCTATAAAACTCACTACATAGGTACCACAAATATTGAGAAAAAACTCGAATTTCAAGGGTTATTGTACTCGCAGAAATATAGAGGAACGCGTCTTTGGTCCTCTTATGACATAGCTTATAGATTCAACTCCTAGTATTTATTATCCCGTGTTGTCCTTCATGATCGATGTAGCTGGAGAAAAATGCAGTACGATTATTTGCTGTGATCTCATTACCGGATGGTAGAATGGGAATCGTGTGTTCTCTCATTATATGAATGGTAGGCAGGTAATTAATTGTTTGGTAGACTAAGATTATTAGTTTAACTTTTAACGATTACGTGCATGAATTTACCATGTGGACATGTAGATCTGCCTTCCCGAGTCTTTTGTTAATTACTTACTAGCATCTGGTAACACTTTTCATGACCTATTATTGTAGAAGTGGTGCCGATCCTATTATGTAGACAGCCCGAGAGGAAGATATCATGTAGATATTATTGAGGAAGGATTATATTTTTAACACCAAAATATATTGTTGTAAACTAGTTCTCAATATAATTAGCAGAAACTGCATAAGTAAACAACATCCATCCAGTTTCTTATTTCAAGAGGGGAGTAATATTTGACAGTCCCAACGCTCTTTTCTCTCTCGTAGGTGTACTTCTCCATTGCCAACTCTCTCTATCTCAATCTCAAAAAGCCTTTGAGCTTCGGTCGTTCTCAATATTTATCTATTGATTTCAATTATATTTCTCACTCTCTAATTTACTTCTTGAATTACGCCATTAGTTCACAACGATTTTGATTAATTTACTAACCAAATTAATATATTTATTAGCTAATTCTCTTTTCTAATTTCAAATTTACGTGGTAATTTAATCTCTCTCTCTCTCTCTCTCTCTCGATATATATATATATATATATATATATATATATATATATATATATATTCTCTAATTCCAATTTAGAAGTTTCTTTTGTTGCCACTAAGACCTCGCTGATTAACAATTGCTTTCATATTACTATAAGGTATTTTTATTATTCTTTGTTCTGTTACTCTTTAATTTTTGTTGGACATTTTATTTATTCAAGTGTATATAGTTGTTTTATGAATCATTCTACAAAGCTTTTGACAGACGCTGGGTTATTTAAGAGAAACATGAACATAAGAGGTTGGTGTTATTACCTTTAGCTCTTCCATTCTTCTTCATGACTAGCAGATCTAGTATTGTCATCAAATTTATATGTCCTATAAGCTTTATATGTTCAATAGGTGATGGTTTTTGAGTGATGATCTTATCTAGCGAATGAGTGTCTATTTCAATCTATGTACTTGAAGTTGAATTCTATAATAAAATTGAACATGTGTTCTTGCTTTCGACTTTGATACCTAGTGATTGATGGAGAGTACTATGATAGCTTGTAATGTGTTTACCACTAATCTGCTATAGGTCTTGGTTGTCTATTGATTTGTGATTCACAATGCAAATTAACCTTTTTGTTATTCTCATTCATACCTACTCATAAGGGGAGGATACATAATAATGCCACAAGATACTATTTATGGTCTCTAATCATGACAACACTGCAACCAAGAATTCCATTGCAATTGTGGGTGTTGTTACTCCGTGGCTTGTTTTTTTTTTTGTGAATTGGATATGATAATGCCTTGGAAATGCAGTGATGTTGGAGGCTAAATAACGATAATAGAGCATTGCCACTATCTTATGGTAAATGGTAATATTGATGACGAGTAGGAACTTTGCCATATCCTAATTGATACAGATATCGATAAACCAATGTTGGAGCATTTCTATAATATCCAAAATTCAACATAGTCCTAATTTTTGGTAATTAATATTGCAACCTAAACCTGCTCAATAATTTAATATCAATCTAGTTCTCTAATTCTAATTTAATTGATATTTATCCTAATCTTAAACTATTCTTCTTTTTCCTTTTCTTTATTTTCCTTTCTCTCTCTTCCTTTTTCTCTCATTCTCTTCAACCTCTATTTTCTTTCTCTCCCGTGTGGTTTCCTTTCCTAACCAACTTTTTTTGTTGTCTAGCCTACAACAACAAGTCTAACTATGCCTAGCATTATCATCACATTTATCCCATTCCATCTTCATTTTTTTAGGCTCTTATTCCTATGGTTCATATTGTTCAACTCCGCTCTACTTTGCTCCTTCATTCTCTATCATATCCATTTATTTATTTATTTTTGTACTATAATTTTATTACCTTCCTCAATCTATAATTTGTCTTATATATACTTTTCCCCCTCTTTTTTATGATTTGTCCATTCATTTTCTTCTTTTGAATTCAATTTTGTTTCCCACAAATGCTGATTTTACTCCTCCTCAACTTTAATTTTACTAATTTATACTCCTCCTTCAACAATTTCTTGTAGAATGGGATAAAATGGAGATGATGGTAAGGAAAAAGGAGTTAAGAAACTTTGATTAATGTTTCCATCTTGCACAAAATCTTCATCTAGGTATATGATGAATTTAGAAATTGAAAGGTTATTTTTTAAGATATTAACTTAGAAAAATTCTTTCTTATATATATATATATATATATAGTTACTATCTGATTTTATCTTTAACCTATAGTAAATGTCTACCTTGAACCTAAGGTTAGAAATGAGATTGAGTTTAAGTCATTCTTTGAACTTCGTACAAAGCGTTGCTAAAACGATGTTATATTTTAGTACATAATGACAATCTTATTATGTTCTTTTTAGTATACAACAAATTATCATATTGATAGTATATTAGTCTTTTGTTTTTAGAAAGTAATACTCAATTCATGTTTGATCATAGGTAATTCTCTATCTTATGATTCATAAACTTATATTGTATAACATGTTTTTTTATTATATTATGTTAAACTATTTAGTATAAAGTTGAATATTGAAAGATAAGAGGTATGTTAAGGAGCTTGAACATGTGGTTCCATTTTCACACACTTATCATAATGAAGGCTATGATCAACCCGTACACTACCACGGAAAGGGGTTTTAAGAACGGTTATTTTATAGTTTTAATAACGGTTTTTAACCGTTATTAAATCTTTAATAACGGTCCATAACCGTCATGAAAAATACACAAAAACCCGCGAATATGTGCGTAAACTTCATATTTAATAACGATTTTTACTTAAAAACTGTTGTTAAAAAGGAGCTTTTAATAACGGTTTCTCAGTAAACCGTTGTTAAAAATAAGGTTTCAATAACGGTTTATATGAAAAAACCGTTGTTGAAAACCATGTATTAATAACGGTTAATACAAAAACCGTTGTTAAAACATGATCGAATTACCGTTTCGGTCATTGATTATGCGTCTATTAAACCCTCTAATACATATTAAATGCGCATAAATATGAGATTATAAGGATTTTTAATAACGGTTCTTAAACGAAACCGTTATTAAAACTATATGTTTTTTTATAGCATTTTTCTGTTTTGTTCCTGCCCACATACACAGTTGTATGTTCAAACAATTACCAAATCTGCAATGTAAAACAACATCAATTCATACCAAATCTGCAATCACACCATAATTTCAATCAATCTATAATTGGTATGTATGTCTCAATACACCAACTATACTTAGGAATAAAAATTAGTGGGCATACCACAACTTGGTATCTCTACACCCCAAAGTAAAGAGTTCACAGATCTAGGCTGGAAGACAGAAAGATGTAGACGAAATACAAACCTGAAAATGCATGTAGAATATATAGATCGCTACCTAATACCGTTATTAAAACTGTTACGAGAACCACGAGATTGACCACGTACGCTCATTTTCGTAACACCTAATCCAAGACCCCTGTGTCTTCCAGGGTGTTCTACAATTCCTATAGCCTGTGATACAATGTTATATTGGTCTACCCCCTCCTCACCATCTGACGCTTGAAGTTCGTCCTGTAATGTATATAATATATGTAAAATTAGCTTACATGAATAAGCATAATATAATAGTTTTCTAAAAGAAAAGTAAGCAGGGTTTCAAATATCTACAAACTTACAATTTTTGTCGCTACAACATCTACATCTTCATTAATATATCCATCTTTTGTTGCTCTAACCTTCTTCCATAATGTACCAATATTAATGGACGAGGTACATGGGTCTAAGTCTTGGGCTATGAGCTATAAATCAAAAAATATTCTTATAATGTACCAATATTATAAAATTCGCCAGTATGCTGTAAATAGATAAATCACAAAATACATACCAACTCCTCTTCAAGGCCTGCATACCCTTTGCGAGCCATATTATGCCGGTATTTATTCTGCTTTGCAATTTCTTTATTTTTGGCACTTTTTTCCTATGTGACAAGCCAAAACATAGTGACATAGTTATTTCAATATTATGCACAATACTAGGATCGATAAAAAAAATTTAATTGTTATCTAAAAAATACCTTAAAATCACCCGTAAGATGATATGCAATAAATTGGTTCCAACTTTCTTGATCGATGAAATCGTATCGTTTGGGTGGATTCTGCCGTAGAGAACCATCCCTCTTTCTGTACATTTTTCTACGAGCTAAATATGACCTAAATGTTCTTAGATGCTCCCCACAATGTCTAAGAAGCCATTTCTTCCTACTCTCTGGCACATTAAATACTCTCTGCATTGTAAGACATACAAATGTATACCGATATTAATTTATTAAAATTAATAACATTTTACATACATAAATGATTACATAAAATAGTATATTTACCGTGATTTCCTGCCAAATATTCTCCTTATGACCCGTTGTGTAAAATAGTATATTTACCGTGATTTCAATCCGTAAAGAAGTCATATGCTCTTCAATGTATGGCCGAACATCATCACTGTTGTGTAATACATATAGATGTGCTGCACGGAACATGTTAGGGTGTACACGCCCAAATTTTTTGCCTCTAATACCCCGTCCTTCAAATTTGCCCACATGTCGAGACTTAGGAATACCAAGAGCTTCAGCATTTGACAAGTACTTTGTGCAAAACTCAATTGCCTCTTCCACCAGGTAACTCTCAACAATACATCCTTCTGGCCGATATCGATTCTTCACATAACCTTTTATCAACTTCATAAACCGTTCAAAGGGGTACATCCAATGCCCATGAACAGGTCCTAACATCTTTATCTCATAAACTAAATGAACAGTTAGATGTACCATAATGTCAAAGAATAATAAAGTAGTGATTATTCTCGAGAGAATATTGTCCTGTAGTTCTACTACATTGCCTAGGAGTCTTCAAATTTTCCCAGATACATTGAATTTAGAAACGAATAAAGGGCTAGACTGACCCTTCATTTTCCAATAAAAAAAAGGAAAATGAAAAGACTGCATTAATCGAATGAAATTTTCTATTGGAGGCCTGCAGGACTTACAGCCGTATATTGTGACCGACCGAAGATTACTATTATACAAAGGCCACATTTCATTCACCGTCGGTCTCGAAAAGGCAGAACTAATGGAGAGTTCGAGTCGGAATCCGCGGATTCGTATCTGAATACGAGGAAGTGCCCGATGGTGATGGAATTGTGTGTGATGAAATCTTCCCATCCGTTTTGAAACCAGACTCTGCCTTCTTCCTTAACTAGTTTTACTGGCCATTTTGCTCCGTTTGGGACGTTGAGGTATGCATGAGTGGGGAGAGTAAAACTAGTTAAGGAAGAAGGCAGAGTCTGGTTTCAAAACGGATGGGAAGATTTTGTCGCACACAATTCCATCGCCATCGGGCACTTCCTCGTATTCAGATATGAATCCGCGGATTCCGACTCGAACTCTCCATTAGTTCCGCCTTTTCGAGACCAACGGTGAATGAAATGTGGCGTTTGTATAATAGTAATCTTCGATCGGTCACAATATACGGTTGTAAGTCCTGCCGGCCTCCAATAGAAAATTTCATTCGATTAATACAGTCTTTTCTTTTTCCTTTTTTTTAATTGGAAAATAAAGGGACAATATAGCCCTTTATTCCATTTCTAAATTCAATGTATCTGGGAAAATTTGAAGACTTCTAGGCAATGTAGTAGAACTACAGGATAGTATTCTCTCGAGAATAATCAGTGTGGTAGACAAACCACTGCAAAAAAGTAGACGTAGCCGATGCCCATGGCTCTATCTGAGGCAGGGTCAACAGAAGGTGATAAGATCTAAAATGGAAGGGGTGATAGGATGAGCCACTCGCGTACAAATGACATAGCTCGTCATATAACCATATCACATGAGTCCGTACATCTGTATGTGGCGCCATATGAAAATACAGTGGAGGGTATGTCATCTCACTACCTACAAATGAGAACCACTAAATCTTATCATCAAGGTTGTTCTCGAAAGGATCTAAATTACAGAATATGTAAACTGATCTTCAACTAGCTAGACAAATCATAAATATATTCTACCAGATCATAACCAATTATGTAAACCTAACAACATCAAACTATTTAAAATAATGACATAATCTTTAGTTATATATTTAACAAACTGGCTAAACATCAAACTATCATCAAATCATTCAAGCTACGCATAGTAAAATCAAGTAGATATTAATAAGATAATATATATATATAGTACAACCTAATAAATCCTATATGATGATTATTATTATTATACACAATTATTCATCTCTATTTAATTTTTATCACAACACCGGTGCCCAACCAACCTCCTCAACTTTTCCCCATGCACAATACCCTTATCCTTAGGATTTTTCCCTATAGCCCTAGTTTATATTTAGTATAATAAACGATAAACCCTAACCCTTACCCTAACAATAATTAACCCTAATAAATTATAATAAAAAATAACACTAAACCTCATAAGATAATGATCCTAAACCTATAGCTAACCCTAACCCTAACCCTAACTCTAACACTAACCCTCCCCCTAACCCCAACCCTAACCCTAACCACAATTATTTTAGATTATATATACACATCTTATATATAAATATATTATAAATATATATACATATAATAGAACACATATAAACACACATTTTATGGAATATAAATACACGTCTTACAAAATATATATTAAAAAAAGCATATAAATACACATGATCTACATAATAATGTGAGTGCTAAAAAAATATATACACCTTAATTTTATACTTAGAACGTACATATCTTATGATAATAATATATATTTTAGGCTTGTGGATTCTCTTAAAATAATAATACATATTTTTATAAAATAGATTATAAACACATTTATATATATATAACCCAGTTCGAAGACGGAACTGTCAAACTTAGTTTTAGGAGAAACCCAAGCCTTAGAGTAAGGGATGATACCTCGACCTCTTCCACAATTAGTTTAGGAAACGTTTCGAACCTTCCTAGAAACATCAATTTGGAAGAAAGAATTCAAAAGAATAGGGATTCTGTAGATCAAACACCTAGAACTTCAATTTCAGGTGCAAACTACCAAACTAGAATTCCTAAGGCAAACTACCAAAAACAGAAAGAAAAAGAATCGGAACAAACTAGTGATGATGATATAGAATCACCTCCGCATTCTCCCGGCCTTTCTGACATAACTGATAACCAATTAAACGTCCTAGAAAAGGAATTTGTGATAGATAAAGAATTCTTCAGAAAAGACTTTTATTCCGAAAAGAACACAGCAAAAAGAAACTGGTTCTTCAAAAAACACGGAAAAGATAGTCAACATTTCCAAGAAGAATTTTACAAATTTATCGCTGACAACAAATGCAAAATAATGTTTTTTGATTGGTTAGAATTACATATGGCAAACCACAGAATTGATTTAAAAGACATAAAAAATTCACCTTTTAAATCAGCAAAACCCATAACTAACCGACCTAAAACCAAAACCTGGAAAACAGAGAAAGGAACTGTAGAAACAGAACATCCACCTCTGCAAAACATTCAAATATCTGCAGGAGAAAACACTGTAGAACTCAAACCACTTAGGATACCAAAAGACGATGAATTAGAAAACACCAAAAACATTGTGTTGCAAAATAATTTTGCTAATATTCATCTAAACACTATTGGTACCCAATTGACAAAATTGGACAAACAAATTCAAAAGACAATTTTACCGGCAATTCAAACAGTTTCAGAAAATAAAACGTCTGAACCAAAAAAGATGCCTGTATTTAAGCCTTATGAATTATCAAAATCCAGCCGTAATGAAGTTCAAACTCAAAAGGATGAATTCTTAACTGCAATTAAACAAAAATTGAACTTAATTGCCACCTCGAGTTCGTCTAGTCAAAACCAAAATCAGGTTCCAGACACACCTGACCAAACAGCCCAAATTAATACGGTAAACCAAACGGAACAAACAGAGAGTGATGAGGCCCAAGAACCCGAAACTCCTGTAGTAGCCCGTTTAGACATACCATCGTCATCTAGGCAAATAGTACCTAGACAAACTGCTCCAGACCTTAGTCTCGAAGTAAGGCCCAACAAACTTATCCAGCCCAGTTATAAGGCCAACGCCCTGTACGAGTGGAACATAGATGGACTATCCGAATATCAAACCTTAGGCCTTCTACAGCAAATGACTATGGCAGCAAATGCGTATAAAGCCCAAATGAACACAACCGATAAAACCATAGCAGAACTCCTCATAGCAGGGTTCTCAGGACAGTTAAAAGGTTGGTGGGATTTTCATTTAACTTCAAACGAACAAATAGATATTTTAGATGCCATTAAGGTAGATGAAAACGACGAAATCATCTTAGATAATGGGGAACCCATATCTGATGCAGTAGCATCCCTTATACTGGCCATATCCTTACACTTCGTAGGAGACCCATCTCACCTTAAGGATAAAAATGGAGAATTATTATCCAACCTTAGGTGCAAAAGACTTAATGACTTCCAGTGGTACAAAAATACTTTCCTGACTAGAGTTATGCTTAGGGAAGATTCTAACCAGCCATTCTGGAAAGAAAAGTTTTTAGATGGATTACCGCCTGTGTTAGGAGGAAAAGTAAGGAACAAAATCAAAGAAACTCATAACAATCAAATTCCTTACAACAAATTTACTTATGGAGAATTAATAAGCTTGACACAAAAAGAAGCCTTAAAAATTTGTCAAGACTTAAAATTCCAAAGTCAACTCAAACGAGAAATGACTCAAACCAAACAGGAACTAGGATCTTTCTGTAAACAATTCGACATTGCGGGAACAACAAACAAACAATGTTCGGGGAATTGTAGACCTAGTCACCACAAAAGAACAAAACAAAAATATTTACCTGCTCCGCAGAATCAAAAGCAAATACCATATTACCAGAAATCAAAACCTAAAAATAGCAAAACTATATATATATATATAAATATATAAATTAAGATCTCGGCCGGACACAATCAAAAAAGGCCACAGCAAACTTTTTCACCAACACATCAAACAACAGATTTTCGAACAACACATCAAACACAACCTCTTCGGTGCAACATGCATGCATTTATATATATATATATACATATCAGTAGAGATAAATTAAGCAATGAAGGAAGAAAAACACATACGTAAAGGGAGCGACGGCGTACAAGTTGAGAACGGCAACGACGAAGGTACAAATGCTGGCTACGTTCGCAAGAATGACAGAGGGGGGTGGTGGAGAGATGGCGGTGCGACGGTTTCCCTTAATTCAGAGGATCCGGAGCGGTGGTGCAAGGGTTCGCAAGAGAAAGAGAGTACGAGAGGGAAGCGGCAGAGTCTGAAATTTTTGGCACGAAACAGAAGAGAACGAAATAAAAGGAACTTTTAATAACGGTTCTTGTAAGAACCGTTATTAAAACCTTGTCAATTTTGACAACGGTTCTTATTTGAATCGTTATTAAATCATGTTTTAATAACGGTTTTACGTCAACCGTTATTAAAATTCCCGTGCAAAATTTCACCTTGCACTTTTAATAACGGTTATTACCTAAAACCGTTATTAAAACTTCCCGCGCATTAATTTTCACGCATTTGACGATGGTTTTCGAACCACTGTTATTAATGTCCCGTTATTATTTCCTGTTTCCGTAGTAGTGGTAGATAAATACACTAAAGATATCAACTAGTAAATGTGTGAAATATAGTATAAACATATTAAAACACTTCCAATTTCTACAATATTGTTGCACCAGGATCATTATCAACAAATATTATTGTTATTCTGCCTTCGAGGTGTCAAGATGATTGAAAATAGGATAAAAGGTACATTTTCATTAATTAGTTCAACTTCTATTGTTCATTAAGTTTGAGTCTTCTTCAAGTTTATTTAAATAGTGTTTATCGATTCAGGTTTTGGTTTCAAGTTTTTTAGGTAAGCCTAAGGTACATTTTTATAATAAAAAAAGTTATTACATCAAATATTCTATTCCTCGAGATATAATTTTAGCACTAAATTGAGCCTCTAGGTATCTTTTTACACTTTGTTGTTGGCTTAACTTAATGAATTTACAAGTTTATTAATTAAGGTGCAAAAGCAATGGATTTCATTCAGGAAGAAAGATGGTAAGAGAGGGGAGCAACACTTGGCACTAAATTAAAATTTTACAACTTCATCTTTACTGCTAATCACCAATGAGCAGGAGCAAGGCATGTGTGGTAAGTCAATTGGGATATTTAACATTTAACTCATATGTTTTAATTTCTTTACAACAAAGAAATAATAAAAAGCCTATAGACGGGAGTTCCACTACTAAAGACCAGCATAACTAATTGAGAGGGGCATACCAAATATTTATGTCAATGGTTCTAAATATTGGATTTCATTTTATTTTGTCTTGCAAAAAAAAAAGATAAATAGGAACTCACTAAAGAACCTATCAATTTTGACCTCCACATTAATGCCTCCTATTGTTAGTAACTATTTTTAGAATATTCCTAATCATTATTATTAGTAACCCCATTTAAATTGTTAGTAACTATTTTTAGAATATTCCTAATCATTATTGTTAATAAACTTGATGCCATGAATTTAATCGTATCCTCCACCTCGTGCGTTGCATGAGTGCAAAATTAGTATACAAATTCCATTATCCATCATGTTATTGTTGTTGTTGTTTTATTATTAGTGAGAAAATATAATGTAATTAATATTAATACCACATGAAAAATATATAATTGTATAATAATATCATATGAGCCTAACAATATTTTTTATGATAACAATGATGGTAAAAAATCATAACTTATGAATGTATTTATAAGTCCAGCGATATTTTGTAGCTTAGAAAAATAATAATAAATGAGAACAATAATTTATAAATATCATAATAATCTAATGATATCCTAAGAATATAATATCATATAATGATTGTAATGGTAAATATTTATAATATCTTTGTGAATAGTATTTTATGAAAACCTTTTTGAAAAATCTTAATTTCATGTGATCCAAACAATAATTGGCAAAACATTATATATGTAAACAATTCATTGTAAAACCTAATATTAGAAACGAGTTATAACACAAATAATATCACATGATGAGACTATATGTATTTATATTCATAAAATTAAAATTTTTGATTTTAAGCGAAATCATTAATATAATATAGCGGGTGTTACCGCCACACTTATTGCGAGTCTAGTCCATACATTTCTCGTACTAAGTGTAAGGATAAAATGTTATGACAATTAAATCAAAACTTACATAATTAAATATAAATAGTAAAAGACTAATAATTTAAATGTAATAATAGAGTATAAAGTATATGCTTCAAATAATACAATACATAAAAAGAGATAAGGGGTTAAAAGAGATGAAGAATCCAAAAGAGATATCCAAAATCTATGGCACATAACATGTGTGACCTCAGATAGATATAACTCTATGCCCTAACCTCATGGTATAAACGCTCATCATTCCGCGTGGGAAACATCTTCAAAGTCAACAGGATCATCATCATATACCTACAACACAACACCTGCAAATGTGTAGTCTACAAATGTGTAGTATCAGTACACATCTTGTACTGAGTAACATAACTATCTTAAAGAGATAGCATTATGTACAAGGTCTATGCAAAGAAATCAATAGAATATGCTATAACAAGATGATAACATGCTTACACATAAAATGTCAATTGAGAAGAAGAAAACTCAACCATCCAGCGTAAAATAATGTGAAACAAATATATGGGTAGATGAGATTCATTGATTTTTATGATCACAATCAATACATTATATTAACTTGATGATGGAGATTCGAAGAAACCATAACAAACAATCTAATACTCGAATGGTACTAGCCCTAGTTGGCCCACCTAGAAACGTAACCAAACCATCAAATAACCAGACATCTAATCACTTAAGTATGCATGCCCCCTATAGAGCCAAAATATATCGAGACACTTATAGAGTAAAATAGGGTCTCCTAGACTTTGTTAGGCACTCAGGAATCATAGAATAGAAAACACCGGATTGGTACCAAGTAAATACCAAACCTAACTCGCATAGTTACCTCGAGTGGTACAAGTCTCAAATCAAAATCTTTCACTTTAAGTGATTAATGTCTTATCTAAGATTTAGGTCAAACAAGAAAAAAGATCCACAAAATATCACTTAATCATATACATGAATATAAGCCAATTATTTTAGTAAATTACAATATAATTCACACACTTGATCCATAGAGGAATTAAGGCCCAAACCATTTAGATCACAGAGGCCCATTAACATGATATTAAGGCTTAATTGAATATATGAAGCATTAAAGCCCAATGAAGATCATCGAGGTATTAAAGCCCAAACAAGATTATTAAGGCATTAAAGTTTAAGTTTCATGCCATGAAAGGCCTAATAAAATTTTATATCAATGTATATTAACTCCAATTATTCAAGACGAGGTTCAATGTCCAACATCTCAGTCAATCAAGGGTTCAAATATAAGGCAAAATCAAATAACTAGTCTAACGGCACATAAATTGACTAAAATATCTTTAACATAAACTAATTTACCTTAATATTAAGAGATGTGTATTTCATGCTAAAAGGATTATACCTAACAAATTGTTTACTTAGGATGGAATATAAATAGGACACCAAAATAAAATTCTAAGATTACTAAAAGTGTATATTTTTCTTTTTCTTTTTCTTGCTAAATCAATTATTTTAATTAAGGTCTCTAGGTCTACTCATCAAATATCACCTAAGTGTCAAACTTATCCATTTAACTTATTTTATTAACATAATATCCACTTAGGTCTCAAAATTTCTAGAATTTACGTGTAATGGCCAAAATGTCCTTATTCACCTAAAATTATATTAAATTTCTAAAATTCATAACTTACTCTTAACAATATCAAACCCTTACATATAATATACCAAATTTTATTTAAAAGACTCAATGAAGACAATGGTGCCCTTAAAACTTTCAAAAATAATTTGTATTGCCCAATGTACCCATGGCCGAATATGTCTAAACCTTAAAAAGTTCATTTCAACTCTAAACAATCCAAACATGATAACCTAGCTTCTGTAGCATATTATGCATACAATGGAATACTTAGATAAATTTCAACCAACCAAAACATGCATAAAATAATAAGGACGAGAGCTAAACTACTTGAATTTAGACACGCTCATCACGATTCCACTAAAAATTCAGCATGGATCCACTGTACATTTACCACGACTCCACTAAATATTCATCACATTTCTATCAGACATAAGAACATGCAAAAATCACACAAATCATCATCTCATTCAATTTTTATGCTTATACACATAAGATAGAATTATACACATGTTATAAAATATTTTTCAAGGTATTATTTCATGCTTATATTTAAAATAAAGCTAATTATGCATAAAATAACATATAATACACCGAGAACAAAATCTTATTTCTAAAGGTTAGTTTAGTTACCAAAATTTATAAGCTCCTTAGCAAAGCTAAAATAAGGAATCTAGCAATTCCTTCTCTAAACTCACTTGTTCACCTTCAAGAATATAAGATAAAAGAGTTAGATAAACCAAGATTTATAAATAAGAAAAATAGGAAAGAAAGGAAATTGAAATGGATAAAGTGAAATGGAAAAGATTACTCTTGAATATAGATGCTTGAAAACCACCTCAAAAACAACCAACAACCATAGGAATGATAGATCAAGGTTTTGGAGGGTTAATGAGAAGGAAACCAAGGAGAAAATAAGTGATGAAAGGCAAGAAAGGCACGCAATCTCTACTGCAACACATGCAGCAAAAATTACAAAATTACATGGCAAGGTAGATAGGAGAGGAAAAAGAAGAGGTGAGGGGCACGATTTCGTGATTGAAAAGGGTTTCTAGATGAAGTATAACATGCAAGGAATACTACCAAACAAGAATATAAGGTATAGGAAGCAAGTTCAACCCGTGGTAACTGTTGGAAGTCACAAAAAAATCATCTTCATTGCAATTGTGAATGTGGTTGGAAAGCGAAAGTTTGATTTAGAAAAAGCTTGAAGGGCCTTGATTTCAGGGATGCAAATAGTATGGAGTTGTATTATGCAATGCAATCATTTACAAGAAAAAAAAAACCAAAGGCATAGGACAAGAAGAGAGAGAGAGAGAGAGAGAGAAAACGAGTTTTTTCAAGTTGGAAAGAAATCAACTTTGAGTACTGTTGAAAAATTATGATTTTATGTGCGTTTTGTAATGAAACATACTATTTGCCAAAAAAAAAGAGTGAGATCTGATAGGTAGGAGTGTGAAGTGTGTTTTTGGTTTTACTTTAGCCTCACTTAAGTGCTAGGATTAGGGGTGTGAGAGAGAGGTTAGGTTATGGTTGAGTGTGTAAGAAAAATATCATAAAATCATGATTATGGAATTTGTTGCACTTTTTAGTCGAGTGAAAAGTAACTAAGTTACAATTTGATTTGGTTTAGTTAGGGGAATAGTTAGGATTGAAATAATAGTTAGAGGATTAGTTACAATTTATTTTGATTGATTAAATTGTAAGAAAGTCCAATAATGGGCATTTATTAGGGAAAATATCAATTAGAGTCCAAAAATCATAAAAATTAATAGAAATGTCCGAAATAATTTTAGAAACTCAAATATATAAAAATATTGGGTATCGGAGTTGGTTTGAAATTCGATGGATTGAAAATAAGAAAAAGGGCAAAAACCAATAAGTTGCGGAAAAGTGTTTTTCCGCAACTTCACAATATGAATTACGGAAATTTTAAATTACCACGGATTGAGACTGAATATTTTTAGAAAATCAAATATATAAAAATATTTGGTCTCGGAACTCATTTGATGACCAACGGATTAAAAATGACAAAAACAATTAAAATTGTCTAATCACATAAATGGATTTTTCCGCAATTTAATAATTCAAAAAGAAAGTGTGAAGCATGAATGAATAGAATGAATGAATGAACTCAAAAATATTTTTGGATTGATTCACAAATTTTAAACAGGTTGAAAGGAGTGAAAACACATGAATCGAAAGAATTGCAATAAGTGTGTTTTTCGCAAACGAGAAAAACGATCGATGAAATATTTAAAAATTATCACGAACAGAATGAGACTTAATAATAGGATTTATATTTTTTTTAAGATGTGTTACTAGACCAATCTCACATGATAATTAAAATTTGAGAAAACAAGGTATTACGTGAAGAATTAGACAAACATTTAAAAAAAATCACCCGACAATTTTATCTTCTATTCTTATTATATAGTTAAGATATTATAAAATATAAAGTAAGAATATTTTATCTAATAAAACATTTGATTATTACCTAAGAAATGTTTAAAAAAATTAACGTTGTGCTAGTTTTAGATTACAAATAATATTTATGACATTTAATTTGAAAAATTTTTAAAAGACAAAAATATAATAAATAATTTAAGGAAAAGGTTAATTTAAAAAATCCATACTACAACTAATTAACAGTATATTAGACTTGCAAATCGTAGTATGAATATGCATTCATGTAGTACATGAATATTTTATGGAGAGAAGAGAAGATCAATTCTTATAAAACTCTTACTATGTTCAAATTACAATATAAAGTTTGCAATCATAAAATAGGAATATAAAACTAAGGATACTGTAGCTACCCCATATATTATTTATGATAGTTGACTAGAAAAAAACTAAAAAGGAACAAACGATAAATAGTATTAAAAAAATTCAAGTTCTATAAATAATATTGATACTATCAAAATATAGTATAAATGATGTTTTACTTATTTATATATCACTATCATATGAAAAAATATACATATTTAATTTATTTTATATGAATTGGTTAATATTTGATGGTCAACTCTAAAATTAAATAATGTAGCCAGTGAGGAGTGTGTTAGCGGCAAAATCAAAACATTATTTATTCTATTCAATTTAATTAAAAGAAGAGACCTCACAAATAAATTAAGATTTTTTTTTACAAAAAATGACATAATAATAATGACTTAAAATATTATCACTACATATTTTAAAAATAAAATTTTACTATTACTATTCTTTAATGTATGTGAATAGAAATATAAAAAAAATATTATAAGTTTTTAATGTAAATAAAAAATTATATATTAATATTATAACATATTATATTTTTTAAAAATTAACGATGAAAACTCATTATCAAAGTGCTAGAATTTTTTATTAAAAACGATTACTTTTTTTTCCTCGTGGTGATTAATTATGGTAACATACTGAGCATGATATCATCGGATGTTCTCATGATTATGACGTTGCTTTATTTGATCTAACCCAATCTGCGTGCGTGAGGCTACGAGCAGCGCACTGATAGTGATCGATCTCCGTCACCGACCCACTTAACAGCTCTGCATTGGCAGACAAGTCAACGGTCGTATTGTTTTTTTTTTTCTTTTACACGGGGACCAGGGTGGTGGGAAACCGGGACAACGAACGCCAATTGAAACAGAGCGGAAGCATCCAACGGTCGCATGTCTTAGTAAAAAAGAAGGAACTGTGCATCAAGTCAGCATCCAAGCGTCTTTTTATTCATTTTATAATTAAAAGGGGCGTCGCTAAGGCGATCCATCAAGTCAGTTTATAAGTGGCCGAAATGATCATAATCCCTTCTCATCCCCACACAGCTTCAGTTTCCAGCAATGGCGACCTGGACCACCACGACCTCCTACTTCCCCACCAAAGCGCTCATCTTCAACCCCAGAACTCCGAAACCCCTACTTCTTTCCGTCTTCCTCTTCCTAACGCTGCCAATCACGTCCACCTCACTCCATTGCAGTGACTCAGGACCGGTCACACCCACCAAACCTCTGGTGGCTTTTCTTGAGCAGGTTCAAGAGAGAGCGCTCAATACATTTGGTTCTAAAAACTTCGACCCCAAATTCTACGTTGACCTTTCATTAAAATCTGGCCTGGATGCCACCCAGAAGGCGTTCGACGAATTGCCCGGGAACATATCTGCACAGAACCTTGATTCGTTTATCAAGAAGCACTTTAATTCAGCAGGGGAAGATTTGGTTTACGTCCAGCCTCTGGATTTTGTTCCTGAGCCTGATGGGTTTTTGCCTAAAGTGAAGAACCGACAAGTTAGAGCTTGGGCGCTGGAGGTTCATGCTTTATGGAAGAACTTGAGCAGGAAAGTTTCTGATTCTGTTCATAAGGAGCCGGAGAAGCATACTTTGATTCCTGTGCCTGAACCGGCTATAATTCCTGGTTCCCGTTTTAGGGAAGTTTATTACTGGGATTCTTATTGGGTCATTAGGTAAGAATACTGCTCATCAATTAAAATATTATTATTATCGTTGTTTTCTTTTACCGGGAATGAAGTTGTCTGATTTCGGTCCAGTCTCCCGTTTATATTTCGGTCGTCGTTTTATTATTGTTGTGATATTGACTAGCTTTTTGAAACTTTAATTATTGTTAGACGGGCGACGTTGCTTGTGATCGCGGTATTCTAAATTACTGAATTGAATAATTCTGGTTGGATGTAACGTCACTTTGAAGCTACGTTTCTTTTTCTTTTTAATTAGAAATAATAAAATAAACCATAACATATTAGTATGCTATAATTGAAAGGATAGTATCTGAAATATATGTTTAACAAAATAACATTTAATAAATAAATAAAATTTCAAGCCCTAATAAGAAGATAAAACTAAAAACTGATGTAATACATAATTTTTAAAATAGAAATTATGGAAATAAAAAGGAAAATTTAAGAATAATTAGATACCGACTAGGGAAACAGCTAGAAGGGTAGAAGATACAGCCTTTCGGACATATTGGACTGGAACAACTAAAGTAACTATTAGCCTATGCAAGATATATATGCTGATTTCAAAGTATTAATCTGCGGAAGATCTTATACGACTTTCCATTCAATTGCGTTTTGTGTCGTGCTTTGTCATTTTCCTATACTTTCCTTACTTTATTTATATTTTGTACGGCAAATTTTACGGTTATACTTTCTTAACTATTTTACTCAATATATTATTCAAAAATGGAAATGTTTTCCGTTCAATTTTTTTTTTCCTTTTCTCACTATTTTTCTAGAACCAAATGGAGCCATCAAGTGAGTATTACTGGTAGTATCATTTTTAAATGAGTATTATTTGATGTAATTCTAGTTAATAACTATGTTATAAGTATATTTATTTGTCATAAATCTTTTGTCATAACAAGATTTCCTTTTTTTTTTAATTATATCTCTAAGGGGATGTTTGTTTAGTGAGAATAGAGAGGTGAGAATGGAAATAGTAAATGAAATTTAAAATATCCTTTATTTGTTTAAAGGAAATGAAAATTAGAAGAAGAATGAGAATAGGAATAAGGGGTTTTCCATTCCCCAAGATCCATTATTAAGGGGGTCGGTAATTGACATTAGAAAATTATGATGAATTATGTATGAAAATTAAAAAGTCTAAAATAATTTTTAAAATAAACCTTAGCAACTTCCGCTCTATATATAAAAAAGGATATTTTAGTAAATTAATTATTTTATTCCTAATCTTATTCCCTCATATCAAACATAATATATTTTTATTCCCAAGTTATTCCTAATGTATACCAAACATGAAAATTATATTAGATAAATTAATTCTCATTCCCATTACCACCCTTTAATTCTCAAATTTCATTCCCTCGTACTCACTTTATTTTTTATAGTTTGTATACTTAAAAAATAAATTATGATTTGTGCCTTGAACTCTGTGTGTGTGTGTGTGTGTGTGTTTTTTTTTTTTTACACACACAAATATGGCTTATATATAACCATATCTACATAAGATTATAGTACATTAGATATTACTATAAGAGTGACATTTTTAAATTATAATTTAGTATTGAATGATTGTTAAGTCTGATTTTGTAAAGATATTAGAGGGATTTTCAGTTGAGTAATTAGTTTTTGATATTTAATATGCAAGAATAGTAAATCCCTAATATGTTGTGGCTTGGATAATTCAAAAAATGGCTTGATTTGGTTTAGTTTGATATTTTTTATAACCATAATAATATGGTTTGGCTTGGTTTAAAGTCAAAACCTAACTAAACCAAATTGTGTTGACCTTTTACTTTTTGGTTGTGAAGAAGCTTATTTCAGTGTTTTCTATGCAGAGGCTTGCTGGCTAGTAAAATGCATCAAACTGCCAAGGCAATTGTGACCAACCTCATTTTCTTGATAGAGAAATATGGTTTTGTACTAAACGGTGCGAGGGTATATTATACCAATCGGAGGTAGTACTTATGTGGATCATTACCGTTTTGCTTCAACTCTCCTCTCATTCTAGATTGAGTTCGAAACTTTCATTACATTGCTCTAAATTAGTGTTGATGAAGACCTAGTTGGCTGATTACGATGACTTTGCTAGTTGTCTTGACTTATGAGTTTATAATGTGGTCTTCAGTTCCCAAGCTTCCAACTGCATCAAACTATTTTAGTTCTTAAAATTTAATTGAAATACATTAGTGTCCTCAATACTATATTTTATATAATCGTACTTTAGACCTTAAGATTTGCCTAGTCCACTACTTAAATTCTGTTATTTGGATTTACAGCCAGCCTCCATTACTTAGCTCTATGGTGTATGAAGTTTACAAAGTAACAGGAGACATGAATTTGGCTAAGAGAGCGTTGCCTTCTTTACTTAAAGAATACAAGTTTTGGAATTCAGGTGCTAATGTCATGATCTACAATGATTGCAATACCATCAATTACACCAAGTTTTTCCATAACTTTCTTTCCAATTTATACATGAAACATGTTCTAGGTATACATAAGGTGGTCATTGAGGATTCCAAATCATGCCATTTTGATTTGAATCGCTATAACGCAAAGTGGAATAAACCAAGGCCTGAATCCTCAACTATTGTATGTTCACCTCTCCACTTTAGTTGCTCTTTGCTAGGTGTTCAATTTTCTTGTTTGATGACCTCTCTAATCACTTACATATCTTATAGGACAAGAAGTCTGCATCAAATATTACTAATAGTGTAGATAAGCAAGCATTTTACCATGAGGTGGCTTCTACTGCTGAATCTGGATGGGATTTTAGTACAAGATGGATGAGGTAAGTTATTCTACTAAATCTTTTTCCATTTCAAGGTGCTTCAATTGATGATTTGAGATAATTATAGAGAATGCAATCATCGTCCAATGATTTTGGGTTTCTTCCTACAGGAATGCATCTGATTTCACAACATTAAGTACGACATCAATTTTGCCTGTGGATTTGAATGCATTTGTCTTGAAGGTGAGTTTTGGAAGGATTATTAACTCGAATTCATATTGGCTCCTTCTATAATCCCATTGTTGAACGTAACTGTAGATGGAGATTGACATTGCCTTTCTAGCAAAAGCTACCGAAGAACATACCATTGCTAAACAATTTTGGGAGGCTTCCCAAGCTAGGAAAAAGGCATTCAATTCTATATTTTGGAACGAAAAGATGAGTCAATGGTTTGACTGCTGGATTCACCCCTCATGCAAGGTGGCACATTAAATGATTGTTGATCTCATGTCTTCGTTCAAATTATATGAGCCTTGGTTTTTTGAGTAATTTTGGCTATCTTGTAGAATGCCCGTTCTACCACTTCAAAAGCTTTGCGGCAAAATCAAAATGTTTTTGCTTCAAACTTTGTTCCTCTATGGATTGAGTTGCTTAGTTCAGATTATGTAGCAGAGAAAGTTGTGAAAAGTCTCAAAGTATCGGGCTTGCTTCATGCTGCGGGAATCGCTACTTCTCTAACAAACTCAGGACAACAATGGTTAGCCACTTGATTGATGTTAGCTTAAAAGTGATAGTATCCTTTCATGACATCCCATCTAAGATGTACGTACCGAGTTTATATAGCCTGAATCGAGCACATGTGAACAGGGATTTGCCAAATGGATGGGCTCCAATCCAGCACATGATCATCGAAGGTTTGGCGAAGTCAGGGAATGCAGAAGCAAGGTCCCTTGCAGAAGATATTGCAACAAGGTGGATTAGGACCAACTTTGTTTCTTACAAGAAAATGGGTGTGATGCATGAAAAGTACGACGTTACAAAATGTGGGGAATATGGAGGCGGTGGTGAATATGTAGCACAGGTAAACATCATAATTTGATGACTTATTTCTAATTGATACCTTGCTTTTTCCATAAATAAGGCTAGCCTTTTGCTCATGATTCTTGTGATGTGCAGACTGGTTTTGGGTGGACAAATGGAGTCGTACTGGCATTATTAGAAGAGTTTGGATGGCCCGAAGAACGAAATCTTGATTGCATATAAACTGCAAGGTGAAAGAGCTCAATTATTACATTATAACCTGCCAGCTATTAGGATGTTGTGATATGAGAGACATCCAAATACAATTCAACTAGGAACTAATAAACAAGAATAGTTGTTTCCAAATAAACTAGGAAAAAATAATTGGAAATATGTAGAATGAAGTCACTATAGAAATGAAGCTATAATAATTAACCCTTCCAACAATTGTAGGAAGAAGTTTGTTTGATAGCATTTGCTACTCTAATAATTGTAGATCTAATATGTCGGGCATATTATTACCTTTGGAAGGGCTACATTGATTAGTAAAAATGTTGATGTAAGTTTGCTTGTCACTTTGATCATTTATGATAATTTAATGGGTCATACAATTGTTGTGACGTTTGACCACGACACATCATTCAAATTTTTACTCTATCAACTTTCGGTAGTAGAATAGTTGGATCTACCATGGTGGCAATGGGTGATGGGGAATTAGAGTTTGATTCTCGAGAGGGGGCCTAAGAAACAAATAACACCTTTAAGATAGGTAGTAGGCATGCAATCTACTCGATCAATATACATGAATATTATAATTGACAGATAGTTCCAAGGAACAAAAACTCTTCTTGTGAAAGAGAAGTTACAAATATTAGGGGAGACATGTAATTATGTCTATTATAGTGTTTACTCTCATTATCTCTTTTTATTTGAATCATAAGATTGAGTTTATCAAACTTATGAGGAGAGATATGTATGTATGTATGTACGTATATAGGGGGCTAAGAAACAAATACCACCTTTAAGGTAGGTAGTAGGCATGCAAACTACTCAATCATCATATATGAATATTATAATTGACAATTTTCTCTCTTAAAATAGTTTCCAAGGAACAAAAATTCTTCTTGTGAAAGAGAAGTTACAAATATTAAGAGATACATGTAGCAAAGTCTATAATAGTGTTTACTCTCATTCTCTCTTTTTAGTTTAATCATAAGATTGAGTTATCAAACTTACAAGGAGAGATATGTATATACTATAGAGGAATAGAAGAATTACACACACACACACACACACACACTGTAATCTCCCAAAATTTTAAAAACTTATAATTTAATAAATAACTTTTATTTGGGATAAATTAGCTTTTAAATTTATTTAATTTAATTATTTTATGGATTTTTGAGTACATAAAATTGGATATGAATATTTAATAAATTAAAATACATATTTTTATTTTATTTTATCATACTTTTTATTTAAATAACTTTTCAAACCAATATTTTTCTAAAATTAACCTTTTTAAACCAATACATTAAATTATATTAAATTAAATTATTAAATTTATTTATCTACCAAAAATATTACATTCTATTATTCCATAAATTATTTTATCTATCTTCCCCTATTTTCCTTTTCCTTTCCCCCCTTTTCCTTTTCTTTCTCCTTTTTCTCCTTTCCTTATTTTCCTTTTTCTTCTCTTCGAGCCGCCAGGCCGTGGCCTGCTTATCTCCCCTCGCGCCTAGGCCACCGACCCACTTCCCTTCCTTCTCCCTCTCCCGCGCGACACAACCCAGCCCCCCTTTTCTTTTCTTTCCTTCCTTCTCCCCCGACTGGGCCGCCCCATTCTTCTTTATCCTTCACCCAATCGGTATGCCCCGTCTCTTCTTCTTCTTCTTCCTTTCTTCTTCCTCCCGACCACCCCGAGCATGCCATGCCTCTTGCACGCAACCTACCTCCTCTCTACCACCACTGCAACTCTCCCTCTCCCCCCGTCATTTTCTTCCCCTTTTCGGACCTAACCAACCCTGCACCCGCCCGCATGCCTCCTTCTTTCCCTTCTTCCCCTTCCCTCTCCTTGCAACTCCGACAACCACCTACCACTTGCAATTGCCCCGACCGGCAACCTGCTCCCCTCTTCTCCCTCTCCTTTTTCTTCTCCTCACCAGCCTCATTCCTGCCCCATTTCGAGCCCTCCTTCCCTCTCCCGACCTCTCTTTCTCTCCCTTTCTTCTCCTTTCCTCCCCTCCCATTATTACTTTTATTACTAGTGTAAATATTTGAACCTATATATTACTATTACCATTTTGATTATTATTATTATGATGATTATGATTATGCTTAATAATATTATTATTACTATCATTACTACTACTACTACTACTACTACTACTACTACTACTACTACTACTATTATTATTATCATTATTGTTGTTGTTATTATTATTGTTATTATTATTATTATTATTATTATTATTATTATTATTATTATTATTATTATTATTATTATTATTATTTTCCATCCCTATTACCATAGTTGACCATATTATCACTAAGGTTACTACCATTATGGTTATTAGGACCTTTGTTAGCCTTATTCTTAATATTGGAACTATTATTAATATTACTATTATTATTAGTATTATTATTATTATTACCTTATCATTATTGTTAATATTTCATAATCACTAACCTACTACCACTACTAGCATTGTCAATATAAGTATCATTATGGTCACTACTTTTATATTACTAATATTACTACTATTATTATTACTAGGGTTTGGGTTGATATTAGTATTATCACTACAACTACTATTATCATTATATTTAGCAAAATTGAAGCTATTACTTTTAATAATATGAATATTTCTATAATTACTTTAACATGAACCAATGTACCTCCTAAGACCTATTTTGATTAATAGTAGCACAATTAGCTACTTTAAAGGATAATAACCCTACTTTTATTTATAAAACAACTATTACTATTATTAATCCTAATAGCAGGCCATGATAAGGGTAAGATAGGAAATGATGGTAATTTTGGTAAGAGGGAAATTAACCCATAGTATTTCTCTCTTATAGGTGAATCAAGTCAAAATCCTAAGGAGGTGTAGGAGCGTGCTCTAAGCCCGGTGTCGTATTAGGTAAGGATATGGTTAAGGCTTTTATGTGTAAGAATGTGTTATGTGTGTTGGTTTGATGGGTGTGCTTTATATTTTATAGTATCATGTTCTTGTGGCAGCTTGCTAAGCATGGAGCTAAGGTAAGTTGCATGTGTTTATGATATGTGTAATGTGATGTTATTACTTGTACTTGAATTGTGCTTATGTAATAATGCCCCTTATGACATGCATGATAAGAGGCCCTAAGTAGTATGATGTGGTTGTGAGAGAAATGGAAAAGAGGGAGGAAAGTGAGTTCACTAGAGAATAGTAATGATTGCCCAATTATCTTATGACCTATAGGTGGAGAAAAAGAGGAATAATGGGAATGAAATTAAGGGAATGGATTAAACATGCATGGAAAGTCTAGGGTTTGCATGGGATGGTTAGCCTTTGCATGGGGATAAATTTTACGTGGAAAAAGTTGATTTGAGGATCGAGTAAGGTAAGGGAAGCATTGTTAGGGTGATTGGAGTCCATATGTGAAAAATAATACGTGAGTTGATGTAAGGATGCATGGGGGATTTGACTAGGGTTTTGGGAGGAAACCCTAAGTGAGAGAAATGGGTAAGGGAGGAAACATTTATGGAAATGGTTAGAATGAGGATAAAGGATGGAAGGGGTGTCACATGGAGGAAAAGTGAGTCAAGTGTGAAGAATGTATTTGGGTGTTGAGTGAGTGACATAAAAGAAAGGAGAAGTACTAGGGTTTTCGAGGAGCTAACTAGGGTTTTTTGTGATCATGTATGGAGTTGGATAGCGAGGTTGTAATGTCAAGTGTGGGTTGAGATAAGTGATGGCTTAGGTAATAACAAAGAGTTTGGTGTTCATAGTGAGTGGGAAAAAGATGGAAGGAAGTCTCGGGATCATGGGTTGTGTTGGATATGTGTCATGTGGAAGAAGTGTTGGTAAGTAAGTGATGAATGAATAATATCGTATTGGGAAAGAGAGATGCTAGAGTTTTGGGATGGCCAATAGGGTTTGGTGGCCACATGTATTATATGGGAAGTAAAATGTGGTGCTTGGGGATAATTTGAATGAGGTAATAAATTGGAGGAGTATGAGTTGTATTGAATAGAGGCAGGTTGGGCCATATAGGCCAAATTAGGGTTTTCCCGGAAGAAAACCCTAGAGAGTGATATTGAGTTGTTTTATAAATACGGAAAGTGGGCCTCAGAGTTGAGTATCCATGGAAATGAGGAAAGAGTGGGAAATGATATTAGATATACTAGAAGAAGTAAAAGTCCCAAGATATAGGACAAGATTGTCAGAAAATTGAGTGGGTCGTGCATGCTTAGTCGGAGTTGTGTGTGGAATAAGATACAATAAAACGCTAAGCACTTAAAGTGAAAGATTATCGAGCTAGGGCCCAGTGAGGTTATATATTCTTCGGTCTACCAACTATAATAGTGACCGGGTGCGTTTTGCCCTGCTGAGTGATTTTTTCGGTCTACCGGCTATAACAGTGGTTATAAGCATTTTGCCCTGCTGAGTGTTTCCGGTCCACCGGCTATAATAGTGGGGGATTCGGGGCTTGATAAACCAAACCTTGTCTGTTAATAAGTCATGTGAAGACATTATTTACTTACGGTGGAACACCTCGTGAGTCGGGGCCAGTGATGATTTATATATTTTTTGGTCTATCGGCAATAATAGTGGTCAGGTATGTTCTGTCCTGTGGAGTGTTTTCGGGCCACCGACTATTATAGTGGGGTTCCTGTACTCACGTGCAGTGGCGGAGCTAGGGCTTTTCAATGGTGTCACTGGACACCATGTAATTTCAGATTAAGTATATTTTAATATAGTCATATATCACAAAGATCAACTTGGTGTAGTGGAGGACACCACGGAAATTGTGCCATAATAGGTGAGATGGATGTCGAGGGATCAAATCTCTATGACATCCTAATTTTTACTTCAGTTGGAACCTATAAAATTAAAACAATCCTCATGGCAGCATAAGGATTCGAACCCACAACCACCAAAGCATACCTTACCCACCTCAACCATTCATCCAAATATTGAGTATTGATATTTTTCACTTATAGGTATTATATATCCTAAATTGTTGTAATCCTTCTTTTTTAATCATAATCAATGTACTTGTTTATTTGGCTCTAATTATGTTAATTGCAATTATAACTAGCTAATTTTTTATTTATAATGTTATTAATAATACATTTTAAAATTATATGATTAATTAATGAACAAATAATATTTTAGCGAGATTTTTTAAATAATAATAATTCAATATCTTTAATCATAAAAAACTATAAATCAAAAACAAAGTTTGGTTGATAAAAAAGGGATGTCATATTATTTTGAATGGTAAACTCATTATACATAAAAAAACTTTATTATTATTATTATTATAGAGGGACACCATGGAGTAAAATACCTGGCTCCGCCACTGCTCACGTGGAATTAATATGAGAAATGTGTGAACCAGAAGTATAAGGCATGGAAAGATACTAATTATTTAGTGGAACACCATGCGAGTCGGGGCCAGTGATGTTATATATATACTTTCCGGTCCACCGACAATAATAGTGATCAGGTGCGTGTTGCCCTGCTAAGTGATTCCAGTCTAGCCGCTATAATAGTGGTCAGGTGCGTTCTACCCTGTGGAGTGTTTCCTATCCACCAACTATAATAGTAGGGTTCTCGTACTCTCATGGAATTAACGTAAAAGAGATGTAAGATAAATCATTAATATAAGTTCGGCCTAATCTTGTAAATCCGGATTATTATCTTGTACGCCTTATGTGTTTATTCTCTTGCATGGCCTTACTTGCTTGCTTCTTTCTAGTTTTACCCATATGGTTACTTTACTCAGCACGTAGCGTACTGACCACCCGTTTCATGGGTGATGCTCATTCCTACGAGCATAGGGCCCACCTAAGTTTGTGCAGGTAGGAAATTCTATATTCGATGCTTACGATACTTATGAGGCATCGGGTGGGACTAAGAGTTGAATCTAGACTTGGCTTGGGGATCGAAAGTGATATGGCCGGATTCTATCTTACATTCATTTTACTTTTTATTACCTTATTTTAGCCTTGCTTTATCGTGTTGTACTTCCCGTTCCTTTGGGAACTTTAATTATGCACTCCTTTGGATTGTAAACTTTTTACACGTACTCTGATTTCCATGTTATGAACTTTCTAGTTCTTTTATGAATTCTTGTTTTAAGTATTGACTTAAGTTTGACTATAATGCTTTTTAGCCTTAGCACTTGGTACCGGAACAGTAGGAGTGAACTGGTCTGGTACTAAGTGTGGCGGTAATATCTCCAGAATTTACAGTTTGTTATTTCACTTCCATTGAACCTTTTCATTAAATGAAATTTTTCAGTAGTGAATTTGGGGGTGTTACAATCAAACCCAAACCTTTTATAAATAGGTTGAGTCTAATGGGTTTAGGATGGACTCAAAATCATTGCTATCCCTACTCATTATTGATGCTTATGATATTCAAGCAATCTTCATCCTCTCTGCATCGTTTCTAGGACTCATGCTTGAGGATGACATACAATTAATATATGAAGAGAGGTAGAAATTGAATTAACACTATTGCAAATTGAAGCACCACATTATATCCTTTAGATAAGGTTTCATACAATTCCAAACTTTTGTTATCTATATCTTGGTATATTTATATTCCTACGATCTTGTTTGTTAATTTTGAGCTCCATTTCAAATTCTATAACCAAATGTGCCATCAAGTTTGTAATATGATAATTTTAAGGAATGTTATTAACTTTTCATCAATATGTCAATGGAATAATAAAATCACAAATACCAAATCCCTTGATATAATACAAGGTCTAAGTGTGATATGATGCATCTAAGGAACATAAGAGAGGAATCAAATCACGTATACCAACATCTCAGATCATTGGTTGGAGATAATTTAGCGATTCATCAGCGTTTGTCTATAGTCGTGAGATTTTATTTGGTAAGGAATCTTTAGTAAAAAGGGATTTTTGTTTAAAGACCCCATAGTTCGAAGTTGATACCCTAAAGAGGGAATTTTTTCTCTCATGCCAATTTTATTCTCCTCATTTTTTTTTTCAACTTCTTTTCTCAATCCTCTCTAATATCTCTCTCAACAAAATTTTTAACACTTTTAATCTAACATAAACTAAGCAAATTAATTATGAGAAAACAAAGATTTCATATTTATGGATGATGACGTTCTATTTATAGTAGAAATTAAGTGATTTTTTTTAAATCAACCACGCCTGCTAGAAATGCATGAACCACATGCTATACTTCTATGCCAAATGCGTTGTATATATAACTATCTTTTGGCTCACATTCATGGGCCGTGTGCCTGGATTTTTGCTCAAACATGTATGACGTGACACGACCTTCTATTCTACCATATGCCAAGAAATAATTTTGTCATGTCTATTCTAATTCATTCGTGTTAAAAAATTCATTTTTGGTATAAATATTTGAATAAAAAATAAAGTTATTTTGAAAAAATCAAAGCTCCATTTCCTTTTTTACCATCACTTTTTTCTTTCATTATATTTGCATTAAATGCTTTGATGTTTTTTAATAAATGGTGTATGTATTATTTCGAAGGTTATTTTTATTAGTTCTTAGAAAATTTACAAATTACTATAATGACTTCTTATTTTTTATCCTTACATACTATATATGATTGAGACAACAATATGTATTATAATTGTCATTGTAGGTCTAGTCCTAAACTTATAATAGAATCTCTAATGGAGAGGGATTTTTCAATGAGGGGAGTTGTAATCCCCCAAAATTTTAAAAGCCTATAATTTAATAAATCACTTTTATTTGGGATAACTTAGCTTTTAAACTTATTTAATTTAATTATTTTGAGGATTTTACCTTTTAAATTCATTTAAATTAATTTTTTTGGATATTTGAGTATATAAAATTAGATGTGAATATTTAATAAATTAAAATAAATAAATTGCTATTTTATCATACTCATTTTATTTAAATAAGGTTTCAAACCAATATTTTCTAAAAGTTACCTTTTAAACTAATATAATAAAATATATTAAGTTAAATTATTGAAATTTGTTTATCTACCAAAATACTACAACCTATTTCCTATAAGTTGTTTTATATATTTTTCTCCCCTATTTTCCCATTTCCCCTTTTTTCTTATTTTCCCTTTTCTTTTTTTTTCTCTTCCTCCTTATCCTTTCTTCCTTCTTTCCCCTATTCCCCCTGACTAGGCCAACCCACCAGCCCAGATCACCTTCCCCTCCCCCGTCTCGTGCGGCCCAAGCCGCGTGACCTTGCTCCTTCGCCCAAATTGCCCGGCCGAACACCTCCCCCTCTTTTTCTTTTCTCCCCTGGACCGCCCAGTCCAGCCCTCTTTCCCTTTACCTTCTTCCCCGTGCCCCGCTGCAACTCGCAGCCCCCCCTTCTGCATCGACCAACAACCTGAGCCGCCTGCCCACCTTCTCCCTCTCTCCCTGGTCGTTCGTCTGTCCCTCCTCGACCGACCGACCTCCCTCTCACCTCACTCGTGCCTGCCCCCGCCCCCCTTTCTTCTCCCTGACCGAATGTAGACCTACTTCGGCCTGCCACCGCCGGCCGGCGTGCCGTCTACGCCTTCCCCTACCTTCCTCTGTCCCCTCTCTTGGTTCTCCCCCATTTTCGGCCTATAAATACCACCCAGGAAGCCATTATCGAACCTTTTTGGAATCACAACCCAGAAAACCCACCTTGTGCCACCCCTAGTTTAGACAACTGCCCCGTCATCGCCAGCCATCGCCGCCGCCCGATCCACCCACGAAACCCTTCCCTACATCACCCTCTACCAACCTAATCCTCCCTCCTCCCTTGGTTTACTCTGCACAAGCCACCCCTGTTGTGCAAAGTCCCTTCCCCGATCACCCCTTCATCGAGCCTCGCCGCCCTTCGCCAGTCTCGCCGCTTCCAACACCCCCTCTGCCCTCCAAAACGACCAGGGGAGCTCCCTCTACCTCCCCATACCTTCATTTTTCCCTGCCACCCTCTCCTCTTCCTTCTCCTCCCTCCACCGCAATTTCTCCACCTCTCTTCTCCCCCATCGCCGCCGTGCGCCACCTCCTGTGCCACCATCATCCCTAGGTGGTCCTCTAAACTCCCCAACCCCTAAACCCTTGTTATACAAATGCTAGTTATTTTTAGTAGTATTATTAGTATTATTCTTAATGTTGTTGTTGTTATTATTATTATTATTATATCATTATTATTATTTAACCTAAATCTGGAATATTTATAACTATTATTATTAGTATTAATGGCTTATAACTTTAGTATTATTATTTTAACATTATTATTATTATTATTATTATTATTATTATTATTACCTGTATCATTATTATTATTTAACCTAAATTCAAAATATTTATAACTATTATTATTATTATTATTAATGGCCTATAACTTTAGTATTATTATTATGATTATTATTATTATTATTATTACCTATATCATTATTATTATTTAACCTAAATTCAAAATATTTATAACTATTATTATTATTATTAATGGCCTATAACTTTAGTATTATTATTATTATTATTATTATTATTATTATTATTATTATTATTATTACCTTTATTATTATTATTATTATTTAACCTAAATTCGGAATATTTATAACTATTATTATTAGTATTAATGGCTTAAAAATTTAGTATTATTATTTTAACATTATTATTATTATTATTATTATTATTATTATTATTATTATTATTATTACCTGTATCATTATTATTATTTAACCTAAATTCAGAATATTTATAACTATTATTATTATTATTATTAATGGCCTATAACTTTAGTATTATTATTTTAACATTATTATTATTATTATTATTACCTTTATCATTATTATTATTTAACCTAACTTCAGAATATTTATAACTATTATTATTATTATTATTAATGGCCTATAACTTTAGTATTATTATTTTAACATTGTTATTATTCTTATTCTTATTATTATCATCATCATCATCATCATCATCATCATCATCATCATTATTATTATTATTTTCTTGCTATTATTATTAATGATAACTTTGGCACCTTAGCACTTTTATTATTATTGTAAATATTCGAATCCTTATATTACTACTACCATTTCTATTATTATTATTAGTAATATTGTTTTTAACATCATCATCATCATCATCATCATCATCATCATTATTATTATTGTTGTTGTTGTTGTTGTTGTTGTTGTTGTTGTTGGTGTTGTTGTTGTTATTATTATTATTTTTATCACCTTGTCACTATGGTTAATATTTCATATATCACTAACCTTACTATCACTACTACTATTATCATTATTAGTAACATTGAAACTATTACCGTTAATAATATAAATATTTTATAATTACTTTAAATTATTGTAGCTATTAAGATCTATTGTTGATTAGTAGTAGTATGATTAGCTACCTTAGGAATAATAACCTTACTTTTACTTATAAAGGTATTATTATTATTTTTTAGCCCTAATAGTAAGTTGTGATAAGGGTAAGGTAGGAAGAATAGTAATTTTGGTTAGAGGGAAGTTAATCCATAGTTTTCCCTCTTATAGGCAAATCAAGTCAAAACCTTGAGGAGGCGTAGGAACATGCTCCAAGACCGGTGTCGTATTAGGTAAAGATGTGGCTAAGATCAATTATGTGTGTGTTATGTGCCTTGTGTGCCATATGTTACGTCATGTTGTGTACTATATAATTTTAATGACTAATTACTTGTAACGCAGCTTGGAGTTGAGGTATGCTTATATAAATTCCTTATGACATGTGTATAATGATTTTTCTGTTGTGTTTATGACATTTTATGACGTGACCCTCTAGGACATACATGCTAGGATGTTAATAATATGATGCGGGGGACATGAATGTGAAAGGATAAAAAAGGGAAAATGCAAAGTAAGTTGACTAAGGGGGGACATGAGATTGACCTAATTATCTCATGATCCATGAGGAAAAATTAAAAGGAGATTATGATTAAAATAAATGAGGGATGTGAACTTTGCAAGGGAAATTTCTAGGGTTTTCATGGGGTGGATGGAGTTTGCATGGGGATAATCTTTACGTGAGAAAAGTTTTTTTAAGGTGTAATTAAGGTAAGGGGAGAGTTGTGGAGTAATTGGAAACTTTGGATGAAAAATAGTACGTAGGTTGGTGTAAGGGTGTATAGGGGACTTGATTAGGGTTTGGGAGGAAACCCTAATATGGGGAAAAGTGTGGAAGTAAGAACAATTAAGGAAGAGTGGAGTAATGGGTTAAGAGTGGAAATTTAATATATGAGGGGTGAGTAAGGGTGCCATGGGAAGTAAGTAATGTTAGGTGAAAAGTAGAGAGATTACTTGTGGGGGAAGAAATGTGCTAGGGTTTGGAGTGGCCAACTAGGGTTTTTCGATCACCTGCGAAATCAATGAGTAAAGTGATATGATTTGGGATTGAATTTAAATGAGATGAGGCTTTGGACGATAAATGAATTAATGGTAGTAAGGTAAGAAGAAATTGGGCCACATAGGTCCAATTAGGAACCCTAGAGAGTGACAGTGGGTGGAGTTTGATGTCACAAGGTGTTGGACCTTAACCCACATCCTTAGGAGTTGGTTTTCATTATGTGTAAGTGTAAAGGGAAATGGATATCGGGGTGTGATAAGAGGCGCAAGAGTCCCAAGATATGGGACGGGCCCTCTCGGGAGGATCAAAGTAGAGGGTTGGTGACATGCATGTCAAGGGTCAATTGCTTACCGAATAAGACACGAATAAAATACTAATCATTTAAAGAGAAATATTGTTCAGCCGGGCCCAGACTGGTCCACCAGCGAATAATAGTGGCCAGGAGCCGGGGTGCCCTGCATGACCGGTCCACCAGCTATAATAGTGGCCAGGCGCATTTTTCCCTGCATGACCGTTGCACCGGTTATAATAGTGGGGGTCTTTGTGCTCCACAAACCAAACATAATTGTGATGATAAGATATGGGAAAGATACGAAGTAATTACAGTGAAACATCATGTGAGTCGGGGCCATACCGGTCCACCGGCGAATAATAGTGGCCAAGAGCGTTTTGCCCTACATGACCGGTCCACCGGCTATAATAGTGGGGTTCTCGCACTCACATGAATTGATAAAGACTATGATGTGAATCGACTCTATATTTACCAGAGATCTAAAGAATAAGTCTATCCGGACTGTAGCTAGCCTTTATCATCTGTTTTACTACATGTTGCTCATGTGATTATGCCATGTATACTGTGTTGTGTGTTTTGTATGCTGGCCTTAGCACATCTGTTACCTTACTCAGTACGTAGAGTACTGACCACCCATTTCATCGGTGCTGCTCATTCCCACAAGCAGAGGACCCACCTGAGTTTGTGTAGGTAGGAGATGATATCTTCGATGCCTACGACTCTTACGAGGCATCAGGCGAGGCTGAGAGTTGAGCCTAGACTTCGCCTGGGGACTGAGAGCGGTTCGACCGGACTCTATCTTTCCCTCTTATTTTACCATATTTCGTTTTATTCTAACTATGTGATATCGTGTGGTATTTTATGTTTTGAAAAACTCTAACCATTTACCCTTTGATTTGTAATTCTGAATTGCACTCTGATTTCTCCATTGTGAACGTTATCATTTCCCTTATGAAGCTTGTTTCAATTATCGCTTGTGTTTGAAGTTAATCTTTTTAGCCTTAGCACTTAGTACTGGAACGGTAGGAGTGAACCGGTCTGGTACTAAGTGTGGCGGTAATGCCCTTGAGTTTCGATTTTATCATTTCACTTATGTTAATTCTTTCATTTAAAATGAAATTTTCCAGTAGTGAATTTGAGGGTGTTACAGGAGTTTTATAATTTAATGATAATCTCTCTCTAACTATTTTCATTTTTATCCATAAAATTCCAAATACTACAATGGATGGGTTTTAATTTGATGGGATTTCTTACATCAAAAAACACTTAAAATAATTAATTCATCTACTTTTGTAGACAAAAAGAGCCCACAAGAGGAGTGATTTCCATGCTATATGTGAAACTCCATTGAATGTAGCAGTGTGGTCCTAGCCGACACGTAATTTAAATCCTCTTATAGTCAATTGTAGTATTTGTAAATAAGAGTATCGTACTATATCGGAAATTGAGATGACTCATCTCTATTTAACTAGCTCACTAATAGTGAAAATAAATTAATAAATAAAAAAACTATAAATCACATACGGATAAATATTAAGAAAAACACAATAATAAGGGTTTTAAAAATGGAAAATAATAAAAATAATAAATACAATAAAATAATAAAAATAATATATAACTATAAATATGATAAACGTGATAGGAAAATCAAAATTCACCACTAGATTAGGTCAAAATATAATAATAATTTTTAATTCATCTTTTAATCATGAGAATGAGACTTATCAAGTTACAAGCCAAAAACAAGTCTATATACCTTATATTACTTCCTTAAAATAATTAATACGACAAAGCGCTAATATTAAATCCTATTAAATATTAGTAATATAGTAGCAACAAACGTCTCCTATATTTAACCAAATTTAATGCCTTAAACACAAGTGGAAGGATGTCAATCTAAGTACCCATACTATTACAATAAGTATGTTTAGTTGTATTTCTCTCCTTTGAACCACACGTATCTAAATGTTTCACTACTCCGGTTAGAATCACAAAATTATTAGGTGAATTGTTATCTAACCTAACTGCAATTTGTATATATAAATTCTACCATATTTATATAGCCACCTAGAAGGCATATAATCCTACATATTGTCACTATGAGGAAATCATAACAAGGCATGCACCATATAAGTCATACTTAAACAAAATCACATATATAAATAATAGCAATTAAAATAGAGTTAAAGAATAATCTCATGAAACAAAGAAAAATAATATCATATCTCAAATCATAATCTAGGATTTCAATCTATTCTTCAAAAATAAATAATTATCCAATCATAATAATCAAATTAATTACACTAAAATGTATATTAAAAATATAAATTATAAATAGAGAAAGAAATAATTGAAATTAATTATGAATGAAAGTTCAACAATTTATTCATATGAAAAATTGATTAATTTCATCTAAAATAAATTTTTTGGTCTTTTTTTTCTCTTTCCTTCTTTCCCCGCCGACATGAAATTCTGTGTTTGTAGCATCGCTGGCTCTAGAGGTGGCAATCGGGTTGGGTCATAGCGGGTCGGGTCATTTTGGGTCATTTGACTTTTGTGGGTCGGGTAATTTCGGGTCATTCAATTTGTCGGGTCGGTTGCGGGTCGAGTCGAGTCATTAACGGGTCGGGTCATTTCGGGTCAATTTGTCGGGTCGGGTCGGGTTGGGTCATTTCGGTTGCGGGTCATTTTGGGTCAAGTTGTCGGGTCGGGTCGTTTCGGGTCCGGGTCATTTCGGGTTATTTTGTCGGGTCGGGTCCGCGCGGTTCGGGTTAAGAAAACTCAGATTCAGATAATTTCGGGTTAACTTGACTGGTAGGGTCGGGTTAGTTTTGGGTCATTTTCTAGCTCACATTAGTAGGTGGCTTTGACCCGTTCAGGTCATTTCACGTAATATGACGGGTTAGTTATGTTCGAGTTGTTTCGAGTTAAGTTGATGGGTGGGGTCATTTCATACAATTTGACGGGTTGGATTCAATTAGTTACGAGTTAACTTAATGGGTCGGGTCGGGTCGGGTCAAGTTTTGACAGGTTTACTCATATTCGAGTCCAATTAATTATCATTTCATAAATCATACATATTAGAGACAGACAATCATAAGATTAATATTGCAGATAAAATAATTAAAAATATTAAATGCGCTTTATTTTCACAAATAAATAGTAAATATATGTATAAATTTTAATAATAAAAAATATTGCGCTTTGAATTAAACAAAGATATTTATCATTGATTATAATTTATTTGATAACTTAAAATATTTAATTACTTAAAAAAAAGATAATTTTATAAAATAAAGATGATCAAAACAAGACTATACAATGTCTAATTATCATTTATTACATTATATATATTAGATACAATAATAAGATTACTAGTAAAGATAAATGAAATAAGAATATTATATGCGTTTTATTTTTACAAAGGTAAATAATAAAGATATTTATAAGTTTTAACAATATTATATTTGATTGTTTAAAATATTTATAAATTTTACAAGTAAAAATATTAGATGTTTATCATATATTATATTTAATTGATTACTTAAAATATTTGATTACTTAAAAAAAGATAATTTTATAAAATAAAGGTGAGCATAAAAAGAATATACAATGTATAATTATCATTTATTACATTGTAAATATTAGATACAATCATAAGATTACTAGTAAAGATAAATGAACTAAGAATATTATATGTGTTTTATTTTTACAAAGGTAAATAATAAAGATATTTAAAAGTTTTAATTGTATTATATTTTATTGCTTTAAAATTTATAAGTTTTACAAGTAAAAATATTAGATGTTTATCATATATTATATTTAATTGATTACTTAAAAAAAGATAATTTTATAACATAAAGGTGAGCATAAAAACAATATACAATGTATAATTATCATTTATTACACTGTAAATATTAGATACAATATAATCATAAGATCACTATTAAAGATAAATGAAATAAGAATATTATATGTGTTTTATTTTTACAAAGGTAAATAATAAAGATATTTAAAAGTTTTAAAAGTATTAATGTATTATATTTGAATGCTTTAAATATTTATAAATTTCAAAAGTAAAAATATTAGATGTTTATCATATATTATATTTAATTTATTACTTAAAATATTTGATTACTTAAAAAAAAGATAATTTTATAAAATAAAGGTGAGCAAAAAAGAATATACAATGTATAATTATCATTTATTATATTGTAAATATTAGACACAATCATAACATTACTAGTAAAGATAAATAAAATAAGAATATTATATGTGTTTTATTTATACAAAGGTAAATAATAAAGATATTTATAAGTTTTAATTGTATTATATTTGATTGCGTTAAACATTTATAAATTTTACAAGTAAAAATATTAGATGTTTATCATATATTATATTTATTTGATTGCTTAAAATATTTGATTACTTAAAAAAAGATAATTTTATAAAATAAAGGTGAGCATAACAAGAATATACAATGTATAATTATCATTTATTATATTGTAAATATTAGATACAATCATAAGATTACTAGTAAAGATAAATGAACTAAGAATATTATATGTGTTTTATTTATACAAAGGTAAATAATAAAGATATTTAAAAGTTTTAAGAGTATTATATTTGAATGCTTTAAATATTTATAAATTTTACAAGTAAAAATATTATATGTTTATCATATATTATATTTAATTTATTACTTAAAATATTTGATTAGTTAAAAAAATATAATTTTATAAAATAAAGGTGAGCATAACAAGAATATACAATGTATAATTATCATTTATTACATTGTATATATTAGAAACAATCATAACATTACTAGTAAAGATAAATGAAATAAGAATATTATATGTATTTTATTTATACAAAGGTAAATAATTTATAAAATAAAGGTGAGTATAATAATACTAAAAAGTATATAATTATCATTTATTATATTGTATATATTAGATACAATCATAAGATTACTAGTAAAGATAAATGAAATAAGAATATTATATGTGTTTTATTTATACAAAGGTAAATAATAAAGATATTCGGGTCGGGTTAAGAGTATTATATTTGAATGCTTTAAATATTTATAAATTTTACAAGTAAAAATATTATATGTTTATCATATATTATATTTAATTGATTACTTAAAAAAAGATAATTTTATAAAATAAAGGTGAGCATAACAAGAATATATAATGTATAATTATCATTTATTACATTGTAAATATTAGATACAATACAATTATAGGATCACTAGTAAAGATAAATGAAATAAAAATATTATATGTGTTTTATTTTTACAAAGATAAATAATAAAGATATTCATAAGTTTTAATAGTATTATATTTGATTGCTTTAAATATTTATAAATTTTACAAGTACAAATATTAGATGTTTATCATATATTATATTTAATTGATTACTCAAAATATTTGATTACTTAAGAAAAGATAATTTTATAAAATAAAGGTGAGCGTAACAAGAATATACAATGTATAATGATCATTTATTACATTGTATATATTAGAAACAATCATAAGATTACTAGTAAAGATAAATGAAATAAGAATATTATATCTGTTTTATTTATACAAAGGTAAATAAAATAATATATATATATTTATAAGTTTTAATAGTATTATATTTTATTTCTATCCATATCCCTCATACATATTAGCAACCTGAATTGCATTTTTAGTTATGAATAAACTAAATTTTATTTTTAAAGTCTCAAGAGATCAAAATATAGTATTAACTTACACAAATATAAACTATACCAATACTTTAATTAAAAAAAAACTAACAAAAATAGTTCTATCAGTTTAATATTTATTTAGAGCATCTGGTGTAAAAAATTATATTCTAATTTCAAATTCAAGGACTTTAAATTTAGAATTGTGGTTATGGGAAAAAAATTTTACCCACAAATTCTGTGTGCTTCAAAAATTCTGTGTGCTTCAAAAATTTCGAGTACGTGGACCACAAGTGCTACACAACGGATCATTGAAGCTGATTTTTGATACTTTCTAATATATTTTTAGCTCAATTTATACTGTTAGAATATATATATATATATATATATATATATATATATATATATATATATAACACGGTTAATATTAACTGTAAAAAAACTTACCTACAAAAGTATTATTTTTTTATCTAATAATTTTTATATCATTTATTCTATCTTTTTTTTTTTCATATTCATTTGTCTGCATAATTTATCTTATTAATTTCTCTAGTTGTATTTATTTTATTAACGTTATTATATTTATATTTTTATTGTAATATTTTTATTAATTATATTATATTTGTATTTTTATTGTAATATTTTTATTAATTATTATTACTATAGTAAAAAAACTATAATAATTTATTTTAAGCATAATTTAAATTAAATAATAATTTTATATATTTTCATAAATTATTAATTATTATATATGAATTGATATAAATTAAAAATTAAATAATATAAAATATAAATAATTAATATTATAATTAATAAAAATAATTGGATATTGTAAATTTAAAATTGATGAACGTAGAATACTAAATTATATTTAAAGTTAATTAATAATATTAAAAGAAAAAATATAACTAAAACTTTAAATTTAGGGTTGTAACGTGAGATACTATTGATACGGGGTATAGTTATTATTTGTTGGATTTTATGGGTGATAAGTGATAACTGATAAAGGACACTATTATACTCTTTTATTAAGAGTTTCTTCAAATAGATGGATTAGTGGATGTAATGGAACATTTTTTGAAAACTATTTTACAGGCTTACAACTGGATGTTTGCCTTTTTTAGTTTGATTATTTATTTATTAATTATATATCTTATTAGGATATCATTAATAAATAAGAATGTCTAGGGTAAAATTATGAAAAATAAGTACAATTTATAAAATACTATATTTTTAAAAGCTTTAAATGAATAATAAAATATGTGTAATTTATTATTATTATAATATATTTTGATGTCTGATCAGGTTAATAATGGGTCAGATTGGGTGATTGTCGGGTCGGGTCAATGTTAGGTCGGGTCGAAGCGGGTCAGGTTAATACCTGGTCGGGTCACTATTGGGTCTGGTCAATGACGGGTCAGGTCGGCATCGGGTCGGGTCAATGATGGGTCATGGGTTGGGAGCGGGTTGGGTCGGGTTTATTTTTATCGGGTTAGTGTCAGGTAGGGTCAATGTCGGGTCGGGTCGGGTTGCTAAATTTTTCGGGTTGTATCTGTAATACCCCGTTTTTGTAAATTCAGTTTTATTAAGTTTAATTATTTTATTAGCGTAATTTGATGTAAACATTTAATTATTTTAATTTTGATTCGTTTTATGGATTTATCGACGATTTTGAGTTTATATTTTGAATTTTATTAATTATTATCGTTGCGAATCATTTTAGATAAATTCGTTCACAATTATGATTTTATTATATGATTTCGATTTCCGATTAAAAATATGTATTTTCGTTCGTGTAAAGTTTTAGATATTTCGTCGATTATTTCTCTCGTGTGCATAAAATACATTTATTGCAATTCTTCCGATTTCTCTGTTTTTACTCTTTTTGATCTCTTAAAAATTTGTGAATCAATCTAAAAATATTTTTGAGTTCATCCATTCATTCTATTCATTCATGTTTCACCCTTTCCTTCCGAATCACCAAATTGCGGAAAAACTCGTTTACGCGATTAGACAATTTTAGCCGTTTTTGCTATTTTTATTCGTTGGTCTTCAAATAAGTTCCGAGACCAAATATTTTCATATATTTGATTTTATAAAAACATTCTGTATCAATATGTGATAACTTGAACCCATATTATTCATTTTATGAATTTGCGGAAAAATGTTTTTCCGCAACTTACCCGTTTTTGCTGTTTTTGATCATTTTCCATCCGTCAAGGATCAAACCTACTCCGATACTTAATATTTTTATATATTTAAGTTTCTAAGATTATTCCAAACATTTTCATAAATTTTTATAATTTTTGGAATTCAAGTGATATTTTTCTCAATAAGTGCCCATTATTAGGCTTTCTTACAATTTAATTAATCAAAATAAATTGTAACCAATCCTCTAACCAATATTCCAATCCTAGCTAGTCTCCTAACCAAACCAAACCAGATTTGTAACTTGATTACTTTTCTTCCAACCAAAAAGTGCAACTAGTACCATAATCATGATTTTATGACATTTCTCTTACACACTCAACCATAGCCTATCATCTCTCTTATACCCCTAATCCTAGCACTCAAGTGAGGCCAAGGTCAAACCAAAAACTCAATCCACACTCCACCATATCAGATCCTACTCTATCTTTGCCAAATCGTGCGTTCCTACCCCAAAACGCACATAAAATCATAGATTGTAGCAGAGTGCAAAGTTGATTACTTTCCAACTTTGAGCAACTCGTTCTCTCTCTCTGGTTATCCTTTTCCTTTGGTTTTTGTTTCCTTCGAAATTCTGCATTGCATACTATGAATCCATATAATGTAAATCCCTGAAGTCGAAATCCCTCATGCTTATTCATAGCCAAACTTCTGCTTCCCGACCAGCCTTACAAAGTCAGCAAAGCTGATTTTTTTGGTGACTTCGAGCATCTTTTATGCATCGACCTTGATTCCTCTACCCTATATTTTTGTTTGGTATTTTTCCTTGCATGTTATGCCTCATATACAGACCCTTCTCACCAAGGAAATCGTTCCCCTACCCTCTCCTTTTTCCTCTTCTATTTGCCTTGCCGAGCAACATTGAAGTTTTTGCTGCAGTGGTTAAGTGGGTTGCAGCAAAGATTTCGTGCCTTTCATGCTTTCTTTTCTCCTTGTTTTCCTCCCCTTTAACCCTCCAAAACCTTAATCCATCATTCCTTTGTGGTTATTGGTTGTTTTGTGGTGGTTTTCAAGCCTCCCTATTCAAGAGTAATATTTTATATTTCACTTCTTCTATTCCAATTCCTTTCTTTCCTATTTTTGTTATTTATTGAACTTGGTTTATCTAACTCATTTACCTTATATTCTTGAAGGTGACAAAGTGGTTTAGAGAAGGAATTGCTAGATTCCTTATTTTAGCTTTGCTAAGGGGCTTAGGAGTTTTGGTAACAAAACTAACCTTTAGAAATAGGATTTTGTGCTAGGTGTATTATATGTTCTCTTATGTGTAGATAGCTTTATTTTAATTTTAAGCATGAAATAATATCTTGAAAAATATTGTATGACATGTGTATATTTCTATCTTATGTGCTTAAGCATGAATATCTAATGAGAAGATGGTTTATGTGATTCTTTTTATATGTTTATACCTGCTGGAAAGGTGATGAATATTTAGTGAAAAAGTGATGAATATTCAGTAGAGTCATGCTGAACTTACGGCATAGTCATGATGAATATGCCTGGATCCGAGTAGTTTATCTCTCGTCCCTGCTATTTTATGTGAACTTTGGTTGTTTTAAATTTATCTAAGTATTTCCCTGTATGTATAATAGTGTATAGAAGCTAGGTTATGAGTTTTGGATCATTTAGAGTTGGAATGAGATTTTTATAAGGATTAGACATATTCAACCATGGGTACATTAGGCAATAAAGATTTTTTTTTTGAAATTTTTAAGTGCACCATTGTCTTCATTGGGTATTTTACATAAAATTTGGTATATGATATGTTAGGATTTGATGTTGTTTAGAGTAAGTTATGAATTTTAGAAGCTTAAGGTAATTTTTGGTGAATAAAGACATTTTGGCCACTACATGTAAAATTCTAGATATTTGGAGACCTAATTGAATATTATGCTAATACAAGAATTTACAATGTATAATTCTTATACTTGGGTGATAGTGATGAGTAGACTTAGAAACCTTAATTAAAACAATTCATTAAGTAAGAAAAAGAGAAAGAGAAAGAGACATTGTGGGTGCATTGAGGAATCTTAATATTTTATCTTATTTTCCTATTGATATTTCATCCTAAGAAAATATTTGGTTAAGTATAATGTCTTTTAGCATGAAATACACCTCTCTGTCTCAATTTGCATAGCTAGCTTCAGATTTAGGTAAGTCATTACTTACCTTACTTATGACAGAATCTCGATGTATGTCTGCTTGGAGTGGAATGCCATGATGATGCTTATCGATTATTTAATTATGTCAAGAACATGTTGTGTTCTATATGGTAATTGTATGAATGTATGAATTCATAGCCTCAATGCAACGGGTGTTAATATGATGCCTGAATATTGTATGTGTGTAAGTGTGTGAAGGGTTGAGTATGGATTGAAATTGTATGATGCCTTATGTTGTGTTTTATGCCATGGACTTATTTGGCTTTAATGCCTCATAATTTGGATCGGCTTTAATGCCTATGGAATTGATCAGCTTTAATGCCACTTAAATTGGTTCGGCTTTAATGCCCCTGAAATCGATCAGCTTTAATGCCATTTGGATTGGTTTGGCTTTAACGCCGCTTGGATTGGTTCGGCTTTAATGCCGCTTAAAATTTACCGGCTTTAATGCCATTCGAAATTGATATAATAATTGATATTCATTATATTGATAGATGTGAGCTACGTGCTGTTATGTGGGCCTAATTTATGATTGGCTAAATCCTTGAATAAAATATTAATCACTTAAAGTGAAAGATCTTGAGTTGGGACTTGTATCACTCGGGGTAGCTATCCGAGTTAGGTTTGGTATTCACTTGGTACCATTCCGGTGTTTTTCTATTCTGTGATTCCGGGTGCCTTACGAGGTCCGGAGAGGCCCTCTTCTACTCTATAGGTGTCTCGATATATTTCGACCCTATAGGGGGTATGCATACTTAAGTGATTAGGTGTCCTATTTATTGGTGGTCTGGTTACGTTTCTAGGCGGGCCAGTTAGGGCTAGTACCGTTCGAGTACTAGATTAGTTGTTACGATCTCTTCGAGTCTCCATCCTCAAGTTAATATAATAAATTGGTTGTGATCACGATGATAAAATATAATAACCAATGGATCCCATCTACCCATATATCCATATTACATTATTTTATGCTTGAAGGCTGAGTTTCGTATTCTCAATTAACATATATATGTAAGCATGATATTATCTTGTTATTATATGCTCTATTTCTTTCTTCGCATGGACCTCGCACTCAATGCTATCTCTTTAGGATAGTTATGTTGCTCAGTACATGATGTGTACTGATACTACACATTTGTAGACGTTGTGTCGCAGATATATGATGATGATCCTGCGGACTTTGAGGAGGTTCCTCATGCGGAGTGATGCGGGTTTATACCCTCGGGATTAGGGCGTAGAGTCATTTCTATCTAAGGTCGCACATGTTATGTGCCCTAAATTTTGGATATCGCTTTTGGACTCTTCATCTCTTTTAACCCTCTTATCGCTTTTTATATATTGTATTATTTGGAGCATGTACTCCATACTTTGTTATTATATCTAAATTATTCAAGTCTTCTGCTATTTATATCTATTTCCGTAATTTTTAATTTACTTGATGTAAAGTTTTAGCCTTGCACGTAGTACGAGAAAGGTATGGACTAGACTCGTGCTATGTGTGGCGGTAACACCTGCTATATTATGTTAATGCTTCTGCTTAAAAACGAAAATTTTTAGTAGTAAAATTCGGGGTATTACAGTATCGGGTCGGGTTTCGCTCAGATTGGATTGGGTTGGGCGAATCGGGTCAACTTTTGCCAGCTCTAGCTGACTCTTTGTTCTTTTCCTCTACGGTTAGCGCTTCACTACTGCCCGTCTCTCCTTCCTACTTTTCTCTACCTTTCTTTTTGCGCGGTTTATTTTCTTTTTCTTTTTCCTGCATTGTTATGCTGCCACCCGCCTCTCCTTATTTTCTTTCTTCTCTGGTTTCTACTATGGTAGACTATTCTCTCACCTCTGCGTGACCGCCAGATCTTTGTCCATCTCTCTCTCTCTCTCTCTTTCATTTTTGCCGTTGTCAGCTCCTATCTGCTGCATTTCTTTTTCTATGCTTTCTTTCTTTTTTCTCCCTCTTCGGCCGTTGACTATTTTGACTTTTTCTGTGCCTCCTCATGTGCCGCTCAGTCCTATGCTAAGCCATCCCTTTTTTTTTATTCTTTTGGGCCTTTGGTCTAAAGGACCTAAAGCCCTTTTTATATATTTTTATTATTTTTATATATTTTACCTACAAAATAATATTAGAATATTAATAAATAATTTTATAATTTAAATCCATTCATTTTACATCATTTTAGTTCAAATAATAAAATATATAAGATTATTATCACTTAAGTACAAAATTATAATTGTTCTCATATATTACTCAAATAAAATATAAAAAACTAATATTAAAAGGGTATAAAATATGTCAAAATATATACTCATCATATAAATACAATTCAATTCTCTCACCTACATCTAGTGGAGGAGAATTTTAGTGGGGGGATTTCGTCCCCAAAAATTGTGTGATTATATATGTGTGCGCGAGCGCTTCGTTATATTTTTAGTAAATATCAGTGAGTGTTTGTCTTTCACTTCATCATTTATATTATTTTTTCAAACAAATTTCAGACCATTTATCTTATATATTATTTTAAAGAAATTATTATCTATATTATCTACCATATTATTACTTTATGAGTAGGCCACACTAATGAAATATTTAAACTATTATATACTATTATCATCGTACCCTTATTAATTATACTCACCCACCACCATTATTATTATTGTCATTATTATTTAATGTTAATAATAATTATTATTATTCATGATAATAATTATTAATTATTTATATATCATTTTAAATAATATTAATAATAATTAATATTATTAGTTACTATTAATAATATAAATATTAAGTATTATTATTTATTATTCACCATTGATATTAATTATTATTATTAATTAATAATATAAATTATTATTATTATTAATTATCAATTATTATTATTATTAATTCTATTTATTATTAATAATATTACTATTAATTATGATTTATGTATATGATAACATTAACAACAACAACAATGATAATAATTAATATTTTTAATTATTAATTATGAATATTAATTATTATTTTTAATTATGTATATTCATAATATTAATTATTAATTATTAATTATTAATATTAGGTATAATTATGATTTAATATTAATATCAATTATTATAATTAATTGTAAGTATCCATTATTATTAATCATATTATTATTATTATTATTATTAGTTATGATTAATTATAAATATATTTTATCTATTAATGTTAATTAAGTACTATCAATAACATCAATGATTAATATTATAACTTTAATATGAAAATTAATTATTATTATTAGGTATTATTAATTACATATTAGAACTAATTTATTTTATTAATATTGACTATCATTAATATCAATTTATTTAATAATAATTATTATGAATAATATATTAATTATTAATATTTATATTAATTATTAATTATTTTAATATTATTTTAACAATATTGATAACAATTAATATTAATATGAGTTATTATTCTTTATATTAATAATTATCATTAATATTAATTAATATACATAATCATTATAATTAATATGCATATTTTTATTAATAGTTATATAAATTAACTATTAATATACATATACACATACTTGTTAATTATAATTAGTTATTAAATGACCCTATTCACACCTTAGATGTAATGCTTGAAATTTACTTGTGAAAATTTTTATTTTGCAGAAGCTTAATTATATATTAAAAAAAAGTGTGTGTTACTGAGACATTCAATATAGAAAATATATTTCATATACCTAATGTATGCTAGATGTTACACAACATCCTTATTTATGTAGAATAAGTGATATGATATTATTCTTCAAAAGAGACAAGGAAAAGGGTGTTAATCAAGTTGGCTATTCATATGCAAGGTATTTATTTGACTCGCATACAATCATATCCCAATCACGGTATATATTCCTAAGTAGTGGGACTGCCATTTCTTATCATTCAATAAAATAAATCAAGGTGGTCACCTCATCGAATCATGTAGAATTAATCACACTATATGAGACAAATGAGAATATGTGTACATCATATCCACAAAGCATGTGGATTATAGATGAATCAAGATGAACCAATAATGATTTACAAAGATAATATAACTTGCATCATGCACATCAAGGAGGGATACATGAAAAGTGATAGAATTAAGTAAATATCCCTAAAGTTCTTCTCAACATACAAATCGCAACAAAAAAGGGAAGTTTATCTTAATCATATTCGATTAGTTAAAACTTAGCAGACCTATTCACAAAGTTATTACCGACAAAGATATTTAATTAACTTGTACGCGATATCATTATACATCATATGAAAGTAGTTTGCTAAGTTGAGGGAGAGAATATTGCACCCTTTTTTTTTCTAGTCACAAAATTTTCTAATTAGGATTTTTTAACAAAGTACTAATTATAGATTTATATTTAAAGGAAAGTGTTACATTAACGTGTCTTTACACCTCTCACTCTCTCATCCCCAATTCTTCACGTGTCTTAGTTTATTTCCCCGTAGATCCTCATAACTTCCTCGTCACTACCCATTATGTATAGACTTATCCTTGTTTCATATATAGAGAATATGATATTGGTATAAAAATAAGGAAATATGTTTTATATATCTTTATTATCTCTTTCATCACCACAAATATTGTTGTAAACCACATGTTACAAAAAATTAATTAACGAAGAATTAAAGTGGAATCATATATACTTTTCTCTATATCTTAATTCTTCTTTTTGAGTAGGATTGACTAATCTAAATATTTTAGAGTGAAGTGAGAGAATTTGAAGGGAAAAAGAGAAGATTGAAGGGAAAAAATGAGAAGGGTGTCAACTTAGAATGCTAAGGATGTTTAACCAAAAATCACCTTTTAGCCAAATGAATCATTTCGTGTACATCTATCGATCCAACTTCATGGCCTAACATCGTTCATGTTATCTTACTCGTGGACAAAAAAAATTGTCCGACCCTTCTCTCTGTGTCTGTGGCTTTGTGTCGTCCAACTAAGACCTTATTCTCCTCAACTTATTTTTACAACTTATAAGATCATGTTAGATTAAAATTTGGTTAGATCAACACTAATAAGATAAGATAAGATTATATCAATACAATAATATCGTATTAGTAATAATAATTAATAATAATATAAATAATGATTATTATTATAAATAATAATTAATTAATATTGCACACGAGTTATCCCATGTATGCTTTCACTACACTCATCCATCAATTAATAATAATAATGATAATGATAATGATGATGATGATGATGATATAACTAATTAATACTATTTTTCTGGTTTATCACAAATTAATATTGATATTATTATTATTATTATTATTATTATTATTATTTTATATTAGTTTTTAGATGATGATGATGATGATAACAATGTTATTATTACAATGTTTTTTCAATAAATAGTATTTTTTCGAATTTATCACTACTTAATATTATTTTAATTAATTATAAATAATATTAGACGATGACAATATTATTATTACTAGTTTTTTCAATTTTTTTTTTCAAATTTACCACTAATTAATATTATTTTTTATTAATTATAAATAATATTAGATGATGATGTGAACACTAATAATAATTATACCAACAATATTATTATCATTATTTTATTCAATAAATACTTTTTTCCCAAATTTATCATTTATTAATACTATTTTAATTAATCATAATTAATATTAAATGATGATAATGAAAATAATAATAATAATAATAATAATAATATTTTATTAATCAATATTAATTACTATTATTATAACCATATCAGATCAGATTAAATTAGCATTAATAAAATTAGATCCATTAGTGAAAATAGTAAAAGTAAGGGTAGAGAACGGGCCCTAATTCTCTGTAGCTGTTTGTCCTACGCCACTTCTCCATCGAGTCCTTCCGCAGAAGGCGTCCTGTCTGCCGTTGTTCCTTTTGCTGATTCTTAGCACCGCCATCTACGGCCCATCCGTTCCATCACAGCTTATCTTCCTATTCCGGTAAGTTTCTCCGCTTCTATTATTATGTTAACTTAATTTTAATCGAAATAGGACTCCTGCGGGCATTGCTTTTCTGTTCAGGTTCGGCCGCATGCTTTTTCGTTCAATCCAGTCACTAGCACTTACTTGGTTCTCTTTTCTCTTTTATTGTTGGTTAATTAGTTTACAGGCACTTTGAAAATTATGGGAGAATATCGTTCGGTCTGATATCTAGATTCTAGAATAACGTCACTCTAATATATAGTATTGTTCACCGGATACGCAACTCCCCTGCCATTCCTCTCTCCTCGGTCGCCGCCGCCGTTGGGGAGCTGTGATGCCAGTAGCTAGTGTCGTCAAGCTTTGTCGTCCTCTCCTTCACCGTTATCTGTCGCCGTCATCAGTCAAAATCGATTGAGCCTCTTTCACCACCGTCATCCCACTGGCCGAACCCGTCAGTCGCAACATGAAAATTGGCCATTAACCACCTTGTGCCACCATTCTAGAATCTCCGCCACCTGCTACGACGTTTTCCTCTGCATCGCCACCGCAGCTTATATTTCTGCGGCCTTATTTTGTTGCTCTTATCAGGTTTGGGGTCCTGCTCCAGTATTTTTCTTTCATTTTGTTTCACTTTCACCTTATTTCTCTTAATTTTCGTAATACGACGTTGCTGGTGAATGCCCGGCCTTTGGACTAGGCTACCCAGGCGTAGGCCTAGGCCCCAACAAAATAAGGCCTCCGTGTTAGGTTAGGGCTGTTACCGAGCTTAAAAATAAAACTTAACCTTCATTTGTTTATAAATAAATCAAATTTTAATAAGCTGACTTGAAGTTTTAACGAGCCGTCCCGTCTGACGAATTTTTATAATAAACGAACAAATATGCCGAACACACAAACTCTTGAACTATAAACGAATTTAAATCTAAATTTATTATATTTAAATTTAACTTATTTAATAATTAAATCAAAATCAAACTTAATTTGTATATCTATTTATCTAAATAAATAAATCAAACTAAACCTTTAACAAGAAAGTAAAATTCTCAAGAGCGGGTTTCATTCGTTAACGGCCCTACACTGTATAGTTATTGTGTGTATGTATATATGCTTTTTTTAAGAAAAAATTACGAACAACCGAACACGCTATTGCAGCAACAGTGCCAAGAGGCCCAAGACGGAAGACGAAATACGGAAAATTCCGAATCTCAAAAATGAAGATGACGATTGAACTCTTCCCTTTCTTTGCAACTCCAGCAGTCTATCAACAGGTGAAATCTCTTCTCATCTCTCGTTCATTTTTGCTCTGATTTCTATTTAACACAATCCCCAGTTGAAGAATGTTGTCAAATAAAAATTCAGAATACGAAAAATTGGATATTGATTTCAATTTGCTGATTTGTAATTTTACAGTGGCACTTGGATTGTTAGTTTGTGACCACCACCTTCAATTGTTGCTGCCTGACGGCCTAGTTGGCGCTACTCGTCTTCTACCTTCTTTCCCTGTATTCTTCAGACTATACAGCTCCTTCGGACTTCCGCGTTCTTCAATTTATTGTAAGTTGGAGTACCCTCAAGCCCTCCTTTCTGTTTAATAGTGTATTTCGTTTTTCATTCGCAAGTAATAATAATAATAATAAAAAGTGTAAATAGAATAGAGAGCAATAGCGTCCTTAAGCTAATATCCTGACATCTTCTCCTTTTGCATTAATTAATAGCTAGATTGATAAACTAGTCTAGTTAGTTTCCACTTCTTCTTCTTCTTCTTCTTTTCTTTTTAGTTTTTATTTGTTTAATTGTAGTTCCTTGTTTTAATTTTTGTAGCCCAGTAAGTATTGCGCTGATTTTCACTTTTAGTTTACTTCTTTGTTTTGGTCTTGTTCCTACCTTTCTTTTCTTACTTTATTTAATGTAGGCATTTATGTGTTATAGAATCAAGCAACAATTGCAGTTATTCCAATACAATGATCAATAGGTGTTACTCGCTCCCTGCCTAGTTAGCTTTTACATAATTTTTATCGCTGTGTGTGTACTTATTCATACGGAAAGTTTTTCAATGTTGAAAGTACTATGTTTCAAGGAAGATTAAATGGATTAGTCATTGTATTGACTGAAATAGATTTCATGTCAAGACTTGATTTTGAACGCTTAATCGATAAATTTGCATCTCAAAAGGAGAAAAAAAAATTTTAATGCTTTTTTTTGTTCAAATTTGTTTTTATTGAATTTAAGAAGGCCCAATTTGATTATTTTTGCCTAGGGCCCCAAAATGAGTAAGGCCGGCTTGATGATTTTGTTTGGATTGAAGTTGTTAATCCATTTTATTATTGAATTAAAGTTGCAATTTTTACTTTCTTCTTTCGTTTTGCTTTCAATTACTGTTGTCTTGAGGAACCGAATGTTTCCATTTCTGCTTTCTACAACATCTAATTTCACAGATTAAATTTCAGTTGCAACAATTTTTATTAAATTTCATCAATTTTTCCTTCGTGACAAGAATTATGTTTCACGAGTTGAGGCAAAATGCAATCATGAGTTGTTGAATAAGCTCTTTATTCTCTTACTTATTGAATTGAACGAGCGTTCTCCTAGTTTTAAAACACTAAAAGTGAAAGTATGATAATTAAATTGATTAGCTCATTAATACTCAGGTATGGGAAGTACTATGAGAAGATCTGGGATTCGTGGTTCCCAATAATTTCCTGCTTCATAGGATTATGTGGTGGTGAAAAGGGAACAAAATACTATTTGGTCTGATAATGGCTTTGTATTAGGGTTTTGTTTCTTGGGTTTATGGTTTATGGTTTACAGGTAGAGCAAGTCTCCTACTCTCACAAATCCAGCTCTTTCCCTTCCTTTCTCCATTTTTTTTTCCTGAGTTTGTTTTTTTTGGGGGGGGGGGGGGGGGAGCATTGTACAGTAATCGTAGTTGTGTTACTGTAGTTAACCTTGCTTGAGGCCAAGTGATGACTTTTATTTAATTAATGTAAATTAGTTCAATTGCCGTATTAGTCTGTCCTTGTGAGGTTATTGGTTTGTTGTCTGTTGGATTCTTGTTTAGTTCTCTGATTCTTATCTGGAATCTCCCAGTTCATAAAGTGGGGCACTGGCAATAGCATATCTGATTTATACTACCATGCATATATCTGTATTTGGATATGAAAGAGGCAATTTTAGATGGGTCTTGTTTATGCTTGGTCCTGCTCTTGGAAATCCATGAAGAATTATTCTGGTATAGTAGTGCTTTTTGCTTATTACATGGTTCACTTCTGCCCATTTGCCCTCTGTAGCTTTTTAGATGAGATCCATGAGCATAGGAGGCTGGTCTAACTGTGGAAAAAAAATGCAAGATTATATGTTTTAATCTCTGTAATTGTATTTTCATTGCTTTATGATAATTAACATAACTACAATCAAACATCAAATCGTTTGGACATTTGAATATTTGTCAGATGTGAATATTGTGTTCAAGAGGCATTTTTTAAAGCACATACTGGCAGAGGTCATTTTTCATTACACCTTTACGTATAGTTGGTGATGGGTGACACCTCTCAACTACTGGGTTACAGTTGGGGATGTTACATCTTGTTGCGCTGGACGATGCTCACTTAGAATTATTTATCAGGCACATTTTTCTTGCTCAATGGTCCCTGAAGCACTACTGTGTGACAGTCAGTTTTATGTGCCTGTAGGTTTTTTGGTCCTTTGTTTCTTTCATATGTTTAAAACTAGAATGAAGCCACCTCTGCTGATCTGTATTCTGGATCTTTGGATTGATATATTATTTTTTCTTAATTTACCTTGATTGTTTTTAACTTTTATTGTCTTTTTCAAATTCGTTGTATTAGTGATAGTTGTTGCCCCAGTGGCTGTGTGCTTTTGTTCAAAAGTAAGTGTATGTATGAAGCAGTAACAATTGGGTTACTGGTTGTCTAGTGTATCTTAATTAGCTGGCTTATATTACTTCTGCATTATATGTTATGTAACTTGATTTGAAGCCATAGAGAGGCTTTCCTTTTAGTTGCTATGTACCAGCAAAGCTTGATATAATATGTTTATGTATGTTACTAATGTCACAACTTAAGATAATTATATGCTCCCTTGTCTTGTTTGCAAGGATAGAAAAGGATACTGGGTTTCATTTTGGTATTAGGGAGATGGACAAGGGAGGATCCCAACATATGCCTGGGATATCTCGAAACTGAGGCCCAGACACCTTGATGCTAAAAAGCTCAACTCTACTTTGCTAGAACTCACAGTGAAGGAGGCCCCTTCCCTCTGCTCTCTAATAACTGCAAAAATGGCAGCTCTTGTACCAGAAACCGTCCAAAAAGTTTTCACTGCTGAAGCTCTCCGTTCAGTGGCAAAGCAATCCATAAATTGTCATGTTGTCCCTGTTCGACTTCGCCGTGCCATAAAACACTACCTTCAAGGTATGGAGTCTCTCTTGGTCTCCCCTAATTATTCTATTCTCATTTCTCATGAATTTTAAAATGCTTCCATTTCCAGAGCAGGAAATGGTGCACATGAAGAGAAAGGTGTTTCGACTATCAGAATCTTTCAGTGAAGTTAAAGATGTGAATCGTATGTTAGTTGAATCGACATCGAAGGAGTTATTTGAGGATCCATTGAAGTCGGTTATGCAGCAATCGAAGAGGTGGAAAATCAAGAGTATGTATGGTGATGTTGGATTTACTTATAAAGATGATGAAACTATTGCTTATATTGCATCGAGAATGCCGGCTGTGTATTCTGCTCTATATAGAGTTCTTAGGGAGGTATGTTCAGTTGAATTGCTTGAGTTCTGGATTTTACCTTTGTTCTATTTGTGATTCTGATCTTATATAATATATGGTTGTGAATTGCATTTTAAACTGTGTTTTTAAGCGGAATTATTGATCTGCTAGTCTTGAATAATAACTGAAGATGTCTTTATACAAAGGAATAGGAAATGTGATTAAATGAATCTTATTTATTTATTTATATTTTAAATGTAAGCTGATTCTGCAGCATGAAATAAAGTAGATAAGAGGAGTTTGAAAATTGCCAATTGCACTCTCTCCTATATGTTCCTCATTAGATTTTTTTAGCCCATTGCTGCAATGCTTGTTTAAATTGTGAACTTATTTCTCTGTCTTTCAAGGTACGTAAAAGAGTACCGGATTTTTCTCCAGTGAAAGTGTTGGATTTTGGGGCTGGTACTGGTTCAGCTTTTTGGTAAGTAGCTAGTTCTAGTAATCTCCACAGTTAATCTATTAAGCAGGTTACCCTTTCTTGTTTCTGAATCAGAATTGTTTGTATCATGCTTATTTTGTACAATGTTGTCAAATGTTGAAGGGCACTGAGGGAGGTTTGGCCAAGAAGTTTGGAGCACATCAATGTGGTAGAGCCTTCTCAACCTATGCAGCGTGCTAGTCAGAGCCTTGTGCAAGGTAATGAATGAACCAGATTACCTCAAACCTGGGGAATAATAATTATAATTCTGATGGAACCATAAAAAAATGATCTAGATCTCAGGAACTTGCCGCTCATTCACAGCTACAGAAGCATTCAAGCATTAAGTCAAAATATCAGCAAGTCCGAGAGGCAGCATGATCTTGTGATTGCTGTAAGTTTTCTCTACAGGCATATATAGTTATTTTGAATGTGCAGAATGGTGCTGATTATCTTTTTCTGTCTATTTGTTTTGCTGCAGTCTTATGTTCTTGGAGAGATTCCATCATTGAAGGATAGGATTACTGTAGTGCGTCAACTATGGGATCTCACTGGAGATATTCTGGTATTTTTTCAAACTCACTTGCGAGGAGAATGTTTAAGCTCACACTCTATATTCTTCTTATCACAAACTTTTATAGCAGTATTTTATTGAATCCCTGGATTGCTGTGGTGTTTGAGTCTGAGTGTGACTATTTTTGGGACCTCTCATGAACAGTGTCTATTTTAGCCAGAAATTTTTGCATTCACGTGCTTGCTCATTCTGGTGAAAAAGCATTTTGATCAAATGGAGAGCTGCTTATGAATCACTTGGAGTCTATTCTTACTGATCTCTAAAATTATTATTTATGCCATGTCTTTTCGAATTTTAGTTAGGAAACTTATCCAAATTGCAGGTATTGGTGGAACCTGGGACACCACAGGGCTCTGATATCATATCCCAGATGCGGTCTCATATTTTATGGATGGAGAAGAGGGTGAGTGCAAAATTTTCCTATATGCTATATGGTGTGGAGTCATGTTTTTGACTGACCAGCTGCAAGCCATTGCTTTTCTCTGACCTTTCTCATAGATCTCATTGTCTATAATTTTTTTTTCCCGTGTGTGCGTGTGTGCACACGTTTCTGGGTGTTGCAAGCTATTGATATTGTCTGACCTTTCTCATGGATTTTTTTTGCCTATAATTTTGTATTCTTCATCATTCAGAAATGCCGTAAATGTGCGGATGCATCAGGTGGGGCTTCTAAAGATAAAGCAGGTTCCGGGAATGGTGCATTTGTAGTTGCTCCTGTAAGTCTGACTTCAAAGCTCATCTACGTCATTCTAGCCTTTCCATTGCTTCATAACATGCCTTGTTGGAGTTTAAGAAAACTAGCTGTTTTGCTGCAGTGCCCACATGACGGTCCTTGTCCTCTGGCAAAGACTGGGAAGTATTGTCACTTTGTTCAGCGCATGCAGAGAACATCATCACAGCGTGCATATAAGGTTTTCTTCTCATTAGCTCCACTGTGCGCAGCAGGCAGTCTATTGCCTTCTCTAAATCTGTTTGGCGATTGTAAATTAGGCCACCAATAAATGGACTCACATTCTTGCGTCCACCTACTCTTTGTTTTGGTAAATAATAAGCTTTATTAATCACCAAAATGAGCATTATCTATATCCCAAATGACAACTTTCTAGAAGTGGGACAAGCACCGTACAGAATTAAGGAAATCTACTGAGTGTACTTAACAAGGTCTTGTATTTATCGCCCTTGTTAGTGTGTGTCAGGTGAGATTAATAATCTCCTTTACTACTTTATGGACCTTGGGAACTCAAACTCCAAATATGCCTTGGTTTCTGGCATGCCAAATCATATAGACAGTGGCTGCCACACTCATCCTCAGCAATTCTTGTTCACTGAGCCTTCTCTGTATTTTCAGCTATATCCACTGTTTCATCTGATCCCAAGTTGTAAAAACTTTAACATAGTTCCATCCAATTGCACACTTTGAACCAAGCTTCCCTTGCAATTCGACAGGTGACGAAGAGGTGATCCCAGTCTTCTATTGCAAGCCTATAAATCCCACATATGTCATCATTAGTAAATCACCATTGACTAAGCTTCAATCAAGCCACTCTATAAACTTATTTCTTGGCAATCCTGAATGATGCCAAACAATTAGATACCGTGGCCGCACTTTTTGTCGAGGTTTGATCCATAGATTTAAAAACCAGATCCGGTTAGGTCATTCTAGGATGAAGGAATAAGTGATCTTTCCCATCTCAACTCTCACTCAATCAGCGGAACAGCAAGAGAAACCAGAAAAGTGGAACTCGGGGAGCCCGCAGAACCTCAACCGGTTTTGTGATTTCATGTACCAGTCCTCAAAAGCTTGGAACAGGAAAACGGCCAAGGATCGGTTGGACCAGTGAACCGGTTGGTCGGACCGGTCAAATATCGGTTGGGAGCAGATCAAATTCATGTGTAGTTAAATTTTTTTTTTAATATTATATATTTATATTTTTTAACTTGATATGCATGACTGGTCTAACCAGTCCAAACTACTACCAATTGTGATGCTAGTTCAATAACCGGTATGATTTTTAAAGCTATAGTCTGATCCACTCGTACACCTTCCCAATTCGGTACCTGTCCAAAGAGCCATGCTGAGTGTGTAAAAGACAGGTGATCAAAATGACTGCAGTTGCTCTCCTGAAAATCCATGAATGTTAAGGTTTCGCCAGAACCTCATGCACTTCCTCATCTTTAATATAATATTCACGTACCAACTTTATTCACATAACCTCTTTTCTCCATCAATTTTCAAAGTCACTTCCCAACAGTTGCTATATTCCTATATAGTATATTCTTTAATCCTATCCCTCCCTCCTCTGGCATACATATTTGGTGCAAAGATACACGTGCCTTGCTGGAGTTGGCATTTAGACCTGTCCAGAGAAGTGTACCACAGAGTGCTTCCACCTGCTTTATCGTTGGCATTTGGGAGAATAAATACCTGAGCTCAGAAATTTTGAATCCCTTCCTCTGTAACTAAGATGCTTGTTTGCCCAATGCTTCACCCTTGCAGTCATCTTGTCTACCAAAGTCTGAAAATGGCCTGCTCCCAACTTGGCTGTTGCTAGAGGGATTCCAATATACCGAAATGGGAATTTCCCCTCATCACAACCAAGGATGTCCAAGATACATCTTTTCCTCTCATCAGAAACACCGCCCATATAAGCAAAGCTCTTTGTAGGATTAGCCTCAAGTCTAAAGCAAAGTTCAAAGTCTGTGAGTTTGTCCGTCAAGGCCCGAGCAGAATAAGTGACACCTCTGGTGAATAATTGCAAATCGTCAGTGAAACATAAATCAATAATCTTCAGTTTGTTACAGCGTGGATGTCCAAGGGACTCAGGGTGCAACTACAAACATAGACTCCTGTGCAAGCATTCCATGGCCAGGACAAAAAGGTGGGGAGAAAAGGGGTCTCCCTGTCTCAGCTCTCTTACAATCAAATAGTCTTGTCAAGGCACCATTCACGTTAAAAGATTTGCATTGTACTGATACATGTCATGATGAGGCAGACAAAATGGTGTGGGAAACCAAATGCTAATAGAATTTGTTGTATGAAGGGCCACTCCAAAGAGTCATAAGCCTTTTGCATGTCAACCTTGAGCATCATTCTAGGGCTAAGATTCTTTCTTTGATAGTGCTTGACTAGTTCATTGGCCATTAGAATGTTATTTCCCATTGTTCTTCCTTTCACAAAAGCAGCTTGAGACTCTTATCAGATGTAGAATATTCTGGACTCTATTTGTCAGCACTTTAGAAAATAACTTATATATGACATTACAGCATGCCCAGAACTCTCTTATTGCAACCGCCACCTCATCCCCTATAATAGGTCAGGTTTTTCTTGAGGAAATAGGATTATACCCATCCGGTCCGGGGAGATTTTAAATTCCCCATGGAGAAGATGGCCATTTTCACATCAATATGTCTCAGCTTAGAATTAGCTACGCCTAATATGCCTTTATAAAACTTGATAATCTCCATTTGAATACCTGATTCACCCCTTACAATTCTATTTTGGTCATCCACTAGCTGAACAATTCGGTTTTTAACCCTTCTGCCCTCTAAGCTCGCATAGAAGTATCTGTTATTTTGATCCCTAATCTGTATAAAATCAATGTGTGCTTCTTGTTGAATAAATGTTTCCTCTTCCTGTGTTCCCATGCTTCTCTGGCTGTTTTCTCTGCCAGCAGAAGGACCTGGTCAAAAGGGTATTGTCTCAGTAGCTCTTCTTGAGTTTTTCATTTCTTTTTAGCTGCTAAAGTCTTGTGAATAATGTGTCCAAAGTGGTCATTATTAAACTTCCTTAGTTCAGCTTTGACAATCTTGAGTTTTGTGTACAATCTGGTAAGTTCTAGTACCAGTGACTTGTTCCCAAACATGCTGGACCAAGTCATAGAATTCCTGTCGATCAGCCCAAATGTTAAGAAACTTGAATGGCTTAGGTTGAGTTACAGTCAGGGTGCTATTTTGCACTAGGAGTGCTGAGTTATCTGAAACTGGGTCTAGAACAGAATTCGCGGGTGTCCCATGGAAATCAAACCAGTCACTATTTGCATCTGCTCTATCCAGATGACGCCATATCCTGGATCCCTGCTCTTGTCGATTTGTCCAGATGAAAAACTGCCCCGTAGTAGGCAAATCCCCAAGAACACAACCCCTAAGGCACTGGACAAAATCATGTGCTTCCAGGTCCTCCCAACTTCTCTTGTGCATTGGCCGCCACATTGAAGTCCCCCAGGGCCATCCATGGATCTGTGGTGTGGAAAGCTGTACCCTGCAACCATTCTCAAAGCACTAACCTGTCTCCCTGTATTATATGCGTAGACCAAGGTTATCATAAACCTGTGATGAGTAGCTTTATTGATCAAACTGTAGTGATTACCCTGTGCTTCACTTGCTATTTAGTGTATATCATACTGACTACCATCCCACCATAGCCAAATCCTACCATTATGATGTTTATCATAGTTATATGCAGCCGCTGCCAACCTAAATTCAATCGGTTAATTATCTTCTCTGCCTTCCCAAACCTCACATTTGTCTCTAGCAAGCCTAAGATTCCAACGTTCCCACCTATCACATGGCATTTAACAATCGTGTTTGAGGGGTTTGTTAAACCCCCTAATATTCCAGGCTGAAATCATCATGTGGGAGAAAGAATATTCAGTCCACCTACTTATTTGCTGAACCATAATCTAACATTGATGACTGTGTTTCAGCGATTTAAAGGAGAACCACTGCGTGGCTTTGAGGATGAGAAGTTTTCATATGTTGTCCTCAGACGAGGAAAGCGGTCAGAGTAAGTATTATGCTTAAGTTGTTCAAAATTAGTCAAGTTTATAATTATTTTTGCATTTCCCACAAAGCATCAGTGATTATTACCTCTTTTGTCAAGTTGCGTTTTCTGTACATCCTTTTGAAGATTTGGCATCTGGGTCAATTACATTTACTCATAAGACCTGCCAGCCATCTTACTATGTCGAAGCACTCCCTGCACACCTCCTGCCCAATTTTCTCACTCTATTGAACGTGTCATATGTTCAAGTCCAAGGCTCCATCTTAAGAAACCTTCCTGGTCAATTTCCTTGCCAGTTCTTTAAAACTGAACATCCTTTTCATCTCACAAGACACAAACACCAAAAAGAGTTTTCTGTTGGGTCCTTTTTCCAACAAAAATGATCAAGATGCCATGTAGGCTTTTTGGTTTTCAATTTGGAATATTGGAGTGTTCCTGAAATGATATTCCTTCTGCTGAAACTGTGGTTGGATGCATGGCTGTTTGACTAGTGCCAACGTTTGTTGAGTTTGAAATTACTTCTGCAATCTCTTGCTGATACTAGTTTATTCCACTTGTTGGAAGCAGTCCTAAGTTTTGATATGTGACCAGCTTTTCACTTGCATCTGATGTTGGATTTAGTATCTGACCTGGATAGTTGATGATAAAGCGTTTCTTGTTTTTGGACAGGGAGCCCTGGCCCCTCGATGGAATGAAACTGGAGACCTTAAAAGAGATGCATGCAAAAAGAAATCCAGAAGATCTTGTAATCGACTACGGTATGCTGGTCTTTTACATGTTGGAGTACCTTACTAATCGGCTTGGTCTGAGCTGGCAATTATTTTCATATGATCATACATATGCGTGCTTATTTTATATTATCTTCCAAGAAACTTCGGTTGGCCATTATCAGTAACAAAGGACAAAGCGGAGGATTTTAAATTCCAGATGGGTTTTTGGCCAGGCTTGAGTTTCACCTGGTTAATTCGACTTAAGCCAAGTTGTTGATATTGTTAGAGTAGTGTGTTCGAATGTTGTAATTTTGGCTTATTTGGCATGGTTTGTTAAATAAGGTTCTTTGAGAAGAAATGTGGCTTCTAATTAGAACAACCCGCATACCTTGGGAACCATAGTTTAGAAGGCTGATAGATAATATTGTGGCACTAATTGATTCGTCAGCAGCTGGGATCAGTTCCTCTCGGTTTCCAGTCATCGACATATTGAAGTGCACCGCTGTTTCACCTGGCTTATGTGTCTGATATCCTTCATTGTTTTCTTGCTTAGATTCTGCAGAGGACCATCAGGAGATGGAATCAGCTGACGTTGAACGATATGAACGCAATCCTGCTTTATACGACTCAGATGCCGCTGAAGCCGATGCCCTTACCGAGTTTGAAGAGGACCATGAGGATGAAGTAACACCAAGCGCAGGTCTGGGGAGTGGTTGGGGCAGAATCATCTTTAGTCCTCAGCGCAGGGGCAAACGTATCGAGATGGATGTATGTAGATCGACCAAGCGTGATGGCTCCGAGGGTATCTTCGAGCGGTTGATAGTTACACGGTCCAAGAGTCCAACATTGCATAATCAGGCCAGGAAGTCTATGTGGGGAGATTTGTGGCCCTTCTAGTGCCAGCGGTATTTATAGAAACATATCTTCTATTTAAAACATTCAAATTTATGCACAAAACAAAATTTAGTCATTCTCTTTCCACATCTTCCTTTCCAACCATACACTCCTTTAGTCTCATTGCATACTTGCTTCACTGCTATTCATACAAATCGCAAATTGCAAAAACCTGTCCACCTCTCTCTCAAAAGCATCGTGAAATCATAAGATAAGATCAATTGTTATTTATGGGCTATGATCAGTTGGATTACAATGAAGATCAAGTTACAAGGTTTTGGTAAAAGGACGAGATTTTTGTTTTGTGTATGATTGAAGTATCGAACAACAGCTTTCCACCTTAATTGGATAATTTTTTATGCATGGAATTTAGAGTTAAGAGGCCAGAGAACGCAACCTGCTGTAGGCCATGTATAATTGAAGTATGTTCTCCAGCATAACCCAGAATGGAGTGAAGCAGCTTGCAAATTGCTAACCTCTTCCTCTTTCTCTAAGAAGCATCTTACTGATCCTTGTTTCGATCAATTACTAAGTTTTGGGGATTCCATTTAAAGCTCGAGAGAAATCATTTTTTGGTTTTTCTTTTGCCTTCGGTTATTTCACTAAGCTGATATTAATTCAGATGATGGATCTTTTCTTCTGCTCGTCTTTGCTTTGGTGCATATTTTTGGTTACACTGTTCACGTGTACATTGATAAATTTTTATTAAATTATATGCCGGAAACATAATAAGGCGTCATTGGTGCTTAATTGTTTGAAGTGACGAAGGTTTGAAGGAGAAATTGAATAAGGGTGAAATTGGGACTCGAGAATCAAATTATGTACTATGCATAAATTTTAATGTTTCATTAATCAACGCCTCTATATAAATCAAATGCTCGGCAGCCACCACCTTTTTGACGATTGTATGCATGCTATATATATATAAACTGTGTTAAAGCACTTGGTTTTTCTTTGCATTATTATATCTTGTACCTTGAATAAGAAGAGCTCCAGGTTTTTTATTTTTTTATTTTTTTAAGGGGGTAATCCCCAAGTTACAATCGCAAGTTTACTAGATAGGGCATCCTCCCATTACATAAAACAAGAAGTCGTCCCTAATAAGTAGCCCCAGGATTTTGTTAGAAAATATGGTTGTGCACGTATTTTTGTCTCAACTAGCCGCGCCTTGAAGATTGGGTGTTTCTTTCTGCCATTGCGTTTCATTTGGAATCGAAAAAAGTTGATTTAATCTGATAAAATTTAAAAAAGTCACCAATGTAATTCAATCAAGTGTTGACCCAATAATAATTAATTTTACATGAATCCGACTTGAATACAACACATGCCATAAGTTAATTCAGAACTCAATCCAACCTGACATCAATCCAACTGATATATTAACCAATATGATAATGAAAAAAATTACATATATTTTATTATTCATTTAAAGCTTATGAAAATATATTATTTTATAAATTTTATTTTTATTTTTTTACTTTTATCTTGGACATCCTTAATCACTAATGATATTCTAATTTCAACAATCTTTCCCCACAAAAACACAATATAAAAAAGTCATAGTAATAAACAATTAACAGTTAACAATATATTTTTAATTACATACTTACATAAAGTTAAACTTAGTATTTGCTTATGAGGTTAATGAGTTGGATTAATTTTAGTGGTTAAGATATATATCATACAATTTTCTTCTTTAAATATTTTCTATCTTCTTTACGTAATTAGTTTTGCAAGTTCACAACATGTAAACATATACATGTATTATAATATCAAATGAACTTATACACATCATTATTAATATTACTCACCTAACAAATTGATAAATTCTTATATTATATGGTATTACTCATGGTGTGAAATAACATTGTTCCTCTAAATCCATTATCCATGTATTGCAACTAGCAAGTATCAATCTATTATTCGAATCATTTTGATCGTTACTCCTTTTTTTGTATATGAAATAAATAAAATAATTTATGTATTAGCGATCTTGTTCAGCCTAACAATACTTGCTAAAATTCTCCAACATGTTCCTTAGCAAACAAAAATTCTTGTAACAAAAAACCAAACACGAGTCGATGATTAAAATGAGCATTAAAAAAAGTGATGAGTTGTTAACCATACAGAAAATTAGAGTGCGGTAACCAAAAGAGGTACAACCCAAAAGTACGGTTTTAAAGTTTCAAATGACAGAAAACATCATATGACAGTATAAAACTAATTATAACGGTATAGGTAAATCAAAACTGGAGATAGGCTCCGGCCATGTCACTCTCGACTCCCAGGCTAGATCTAGGCTCAACTCTCAGTCCCGCCCGATGCCTCATAAGTGTTGTAGGTATTGAAGATAGAATCACCGACTTGCACCAAGTCAGAAGGGCCTTCTGCTCATTGGAATGAGCAACACCCATGAAACGAGTGGTCAGTACGCTATGTACTGAGTAAGGTAACCGTGTGCTAAGGCCAAACATATAAAAATATACAATAAAGCATACATGGCATAGACACATAGACAACATGCAGTAATACAGATAATGAAGACCGACTATGGTCCGGATAACTTATTCTTTAGATCTATGGTAAATATATTCGATTCACATCATAGTATTTATCAATCCATGCGAGTGCGGGAACCTCACTATTATTTGCCGGTGGACCGTTCATGCAGGGCAAAACGCTCCTGGCCACTATTATTGGCCGGTGGACCGGTCTGGCACCAATTCTCATGGTGTTTCACTATAATTACTTCATATATTTCCCTTGTCTTATCATCATTATGTTTGGATTGTTGAGCACGAAAACCCCCACTATTATAGCCGATGGATCGCTCATGTAGGGCAAAATGCTCCTGGCCACTATTATTCGCCGGTGGACCGGTCATGCATAGCACCCCGGCTCCTGGCCACTATTATTTGCCGGTGGACCGGTTTGGGCTCGGCTCAACAATCTTTCTCTTTAAATGGTTAGTATCTTATTCGTATCTTATTTGATAAGCATTTCACCCTTGACATGTATGTTACCAACATTCTACTTCTATCCTCTCAAGGGGCTCATCCCATATCTTGAGACTCCTGCACCCCTTATTACACCCCGACATCCATTCCGTAATCCACTAACTCACACTGGGAGCCCAACTCCTAAGTGTACGGGCCAAGGCCCACTACCTTATACCCCAAAGTCCACTCACCTCCTTACCCTAAGGTTTCCTCCAGAAACCCTAATTTGGGCCTATGTGGCCCATCCTTCTCTGCCTCACACAACCCACACTATTTTAACACCCCACATGTCACGACCCTTATATTCAACTCTCCCCTCATACCTCACTCATCCTCATTTATTTTTATTATTTTCTTTTTCTTTTTCCACCTTCTCAAATTAGGGTTTCCTCTAGCCCGGTCCCCTATGCACCCTTATACCATCCCACGTACTATACCTTCCTCATGCCCCAAGGCAACTTTCCATACGTAAAGTTTGCCTCCATGCGGACTCTAACCATCCCATGCAAAACCCTCGATATTTTTCTTGCAAAACCCTAACATTCCCATGCAAACCCTAGTTCCTCCTGTGCAACCCTAGTTTCTCCCACTCTTTCATTTTACTTATGTCCCCCCCTTTTATTCACCACTCATGGATCATAGGTTTTTTAGGTCATTATTACCTATGTTAGCCAACTTACTCCCCCTTGGTTATCTTATTTTTCCCATTTTTCTTTTTCATGCCCCCATCCCACGTTACTCCATTAAATATCCTAGCATGCATGTCCTAAAGGGTCACATTACATCACATCACAACTTGCAGCATATCCATATTAGTACATACCAAAAGGAAGCACATGAACATACATCTGTTCCAAGCTATGCTACACATAAAACAGTTATGATAATAGCACAAGGTACATGACATACAATTATACGGGACATCCAAGGCATGTAAGACACATAGCACACATGCGGCCTTAGCTACACCCTTACCTAAAACGTCACCGGGCTTGGAGCACGCTCCTACGCCTCCTTAGGGTTTTGACTTGACTCACCTATATGGGGGAAATACTATGGGTTAATCTCCCTCTTACCAAAATTACCATAATTTTCTATCTTACCCCTATTATGGCCTACTATTAAGGCTAATAATGATAATAATAGTTTTGTAATTAAAAGTAGGGTTATTATTCTCAAAATAATTAATCATGCCACTACTAACCAAAGTAAGTCTTATTAATATTCATAATATTAAAAGTAATGGTTTCAATATTACTAATAATAATATTATTATTGTTAGTTTTTATAATGATACTAATATCGATCCCAAATTCTAGTAATAATAATAATAGTGATGAAAATAATATAAAAGTAATGGCCATAATGATACTTATATTAATAATGCTAGAAGTAGTAGTAATAATAATAATGATACTAATAATAATAATAGTAGTAGTAGTAGTAGTAATAGTGATAATAGTTTCAATCTTGAGAATAATGCTAATAAGGTTCTAGAAATTATAATAGTAGTAGCCTTGGTGATAATATGGCCGAGTGTAATAGCATAATAATAATAATAATAGTAGTAGTAGTAATAATAATGCTAGAAATGATAATAATAATAATGATAATAATAATAATAATAATAATAATAATAATAATAATAATAATAATAATAATAATAATAATTTTAAGCATGAAAAGGGGTAATAGTACTATAATGGCCAAAGTTAGTATTAATATTATTAGTAACAAAATAATGATAATAATAATGATAATAGTAGTAGTAGTAATAATAACAACAACAATAATAATAAGGATACTAATAATAATAATGATAATAAAGTTGTAGTCTTTTAAATAATAATACCATTAGTTAGAAATCTTTGTGGAATAAGAGTTATAACGTAATAATAATAATAATAATAATAATAATAATAATAATAATAATAATAATAATAATAATAATAAGAATAATAACAAAAAAAACAACAACAACAATAATAATAATAAGGCTATTAATATTAAAAATAATTAACACTTATATATAAAAAAGGTTTAAGGGTTAGGAAATTTGAATACCACCTAGGCTTGGTGGTGGAGCCGGCGGCGGTGGAGGAGGAAGAGAGGTGGAGAGATGGGGGTATAGGCTAGAGGAGAGGAAATGATGGGGTGTTTGAGGTGGTGGAAGGTGTCTTAGGTGGATAGGGGCGGAATGGAGGTGGTGGTGTAGTCAAAAGTGGCGGCGCACGACGACCAAGGCGGTGGTCGAAGGTGGTGGAAGGTGGAGGAGGGAGAAGGAGAGGGAGGCAGGGAAAGATGGAGGTATGGGGGTAGATTAGAGTCCCCTGGTTGTTTTAGGGGGTAGAGGTGGTGTTATTGGTGGCGGAATTGGTGGCAGACGATGGTACGAGGGGCGGCGGAGAGTCGAAGTGGGTTGTTCTGTTCGGGAGAGGGACTTTGCACGACCGGGGTGGCTCGTGCAGGGCAAGGCAAGGAAGGACGGTGGCTCAGTTGCGTAGAGGGTATATATAAGTCGATTGGAAAGGAAAACGACAAAGGTGAGAGGGGAAATAGGGGCAAGGGGCATGGGTCCACTGGCAGGCGAGGGTAGGCCGGCGTAGGTCTACCTTTGTAGGCCATTTCGAATGGGAAGAGGGGATGGCACACACAAGAGAGGGGATGGACGGCTAGGTTGAAGTGATAGAGAAGACGACAGGGAAGAGAGGGGAAGAATGGCGGGTCAACTGGCATGATTAGCGGTGAAAATTTCAGCGCCGATCGGGGGAGTTGCAACGTCACGAGGAAGAAGAAGAAGAAGAAGAAGAAGAAGAAGAAGAAGAAGAAGAAGAAGAAGAAGAAGAAGAAGAAGAAGAAGAAGAAGAAGAAGAAGAAGATGATGATGATGATGATGATGATGATGAAGAAGAAGAAGAAGAAGAAAGGGGGGTTGGACCGGCGGTCTAGGAGAAAAGAAGAAAGAAAGGAGAAAGCTGGAACGACCGTGAGAAAAAAAAAGGGCGACTCGAGCTTGGGCCGCGCAGGGGGAAGGGGAAAAACTGGGCCGACGGTGGGCTGGCCCAGGTCGAGGGAAAGGAGAAAAAGAAAGTAAGAAGGAAGAGAAGAAAAAGGAAAGAAAAGGAAGAAGAGAGAGAAAAAGAAAAAAAAAGGAAAAAGGAAAAATAAAGGAAAAAGGTGGGTTGGGGTTAATTAACATATTTTAGGTATTTTGGGATATTTAAAAATATTAATATTAAAATAATAATTAAATTCCCTTTTTAGGTTAATTTAGGGCTTTTTGAAAGATTTTTTTTTTCTGAATTCTATTTTAATTAGCAAAATACTCAAAATTTTCCAATTGAAATTATTTATTAATTTCTCCTAGATTTGCCTTAATTAACTCCCTCTTATTTTAATAAAAGTAGTTTATTTAATCAAATTTTCTAATAAATCCTCATTTGCCATAATCTCCGAAATTAGAGTTTTGGGGTATTTCAACCATTCACATAGCCAGCATCACATTGGACCATCAACCTCACACAAACAAGCCTTAGCTACAATATACCTCCAGTAGCAACACGTACCACCCCCAACATCCACACCTCATGTTGTAGCCCACAAGCCACGTTTTACATCTTGTTAACCCCCCTAAAATAGTGTGAGGAACTCACATTTTTCACCCCCACCTAGATGAAAAGGTCACACAATTCAAGCCCTAGAAGCACACCTCCTTCATGCAACTAGCCACCCTTATTTGCTTTGGTTCTCTTCACTTTTTCCTCCTCCTTATACCCTACCTTTATTTGTGAGTTTTCCTACAAATTCTAACTTTTTGTTTTTTTTTGGCTTTTTATTTTATCATAAGATGGTTTTAGAGGCCGGAGATTAGGAGTATTTTGCTTAGAGATCGGCATCATATTATTGTAAAGATACTTGCCTTAGAATAGGGTTTTGATGTTATGTGTTAATTGTATGCAATATCATGTTAGTAAATTTAGATTTCATGAAATCATGTTGTTTCTATTATTCAATTATCTTGTTATATCGTATTATGAAATCATGATCCTTATGTGAAACTATGAGCTTATGTGATATTACTTGTTTTAAGCCTTGTCTTGTAACCGTAAGCATGTTGGCATGATCTACTATTTTAAATAAGTTATGGGGAGTGGGTATAAATATGATTAATCATTATCGTGATGAAACATGGTAAGGACCGAAAAAAACTCAAAGAAAAAGGAATGAGACATGAGAGAACACAAAGGTTCAATAAATGAAAATGCAAAGTGAAAGGAGCATATAGAGGTAGTGAAGATAAAAAATCAACAATACAGGAGGGAGGGAGATGATTGGAGGTAGTTTTAATCATACTTGAATGACAAAATTGATTGGAGAAGGTATGGTGGTGTAATAAAATAGGAAGAAAGTATAAGGAGGTGAATTTGGCTCAAATTTTGGTTGAATGAATGCGTAAAAGGGTAAAAATGATGCAAAACATGATAATTGAAGTGGGAAGAAATTTTTTGTCTCAGCAATAATTTTAGGATCTATAGATTATTTTTAGTGATATAAATATCAATAAAGAGACTAAAATTTAGTTAAAAAATCTCAAATAAGTTCAAAAAATTAAAATAATGTATTTTAAGACTTAAAATAATATTATAACTTCACATGTAAAGTTTCATAAATTTAAAATAAGATTTGATATATAAAATATTAATCTAATGGTGAACTAACGAGCATATAAGATAATTAAAAAAATAAATATCAAAACCATTTCTAAAATTATGAAACTTTTAAGGTCATCCTATATACCCATTTCCAACCTAAATATAAGTTTTTAGAAATTTTAACACACATTTGATATGATTTTTGGCCAACATATCTTAACTATATTTTTTGCGTATAAAATTCAAAAAGAATAGTAAACACAAATAAAATTAGGCCAAAGTTTTTATATTTAAATTTCAAACCATTTAGAATCCAAATAAAAATTTATAAGAAGTTTTCACAAGGAGTAACTTAAAAGTTAACACACATGAATAATAATTTATAAGTAGAGTGTACCTAGCAACAAAATTATAATTACTACAAAATCACCCTAAAAAAGTTATAAAATATTCTATTATCATTTTTATAACTAATTACATATAAAACAACATACTTTTCCATTATTACATATAATTAGGGTTAGTTAAGAACGTTGTATTACATTAACGAGCCATAATTACATAAGATAATTAGAGTTAGATAATTGAGGTATTATAACAACCATATATGTGTTATCATCTATATCTATTTTTTTGGAAGCAGTGAAATCATAAAGCTTATCTTATTTTATATGTTAGACTAACAGCCAATATTGGTATAAGTACTAAACCAACTTTATCCGAAGTAACCAAACTTGAATACGAACCGGTGGTGTAGTCAAGTCGATTTTAACCGATAGAAAATGACCCGAATCCGAATGGATGGCAATCGTGAAGAGCGCTGAAGAGAGAAAAAATATTAAATAAATATTTTACGTCTTTGTCATCCGCTCTCTGCTCTCCTGCTGCCGACTACTGGAGCACTGAAGAAAAGACCCTAAAACATTCCTTTTTCTCTTCCCTGCTTTAGAGCGAAGTTTGCCAGAAAAGAGGCACCCCATCTGTCTGTCTGTCTACCTCTTTTCTCTCTCCCCCTCTCTCTCTTACATACTTGTCATTCTCTTTCGCTTTAATAAAGGTTCGTCGCATACCCAGCTGCTAGCTCCCTTCTTTTTAGATCACTATCACTCATAGCTAGTCTCCAACCTCATCATCAATGGATACTGCTCAGTGGCCTGATCAGGTACTTTTCTTTTGTATAATTATCTTTTGTTTATAAACAAATTAATTTTATCCAGCCGGTCGCTTCCTCCCCGTCGACTTTCCTTTCTTCTTCCGCTTCTCCTCTCTTCCTTTTCTTTTTGTTGGACTGCATGCTCTTTGGGTTCTGAGTGTGGAATTTTCATCCTGAAAAATTTCCTGAGGAAATTTCCCACCTGTTGTAAATCTTGATTAATAACTTTTTCTTCTTTATTTTGACTGAACAGGAGGGGGTTTGATTAATTAATTTGATGATAATCAAGTGAAAACTTCAGTGTTTTCTCCACTTGCTAATTCCTATCTCTTTTGAGTTTTCTTTTTCTCTTTTTCTTTGAATTAAAGTAGCTAGGTCTTAATTTGGACTTGCACTTTTTTTATTATTATCCGTATCATCTATTTTTTCATAGTAGAGATAATTAAAAAGGAAGGAGTTGGAGTTTTTGGGAGGAGGAAAAAAAAAACGAAATATATAATTTGTTGGTTGTCCAAAGGGCGGGCTCCGATCTTCTGCTGACTGGTGAACATTACTCTGAAAGATCATGAAAAGTGGAAAGGACTTTAAAGTGAGATGAGATGGAGAAGAAAAATAAAGAGATGAAAATTAATTAAACGCTAGGTTGTATTCTTTATATCTCTATACATATACATATATTTGTCCACTATGTTTTTTCTGTCCATAATGTTTAATTTGCAGTTGGGACATTTTTTCATGGATTTTTTTGCGTCTTTTTATAACTTAATTTGTCATTAATACATGTTTCTTCTTCTTCCTCTTTTTTTTTTTCGTTGGTGGTGGGGGGGGGGGTTGCTGTTTATGTGTAGGAGTTAGTGTTTAAACCAATGGAAGAGATAGTGGTGACAAAACCAAGCAATACATGCTCCTCCAGTAGTGCAGCAGAAGCAGTCGGTCGTAATCATGAGCACGGGCATGTAGGCGCCCTAGATTCTTATAAAAATCAACCATCAGCGATAACGGAGAAGAAGAAAGCCGCAAGACCGCAGGTTAAGGATGTTAACTGTCCGAGATGCAATTCAACAAATACAAAATTCTGTTACTACAACAACTACAGCCTTACTCAGCCAAGGTATTTTTGTAAGACGTGTAAACGGTATTGGACCGAAGGTGGTACCTTAAGGAATATACCGGTCGGTGGTGTTTCAAGGAAGAATAAGAGAACTTCTTCTGCTGCGGCTGCTGCTTCAAAATTAAATTCAACAGCATCTAATAAGATGAGTAAGCTTCCTGATCTGGTCGTAACTACTGCTCATGCAAATTTCCCACATCACCCCCTATATTCTTTGTACCAAAACCCTAAGGATCTTCTGCATTACCATGAAGGGCAAGATCTCAACTTGGGATTCTTCTCTAGATCTGCTCCAAATCTAAATCATCACGATGAATTTAGGGGGCTTTGTGAATTTATGCACCTGCCCTCGACCCATACAGAAAGCACCGTGGCCCCCAATTCCACAACTTCAGATGTTCCTCCTCATAATCATAGCCATAATCCTAATAATCCCCACCATCAACATCAACTCTCGGCTTTGGAGCTTATTACTGGGCTAGCTTCATCGAGGGGAGGAGGATTCGCATCCTTCATGCCCATGTCGATTGGGGATCCAAATGTAGCGGTTTATTCATCATCAGAAGCAGGTGGGTTCCCGTTGCAGCGTGCAGATGATCACTTCAAACCTACGGTTAATTTTAGCTTAGAGGGGCTTGGAGGAGGAGGAGGAGGAGGGTATGATGGAGGTAATTTACAAGGTGGCGGCATGGGAGATGGTGGCGGGAATGAGCAGAGTCATAGGAGCATTAATGGGAGGCTTTTGTTTCCATTCGAGGATTTGAAGCAGCCTGAGCATCGAGCAACAAGTACAACAACAACTAATGATCAGCGCAGCAGCGATCATCGGCCGGAGCAGCAAGACAATAAAGAGCGCGAAGCAACAGCTGGGTATTGGAGCGGTCTCTTGGGTGGTGCTGCTGCTGGTACTGGTTCATGGTAATATTGGTTAACCATTGTGTTTTTTGGTGTTTTTTTTTTTAATGAAGAGAAGAAAATAAATGGATAAATTAATTAGTGCTATGCACAAAGTTTATAGCCTTATTATTATTAAATATTTTCCAAATCTTCTACCGCTTGTTCAATATCGGCCGGGGTGTGTTTATATAATTCGTGCTGGTTACTTATGGTGCATGCATGGCTCGCTGAAGTAAGGACCATAGGATAGGATACTTTTGGATACTTGTAATTAGCTAGCTCTCTGTCTCTCTGTCTCTCTCTCTCTCCATCCATCTTTATATCATGTCTATACCTAAATTCATTTCCAGCCATCCATTTTATCTTTCCTTTTAGAATTATAGCCCCGGCCGAATGCTTTAATTTTACATTATTTTTCTCATAATTGCGGTTGGTTTTCAATTTTCATACTTTATAGTGTGTGTGTGTGTGTGTATATATATATATATATATATATTCAGCATAAACATTTGGGACGAACAATTAATTATGATTCACACACAGAACCTTAAAAATATAGAGAAAAAGAAACCGTGACCTAAAGAAAAATCGCCCTGACTCTATTTTTTTTAGGGTCAACAAGTCAAAAGAAGGAAGCGAGAGCTGAGAGGGCCGGGTGCTTCCGTTGTTGGTTCCGTGGGAGACCTCCGTCCACGGGCTTGTTTTCAGTTTGTCTCTCGTGGTAGGTTATTTTTATTTTTATTTTCTACCGTTGTCGATAGTAATTAAATAAAAATATATTGAAATTAAAGGTTTGCATGTATTGTAGTAGATATACTAAAACCACCCACGTAATTGGGGTCGGAGTTTTAGATAACTAGAGGTTCCGTGTCAAAATTTTCCATCTCAATATTTGAATACTTTTTTTTTTTTTTTTACTTTATACTAGGATTGATTGTTACCCCTATTTACCCCTATCTATGTACCATAAATTATAATAGACCTCTATATATAGATATATATTCGAGAATCACGTCGATAATTTTCAAGGGAGCCATAAAAGCGTTGGAGAGGAAGCGAGGGTACTAGCTTCTTCATTGAAGGCCTGTTTGCAGTCCTTAGCGTATAGCCAGCTAGCTAAGAGACGATAGGGCTCTTCTGGTCGAGCGGTAAATCATGCATCCTCAATTATTATCATGACAATAATAATAATAATAATGATGATGATGATGATCAGTCGTACGCCTAATGCCGTTGGTTGGCTTTCGACAGGCAACAAATTGAATAATTACACGGGGTATACGTAGGTGTTACTCTTAGCCCTAGTTTTATTAATCTTAGCTTTTATGGCGCCTGCGCCTTCGCTTTTTATTCCGATAACCAGGAGGCGGTGGTGGCGGCGGACGCGGTGGTGGTGGCTGTATCGAATAGTGAAAACTATCTATCTTTACTGTCGAGCTTAATATCTTTAGAAATAATAAATAAAGAGTCAGGCTTTTACGCTCCATCCTTCGCGATAATCATTTTTCTGGGAGTGGGAGGGAGGCCGACACTACATCAGGCGTATTTAATAAGGAACGGCATGATGAGGTCCCGGCCGTTTTACACAAGTCGGATCGAGGGAGAGAGGGTGGGAGAGAGAGAGAGAAAGCAACAGAAGGCATAAAGTTATGAATTACTAGTATTATAGTATATCAGATCAGGAGCTGTGGCACCACCACCGCACGCCTTCCATTCACATGGCCTCCTCATTGTAATAAAAAGTAGCCCGGAGCTTACGTGCTCGTGATAAAAGCCGGGAAGCAATGACAGCATGTAGCAATTGATTGATTACGCGAGTAATTATGAAAAGAACAGCTCTCCTCCTCCGCAAAACATAAGCCGAAGAAGATCGATCGATAAAATAACTGCATAAATTCCGACAGTCATAATATAAAAATTTATTTTTTATAAGATAATTTAAAATTTGACTCGCAAGCATATGTTTTCAAGACGGAATTGACCAGGTCACCTAACAGAATTTGAAACGAATAGGTGAATAGGAGGCGCTCGCTAGCCCGGTCGCCATTTTCAGCCTATTCAATCTGAATGCGTGGAATGTGGATCATCCACTGTCCCTCTTCCTGCTCCGTCAGCCCCCACCCACTGGCCACTGGGTTCCACCTTTTTCCTCTTTCCGTTATATGTTTTCGCCTCCTACGAAAATTCCGAGTAAAAAAGTAGGTAGGCAATTGGGTAGGTCGACCGTCCAACCTTGGATCTCACGTAAATGTAAATCCCTCTGTCTGCGACCTCGGTTTCTCTTTACCTCTCTCCTCCGACAGGCGCTGCTACGTACGTACGTACTAAGCTCAGATTTAATTTATATATGACGCGACCTATTCACCCTACCAAAACATAAATCCACTAAATTCTTATGCTCCACTCCCATAGATCCATCTTCAGCTTCTCGCGCACACCCACAGAACCAACGCTTCCCACACTAACAATTAATACGTCGCTAAAAAAAATATTACTCGTATTGATGTGCACCCTAATTATTAATTATCTTAGATATATAGAATAACATGCATGTTCTAATTAAGGGATAAAGTTATATATGAACGGACAAGTTTAACCTCGTGCCTCGATGGATAAAACACATCTACAAAACTAATTAGAGATCCTAATAAACTATATTGCTCTCCTTGATTAATTAGATGATCATACACACGTGTATATATATACAACTTTCTACTCAACACATAGTAGTAGAGAGATAAGTCTCTTGCTGTAACTACTTCCTAAAGCCTAGGATAAGAGGACTTATTCACTAGCCATAATGCATCATTATTGTTAGTAAGCTGATAAGATAAGGCAACTTGCTATCCCCTCGTAAGCGTTATTGTGTAGGAGACATAGTAAGTTTAGATATTGAAGTAGCTTGAAACTTGTTGAACTAAGTGGTTTGGTGATTGAAGTAGCTCTTGATACCATAAAAAAGTCGATTTTGGAGGAACGGAAGACCCTAAGAATTTTTAACAATACAGGTGTTAGCAAAGAACTCAATGGAGATTTTATTATCCTTAGTTAATTGAGAGACACTCATGAGGGTTTTAGAGATATAGGGAACACACAACATATTAGATAAAACAAGTGGATTTTTAGGAGTTAATAATGTAGAAGATCTAACATGAGTAGTGGGTAGGGTCATGCCATTTCCAATAGCTACATTTTTATTGCCTTGCTGGTATATTCCCCATGAATGGAGAGATTGTTTAGATTTGCAGTGACATAATTGGATGCCTCAAAATCATAATACCAGTCTTGATAACCATGGGAGTCACGTCCAGCAAGTAGGAAATAAATGTGAGGTGTGTTTTCACCCGTGCAGGCATGATTAAACCTGTTGTAGTACTAAATGATAGAATAACCAAATTTGCTGCATATATGGCATTAAATTTGTGTCCTGGGAGTGCTTGGAGAGCTACTGGAGTTAAAGGGAATTGAATTTTTGTCATTGGTGTGTGACATAGAATGATGATAACCATGACCACGACCTCTCTAGACCCTCTTCCACATGCACGGTTGTGATGTGGGGAAGAGGAAGAAGAATCATAATTATTCGCGTGCATAGGTGTAAAGTTGGGATTGCGTTTGGCTGCAATGTTGGCAACATTTACTTCTGGGAGCATATAATGATATTGTTCATGATGATCTTCTTCTTGGAGCAGCATACCTAGGAGAGTGTCGATAGATATGGAGTCAGGCTTGGTGATGATGGAGGTATAGAATGCCGAGTACTCTTCCTCAAGACCCATAAGTATATAGCCAACCATGCCATTGAAGGAAACTGGCTGAAGATTTGCAGCCAATATATCTACAAGTCGCTGCTTTTGTTCGACATGTTCCACCATTGATTTTGATCCTTTAGTGATAGTTTGCAATTGCATGTGGATCTGCATGACTCTAGCTCGAGATTGAGACTTGAAGATGTTTTCAAGTGTGAGTCAAGGTTCACAAGACGATTTGGAAGAGGAGATTATGCCAAAGAGTCAATTTGTGAGGGTCGATCAAAGCCACAGAAGAACTAATTTGTCTCAACGGGGCCAAGATAACACTGGTGAAGTTGTTGTGGCAGCGTTGTCAATAGGTGTAGAGGCTACTGATGATGAGAACAATAGAGGGTTTTCAAGGATAAATGATTTCAATTCAAATGCTTCCAATGTTGGCGGTGGAGCATCAGAGATAATAAGTATCATGATCTAATTTGATAGATATTGTGGAAAAGAGAGGTTCAAATTGAGGCCAATGGACACAACAATGAGGGGAGAGGAAGTAGTAGATTGGAAATTCGTGGTGAGGATAAAGTAGGGTGGGTAGGTGAGGAGAATTTTAATTAAACATTATAGTTGCTAAGGAGGAACCAAGCTCTTGATGCCATAAAATAGTATATTGCTCTCGTTAATTAATTAGATGATCATACACACACATATATATACAAGTTTCTTTGCAACACATAGTATAGAGAGATAAGTCTCTTGCTGTAACTACTTCCTAAAGACTAGGATAAGAGGACTTATTTAGTAGCCATAATGCATAATTATTGTTAGTAAGCTGGTAAGATAAGGTAGCTTGATAGGCCCTAGATCCACTCCTCGTAAGAATAAAAAATCTTACATTTTCATCAAAATGTTATATCCGTAGTGATTATAGCATGTACTACCCCAGTTCATTCAAACCCTCATTACCGCAAATGATTAGCCTCCTAATGTATTTCTAAAAATTCTCTTAGTATTAAATTCCATTTTGTTTATATCCATTCCAAACTTTCCTTTAATCATTTCTTTCAGTTGTGGGAAAAAATTTATATTTTATTGTGATTCTTTCGAGTTTTATATAGTTACTGTTTTTAACCCATTCTAAATTTGTAACTCAATCTAAAAATAATTTTATGTTCATCCGTCCATTCCATCCAATCTTGTTCCATCCATTCCTTCCAAATCATTAAATCACTTTAATGTGGTTAAACAATTTTAGCCTCTCTTTGTTTATGTCATTTTTAATCCATATTTTTCCATCAAACCAATTTTGAGACTTAATATTTTTTATATGTTTGGTTTTCTAAAAATATTCCGAACAAATCTATGTCAATCTAAAAGCCTCAACTCTTTTATTTGTTTTGTGCATTTGCGGAAAAACGTATTCCCACAACTTATCCATTTTAACTCATTTTTTCATCCATTAGATTTCAAACCACTTCCAAGACCCAATATTTTAATATATTTTTAGGTTTATAAAATTAATCCACACTATAGCATAAATTTTCATAATTTTTGGAATTTATTTGCTATTTTTTCCAATATGTATCAATTAATCACCGAAATTTCTTACAATTTAATTTCTCAAAGTAAGTTGTAATCAATCTTCTATCCATCCTTTCAATCCTAACTAGCCTTCTAACTAATACAATAGTAATCATATTCTAACTTAGTTACCTTTCGTCCAACCAAAACTACACCAAAGTATCACACTTATTATAATTTTATAACATTTCTCTTACACACTCAACAATAGTCTAATATCTCTCTTACACCCCTAATCCTAATACTCAATTGAGGATAAATTTAGACAAAAAGTTCACCCCAAACTCTTCCCTATCATATCTCACTTTATTTTTTCCCCAAATCTTGTGTTCCATTTCAAAACCTCAGATAAAATCACATTTTCTAATCATACAATTAAATATCGATCCTGATAGGCAATATCAGCCGATATTTATCCGATTTTGGGTCAGCTGATGTGCGAAATTAGAGATACGTGATAGATTTAGAATTTCACGTATTTATTGGTGATATGCCAGTTATCGACTGATATTTACCAATATTTTTTGATATTTACTAGCATTTACTAATATTTATTATGAAAAAAAATAAAAAAATTATGCCTAACAATCGTGACATATAAAATATCGTTCGTGACACTCCGATATCGCGACACCGCAACCGCAACCGCAATTGCGACTACAATTTTATTGCTTTTTTCTAATAGACATGAAAGCTAGGTTTTTTTTCTAACTTTTAGCGCCTCTTTTTCTCTAGCTTGTAGTCCACTTCCTTTGGATTTTGCTTTCATTTTAAAATGTGCAATGCATGCTACAACTACCCACCTATTATCCTTATGATATCAACCTCCTTCTCCATTATTTTTCCCCTTGTTTCCCCTTCCTAACTAACCTAAGCACTTTAGTTGTCAACCAGGCTAGTATTTTTCCCAAAATCAAGCCTCTACCATAGCTTGGTCCTTGTGTGTCCTTCCTCCATTGTTGTTTGGTTGTATTTATTGCATTTCATACTTCATCTTGGAAACCATTTACCCCAAAAAATGTGACTCTTCCCTCTCCTTTTATCCCTTACATGCCAATCAACATGCTTGAGAATTTTTATTGTTGATGTGTGTAGTTGCAATAATAAATGCATGCCTCTGTTCCCTTATTTCTTCTTATTATCCTTACCATTAACTCTCCAACACATTGATCTCTCATCTCTTGGTAGTAGTTAGAGGTTGTACTAGTTTCTAAGCCTCCATATTCAAGAGTAATATTTTTCATTTCACTTCTTTCCTATTCATGTCTATGTTTATATTTTATGCTTATCTTAAATCTCTAACCTTATTTTTGTGAAGGTGACCAAGTGTTTTAGAATAGGAGTCTCTAGGCTCTTTATTTTAGTTTTTGTTTGGAGCATAGGCTTGGACAACTAAACTAACATTTAGAAGTAGTTTTATTTGTTTGGTGATTGTATTTTAATATATGTATGATTGTATTTTTTTTAAAGCATGCAATATGTTAAGTGTTAATTATGAGAATTAAACATGGTATCATATGTATATTAATATGCAATAACCATGTTGTATTCTATGAAATTGAATGATTGAAATATGGAAAGAGTGGTTATGCTCTTGGCATTTGTATTATGGCATGATAATATTTGTTATAATTTTAGCGAAGCATGAATTTATGTGTGTTTTGGTATACTAAAGTATTTCCTTGAATTTCATGAGTTTTAATTGAAAAAGTGAATATGTTAGTATGTATGAAATCTTAGCTTCATTATTTTATGTGAGTTTTGGTTGCTTTAATTTTATCTAAGTATGTCATTGCAAGTATTTTAATTAGGTTATAAGGGATAGGGTGTGAATTTTGGTTCATTTAGATGTGTATACAATTAGTCATGAATTGTGGGTGTTTAAGGTGATTTTATATGAGTAAGGGAATTTTGGTCATTATACTTTGATTATGAATTTTTGAGATATAAGTGAATATTAACGTAAGAAAATAAGCTAAAATGAATAAGTGTGATACTTGGGTGGTATTTGATGAGTGGACTTAGAGATATTAATTAAAATGATTAATAAAGATAGAATAAGAAGAAGAAGAAGAAGAAAACTTTGGGTACATTGAATAATGTTCGTATTTTAAACTTCTTGTTCATATTTAATATTTCATCATAGAAAATTAATTAGCTAAGTGTAAGCCTTTTTAGCATGAAATATACATCACTTAATCCCAAGGTTAGTTTAGTTGGGCATTTTAGTCATTTCGACTGGCTTATTTGATTTTGGCTTTATATGTGAACCTTTGGTTGATTTGTAATTAAATGGTGACCCTTGATAGATTTTTATCTTAGTAAGTGATTGAATTTTATTGACCTTTGACTAGGGTTATTGACAAACTGAGCCGGCTCGAGAGCCATCTCAGTTCGGCTTGACTCATTTGGTAATCAAAATAAATCAAATTCAAGACTAATTTTTAGGTTCATTTATTACAAGAGTCAAGCTTGAGCCAATGGATGTTCAACTAGTTTGTTCGCGAGGCGGCTTAAATTCAGCTAGATCTAAGTTTGACTCATTTATAAGCTCGACTCATTGGTTAATAGAATGGGCTTGTATAGAATTTACATAATACATGAGCCAAAGAGTTTACTTTTAAACTAGTCGAGTCACGAATTAGATCATAATAAATGATCAAATTAGTTCATTAATTTTTTTAAAAAGTTAAACTAGTCGAGCTGAGTCGGCTCACAAACCTTATTGAGATGAGCTTGAGCTGGGCTTATTTGGCTCATTTCAAACTTAATACGAGTTCAAGTCTGAAAAAATTAAACGAGTCAAGCTCGAGCTAGAGGGTATTTAGTATAATTTGGCTTTTTAATAACCCTATGATTGACTTAGATACTAACCATTGACCTTTTTCTTGAATATGCACATTGGGATCTAATGTTAATAGGCCTTTCATGTCATGGATTTAGATTGAATGCCTTGTATATTCAATTGGGTCTTAACGACATATTAATGGGGAGTTTTGTGCTCTAAATAGTTTAAGACTTGATTCCTCTATGGATTAAGAGCATGATTAATATCATAATTCAAAAAAAATATATGGTTTATGTTAATAAAAGTGATCACATGATATTCTATGGACCCAAGTTTTTTTTACCTAAATTTTCAATAAAATATTAGTTACTTAAAGTGAAAAATATTAAGCCAATACTTGCGTCACTCTAGGTAGCTATCTAATTTAGGTTTAGTATTCACTTGATACCATTTCGGTATTTTTATTCTTCTACCTTGGATGCCTTGTGAGATCTGATAGGTCATCTTCTACTCTATAGATGTCTCAACATATTTCAACTCTATAGGGTGCATGCATGCTTAAGTAATTTGGTATCCTACTTTTTGATAGTCTAGCTACAATTCTAGGTGGACCATCTAGGATTAATACAGTTTGTATACTAGATTAGTGGTTATGATTTCTATAAGTCTCTTTTCTTAAGTTAATAGAAGCTATTGAATGTGATCATAATATATAATGAAATATAATTACCAATGAATCTCATCTATTCATATGTTTGTATTACATTATACCTTGCTTGATGGTTAATTTTACTTTTTCTCAATTGACATCTATATGTAATCATGTTGTTATTATGTTATCGCATGTTCTATTACATTTTTTGCATGGGTCTTGTATATAATGCTATCTTTTTAGGGTAGTTGTGTTATTTAGTATGAGACGTATATTGATACTGCATTTTTGTAGAAATTATGTCATAGGTGTTTGATGATGATCCTACTAACTTTGAGAAGGTCCCTCAAGTAGAGTGATTTGGGTTTATACTCGAGGTTAGGGCATAAAGTTATAGGTATTCTAGGTTGCACGTATTGTGTGCCATAATTTTTATATATCTCTTTTGGATTCTTTGTCCCCTTTTGTGTTTATTTCTCCTTTTTTTATGTATTTGGAGTATGAACTATGTATTATATTCTTACATCTAATTTATTAAAGTCTTCCATTATTTTATCTATTTTTGTAAATATTGATTTAATTGTCGCAAATGTTTTAGCATTGCATTTAGTATGAGAAATGTATGGATAAGACTTGTGCTAAGTGTGGTTGTAACACCTGCTAGATTATGTAACTATTTCTGCTTAAAAGGAAAAAATATCATTACTAAAATTTGAGTTGTTACAACAGGTATATATGTTAATGGTTATTAGGGCTGTAAATGAGCTGAGCCAGTTCGGTATTTGGCTCGGCTCGGCTCGTTAAAAGCTCGGTTCGGCTCGTTTGTTTAATTAAACGAGCCTCAAAGTGAGGCTCGGGCTCGGCTCGTTTATTAAACGAGCCGAGCTCAAACTTGAAAAAGCCCGGCTCGGTTCATTTTTTGGCTTTGGCTCGTGAGCTCGTTAAAAGCTCGGTTCGGCTCGTTCGTTTAGTTAAACGAGCCGAGCCCAAACAACATTTTAGGCTCGTTTAGTTAAACGAGCCGAACCCAAACCTAGGGGTATTCGGCTCGGCTCGGCTCGTTTACAGCCCTAATGGTTATGTATGCATTATGCATTTTTTTATTAAAATACTTATATATGATAATTATGATAGTATGAAATTAGTTAAAATTTTATATATTATACTTGATGATTACAACAATCACATTAGATTAATTCAATTATCATACTTAATCATTAAAACACTCATATTCATTGATTATGACAGTCATATATGATGATCGCACCACTCTTACTCAATAATTACAACAACACATCCATGATTATATGCATCACATATGCATTGATTCAAGTACTTACACTTGATGATTCCAAGTGTGCATAGTCGATCGAAATTCTATTTGTTATAGTTAATCTTTATTAGTCAAACTCGATGATTTCAAATCACCATTGGTGATTTCAACAAATATACTTAATGATTATTCTTAATTACAATAATGACACTATATATATGATTTTTACAGTCATACTTAATGATTTCAACAATCATACTTAGTGATTACGATAACCATACTTAATGATTTCACCTTTCATATTCAATGTTTATTATGGTATATATAGATAATGAGCACATCATCTTTGATAATGACCATTATATACTTAATGATTACTCCAGTAATGTTGGATGACTTATATTTTTTGCTTATGATAGTCGGTATTGATTACCAACAAAATCAATGCAAAGGGAAACTAAAATAGCACATGAAGAAAAATCATCATTGTTTAACATATTGTCCCTCATATTTCCCTAGATTGACATTTCAATATCATCTAGAGTACACGTGTACAAAATTTAGTTTGGTTAGGTCACTTTATTTGGATAATTTCAAGTGATGATCACTTTATTTTTTTTTGTGCCAAGTTAGTTTCATTCTCATTGTTTTGAATAAATTTATTCTTTATACTCACTTGTGTTAGTTTTCCATCGTACATATTATGCCATTATACGTGTTTGGATTGATCAATTATGATGTTATACCAAGATCGTTTTGTGTTTGACTTTACTTGGGTCTCATATTGATTCAAGTTAATTTATTTCCTACTTGTGACATTTTTTTGGCTCATATCAAGTAGGATCTTTTTAGGTTTAATTTTTGTGTCATTCCAAGGTAGATGTTTTTTAAAAGATGACCATCATTTGTTGTTTATGATATGTGTCTAAGTACGATAATAAATTATGTCTGATTAATGTAAAAAATCATGTGTAATTGGTACACATCTCCTAAATTATGTTAATGTCATTTGAATTTAGTAACTTACTAATTAAGATACTTGAAATGTGTGTATGGATATAGGGAAATTCTGTAATGAGAACTACAATTTGGTAAGAACTTGAAAATTTTAATTTGAATTGTTAGATCAAAGATGAAGGGTTGCAATAAAAAAAAACTCCAGTAAGTAGAAAAACTATTATAAATAACTATAAAAATTAAGGATAACTTTTGGCTCTCATCATAATGAAAGTTCTCATAAGATATGTCACTATCTATATATTATAGGCTTTTTTTTTTCATATCGTTACTAATTGGTTAGTAAGACATTAAAAATTTGATTGAAATTTGAATCAAGTCATACAACTATCAATAAAATATAATAGAATATTAATTCTATTTTTTACATAACTATATCTAATTAGTCCAAATAGACGAACAACAAGCTAGAGAAAATATCGGTACTATATTTCCCCCCCTGAGAGCAGATACCTTATTAAATTGATTTTTTTTAAAGTAAATACCTTGTTAAATTGAAGTGTTGAGTATGCTTTGAAATCCCGAAATAAGAAGACTAGTAAATTTGGTATGGACCGAAAGTAGCCCTCCTATTAAGGTTTAATAGTGGGGGTAGTGTAGCTTTTGTTGGCCCAACACAATCCTTTTACGCCCGGTTGAGTTAGTCAGATATTTGGGCTATATATGATACTTAGTGTTTGATGACTTCTACAACTTGCAATGGAAGTGGAAGTTTACAACGCTTCGTTATTAAAAAGGAAGTTTGCACTTCGCATTGTACTTTCATTGTACTTCGCATTAAATTGGAAGTTTGCGCCTTTTTCGTCCATGGACGTAATTAATGACGAATATGTTATTTATCCTTCAACTTAGGTTCAAATAAGTTTTAACTTTATATTGGATCGGGTTGAATAGAATTGTATAATTAGGGTTTTAAATTAACATCGAGTTAGATCCATTTAAATTTTGGTTAAATATGGTTAAAATTATTCTCAATTTAATTCGGTTAAAATTAACTTGCGAGAAGGATATGGTTAATTTCATGTCATATATCATCACGATATATTATTTTTCGAGTAGATGTTAGGTCCAACCATACTAGTTCAGAATTAATAGTATTTTAAAGTAGATTATATCTCCAGTAAATAATGGATTTATTATGATCTATTTTATATCCAACATTTTGAATTAAATTAGTCTCACCTGATGTCAATTTGGGTTTGGTAAATTTTAGGTATCTATTTTCTTTGTTCAATGTTTTCTAATGAAGTAATAATCATTAGATAGCAACATTTCAGAAAATTTATCTTGTGAAATAAGATGCTATGAAATGATGCATATTAATATTTTGAGATATGTGCTTTGATTTTTGTATTAATAAATATTCTATTTTAAAATTTCATTGAAGGCAAGGGGTTTATATACAAATATTAAGAAAAAATAATAATTCACCTAAATTAACTTATTTACTAAGTTGTAGTCCTAAGAAACTAAGTCATCGGAAAATCCTTCCTTAAAAATAATAGTATTTTGTATTTGATATATATCTTCACTTTTCTAAAAGTAATAGTATTTTAAATTTGGTTTACTTTTACACTATAAGAAAAAAAATAGTATCGAAATTACAATAGTATATCTAAATAATTGTAGTTATTTTTGAATGACTAATACGAGGGTCAAAGGATAGTTAAAAATGTAGGAAGTATGACTTACTAGAATCTACCTAAGCACATTAGTTCATTAAAAAATGTATAGAAAAAGAGGTAAAACAAAAAGTAATACTTACTTTGATTTTCGTTTACTTCATTAAGCTTTTATTACTTCTAGGAAATTATTACTTCCTCGCTCTATTTATCCCTGATCAAACGACATGTAAATTAGGCACCAAATAGATTGCCGAAAGAAGTCGCTTCTATATCAAACACAGACACAGTAGGGCAAATTTCTTATATATGTATATATACATTACAAAGTTTTGTGTATATAGTCGATTAAATCTTGATATTTATTTACAAGCTATTGATTTGTCTTATTGTCAGTGAGTTGTAATCCATTTGGGTTGAATGGTGGAGGGTGAATGCGTCTAGGTTGTGTTTTTATTTGGTGTCAGGATTCCGCGTGCATAAATTATGTCAAAAGTTTCTTTATAGGGATAAACACTAGCCAGGAATGGCGTCAAAGGACGGCTACTTGTTGAATTACAGATATAAATCTCTTTCGTTCACTTATTTAGGAACGCCACATGGAGGAGGATGTTTAGGAATAAGATGGGATCGTGTCAAGAAAAGGCTCACAACGTTAAAGGAAAAACCTTATTCATGGGAGGGAAGACTCACCCTTAATAAAGTTGTGAGTAATTTGTCCTCATGATATATGTCTATTATCATTTAAATTTATTGCTTGGTTCAAATTAATTTAATTTGGATTGATTTATTATTCATCGATCATATAAATTTTTATCCATTTTTTTATTGAATCAAAAGTGTTAGATAACCAATGGATTATTTGTGTTCTAATCTAAAGTACACGATATTTGAAAAAATGGTGTCACATGTCTGGTGATTTGAATATCTATTATTTTTTAAAGATTATTAAATTACCAAATATCTGGTCCATGAACATCCCTACATATTATAAGTCTATTTTAAAAATTTTGAAGGCCATTGAAGATAAAATCATCATTCCATAGTGCAACTTCCTACGGACAAAGGGTAAACTTCAAAAAAGCAGAGTTTGTTGCAAATGTCTAAACATTGTATGTAACACCCAAATTTGGTGCTAGATGTTGGAGCTTAAAATGATTGATATGATTGCCTATAGCAATAAGATGCATCTTCCTTTTCTAAAATCCATCACTAAAAAATTTCACAATTAAGCTTGTTTATCTTGGAGTAGTCTGAGGATAGTTGATTTCTTGGAAAATTTCCCTAAAAATGTGTCAATTAAGACAATACACACCGAAAAGTGCTCGTGTTGATCTATGAGGCTAATCACCAATCCTAAAAGTGCTCTAGGGTAACTACCTACAATCAGTGTGGAGTCTGAGTGTTACAGATGGTATCATAATGAAATGGTAACCACGTGCTGGACTTGATAGGTGACATTTTGAGAAGTTTATCAAGAAGTGTGTGAGTGATAATAAAACATGCTAGAAAAGGCTTTTGTTGATCTATGGAGTCAATCGTCAATTACAAAAGTGATTTAGGATAACTACCCATGATTAATGTGGAGTAGGATTGATCATCCGATGATAATTTGATGATAGGTACATGGAAAGTTCCTAGTGCGAGTGGCTTATATAGGTTTGTAAATAATCCAAGTCAAGCCGAACTTCCACGGGCTCAGGCTTGAGATTGATTCATTCAATAAACAAGTCTAAAATATGGCTCAGGCGGCTCATTGAACTAAATAAAGAGGCAAATCGAGCTTTTCATGAGCCAAAGTTGCAAGGCTAAGGTTGTAAATGAATTGAGTCAAGCCAAACTTTTTTCTAGCTTGAATCAGCCTAAAAACAAGGTTGGGACATACTTTATTTAACTAAATGAATAAGCCAACCAGAGCTTTTAATGAACTAAACTAACTTGTGAACTTACTCGACTCATTTACTGCTCCAAGTCCATACGTAGTTCAAATAATACTTATGGATTTTTCACAATGATTTGGCTCATAGCTTTCCTAGATTTTATGTGTTATCTAATTAAGAAAAAAATGGAGCTGGTAAGATTAATAAAACTATGGGAAGAAAAAAGAGCGTGGACTTCACATTGAATGGAGATGACCTCTTTTTGAATTGGGAGATTATCTTAGAGCATAGAATTGTGTATATGCTTGATCAGGTTTGCTTGGACCCTGAACGTAATGATACTATGTTGTTATGGGCACATGCTAAGTAGGGTAAATTTTATGTGAAAATTTTCTATTTAGACTTATTCCAATAGCATTCAAAAATTTATAGGACTTGTTGCCTTGGAAAAGGTAAGCTAAAAAGGAAAGGAAGATTTTAGAGTCCCTAATCATTTTATATGGCAGTTGTGTTTTCTGTGGTACTTACTCTAAAAATAGCAAGCAAGTGCTCTTGCACTAACAATAGTCTTAGAAGTTTTGAAGTGGGTGTTTAGAGCTGTGGAATATAGATTGAAGCTTCCTACGTTATGCGATGGCTTCTATTCAATCGGATCCGAGTCTAACACATTGAATTTCTTCGGATTTGATTCAAGTCTACAAATTATGGGTCATATCGGGTTTCAGTCGGTTAGATTCAAATTTATAGATTTCAAGTTGTATTGAATTTGGATCAAATTAATTCAATATAGAATTTATATTGACATTGATTGTTATCAATTTATTATAATTAATAAATTATATTTGTGTTTTTTTATCATTGTTATGCTTATCATAATATTTTTTTATCAAAAAATATGTAATGATATAACAAATTATTATCATAAAATATATAATAATAAATAATAATAAATAATCATTATTAGTATTATCATTATAGTTATTGCTATAAATATGAGTATATATAATTATGATGATTGTTATAATAATTATGATTATCATGTTAATTATATTTATTATTATTATAATTAATAAAAATGATAATAATTATTGTTGATATTACTATCATCTTTAGAAATACATTAATCTTTATTAATAGTAAAGATACAAATATAAATTTTATTATTATTATTATTATTCTTATCATAATACATATTATAACTATTGTATTTAAAATTATTTTATAATAATAATAATAATAATAGAAATTACTATGATCTAATCTAATCATTTCTAACATGATATTAAAATAAAGTGAGGAGAACAAAGTATTACTAGTTTTGTTTCATTTGTTATTATATAGGTTGCATATTTTTGTGTGCATAAAATTTTATTAATAAGATAGTTTATTAGTGTTTACGTATCAATATATATGAGGTAAAATGTTACCTTTGTAAATTAAATTTGAATTTAGTTTGGATCAAGTTTGGAATTATATTCGGATATGGGTCGAATTTAAGTTAGGTCATTTCGAGTTGGGTAAGTTTATGTCAGGTCATTATTAGGTTTATGTTTGGTAGGGTCATTTTAGTTCGGGTCATATTGAATATGGGTCATTATCAGGTTAGTTAAATTTGGTTTGCGTTTGGATCATTTTGAATTTTCAAGTTGAAATCAAATTTAAAATTTTAGGTTCAAATCGAGTTGCTGGTCGAGTCAGGTCATCTTTACCATCCATTGTGCATGAGAGAGACTTGGAATTTGTAGATTGCTAAAGAATTATTTTTATAAAGCAATTTTTTACTCTAACTAATGGAATACATCATACTTGAATGAGGAAAAATTATAACTTGGTGATTTAAGACTATGAATTAAAGACGCAAAATTTTCTTATAAAATACAAAAAGGAGACAAAAAAGAAGTCCTTTATAAAGTTGATTTCTTAACAACAATTCTTAAGCAATCTACAAATTCCAAGTCTCTCTCATTCTCCTTTATTTTATCTTTTCTAAATTAATTCTAATTGAGTACTAGCTTAATGTTGAGATCACCAGATTCCTATTAGATTGAAATGATGATTTTGATAGAAACCAAATTCGTTCTATCCTCGAAGATAATTGTTCACAACTTTGAACATTGTGTAAGGGAGTAAATTTATCTTAAGTACACATTGTGAATTCAGTAAGTTTAGATAAAATCAATCACTATCTTCCATTTTTTTGTGTTCAATTATTATTTTTACAAATAAGGTACTTCAATTATTATTATTATCATTATTTGTTACTAATAGTTTATTTATTTTTAATACTATTTCTATACTATATTAACAACCATCTTAAGATAATTATTTTTTCTCTATGTTATAGTAAAAAACATTGGTATTTATTTGATAAATAATTATACCTTGTCTTCTTCTATTCCCTTCTTTTATTTATCGAATTTCTGTTTTTGTAATAGAAATGACATCATATACAAACTTAGCTGCAAATCCTACAAAAACGATAATTTTTTGCCAAGTATTAGCAACAAAAAATGCTTTTATTTTATACGACAACATTAAATTTGGCCAAGTATCTCAATGAGAGCCCTCCTAAACTTGATAAAGGGGACATTGATGTAGTCAACGTGGCCACTAAGGATGCATGGAATAATTCTAATTTAAGATAAAGGACGTCGGGATAAACAAATTTATCGTCGTTCATTTTATGTATTATAAAATGGAACACAATAATTATGTTATATCCCAAGTAGAGGAATTTCAAGTTATCATTCATGATTTTCACGCTAAGGGCATCTCCCTTAGCAAATCATTTTAAGTTGTTGTAGTGATTGAAAAATTACCACCACTTTGGAAATATTTTAAAAACTACCTTAAGCACATACATAAGAAGATGAGACTTGAAGGTCTTATTATCCGTTTGAGAATCAAATAATATAACCACAAGTCTAGAGGCTCAAATTCTATGGTATTTAGAGTTAATGTGGTGGAAAATGGGTCAAAGAAATGAAAGAATAGGAAGCACATTTGAAGTGGTTTTTATGAAGTACCTAATGTTCCCAAGAAATTAAAGGGAAGGTGTTATCAATATGGAAAACAAGGACATCGTGCAAAGGATTATCGTAACGAGAAGAAGTTTAAGAAAAGAAAAGCTCAAGAAAATCTCATAGAGATAGATAATATATTTGATGATCTTGATATTGTCAACCCCTAAACAGTGGTGTAACAATGCAACCTTATTGACAATGCTAAAGAATCATAGGTAGACACCAGAGCCACTCACAATATATATCAATCTGTTGAAGATGGCGAAGAACAATTATTTATGGAAACTTCTTCGTCTTCTAAGGTGATTAGTTGTGGGAAGGTGATAATCAAATTGAAAAGTGGGAAGGAAATTACCTTGAATGATGTGCTTCATGTGCTAGACATCTAAAAGAATTTGGTTTTGGAATCTCTAATTAGTATGAATGGTTTTAAGTTAGTCTTTGTCTATGATTAGTTGATACTTACTAAGAATGAAATGTTTTTAGGAAAGGGTTATATTAATGCTGGGTTATTTAAGATGAATGCAATGACTATCATACCTAAAATAATCAATAGTAATAGTAATTGTATTTCTTCTTCTTATATGCTTGAGTCCTTTAATATTTGGCATGAACATCTAGGTCATATTAATGATGATATCATTCTTAGATTAATGAATTTTGATTGTTTACCTAAACATGAATTTGATAGTAATCATACATTTGAAGAATGTCTTGAGGCTAAGATGGCAAGAAAACCCTTTCATTCTATTGAAAGGAATTCAAAACTTCTATATTTAAGTCACACCAATATGTGTAATTTAAAATTTTTACAAACTAGAGTTGGTAAAAAGTATTTCATTATTTTTATAGATGATTGCACATGATATTGCTATGCATATTTTTTATGAAGCAAGGATGAGGTAATTGAAGTGTTTAAGAACTACAAAGTGGAAGTTGACAATCAAATTCATAAAAAGGTTAAGTTAATAAGAAGAGATAGAGGAAGTGAACACGAATATCCATTTGATTTTTTTGGAATATGGTATTATTCACCAAACTACTGCTCCTTATGTGCCTTAGTCTAATGGAATTGCATAATGCAAGAATAGGACCTCGAAGGACATGATGAACTCCATGTTGATTAGTTCTGGATTACCATAAAACTTGTGTGGGGAAGCCCTATTATCTACACATTATATTCTCAACAATCAACCTTATAAGAAAAATCACAATATTCCATATGAGTTATGGAAGGGTCACAAACCTAACTACAAAAACTTAAAACTTTAGAGAATTTTGCAAAAGTAGTAGTTCCAAAGCCAAAAGGGGTCAAGTTAGGACCAAAAACCATTGATTGAGTATTCAATGGTTATGCACATAATAGTAGTGCATATCATTTTCTTGTTCACAAATTAGAATTTCCTAACATCTATGTCAATAACATTATAGAATCAAGGGATGCTATATTTAAAAAAAAATTCTTACAAAATAAATAGTGAGACCATTTCAAGAAAGAGACCAAGATTCTATTGGTAATGGGAACAAAGAGGTTGATCCAAGTGAACCTAGATGAAATAAAAGAACTAAGATTTCAAAAGTTGTGTGGACCAAGTTATCTAATATATTTGTTTAGAAAATGAGCCTCAAACATTCAAGGAAACTATGTATTCTCCTGAAGATGCTTATTGGAAAGAAGAAATAAATAGGGAGATTGAATCCACCATGCAAAACCACATATGGGAAGCGATGGACTTACCTCATGGGAATAAACCCCTAGGATGTAAGAGGATATTTAAAAATAAATTAAAGGCAGATGTTTCAATTGACAAATACAAAACTAAACTTGTAGTTACGGGCTATAATCAAAGGAAATATGTATATTTTTTTGACACATATTTACCAATTACAAGAATTATGTTTATACATATGCTATTATCAATAACAGCTATAAAAGGATTAGAAGTACATCAAATGGATGTAAAAACGACATTCTTGAATGGATTGGTGAACTAGATGAATATATATATATATATACACTTTTAGTCATGAGGAAAAGGTTTGCCAGCTTATTACATTTTTATATGAATTAAAACAGGCAGCCAAGTAATGACATGAGAAATTTGACAGTGTACCATTTTCAAATGGCTTCAAAATAAATGAATATAACAAATGTGTTTATGTCAAAGATACTCGTAAAGGCTATGTTATAATATGTCAATTCGTAGATGATATGCTCATAATGAGTAGTAATAATGATATCATCAAAACTACCAAACAAATGCTCACTTGGAGTTTTGATCTGAAAGATATGGATCTTACATATTCTATATTAGGAATAAATATTTCTAGAACATCTTATGGAATAGTATTATCTCTATCCCATTATGTTGAGAAAATACTTACTGACTTAAGAAGTATAATATTTAAAACAACTAAGATACCATTAGAGGTGATTTTTTATTTGATGGAAAATACTAGAGTCGGCATTTCACAATTGGAATATTCACATTTAATAGGTAGTGCCATGTATCTCATGATGACCAGATAATGCTAATGCAGTTAATAGGCAAAGTCGCTACACTAATAATCCCAGTAAGGAACATTGGAAGACAATAATTTGAGTTCTAGCATATCTAAAGTGCACTATGAACTTTTTTTGGCACTACAAAAGGTATCCTACAGTGGTAGAAGGCTACATTGATGCAAACTAGATATAAGATTCTAAAGACTCTAAGTCCACTAGTGGATATGTATTCACACTTGGAAGTGGTACAATATCCTAGAAGTCACTAAAACATATGTGTATTGCAGGGTCGATAATGGAGTTTAAATTTATTACTTTAGATAAAGTTAGGGAAGAAGCTTGTAATATCCCAAAAATTTAAAACCTAGAATTTAATAAACAACCCTCATTTGGGATAATTTAATTTTTAAATTTAATTATTTTGTGGATTTTTGGGTGTATAAAAATGGATATGAATATTTCATAAATTAAAATAAATATTTTGTTATTTTATCATACTCATTTTATTCAAATAATTTTTCAAACTCATATTTTACTAAAATTACCCTCTTAAACTAATATATTAGATTTTAATAAATTCAATTATTAAATAATTTATCTATATAAATAATTAAATACCTTTATTTCAAAAAATATTTTAAATTTATTTCCCCCTTTTCCTTTTTCCTTTTTCTTTCTCCTTTTCCTTCCTTTTTCTTTTCCTCCTTTTCCTTGTCTTCTTTTCTTCTGCTTCGGGCTGCCCAACCTACCTTCCTCGCGCTGGGCCATGGCCCTTTTTCTTTCTCCCTCTCCCTCCCCCTTGCATCCATCCCCAACCCACTCCCCCCTTCGTTTTATTTTCTTTTCTTCCCCCTGGTTGGACCAGCACAACTCCCTCATCCTTTCCCCTTTCCTTCGTGCATGCAGGCCGACCCACTCCCCCTCCTTTCCTTTCCTTTCCTGTTTGGCCTGCCTCTTCTTCTTCTTCTTCTTCTTCTTCTTCTTCTTCTTATTCTTCTTCTTCTTCTTCCTCTTCCTCCTTCGTCCTTCTTTCTCCTTCATTGCCACACACTATGCCTCCTGCATAGCTTGCAACAGCCACCTTTGCACCTATTATGGCAGCCAAGCTACCCTACTCTCACTCTCCCTCTCTCCCCCATCCCTTTCCTTCCATTTTTGGCCACATTTGGGCCTGCAACCCTCCCCTGCGTGCCTCCCCTTTCCTTCTCCTTCTTTCTCCAATCTGCCACCCTACCACCTACAAACCGCAACCACCTAACCCGCCCACGTTTGCCTCCCTCCCCTCTTCTTTTTCTTCTCCTTATCTCCTTCTCTTATACTCACTTTTGACTTGCCTCAAGCTCCCTTTCCCTTATAGATCTCTCATTTTCTCTCCCTTCTTTCCCCTTTTCTCCTCCTCCCCTATTTTTTCTCCACCACCCTCAACCACCATTGCTTTTGCCCAACCTAACACCATAACTGCCTCCTTGATACCCCTTCAACCTCCCTACACCACCCCATCACCCTCACTCGCTCCTGCAGCCCTCTTCCCCTCCTTTATTTTTCTTTTCCCCCTTCTTGGCCTCCACCCTTCACTCGCTCCTACACCGCTAATCCTTCCTTACACCCAGCCACCACCCTTACTCCCCTCCACAAGCCCTCAACCCAACCCCCAAACCCCTATCGAACCAGCCCCTCCTCCCTTCTCCCATCCCTCTCTTCGACCTTAACCCCTTCCACCCATCCCCCTTCAACCTTGTTTGGTGCATGTTGCTCATGCAGCGTGAGTCCTGCACCCCTCTTAGCTAAATCTTGTTTAATTTTGAGGTATAACCATAATTAATATTAGTATGTATTTGATTAAGCTTTTGATAAAAATTTATTCCTTTGATTTTCCACTTCTAAGATGCTAAATTTTGATATTATTTTTAGGTATTGATTTTTACTAATCAAAGCTCAAACCTTTAACTGGGGTACCAGTAAGGTTTAATTATTACTAAAAATAAGGTAACCATTATACTCTACTAAAATGTGTGGATATACGTATGCTAGTACATTAGGGTTTTCGGATATGATTATGAACATGTTGAGTAATGTTAAGTGTACAATGATTTGTAGCATGAGTTGGTTGTCGAAAAGAAAAGCGTGTTAATTTATGTGTCACGTGTAGAAATAATGTTTAAGGAAGGAGTCTTATTGTTAATGATAATATTAAATACATATGTATGATATGATAAGCTAATATAGGCATTTTTTATATAGATAATGTTAATACAATCCCTATGGGCATTTTAGTAATTTTTCTTGTACAAGGGTATGACCTAAATACATATGTGAGGTAGGTGATAATGAGTAATAATAAATAATAAATGAGAATAGTTTGTGGTATTGGATGATGTAAATGGACCATGTATATTAATATTTTATGTGGTGAGGGTATTTTAGAAAAATTGGTATAATAAGGGTGAAATGGTAAATTGTAAGAGTAAAGGGGATAAAATGGTAAGGGAATAAGTAAGAAGGGAATTTTAGTAATTTTACATGAAAAAGGGGATAACTTGGTAATTTTTGTGAGTAAGAAGGAATTTTGGTAAATTAATAAAGAAGAAGGGTATATTGGTAATTTTGTAAGTAAAAGGGGGTAAAGTGGTAATTGGATAAAGAAAAAGGGTATTTTGGTAATTTAATCAACCAAAAGGGTAATTTGATAATTTAGCCAACCAAAAGGGCAGATTGGTAATTTAACCTATCAAAGGGCAGATTGCTAATTTTAATAAGTAAGAAGTGCAATTTGGTAATTTGACCAACCAAACGGGCAACTCGGTAAATTCAATAAGTGTGAAGAGCAAATTGGTAATTTTAATAAGTAAGAAGGGTAATTTGGTAATTTAACGAACCAAATTTTCCTTTGATAGGTTAAATTACCAGCAAATACCAGAATAATTGTGGGCTAAACCACGTCTTTAGGGTAGTGACCCCTACAGAGCCACCATTCCCAATCTCGAGGTCTTTCACTTTAAGTATTAGTGTCTTAATTAAAGTGATCATGAAAAGCACAATAATCAAATACTTATTCACTTTCAATCGTTCTAATATCATTAGTCGTTTCTTATTCAGGCGGTTATCCAAGATAACATAGAGAAATCATTAAGGCCATCATAATCTCATATAATTCTGAATTAGGATTCGTTCTTGTAATACTTACTAATTATCAAATACTCTTACCTTACTAATCAACATTATTTGAGGCATATTATAAAATTCCACAATTACAACGATATGTTAGGTACAAATTACTCATTTACTCCTTACTTATATAATTGCTAAGTCATCCCTTCCTTACTTGAAAAATTACTATATTACCCTTAAGGTTCCATAATTATCAAATTACCCCTTACTCGGTTTACGTTGCTAATCTCCTACGCTTTTTAGATCACCATTCACCCTTCATAATTGTTAACCTTAACATATTTCCCTTTTTGGTTGGTTAGATTATCAAATTGCCCTTCTCCTTTGTTATAAATACTAAATTTCCCTTGAGTTGGATAAATTACCCTCCTTCATTATCATGATTACTATTTTGCCCCTTTAGTTGGTTAAATAATTACCAATTTACCCTTTAGTCGGTTAAATTACAAAGTTGCCCTTTTAGTTGAATAAATTACCAAATTTCCCTTCTTCATTATCATAATTACCATTTTACCCTTCTCAATTATTATAAATACCATTTTACCCTTTTCAATTATTATAAATCCCAAATCACCCTTCTTCATAATTACAATTATTAATTTACCCTTCTTCATAATTATGATTACTAATTTACCCTTCTCCATATTTATAATTATTAATTCACCCTTCTCCATATTTATAATTATTAATTTACCCTTCTCCATTCTTATAATTACTATATTGCCTTTCTCCATTATTAAAATTACCATAATGCCCTTTTATTGGTTAATTTACCAAATTACCCTTCTCTATGATTATAATTATCCAATTACCCTTTTATAATCATAATTTAATTACCAATTTATCCTTCATCGTTGTCATTATTACCAAGTTACTCCTTACTCCCATGTTTGCCATAAATATCCTTTTAATATTACAAAATTACCCTTCTACCCCTTACTTCCAAATTACCATAATATCCTTTTATTTACAAAATTACCACAATACCCTTTTACTTATAAAATTACCATAACACCCCTTTTACTTTACAAATTACTATTTTACCCTTTTACATCCAAAATTACCATTTTTATCTTTCCTTACAAAATTACCATTTTGTCCTTCCTTTCCAAAATTACCGTTTTACCCTTTACTCCCAAAATTACCATAATACACCTTTACTTATAAAATTAACATTTTGCCATTTGCTCATAAAATTACCATATTGCCCCGTTTGCCTCCAAAATTACCACTTTGCCCTTTACTCCCAAAATTACCACTTTTATTAAATTATCATTACCACACGGAATAATAATATTAATACTCCATCAACAATATCCGACTCCACCAACTATTATATTTTAACATAATACATATTAGCACCCACACATATTAGGCTATAATCTAGCACAAGGAATATTACTAAAATTCCCCTAGGACTCACAATAATATTATTCAAGCATAAATGGTCACAATAACATAATATGACATGGATAAGTACTTTTACACTTTCATTAATAATCAAGTTCTTTCCTTAGACAACATTTACACACATAGCACATAAAAAGCATACTTTCCTTTTTATTAAGCAATACAAGCAAACATATAAATTATACTAACAACCATATATCAAACATAATAACATATTTAAAATCCCAATGTGCAAACATATGTTTATCCATGCGTTTAAGTGGGGTTTAACGATTACCTTAATTCCTACAAAAATCAAATCTTACCGGTATCCTGGTTAAAGATTGGAGCATTAAATAGAAAAATCAACACCTAAAAATAATATAAACAATTATTATATTAGAATAAGAAAATCAAAGCATAAAACCTATGCTGCTCCTGTAGCATGAGCTGCATACAAAAAATAAAAAGGGGAAGGCTCGAAGGGGAGGTGAAGGGAGAAATAATGGTTATTTTCGGGTTGGGGTCTTTAGGCTAGAAAAGAGGGTAGGTGGGGGAGGTTTGGAGGCAAGGGAAGGGTGGATGAGTGAAGAAGGGGTGTAGGTGGATACTAGGGATAGGTTTTTAGCAGTCAAGGGCGGCGGATGCGACGACAGAGAGGTGGCGAAGTTGGTTGCCGAGGTGGAGGGGCTGAGAAAGAAGGAAAAGAGGAGGGAAAAATGAAGGGGTTCAGGGAATTTTTTCTGCCAAACAATGTATGGAGATTGTAGAGGAGGTTGCAGGGTGTGGATTGGTGGTTTGGGTGGTGGCAGAAGTGGCCGGACGGTGGCGAATGGGGCGGTTGCAGGTGGCCTGCCGATAAGGGAGAATAGTGGGGAGGAAAAGAAGAGGGGGAGAAGGGAGGAAGTGCAGGGGCTCTAAAGGGTGGTCTGATGGTGCAGGGTAGTAGCGGGCGGTGCCAGAAGGCGGCTCAGGGGGTCCAGTGCGGCTTTGTAAGTGGCGGAGGGTGGCGATGGTGCAAAAATAGGGGGGAAATGGAAGGAGAATAAAGGAGAGAAGAGGGAGGTCGGGCAAGGTGTTGAGCTCGAGAATTGGGGCATAAAAAGGGCTGAAGAGGAGAAGAAAAATAAGAGGGAGGGTAGGGGAGATAGGCGGTTGGTCGGTGGCAGGGTTTAGGGTGGTAGGGTGTCATAGGGTGGTAGGGAAAAGGTGACGAAGGGAAGGAAAGGGGAGCCATGTGGGATGGGGTGCATGGCTGCCTGGTTCCAAATTGGTGAAAAATACAGGGGAGAGAGAGAGAGGGAGAGACAAATGGTGGCAGTGCTTGCAAGCTGCGGTGGTCGACGTGGCAGTCATGGTCGACGAAGACAGGTTGGGCTGCTGGGTTGAGGCATAGAGAAGGGAAAAGAAAGAAAGGAGGGGGGAGGTGTAGGCCAGCGCAGGTAGGAGGGCGAGTGGACCGGTCCGGCTTGGAAAAAAGGAAGGGAGGGGGTCTAGGCTGGTTGAGTCGTGCATGTGGGGTAGAAGAGTGGGCCAACGGCCCAAATGCACAAGGAGGGAAGGGGAGTGAGGCTGGCCTGGTGGCCTAAAGCCAGGAAAAAAGGGAAAAAGAAAGAAATAAGGAAAATGAGAAAAAGGAGAAAGAAAAGAAAAGGAGGAAAAAGGAAAGTGGGAAAAATGGAAAATTTTAAAATAATTAAATTTATAAAACAATAGAATGTAATATTTTTGATAATAAGTTTATTTAATAATTTAATTTATTATAATTAAATATATGGGCTTAAAAAGGATAATTTTAGTAAAATACTAGTTTGAAAATTTATTTAAATAAAAATAATATGATAAAATAATAAAATATTTATTTTTAATTTATTAAATACTCCGATCCAAATTTAAATACTCTAAAATCCATAAAATAATTAAAATAAATAATTTTAAATGCTAATTTATTTCAAATAAAATTATTTATTAAATTATAGATTTTCTAAAATTTTGGGGGATTACATAAATCTTGCAATAAATAGTTATTTGCACATGATTTGTATGTTGTATGAGAACTGAAATAGGTTTTATCTTCAGTAGAGTTAATTGACAATATGTATTCATTGATGGACTCAACAATATTAAGAGTTGATACTAGTATAGATCTTCCTTTAAAATAAGCATCGTCGTTTATATTTCCATTGTAGCCTGAATATGTGCTTTCCACAATAGCTGCAATTGGGTCTTCAAAATGTTTCACTAAAAGATCATCTGGAATTTCTAATGTTGCATGACTATCATTACTCCTACCAATTGTTCCATCTCCTATGTTTGCAATCCATTCTGAAAATTGCTTCAACTCAGAACATTCATCAACTGAGCTTAGTTTTTGTAATCTCATGTTCTTTGTTAATCATAACACCTTACAAAATTTCCATAAGTATGAAAAGTTCACAGTTGCATGAATAATTTATTTTCTACTACCTTTAGGAATGACCGGTAGTATTTGTCTAAAATCTCCACCAAGAACAACTGTCTTTCCTCCAAATGGCTTCTCTAGGCTAAACTCATTGGTGAACCATAAAATATCTCTCATGGTTTTATCCAAGGATTAAAATACCTGTGCATCATTGGTGCTTCATCCCAAATAATGAGTTTACACCTTATAATCAACTCAACTAATGGACTACCTTGTTTAATGTTACATGTTGAATATTCATTTGGATTTATAGGTATTTTGAAGCGAGAATGAGTTGTCTTTCCACCTGGTAATAAAAGAGAAGCAATTCCACTTGATATCACATTTAACACAATATCTCCTTCTTATCTTATAGTTGCTGATAAAGTCCTCCATATAAATGTCTTTCCTGTACCTTCGTATCCATAAATAAAGAACAATCTGCCTGCATAAGACTTGGTTGCCTCCATTACGATGTCATACACATGTCGCTATTCTGAGGTCATATCAGATAGAAGTTTGTTGAGTTCTTCTTTCAATTTTGATCGATCATAACACATTTTCTCATGCATCAATGTATTTCCTACTGTTTCAAAAATCTCATTGGGTGGGAATGGTATTGATTCTAACTCTCGTAAGCTTTTACCACATTTTTGTAACATAATTTCAATGTCTACCAATCCATAATTTTTTATGTCATCAACTTCTAGATGAAGTTCTAAAAAATAATAGAAAAATATTATAAAGATGTAGGAATTGTGTTGTAAACTTATAATTCAAAATTATAGATAGTACGAGTTTGATGAATAAATAAAGTTACCTTTGTGATGTAATCGTAAACATTGTTTGTATAAAATGCCATTGGTTAAGTAAATCTAACAATTATCCAACAATATTTTAATTGTCAATAATAAGATAAAATAGTTAATAAATTAAAATTTAATTTTTAATTTTTTCTAAGACACTTCATAGTAATTTTTAATTTTATTAAATTTATCAACATGAAAAGAAATTCAAAATACATGTACTTAAGTTAAAGAAATAATTTCAAATTAATTGTGGTATACTTAGGTTTATTAATGTTAATATAATTGTGATTAAATTCATTAATTAACATAAATCAATATAGTAAAAATATTAATAATATTTTCAGTCACATATTTGAATTTTCAATAATGAGGTAAAATAATAAATTAAAAATTAATTTTCAATTTTTTATAAGACACTTCATAGCCACTTTTTATTTTATTAAATTTCTCAACATGAAAAGAAATTAAAAATACACATACTTAATTTAGATAAATAATTTTAAATTAATAGTGGTATAATTAGGTTTATTAATGTTAATATAATTGCGACTAAATTCATTAATTAACATTAATCAATATAAAAAATATTAATAATATTTTAATTTACATATTTTAATTTTCAATATTAAGGTAAAAATAATTAATAACTTAAAATTTTATTTTCAATTGTTTATAAGACACTTCATAGTAATTTTTAATTTTATTAAATTTATCAACATGAAAATAAATTCAAAATACATGTACTTAAGTTAGATAAATAATTTCAAATTAATTGTGGTATACTTAGGTTTCTTAATGTTAATATAATTGTGATTAAATTCATTAATTAACATAAATCAATATAGTAAAAATAATAATAAAATTTTAAGTCATATATTTTAATTTTCAACAACAAGGTAAAATAATAATTTAAAAATTAATTTTCAATTTTTTATGAGACACTTTATAGTCATTTTTTATATTAATAAATTTCTCACCATGAAAAGAAATTCAGAATACACATACTTAAGTTAGATAAATAATTTCAAATTAATTGTGGTATAATTAGGTTTATTAATGTTAATATAATTGTGATTAAATTCATTAATTAACAATAATCAATATAAAAAATATTAATAATATTTTCATTTACATATTTTAGTTTCAATAATAAGGTAAAAATAATTAATAACTTAAAAATCAACATTCAATTTTTTCTAAGACACTTCATAGTAATTTTTAATTTTATTAAATTTATCAATATGAAAATAAATTCAAAATACATGTACTTAAGTTAAATAAATAATTTCAAATTAATTGTGGTATACTTAGGTTTATTAAAGTTAATATAATTGTGATTAAATTCATTAATTAACATAAATCAATATAGTAAAAATATTAATAATATTTTCAGTCATATATTTTAATTTTCAATAATAAGGTAAAATAATAATTTAAAAATTAATTTTCAATTTTTTATGAGACACTTCATAGTCATTTTTTATTTTATTAAATTTATCAACATTAAAAGAAATTCAAAATACATGTACTTAAGTTAAATAAATAATTTCAAATTAATTGTGGTATACTTAGGTTTATTAATGTTAATATAATTGTGATTAAATTCATTAATTCACATCAACAATACAATAAAAAAAATATTAATAATATTTTGATTTACATATTTTGATTTTCAATAATAAGTTAAAATAATTAATAACCTAAAATTAATTTTGAATTTTTTATAAGACACTTTATAGTAATTTTTTTACTTTATTAAATTTCTCAACATGAAAAGAAATTCAAAATATATGCACTTAAGTTAGATAAATAATTTCAAATTAATTGTGTTTATTAATTTAATATAATTGTGATTAAATTGATTAATTAACATCAATCAATATAAAAGAAAATGCTTAATAATATTTTAATTGTCAATAATAAGATAAAATATTTAATAAATTAAAATTTAATTTTTAATTTTTTATAAGACACTTCATAGTCATTTTTTAATTTTATTATATATCTCAACTTGAAAAGTAATTCAAAATACATATAAATAAGTTAGATAAATACTTTCAAATTAATTGTGGTATAACTAAATTTATTAATGTTAATATAATTGTGATTAAATTTTATTAATTAACATCTATCAATATAAAAAAAAATTATTAATAAATCTTAATTTCCTATTTTTTTTTAATAATAAGGTAAAATAATTAATAATTTAAAATTAATTTTTAATTTTTTTTATAAGACACTTCATAGCCACTTTTTATTTTATTAAATCTCAACATGGAAATAAATTCAAAATACATGTAATTAAGTTAGATAAATAATTTCAAATTAAATGTTTTATAATTAGGTTTATTAATAATACTATAATTGTGATTAAATTGATTAATTAACATCAATTAGTATAAAAAAGAATAAAAAATATTGATGTCCATATTTGATTTTCAATAATAAGGTAAAATAATTAATGACTAAAAAAATTAATTTTTAATTTTTTTATAAAATTCTAAATAGTCATTTTTTATTTTATTAAATTTCTCAACATGAAAATAAATTCAAAATACTTGTAACTAAGTTAGATAAATAATTTTAAATTAATTGTTGTATAATTAGGTTTATTAATGTTTATATAATTGTGATTAAATTCATTACTTAACATCAATCAATATAAAAAAATTATTAATTATATTTTAATTTCCATATTTTTATTTTCAATAATAAGGTAAAATAATTAATAACTCAAAATTTAATTTCAATTTATTATAAGACACTTGATAGTAATTTTTGATTTTATTAAATTTCTCAACATGAAAAGAAATTCGAAATACATGTACTTAAGTTACATAAATAATTGTTAAATAATAACATTTTATGTTACATATTTGAATTTTCATTAATAAGGTAAAATAATAATTTAAAATTAAATTTCAATTTTATATGAGACACTTCATAGTCATTTTTTATTTTTTTTAAATTTATCAACATGAATAGAAATTCAAAATACATGTACTTAATTTAAATAAATAATTTCAAATTAATTGTGGTATACTTAGGTTTATTAATGTTAATATAATTGTGATTAAATTCATTAATTCATATCCATCAATATAATAAAAAATATTAATAATATTTTGATTTAAATATTTTAATTTTCAATAATAAGTTAAAATAATTAATAACTTAAAATTAATTTTTAATTTTTTATAAGACACTTGATAGTAATTTTTTATTTTATTAAATTTCTCAACATGAAAAGAAATTCAAAATACATGTACTTAAGTTAGATAAATAATTTTGGTATAATTAGGTTTATTAATTTTAATATAATTGTGATTAAATTGATTAATTAACATCGATCAATATAAAAGAAAATGCTTAATAATATTTTAATTGTCAATAATAAAATAAAATAGTTAATAAATTAAAATTGAATTTTAAATTTTTTATAAGACACTTTATAGTCATTTTTTTATTTTATTATATATTTCAACTTGAAAAGTAATTCAAAATACATATAAATAAGTTAGATAAATACTTTCAAATTAATTGTGGTATACTTAGGTTTATTAATGTTAATATAATTGTGATTAAATTCATTAATTAACATAAATCAATATAGTAAAAATATTAATAATATTTCCAATCACATATTTTAATTTTCAATAATAAGGTAAAATAATAATTAAAAAATAATTTTCAATTTTTTATGAGACACTTCATAGTCATTTTTTATTTTATTAAATTTATCAACATGAAAAGAAATTCAAAATACATGTACTTAAGTTAAATAAATAATTTCAAGTTAATTGTGGTATACTTAGGTTTATTAATGTTAATATAATTATGATTAAATTCATTAATTCACATCAATCAATATAATAAAAAAAATATTAATAATATTTTGATTTACATATTTTAATTTTCAATAATAAGTTAAAATAATTAATAACTTAAAATTAATTTTTAATTTTTTATAAGACACTTTATAGTAATTTTTTATTTTATTAGATTTCTCAACATGAAAAGAAATTCAAAATACATGTACTTAAGTTAGATAAATAAATTTGGTATAATTAGGTTTATTAATTTTAATATAATTGTGATTAAATTGATTAATTAACATCAATCAATATAAAAGAAAATGCTTAATAATATTTTAATTGTCAATAATAAGATAAAATATTTAATAAATGAAACCGAGTATTATTTGCCATTGATCGACCAAACAAACACAATTTCATCAAATCATGGACATTAGATACTTTGAGCTAAGATCTACCATCCATCCTTTACCCTCTCTCCAGTCTAACAAATGAATATCGAGCAAACATGGACCACTGATTTGGTACGGCTTAAATTGGAGTTGTTAATAACAATTGAATTTATGACGGTTGTCCTGTTTACTTTACAATCACTATTGCCAAATCTGGGCCGTTCAGTTCAAAATTAAAAACAATACCAACCGTTGCATCTACTAATTTTATGTTTAACTTCGATTATAATAAATATGGATTTAATAAACGTTATATTTATGTTAAATTATGTTCCTAATCTCACAATAAATGAAACCGAGTAAGTTATTTAAATATATTTCTAAAATTATAATCTGGATTGAAAATTAAAGTTACTTGTAAATTAACAAATATTTATGTGTTTATGTAGTAATTAATATAATATTGAAATTTATATAGTATATAAACGATGATTATGATTTATTTTTTTCAATAAAAATGGTTCCCAAAACTTGATATTGAAAATGGTTCCTCAAAGATATTCAATAAAAACGTAATTAATGTATAATTGATAGGTTATTAATTAGTCCTAAACATTATGTTGTCATATGGTAAGATAAGTTGCAGTAATCAATAGTACCTAATTTTTTTCTTGTATTATCAAAATTTGGAAAATATATTTGTTATGAATATAATCGCTGATTATTAGTATATTTTGACAGTGATTAAAACTAATAGAGACCTTGTGTCTTCCGATGATCTGTTAAATTTTATAGTACATAATGAAAAAATAATGATTTTCAAATACAAACAAAATTTAAAAACAGAAAAATATGATAACAAACAATAATTATATGCAGTGTTACAGAAATAATAGAAAAAGAAAAAAACAACATTTCACTTTAATGAAACTTATATACTTTCCATTAAATAATTTCATCTTTCTTCTTTAGCATATAAATAAATAATAAAATTATAAATTAACACTATTTTTTGTTTCCATGTGACTGTTGGTGGTGTATACATGTTGAGTATAATGGATGATGCCCCAGGTATAAATTTACACTTCTAAAGTTAGTTCGGTGTTTATTCTCTTCTAATTGATATTATATGCTTAAAATTGTTTTAAAATATTATTTTGGGTTGTTGTTAGTTGTTCTACTATGCCAGTCACATTATATCATAAACATCCCACATATTATAAAATCTAGGGCTACTATTAGTTGTAAAGGAGGCTTAATAACTATAACACTACTACAGAAAAATGATGAAAATTTGAATCTAAACATACTGTTTTAAAGCAGACCATTTGTAATTGTAGTTCAATACCAATTGTTGTGTCTTATCTTAATATTTTTCCTCCAATTGTGGTTGCAGATGTTAATTTCTTCATCTTCAGCTCCTGTATGCTAACTTCTTTCTATCTGGCCAAGCACCAAAAATGTTACATAAATAGTAAGTTTAATAAAGACTAACATGATATTAATATAATTTTATTGTTAATATATATTCAACTATGACTTACTTATAAGCTGAATGTTAGATGGTTGGGTTAGAGATTATGTTTTGCTGCATATTTTTGCAAATCATGTGCTTACTATCATCTGTATGTTCCTTGTCCCTTTATAACAATGTAAAATTTTGAACTAAAATTGAAGAGAGAAATTCTGAAAACTGAGCTTTACAATTCAAAATTTCAAAAATACTATATATAAAGGTTGACCAAACATAAAAATAATATTAAAATTTTATTATCTTTTACAGGTTTAAGCTAATTATTCTAAGTTTTTGATTAAAAGATCCCCACCTTCTATCAAACATGACTATAAGGACTAGGCAATGAAGAAAAACATTTTGTTGTAACAAAATTTAATCATTTTACACTTATGCTCCTTTTGTATTATTAGGATCTTCTATGATCCCGATATTCGCAAAAGGCCAAGGGTTGATGATGTAAAGCTTGTTACATATATTTTGATCCCCAAACAATATCGTAATCAATACTTGATTATGAGTCAAGAAATTGTAACTGATTATTAATTTTCTTATGCTCTATTTGATAGTGATGTAGGGGATATTTTTATAATGACTTAGAAATAATAAATAGGCAATGATGATATGTGGGACAAAACGTTTATAATGGATGATGTATATCTGACTATTTTTTAACTCTAAAAACAGTAAGTGTAGGTACATATTCTGGAGGGGATAATCAGTTGTACATGACCATTTATAAATAAATTGATTTGAGCCTTGACAATATTGAATGTCACCTCTTCTTTTAGTTGTTGTTATTTAAATATCAGAAATGTTGGTATACGATCCATTACTGTTAAATAATTAGCATCGCCTATGATGACCAATATTGGAAAGTATTTCACAAGAAATAATATGGCTTTTTGGTTCTATTATATGTTTATTTTCTTATAGTTTAGATTGTAGCAATACGGGAGGGTGAAAGATAGGTTAAAATTAATGTAAAGTATTAACTTTGAGTAGAAAGATAAGTAGCAGTAATAGTACCGACATTTAATTGATAATATCCGTTACATAGGAATAGAGAGGTTCAAAATTTCCTATGTTAAACTATAGGAAGAATAAACTATTAAGTCAAAAGATTGCAGAATCATTCCCATGTCTTATTCTCAATAGTTTATGAATGGAAAATGGCTACCTACTTAATACAATTCTATTAAAAGAGTACGATTATAAATACAATATTAATCGTTTCCATATCAAACCCGTTCCTTCTTCACATTCACTCTAAGATTTCTCTTCTAGGTAATTGATGAGGAAAGATCACCATTAGGCCTTCTCTTTGTCATCTTTGACAATATGTTTTGTGAATTGTTTGTCTCAAAGTTGGTTGGAGTTGTTACCTCAATTATTTGTGATTCGACCTTCACAGATGTAAATAAAAGATGTGATATCAACTGATAACTTAATAATTAGGGTTGTTTGAAATTTGTATGAACATGCTTTCCATATGCATTGTTTCAATGCTACCTACTCATCTGTTGTTTGATTAAGTTTGGAAAGTAAATTTGAGTCCTGACAAACTGAAATTAATCTGATAGTTAGAATTAGAATATGTAAAAAAGATGAAACCTACTTTTACAAATAGAGATTGTGACAGTTGTGTTGTAATATCCCGTATTTGTAAAACCTAATTTTATTAAACTTAATGATTTTATTAGCGTAATTTGATGTAAAAAAATAATTGTTTTAATTTTGATTTGTTTTATGGATTTATCGACGATTTTGAATTCATATTTTAATTTAAGCAACCGTTGTCATTGTGAACCATTTTAGACAAATTCGTTCATGACCATGATTTTATTGTATTCTTTTAATTTCGATTTTTGGTTAAAAATATGTATTCCCATTCTTTCTCGTATTTTGATTGTTAATATTTTAGATTCATTTTCGATTATAACTTCGTCGTGTGATTACGACCTTATTTTTGGAGTTATATTTCGTTAACTAAATATATTATTTAAATTATAGAATTTCTGTTTAAATAGTTAAATTTATTTTAATGATTTTATCCGTAGAAAATATTTCTGACTTTAAATTTATTCGTTTTCGGAAATCTTTAATATTTGGGAAGTTTTAAATTAAAAAAAAGATTTTCGGAGTTTATTTATGAAATTCTTTCTGGAATTAATTCTCTTTCGTTTTATGCCTTTTGGATTACGGAAAACCGATTTCGGAAATTATTTAAATTAGTTTTGGTTTATCCGAATTTGACTTAAATATTTTAGTATATGTTTTAACTAATTTTTCGGGGTCTTATAATGTATTTCCGTAAATAATATAAGTTTTTACGTTCAATGGTAAATTCTTCCGAAAATGTTTCCGAAATTCTTTATATAGCTTTTTATTAATTTTAAGCCTTCGGATCCGTTCGAAATAAATTTTCGTTAGATAAATTTTATATAAAATCTTCCAATAATTTTTTATTTTTTTATTTTTTTTATTTTATGTGTATTTGTCCTCGCACCCCAGCCCCGACCGGCGCCCCTCCCTTCTTTTTCTTTCTCTCTTCCCTTTCCCCGACCCCCTGTCCTGCAACCCTAACCCTAGCCGACCTCCCTCACCGCTTATTCTCCCCAGCTCCTCCCCGCTCCGACCAACCTCGCCAGCACCCGTCGACCACCACCGCAGCAACCACAGCAGCAGCAGCCGCGCGACAGCAGCCCACGCAGCAGCGCAACAACGGGCGACGACAGCAGCAGCAGCAGGCCACGAAGCTCGGGCCACCGCCCGGTCACCGGCGAGCTCGGGCGACCACCGTCGAGCCAGCCCCATCCCCCAACGAAGCCTCCCCAGCCTTCCTTTGCCCCGATTTGTCGGTTTTTAATTGGTATAAATTTCTGAAAACCCTAACCCTTGTTTTGATTAATTGGGTATGGATTAGCTTATAAAAAGCTAAATTGATTGTTTGATTATGTATATATATGCTGTAAGAATAATTTGGATGGGTTAATTGTATGGTTGTATTAGAATTTTGGAAATTTTGAATTTTTGGTCGGGTTATGCCTGAATTTTTCGGATCAGTCCGTTTTTGTGATTTCGGAAAAATTGATTATACAATATGTTTTAGGATGTATCCAATTTCGTTTTGGAACCGTCAATTTGAGAAATTTATGCAGGTTTTATCGGAATTTGATTCCTAGGTCAAATTTTGGGTGTAATGAAATTGGGTCGTATAATTGAGCTGTCCCGCTCAATTGATTTTATAATATCGTTTAAAATGTATTTAATTTTATATTGGAAGTGTCGATTTGGGAAAATTGTGCGTAATTGATCGGAATTGGATTTTTAGATCAAAACTCCCGCGGGTTTAAATTAATTTGGGTAATCGGGTTATTTTATTCAATTGACTTTATAAATTACATTAGAATATGTTTAATTACATTTTTGAACCGTCAATTGATATGTTTTGGTAAGAATTGATCGGGTTTGCGTTCCGGGCTCGAAAACCCTAATTGTGCTAAATTGCGTATTTCTTTTATTAGTTTTGAGCAATTGATTATTTGATATGTTATAAAATGCGTTTAATTGCATTTCTAAACATTCAATTTGATTAAATTTATAGAATTTTAACGAATTATATTTTCGGGCCTAAAACCCTAAATTTCAAGTGAAATTGTGAAATCGATTACTTGTATTGCTGTTTTCTAAAATTGACTGTATAGAAATAGTTGAAATAGTATTAATTGCTTTCTAATACCTTTAAATTAAATTAATTAAATTGAATTACTTGAGTTTGTGTCGTGGGCTTTAAAACCCTAATCTTCGGGGATGATTTTATAAAATTGATTTTTGCTATGTGTCTCTTATCTAATCGATTCCTGTCTTTGGATTTTAAATCATTTAAGTTATGTTTTAATCTAATCGGTTTGGATTTGGTTCCATGCAAATGATTGAGTTACCTATTTAGTTATAAAACCTAATGAAAAGGCTATTTTCGATAAAGTAACTTATAATTGATTATCTTCCTTGGGCTTTCCAAATTAATTCGAAATGTCCTTAGTGTATTTGTATTACTCTGTTTTGAATTATATTTAATCTTAAATCTTAATAGAGCTATGCTTTTAAGTTCTAAGTTTTGGACACGTTTTGTGAGAAAGATCATTTGTGTCGCTTGTGTATATTTAATTAGAATATGTGAATTATTGATTGATAGAATAGTTTCTAATTTAGTTTTCGATTTCTATCGAATCTAGGAAAGCTTTCTCGTGGATCCACGAGCTAGTGATCTCTCTCCCTCCTATCTCGCTTAGCTAGCTTCGGATCCAGGTAATTCTCTACTTACCTCTACTTATGGGTATTTAGTAAGGACGAAGCTATGGCCTTGTGCTATGTGTGATGTGATGTGTTGATTGTTGTGTGCACCATGCTAATGTGTGTTATATGATGTATGGATAACTTGTCTCATGTGTAGCGCAGCTTGGGAATTTAGGTACGTCGTGTGTGCTTCCATGATATGAGGATGACATGCTTTATGTGTGATATTCTGTTGTGTTGATACGACCCTCTAGGACATGCATGCTAGGGTTTCGGTACTATGAAATGGGACTAAAAGAATAATGAGATGGGGAATGGGAAGTGAGACCATTAAGGGGGATATGGGGTTGACCCAAATGAATAAGAGATAAGAAGTATGTATGGGAATTCTAGAGGTTGCATGGGGACTTGAGAGTTTGCATGGAGTGGATAAATTTTGCATGGGGGTGATCCTTACATGTGAAAAGTTGGTTTATGATGTAAATAAGCAAAAAAGAGAGTTGTGGAGCGATCGGAGACTTGTGAGGAAAAATAATACGTAGGTTGGTGTAAGGGTGTGTGAGGGACCCGATTAGGGTTTTGGGAGGAAGTGATAATCTGGGAATTTTGGGAAGTAAAAGTGATTAAGGGAGAGTAGAGTATGGGTTAAGAGTGAGAATTCTATTATACAAAAGATGAGTATGGGTTTCCTTGTGAAAGAAGATACTTGGGGATGAAAAGAGAGAGGTTACTTGTGGAAGAAGTGAGGTGCTAGGGTTTGATGTGGCCAACTAGGATTTTACCAAGTACATGCGAGGTCGAGGAATAAAAGGGTATGACTTGGGGTTTGACTTAATAAGGGTGAGATGTGGGGTGAAGAATGAGTAATGGTAAGGTAAGTGAGAAGAGGTTGGACCACATAGGTCCAACTAGGGTTTCCAAGGGGAAAACCCTAGAGGTTGAGAATAGGCGAGATCGATGTCGTAGGGTGTTGGGTTTAACCTACACTTCCAGAAGTTGGTCTCTCATTATGTGTGAGCTTAAGGGGAAATAATGTCGGGGTGTGACTAAGAGTGCTCGAGTCTCAACATATGGGACGACCCCCCTGAAAGGAAAGCAGTAGAATGTTATTGGCATGCATGTTAAGGGTGATGTGTGACTTAATAAGACACTGATAAGACATTAATCACGTAAAGCAAAAGATGTCGAGCCGAGCCCATGATCCGGTCCACTGGCTATAATAGTGGATCAGAGGCGTTTTGCCCTGTGCGTTTATTTTCCGGTCCACCGGCTATAATAGTGGATCAGAGGCGTTTTGCCCTGTGCGTATTTTTTCGGTCCACCGGCTATAATAGTGGATCAGAGGCGTTTTGCCCTGTGCGTTTATTTTCCGGTCCACCGGCTATAATAGTGGATTAGAGGCGTTCTGCCCTGTGCGTTATCTTCCGGTCTACCGACTATAATAGTGGGGGATCTCGTGCTCGACAAACCAAACGAATAAGTTAATCCATGGGAAAGATACTAAGTACTTAAAGCGAAACACCATGTGAGTCGAGGCCATGATCTGGTCCACCGGCTATAATAGTGGATCAGAGGCGTTTTTCCCTGTGCGTTTATTTTCCGGTCCACCGGCTATAATAGTGGATCAGAGGCGTTCTGCCCTGTGCGTATATCTTCCGGTCCACCGGCTATAATAGTGGGGCTCCCGCGCTCACATGGGCTATTGAAGAATGTGTGGAATGAACATATTATTAATGAGAATAAAGAATAAGTCTAAATGGACCACGATCGGCTTTTATTATCTGTATTGCTACATGCTACTTACGTGAGTATGCCACGTATTGAGTTTTAATAATATGGATTATTCCTACCTGAGGCGTATGAGCCACTTTACATCTCGGTTATACCACGCTTATATGTTACTCTAGGTGTATGGTAAGATTTATGCTGTGGGTTGTGAATATGCATGATATTGTATCAACGTGTTGTACTCGGATTTAATATGCACTTGATGATATCTCTCCTAAGATAGGGTAGTGGGACTTACTCAGTACTGGACCCGTACTGATACTACCTTGGTTGAATGGGTCCTGTGATGATCCACCGATGGTGGGGAGCAGACCTCTTGTGTAGGTTTAAGATCGGATACTATTGTGGGGTGGAAGGCTTAGCTTGAGTGAGTAGGCAATCTGGAATTTAATCTATCGGGATTTGTCTGGTCTAACTGTATTTATTTTTGGAAGTTTCAAGTATTGTATATAAAATTTAATGGTGTTGTAATTGTCTTTTAATCTTCTCGTACTCTGATAAGTTTTAAAATTCAGATGTAATTGTTTGACAGGTTTTAGCCTTGCGTCTAACGTGAGATAGATGGTTGACATTTATCTTATGTTAGATGTGGCGGTAACATTTCCTGAATTCTCTCCTAGCTTCCGCTTTATTCTTTCAAAAAAAAATTCCAGGAGTGAATTTTGGGGGTGTTACATGTGTTCTTTCAAATTTATGGTTACTAAGATAACTAATATAGGCCTGGTTGTCAGAGTAATAGGGACCTTTATACTTGCACACTAACCCTTTATCGGTAGTTAATTTAATGACTAAGTAGGCTCCCATTTGAGGATCCCTCGCTTGAACTAAGAAAAGCGCTTCTAGATCGACTAATTTTTCTAATTCAGTTGGAAGTCCTAGATCATCTATTCTTTCTTGCCTTATAAACTTGGAGTTCACATGATAAAACAAAATAACAATTATTACTTAAAATTAATATTTTAAATAGTACCTCATTTTTTTCCTTCAGCTGTAGTGCTATTTTTCCTATAACTTGTGTACACTCCCTATCCTAAAGGATTAGTGCAATGTTTACTATTCCATCAATAACTCTATTCTGTAGTTTATATCTTAGATTTCCTTTGGTATCATATGTTTTACACTTCTCACAAAGAAATCTTTATCCCAAAGGTTTGAGTTTCTTCAGGCTTGTTTTGCATGCCACATAAAACCACTCCCCAATAGTTTCTATCCCTACAACTTTAACATTGATCAAGAATTTTCATACCTATAAAATTTTAGGCTATATATTGTATACAACAAAATTATATATAATTTGGTAAAAATTATACCTCATTTTCCTGTAGTTCTTCAACTATTTTGAATATTGCTTTCCCTAAGGATAGCTCTTTTGTTATGGTTTGTGAACTTGATAGTGGTTTTGCTTCTGAAATAGTAACAACTATCGGTTGCCCTGTAGGTAAACTAAAAGATAGATTTTTTTTTAACTTCTTTATCATTTCAGTTGTCTAATTTTAATTGAAGCAACTAAGTAGTTGTAATCTATAAGAGAAATACTAATTGACAAATTCTATTATCTCTGCCATGTCTGGGTCAATTATCAGCTTGATCGCGTTCCATGTGTTCAATAACTTCAGTTGATCTGTAAAAAATTGTAAATAAGGCATAGTTGTAACAATATTATGTTTTGACTATCTGTCTATGAAATTGAGACAATAATACCTCTATAAATGTTGACTCTGCAAAATTGAAGAACAATTATAACTGAATTAGGATTAGTGATTCCAAAATAATCACTTAGTTCTGTTGCGTAATCTCCCCATAGTATGCACCGAACTCTGTTCTCCCTACAAAATTTAAAACCTGTCGGATAATTATTGTGAATGAGCATATCTATGAATTGAATGATATTTTGTATGTTCTTACATTTGATCTTCTAGTACAAAGTCCAAGTAGCGTGTCCCTTGTCCAAATACTTCTTTCTCTCTCACTAATTGTATAGCCGAGACCCTTCCAATGATATCTAAAATAAAATAACATGTTAGTGTGTTTAATTAAAATTATGTAAATAATATAGTTGTATCTGTATTTTTCTACTTACCAATAAGACTTGTAAAAACTGTCGGTAACTCATGAAATTAAATAAACTTGAATAATTAGACTGGGAATGCTTCTATTTCTTATTGCCTAATACAGAGTGTGAAATTATTGAAGTACATGACATACTTGAAGTCTATTGTTTTTAGTTAAAGATGGTTGTCTGCCATGATAAAAATTTTCACTTGATAGAGTTAACATTCCTGCATTACTCTCTTGTATTGATTTATCTGAGATATTTTGATTGTTGCATGGATCATTTGGCCCTATAATTGATTAAAATATCAAGTCAAATATGATGCAGGGATATAAAATATATAGTTCAAATGTGAATAATTATTGATGTATAAGTAGGACTTACTTCTCTATCATGAAATATACATTCTAAGCTGAAAGCTTCAATTTTGTTTTTATAAGAAAGTTTTTTTTTGTAAATTCTTACTAACTAAAGTTTTAATGCCCTTGTACTCTTGGACGGGTTAATGTCATTAATGACACTCCACATTTTCATTCTTTTTTAACTAATCTGTAAAACGAAAATGAAAATAAAGGAAACTATCATCAACATTAGCATATGTATGAATATATAAAATATAAAATATGTCAGGAAAAAAGTGGAACCAAATTATGCTTAGAATACTTGCAGAACAAACAATGGAGATTTTTTATATTCAAAGATGTGGAATATTAGCTACCCAATAGCTTTTTATAGAACCGACTTGCTTCTAGGGATAACACATTGAGCACTTTTATATGTCGAATGAAAAAGTTGAACGACTGATGTGTAACAATTTGAGTCTAAGGACTGCAGCCAATCATACAGTGACACATGTAAAGTAGATAGTTTTTATATCTCTGTATCAGACAAAGTAATGTAAATGTGGTGTAAATTTAAATATTTAATTATTGTAACATGTGGATCTCAAGTTTTGGAGGAAAAAATTGTTGCAATGTATTCTTCTTTTATATACAGTAAGATAAGAAAATAAAATTGTCATACATGGAAATGTAAAAGTATAAAAGATAAATTCAAAAAAAATTCAGAAAGTCATTACGCTCTTACCCGATAACAACTTGAATAGCACCCGTAGGCTAACTTGCAAGGGACACTACTCATTGAATATGCAGGAGCCCATAAAGGGAACCTTTCAGTACTAAGGTATTGGGTAACCCTTTATATAAAACTAAAAGGTAGGACTTGCATGTAACACATCATACATATGTAAGAACAATACGTACACAAGGTATAGAAATAAACACAACAAGCATAGGTTAGACTCGTACCAAAGGAATCATATATCACAAGTCCATTTACTTAGCATTTCTATCACTTACCATGAGAGAAAGGCACCAAGGCCATATTTATACTATAACAATAGATCATAAAGGTAAAATCAATACTTCTGGTCTTAAGCCATAAATCAATATTATTCAATATCATATAGCGAATTATATCTATATGAGTACAGGAACTCCACTATTATAGCTAGTGGATCAAAAATACATTCCAAGACAGAATGCTCCTAGCCACTATTATTTACCAGTGGACTGGTCTTTAGGGCAACATGTACTTGGCTACTATTCTCGTCGGTGGATCAGTCCGACCCTGATTTACATGGTGTTCCACTATAAGTGATTAGTATTTTTTCCATAATTTATTCTCATCCAATGTTTGGTTTATTAAGCTCGGGATCTCCCACTATTATAGCCGGTGGAACGGAATACACTCTAGGGCAACACACACCTGGCCACTATTATTTGCCCGTGGAATAGTCTCCGGGGAAAAAGGCTCCTAGCCACTATTATCACCGATTGATCGGTCTAAGCGTGGCTTAATAATTTTTTATTTTAATGATTAGTGTTTTCCATTTTTTTAACTCAATGGGAGATCACGAACCCGAGGAAAAAAAGTTTCAATGGTCATACTAGCATATATAAACAACACAGTGCCCTTCAACCATCAACCCAAGGATGTGAAGGTACCCTGGTCATACTGGTGCACGAGGACATATAGAACCCTACCGACAAGGACACCTAATCCATAATTATGCATACCCCCTAAGTAGGTCTGTAGAGCTAATTAGAGTAAGATGTAGAGCTTGGCTATGACACTAACGCACATTAGCAAAATCCATAATAGGGTAGCGACTCTTAAAGAGCTACGATTTTCGATCTTAACATCTTTCACTTTAACTCTTAGTGTCTTAATTAAGGTGACCACAAGAATTACATCAATCATATAATTAATCATTTTTATTTGTTTATGTTATTATTAAGTAATCCTTATTCATTTTATTGCCCATGTTAAATTAGATAGTCCACTAAGGTCAACCTAGGTTCCAATTCTTATACTTAGGCACCACATGTCATAATGACCAAAATGCCCCTAAGGCTAAGGCTTTCTCTTATCCTTTATTTCCATTATAGAATTCATTTTCATTTATTCACATGCCATAATAGGTTATCATATCATAATTATACTACTGGTCATAGAATCAAGTACTCGAGATCATTGAACACATAAACCCTAACATGTACTTTTAGCACATCCAACACACATTTTCATGCATAATTAATAGTTAAGGCACCTCTTGCATGATTACGAAATAAAAATCATATCATACCCTTAAATTACCCATTCAACCCTATACCATTCATTATCCTTATGATATTCATCGACTTACCAAAATACCCTTATCCTTATAATATACATTATTATATTTAAACAAGTGATACTAAGGCCATAAACTCTTATTCAATCATTTAATATCCCTTATGTCTTATTATGGAGGCTTATTAAATACATTGACATGTTATATATAAATTACCGATTTGCCACTCCTTTATTATAAAATTACTAAATTACCCCTCTTACTTGCCTATTTATTAAAATACCCTGTTACTTGCCAAATTACCAAATTAACCTTCATACTTGTATAATTATCCAAAACACCATTTATACCTATGAAGTTACCAATTTATCCTTCATACTTACCAAAATTCCTTTCATACTTGTCAAAATCTCCAAATTATCCTTCAGGTTTGTTAAATTGCCAAATTACCCTTCGTACTTATTGAATTACCAATTTACCCCCTCATACTTGTTAAATTACCAAATTACTCATTTCTCATGCCAATTTACCAAAATACTCTTCTTACTTACTAAGTTACCATATCACCCCCTTTTTATTCATAAAATTACCAATTTACCCTTCTTATACTAAAATTACTAAAATATCCCTAACAAATAAACTGTTAATACTCATGGTCCACATGTATTATCTAACACCACCAACCATTATTATTCACTATTAATAGCCATTATCATCTACCAAACATACTTATTTAGGTCACACCCTTTGTATAGGAAAAACTACTAAAATACCCCTAAGACTAATATTAACATTATCTCTACTATAAAAGGCCATATTTTCTCATCATGACATATACATGCATCTAATATTATTATTGACAATAAGGCTCCGTTCTTAACCATTATTTCTACACATGGCACATTTCATAATATAGTATGCTTTTCATTTCAACTACCAAAATATGCTACAAATCATAATATACTTAACATCACATAATATACACACAAACATATTCGAAACCCTAATGTGCTAGCATACGTATATCCACACATTTTAGTAGGTTATAATGGTTACCTTATTTCTAGCAATAATTAAACTTTATCGATATCCCGATTAAAAGTTTAAGCTTTTATTAGTAAAAATTAATACCTAGAAACAATACAAAATTTAGCATATAAGTAGTAGAAAATTAAAAGGATAAATTTTTATCAAAAAGCTTATTAAGTATATATATTAATACTAACTATATTATACCTCAAAATTCTTTAATATTCTAAAATAAGCTGTAGCACCACTAACACTACATGCATGAAAGGGGGATGAACGTGGGTGAAGAGGAGAGTTTGAAAAAGAGGGAGGAGGTCTCGGTTGAGGGTGTTTGAGGGAGTGGTGGAGGGTAATTAGGGTAGTGGTTGGATGCAGGAGGGATGAGAGGGTGTAGGTGGTGGTCAGAGGTCGAAGATTAGTGGTTTAAGGCAGCGGAGATGGCAGCGGCAGGGCTGGAAAGGTGGTGCAAAGGAAGGGGAAGAAAGAGAAGGAAGGAAAAAGAAGAGTAGAAAGGAGGGAGCTAGAGGAGAGATCTCGACCAACTGAGATAGGGTGGTGGTAGAGGAAGTGTCAGGGGGTTGAGTGGTGGCTTCAGCGGCGGCAAAATAGGGGAGACACCGACATAGGGCAGTGGTGTAGTGTGGAGTTCAAGAAGGAGAAGAAAAGAGAAAGGAAATGAAGGGTGGCCACAAGGGTGAGTGGTGGCTGTTGGGTGGTGTAGGGAGCAAGTAGGGGAGGTCAGGGGTTGGTGTGGTGGTCGGGTGGGCGATAGAGGAGGTGAAGCAAAAATAGGGGAGGAGAAGAAGAAGGGAATGAGAGAGAAAAGGGGTAGAGGAGAAGAAGAAAAGAAGAGGAAGAGGAGGCATGTCCAGTAGGGTTAGGTGGATGGTTTAGAGGTTGCAGGCGCATGGTTTGCGATGGCAGCGAGGAGAAGAAAAAAGAGGGAAAGGAGGGCATACAGGGGAGTGGTGCAGGGGCATGTGCAGCCAAAAATAGAAGGTAAGAGATGGGAGAGAGATGGAGTAGGTTGGATGCCATGGTAGGTACAGGGAAGGGGGGGTTGTTGTAACACCCCCAAAATTCACTACTGAAAAATTTTATTTTATTAAAAGATACAGTGGAAGAAAGAAACAACAAGGCTGTGAAATTTGGGGATGTTACCGTCATGATCAGTACAAGCCTGGCTCCTAGCCCGTATCGTACTAACCACGAGGCTTAAAGAAGATTATCGTCAAATACGAGTTAATACTTAGAACAAAAATTCATAAAAAAAAACAGAATCCTTCACAATACAAAAAGTATAGTAAGCGTAAAAGAGTTACAATCCAAAGAGTACGTGATTAAAGTTCCCAAAGAGACAAAGGGTACAGTACAACAAAACAGCAATAAAGGAAAACAATACAAGATAAATTAAAAGAGAATCCAGCCAAGACGCTCTCAGTCCTCAAGCTAAGTCAAGACTCAACTCTCAGTCCCGCTCGTTGCCTAATAAGTATCGTAGGCATCGAAAACATCATCTCCTACATGCACAAACTAAGGTTGGCCCTCTGATCGTGGGAATGAGTAGCATCCATGAAATGGATGGTCAGTACGCTACGTATGGAGTAAGGTAACCATGCAACTAAGGCCAAACATATAAGGCATATAATACAAGCATGATCACATAGGCAACATACAATGATATATATAATGAAGGCCGAGTTATGGTCTAGATAAACTTATTCTTTAGATTGATGGTCAGTTTACTCATTTCACACATGCTATTTATCAATCCATGCAAGTGCGGGAATCCCACTATTATAGCTGGTGGATTGGAAGCTTACAAGACAGAACGCTCCTAACCACTATTATAGCCAGTGGATCGATCTCTAAGGTAAATGCTCCTGGCCACTATTATTTGTTGGTGGACCGGTCTGGCCCTGACTCTCATGGTATTTTAATGTAATTACTTAGTATCTTTTCCATATATTATCATCATTATGTTTGATTTCTTGAGCACGGAATCCCCCACTATTGTAGCTGGTGGACCAAAAACATGCAAGGAAAAACGCTCCTGGCCACTATTATTTGCTGGTGGACCGATCTGGGCACAACTCAACAATCTTCCTCTTTAAATGGTTAGTATCTTATCCGTGTCTTATTCGATAAATATTTCACCCTTGACATGCATGTCACCAACCCTCTACTTATATTCTCTCAAGAGGGCTCGCCCCATATCTTGAGACTTCTGCACCTTCTATCACACCCTGACATCCATTCCTCCTCCCATTTACTCACAATAAAAACCAAACTCTTAAGGGTGTGGGTTAAGGCCCACTACTTTATGACATCCAAATCCACTCACTATCTTCCTCTAGGGTTTTCCCCCGAAACCCTAATTGGACCTACATGGCCCAACCTTCCTCTGACTTACTCAACCATTATTTTGTTTATTACCCAATGCATCCTCTCATTTAGATTCAACCCTAATCATATCACTTTACTCACCGATTACACATGTGATCATGAACCCTAGTTGGCCACTCCAAACCCTAACACCTTTCTCCCCCCCCCCACAAGTGACCTCTCCATTTTTCACCTAACATCTCTTCTTCCCCATGGCACCTATACTCATCCTTCATACAATAATGTTCCACTCTTATCCTATACTCCACTCATCCTCAATTATTTTTACTTTTATATTCCCCCTCAGATTAGGGTTTCCTCCCAAACCCTAACCAAGTCCCCCATACACCTTTATACCAACCTACATACTATTTTTCACCCCAAGTCTTCAATCACTCCACAACTCTCCCCTACCTTACTTATGCCCCAATACAACTTTTCTTACAAGAAGATCATCCCCATGTAGACTCCATCCATCCCATGCAAATCCTAGAAATTTCTTATGCAAGATTCACATCACTCATTTATTTTGATCATAACCTCCTTTTATTTTTCCCTCTCACGGATCATGAGATAATTAGGTCAATCTCATATCCCTTTAATCAACTGACTTCCCATTTTTTTCCTTTTTTTCCTTTCACCCCATATCATATTATTAATTTTTCGTGCATGCATGTCCTAGAATGTCACATCATATAACATTATAAGCATAACATATATGATCATTATACACATGCCATAAGGAAGTGACATAAGCATACCTCAACTCAAAGTTGTACTACAAGTAAATAGTTATTATAATCATAAAGTACACAACATAACATAACATAACAAATGTACACAAGGCATATAACACACACATAGTTGGTCTTAGCCACATCCTTACCTAATACAACACCGGTCTTAGAGCACATTCCTATGTCTCTTTAAGGTTTTGACTTGATTCACCTATAAGAGAGAAATACTACGGGTTAACTTCCCTCTTACCAAAATAACCATTATTCCTACCTTACCCTTATCATAACCTACTACTAGGGCTAATAATGATAATAGTAGTTTTATGAGTAAAAGTAGGGTTATTATTCTTAAATTAGCTAATCATGCTACTACTAATCAAAACAGGTCTCCGTAGATACATCAGTTCATGTTAAAGTAATTATAGAGATATTCATATTATTAATGATAATAGTTTTAATATTACTAATACTAATAATAATATTAGTTGTAGTGATAATACTAATAACAACCCAAATCTTAGTAATAATAATAGTAATATTAGTAATACTAAAGTAGGGGCAATACTGACACTACTACTAATAATAATGCTAGTAGTGATAGTAATGTTGGTGACATAGGTAATATTAACAATAATGACAAAGTAACCATAATAATAATAGTATTGGTACTTATTAATAATAAAAACGCTAAGAACAATACTAATAATCATAATAGTCAAAGTGGAAATAGTAATATAAGGATTCAAATATTTACAATAATAATAAAAGTGATAATGTGACAAAGTTAGAATTAATAATAATAATAATAGTGATAATAATAATAATAATAATAATAATAATAATAATGGTAATAATGATAATCATAATAATACTAGAGTTGTCAACCATTAATAGTAATAATATTAGTTAGGATATTCCAAGGCTGGGTTAAATAATAAAAATGATAAAGGTAATAATAATGATAACATAATAATAATAATAATAATAATAATAATACTATTAATACTACTAAAAATTGCTAACACTTGTATAAAAAGGATTTAGGGGTTGAGGAGGTTAGAGTACCACCAAGGGACAGTGGCGGCACCGTCAACTGTGGTTGTGGCGGCGATAGAGGGAGAAGAGAGGTGGAGAGATGGTTGCCTAGGCTAGGAGAGAGGGAATGAGGGGGTTATTGAGGTGGTGGTGGGTGCCTCAAGTGGAGAGGGTTGGAATGGAGGTGGTGGTGCAGCTAAACGGGGCAACGCACGACGACAGGTGTGGTGGAGGGAGGAGAAGGGAGAAGGAGAGGGAGGCAGGGAAAAGGGAGGCGTGGGGAGGTAGAGGAAGCTCCCCTGGTTGTTTTGGGGGTAGAGGGAGTGGTTGTTGTGGAGGAATTGCTGGTGGATGGTTGTGCGGAGGGCGGCGGTGGTCGAGGTGAGGCTGATCAAGAGGGGGACTTTGCATGGCCAGGGTGGCTCATGCAGGGCGAATCGAGGGTGGTGGAGGGTGATGCGGGGAGTGGTTTGGTAGGTGGCTCGGATGGCATCAATGATGGGGAGGTCGTTTGATCGAGAGGTGGCGCAAGGGAGGATTTTCTAGGTTGCGAATCAAAGGAGTTCAATTATCATTGTTTATGGGGTATTTATAGGCCAAATGGAGCGAAAACCGACAAAGGGGGAAGAGGACAAGAAGAGGTAGGACCACCAGCTGACGGTGGAAGGCCGACGCAGGTCTGCCATGGTAGGGAGTGGTTTGTGGTCAGGGGTAAAAAAGGAAAGGGGTTGGTGTATGTAAGGAGGGAGAAGGCTTGGTTGGATCATAAATGGAAATAAAAATGTTAGGGGAGAGAGGGAAAGGACGGATGGTGTGCGGTTGGTGGTTGCTGGCGGGAATTGGGCTATAGGTTGGGGTTACAGGTCACACAGGAGGAGAAGGAAGGAGAAAGTGTTGGACTGGGCAATTCGGGGAGGAAAGAAAAAAAAAGAAGAGGGCTCACCAGGCGAATGACAGGGAGGAAGAGAGGAAGGCATGCGAGCTTGGGTCGCGTTGAAGGAGAAGGAGAGGAGGAAAGGGTTTTGGGCCACGAGGGTTGGCCCAATCAGAGAAGAAGGGAAAAGAAAGAAGGGAGAAACAAGGGAAAAGAAAGAAAAAGGAAAAAGAAGGGAAGAAGGAAAGAAAAAGGAAAAGGAAAGGAAAAATAGGTTAGTTGGGGTACTTAGAATATTTTGGTATTTTTAAATATTTAAAATAATAATATTTAGTATAATAATGATTAAATTCCCTTTTTAGATTAATTCAGGATATTTTGAATAATTTTCCTAAATTCTATTTTAATTAGCAAATTACTCTAATTTTTTCTAATTAAATTATTTATTATTTTCTCTTGATTTGCCTTAATTCATCCCATTTATTTTAATAAAATAATTTATTTAATTAATTTTTCTAATAAATCTTTATTTTTCCATAACTTCCTAAATTAGGGTTTTAGGGTATTTCAGTTGCAAGCAAGTGCAGGGGACTGGCATGGCTCATTGATGTAGGGGGAAAGAAGGAAGAAGAAAGGAAAAGGAGGATGGAAGGCCAGTTGGGTGGGGAAAGGAAAAGCGGGTTTGACTACGTGTGCAAAGGAGAAGGGGGAAAGGAAGAAGGAAGTTGGGTTGGCTCAACCGGGGGAAGAAGGAAAGAAGAGAAAGAAGGAAGGAGTGAGGGTTGGATGAGCGTAGGGAGAAGCAAAGGCATGCAGCCTAGCGGGGGAAAGAAGAAGCAGATTGGGAGGCCCAAAGAAAGGGAGAAAAGAAGAAAAAGGAGAAATGAGGAAAAAGGAAGGAAAAAGGAGAAAGAAAAAAAAAAGAAAAAAAGGAAAAAAGAGGAAAATAAAAATAAAATAATTTTTGGAATTAGGGTATTTAATTTTTTTAGATGGATAAATTATTTTAATAAATTAATTTAATTAAAATTTAAGGAATTAACTTAATCGGGTAATTTTAGTAAAATATGGGTTTGAAAAATTATTTAAATAAAAAAGTATGATAAAATAACAAAATATTTATTTTAATTTATTAAATAATCATATCCATTTTAAAAAAACTTAATTCCACTAAATAATCAAATTAATAATTTAAAAGTTAAATTATCCCAAATGAAGATTAAATATTAAATTATAGATTCTACAATCTTAGGGTATTATAGGCAGGTAGGCCAGCCGATGCAGGAGAAGAAGAAAAAAAGAGAAGAGGGGATGGGCTGGCCTAAAGGAGAAAGGAGGGAAAAGAAAGAAAGAAAATGGAGAGGAAAGTCTTGGGTTGGACCGGGTGGAAAAGAAAAGAAGAAGAAATGGGGGTTTCAGCCCAGCAGGAGAATGAAGAAAGAAAAGGGAAAGAAGGGTCGAGCTGGCCCAAAGGAGAAAGCAAAAAGGAAAGAAAGAAAATAAAGAAAAAAAGACGAAGGAAAAAAAAAGAAAAAAATTATTTTTAGAGTTGGATTAGAAATTAGGATAATGGGAAAAATATTAAATTAATTTATCCAAAATTTAAAGTATTAATTTAGGAAACTAATTTTGATAAAATTATGGGTTTGGAGATTTATTTAAATAAAAAGAGTAAGATAAAATGATAAAAATATTTATATTAATTTATTAAATAATTCTATCTATTTTTGTAAATCAAAGTTCCACAAAATAATTAAATTAATAATTTAAGATAAAATTATTCTGGGTACATGGTTAAATATTAAATTTTAGATTTAAAAAATTTTTGGGGTATTACACATATTGAGTATGGTTATGTCATGCGTAATAGGCTAAAACTTATATTACAATCTTGTCGGGGGTCTGTTATAATAGATTGCAATATAAAAGGATATTAACTAAATTAATTTGCCTTTAGAAATTTCAAGTAGTATTAATTTACTATTTTTTTTAATTTGTTGTTGGGAATTTAATTAGCATTAGTTACCAATTATTTAATTTGCTTGGAAGAATGATTAATACTCCCATCATATCAAAAAAGAAGTTATTCTGCCACCAAATTTTTATATTAAAAAATTTATTTTAGAAAAGTCAAAGTTTTTTTTATTTTTATCCTTATTTTTTTTAATTATATATGTATTAAATGATTTGTTATTTTTAAGTGAAGAATGTTAGTGTCATTTTAAGACTACTTTTATTACTTTATTAAAATGTGTGTAAAATGATAGAATAATTTTCTTTTTTATACAGATAAATTATTATAAAATAACTAATCAATATATAATCAATTATTTTTAATCATCTGTCATCTAAATTAGTGTAGAGTAAAATGATTGGAAAAAACTTTTTTGTTTACACGTGTCATGTAAGACACATATTAATTGAAATAAGCGAAAGGCTTTTTTGCCTTTGGTCAATTACTCATGGCTAAAACCATCAGGTAGAACAATTTTCATACGTGAATATTACCATCAAGTGCTCATTTGGTTAGGGGGTAATAGGGGTGAAAAAATTACCTCCATATTTTATATATCTTATATAATCAAGTTTAAATTAAATATTTTTGTTCTAATGAATATTCATTTTAGATCTTAATTTGATCTAAAATGGGTAGTTTATTAAAATATATTTATTATTATTAAATACTTAATATAAAAGATACAAAATTAGGGAAATTTTTTTTTACCTTTATTACTGTCATACTAAACAAGCCCTAAGTGGTAATGCCACAATTGATGAGAAAAAAAAATTAAAATTTTGATGTGTATTCCATATGACACAAAAGCAAGCAAACGATGAAGTTAATTTCCAAATAATTATGAGGGTTCATCAACGAACATATAGTTTGAATTTTTTTTTCAACGATCACATTCCTTTTCATAGATAAATTGATGGCATACATAGATGAAAAAAAAAATTATGAAGCAATCTGCAAATTCCAAGTATCTCTCGTTCTTTTTTATTTTTATTTTTTTATAAATTAATTCTAGTTGAGTCCTATTAGAATGAAGTGATGCATAGCATAAATCTATTTCAATTTAATAGATAATTATTCATAATAATGAGTATTGTGTGATGGATCAACTTTATATTAAAAATACATCATGACTTCAAAAGGTTCGGATAAAATTAATTACGATATTTTATTTTTGTGTGTTATTTTTATTTTAACAAATAAGATAGTCGATTATTATTATTATTATTATTTGTTCATAATAATTTATTAATTTTTAATACCATTTCTAGACTATATTAAAAAATAGATGGCAATTGATAAAGCTCTAAGAACAACTCGACTAGGCCAATGGATTGGCTTGCTCGATTTAGAGATCATCATGGTACCTATGATTCCTATTACGATGTTCGTTGGAGAGAGGGGAATGAGGCAGGGCCTTGGAGCAGTGTTGTACGGGGACGGGGACAGGGACGGGAAAATGAGGACGGGCGGAAATGCGGAAATGTCATTTTTAAAAAATTTAGGAAACGGGGACGGCAGGAAACGTCAAAAAAATTATATAAATATTATATATATATATATATTAAAAAAATAGATTAAATTTATTTAAATTAAGAGAGAAAAATAAAAAAATTCTCATATTAGTTAATTTTAATTATTAATAATGATTTTTTAATAAAAAATAATTAAATAATTATAATATAAATTTTAATCCGGAAACATTTCCGAGAAGTTTCCGGAACGGGGACGTTTCCGGGACGGGGTGGCACTTAACTGCCGTCCCCGTGCATCACAGCCTTGGAGGTGTTATTTTTGCTTTCAGTTTATTAGTATTTAATATACGTAGATACTTTAAATATAAATTATATAAATGTATTAGCATTATCCAAAAAAATCACAATATATATTTAAATTTATTTAAAACTAATTCAGCAAACTTATATGAAAATATAAATTTGGAATCAATATTAGTTATAATTTAATAAATACTTGAATGACTTTCATAATGTAAAACATATTAATTTTACAAAAAAAAAACATGAATAATTTGTGGATTTTAAATTTATAATTGATTCTAACATAACCATAATTGTCAAAAACTAAAAAAGATGTCAAATTTTTTTAGTGTTTAAGAGTTTTTTTTATAAATAATTTAAAATTTAATGATTATAGACATTTCTATCAAAACAATTACTATTTTAAATTATTATTTCCATTGATAAATTAACCTAGTAATTTCAAATTTGGCATTATTTTTATTGCTAACTTAATTTCTTGCTCTAACGTAGTCAATTATTTATATTTCATGATTCAACTCAAATTATTAATGAAGTTTGAATTATATAAGGACAGTCATTTTTAGCAAATTACATGTTATTTTATGAGATAATAAATATACATATAATATTACAATTACACCATTCTTTAAAAAATAATTTAACAATTAATGTATATATATATATATATATAATGGTAAAAATAAAAAATAAGCATTAACTTCTCTAAAAAAAACTTTTTTTGAAATAAAAAGTAACACTTAACAAAAAAACCCTTACTTTTAGAAACGGACGGAGTAAAAAAAATATATGATAAGTAGTAACTCTTGATAAATGACTATTTTTAATTATTTTAGTTTGCTTAGAAAATCATACACCGATCTTTCAAAGTCAAAGAAAATGGGCAACACCCTAATTACTAAGTGGATGCTAAGTCTCTCCTTTTGTATTCTTGTATAATGTAACATGCATCTCTCCACCTCTTCTCGTGTCTCTGGCTCCCATGACTCTCATTCACTTAATTATTTGTCCCATCGTATAAAAAAACTAGTTATTTTATTATTAAAGTTTTATATAAAAAACCAAAGTTAATTTTTAAAAAAGTTGAATATACTTTCTCCTTTTACCTTAATTTTTATTTTATTTTATTATCTATATATTGAATGTTTTACTATAGTTCAATGAAATTTGTAATTGAAATTTTAATACTATATTTATTAGTTATTTGAAAAGTGTGTAAATTGTTAAAATGATATAGAAGGAGCATATATTTGAGTTAATGCTAGTAGGTGAGATTCAAAATGAAGTATATAGAAACATTAATGACTAAAAGGCTGTATTCTCTATTTAAATTCTTACTATCTTAAAAGATAATACACTTTATTTAGGTGTCGTCGTCAATTTTGTATTATGGCAATACGATGAATGTAAATTATAACATGTATTTTAATAGTATAGAAAACAAGTGTTTATGACCGCAAGTGACCATAAAAAACTAACATCACAAGCAATGACTTCAATTATTGGCAAAAATTCATTTTTCTTACAACAATTATCAGAATTACTTTATTCATTTCATCTCAAGAAATATATATAGGGTGTGATTTGAATTCAATCTAGATATGGCCAAACCTAATATCATAGTTTTATATTTAAATATGGCTCGGAATTCAGGCATTCTTTGGTATCTAATTTGGGCATTCAACAATTCAGTAACGGATATTAGTGGGAACAAAATGTCCTGTCATGTTGCTGACCACTCTCTATCGTAAAATGCTTTCAAGTTTCAATCAACGGCCCCACCATGATTACTTACCACGGATGTTATTATACTCTCGTGAATGTTAATATATTCTCACGTTTTTCTACCCAACGCTGATGTAAACGAGAAAGGCTTTAAGTCAAAGTGAGTCGGGTATCTTTAGATTATTTAATTAAATAAATCTAAAATAAAATATTAATTTAATTTATTTAACTAAATAAACAAGTTAAGTTGAACTCATAAGTTGAAGTCATAAAATAAGTTGTCTTATTATTTTAGGTATGAATTTAGTTTATTTAATAAACAAACTTAAAAATAAAGATTAAATTTGACTTATTTAATTAAATGATGAGTCGAACTGAATTTTTAATAAATTAAACTAAACAGAATATTGAATTGACTCAATTTATTTATAATCCTAGCATGATTTGTATATTATTTTATCTCCATTGATTAATTGAAGCATGAATTGTGATTTTTATTATATTCCATCATGAATCACAATGTTGAGCATGCCCTATAGATATCGATTTCTACCATGTATCATGTGATTCTATGAGTAGAGTATCTCTTTTGTATGTTTTATGACATAGAAGCATACTAGGATTAATATGGCAAAGTTGGATAAATTTGTTGTGTGGATTGCACTTCTGGGTGTTGTTTTACCCAAACTAGTCACCCAGTTTGAAATTTTTGACTAGGGTGGTTTGATATCTGTTTAAACCCATCGAATGCTTCTTATGAGCAATTGATTAGTTTGCCAAACCCATCACTTGGTTCCCTTGTGACTAAAGTGGTTTGGTCTCTACTTAAACCTATCAATCGTTTGGTCAAATCCAACGATTGGTTTCTATGAGCACTCAATCATTTTGTCAAACCTATGGACTGGTCCTATGATCATTCTATTATTTTGTCAAACCCATTGATTGATTTCCTTGTGACTAGAGTATTATAGTCTTTACTTAGACTCGTTGACTGGTTTACTATGAACAGTTAATCGATAGGATCAACTAGTAGACTAGTCGGCTGCTTTTATTTTTTATTTATGACTAGTATGACCAGACTAGTCAACTGGTTCGCTTGTATTTTTCCATGTTTGCTTGTTAATTATTGTTCTTCCTTTGGGCCTTATATGTCAATGTTTCTATGTAATTAAAATATTATAACAATGTTTTCAACCATTCTTAACCTAAATTTAACATGGATCAAGACTATAATATTATGGTTCCTTGAGTGCTTAAGTTTGGTGTCATCTCCAAACATCCAAGTGATGGCTTGCATGCCTTGTCTTGTGTATGGTGTTATTACTTAGTAATACATGTTCGGTTGTTAATGAAATTGAAATTATGAATTGTAATATCACTTGATAATTAATAATAATGAAATTAAGAAATATAAAATAGTTGAATATGTAACTTGTGGCCTAGGGTTGTGTTCAGTGTCAATATCTGGAAATACCTAATTAGATTGTTGCGGAATTTTCTTGGGAATTTTGAAATCACCAGTTAATTATATAACGGAAACAATATTCCTTTTGAGTCTTATTCTCCAGCTCTTGATTTGGTTATCGGGAGTTAGTATTTTGGTTTCCTTGTGCTATTTACTTTCTTTTAATTTAGAACATTTTCTATACTACTAGGTTGTGGCCTATATGAGAGAGTATGAATAATATTTTGGCTGACCATCATGGTGCCAATGCTCATATAGAGGGTATGTCATGATTGGTGGTGTTTCATCTCCTTTCACTCAGTACCTTTCTCGTATTGCTAGGTTGTGGCTTATATGCGGGAGTAGGAATAATATTGTGGCCAATCGTCATAGTGTTAGTGCTCGTATAGAGGGTATGGCATGATGGTGGAGTTTCATCTCCTTTCACTTAGGACCCTTCTCATCCTACTAGGTTGTGCCCTATATGTGGGAGTAGGAATAATACTGTGGCATACCATCTTGGTTTCAGTGCTTGCATAAAGGGTGCACCATGATGTTAGGGTTTATCCTTTTCATTTGGTGTAATTACCTAAACACCCAATTTGGAAGGCATAGATGTCTAGGATTTGCATACTCCGTTGTGTTTGGTGTAATCGCCTAAAAACACTATAATACCCCAAAGTTGTAAAACTAAGAAATTAATGATTAATCCTTATTTGGAACAATTTAATTTTAAATCATTAATTTAATTATTTTGTAGACTTTTGATTTATAAAAATTGATATGATTATTTAATAAATTTAATTAAATATTTTACTATTTCATCATACTCTCTTTATTTAAATAAATTGCCAAACCATATTTTATTAAAATTATCCTCATAAATTAATAGCTTAAATTTTAAATAAATTAATTTATTAAAATAATGTATCCATCTAAATAATTTCTAACTCTAATCCTAAAAATTATTTTATTTTTCTTTTCCCCCTTTTCCTTTTTCCTTTTTTTCCTCCTTTTTCCTTTTCCTTCTTTTCTCCTTCCTTGGGCCGCCCAGCCTACTTTTCCTTTCTCCCCCAATGGGTCGTTGGCCCTCTTCCTTTTCCTCATCATCCAATGTCACCCCCTTTTTCTTTCTTTTCTTCTTCTCCCCCCGGTTGGGTCAGTCCAACCCCTCTTCTCCCTTTTTCCCTTCTCCTAGAGGGTGGGGCGGCCCTCTTCACCTTTTACCCCCATCTTCAACCTCCCCCAAACAGCATATCATGCATGGCTGCTTCGCAGCCATGGCTCTCTTTCTCCTCTCACCTTCCCCTCATCTTGACCTGCAGGACGTGCAGCTGGCACTACCCTGCACTGGTCCTTGCCCCTCTACAACCCAAACATTCCCTACCTAACCCCTTGCGACCTTGCCAAAAACCTACCATGTCCCTGGCCGTGCATGTTGTGCCGGCCTACATGCCAGTCGATAGCCAACCACCCCCTCCCCTTATCTTCTACCTTCCTTTATCCACTTCCCCCAACCTTCTCCCCTATATATATCCCCCCTGGGCCTCCAATTTCCTTTCTTTTTCTGGCCCTCCAAATTCTCCCCAACTCCCTCACACCCTCTATTTAGTCGTTGTCATCGCCACACCCACCCTTCCTCTTCCCTGCACCACCCTCCACCAAACAAGACCTCCCCTGCTGCTAACTCTCCCTCATCTTCTCTCCCCACCTATACAAAGTGGGTGGCTCGAGCTACCCTTTTGCACCCATCTCCGTCACTTGCTCCGTCCTACGACGCAACCATCACAACAACCACCACCTCCACCACCTTAAGCCGTTGTTGCTACAGCTGCCGCCCTAATTTGCTACTCCCTCTCTATTTGTGCCCTTAACCATTGTATTTATTTTGTTATAATTTATTTTAAATATTTTGCTATTATTATTATTATTATTATTATTATTATTACTGATATCTAGTTGGGAAAAATAAAAGAAAAAGTAAAAAGGAGTAGGCAGAAGGTTTAATAATTAGTGTTTCATTTCTTATAGGATGTGAACCAAACCCTTCTCATAAGGAGGCATAGGATTCGTACTCCAAGCTCGGTGTACTATTAGGTAAGGATATGGTTAAGGCTTGTGTTTACTATGATTTATTTGCTTGTGGGTGTAATGATATGTGTTGTGTATTATATGTGAATGTGGACTAAAAATGTGTGTAGTGCAGCTTGATTTGTATGGAGCTAAGATGAGTTGTGGTTGATTTATGATATGTGTGATATGGGTGATATGACTTGTTATTTATGGCATGCTCTTATGTATAGTTGTTGTGGTATGACATGCATGCTTGGAGTCCTTAGGTGGTCTGAGAGGTTGTGGGGATCTAAAAGAAATAAAGAGGGTAGAGTGAGTAAGAATAAGTGGGGAAAAAACCTAAGTACCTTATGATATATGGATGACAAAATAAAGGAATAATAATAATAATAAAATCTTTCATGGGGGAAAATTTTACGTGGAAAAAGTTAAAGGTTTAAACATGAAGAGGAAAGAGTATTTTGGGTGATTGTAGTCTTTGGTAAAAAGATGGTATGTGGGTTGGTAGAAGTGTGTATAGGAGCCTAGCTAGGATTTTTGGGGGAAAAAACCTAAGTATGGAGTGATATGAGAGAGTTTTAGAGATTTGTTGGAATTAAGGTTGAGATTAAGATGGTGTTTTATGAAGGATGTGAGTCAAGTGGAAAGGAGGGTGGAGTGTGTGTGTGATGGCATGGTGTAAAATAAAATAGGAGTATTAGGGTTTTGGGTGGCCAACTAGGGTTCTTTATCATATGTGGAAGTTGGAGAGTAGGGTTATGATGCTTGGAGTGGGTTGAGTGGAGTGATGGTGTTGGAATCAAAGAGGAGTATGGGCTATATATGAAAAGGAGAGGTTAGGGCCACATAGGCCAAATGAGGGTTTCCCTTAGTAAGTGATGGTGAGCCTAGATGGAGAAATAGGAAAGTGGGCCTTGACCCACATGTATAGAGGCTTTGGATTCATGGTGAGTAGGGTGAAAGGTGAAAACGAGGTCTTGGAGTCTTAGGAAGTATAGAGGTCCCAAGCTATAGGAGCGGGTCATTCAGGAAGTCTGGGATGGAAGTATGGTAATGAGTCGGAAGTCTATTGGGGGCATACATGTTTAGTTGGGGTTACATGTGGAATAAGATGTGAATAAAACAATAATTATTTGAAGTGAATAATTATTGAGCCAAGCACAGGTTAGGATGTTTTCTAGTCCACCAACTATAATAGTGGTCAGATGTGTTCTACCCTAGAGTAGTATTTTCAGTCCACTAGCTATAATAGTAGGGGTTCCAAGCTCAATAAGCCAAACCTTGTGTGGTAATAAATCATGAAAAAGATATTAATTACTTACAGTGGAACACCACGTGGGTTGGGGCCAGGTTAGGATGATTTTTGATCCTCCGGCTATAATAGTGGTCAGATACATTTTGCCCTGGAGTAGTATTTTCAGCCCACTAGCTATAGTAGTATCCATGTGCGTTCTATCCTGGAGTATCATTTCCGGTTCACCGGCTATAATAGTGGGGTTTCCGTACTCACATGGATATAATTTGAGAAATGTGTAAAGACAAAATTAATGGCCTAAATCTTAATAATGGTGATTAATTTGAATGGCATACTGCATGCATTATCTATCCTTTTCATGTTATTTAGCCATATGGTTATCTTACTCTGTACGTAGCATACTGATCACCCCTTTCATGGGTATTGCTCATTCCCACGAGTAGTGACCCCTCCTAAGTCTGTGTAGGTAGGAGATGATACTTATGATGCCTTGGAAGGGTCTGAGTGATGACTTATTGTACTTGATGTAGGATTCGAGAGGGTGTTCTCCAAACTTATCATTTCCTATTTTTCTTATTGTTTTTACTTCCCGTGTAGTGTGCATCATTTGTATTTAATTTCCATTATGTATTAACTATGACATTGCGTACTTTGGTTTTATTATGAAATGTTGAACTATTGTGTTTTTTATTGATTATTCATGTTAATACTTCCTTTAGCCTTGTAGTTAATATGATATTGTCTAGGGGTCGGTCTTATACTGATCATGGTGGTAACACCCCCATTTTTAGTGTATAGATTTCTATAATAAACAAAAAAAATTCAATTGTAAATTTTAGGGGCGTTACACACCCAATTTGGATGGCGTGGATGCCTAAGATATGCATACTCTATTGCGTTTGGTGTACTCACCTAAACACTCAATTGGGAGGTTTGGATTGCCTCATTTTGTGTTTAATGTTATCGTTGCTCCAGTTTGGAGGGTATACCCAAGTTTACATTTGGTGTGATTGTCTACAAATACCCATATTGGAATCAGTGCTCTAGTTTGGAAGGTATGCCCATGTTAGGGACTAATGTACCCTTGTGTTACTATAATGGCCCACATTCATGAAGGAGGTTTAGGTGTGTCATACAAATATCTTAATAATTGGATTATGTGGTCATATGGTGAAATAATGATAAAATGGGTTATTTATGGTTGTGACTTATTCAATCATCATGTTCTTCTTATTATCATTCAATGAAAATGTGCTCTAGGATGTCTTTTGTACCATGACTAATAGGATTTCTAGGTGTAGCATAAGTCCTTTCCATGTTATAGAATAAACTTATCTTACTAATACTTTACCCTACAGATACTACCTTATGTGGTTACTATGTTGATTTGGCTTTTGCTCTAAAGAGCAAATAATGTTTTGCATGTTTAATCAGCTTTTTGTAGGTCTTTGTATGGTCATTGCTTGAGGAAGATTTATTGTATCGGAGAGTTAGGCTAATTGGTTCGGTTAGGTTTCCCACTGTATTGGGATGCTTTTTTTTATGTTGGTTACCTAAACTCTTAACTTTGTTCCTATATTTGGTTTGTAAACTTATCATGTCATATCGTATATCTCTCTTTTTATCTCTCATGCACTACCACTGATTCTCATTCATAGTTTAGGTTGAACGTTTTAGCCTTCCGTTGAGCATTAGCTAGGTAGATGGTTACACCACTTTTATGTTCAGTGTGACAATAACATTCTCCAATTTTAATTTATTGCTTTCACATTGTCTTAAAATAAGTTTTTTTGTGAAGATTGGGAGTGTTTTAATTAAATTTAGTTGTAATAACATTTTTACTTAAAACCGTTATTAAAAATATTTGAAATATATTAAAGCCCCAGATTTGCCAAATTTTCTATATTTTTTATGACAGATTTGGAACCATTAATAAAAATTGAATAACATTTGATTCAATAATAATTCAAAATTATTATTAAAACCCTTTCAAAACTGGTATTAAAACAATTTTATGGGATGATGTTGGGACCGTGGGAGAAGAGCGATGGTTCCCTCAACACGTCTTTTCTTTTATTTTAAGTTAATTGTTAATAAGTTTTCGTGATTAGTCCATATAAATACTATAACAGTAGTATCAAACTTCAACATAAGAGTTATGCCTTATATTAATAATTTAATTTCAATTATATATTATATTTATAATAGTTGGACATTATGTTAAACTATAAAGGATTACATAATATAATAAAGTTTCATAGTGATAATAAATTAGGCATGGTTTTTAATTAGTTTCCTAATTTTTTTAAAAACAAATTTTTCTCAAGTGTCATAATAGTATTTATATCTTAAATAAATTTTACCTAAAATAATATATCTTAGTATGTTAAAGTTTTATTATAGTCTAAATTGAAAGTTTCATAATAATAATAATTACTCTAATAAATATCATCATTTGATAATAAACTCTTTTAATAATAGTTTAATAATGAAGTATGTAAATATGTAGTGTTGAACTTATATTTCATGATTGTACATATTTTACTCCATTATTATACTAAAATTTTATTGCTATTATACAAAAACTAATATTTTACCATTACTGTACATATTTTATTATTATTATTGTACTAAAATTTCACAAATAATTTTATTCAAAATTTATTTTATGACGGTCAAAAATATATTTCATGATCTCACCATGATACTAATATTTTAAAAATATACTAATACTATTTTATTATTTTTTGGAAAGTGTGTTAATATAAATTTATATTTGTACGAAAAAAAATAAAAATATTATGGTACAATTTTTTTATTTTTTGGATATTTTTACTAAAAGATATTTTAATTTGTTATATTAAAAAAAAGTGCTGATATCATGCCGACTTCATCATAACGTCATCGTCGCACGCGTTTCACCCTATAATTGTCTTTATTCATGATAGGAATATGTTAAGATTCGAACATTATAAATTGCAATACTAAGTTCTTCGACCGTGACACTAAATAGATGTACTGAAAAATGACTTCTCAAAAGCTCCCCTTCTTCACTCTTTTTCTCCTTTCACTGGTTTTCTCTTCTCGAGCATATGGTATAAAAGCTTTCAATATCCCACTGATATGAATTTGTTCATGAACTGTTGGCAGTTGCTGTAGCCATCCAACCACATACTCCTGATTTATTTTTCAATTTCTATGCAGATGAGAAGCAGGTAGTGATTACTTGTCGTTCAGGAGGAGCGTGCTCGAATTATGATCGGTGTTTTGAAGCATGTACTAAGTTGGGGCTTGATCCTAGTAAAGCATCATGCGAGAATGGAAGATGTTGTTGCTACAGCGGTTAAATCAATGTCCAGGCACCGGTGACTGCCTAATCGGAAACAAAGTTGCCAGGCAAATGTTATGAATGAATGAATGAATAAGAAGATGAATCGAATTATGCGTTACAATTGTGTTTCTGAGATTTCTATTAGCCTCCAGTATTTAACTAATGGTTTCTTTCCGTTCCGCATAATCGTCGTATATGTCCTTATCCTCGCTGCAAATCAGCAGAAAAACATCCCCTATATCCGAATCAAAGCAACAAATCACCCCTTAACAACGAGAGCCCCCCCAACACCTCACAACACAGCACCCGAGAAGAGCACTTCATAAAGAAGATACTACTCCACATCAAAACTGCCTTTATCATGCAAGCGTCAGTGGAGTAAAATTGAGAAAAATCCCCAAACACAGGTCGCAAAACTAACAACACAACCCGTGCAACGTCCACTTGATCCTAAACCGACCAAGCTGAACCGTGCACTTCCGAGGCCACAATAAATTTACAGTCAATTATGGATCAGATTCTTTCAAAGTGATCATTGCAGGTTAGATCATAAGTGCGGGTCATTATTGGATTGTTTTGTATTGACATTAGATTTGAATTTTTGAGTGAAAATTAGGTTAGGATTATTGCAATCAGATTATATAGATTGAATTATCTTTGTCAGGTTTACATGACACCTTTCATCCCATTTGCTCAGTACCTGCTCAAGACAATGACTGCAGCCATAACTCCAAAACCATGCAAGCCAACAAAACCACAGCTAGTAGCACGCACAAGAAGGGGAACCGCGCACCATTCAAGAGATGTAGCTCAGTCATTGATGCAGCACCTTAACTACAGCAGCTCCAACTTCCAACCATTCCACTAACACGTTCTGCCTGTTTAGACCTTTGATTTGCTAGTCCGCCGGCTATCAAAATTCGATTGTATACAATTGAAAACTATCTTCAGGTTGGCATTAGCTTCCGAGCATTCCTACTTAAATTTAGCATGTAATAGACCATGACCCTCCTTCATCGTCATTATACCAATCAACAGCATTTCTATTCAATAATCGGGCCCGCCCAAATTATATATTTGCAGTTAATTAAACTTCTGCTAACTTTAAACAATATACAAAAATATGCTTATTATTGAACGTATAATCCTATTTTGGTAAATCCATATTTGTATAAACTTATCCAAACACCAATAAAATACACCAGCAAACATCGTTTAACAATAAGTCCTAAAACATGGCTTTAAAATATGAAGCAGGCAGATGAGGTAACATAATCTGCGTGGCATAACTAATAAACATGGCATAAATATTTGTAGTTTTTTCTAATTAAAATATAAAGGTATACTATTTTTTCTATATACAGAATAAATACATGTAATTTATTCGATCAACGCACTGTGACCGGTAGTTAAATATGTTTTATTTAAATAGTAACATAAAATTTATATTTAAATATTGTACTAATTTTATTTTGACCTCATTAATTATTAATGAGATAAGTTACATTAACTAGTATAATTTTTTTTATCAGATTGAATGTATTAAATTTTTCATTCTTTAAAATATTCAGAAACTTAATTTTTTTTAATTAAACTTTAAATATTTTATAGATTTATAGATATCTTGCAAAAAAATTAAATAAATATTCAAGTTCAAATTTTTTTATCATTTCAACTTTTCATGAAATATTATTTTTATTTTTCAACTTCAAATAATCTCAAAATATTCAATTTTTATGCCACCTATTTTTGAAAAATTCTTGATTTTGTATAAAATTCCCAACATTTTGAAATCTAATATATATATACTTGAAAATTCCATATTTATTAATTCCAATTATTTAAAAAAAAGGTCTAGAATTTTTATAAATATGAAATGTTTAATAATTCAATTATTGATCTTATATTTACTATTTGTTTAATCTTCTAAAAGAATATTTGATTATTTAATTAAATTTTAGTATTTTAATAAGGTGATGTCTTATTGTGGACATGGGATAATAGTTAATATGGTATAAATAAAATTTATTTAGTATTTTAAGTAATTTTTATGTTATTCTTTATGTAAAATAATTAATTTGCTAAAATTCTAGTAAAAAGCGGACATGGAAATTGACAAAATTCAGTCGCCATACCTTAATTAAATAATTTACATATATTTATTTCTCAAATAAAATAATTTAAAAATATTATATCCCAATTAAAAAGAAGTATAAAAGGTTATGTCTTGTTATTTTTGCCTATTGAATGTCACTTGTCTCACTAGCAAAAAATTTCAATTATTCCATAATCCATCAACTTGGAAAGGAATGGTTCATTGTAATTTGATAAGAGTAGATTTATGTACCATGTCAACACCCCCCTCCACACACACATACAAAAAAAAAAGGAGAGAGAATAGATTCATGTACATTTGTGTTGATGGTTATAAACATTTTTAAAAATATAAACATATATAACTTGCTTCTATAAAGGCATAAACATTTTTAAAGTGAAATTTTAAGACATAAATATTTAGAAATTATTCACATTTAGGAGTAAATATTTAAACTTTTTTCTCATTAAGACATAAATAAAAATTACTAAAATTGACTAAATTTTTAATTATTTTATATGCCTTAATTTGAACAAAGACAATTTTTATGCCTTTATAGAAAATTTAAAAATAAGATTATGCCTTTAAAAAAAAGGTTGTAAACAAATATCGTTGGCTCGTAAGATTTTGGGGGTTAACTTATTAAAGTCTCAGCTTGATTCATTAATTTAATTATACTAGTCAAACGTTAAGCTTATTTTTATGTTCATTAAATAAACGAATCGAACTTGAATATAAAAAAAAATTGTGTTCAAGCTCGTTTACGGTGCAAATACTCTCTATCTTAGCTTCTTTACCAATAAAACTTGTAAGTTAGTTCAGCTCAACTTGTTAAAAGCTTAGATCATTTATAAAACAACTGAGTCTGAGCCCACCCTAACTCGACTCATTTATAATCTTACCTGTGAAGGGTTGCAGCTATCTCAAAAGAAAGGTTAAGGATGTAAATTTAATATATCATTTGGTACTTGCGGTGTTAAAACAAACACATTGAGGTGTATTTATGAGACCCGAAAAGGAAAAATCCCACATGAGGATTAGTGTAAGTTAAAAATACAATGGATAAAGTCTCCCCACCTTATTATTATTGTCATTGTTGTTGTTGTTATTGTTTATAATTATTTTTATTTTTATTTAATAACAATAATAATAATAGTTAATAGACTAAAATAATAACAAGTATTTATTAAAAAATATTAAATAATAATATTACTAATTTATGATATATTTAAAATAATATTAGTTATTGTTAATTGTAAATTAGAAAGAATGGTATATTTATTTTTATTAATCATAATTAATTAATTAATTATTATGCATTATAATCATAATCAACAATAATTCATAATTATGAAATCTATATTGATACAAATAATATTAACTATAATTAGTAAGAATTGATAATCATATTTTATTTTTCATATTATAAAACCAATTTTAATAAGATGGAAAATATTTAATAAATTGAATAATAGAACAAGTAATTCAAAATAATAAATGTGAATGGTTATTCTTACCAACTAAAAAAGATGAAATGAGTTTAATTTATGAGCATAATATAAATCATTATCATAAATAAATAAATAATGTTAATAATAAATATTGATAAATTGTATTAGTTGATAATTATCAAGATTTTATTAATAATTTTTATCATTATTGATTATATATTATTAATAATATAATACCAAATAGAATAATCCTAATACTTGTACTAATACTAATAATAACAACAACAATAATAATAATTGTGATATTTGATTAGAAAATTATTAATTAACAATAATCAATGTGAAAAATTATTTTGAATAATGATATATAATACTTATTACTAGTATTAAACATTTTTATTATTTTATTAATATTATGCTAATACTAAGAATAATATATTAATTTCCTAATTAGTTATAATAGTACATGTCAATAATTATTTTTAATAGTAATTAATCATGATATATGAATAAGAATAATACAGATCATTGTTAACCTAATGGGTTTACTAAACCTTATTTTGATTATAACAAGCCTAATTAAATATTTAACAAGTTTGGTTAAGTATGCATGTTCTACAAGATCTCCCATGAAGTAAACATATTTAACCAAATCCTTGGAATGCTTCAATTTAAAAGAGTGATCAAGTTTCATACTTCAAGAAATAAGATTGCATACAAGACCTTAATGAATTTAAGATTTAGATAGAATTAATTGAGTCTTTTTGGGTTATTATGTATGCATGTTTAATCTTTGAGTACTTAGGATTTCTCATAAAATTCCCCTTTAAAACCTTCCAAATTTTCATATCAAAAGGGTTTTTTTAAGTTGATTTAACTTGGGAAATGGATTTTTTGGTTTTGGTTATCTACCAATACCAGTTGACTAGTTTGGGAATAAACCAACCAACTAGTTCTCAGGGAAAACCTACAATTACTACAAAATGAGAAATTCTAATTCGGTTAACTAGTTAAAAACTAATTAATTGATTTTGATGTACCAGTTGACTAGTTATGTACTCATCTCCAAGGCTAAATTTGACTCTGGGCTGAAAATTATAAACATATCAACTAATTTAACACATCCAATCAACTAGTTTTAATACCTTGGAAGTCGAAGCTTGGACCCAAAACCTAACACCTTAAAGGGTTGTTGAAACCGGTTCGCTAGTCCAAACCAGTCAACTAGTTTTTGGATATCAGTCAGTTGGTTCTTGGATATGGATTTTCTTACCCATTAGTTGTTTCTCTAATTTTACTTAACCATTCAATTGGTTGTAAAAACAAGTTCACATATCCAAACTAGTCGACTGGTTGCTCAGACATGAATTTTCTAGCCCATTAACTTTTTCTCTAACTTTAATTAACTTTTCAACTGGTTACAAAAACCACCATTAGTCCAAACTAGTAAACTAGTTTTTGGATACCATTCAATTGGTTGCTTGGACTTGGATTTTCTTTCTCATTGGTTTTTTCTCTAGTTTTGCTAGTTTTGCTTAACCATTAAACTTGTTAAAAAAACTAGGCCACTAGTCCAAACAAGTTAACTGGTTTTTATATACTAGTTGACTGGTTGATTAGACTTGAATTTTCTTGCCCATTATTTTTTTCTGATTTTAATTAATCATTTAACTAGATGCAAAAACCAATCCACTAGTTCAAACCATTTAACTAGTTTTTGGATACCAGTCCACTAGTTTCTTGGTACAAAAATTTTCTTGCTCACTAGATTTACTTAACCATTCATCTGGTTTGCAAACAAGTTAACAATTATTCATACCAATCAACTAATTTATGAATACCATACAACTAGTCCCCTGTAATAGCTATAATTTTTTACCAATGGAAATAAGTTTCTTCAAGGGAAATTAGAATCAGTCAATTGGTTTTGAGGAATTAAACAACTGATTATGTTGGAAAGTTAGAATTATACCTTTTAATTCGTTCATTGAATGCACACTACACTATCCCTTAAGAACTTATAAAACAGAGCTTAAACTGATTTTGCCTTCAAATTTTAAAATTCATTAATTGAATGTAACTACTCTCTCTTATCGAAGTAAAAATTCTCTAGAAATTCAACACTATCTTACTTTTATATCTTAGTTTTTTCCTTGACAAATATTTAGTGTTCACTTGCAAACATTTGTTATTCACTTTCACATTTGTAAACACTAGATAGATTACTTCCCCAAAATCATTCTTTAATTTCAATCTTATAAATTATGAGAAAATTCATGTAATCAACCACAACATTCACTCGAACTTAATTAGAGGTTTTGTGGTTCCTACCATTCTTGTGAGAAGAATCTAGAGAAGATAACTAAATGAATATTATAATTCTTGGGTTAATTGAGATAGTAGATTCATAAACCAAAAGAGGGATCATCAAATACCAACGCACGTGAAGTTCAAAATCTAAAAAGGGAATACTTTTTTGGTGGTAGATTCAAAGTAACCTATCTTGGGTTAATTTGAACCACTATACATTCTTTGTGAATTTTTATCTATTCAAATTTGATCCAATAACATTTATTCACCCCTTTTAGGGTGTTTTTCAATCATTATCAAAAATAGATAGTAAAATAATTTATTATTATTAATTATTATCATATTTCATCATTACTATATAATAATACTAATTATAAAAATAATAAATAATAATTGTAAAAATAATATTATTAAAAATATATAAATCATAATTATAAATATTAATATTTAATGATCATTATTTTTCATCATTTTATAATTATTATTTTTTACTTTGAAATAAAATTTATAAAAATATTATGAATATTAACTATGATTATTATTATTATTCTATTGATCTGATTTGATATTATTGATGATTGTTTGTTTATTTAGATTTGATATGATATGTCATAAAAATAAGATAAGAAGAACATATCCTAAGCCTATGTTCTCTTGAGCTTGATTCAATGATTTATCAAATCTGACTTGATTGAATTAGTTCAAATTCGATCAAATCATATAAGTAAATTTTTATAGTAATAGAAATATTATGATGATGTTGATGAAGATGATGATGACTAGGACAACTATCGTTTAATATAATCTAAATTAAATTGGTTTCGTTTGAATAATTTTATGTGCTGTTATTATTTTAATATTGTTAGTGTCATAATTAATATTTTGTACTACTATCATTATCATCAGTACCATAATTAGTACTATTTATTATTATTTTTAGTGTCACTATTTTTATCATTACTATCTCACTATTTTTTATCATTACTATCTTTATTATTATAATCATTACTACATTGTTGTTCAAAAAATGAAAGATGGAATTTGTGAATGATGTGCTCTAGTTCACACCACTAGACTAGGTATGGTTTGGTTAGGTCTTGGTTTTAAATTTAGATTTGTGGTTCGGTAGTTGCATTTTCACACTACTCTTGGTTATTTTGATATGGATGATGTTGGTTATGAGGCTTAATAAGACGGTAACATTTAAAGTGAAATATCACATGAGTTAGGACCGGTTGTACCATTTTGTGTTGTCGAACAAGAATAATAGCTATGAGCATTATTTATTGGTGTTCAACTTGTTACCATTTTACCAGATATAATAGTTGTCATGAGTTTTATGCTCTAGGGTCGTACCAATCCACTCAAACATATGAGAATAGTGGCCATGAGTGTTACGCCTTAGGGTTATACTAATCTATTTCACTAAAAAAAATAGCGGTCAGGAGGGCTCTACCCAAATTTAATACTTATTACCATTCCACCAGATAGAATAATGGTCAAGATCATTATGCCCCTTGGGTTGTACTTGTTCCCGATATGTTGGATATAATAGTGGTTCCTATGAGAGTTTTTCCCTGTAAGGGTTGGTATGTTGATATCATTCCACCGATTATAAATAGTGGGGTCCCCAAACTCAACATAAATAAGTAATTGGAATGGTTTTGATCACTTATTGGAATTGTATGTGGTTAAGAGTAATGGTATGATGAGAATGTAGTCTTGGTGATGTTTATGGTATGGCATGATTATCGTTATAGCTATCACATGTAAGGCTATTTATGGTTCAAATATCTAATATTTTGAATATCCAAAAGATCAGATATCCAAATTTTTATATTGAATATCAAATATAACTGATATTATCCAAATAAAATTTCAAATATAAAAAAAACCACAATTTTACAAATATATTTGATATTATCCGATCTACTAAGCAAATATCTGATTCGCTCAGCATATATCTGACCTTCTTAACAAATATCCAATGTTAAAACTAAAATTAAACCTACTACATCACAATATTTAATTGGATTCTATCATATCCAATTCTTTGAACAACATTACATCACTAATTCAACAATTAATTTAACTTATCATAAGCTAATCATAGAAATTTAATCAAAATAAGGATTAGGGTTTGGAAAGAATATATCCACTAAAATTAGCCAAAATAGAGTAGGTAAATGGCATTGGAGCTTCACTAGAGGTCGAAGAACATACGTCATTGGTGGACACTGTTGAGGTAGCAGGTGGTGGCAAGGTGAGGTGATATGGCATCCGTTACGATCCACTGTTACCATCCATTGTCATCTACTGGTGTGTTGAGCTTGGAGGCAACGATGATTTCTGTGGTGTGGTCTAGTGGCGGGGCAAGGTGGTATGGATGCTTGGGTAGATCAAAAACAAAGAAAAGACACGAGAACACAGAGGGAGTAGGAAGCACCAATGTAGGAGGTCAGGGCTAGGATTTGGGGGTTTCAAAATTAGCTTGTACTATAAAGAAAAAATGGGAAAGGAAGAGAGAGGATGAAAAAAAAATAAGGAAGGGGAGGGTGGCATTTATTGGCATGCACATTATTTTTTTTATATAAATATTTAAAAAGGCATTATATTAAAAATATAATTTCAACTAAATTAAATTTTAGCCCAAATAATAAATCAAGTAAAAATTATATATATATATATATATATATATATATATATATAAAATAATAATAATAATAAATTATAAAAAATGTATAAATATTTTTCATCGGATCTAATATTATTTGTATTTTTCGGATAAGATATCTAATTTGTTTGACTTTTCGTTGACCGGATCAAATATTTGATTTGAAAAAAAAATCAGATTAGTTATTTATTTTTTCTTATTAGATCGCTTAGGATATCGGATCGAATAAGCAAATATTAGATAATATGAACAACCCTAATCACATGCATTATTTATTATGTCTATACCAAGTTTTTTTTCTCTTGTGACACCTTATATGTGCTCCATGTGACATTTGCATGCTTAGTATTATATAGTGGATTATTCTGTACCATTATGCTGAGGAGTTCTATTTTATGGTCCCTTACCTATTCAATAAGCAGATATGACTTTTGTAGAAATAGTTGATGGTACTTGTTGATTCAAATTTTTTGTTCTGTTGCTTGTAGTGAGAGTTAATCAAGTTTGATCTATAGTATTGTTATCCAAAATATCTCTCTCTTTGTAATTTTAGGACCTTTCTTTTTTATTATAACTATTTTCTTTTATCTATTTTGTATTTTATATAGTGGTGGGATCAAGTATTTTCCACACCTAATTCCTAGGTACGATATTACTTTTGCCTTGCACTAGACATAGATAGGGTATAGGGAGTATTTCTTCTATGTTGGATGTCGCATAATACCCTTATGGTTTATTATTTTAGCTTTCACTAACTTATTTTAAAGATAAATTTAAGTTCATAAATTTTGGATATGTTACAAATACTATGACAGATCCTCTCAAACTTGGCATCACCAGACCGACAAACACAAATCTCGTGAAATATGGGAGGTATGATGGTGAGGGCAATCACTTTTGCCTCCAAAATATCGATCATGATAAAATCCATGCCCATCTCCCTAAACTTTTGACATAATGGATCTAATGGTACAATTGTGCCAAAGTAGTGGGATGGATTTCACTTAAGAGTATCTATTACCATACTAGCCTTACCTTCATGGTAGGTCAACTACAAATCATAATTCTTAACCAAATCTAGCCATCTGCACTATCTCACATGCAACTCTCGTTGAGTTAAAATATTCTTGAGGATCTTGTGGTCAATGTAGAACTTGAATTGTACACCATAGAGGTAAGGCCTCTAGATTATCAATGAAAAAAAAACTTCTACAAGCTTTAAATTGTGAGTTAGGTTGTTATGTTTATGTGGCTTCAACCGACGAGAATCATAAGCTAATATCATCCCATACTTTAATAGCACACAACACAAGCTATGCTTAAAAGAATCATAGTACACCTCAAAACCCTTTGAACCACTCAACAATGTTATCATTGGAGCTAAATTTAAACACCTATTCAACTCCTTAAAGGTCTCACTACACTTCTCATCCCACTGAAAATGTGTAGTCCTCTTTAGCAAATTCATCTATGGGCAAGCTATCTAAGAAAAGATCTAGATGAATTTGTGGTAGTAATCAGCTAACCCTAGAAAAATGTGCACCTCTCTAATTGATGTCAGTTCTAGCCACTCAAAAATTGCTCTAATTTTCAAAAGATTCACTGAAAAAACATCCATTGAGATCACACGCCTAAGGAAAGCGACATGATCCACCCAAAAGTCACACTTTAAGAGATTACCAAGCAACCAATGTGCTCTCAACAATGCAAAATTCTACCTCAAGTGCTCCTCACAGTCCTCACAGCTACTCAAGTATATAATAATGTCATCGATAAACACCATAATGAAATGGTCCAATAACTATATGAATATCTAATTCATGAGAGCCATGAATATTGTTGGAGCATCAAGGAGTGAAAAGGGTATTACCGTTAACTCATAATGGTTATACTAGGCTTGGAAAGTCATCTTCGGGATGCCTTTATTAGCAATAATACTCAATTGATGGTACCCTGACTAAAAATTAATCTTAAAAAAATACTATAGCCCATATGAGTTGATTGAAAAGATCATCAATTTGAGGCAAGAGGTAACTTTTTTTCACTGTAATCTAACTCAGCCCTCGATAATCAATGCACAAACTCAAACCCCCATCCTTCTTCCATAAAAAGAGGGTTTGTGCTCCCTAAGGCAAAACACTCAATTAAATATAGCCATTTTTCAATAACTCCTCTATTTGAGCATTGATCTTGTAACACCCCCAAAAAATCATGGTTGAAAATTTTCATTTAATTAAAACAATTACAAGCATAAGGGTGCTACTGCCGTGATTAGTACAAGCTCAGCCCCCGGCCAATATCGTAAAAACCACAAGGCTAAGGAAAATTTTTCATAAAACATTAGGCACACTTAAAACAAAGATTCATAGAAAACTAAACTGTTCATAACACGAGAATTAGAGTCATGATGAAAAGTTATTACAACCCAAATGAGGTACATAGTTAAAGTTCCCAAAAGGAATAAAAGGTGTAACACAATAAAACGAAACAAAAATAAAATGAAAAAATTAATAAACAAGGATAAAAGAGAGTCCAATCGATATCCACTCTTGGCCCCACATAAGTCCAACGGTCATCACACATCCTCGCCTGATGCATCCAGTACATCATAGGCCTCAAACACAATACCTCATACCTGCACAAATTCATAAGGGCCCTCTGCTCGTGGTAATAAGCAGTACCCATGAAACGGGTGGTCAGTACGCTACGTATTGAGTAAGGTAACCATATGGGTAAGGCCATGCAAGAAAATAGACAAGTAAGGCATATAAAGCATAATTCAGGTTCATATCATCAAGCCAAACTTAGACTAATATTTTTTCTTACACATTTCTTATATTAATTCCGTGAGATTACGAAAACTCCACTATTATAGCCGGTGGACCAAAAAATCAACCTCATTGGCCCCGACTCACGTGGTGTTCCACTGTAGGTAATTAGTATCTTTCCATGTCTTATATTTTTGTCTTACACATTTCTCATATTAATTCCACATGAGTACGGAAACCCCACTATTATAGCCAGTGGACCAAAAACACTCCATAGGGTATAACACACCTAGCCACTATTATAGTCGGTGGACCAAAAAATCAACCTCATTGGCCCAGATAAGTAATTTGTATCTTTCCATGACTTATTACCATGCAAAGTTTGGTTTATCGAGTCTGGAATCTCCCACTATCATAGCCAGTGGAATGAAAATACTCTAAAGGGTAGAACGCACCTAACCACTATTATAGTCGGTGGACCGAAAAATCACTCCACAGGGCAAGACGCACCTAACCACTATTATAGCCAATGGATCAAAAACAATATCCTCATTGTCCTTGGCTCAATAATCTTTCACTTCAAGTGTTTAGTGTCTTATTGTATCTTATTCCACACATAACCCCGACTCGACATGCCTAACCCACACGGCTTCCTGAAAATCCTATCCCATATCTTGGGATTTTTACTCCCTATAGTAAATCCAGACATTTCTTTCCACTCTTTCCTCATTACCATGAATACCTAACTCCGATGTGCGTGGATCGATGCCCACTTTCCATATATCTGAGTCAACTCACTATCACCCTCTAGGGTTTTCCTATGGGAAACCCTAATTTGGCCTATATTACCCCACCTTCATCTATCCCACACAACTCATGCTCCTCCAATTCATCACCTCACTCAATTCATCCCCAAGCACCCCATTTTACTTTCCATATAACACACGTGGCCACGAAATCCTAGTTGGTCGTCCCAAAACCCTAGCACCTCTCTTTCCTCATAAAATATTACCCCTTCATCACTCTTACTTACCATCCCCTCTTTCACATGACACACATCCAACACAAGCTATGACCCCGAGACTTCCTTCAATCTTTTTCCACTCACCATGAGAACCTAAAACTCTTCTGCACGTGATTCAATGCATTACTCCCCATAACTCAGTTTTGACTCCTCTTTTCTCTCTAGGATTTTCCTCCGGAACCCAATTAGGGCCTATGTAGTCTCACTTCCCTTCAACCTACACAACCATTACTCTTCCTTATTACCAAAACCATCACTTCCCTTGATCCACACCTGACATCACAACCTCACTATCCAAATCCCACACATGATCACAAAAACCCTAGTTCGTTCCCTAAAATCCTAGTACTTCTCTTTTCTTTTATATCACCCCCTCAACACCCAAATACCTTTTTCTCAGTTGGCTCACTTTTCCTCCATGCGACACACTTTCCATCTTTTGTTCCCCATTCTAACCATTTCCATTAGTTTCCCTTCCTTGCACACTTCTCTCACTTAGTATTTCCTCTTAAAACCCTAGTCAAGTCTCTCATGCATCCTTGCTAGAGATGGCAATAGGTCGGGTCTGGGCCGGGTCCAGCCATACCCAGATTCGGACCTATTTATATTACCTAGACCTAGACTCAATCCAGACCCGTCGGGTATAAAAAGTTCAGACCTAGACCCAGATCCACTGGGTCTAGTTGGTAAATGGGTCATAAATGGGTCCGGCTATTTTTTAAAAAAATAATTAATAATCTATGTAAATACAAATACATTTATGTTTTATATAACTTAATATGTATTTTTTGATAAAAAAAATCCTCCATGTGAAAAAATAAATATATTAAAATAGTTACGTTAACTTTTGAAATAGTATTTTAATGCTTTTAGAATAACATATTGTACATATTGCTTATAAAGTAAATATATAAAAATAAAATTAAAAAAATGAATAAGGAGTTCAAATAAGATTATGACAATAATGATAAACATAATATTAGTATATATTTATATAGGTATATATATAAATACACACACATATATATACTAAACGGGTTTGGCGGGTAGGGTCTAGGTCGGGTCTAGGTCTAGAACTACTGGGTCTGTTACTGGACCTAGACCCAGACCCATTAAGGTATATATGGATCCAGACCCGACCCAGACCCATCGGGTCCAAAAATCATGGACCCAAACCCTCTAAAAATAAGGCGGTTCTAATGGGTCTGGGTCGGGTTCGAGACCCATTGTCATCTCTAATCCTTACATTAACCCACGTACTATTTGTTTGCATATGGACTCCAATCACCCTAACAATTCTTCCCTTACCTTACTTAACCCTCAAGCTAACTTTTTCCATGTAAAAGTCATACCCATGTAGAGGCTAAACATCCTATGCAAACCCTAGACTCCCCATGCATGTTTTGGACCATTCCTTTAATTTATTCCCATTATTTCTCCTTTTGTCCGCCCATAGGTCATAAGATATTTAGGCCATCATTACCATCCTCTTAGTCAACTCACTTACCTCACTCTTTTTAATTTCTCTCGCAACAACACCACATTATTTAGGATCTCTTATTATGCATGTCACGAGGGGCAATATTACATAAGCTCAATCCAAGAACGAGTAACAATACTACATTACACATGTCATAAAACATATGCAACTTACCTTAGCTCCATGCTTAGAAAGTTGCGCTACAAGAACATAATCCATAATATATAAAGCACACACACATCAAATCAACACATATAACACATTTTTCACACACATTAGACCTTAACCATATCTTTACCGAAAACAACACCGGGCTTGGAGCACGCTCCTATACCTCCTTAGGATTTTGACTTAGTTCACCTATAAGAGGAAAATACTAGGTTTAACTTCCCTCTTACCAATATTATCATTATTTCCTACTTTACCTTTATCGTAACCTAGTATTATGGTTAATAATAATATTAGTAGTTTTATAAGTAAAAATAAGGGTATTAATCTTAAAATGGTTAATCATGCTATTATTAGTCAAAATAGGGTTAGGTAGGTATATTGATCCATGATAAGGTATTATGAACACTATTAATAATACTAAAGATAATAACATTAATAATAATAATAATAATAATAATAATAATAATAATAATAGTGATAATAATATTATTAACCCAAATAATAATAATAATACTAGTAATACTAGAATAGTGACAATAATGATGATGATGATGATGATGATGATGATAACAACAACAATAACAACAATAACAATAAAAATAATGATGATGATGATGATGATAGTAGTAGTAATAGTAATAATAGTGATAAAGGTAGTAATAACAACAATAACAATAACAACGACAACAACAACAATAATAATAATAATAGTACTTCGAATGTTTGTAATAATAATATTAGGGTTTTGAACAATTACATTAATAATAACATTAGTAATAATAGTGCCCAAGTTGATAATAATAATAATAATGATGATGATGATGATGATGATGATGATGATAATAACACTAATAAATTTAGATAACAGTTATATTAATTATATTTAAAGGTTAGGGAGGTTATGACACAACCTAGGGGTAAAAGTGGCTAGGCAGCAACAGCGGCGGCAGTGGAGGAGGATGTGGAGTTGAAGAGAGGGGTTTCTAGGCTAGAAGAGGGGGAGTGAGATGGTGGTGGATGCTTTAGGTTGAGTGGGTTGGAATGGTGGTGGTGGCACATGTGGTGGTTGTTGTTATGGTGGCCAACGATGGTGGTGGAGGAGGAAGGGTGAAGGAGAGGGAGGTAGGGAGAAAGGAAGGTAGGGGAGGTAGTGTAATACCCCCAAAATTCACTACTAAATATTTTTATTTAATAGAAAGGTTTAATGAAAGCGAAATAACAAAACTGTGAATTCTGGGGATATTACCGCCACACTTAGTACCAGACCAGTTCACTCTGACCATTCCAGTACCAAGTGCTAAGGCTAAAAAGGATTATTATCAAACTTAAACCAAGAGTTCATAAAAAAAACTAGAAAGATCATAACATAGAAATCATAGTACACGTAAAAGTTTACGATCCAAAGGAGTACAATCAATTATAAGATAAAAATCAGAGTACGTGAAAAAGAATCATAATCCAAAGTACATAGTTAAAGTTCTTTGAAAGGAATAAGGTCGACAAACGATAATAGTTTAGTTCTGGGAAATCCAATACAAAAAGGAATAACATAGAGAAATAGAAGAACATAAAAGAGGAAATTCGGCCACGCCACTCTCGATCTCCAAGCCAAGTCCATGCTCAACTCTTAGTCTCACCCGATACCTCACAAGCATCGAAGACACCAAAAACAAAATCACCAACCTGCATAAAGTCAGAGGAACCTTCTGCTCGTGGGAATGAGCAGCACCTATAAAAAGGGTGGTCAGTACGCTATGTACTGAGTAAGGTAACCATGCACTAAGGCCAACATATGAAAGCACATAATCCAAGTAGGATAACATAATAACATATGATCATTCAAGAAAATACATAAATGTCCAATTATAGTCCGAATAAATTAATTATTTAATCTCTAATCAATGCTCAATTCACACTATGTTTATTATCATTCCATGCGAGTACGAGAACTCCACTATTATAGCCAGCGGACCGAAAATTTACAGGGCATAAAGCTCCTGACGACTATTATTCGCCAGAGGATCGGTTACTTATAGGGTAGAATGCACCTAACCACTATTATTCACCGGTGAACCGGTCTGGCCCCGACTCCCATGGTGTTCCACTGTAAGTACTTAGTGTCTTCCCATGTCTTGTCACAATTATGTTCGACTTTTTGAGCACGGAATCCCCCACTATTATAGCCACTGGACCAGAAACATATAGGCATAATGCGCCTAACCACTATTATTCACTGGTGAATTGGTCTTTAGGGCACCCCGGCTCCTGGCCACTACTATTCACCGATGGACCGGTCTAGATCCAGCTCAATAGTCTTCCTCTTTAAATAATTAGTGTCTTACCGTATCTTATTCAACAAGTCTTCACCCCAGATATGCATGAATAACTCCATATACTCTTATCCTCCCAAGAGGGTCCATCCTATATCTTGAGACTCTACCCCTCCTAATACACCCCATCATCCTTTCCTTCTTTCCCTAACTCACACTAGAGGCCCAACTCCTAGGTGTGTGGGTTAAGGCTCACTAACTGACACCCCCAAGTCCACTCACTACCTCACTCTAAGGTTTTCTCCATAAACCCTAATTTAGGCCTACGTGGCCCATCCTACTCCACCTCATACAACCCAAACTATTTTAACACCCCATATATCACAACCCTTAGATTCAACCCTCATCATCACACTTTACTCACCAAGTACACGTGTGATCATGAAACCCTAGGTAGCCACACCAAACCCTAGCTGACTAAACAAAACCCTAACATCCTCCTTTTCACATGACACATCTCCATGTCTCACCTTCCACTCTTATCTTTCTATGGTGCTCATGCTCATCCCTCACCTGATAATTTCCATCCTTATCTCATACTCCACTCACCCTCATTTATTTTTCCTTTTTACCACCTTCTCAGATTAGGGTTTTCTCACAAACCCAAGCTCAGTCTCCTATGTACCCTTATACTATCCCACATACTATTTTTCTCCCAAAGCCTCCAACTCCCAAACAACTCTTTCGTTACCTTCCTTACACCCCAAGTCAACTTTTCATATGTAAATTTTACCCCCATGTAGACCTATTCATCCCATGCAACCCTTCGAATTTTTTCATGCAAAACCCTAAACTCCCATGCAAGCCCTAGATTCTCCCATTTCTTCATTTTACTTATAGCCCCCTATTATTCTTCCACTCATGGATCATGAAACACTTGGGTCCATTCCACCTACATTAGCCAACTTATTTTCCTTTAGTCACCTTACTCTCCCATTTTTCTTTTTCATCTTTCCATCTCAAAATACCACATTAATATCCTTACATGCATTTCCTAAAGGGCCACAACACATTACATCACATTTTACCACATATACATATTAACACATACCATAGGAGAGCACATAAGCATACCTCAACTCCAAGTTGCACTACACATTAAACAGTTAAACTAATAGCACATGTTACACAACATATGGCAATCCAAAGTATATACAACACATAGCACACATAAGGCCTTAGCTATACCCTTACCTAACACGACACCGATCTTGGAGCATGCTCCTATGCCTCCTTAGGGTTTTGATTGAATTCACCTATAAGAGAGAAAAACTTTTGATTGAATTCACCTATAAGAGAGAAAAACTAAGGATTAGGTTCCCTCCTACCAAAAATACTATTATTTACTAATTTATTCTAAGATTAGGGTTATAGATAAAATAATAATATAATAATAGCAACACTAAAAAAATTACTAATATTGCTAAGGTAAGAGTAATAATAGTAATATTGGAAAAGATGATAATATAAGGTTTGAAGATTTTACCCTAATAATAATAATAATAATAATAATAATAATAATAATAATAATAATAATAATAATAATGGTATAATTTGAAATATTATGAAATAGGGCTTCGACCCTTCATTGAAGAAAAATAATAATAATGATGATGATGATGATGATGATGATAATGGTATTAATTGAAAATAATGTGCAGTAGGGTTTCGTCCCTGCATTGAAATAATAATTATACTAATACTAATAATAATAAATAATGATAATAATAATAATACATAATAATAATAACCGAAATAATTATAAAATAGGGTCTCGGCCCTATATAGTGATGATGATGATGATTATGATGATGGTGATGATGATGATGATGATGATGATGATGATAATAATAATAATAATAATAATAATAATAATAATAATAATAATAATAATAATAATATACAATTAAAATGAATAAGGCTTAATTAATTAGGGTTTAAGGGTTGAGAGGGTTTATGAAATGCCTCGAAAATTTCTAATTTTAAAAATTAAATTTAAATGAGTTTTAATTATGAAAATTAATTAAATAAACTATTTTTATTAAAATAAAAAGGAATTAATTAGGGAAAATCAAGAAAAAAATTTATAATTATTTTAATTAGGATAAATTTTGGTATTTTAGCTAATTAAGGATATTATTTTGGAAATTAATTAAATAAATTATTTTATTTAAAATAAGAAGGATAAAATAGTTTCAAATTAATATGAATTTTATAAATAATTTAATTGGAGAAATTTAGGGTGTTTTTCTAATTAAAATGGAATTTATGGAAAATCTTTTAAAAATCCTAATTTAGCCTAAAAAGGGATTTTAATATTATTTTATTTAAATATCCCAAATATACTAATTAATTTAATTAACCTAATCCATTATTTTTCATTTTTCCTTTTTTCTTTTTCTTTCTTCTTATTTTGTTCCCAGCCTTCAACTTTTCCCCTTTTCTTCCCTTTTTTCGGCCCACCGGCAATAATAGTAGGGGGACTCAAGCTCAATAAACACAAACTAGAGTTTGCTAAGACACTTAAAAGATACTAATTACTTATAATGGAACACCATGTGAGCAGGACCCAAACCAATCCACGGGTCAAGAATAGTGGAGTGGACTATTGTCCTGCAAGTGACCTATCCACCGGCAAAAAATAGTGGTGTGGACTATTGTCCCGTAAGTGATTGGCCCACCGGCAATAATAGTGGGGTGTTCCTGTACTTACATGAATTTGATAGAAGGCATAGTGTGTATTGACTTCTGATAAAATATTAATTAAATAATTTATCCGGACTATAACCGGGCCTTTATGTATGTACCCGAATGATTTTTCGATATTATGTCATCATAATGATCTTTATGTTCTTTTATTCTTATGCATGGTTTATGTGATTTTATGTATTGGCCTTAGTGCTCAGTTACATTGCTCAGTACGTAGCGTACTGATCACCCTTTTCATGGGTGCTGCTCATTCCCACGAGTAGTATGCCCTTCTGATTTTGTGCAAGTGGGCGAGACATCCAGTGGGGCTGAGTGTTGAGCATGTCTTGGCTCAAGGTTTGAGAGTGTCGTGGCCATTTTCACTCTTCTTGTTAATTTATCTGCTCGTGTTATTTCTTTTATATCAAATTTACCCTTTTACGATTCATTACTTGTATTGAGTATTTTAAATGAACCTTTTATCTTATGAAAGCGTTATTTCTTCTTTTTCTAGAATTTTAACCATGTACTCTGATTCATGATTCTTTTACGCGTACTCCGATTTTTAATGTATGATTCTTTCTAGTTCTTTTATGAACTCTTGGGTTGAATTTAATGTCAATCTTTTCTTTAGCCTTAGCACTTGGTACTGAAACGGTCGGAGAGAACCGGTTTGGTACTAAGTGTGGTGATAACATCCCCATAATTCATAGGTTTTAAGTATTTCTACTTTAAGTGCTTCCGTTTAAAAAAATTAGTGAATTTTGGGGTGTTACAGTTTAGGATACCACCTAGGGTTGGTGGTGACTGGCGGCATCGGCGGCGATGGGAAAATAGGGAAAAGAGAAGGTTAGATGAGTGTTGGGAATAGGAGAGAGGGGATGAGGGTGGAAGTCAGGGTGGTAGAGGTTGCTGAAGTTGAGAGGGATGGAATGAGGGTGGTGGTGCGGCCAAAGGCGGCGGCGCACGGTGGTGGGTGTGGTGGTTGAGAGTGGAGGAAATGGAGAAAGGGAGGAGGGGAGGGAGGAAGGGAAAAAGGAGGGTAGGGGAGGTAGAGGAAGGTCTGTAGGAAATTTTGGGAGGTGTAGGAGGTGGTGGTTGCAGTGGAAGTGGTGGCAAATGGTGGTGCGACTGGCAGCGAAGGTGGAAGTGTGGCTTATTTGGAAGGAGACTTTGCATGGCCGGGGTGGCTCATGCAAGGCAAATCAAGGGCGAAGGGTGGTGTAGTTAGGTAAAGGGTGATGCAGGGAGTGGTGTTGTGTGCTCTAGTGGCAGCTCTGAGCGACAGCTAGAGCATCTGAAAGGGTGGTGGCGCATAAGAGGAAATTTCTGGGTTGCGGGAAATGGCTTGACTCTAGGGCTGGTTATGGGGTATTTATAGGGCCAATGGAGGGGGATAAGGTTAGAGGGGAGACCAGAGAATAGGGGCATGTAGTTGAGGCACACTGGCCAATGACGGTAGGCCGGCGCAGATCAATTCATGGCAGGGTGTGATTGGCTAGGGAGAAGGAAATGGCGCACGAGAAGGGAGGGAGGTTAGTTGGGTCGAATGGCAGGCGAGTCAGTAGGGAAGAGAGAGGGAAGAATCAGCCAGTCAGCGGCGTGGTCAGTGGCGAGAATCTTGGGTAGGTAGGGGAGGGATTTGTAGGTCGACGGGAAAGGAAGAAGAAGGAAGAAGGAGGAGGAGGGGTGAACCAGGCGGTTGGAAAAAAGAAAGGAACAAAAGAAAAGAAGAAAACTAGCCGATGATGGGGGAAAAACAAAACAAAATGCAGCGTATGGGGCTTAGGCTGCGCCGAAAGAGAAAAGAAAAGGAAGAGGTTTGGGTTAAAGGAAGACAGACCCAATTTGGGGGAAAAGAAAAGGAGAAATGAGAGGAAGAAAGAAAAAGAAAAAAGAAAAAAAAAAGATAAAGGAAAAGGAAAAATAGGTTGGTTGGATTACTTGGAATATTTTGGTATTTTGAGATATTTAAAAATAATAATATTTTAATAAAATAATATTTAATTCCCTTTTTAGGTTAATTTAGGATTTTTGAAAGATTTTTTCTAAATTCCATTTTAATTAGCAAATCACTCAAATTTTCTCCAATTAAATTATTTATAAATTTCCTATTGATTTGGACCTATTTACTCCCTCTTATTTTAAATAAAATAATTTATTTAATTAATTCCATAATAAATTCTTATTTAGCTAAAATTCTTAAAATTAGGGTTTTAGGGTATTTCAGGTAGGGAGGCTTTGCTGAGTGTTTTTGTAACACCCCAATTTTTACTACTGAAAAATTTTATTTTTTAGGGAAAATAACTAAGTAAAATAGTGGAGGTTACCACTTACCACCATGATCGACATAATTTTAGTTTATGCAACCGTCCTTACATCAATCATAAGGCTAAAACGTTTAAGGTAATACAAGGAAATTAGAAAATAAAAGCACATTTATAGTATAGTACTGAGTTTGGAGTTTAAATCCGAGTCTTACAATATAAAATACAAAAGGGGATACCATGGATCAACAGTCCAAAAAGGGTATCTAGATAAATACATAATCAGGATAACATATACTCTTCACTTGGACCCAACCTAGACAGAGTCACTCATCCCCACATAAGGCATCGTAGGCCGCAAAGTCATCTACCTGATCCTCTAAAACCTATATATAAGATCCAGGGCCTTCTGCTCGTGGGAATGAGCAGCACCCATAAAATGGGTGGTTAGTACGGTACGTACTGAGTAAGGGAACAATACTATCAAAATAGGAATACAAATAGCACATGATTCCACATTAGATAATAAAGGAATATAACTAAGTAAATGAACGTCTCATAAGGCATATTATGATTCAGATCATTTTATTAAGTATAGACAATTTTCATTCTTTTATATACGTTGAGTGCAGGAACTCTACTATTTTTAAACTGGTGGAATGGTCTGAAAATCTCGGGGATAACACACTCGAGCCGCTATTCTTTCCTATGGAATAGAGATTAAAAACACCATCTCATGGAAGAATGATCCCAAGCCACTATTCTACCCAGTGGAACCGGAATACATATACATATAAAAAATATATCACTCTGGTCCTGACTCACGTATTCTTCCACTATAAATCATTAGTATCTTTCCCACAGATTATGAAGATATGTTTTATTTCACGATGAATAGGGACCCCACTATTCTTAAACTGGTGGAACGGTCTGAAACTATTGGGGACAACACACCAGAGCCACTATTCTTTCCGGTGGAATGGAGATTAAAAACATCATCTCGGGGCAGAACGCTCCCGAACTACAATTCTTCCCGGTGGAACGAGATACATATATGTAGGTTTAGAAAAATAATCACCATGCCCCTACTCATGTGCTCGTTCACTTTAAGTGATTAGTATCTTATTCAAGATTGATTCTCAGGCATAGGACACAGCCATTATAGAATATGTCTAAATCCTTAAGTCCTGCCAAACCCTAATTACACTTCCTTCAGTGTTCATTCCCTCATGTAGGTTTTTCTACTCACATTATATTATGTCATCACCCAAATCCCATCATTAGTATTATACCCAAAATACACAACCTAATTCCCATGAGTTTGCTTTAATAATCTCATTTCGATATATTAATCACTGAAGTAACCAAGTCTAAATCCCATAGAATTTTCATAACACTTCCTATGAAATTCTCATGACTTTTAATCCAATAGATAACCTCTAAAACCTGAACATGGAATAATAATATTAACATTTCAAGATAGCTTACCCCAAATTTACTATGAAACATTTATGAACCCCAAATAATGATAATTATCCTATGAATTACTCAAGCTATTATTGTCATAATTTAAATCCCCTAACACATAAATTACCAAAACCTCATTATTATCCCATAATAACCAAGTTACCCTTTAAGCACAATTAAAACCTTTATTGTATAAAGTATTATACCCTCCATACATATTATTTCTCCAAGTCCCCATTTATCATCATACCTCATTAGAGACCTTAAGCCCATTTACCACAACTCATCTAACACGTATTTCATACCATAAGACATATTTTCACAATTATGACATTATCATCATTCAACCTATATTTCATACTATAGATATATTTTCCCAAATATGATATTATCGTCACAAATGATAACATCATGATATCTCTTACCAATTCTTATTTTCTTTCAACATAACATTCATATCATCACAAATTATCAATATCAACATATGTTACATAATATAGCAACAATATCATGAAAAACACATTTATCCATACAAGCAAACATCATCAAAAGTCCTAAGCATCGAATAGTATCATTACCAACTAGGACACCGGGCTCTAAGCACACAAATCTTAGACTTCCTCCTCCGAAGCTACTGGAATACCACCTACGAAAATGATAAAATTTACAGTTAGGCTTGAAGAGTTAAACCGAAGGAGAAATCAAGGTAAATAGGGTTAAAAAATAGGTATAATCATAGTCAAATGGGAGCTTGAGATGTGTGGATGAGTAGAGGAATGAGTGGTGGAGCTATGGTAAAATTTTAGTGGTGTTTGGTTGAGGTTTGGGGGGTGAAAATGGGCGTGCACGGCAAAAAAAAAAGAGGTTGCACCACCAGGCAGTGCAAAAGTTGCACGACTGTGCAGCACCAGTGCACAACAGGTCGAGAGAAAAATTTACGTACGGCCGTGTAGAAATAGGCTAAGAGGAAAAATTATGCATGGTCAGACAGTGTAGGGGTTGCACGGTTGTGCAGAAATGGATTTTAAGCATTGCATGGCCACACAACAGGTGGTGCACTGACCGTGCATTCTGCAACGCTGCAACACATGAGAGGAAGAAGAAGGGAAAAGAGGCGGTGGTCAACAACGAGGGGGAAGGTTGGGGAAACCTTGATGGTTGGTCCTCCGGCCAAAGGGCAGTGAATGGTGGCCAAGGTGGTGCACGGTGGGGGAGATGGTGGTGTGAAAGCCAAAAATAGGGAGAGGAAGGAGGAGGAGGAGGAGGAGGAGGAGGAGGAGGAGGAGAAGAAGAAGAAGAAGAAGAAGAAGAAGAAGAAGAAGAAGAAGAAGAAGAAGAAGAAGAAGAAAAAGGAGAACGAAGAGGGAGCTCGATAATGGCTCTTTGGCACAAATATTAGTAGAATGAGGAAAAACCAAAGAGAAATAGGGAGAGTGTGAGGGGTGTGTGTGTGTGTGTGTGTGTGTGTGTATACAAGTACATGTATGCGTGTGTGGTGTGAGTCGGGAAGAAGAAAAAGAACAGAGGGTGTTGGCATGCGACGGTGATGATGGTGATTGTGCATATACAAGGTGATGGTGATGGTTGCAAGGGATGGTTAGGGTAGGGTAATAGCTGCAACGTGAGGGTGGGGATGGTTGATGGAAGTGTTGCATGAGAAGAAGAAAAATGGCAGGGGGAAATATGGGTGTGTGATGGGGTGTGCAGTTGGGCAGGGATAAGGATGCAGAAGGAAAAGAAGAAAAGGAGAAAGGAGGTAAGGTGATGGTGCAAGTGGCTGGTGCAAATGGATGGTGTAAGTTTGGCGGGAGGAAGAGAAGAAGGAAAAGAAAAAGAGAAGGTTTGGGGGATTAGTTTAGGGTTATTTTAGATTAGCTACATGTAATTAGGATTAGTGGAGATTTTAGCGGGTTTTGATTATAGTTTACAGATTACAGTTTATCAAAGTTAAGGTTTTTGGAAATTGGCTAGAGTTTTGGGATTAAGGATAGGTTTAGGCTAACATAAGGTTTATTGAGATTAGCATTAGATTAGGATGCTAATGATGCGGGATTAAACTAAGCAATATTTTTTGGTATTATAATTTTGGGAGGTAGGAGAGATGGTGGTTGTGGCGGGGATGGCGGCGCATGGCGGTGAGAAGGGCGGCGATGGAGGAGAATGGGCAGATTAGGTGGCCTAATTTGCACAACTAGGTTGGCTCGTGTAGAGGGAATTAGAGGTGGTGAGTGGTGTGGATTGGTGGAGGATGATGTAGGGAGGAGTTTAGCGAGTGTTTCGGGTGGTGGCGGTGACGTTTGAAGTGGTGGTGGCGTAAGGGAGTTGATTTTTCTGGGCAGGGAAAAGAAGGTCAATTGAGTTTGGGTAAGAGGTATTTATAGGCCAATGGTGGGTGGATAAGACAAAGGGGGAAGAGGACAAGGGGGAAAGTATGGCAGGCTCACCGACCGATAGTGGCAGGCTGGTACCAGCCTTCAAATGGCAATTATAGGTTTGGTCGGGGGAGAAGAAAAGAAAAGGGAGGGGGTATGCGTAAGAGGAGGTGTGGGGTTGGTTGGGGGCCAGAAAAGGAAAAGAAAAGGACAGGGAGAGAGAGGAGGAAGGTACATGTCGATGGTATAGGGGCAAGGGAAGAGGACGACAGCAGGTCATAGGTGTGACCTATAACGTGAGGACGGGGAAGGGAGGGGAAGTAGATGAGTTGGGTCGGCCGGTCGGGGAAGGAAAAATAAAGAAAAGAAAAGGGAGAGAACTGACGGGCGAGGGGGAAAAAATAACAGCGCGGGCTTGGGCCGTACGGAGGGAGAAGAGAGGGAGGAGAGTTAGGCTGCAAGGGGGCTGGCCCAATCCGAGGAAGAAGGGGAAAAGAAAAAGGAGAAAAGAGAAAAAGGAAAAAAGGAAAAAAAAAAGGTTGGTTGGGGTGTTTAGAATATTTTGATAATTTTGAATATTTAAAATAATAATATTTAGTAAAATAATAATTAAATTCCCTTTTTATATTAATTAGGATATTTTGGATAATTTTTTCTAAATTCTATTTTAATTAGCAAAACGCCCTAATTTTCCCTAATTGAATTCTTTATTATTTTCCTCTTGATTTTGCCTTCAATTTTCCCCTTATTCTAATAAAAATAATTTATTTAATTACTTTTTCTAATAAATTCCTATTTTAACATAATTTTCTAGATTAAGGTTTTGGGGTATTTTAGTTCTCCTCCATCTCTATAGGTGCCATACGGTATGGTAGATTGAATATTGGCTCAATCCCTATTAATAAATCTATGGTAAAATCAACATCCTAAATTGGCTGTATACCTAAAATCTCCTTAGGGAACACATTTGAATACTCCAAGATAATTCAAATATGATCTAACAGTGCCTCATTAGCCTTAGCTTCTCAAATATTACACAATAATAGCATACGCCCTTTCCAAACAAGGGTACATAATAGTAGCATACACAACCTTTATTGAGGTTCTAGGCTTGCATCTTTGATAGAGACTCTAACACCCTTAAGTCCTTGAAGAAGCACACACTCGTGTGTGCAATCTATTAGTGTTTAGCGCCTTCCCAATTTATCCATGTTCATGATCACATTGAAGTCTTGCAACTTGAACTCTATGATGTATAAATGATACTTAAAACCAATAATGACTAGGGTCATACCTTTATAGACTCTAGAACAAGCAATGTTATCCATTGAAGGTAACATAATAGTAGAATAAATATTAGCAAAGGGAGACAAGGAAACTCTTGAAAAAAAAAATAAATGACACAAAGGAATGTAACATATCATAATTGAAAAGCACACAAGATGGAAAAGAAGGAATGTAAGTATACAAGTCACCACATATGCTTAACACTCGGTCTTTCACAAACTGATCACATTTAGGTGACTCACAAAAGGAACTCTAGAAACATTGTTTGATACCTAACTAGATGAGAATTATGAGGCTTTTGAGCCTTTCTCTAAGTAGCACAGCTAGAAATCCTAGCTAGTGACTAAGGTACTCTTGGAGCTTGCTAATGCTGAACTAATATGGTACTATAGGCTCTAGATTAGCCCCTCTGAACACTACCTCCTTCAACTCGGTACTTAAATGATTTGTGCCTCAACATACCACAACCATGGCATCCCAGCTTGTTGCTAAATCAAACCGTCCTAGGTGGTATGCTTTGCAACACTTATAGTGGTAATTCTTCTCTCTTACGTGTCCTCCTGATTACCCTCCTAATCAAGGTGTTGACCCGTAGATCTATTATACCTAGAAAATATGTGGCCTCTAGAATATGCCTTCATCCCACCACCATGGCGCTAACAACCACTAAACTTCCTCTCTCCCTTTGATTAAGCATGTATAGCCTAAATAACTCAAGAAGTCTCCAAGGTCTACTCATGCATGTTAACTATGTCTAGTGGTGAAAATCTAACCAATAACTCTTGGTATCTAATCTCAAGGTTCAATTTGAAGTATTAAACATACATCACCTCACTATTTGCTAACCTCAAAGGTGAAATAGACCAAGTCCATCAACCTTGTTTAGTACTCCTTCACTATCACACTTCCCCTGCCAAAGCATCATGAACTCATCATATTTCTTCTTACATATGTGATCATGGTAGAATCTAGCATGCAACACCTTGAGAAAGGGACCCAAATGGTAAGCTCCCCTCCTCCACTATGTGTTCACTAGATTCTATAAGTATTATAATGTGACATTGACCCTCCTATCACTTGGAAAACCACATGTTGTGAAGGTCTTCTCCATATCTCTAATCCACCTCTCCATGATGCTAAGAGTCTCTTGAACTTCAAAAGTTGACATATGATGATTTATAGCTCTCTTGGCTCAATCCTCCAAAGTCGGTGCCAACACTAGTAGCAGATATGGAGTCTAAATATGGCCCTCCACATAGATACCCATTGTCTCCATGAAAGCCTCCAAGTGCTCTAATTAACAGTTGGAAACCATCAATATAATAAAATCTAGAGTTATTTAAGAGCACAAGCCAATCAAACACTAAGGCTTGCACAACATCAACACATAACAATTAAGGAATTGTCAACACATTCCCACCCCACTCTCACTTACAAGCTATTCAAGGTTTGAGAAGACTTAAGATTTTAAATCTAACACTTATAAAATAATTCAAAGATAGGGAAACATTGAATTTGAAGAAAAAAAAACTTTAGGGGTTTCAAAAATCAAAATACTTTTAATACTAACTTGTAACACGTCTATTTTGTACTATCAAAATTTTTTATTTTCAAAAAAATTGTAAAAGTACAACACAAAAAATAATCTTATGAAAATTAAGATTCTACTGCCATATCTAACATAAAATAGACATTTAACTACCCATTCTATGCTAGACAAAAAGGTGAGTATCCAAACCAACGAACACCAGAGAAAACTCAAAGTGTGCAAGATAGTAGCATAAAAGATAGGAATGTTATGGTTTATAAAACCAAGGCTATGAAAAACCCAAAAATACGGAGAAATATATAAGAGAATCAAGGAAAATATAACTACAATAAAGTTTCAATCTCTAAGGACCTTCAAAAGGGAAATGCAACAACATAATGTCTAGCTCTCGATTACCTCAACCCCAAACAAGCATGTGGTTATTTACTAGCCATCATCACCAACCTTCATAAAGTCCTCTACTCATGGGATTAAGCAATTAATTGATTAAATAGGCATACAGTACTTGGGTACTAAGTAAGCCAAGTTACCCTATCATAGAATTTCATGATATATGTAAGGTCATAGTAGACATACATGGATCATGTCCATGCATCAAGATATATCAACTACATATATCATGCTCATATGATACTCATAATATACCTATGCATGCATATAAGGATAACATGTTCAATGATAGACATGGAATCTTGGATATTCTTACATATCATTGGAATTAATAAATCATGGACGTTAGCATGTATAGACATAAACTATATAAGAATTAAGTAAACCCCATAAGGAATCCCTTTAATTATTTTCCAATTTATTATCACACGTTTATACATCCATTTAATTTTGAGTAATAGGATAGATCATCCTCCACGGGCCCCTATGGTGTCTCAATACCCATGAGAGTAAAACCAAGTGAGTTAATGACCATAATTTTGGCCAAAGACAAGTAACCACCAATGGACATAAATATCAGTCAAAGCCACGTAAACCCACCTAGGTGACCATACCTAAGTGTTGATAACTCCTTGTACATCATTAGTATCTAGAGTAGAAAATACAATGTGTTCTCTAGGATCCTGCCTTGCCTAATGGCAATGATAAAAAGAAAATTAACTAGACTAAACCTTGGTAGGTAATCAATAATAAAATAATATAGACCCATATAGTGTTCAATAATTTTCATCTTTAAGTGGTTAGTATTTTATTACATCAAGATCATATGCTAAACCAAGGCCCTCATATCATACCAATCAAACATATCCACATAAACATCTCATATTGTCCATCATTCCTCATCAAGGGCACTTATGGTGATAACATCATCACTTAGCCCAAATATGGCTTAGAAAACAATTAGAATATCCAATAATGATTGCAAGTACCCAAAATCATCATTTACTTTCAAATAATTTTCCTTTGCTTCATAAAATCAAAGTTTAGGTTAAAAAGTAAGGCTAATGTTAAATCAATGGTCAAACTATCAAGAAAGCCTTTAAAAAATATCAAACAATACTCTTGGAATGCCGTTTGATTAGTCCATTTAATAAATGGATTGGTTCAAGCTTCATAACATAAATGCATCACTCAAAACATCTTAAATAATCGACTAGTTGGGGTTTACCAATGAATTGATATAACCAATTAGCTAGTTGTATCTAACTAGTTGATTATTGGTCTATAGGAACCATATTTAAAATAAAATCTAGAGGCTTATTTATCTTGGCCTTCGAATAAGTCAACTGATGAAGCAGACCAATAGACAAGCATAACCAATTGGCTGGTTCACGCATGGACTCAGTTTTACATTATGTTTGAAACTAAAACATGCTTCAAGCTTCAACCAATCAACAATAATGATACACACCCATAATATTTAGCAATTTAAAATCATGAATTAATAGCTTTATACACAAATCATCCTAGGACTTCATGAATTTACCAGCATTTCAACATGTCATATCATAACATGCCATACACTAGAAAAACTTATAAAACATGCTTCAACACTTGATACCATCACTTCATGATACAAAATAAACATGATCACATGTTAAAACCTCAACAAAATCAAGATGTGTAATGGTTATGCACCAAATCTAAAAAAGGTCATCCTAGAAAAATATCAACCCGACTTTCAAGTTTTCTGTATATGTTTACACATACTTCATAAAAAATTCTTACATTCATTAAATTTTTTACATATATATCTGTATGCATCTCAAAAATATAAGGCATTTAGAACCCACATGGTCATTCACACCACACAATAAGGTAAAAATGACTTAACTTAAACCAAGCTAGTAAAACACACAAGAAAAGAGAGAAATCCCTGAGCTTGAAATTTAAAGATCTTAAACACTTTAAAAAGATATGATTAAAACTCTATGAAAATTCTTTGAAAATTCCATTAAAATAGAGATAAAGCTTAAAGCTCAATGAAAAATAAAGAAATCAACATTTCCCAAAGATGGCAAAATCTTCAACTTGTCATTAATTTAACTCCATTTTGTTTAGTAAAAACACAAGTGAGTTATGTAGATGATTGAAAGAAGAGATGAGATCAGAATCAAGATGCATAAAAAGAGAGGGAGAGTAAATATGGAGGTAAAGTGGACAAAGATGAATGGTGGTTTAGAAGAACTAAGGGAAATGGAGGAGTTTGTTTCATTACTCATGCATAATATAGTGTGGAATGAAGGGTAGAGGTGTTATATAATTTGATACCCTAAACACTAGCTTGAATCTAAACCAAGTGAGGTGGATTTCAAAGGTAGTAGAGTTGATTTTTGCCTTTAGAGGTAAAATGGTGATGACTAAGGAGTTTTAGGGTGCTCCAATTTATAGAAACATAAGTAAAAGAAAGGAAAAGGAAAAAATGGCATGGTAGATAGAATCAAAAGCTCTACAGGGATCTTCTAAGGACAAAATCATCCATTTGGACGTGTATAGTAGAGCAAGGAAGGAGGGGATAAGAGAATGAAGTCATCAATAAATTTTTGACAAGTCTTATCCTCAAATCCATTTTAGGATTATTAACACTCAAATTAACAATTAGAAAATTCTTAATAATGATTTAGAAACATTCTAGAACTTAATCACAAAATTTCAAGATCTTTGGAAATTTTTTTGAATTAAAATCAAGCATGACACATTCAAGTCAAATTAACTAGTCAACTAGTCTAACAATAGTAGTTAATTGATTTTACTAGTGGACTAATCTATCAGCACTAGTTGCTTGGTTCTTCCAAATCTAAAGTAACACAAAGCACATGAGTTAATAGACTGGTATGACCAAAATAGCTGACTCATTTTTGTAGAAACCAAGTCTCTTAGAAAATAAAATCCCTTCCAAAACCAAAACATAACTCCAAACCATAATTAAATACTCTTATATCATGATCAAAAATAGGAATTATCACCCATCGAAGTTCAAATTTTATGTGGTATTACAATTATATTTTATATATAAGCCTCAAACTTATCACCAATCTCTCTTATTAACATCTTGTTTACTAATGCCTGCTAAATGGCCTTGTGTTTTTAATATTGAAAGGCATAATCTTAAAGAAGTACATGTTGTTGTTCATCATAAAGCTAGTCTTTGGTTTATCAACTTCTGCTAAGGGTACCTAGTGATACCTAAAGAATTTATACATGAATCTTAGACATTTGTGGCTTAAAGTGGCATAAATTAACCTATTGATTCTTGGGATAGGGTAACCGTATTTTGGATACACCTTGTTTAGATATGAGAAGTTTATAAACATCTCCCACTCACTTTTTTAACAAGGATCAGGTTTGTTATCTATTCAACATACTTAACATCTCTTGTAAAATTAGAATATATCAACTTCTTGACCTCTTCCCTAATGACCTTGTTCTTGTTAGTGCCCATAGCCTTATTCTTTTGTTTCACTGGTGTAAAACCTATAATATTTCTATTTGATGCTTCCTAACCTCATAGGGATATCCTTCTAGTTCTAAGATAATCTAGGCAAACACATATTTGCTCTTTCTAAGGAATTCTATCAATTCTTCTTAATTCTCCACTTGTAGATGCTTAATTTGTATAAATTATTTAACCTTTAGGTTTATGAACACTTCTTTTATCTTCATAGAATATTCCAACATTATCTTTTTTCTTGGATGCCTACATCTTCTAATTACATAAATTCCTCAAGTCTTCTTCAAACTTTCAAGGCATTGCACTATTTTGCCTAAGATTGGCTTCCTCCGACCTTGTCCCATGAGTTGTCAATAGGAAAATGTATTAAAATACCTTCCATGAAAACACTTACCTTTTAACTTGTTTAGTTTAAGTTGTTATAATATCACAATATATGTGGAAGGACAGACTACTATGCTATTGATACGAGTATCTAACAATCCACTTTAGATAGTATGGTGGGTGAGTTCTACTAAAATGGTAAAAGGGTTTTCATGAGGGGTGATAATTTTTCCTTTGTCTTCACTACTAAAGTAAATTGCATGGGGTATATTTTTATTTCTCTTTGATGAGTTGATTGAATATATCTCTCAAGTGGCATTTTGAGCATTGTTCCCTTCATTCTCCATGTTCCTCTAGTATTTATTATCCAGTGTGTCTTATTCTGAGGTGTTGGGGACAATGGGGTAGAATATATGGTCATAAGTGTCACCTTTGGAAAAATCCTTATTATATCCTTCAAAAGTCTACATTCTTCAATTATATGGATGATGTCATCGTGGTACATGAAATAATTGTTAGGGAATCTATACTTAAGATTCATTTTAATTAGAAAGGGCTTCATAAAACTTTATCTCCCATTCTCAAGGGTTTATATCTTTGAATATTGACAACCAAAGTTATGTACTCATTATATATTTTTTTTATCTTGTCAGAAGAATGATTCTAATGTTTGCTTGTCAATCATACCTTACCCTTTTGGGATAGTTGTCTCTAAAATAAGGCTCCCTCCTAGCCATATTATTTTTACGCCTCTTTATAAATCAACTACCTTTGTGGCCTCGACACATGGCTTTACTCATTTTTTCTACCCCAATCATTTCCTAAACCTCCTTTCTAAATTGGGAATAAATGTTATGCTTTGCAAAATATAATGTTTGTATCAACCCCAAATCTACTAACCCTCTGAGTAAATATGTTATTGTTATCCCATTATTTAGCTTGTCTACATGTCTAGCTTATTTGTTGAATCAATCGAGGTAATCCTAAAATGCTTTTCCATTATACTGAGAAAATCTCATTAGACTAGAGGAATATTACTACCTTTTTTTCATGTATCGAATTAATGCATGAATTCCTTTGCTAACTATTTGAAGGATAGTGTAGTTTTATGTTGGATTTTTCCAAACCACCTCAACTTTGAAATTTTAAGTGTGGCAATAAAATCCTTACATATAGTTTCCTTTGTTGATTCATCCAATATAAAAGCACTTCATAATGTGTTTAAGTGACCTTCTAGGTTTGTAGAGAAATCAAATGTCTCAAATTGTGGCATTCAAGGCCTATTCTAGGCTTGCTTTGTTAATTTTTTATGAAAATGGTGTACTCCAATGAAACCTCACACCATCCTTATCAAAGTTTTGTTCTTCCATAGCCACGATGACCACTGGGCCAACAATTTTCTATAGACCTTCCTCCATATCATTGTGATTCCTTTTTCCTCCAACCTCTTTATCATGATAAACCTCTCTATCATGTTTATTCTTATATTTTTGTGCATGTGACCGTAATACCTAACGTTTTTGTAGCTAATTTTTTTATACCATGTCTCTCTTTTTGGACTTATCACCCTTTTTCTACTTCTTGGTAGTCATCTAGAATTGCTACACTAGAAAGAGGACAAATTCCTTTGAAAACTTCTTCATGACCTTGAGTTGCTTATGATACTTCATCATTACCAATCTAGAATACTAACAATTGATGTTATTCTCATTGGCATCATTGTTTCCAACATATCTTTTGAAAATTTTCAGAATGAAAGCCTTCAACTCTTCATTATTTGCTTGTAAGTGAGCCATGATTACTACCTTTTCAATTTTAGTTTCAGGAGGTCGATGATTTTGACATAAAGATTGGGAAATAACTTTTTTTCTCCCTACGAACGACGCCACATGATAATTAGGGAATAAATATTTGAGGAAAGAGATTTTAAAGAGAAAATAAAATCATAAAAACATATGTGGTAATACTAGAAACCTATCCTCTATGCTAGGAAGAATAGGAAGGTTAATGGGTTGAGTTTGATTCAAGTCAATCCAAACCCAAACCCATACATGTTTACAATACATAGATGTAACACCTTAAAACTTACTATTAAAAAAATTATTTTTAAGAGAAAACGTTAACATAAAATAGTGGGTGTTACCGACATACTTAGCAAAAGTCTAGCCTATACCCTTCTTGGACTAAGTAGAAGGCTAAAATGTTTGTAACAAATAAATCAAAACTTATGAAAATAGATAGAAATGGAAAAAGGTATGAAGAGTCCAAAAGGGATATCTGAAACTAAGGCACACCACTGTGACCCCGAATATCTATAATTCTATGCCCTAAACCTGGGTCATCATAAAATACTTGTACAGAGTAACACAACTATCCTAAAGATATAATAGTATGGATGAGACCCTTATGAAGAAAGCAATAGAACATGTAATAATAAGATAATAACATGATTGCATACATATGTCAATTGAGAATAAGAAAACTCAACCATAAAGCAAAGTATAATGTAATACAAACCTATGAATGGATGGGATTTCATTGATTATTGTACTTCATTAATATGATCACAACCAATAACTTAAATTAACTTGAGGGTAGAGACTCAAAGAAATTGTAATAAATAATTTAGTACATGAATGATATTAGCCCTAACTGGCAAGTGTCACTGTAGTATTGGTAAATAATGGTATTGTTCTATGTCAGAGTTTGAGAGGGCTTACCTAAATTTAGTTAGGTCGCAAATAATAAAAATAAAAGACTCTAAATCACATAAAACAAATAATAATACAAATACAGTTAGGGGTAAAATAGAAAATAATAAAAACCAAATAAAATCAAATAATAAATATAAGTGAACACTAATATAAAAAATGTACTAGGGAAGTTGAAACCCACCACTAGACTATGTCAAAATATAACAATCATTTCTAAGTCATATTTAATCATGACAAAGAGAATGACCAAGTTGCAATCCAAAAATAGTTCTATACACCTTATACTATTTTCCTAAAATAATTAATATAATAAATCATAAATATTAAATCCTATTAAATTCTAGCAGTATAGTCACCACCAAAAACTCCTATATTTAACTAGATTTAAAGAATTAAACACAATTGGAAGGATTAAAGCCTAAGTATCCAAACTAGTACCCCAAGCGTGTTTATTAGTATTTCTTTCATTTGACCCACATGTATCTAAATATTTTACGACTCCAGTTAGAATCGCAAACTATTAGGTGAATTATCATCTAACCTAATATATATATATATATATATATATATATATATATATATATATTCTAGCATGTTCATATAGACACATAGCAAGCATATATATTATCACTATGAGGAAGATAGAATGATGCATGCATAATATAAATCATATTCAACGTAATCATATATATAAATTATAGCAATTAAATTAGAGTTAGAGGAAAATCTCATGAAACAAATAAAATTAATATTATATTTCAAACCATAGTCCAGGGTTTCAATCTATTCCTTATAATAAATATATAGCTAGTCATAAATAAATAAATAAATTCCACAAATATAAATATAAGAAATAGAAAAAGAAATAAACGAAAAATAAATATGGATGAAAGTTTAGCAATTTATGCAGATAAAAAATTATCATCTACTATTTCCTCTCTCTTTCTCTTCTATAGCACCGTCAACTTAATATCCTCTCTTTTCGTGCCTTTTCTGTCATCTACTCCCTCTCTCTCCTCTTATGGTGTGCCACGTCTTCTCTCTCGTCTCTCCCTCTTTCAGTATCATTCTTTCTTTCTTTTTTTCTCTTCCTTCTCCCTTCTCCCTTTTTTGTGCATCCCCTCTTCTCTCCTCCTATGGCACATCATGTATTCTATCTCTTCTCTCCCTCTCATGCCACTGCTCTTTTCTTCTTCTTTTCCCTTATTTCTCCCTTTGTTGTGTGTCCCCTCTTGTCTCCTATGTCACACACTTTCCTTTTCTTTTCCTCCTGTCCTGACACTATCTCCTTTCTTTTTCTATTTTTCTCACCAAGCCTCAGGCCTTTCCTTTTTCTTTTTCTAGGCCTTCACGGGCTTCATCTCCCTCTTTATCCTTTTCTTCTATTTGTCTCGTTTACCTGACCTTTAAGCCTTTGGTCCAAAGGACCCAAACCTTTTTTTTTCTTTTTTCTTTTATTTTACCTAGAAAATAAAATTAGAAGAATGAGTATATAATATCATACTTTAAACCCATCAATTTTATATCATTTTAGCTCAAATAATTAAATATATAAGATTATTATCACTATCACTTAAGCACAAAATGATAATTTGTCACATCCCTATTTTTCACTACAGAATTTTTTTGTTAAAATAAGTTACGAAAGTATAAAACACCTAGGAAAAATTAGGTGTTGTTGTTGTACTTGACATATGATAGACATCCACCGCATACCCCATATAAGATATAATGTTAAACCATTCAAACCTTTAAAGTAATAGAGTACGCAAAATAATAGTTTAATTAAACAACTCTAAAAGTGTTTACACTAGAGGACCCTAACGGATTCCGATCGAATCATTACAAAATGCATGCGAATAAAGTACAAGGCTACAAAAATATAATTGAAGGCATGATATCTAAATTAAAATCATGGTCCACCACGAACCCCGCTAAAAACATTTACAGGCTATCCCCACTTGTATGTGGTCATCTGCTCGTAGGAATGAGCAGGTGACCGGGCAAATGGGCACATCATTACGTTATGTACTAAGTAAGCTAAGTTGCTCCCTCAATGTACAAAAGTATGCCAACTTACCATACAAGAATATAGATTACCCCAATCATCATGATAAGACTATATATAAAGGTAAGAGTGTATACAACATGATATCATATACAATTCTAGCATAGCAGCATACATCATGCTTAGATTCACCATGTTTTCACATAAACACTTACATAAGTATTAGCAAAGAGTAATTAAGCAAACTCTAGGGTTTATTTTCAATTATCTAATTCCTTTTGTTATACCATTTACTTATTAATATATGAGATAGGATAATCATTCAATCAATATTCCATTCCATGACCAATTAGTCATGTACATAGACCAGCTTTATTTATTGTGGTCAATTATACCATTACTTCTTAATTATAACAAATCGTTAACGATGGACCATTTACTTGGTCATCATTCTTAATTATTAACCAATATTTACCATCCATATTTTATTATCATCGAACGATGGACTGTGCACTACCCCATGGTCTCATATACCATGGAATCTTATCCAAATAAGGGACATAAAGTCCAAACTAAAGCCAATCACCATAATGGACATAAGTTCAGGCCGAAGCTAACCAATATGGATATAAGTCCAGGGTGAAGCCAACCACCTAGGTAACTAAACCCTTTAGTATCAATACCCCATAGCACATCATTAGTGTCTAGAGTAGGTAAGACACCAGGACCTCTCAGGATCCTACCTGAAGGCACAAAAAAAAGCCAAAGGTAGACTAACCTCCGGTAGCTAATTGAAGATCGAGTAACCTAAACCCATACTTAACTCGACTTTCTTTTGCTTTACTTGATTAGTGTTTTATTCATAAAGGTAGGTGATCATGTAAGACCCATACAAAGCAAGCAAGTCAACTTTCCATGTTAATCCACAATAATCCTTTTCTTTCCATTTTTCTCAACTGTGTTTGTTTTCCATTTATCATTGGCTAATGTTATTCACAACCACCATTATATTTAATTCTAGTCCAAGCTGAATTTCATTACTCTTTTCTCAATAGCCTAAATTATCATAAGTGAAATACCAATTTAGTCCCTTCATTACTCATAAGGTATACCATAACCCATGATTTATTTTGATCTTTTAATTAGGCCAATAGTCTATGATAAAATATGTATTGTATCCCATTAATTACCATGGTATAGTACCAATCATAATCTCAAAGCATAAGTGAACCAAAAAGAAGAAAATTAAGTAAACCGGTCAAATCAGTCGATCAGTTTGGCCCAACCAGTTGATCGGTTTGGGTCGATTAGTTGATCTGTTTGACTCAACCAAACCATAATTTTCTTAAACCGGTGGATTAGTTTTGGCAAATTAGTTGACTATTTATAGATCAGTCAATGGGTTTAAGCAGAGAGTAAGACCAAGGTCTCTACAGGTGTACCAGCCGATGGGTTGGGTCAACCAATCGACTGTTATAAGAACCAGTAGATTGGTTTGACCTAACAAGTCTATCGGGTTGACCTAACTAATCGACTTGTTTACCCCAATACAGCACCAAATCACAAATTTCATGTAGATTCTTTTATATAAAGCATTTTTAACCATATTAAAACATGTGTCAACATCAACTAACAAATTTCTAACTAAATTAACATGCATTTCTCAATATGAGATCATCACAACCTACTTTTATCCATTTTCATGCTTTTTACTCAAATCATGTCATTTAGTATCCAAATCATACATACAACTGCATATTTTCATGTCTACATACAGAGTTAAACTAGAGGTAACATATAACATGCAGGGATATTTACTAAACATTTTAGAAGCAAGAATCACTTACTTATTGTAGGAAAAATCCTCTTAAAAATAGAAATTCCATCTATGGAAATTCTTAGCTTTGAAAACCTTAAACTAAATATTAAATTCAAACATCATACCAAAATCCTATCAAAATTTAAAATCTTAAAAACTAAATCGAATGTTCATAAACCTTAAATAGAAGCCAAAAATAGGGAAAGAGTTAAATTGGACTACTCAGCCTTTTTCCCACAATCTAACTCTGCCTTTTTCCCACAATCTAACTCTGCCTTACTTGAGAATCAAAATAAAGAGCTAGAGACAGGATCAAAAGAGTGTGCAAAAATAGAATGACAAGGCTCAAAGTGTGGGAGAAAGAGAGAGAATGCAAGACTTAGGAGAATTTGGTGGCTAAAAGAAAGGTGAAATGTAGGGATGAGTGGGGCTATTTATAGCCAACCAATTATAGGGAGTTACTAAAGGTTTAAAAATCGACCGTTTGAGTTCAATCAGAACAGACGAATTTTGTCTAGGATTTGCTAACCTCTTGTCCAGAGCTCAAATGGTGTCTTTGAAGAATTCAAGTCAATTAGACCCAAATTAGTATTTACGAATGGGGTAATAGGAAGGTCAGCGTAGAAGGAATCTTCCAACTACTCATAAGCATGCATGAGAATCGTGCAAAGGAGAGAGGAGAAAGGAGATAAAGCCGAGGTCATCTCTCTCCCTTATTTGTCCCAATGACCGCTAGATTAAATCGAGGTAATATTTCAAGTTAAATGCATCATAAAAATGATTAGGAATCTATTAGGGACAATCTCGCATAGGTTGGTAAGGTTTCAATTTAGCGTAAGGGATTTTTCAAAAAGATCAAGCTAAAAAATATGACTAGCTCGACAAACCAGTCAATGGGTTTGAGTTTACCAGTCGACTGTTCAACCACCAGTAACTTGATTTTCCACAACCAGTCAATCAGTTTAGTTGAGGAACCCAGATTGGCTAAAACGACAAACTAGTCAATCAATTCATGAAACCAGTCGATGGGTTTGTCTGTAAAACTCAATAAACTCTATTTTTCAAAATGATTTCAAATAAAACTTCATCCTAAACCAAATCATAACATTAAACTAAAATCAAAGGCCCAAAATTGACATAATTCACATTTAACCATCATACAAAAATATGGGGTATTACATAATTATCCTCATATATTGTTCAAACAAAAACCCCAAAACTAAGCCTAAAAGGGTATAAAATATGTAAAAATATGTATTCATCACTAATTTCCCCAAAAATGTAACAAGACCACCTAATAACATGACACCTAATCATTTAAGTATGTATACATAGGGATGGAAATATGCCTCGAACCCAACCTAAACTCACCAGGCCACTAGATCCGCCTTATTTTTAGTAAGTCTAGATACATAATTTTTGGACCCGATGGGTCCAGACTTATATAAACCTAAATGGTTTGGGTTTGGGTCCAGTAATCCTAGACCCAACCCTAACCCACTACACTCATTTAGTATATATGTATGTGTACATATATACATAAATAAATACATACTAATATTATGCTTATCATCCTTGTCGTAATCTTGTTTGAACTTTTTATTTATTTATTTAATTTTATTTTATTTTTTATATTTATTTTTTAAGCAATATGTATAATATTTTATTCCAAAAGCATTAAAACACTATTTAAAAAGTTAAAGTAACTATTTTAAAATATTTATCTTTTCACTCAGAGGATTTTTTTGAATAAAAAATAGATCTTAAGTTATATAAAACATAAATGTATTTGTATATACATATATATATATTATTAAAAATAATAAAAAATAACATGACTTATTTACTTGCTAGACGTAGTGGGTCTAGGTCTGAAGCTTTGAGACCCAAAGCGTATAGGTCTAGGTAATGCAAATAGGCTTAGGTTTGGTTGAACCTAACTGAGACCCAACCCATTGACATTCTACGTATACCCCCTATAGGGTAAAAATATACCGAGATACCTATAAAGTATAAAAGGGCCTCCCAAACCTCACATGGGACACTCAACATCACGAAAAAGAAAAACATCGAAATGGTACTAAGTGAATACTACAACTATACTCGGGTAACAACTCTGAGTGCTACTGGTCCCGACTCAAGATCTTATATTTTAATTGATTAATATTTAATTATAAAGTTAGGTCAAACAAGAACTAAGGCTTACTGAATATCACTTAGTCACTTCTATAAACGTAAACCAACTATTTTATTAAATTCCGATATTATCTATGCACTTAATCCACAGAGAAAATAAGCCCCAAACCATTTAGAGCACAAATGTTGACCAACATGCCATTAAGGCCCAACTGAATATATAAGACATTAAAGCCAATGAAAGATTATCGACGCATTAAAGTACAAGACAGATTATGAGGCATTGAAGCACAAGTTATGTACCATAAAAGACCTATTTTCAATTTAAGATCATTATTAATTCTAATTATTCAATACAAAGGTTAATGGTCAACACGAAGTCACTAGTCAGCAAAGATCAATAGTTAGCCAAGTCAACAGTTGACCAAGGGTTAACATCGTTAAAATGGTATAAATGCACATAAAATAGCTAAATATGCCCCTAAAGTCAACTAACTTATCCTAGCTTTAAGATAGGTATATTTTATACTAAAAAGGCTTACACTTGGCCAATTATTTTTTTCAGATGAGCATTAAACATAGGTATAAGGTATAAAATACTAAGGTTACTGAATGTGTCCAAATATCTTTTGTTCGCTTAATATTTTTAATATATTATTGTAAACTTACTTATAAAAATAAGAAAAATAAGTAAAATTTAAATAATAATATATTTTTAAAAGTTTTAAATAAATAATAAGACATGTTTATCTTATTATTTTCATAACTAGTTAATATAGAATTTGATTTTGTCGGGTCGGGTTGGGTTGATGGTGGGTTACGGAATGGAATCGAATCGGATTATTCATATTCAAATCATCAATGAATCGGATTAATTTTTTTATCAGATTTAAATTATTTTAGGTTGATGAATTTATTAAATTGTATCGAATTAAATTTTATACAATCAGATCAATTCAAACAAGTCGGATCAATTTTTACCGGCCAACTTTTAACCACAGTAGTCGGCGGTGGAGCTATGGACCGATTAGACCGGACCTTTTTTTTTGGTTGGAATCCAAACTTAGGAGTTGGATCTACATTCTACACTCCCAGCTGGGCGATCTTGCTTTCTTAATCCGAGTTCAGCGTCCATTTTTTTTTCCAAACCGGGAAAAGAGAGGGAAAAAACACCGGACCCACCACACCCCTCCCTCTCCTTCCCTGATCCATCATGTTCTTGCTGCAAGAACGTCTCTTTCTTTCCCAACAGTTTCCCTGGGCCTGGCTAATCATCTGACCTTTTTTGTCCATGTTATCTCTCTCTCTCGATCTCGACTAATTTCCTATGCTTTTTTCCTTTTCTCCTCGCTTATAGTCTCATTTTACTCCTATATAAGTACCGCTTTTTTTGGCTTTCAGATTTCTGAAACACCATTTTGTGTAAGTGGTCTTTTATTCTAGAAAGCAATCAATACCAGACGAAAGCCTGTCAAGTTCCTCACTTTCTTTCAAGCGTAAACCCAGTTTCCTATTTTAGCAAAAAACTTTGCTTTCTGCTGCAGGATTAAAATCAATCAGCAACAAACAAAACAGCTTTTTTTAAAGGCTAATCTTCAGAGAAGCTCTGAAAAATCAGCAATGATTCGTCTTCGTTTTGGGGTCCTTATCGTTTTCTCCTAGAAGTGGACCATTTTTTTGTAGCGTCTTCTTATCATCAAATACTGCCAGTGGCGAACCAAAAAAAAAATGGTTTAACCACTTGGGTGGAGACGGAAGTGAATTGAGGGCGGATTTGTCTCTGGATATGTTTGAGTTATAGTGTGTGAGAGTGGTGGTCAAGAAGGGATATTTGGGTTGTTCCGTTGGTCGATTCCTTCGACTTCAATTGCGTTGATTGAAGATCAGTAATGAAAACGTTGCTTAAGGAATTGTGTCTAACTGGTGGCTGGTCTTATGGTCTTTTTTGGCGTATTCATCAGCCAAATTCCATGTAAGTTCGCTTCTTGCTGTATTTGTGTCCCGTCCTTTTTGTAGGATTCTTCGTGTACTTAGTTGTTGGGTTGGGAATTTATTTCATTTTGGTGGAGGAAACCTGATTCATTTTCTGTCTTCCTTCTACCTAAAAGTAGCTATGTAATCTCCCTTTCAAGATTCAATTTCTTTTTTCCTGCTTCTGATAATAAAAAATCTTGGTTTCAACTCTCGGAGGTTTTCCCTGCCTTGTACATGTAAAAAATGCCCCAAAAATGTGTATCATTTCAATTTTTGCTTCAATAACACTAGACAAAATTACAAATTTTACTGTTGTGCAGAGCAGTAAAGAATTGGTTAGGGATAGCATTTAGTAAACTTTTTGTCCTGAGGAATTTTAAGTGTGAGGGTAAGTGCAGTACTGTCATACTACAAGTAAGGTTGCTTATTTTATTACTATCAATTTTGACATTTTCTGAGCAACAGGTTGCTAACTTTAGAAGATGCCTACTATGAGGAGGAGCATATTAATGGTAGTTTAATTGATGATATGCTCTTGCAAGTCCACGTGCTTGGTGAAGGGTATGTTTGCTTAAGATAGTCTCAGAATCTGTCTCCTTTTCATATTTTCTTATCCAAATGGTTGTTTGAAAGTGAAAGGTTAGCTGGCATATAAAATGATGGCTCTCCCTGATATCAGTATTAATTGATTATCTTGTTCAGGACGATTGGCCAGGCTGCATTGAATGGGAAACACAGATGGATGAAAAACCACATGTTTGAGGTCCGTTAATATTGGTTAATATAACTTTTACTTTGTTTCTTCCCTGTTTTCTTGCTTAGATATGTTCTTAATCAGGCCTATTTTAATCAAAGAATAATAAGATTTTCTTGAATCCTTTTCTTGATGATATATATTTAATTTTGTTTTCCTCTGAGACAGAATGATGGTGCCCAGTTCTCCAACCATTTTTTCGCTGGAATCAAGGTACTTGTTGTAACGGTCTTGTATATGCAATATTCTTCTAGTTCTAGTTTTGGTGGTTGGTACTAGTAGCTTTTTAGATAACTTAAGTCGTGGTTCTTATACCTAATGCAGTTTTCTGTGGGTCGTTCAGAAACAGTCTGTCTGCTACTAGAGTAAAACTTGACAGCGGCTATATTGAAGATCATCGAAATTTATTTTGCAGACAATTGCAATAATTCCCGTGGAAGCACGAGGTGTTGCACAATTTGGGTCAGTAAGCGAGGTTAGTGCTAGGGAACCTGTGACCTGTTTCTTTTGAGGAAGTGCTTACTCTTTACAATTTTTCAGTGTACTTAAGAAATGCCTCGTATATATGCATTTGAAACCTTAATTTATCTGTTACCAACTGATGCATCAAATTACACTGAAATTGATTTTGGTTTGTAGATTTTGGAGACCCTAGAATTTGTGGATCAAACTAGAAGACTTATGCAAGGAACAGATGATTTTGGACCTTCAGATGTTCCATATTTGTCCTTGAATAGGGACGGAAATGAGCTGTCTGCTTCCATTCCCTCTTCTGGGAATTCCTTCTACAGTGATCTCATGCTTTGTCAACTACCTTTGCCTGCTGTCCAGCTTGAGGGTTCCTCGCCTTGGATGAATGCAATCGGCAACTTACAGTGCGACTCAGCGTTTGAGCCGTCATACTTTGCTGGACCCACTCTTATGGAAGGCCTGAGTCATGAATACAGCTCGAGTAAAATAATCAGCGGTCAAAGTTTAAATGGTTTAGGCCATGAGAGTTACATGGAAAATGGAGGGGGGCCTCACACCCTATGCACATCAGCCGACGAACTCAAGCCGGTTGATCTGCTACCCTCATCTTTGTTTGATTCATTCGAGGCAGACGATCTTTCTGAAAAATGGCCCGTCGCTTCAGCGGGGCGATGTGTTGCTGGGTTGGATAACAATAACATGGTGTCAACTAATGTGCCACAAGCTGTAGGCCTGGCGCAAAATGCACCTCTTTGTGGCGTTCATCCTGCTTACTCTCCACAGAGTCTAGTCACTAATGTATCTGATCCTTGCAGTAGAGGAAAATCTTTGGACGTACCTGCCATCAATAATACTGTCCTATTTGACTCAGATTTTGGGGGCGCAGAAGTGGGAGGAGATACTACGATTCCGTTGGCTGACAACAAAAACGTGTTGCCAGCTAACAGCAGTGTCTCGGAATGTGTGTCCAAGGTTGAAGGTGGCTCTGAATTAGGCCAGTTCAGGGGATTGTTCTCTGAACCAGGTCTTGATCAATTCTTAAGTAGTGCTAGTGCAGCAGCTGGCACGAGTCCCGTTACCCAGTGTGGTCTAGATCAGGATCCATCAAGTACCTCAGCTAAAAGGAGAAAGATGGAAACGCTAAACCCTTTGATCGAGATCGAAATTGAACTTGCAATGGGCTCTGGGAGAACCGAGTCGGGTTGGAATTTCTGTAACCTGGAGAAAACACGCGATGTTAGAGAATCCAGCAAGCTGAAGCCTCAAGTGGGTTCGTGGATTGATCGCAGCAGCAGCAGCAGCGGCAGCATAAGTGGGAAGAGCTACGAAAAAAATACATCCCAGGTGCCTCATAAGAAGACGGAAGAAGCTCCCAAGGTTACCAAGAAAAAAGGTATCCCCAAACCAAGGCCTAAGGATCGTCAAATGATTGCAGATCGCATGAAGGATTTGAAAGAGATGATCCCCAATGGTGCAAAGGTGTGTGTGTGTGTGTGTATATATATATATATGTATATATTGTTTGAATAAGAAATGGCATTTTCTTTGCTGTGTTTAGTCGTTAGAAGATATATATTGATACCGATCCCGTTGATTTTACAGTGTAGCATCGATGCGCTGTTGGATCGGACCATCAAGCACATGCTTTTCTTAGAGAGCCTTTCCAAGTATGCGGATAAACTTAGATGTGTGAGTAATAAGCCCGTTGTATTATTTCGGCTCTCAGTAGTACTATGAACAAACTTGTGCTCTTGATAATATGGTAGACATTTCTTCTGATCAGATTAAAGAAAAGGGTCATCCTTGTTCACAGTTGAACGGCCAGGAGCACAACATTTTTCAACACCCAAAATCCTGTACTGTTGGGAATGGTGAGAACGCCAACTGTGCATGGGTTGTTGAAATTGGGGGTGAAACACCATGCCCAGTAAAAGTCGAGAACCTTAGTTACCCTGGTCTAATGCTCATAGAGGTAATAGAAGAAATGAAATCGTGGACTTTTTGTTTTGTTTATGTACGTGCTTCTTAACTAGATTTGAAATGAATTAGAAGTAGTAGAAATCTGCAACTGAAAACTGCTTCCTAGTCTAAAGTAAGTTTACTTTCAACATGTCACAGATGCTCTGTGATGATGGGGGGTTCTTCCTTGAGATAGCTGACGCCGTCCGGAGCTTTGGCCTGACTATCCTCAAGGGACTGCTTGAAGTTCGGGGAGCAAAAATATGGGCACATTTCATCGTCGAGGTAGAAGTTTTGTTGTCTTGCATGTATACGACAATAATTCTGCCTGCTTTTTATCATTGATTCTATTTACATTGTCATTGCCTATCGTATGAGGAGAGTGCATACTATAAACTACATGATGAAACTAATGATTCCTTTGATCCTTTTTGCAGACAAACAGACACATTGAAAGAGTGGACATAGTGATACCTCTTATTCGGCTTTTTCTAGAGACACCAACTAACAACGCGGACAACGCTAATTAATTATGAACCACCACCTCATAACCTTGTAAAACATGGAGAGGGGGTCCTCTCCCTCCTTTGAGCGACTACCAGATGCCTATAACGTCGCTTCCTGTCAGCTTGGCTCAAATGATTAGCCGACGAAAGAGCGTTAGATAGGTGAGCACCCCCTGACCTGCCTTGCGTACTGACATGAAGAAACACGGGGGCTGGCTGCGACTGCGACTGAAGGTAAAAGGAAATGAATTGGTTGGTTGGTTCGTATTAGATTGAAGCAACTGGAAACATAGAAATGGAATGGAGGGAGTACTTGTTTTTTTTTTTTAATTCAAAATGTATATATATCACCGTTTGTGTTTTGTAGTTTGTGTTGCTCTAGAATTAGCTTACCACAACTGTTTATGTCCTGCTCTAGAATTAGCTAGTGTATATAGTAGGCTAACTTCTCCCTGCCATATGATTGTTCCCAGTTTTTATGTAGTTGAAGAGAGGTATCTTTATCTCGTGGATTAGAAACTCGGCTTCGTGATTGATCTAACTATTCATCCGCTTCTTCATCTACCATTGCTAAGCTTTTATCTATCCGTGTGCAATGTCTCTATCCATATTGATACACAAAAGCTTCATTTGCCATCTCTTGGCGTCTCGTTTCTACATCCTTGTTTCTCTCAACACGCACACACACACACAATTCGTTTTTCTGCTCAAAGCTGACGAGGACTGTCCAATATGAATCGGTTGTACCATTCTTAGAGCATCTGCAAGACTGCAATGGCATCAAATAATGACTGAATCTCAAATTTGGGGAATCTCAATTTTTTTTATTTATAAAAATATCTATGTAAGTAATATAAAGTAATTCAAAAATACTCTCTTTAAAAATTTGAGGTACCTCAAGTTCAGAAAAAGGAGGGAAGAGAGGGGAAAAAATATGTTAATTAATTATATAAAATTATTAATTGATATTTATAGATTCATATAAATCAAAAGTTAAACAATATTTATAAATTGTAAATGATTGGTAATGTGATTAATAAAAATAATTTAGAGTTGTAAATTTGAGGTATCTGATACAGAGTATATAATTAAATTTAAGATAAATTAATAAAAGTAACAGAAACGAGAGAGAAAATAAGTAGATAGTATAATTGGGCGCCTCAAATATAAGACACCCATGTTAATGCTTTTATGGCATAATCTATTATCGCAAATTTTAAAAGTTGGTGTTGTTTATTTTATAATTATTTTTGTTTAATTTTTTGAAAATTGATTATTATTAATTTTACTTATTGAAAAAATAAAATAATTATGCTAAAATATTTCTAATATTTTCTTTCCTAAAATAAGCACTCATATTATTATACTTTCAACGTAATTTTTTTTATAATGAAACATAAGTACAACAATAATCAAATATTGATGCAAATATCAATAAACAATAATGAAGACAACTCCCGTGAAACCCAAGGCATCTATGAAAAAACATAAAGATAACCATGGTGAAACATTACAAGTTAATTGTGTCAAGAAATATCTCAACAACTATAGTAAAATATCACAAGTTAATTTTTTTAAGAATCATCACAAGAACTACGGTGATCGTGAAGGTAGCTCCGATATAATATAAAGGCGGCTATACTACACCAACACGGCTAAAATTGATGAAATATAACTAAATATTTATTGATATAGGGTGTCTGTAGTAATAATAGTGATATAAAGGTGAAATATAACGTCAAATATGATAAAATATAAACGCAACTATAGTAAAATTACAAATACAAGTACAATAAAATACCACGAATTAGTTTTCTTAAGAAATATATCACTAACTAATATTTGTGAAATATAACAAGGATGACGAAATTAAAACATAAAGACAATTATGATAAAATATCACATATAATAATAGTAATAAAACATCAAGAGTAATTTTACATAATAACTTGTGTAAGTTAGAGATATAGTAATATACATATCTATTTAAAGAAAGGAAGGAAAACTCTGAAATATTATAGTGTAATTCTTTTATTTAATTTTTAAATAGCTCAAACTAAATATAAATTAGTTATAAAAAGACTAGATCCGGAGTTGATTGAGCCAACTAAAGCCCCGCAACGAGAGCTCCCTCAGCTCAAAACTAAGAACCGGCATAATGATTTCATGTGTGTTTGACCTTTTACGGTTTTACCTATATAGAGATGCCGATTGGCGTGAAATGATATGTGTATATCTTTTCGTATTTTTCTCCGCCCTGCAGGACCCGATTATAAGTTATGATTGTGGCTTACGACTCAAGCCATTTATTTCTTATATTATATAGCTCTCACAAAAGAGGGAACGCCTCTATATTTATGATTGCCTGTGGCTGTGAGTTGTTATAGATAACTATTTATATAGGGAGAAAGAGTGCTACGGGGCGCGAAAAGCCTCCTGTACCGTCGGTAGGTCCCTTCTCCAACTTTGATTAGGGTATTTATTTATAGTTTTTATATCCAAAACTTTTAAACGTATTATAAATAAAAAAATTATTAAAATAATTTATTTGATAAAAAAAATAATAAATCAATTCAGTTTCATTTGATTTGATTTAATGATTTTATACCATATTCAATTAATACTTTACAATTTTAATAATATTTAAGTATGTAATAAAAATATTAATAAAAAAGTATAAAATTTATTAACGTTAATTTATTTTTAGTAAATATGTATACACATTATTTATCAGATCAAATATTATTTATATTTTTTAAATTAAATATTCAATTATTTTAGACTTTTTATTTGACGGAACGATTATTTGATCCAAAAAAGATATTAGATTAGTTATTTAATTACTAGAATAAGATTGATTTAGATATCAGATTATATGAATTACTCCGGTAACAATGGTATTAGAGGGTTGTAACAACTAATATGGATTAAATATTCAGATCAATATGACCCGTTATTATATATTTCAATCCAAAACTCAACCACATATTTCAATCTATTATGAAACAAATTGATTTTTTGATTCAACCCATAAATCTTTTAATATTTCAACGTAATAACCTATATTTTTGACATAAAATATATATGTTTTGAAAATTCAAACTTGGCCCGGGATACCTTGATTATCTAGCTACTTTATGTTTCAAAGTCAGATTCTCGACATCAATGCCATTCCTAGACTTTGATATCATTCTTATTGAATCCTTAGGCCTTCGATAGGAGCGGATTCAATGACATGCTTCCTTATGCATCCTCCCGAGAATCTTCATACAAAATTGAGCCACATTCTTATCTTAGGAAATAGAACTGAGCCTTTCTTCACATTTGGAGTCGAATGTATATTCTTTGTTTCACAATATATGTCACTTTTAGTTTAAACACGCTAATTAAGAAATAATAAATTTGAAAAAAAATGTATAAAATAATTAATATAGCTTCATATAAATATTTTTTGTCAACTTGATCATTAGTAGATATGTAGTATTTGAATTATATGAGCTTCCTTAATATGATTTATATTGTTTAATATTTTTTTTTAAGTAACATGTATTGTAAAACAACATTATAGTACAATGAACTAATGAACCATAAATGCAAGTAACTTGTATTAAACATTTTTATTTCTTGAAATAGTCATTACAATTAACGTTATTTAATTTAAGAATACATATAATGAATATATCATAGTTGTAAGTGAGTTGTATTGTAGTATTTGTTTTCACAAATACTGTATGTGAATAATAATTATGCTTAAAAAATTTCATGAAATACATGTACATTATATACTTGTGATATGCATAACATTTTTCCTTTTTGTAAAATTAAACTTATATTCGTTGAATCAAGAAAACACTCTCCATATTAATAAGTTAATACTTTATTGATTACTTTAAAAAATTTCATGGTCCTAATATTATTAACTTATAGAGGCTTTGCGATGTAAAGATGTAGCAGTAGCATTTAAGTCAACAGAAAGAGGTCATTTGCTTTTTATGTAAGATAAATAAAAAAATTAATTCATTGTAAAAAAAATATTCATGGATTGCTTTTCCTCGGTGAAAGATATGAATTTCAAATGACTATAGATCTAGTAATGAAAATACGGGGGTAGTAAGAAGGGCTATTTTTAGAAGTTCAGAAAATGCATATCATGAGAATCTTTTTAAAGTCTTAATCAATCGTATATATTTAAAAAAAATTGCTAGTCTAAGCTTTGCTTGAGAAATAATTTATGTGGCGAAACACAACTTTTTAACCATAAGATTTTAAAATTCATACTACTTTTAATAAATTTATTTTTTAAGTAGAGTAAACTAACCAACTAAAATAAGCAATGGTCAATTACAATCATACTGTTAGAATATATGACAATATATTTTGTATCTTGTATATTTGGATAGTCAATATTTAGTTCCTGTTTTGTAGGTAATTAGTTCCTAATGACTAGCCTTAATTTATGTTGTAAACTATGTATATATATGGCGATTGATGCCACTGAGTAAGGGGAAAAAACAACTTCTTTCATGGTATCAGAGCCCTAGGGAAAGATCTTGACTTTTTCTTGGATTTTCTTCCGCTCCATAGCTCTGTTCCTGCCTTCTTGTTGCTTCTTCTATCTTCTTCTCATCCTCCATGGCTGACTCCAAATCCTCTTTTCACCCTGCACTTGTAGTCTTGAACATCAAGAACCTTCTTCCCATCACACTCGAGATGGAGAAAGTTCATTACGCAACATGGGAATAGCTATTCAAGATTCACGCAAGGTCTCATAGAGTCCTCTGTCACATCATTCCTCCAGCCAGTAGCACAGACAAGGCGTCTCAGACCGAGGAAGAGAAGGAACTGTGGGCAACTCTTGATGCTATGGTTCTCCAGTGGATTTATGCCACTATCTCACATGATCTTCTCCACACCATTCTTAAATCTGACACTACGGCCATAGCTGCCTGGAATAGGTTGTGTGATATATTCCAGGATAACAAACACTCTCGCGCCGTCACACTTGAGTATGATTTCACCCACACTGACATAGAGAGTTTTCCCAATGTCTCTGCTTACTGTCAACACCTCAAATTGTTGGCAAATTAACTCAAGAACGTCGGGTCTCCGGTTGACAATAATTGACTGGTTCTACAATTGGTGTTGGGTCTCAATGAGTCTTACAAAGGGGTCGCCACACTTATTCGTCAAAGTGATCATCTGCCCCAATTTTATCAAGCAAGGTCCATGCTAGTGCTTGAAGAAGCCGGCCTTAAGAAGGCGGCTCAGACAATGGCCTCCTCTGCCATGGTGGTTCGTGATTCCGAGGAGTCCCCAGATGTCGCAGAACAGCCCTCTTCTCACCGCCACAATAATGGTGGGAAAATGTCTCACAATCGTGGCAATAATGGCAAAAACTGCAATAACTCCGGTTGCCGTGGTGGTGGCAAAGGCGGTTCTGGTGGAAGCTCCGGTGGTGGGGGAAAACCCGGCGGCAACAACAACCGGCATGGTGGCCAGCAGCAAGCCCAAAATCAGTGGCCACAGGGACAGTCGTGGATGTAGTGGGTTGCTCCATCTTATCCCTTTCCTTCTACTCCATGGGTCAGGCCCACTTTTCAACCTAACCAGCGCCAACAGGCTGGTTTACTTAGGCCATAATCGCAGCAGGCTTACTCAACCAGTGGACCTAATCCAACGGATATAGAAGCTGCGATGCACACCCTTGGTCTCACTCCTCCTAATCCAAATTGGTATATGTATATGGACACTGGTGCCACTTCCCATATGACATCCGCGCAAGGTAATCTCACGTCTTATTTTAATTTGAGCAATAATCGTGGTATAAAAATTGGTAATGGTCAGTCTATTCCAATTTGTGGTTACAGTCACACAAATCTAGAGTCTCCCCATCCTCCCTTAGCCCTCAAAAATGTCTTCCATGCCCCCCAACTTATCAAAAATTTAGTGTTAGTTAGAAAATTTACAACTGACAATTATGTTTCTATTGAATTTGATCCGTTTGGGTTTTCTGTGAAGGATTTTCAGATGGGGAAATGTCTAATGAGGTGTGAGAGTCGGGGTCAGCTTTATCCCTTCACCAAGACACATGTCGAGTCTCCATCCACCTTTGCTGCTTTAACTCATTCTATGTGGCATGCTTGCTTGGGTCACCCGGGAGATAATGTTTTAAGCTCTCTTAGGAAGAATAAATTTATTGAATGTAATAATTCTAGACATTCTAGTTTTTTTCATTCATGTCCTCTTGGAAAACACATTAAGTTACATTTTCATCCTTCAAATTCTAGTACTATTATGCCATTTGATATTGTTCATACTGATCTTTGGACATCTCCTGTTTTGAGTTCTGCTGGTCATAGATATTATATCTTATTGTTGGATGATTTTTTGAATTTTTTATGGACTTATCCATTAGCCAATAAATCTGATGCATATTCCACTGTCCAAAATTTTAGCAAATTCATCCGAACTCAATTTGAAAGGGATATCAAGAATATTCAATGTGATAATGGTAAAGAATTTGATAATGGGCCTTTTTGGGATTTCTGTAAAACGCATGGTACTTCTTTTTGCTTGTCTTGTCCTCACACTTCCCCACAAAATGGAAAAAGCCGAAAGAAAAATTAGTACGATTAACAATGTTGTCCGTACTCTTCTTGCTCATGCTTCTTTACCCTATTCATTTTAGCATCATGCTTTGCAAATGGAAACTTACCTCCTCAATATTCTTCCTCATAAGCTCTTAAACTATCAACCCCCCATTCGGGTTCTATATCAAAAAGATCCAACATATTCTCATCTTCGGGGTGTTTGGGTGTTTGTGTTATCCCCTATTTCCTTCTACTACTATAAACAAACTCCAACCCCGCTCCACTCCGTGTGTATTTTTGGGTTATCCATCTAATCATCGAGGTTACAAATGCTATGACTTGTCTTCTCGAAAGATCATCATTAGTCGTCATGTCCTTTTTGATGAAACTCAATTCCCCTTTTTGAAGGTCCATACCCCCACAAATAACACATATGAATTCTTGGATGATGGCTTGTGTTGTCTCCATATATGGGTCATTATTTTTCTTCTGATTCTTCTGATAATAATTTGCCCACCCCTGGCCAAATTCGCGAGCCCAGTTCTCCTCTTCCTCAACACGGCCTAGACCAAGTGCCCAATTCCCCTCCTCTTCTTGGCTCACCTACGCTGCCCAGCACAGCAGGCCCCGCGTCTGCCCAGCTTCAAGGCCATGATGGGCCGTCTCCAACCAACCCAGACCATCATGCTACATCTTCTCCTCCTAGCCCAACTCCTCCTCCTCATCCAAGCCCTCTGCCCAGACCTGTCACACGCAGTCAACATGGGATTTTTAAGCCCAAAAAGACCTTCAATCTTTTTTCCTCGGTTTCTAAATCCCCACTGCCCCATACACCTGTGTCTTCACTTCGTGACCCGAATTGGAAAAAGGCTATGGATGATGAATATGATGCTCTTATTAAAAATAAGACGTGGGAGTTGGTGCTCTGTCCGGCTGGTGTTAATGTAATTCAGTCTACGTAAATTTTTGCTCATAAAGAAAAATCTAATGGTTCTTTTGAGAGACACAAAGCCCGTCTTGTAGGTGATGGAAAAACTCAACAGGTTGGCGTGGATTGTGGACACTTTTATCCCGGTAGTCAAACCGGCTACCATTCGCATAGTTCTCAGTCTAGCTTTATCTAAAGCATGGTCAATTCATCAACTTAACGTTAAGAATGCTTTCTTACATGGAGAACTGAATGAGACTGTCTACATGCATCAACCTATGGGATATCGGGACCACGACAAACCCGATCATGTGTGCCTGTTGAAAAAGTCTCTCTATGGTCTCAAACAAGCTCCTCGGGCTTGGTACATGAGATTTGCTGATTATGTTCATACCCTCGGTTTTTCTCACAGCACTTCAAATCATTCTCTTTTCTTTTATCGAAAAGGTAAATCTATGGCTTATCTTCTGTTATATATGGATGATATTCTTTTGACTGCTTCCTCTGATGAGCTACGTAAGTCTATTATCACCCTTCTTAGCTCGGAATCTGCTATGAAGGACTTGGGAGAGCTTAGCTATTTTTTGGGTATAGCTGTGACCTGCCATGCAGGTGGTTTATTTTTGTCTCGAAAGAAGTATGCAATCAAGATTATTGATCAGGCTGGCATGTCATCGTGTAAACCGTCCCCTACTCCGGTTGATACTAAACCGAAGCTCAGTGCTACTTCTAGCACACCATGTGAGGATCCGTCTCTTTATCGGAGCCTTGCGGGGGGTCTGCAATATCTTACATTCACGAGACCCGATATTACTTATGCCGTGCAATAGGTGTGTTTATTTATGCATGATCTGAAAACTGAGCACATGCACGCACTCAAGCGTATATTGCGCTACATTCAGGGTACTCTTGATCATGGACTTCACCTATATCCATCTATTATTTCCATTCTTGTCTCATATACAGATGCCGATTAGGGAGGATGTCCAGACACCAAACTATCTACATCTGGTTATTGTGTTTTTCTTGGTGATAATTTGATCTCCTGGTCAGTTAAAAGACAAGCTACCTTATCCTGTTCGAGTGCAGAAGCTGAGTACCGAGGGGTGGCCAATGTGGTTTCAGAGTCATGTTGGTTGCGGAATCTACTTCTGGAACTTCACTGCCCGATCCAAAAGGCTACGTTAGTTTATTGTGACAATGTTAGTGCCATATATCTTGCTAGTAACCCTGTGCAACATCAGCGCACTAAACATATTGAGATGGATATACATTTTGTTCGGGAAAAGGTGGCTCACGAACAGGTTCGAGTGTTACATGTTCCTTCCCGTCATCAGATTGCAGACATATTCACCAAGGGGCTTCCTTTGGTACTCTTTGAAGATTTTCGGGACAGTCTCAGCGTTCGCACACCTCCCGTTTCGATTGCGGGGGTCTGTTAGAATATATGACAATATATTCTGTATCTTGTATATTTGGATAGTCAATATTTAGTTCCTGTTTTGTAGGTAATTAATTCCTAATGACTAGCCTTAATTTATGTTGTAAACTATGTATATATATGGCAATTGATGCCACTGAGTAAGGGGTAAAAAACAACTTCTTTCACATACCTTAATATTTCATGCACTTTTTAAAAGACAAAAATTTAAGGGGTGAATTTTGTACTTATAAATAACATCTAAAACTAATTTTTACTCCAAAATAGTTCGGGGTTTGCTTTGAAAATTAGAAAGGACATTAAAGACTTTACTTGAATCTTTATATCATAAGGGTCCAGGAAGGTGGTCAATGTTCATGCAAATAACATACAAATAAAACTAATGTCTAAATTTGTAGCTTGATAGTTTAAAACCACTTTTGGAAATTATAAACGACTTTAAAATATTTGAAGTGAAATAGTGGCCATCGAAGAGGAAATTAGCCATCGTCTCTAGGTTACTTGATGTACCAGACAGCAAAGTGTCCGTCTGTTTCCATGGTTGTCGACACAACCTCATGCCAAAAGAATAAATTGTATTACGGCAGAATTAATTGATTACATTAGAAATAATATAGTGCAAAATTGACGTGGATTAGGCTAACAAATAATTGATTGCAGCTAAATGTACTCGGCTACAAATTTAAAAATTCCTAGAATATTTCAATGTCAGTTACGGGCAAAAAAAAAGGCAAAACCATTATTTTTTAAATATTTAGAAAATAAAAGTAGAAGAAAATGATTAAAAAAATTATATATATGTATATATATACACACACATATACATTATATATATATATATATATATATATATATATATATATATATATATATATATATATATATATATATTAAAAATAGACCAAATCTACTTAAATTAGGAGAGAAAAATAAAATACATATATATATATATATATATATATATAATTACTATCTATATTAGTTGATATAAACTATTAATAATTTTATTTTAAAAATATTAATTAAATACTAAAAAAATTTAAAATACTTTTAGAACGACACCTAGACATCGTTTTTGCGTCGCAAGCCAAACTTTATCCTTTATCACTTGCCTCCCATGCATGTCACGGCATGATTATGTAATATTAAACTAGTTTGTCACAGACGTTATAAACACGTTTAAATTTTAAAGTGCTATAATAAAATAACGGATATTAGTGAAGGCAATTAATAGCTTATTTAGAGTTACTTATCAAAAGTAGTTATCTATGATAACTACTTATTTTAGAAATTTTTTAGCTAAAAAAGTTTCTAAAATAGGTATTTATCATGGATAACTAATTTTAATAAGTAACTCCAAACATAGCATAAGTCTATTGTAGGTATATCAATGAATGTTCGACTTAAATATTGGGAATTTACATGATGTATACAATTTTATTTATCCTAGTACTTTTATGAACCATATAAAATAAATTATATTTCATTGTTAGTGTAATATTTCAATTTTTCCTAACTCTAATTATAATATAATTAAATGTACAATTTATCTCAAAATTTTCTAATATGATTTTCTAAGTCTTCTGTAACTCTTTTAACCACTGTAAAATTTTTTTATATTTTTATACAATTTATCTAATATTAATATTTTTTTGTTAACTCATTTTAAACATTCAAATTATTTCTAAGATTGTTTTTCATATCACATTCTTTCATTTCAATGCTTTTTGCATAATTTTCATCTTTCCATTAATTATTTATTTATGTCTACGGATAGATTTTGTTTATTTGCAAAAAACTATACAAAATCATAATTTATGTGATTTTTTTCTCTAAAATGTTTCTTACTCGTTTCGACTCCTCTAAAAATTTTGCACACTTTGAAAATTATTTTGCACTTAGATGTGCGCCCTGCACATTTTTCTATTCAACTTTTCCTTCCGTTTTGCTTTGACACAAAAAAAAATTCATTTTTACGGCGAATGATTTATCCGTTTTAATCCATTTGAGCCCAAAACGTTTTTTGAAGTCAAATATTTTTACATAATTGGCTTTCTAAAATTATTTTGCTCCTTTTGAATCTTTCCATAGCCTTTGTTATTTTTTTCCTCTTGTTTGTGGATTATCTATTTTTTATGTTTTTACTTATTTTTCATTCGTCAAGATTCAAACAATCTCCTATACCTAATATTTTTATATATTTGGGTTTCCAAATTTATTTTACACAATTTCATATATTTTCATAATTTTCAAAGACCGTTTGCTATTCTATATCTATAAATACCTATTCTTAGACATTCTTTATACTTTAAATCATTAAATTAAATCTAACTAGCTTCCTAACCATCTAGTTGGGTCATAAGTAAACCGTAACTAGCTTTGATTCCATCATAGTTGAATTTGGGTTAACAAAAATCCTCACCTAAAGTACATAATCATCATTAACTTTGTGCTTAAAGTTAAACCTATATTTAAACCCTTCATTGAAATGTCATGCAAGAAACATTAAGCAAACTATTTGCCTATCATTTCGGTCCTAAATTTTCTCATTTCTCAAACCCTCCATGCATGTGTTTTTGTCTCATGCATATCATGACCTATTGTTGCCTTTCCAAAACAAAATATATGATGAGAAGCAACCTCACTTACCTCCCTAATTGAGGCCTTTGAATTTCCCATTTCCCAATTTGTTTTCTCATCTTTCTTTCCTTATTTCTCTTGCCCAAACTTCCGTTAACACTCTCCAACTTATTCCTTCAACTTTGTCCATAAAATCACATGGTGTCCCCCATTTTTCCTTACGTGCAACTAGCTGGTCGCCTAGATGGGTTGATTGTCAAGACCACTTACGATGCTTTAGTTGCTTCATTTCTCAACCATTTTCTCTTATTTTTTGTGGGATTGGAATCCTTTCATTGCATACTACAAGAATCACTTAACCCTACTCTTTAAACCATGGCTTTGGACCCCTTTTTAACCACAAATTTTCCTCCTTAGTAAGCCAAAAAACAAATTGTACTACATTTTTGTAGGAGTTCCCTTGCATAACCTTGATGTGTGTTTCTATGGCTTTTTTTAGCTTCCCTCCACTCTCTTTTTCATTGGTTTTGTGTCTTTCAACCCCCCACCAACACAGGCACACAAATGCCAACCCTTTTCCATCCTTTTGTTTCTTGGCTTGTGGCGGCAAGTTTTAGATGGTATTTGGGGTAGTTGTATGCCATGTTATAGGCATTTCTACATCCTTGTTACTGCATTTTGCTAGCACCCCAACATTATCTCCTTCCTTCTCCTTTATTCCTTATTTAATTGTTAATTTTAGTATTTCTAACCTCTTGTGTTAATTGTTTGAAGGTGATCAAGATATGGCAGAAGGAGAAATTAAATATGACTTTATTTGGATAGCTAGAATATTAGCTTAAGAATAAGCTTTTACTTACTTTATTTATATAGATTTTATGTGTTAATATTTATCTTAAATATTTTAGCATATGTGAGCATGTTGTGTGCGTGTGTATAATTTCCATGATGAGAAGGCTACTTTATGTTCTAGCATGGTTTTATGTTTAAGTCTATGCTCTTATATTGATTAGCATGGTGTTGTTTTATGATGTTATTTTATGTGAAAATACATAGGTAGAAGACATACTATAAATTATGCCTATGTGTATGATTGGTATTATATGGTTATAACTTTTATGAAGCATTTTGAATAAATTTATTATTTGGTATCGTTATATTTACATTTTTATGAAGATAAGCATGCTTGGGTTAATTTTGGTGAAGTATGTTTTTTTTAAAATTTGAATTTAGACACTGCTAAAAGAATTTTTGTCATTATAGTTAAATTTTTTAAGAACATAGGTCACCATTGTGTTCATTAGGTCATTTACATAAAATTATATATATTATAAGTCTTAATTTGGGTTTGGTTAACTTAAGTTATGGTGTCAATAAGTTTTGAGGTAAATTAAGTAAATTGGATGGTATTTTAGTATTTTTCACATGTTTATATCCCTTGGGGGTGTTTGAACTTGTTCTAGGTAAGTAGGGGTATAATATTGTTGAGTAGTTAACCTTATTTAGTAATGGTTAGAATAAAATAATTAATTAAATTAAAAGGGCTTCAAATGAGTATAGAAATGTAAAGGTAGTTTGGTCATTTTATGTACTAATCTTAAAGTCTAGAATCTGAATTTTGAATTGAAGTAACCTTACAAGGATCATGGAGTATACCCTTAAGTTTGGGTTGATGATAGGATTCATTAGTAAAGTATCTCCTTAAACAAAAGATTAAGGTTAAATAAGGACATTTTAGTCTTCTCATTCTCATTATGGGTACCTAAATCCATGTTTGGCTTCAAGTTTTCCATAATGGATTTATAAGTATAAACATGAGTTAATATGTTTAATTTAATAATTAGATTAGGGATTGTTTAGGGCATTAACTAATTTTGTAAGTGTTAAAATAAATGTGTAATTGTTTTATTATTACACACCTAATCTCCTTTATTATTTGACCTTAGAATAGCTCTAATAGAATGCTTAATAAATAGAGGTTGAAGTGAATTCACCCAATTGACTAAGTGGGGTCATACATTGGTAAATGTTCGCTATTCTTGATAATAAAATATTAATATTAAAGTAGAAGATCACATGAGTCAGGATCGAGCTTGTTACTGCTTATTTATTTGCCTTGGTTTTGTGGAACTACGATAATCCTAATCTACTTTATACATGTCCATTCTACTGGCTTATAGGGATTTGAGGTCAGCTAGTGATTCAGATACGTTTTAACTTGAGATGGTGCTTTTATGCTAATGTACATTCCACATGATATAATAGTAACTCGGGTATATTATACCCTAGGAAGGTGCTTTATGTCATTATTGTCTCTTAAGTACTAATCATGAATAATTTTGTAACGTGGTGATCAATAAGTAAAGATGATAATTGGGTTATTACGAATATATTTATTCTCATGCATATGTGTTATGATCTCAATGTGTTATTTTATGTCTTTTGTTTGAATACCATGATTAATGTGTAGCACATTATGTCTTTAAAGTAACATTACTTACCATTATGCTTTTGTATTTATATCGTTTTATGGTCACTGCTTATTCTACGAGTAGACAACCCTACCTTTGTTGATGCACAAGTGTGTGATGACTCACTTGATGATTGTATAAATGCTTTTCACATCATGTCTTTGGAGGAGAGATGTGTTATATTTTTTGAATTGGGTGTAGAGTCACTATTATCCTATGTTTTGTGGTTGATCTAAATGCCCAATTAAACTCTTAGGTTTTACATTCCCTTTTGGTGCATTTTGAGTATTATATTTGGAGTTGGTCTCCTTACAATTTATATTTGTGCATATATATATATATATATATATATATATATATATGTGTGTGTGTGTGTGTGTGTGTGTGTGTGTGTGTATGTGTGTGTGTGTGTGTGTGTGTGTGTGTGTGTGTATTTATATATATATCATTATCTTGTTCTTTCTTTATTTTCTATGTAAGGGTTTAATAAATTTTATTATCTTGTACTTGATATGAAAATGGTATGGAAAACAAACTCATATTAAATATGGTATATGAATAACGTAACTAAGCTTTCCTAAAATTAAAATTTTTAATAATAAATTTTGGAAGTGTTACAGTTAATTTTATTTATCTTTTTTTTTATATTAAATATAGTTAAAGTCATGGAACATAGTGGACCATTAAATCAGTCTCATTGCAAAAAAATTGAATCAATGATGTAAGTATGTAACTGATTAGATAATAGTTTAAAATGATGCAATATCAAATACCCAAAAAAAAATTATATAAGCTAATAAATTATACCAACATAAGGTAACTAAAACTATTAAAAAAAAGCACAAATTTTATTCTATCATTTTTTTTAATAAAAGATCCCATATTTTATTAGCAACCTTATAATTATTTAAAAAATCCAAATAAATAGTTCTAATTTTTATTACTTAAAAAAAACTAAAAATTAAAGATTTTAATGGAAATTTTGAAACTTTTATTAAAACCCTTAATTCTAATAAAAATTCCAGAATTTTTGGCTCCAACATTCAGAAAATTTATAAACTTTATGAAAATTGATTAATTTTCCAAATATCTAGTATATACAATTTTTTAAAACTTTTGTTGTTGCAAAATTTAGGAATATTTGAAATTTAAAGATGTTACTATTTAGCATTTTGGAATTTTTTTTTGAATTTTTTCCAAAAAAAATTGTAATTTGAAACTTTAGAATTTAGAATGAATCTAAACTCTTTATTAAAATTTTGTAATTTAGAAGATTTTAATTTCTAAAAATATCTACAACTTTTTTTTTGAAAAAAATTGAAAAATTAAAAAATAGAATTTTTTTAATGTTTTAGTTCTGAACTTTAATTTTTTCTTAGAGGTTTATATTTTTGCAAATATCACAATTTTTTGATAAATTTATATTTTTTATCTACTACATATATATAATATTGTGTATTAATCATACAATACAATGTATTACATATTTTTAATTATTGTATTAGATATATATATAATCAATTCCTTCAAGTTATTTTCTTATATTTAAAAAGTTAGAAGCATCCATTCTTTAATGATCAAAGTACCATAAACAATTCTTCTTTTAAATGTATTTAGTTGTGAAAAAGTTTTCTAATGAATTCCCCCCCCCAAAGACCTAGCTAGGTTATTTTCCCTCAATTTATTTGCAAGATTTATGTAATCAAATTAAATTACATCAAATCAAATTAGGTTAATAGATTTTGATAATAATAAGAATAATTTAAAATTAATTAAAAATATTAATTATAATATAAATATTAAATTATAATAATAAAATAGTGATTTTTTTAAATCAAATATGGCCAACAAATAACATTGAAAGGCTTAGATAGATAATCATGATTGCTATATAAAAACCAAAAAATCGATCCATGAAAATCATTAGCCATAACGGATTGAATATGCCCTTCACTTAGTTGGTGTAACTTTATCGAATAACTAGGAGTGCACCAAGAATGCACGCTATAAAAGTTTAGTAAAGGGTGTAACTATAGTTTTAAAAATTGGATAAGCTACCGATCAAGTTACTAGTTAGATTTTATGTATCGGTTTTCGAAAGTTCATTACAGGTAAATTCGGCTAAGAACTGATTTTACCTATGAAAATCAGTAAACTAATCAAAAAAGGTCAATCATACCGATAAAAAAAATTGGTTCCAAGTTGGTCAAATTCATATATAGTTTTATTTTTTTATATATTTCATATTTTTTGACCTAATATGTACCACCAGTCTGATTAGTCCAAATCATTGGTCTGACCGCTAAACCAATGAACCAGTCATGATACAGGTTCGATAATTAGTCTGAATTTTAAAACTATAGTTATACATTGCTTAGTATTATTAAGACTATGGTTATACATTAGAGAGAAACAACATCGTGCCCTTGACCCACTAGGAAGCAATTTTACTTTGTGTTGCATTAAACTTAGAACAGTTGCACTTCATAACTTTCCATGTTTGGAGAAGGGTAATTATAACACTCCAAAATTTAGTAACCTTTAATTTTAAGTGTTTAACATTTTATTTGAGAATTAACCCTTAAATCTTAGTTTAATTATTTTTGCTAACCCTTGATCTGTAACCCAAATTAATTCTTAAATAAATTTATCCTAATTATTTTATCTTTTTCCACTATTATTAAACCAGTTCTAAATAAGTTAATATTTTTCGATATATTTTTTCTAATCGGGTATCCTAACACTAGATAAATTAATTTTATCCTAATTCCTTACTCCTAAATTTAAATATAATTTTAATCCTAACTCTAAATTTAGTTTCCTTTCCTTTTCCCTTTTCTTTTTCCCTATCCTTTTTCTTTTCTTCCTCCCTGACTCAACATGCCCCCCTCTTTTCCCATCAAGCTATGCATCCCCTTTCATTCCCCTCGCACATGCCCCCTTTTCCCTTTCCCTTCATTGCTCCAGAGTACACCCTTGCGATGTCCAAGCATGCCCATGCTTCTACACCTTCACCTTACCTCTCTATTTGAACCATTTCCTTCAACCATTTGTGCACACACACACACACACACACACACTATACTCCTCCCCTCCATTTTATTCAAAAACCGCAATGACCCCCTCCTCCTCTTCTTCCATTCCATTGTCATCAAATCCCAGCCACCCCCATCGTGTTTTCTTCCTCCTCCTTCTTCCTTAATAGCCTTATTATTTTTGGTTAATCCTCTACATGATGATGGAACCCCCTTGTACAACCGTGTAACTCACACACCATCATCGTTATTCACCAACCACCATCGCTACTTGATCACCCATCTCCTTTACCTCTCCTTCTCCTTTCCCCAACCCTCTTTTTGTTTATGTGCATTGTAGGGTCATGCACCAACCTACACATAACCACACAATCCCTCACAGAAACTGTACAACCCCCTCAAATCGTGCTCCCCATCATGCATCACCCTCCACCTTTGTAACTCAATCCACACCACCCAATGCTAGATTCTCCTAGCTCCATCCTCTTCCTCAAGAAACTCATCCATCTTTCAACACCATTGAAGCTCCACCTCCTAACGTCACCTCCCTACACCAACCCCTCCTAGTGTCACTCATTCACACGGCTACCTCCCCTATAGCGTGAGCAACCTACACTGCTTCCTCCAACCCGCATCACCTTCTCGCGAAGGCTACGCTGGTTGAGTTGAGCTTCTCTATAGCTCCCTCAAGTGTTCATCATTTCCTCCTTCACCACCACTAGCGCCTTCATCATCCACTAACACCACCGTTCCTAACCTCCACCATCTAAGCCAACAACCATCACGACCACTGAGTTGCCACCTAGTTTTCCATGTCCTCTATCAGCCATCCTCCACGGTGTAACCTCTCCCCCCTGCGCACATCGACTCACGCTGCTTGCCCATGTAGAGTGCTCCTTTTTTGTGGAGTTAAGGGTATTTTGGTAATTTTAATTGATAATATTTTAATAAAAATTGATATTTTATGGGTTTGATATTAATATGGTTAATGTTGGTATTATTTTTATGTAAAATAGGTTGATTTTGTGGTGTATGATAATTTTTATTATTTTTCTTATATTTTGTGCTTTTGTTGTAAATTAGGTAATATTATAATCTATTGAAATGTAAGATATCATATGATAACACATCAGGAATTTTATGTATAAACCATGTTAAGTATGTTTGCTACATTATAATCCTTATATTTCACTAAAATACTAGATATCACATAATAGCACATTAGATTTTTGTTGTATAAATCGTGTTAAGTATGTTTGCTACATTATAATCCATATACTCTACTAATATTAGATATTGCATGATAGTATACTAGGATTTTGATGTATATATTTTATTAAGCATGTTCATTACATTGAATTATCTACCTAATAATGTTAGCATAACATTTGGTAAAATGGAGCATGTTAATTTATGTAAAATATTATGAGTATGAAAGCATGTTAAAATAGGTTTACTGCAGGAAATAGATTATGTATGTCATGTATGTTCAATATAATAGGTTGAGATGGTTAGGCGTATTTTTAGCATAATCATTATTATTGTGTGCCCTAAGGGTGATTCAGTTTTTTTAATTGTATCTTGGTATTTATTCCGATAAATGTGCCTGATATAAATTATTTATTATTAAGTATGAAGGTATACGGTTTGATATTTCAAAAACACATATTTTAGCATAATTATCATTATTGTATTCCCTAGGGGTTTGAAATGTATCATGATATTTATTTTGATAAGCATGCTTACTATATATTATTTATTATCGAGTATGGAATTATGTGATTTCATGTTTTAGAAACGCATATTACAGTTTTATGTATGTGTAAGGGTAAAATGGTCATTGATGTGTCTGGTAATTCAATTGCATGTTAAATGATTTATTTATTGCATTTCAGCCTTTTCATAACAATTATTAAATAAAATGGAATTAATATTTACAATAGATGATAATGTGGTAATTATGGTCTCAAGGACATTTTAGTCATTTTTAACCTAATGCACCTAAATGTGAATACTTAAATCTATGATGATCTTAGTATACATTTGAGTTGATATTAGTATTGACTTTGTTTATGGTTATCTTGAATAACTGAAAACAAGTAAAAATGATTAAGTATGAAAATTAGAGTTATCGGTGTATTATGTAATATTTGTGATCACTTTAATAAAATAATAATATTGAAAGTGAAATACCTTGAGATCAAAAATGGTGGCTTTTTAGGGGTCTCTATTCTAAAGACATGGTTTAGCCCATAGTTGGTTATGATTTTTTGTTGGTGTGCCTTAAGGCTCCATCCGAACTCTATATCTTACTTTATTAAGCTATATGGACTTATAGATAGCAGGAATACTTATAAATTAGGTGTCATTATAGGTAGGGCACTATGTTACCTTTGTGTACCAGTGCAACCAGTGTACCTTATTATCCTTGGATTGATAGTTAGTAGGATACTATATTGTATTTGTACGCTAGTATGATCAGGGTACCTTAGCATCTTCAGGATGATATAATCTCCCATCGAGTAAATTAAAAATAAAAATAATTATTGTTAGTTTGAAATGATCATTGGATTGATTCGGTAAGTGCCTTTATTCTTATTTATGGTTTGGTAACATCCTTTATATCTACCTATGATTCAGTAGTAACTTTTGTTCCTAATTAAGGTTTGTTAGTAGCTTTTGTACCTATTTGTAGTCAATAGTTGCCTTTGAACCTTACTTGTGGTGTTATGAAATTTATTAGTATTGATATTGAGATATGAGATAACTTGTGAATGCCATGGTTATTGAATTGAGATTGGTTCTGATCATCACTTCAGAGAGTATCCATTGGATGCTTGGTTGGTAAGTTTTATTATGTTTTGAATGAATGAATACGAGTAGTATGCAGCTTTGGTAATATTTGTTTATTTGATATATTTATCATATCTTCGTCAATGTATGTAAATTTTAATATTTTATACTATGTCTTGTTGTGATGCCGTCTATGTGTTATATGTGAGTTTTTTTATATTAGTTTTTTTATAATAAGTTACTTAATAATGTTGGGTTCTATTTCACGGCCCCATGCTTATTAAAAGAGCAGCGGTGACTTTGTAGGTTAACTTGTGAGATTAATTTGAAGGCTAGTATTTTAGGTTGAATATCTAGATTATCTGATATTCTTTTTGGTATTTCTGATTTGAGTCTTCTTAGACTTTTATATCCTCTTGTATTTTTATTTCAATTGGATTTTGTAACCATTGACCTTTTGTATTATCATAATGATATTAATTTGTTTAGAAATCTCTATCCTGGTTATTATATTTGTGTTATTAATTTAAGCCCAATAATAATTTTAGTATTAACATTTGGTATAAGAATTATATAAAAAATTAGACTTGTACTAAATATAACAATAATATCCTAAAATTTTATTGTTCTAGCTTTCTTAAAAATAAAGGTATTATAGTTACTTAATCATTTCATATGTAAAATATTTTTCACTGATTAAATCAATGCTTTTCAAATAACAAAACCCCAAATAATTCACCCTTACCCTTATAGGTTATTTCGTAAATAGGAATTAAGATTTGAGAATAGAAGTATGGAAATTGGGAATGAAAATAAATAGTTCAATACTTAATGGAAATAACTTAACAATAACTTATAAATAATTTTTTTTATTTTGTATTTGATACGTACGAATAGAAACAGGAAAAAAAATATAGAGAACATTATAATCTCATTTTCCTTTATTATTGCTTAACCCACCTTGATATGCATCGATAAAAATATAGCTTATCTTTTTTTTTTGAGAGGGTACAAATCAAAATATACGTGGAAAGAAAAAAGTTGATAACCAGGGACGAGACGACCTGAGGTCAGAAATAGAGCTTATCTTAATCTCATTTATAATTCCCATTTTAATCATATTCCCCTAAAATAATCACTAAGGTCCTGTTTGATTTGATGAAAATTAAGTGGAAAGAAAAATGTAGAGGAAAGAAAATTGAAGGAAAGAAAATGAAAGAAATTATTTTTCTTTTCTTTGTTTGATTATTGGAGAAAATTTTGTGAAAAATTGAATTCTTGAAAAATATATTTAGTGTTTGGTATATAGAAAGAAAATTCTAAGAAAAATTAAATGTTATTATTTAAATATTTTTATATATTTAATTAAAATTAAAATATTATATTGATATATAAAAATAATTACATAAATTTTCTAAAAAAATTATAAAATCTCCATAAAATCAATACTAATTCTAAATCGTACGTAATGCAACCACTGATTTAATTCGGGATTTGCTATCCCCGGGTGAGGGGGGAGGGGGAGGGAGGTCAATAATGGCATCTGGCGTTAATGAAATCAAAGAAAAAGGAGCTCGTCTTGAATACTTCTCTCCTTTATTACATATACTGTAGTCTGTAGATAATAAATTTACATTTATGTCCCTATATAGACATAACAGAGCATCGTTATCTCAATTAATCCACCTCGCGAACCCGCCACGACTCTTGATTATCCAATGAACCAGAACAAATTAAAAGCAAAAACTTATAAAATTCCCTCCGGAGAAGGGTTAACACAAGGAAAATGATTAATTACTAATCATGCATAACGAAGAACAGGGCAGTGGCTGGCTGGCTGGCTAGCTAGTAGGAGACGAAATTTAGAGACGCCTGCTTTGGAGTTTGAGGCACCGTCTTCGGCCAAAAAATCTGATTCTTTGTGGTATACGATAGTACAGAGGGTATTCAATGTGCAAACCTGAAGGGGAGCATCTTCCGTCGGCGGTAAAAAAGTAGCAACATTACAGGGCTGCGCTCGTTCAGCATCGTCGGTAAAATGAGCTGAAAATTGGGAGAGCTGATCGGGGCTGCTCTCATTGAGCAATGGAACATCGCCTGCTTCGTATAACTGAAGCAACTGAGCAGCTGCACAAGGCAATAGACGGCGTTTAAAAATGGAGGCGCAGGACGTTCGTCGATCTTCAATCGAACAGAAGAGGTTTGCGGAAAAATCGAAGGATGCTAACCTCGAAGAAAGAAACTGGAAGCCACGTAATCGATGGAATGATGAAAAACAGAAAGGGAGATTAAATCAGTGTCGGCGACGATTCGAATCAAGGTAATGAAGTCGAAGAAGAATTGTGTGGGTGCATGTGCGTGAGAGAGAGAGGAAGAAACTTTCCCGAATTTTCTTTCCTTTTCCTCTACTTTATGTGAGGAAAAAACAACTGTATATTTTTTGGGTATTGTTATATGGAAAACGTATTTTTACTCGGCGGAAAACAAATACCGAAAGTGACCTTGACATCGGCGATTTTAGCCGAAACTATGGATAATATTCGGCAATTTTTACCGAAACTGGCTCAGGCCATCGGCACTTATTGCCGAAAGCAGGCCAAGACATCGGCAAACACTGCCGATGCACCAAAATTTTGTTTTTTTTTTTCAATTTCGGCCGAAACATATCGGCAATTATTGCCGAAATGCAGCATATATATATATATATATATATATTTTTAATTTCGGCCGACAATTCGGCAATTTGTACCGAAACCGGCCCAAGGGATCGACAATTTTTGCCGAAACCAGACCAAAGAATCGGCACAAACTGCCGATGCACCAATTTTTTTTTTATTTCGGCGCCAGGGCATCGGCAATTATTGCCGAAACCAGGCCATTCCATCGGTAATATCTGCCGATTCACCAATTATTATTATTTTTTTTAATTTCAGCCGAAAAGTTTGTAAATAATTATTATTTATAATTAAAAAAATCAGAATTTATATAAATATTTGATACAAAATTAAATTAATATATTTATAATTAAAAAAATATAAGATAAGGATAAAATATATTTTCTATGGAGTAAAATTTTGTTTTCCAAATAACAAAAACGCTGATTCAAAGATTGTACACAGTAAAAGTAACGCGTACTTCTAACAAAATAATCTTACCTGACAATGAATCATATTATTGTTGGTGCTTCAGTAACGCGTACTTCTGACAAAATAATCTTGCGTGATAATAAATCATATTACTGTTGGTGTTTCGGCAAGTTTGGCCGATCATATACAATGAATCGAAGGTTGCTAGCAGGGATAGTCAATGTGTGTGGCTTCTGCAAATAGTATTGTAGGACGGTACGTAGAATAAGTTTACTGTAGCATATCTTTGTAAATAAAATAATTGTACGATGGTATGTTAAGCTCGTCAGGGATAGGAACATGAAGCCTTCTATATAAAGGAACAGCTTACCCGATCGTATTCTTCAACTCAATATTTCTATTCTGCAGAAACTTTGTTAGTTGAAGGTTGAGATATAATTTTTCAATATTTGTTAAACACTCACAATGAATAATGAATTTGGAAGTTCTTCAAACTACGAAGAGTTTGAAACTTCGATAGGGTACGATGATTTCGGAAGTCCGATGAGCTACGAAGATGGGGTCAGAACCCCATCGTATTACGATGATAGATTTACAATACCGAGAAACTATGGATATGCAGAAGATACGCAAATGCATTCTCCCAATATTAATTACAACTTCAACGAAGAGGTAAAATATTATTTTTTAAGTATTGTAAATTGTGCCGACAAAATTAGTTACATGAAATTTATAGTTTTTTGTTATTATATTATTATGGTAAACTCTTTTTTTCAGGACATGGGGAATACATCTTTTACGAGTGAAAATTATCAGAGATTTTTTGTAACGGATGAAATACAATAAGCAAATGTAATGTGTACATATGATTGATTACATATAAAATAATAATTAAGAAATAATGAATATATTAAACTTACCTTTCCTAACCATAAATCTAAAGCTGCGTGACCACCAAAGTTAGGAATCAAATAAGGAATTATTGGACCTCCTGGACATGGCCCAAGCAAGTACCATTCATCCTTTAATTGTATACTCTCTTCATCTTCACTATCGTCACCAGCAACACCAACATCCCTATCATGATGATCTCTATCCTCCTCTTCCTCCTCCTCCTCCTCCTCCTCCTCCCATAGCAGGCTGCGCCGGTGAGGTAAGAAAATCTATATATTGTGTAAGATATGGAAACCTCCTGACTCGGAACCTCCGTACCCGGAACCTCCACCCGTAGAACCTCCATACCCAGCACCTCCAACCCCAGAACCTCGATACCCAGAATCTCCAACCCTAGAACCTCCAACCGCATAACCTCCATACCCAGAACCTCCAACCCTAGAACCTCCAACCCCCAAACCTCCAAACCGCGGACCTCCTGCCCCCAAACCTCCAAACCTCGCAGTACCAACATCAGCCACAAATGATGGACGGCCTGCATAGTCTATAAATGATGGAAATTTATGACCTTGTTGACTAGACGATAGTTCTTCGCGAACTTCTGCATATTCTTGTTGTTCTGATGCTTCTTCCGGTTCTTGTTCTCCAGATTTCTTAGATCGTCGTAATCCTTTGGTAATACTCCTGCCGAAATTTCTCAAACGAACCATCGACGCAGGTAGCTCAGTACCAGTTCTATTACGTCGTGCAGAAGCAGTCACATGCCGACCATCGGTTCTATCTACTACATTGTCTTGTCTGCGACTCATCTGAATTTCAATAATAAATACATAAATTCATTTTTAATTATGTATATGAATTGAAGGCAATACGTGATAACATAAATATAACCTAATTACATACATGAAATTAATATCATTAATAAATATCAACTCATATTATGATAGCCAAAGAGATCTGTATACCCAACCATATAACTCAAATACAATCTCTTTACATTAATCCTCTACTTTATTCATTAAATATATCAACAATATTTGTATTACTTACTAGTAGGAGTTTAGTATAATATAACAACTAAAGTATACTTAATTATGGTATGTCCTCATCTATTTTTTCAATAATCCAACCAGAATTATCCAAATATATTCCATACAAATTAGCAACATAATTAAATATAATTCAAATATAAACATATTTTATCTATTATAAATACATTTAACAAAAATATTAAACAAATCTAACCTATTACCCTATCAATATAATTAAAAACATTCACCAATAATCCCTATCACATAATAATATTTAACATATTTAATGAAAATATAATTAAATCTAATAAACATCTAATCATATATAAATAATACAATAACATAATTAACAACGTATTAACAAATCTATAAACATAATAAACAAATTTAATCAACTTAACCATAATTAAAATCTTTAATTAGCATATATCATTAATATACCTTAATTAATATATACAAATTACACTTCAAAAATATAGCCAATACCCCAAACTAAAACCTACAATGAATATAATTAATAAACCATAATTAATATATATAATTATATATCCTACAAATAACCAAAACTATAGCATACAGATATAATTTACCAAACCCATATTTCATTACAATATTCGAGTAAAATTAATATTATTAATAAACTATATTCAATATATATAATTTTACATCATAAAAATAACCAAAATCCTATAATAGAAAGACAATTTACTAAAACCTATATTTAATTCAAATATCAGAGTATAATAAATCTAAAAATATATTTTTCTAAGATTAATCAATTAACCATAATCAAAATATATTATTAACATAATTAATATAAATAATTACATATCCAAAATATAGCCAATACCCTATAATAGAGAGATAATTTATCGAACCTATATTTAGTTAAAATATTAGTGCATAATTAATATAATTAATAAACTATAATTAATATATATAATTATATATCCTACAAATAACCAAAACTATACAATAAAGATATAATTTACCAAATCTATATTTAATTAGAATATTGGAGTACAATTAATATTATTAATATATTATAATTAATATATATAATTTTACATCCTAAATATAATCAATTAACCATAATCTAAATATATTATTAAATTAAATTAAATTATTATATATAATTAACCGGAACCCTAATTTAATTAGGCGAAACAGGAGATCCTTGCATCGGAAAAAATTGCCGAAACAAAGCCTTCCCTTCGGTCGATTCTACCGAATCTCATGCCTTACATCGGCAAAATTAGTCGAAACCAGGCCAGAAAATCAGCACAAACTGCCGATGCAACTTTTTTTTTTTTTTTAATTTCGGCGCCAGGACATCGGCAATTATTGCCGAAACAGGAGCCCTCACATCGGCAATTTTTGCCGAACTCCCTCCCTCCCTTCGGTTGATTTTGCCGAAACTCCCCCATCCTTCGGTCAGTTTCACCGAAATCAGCCATGGGTTTCGGCCTAATTCGCCGAAACCTACCAGATCTACTTAATAAAATAAAAAATTTACCAGATCTACTAAAGAAATTATTATAATTATATATTATAAATTAAAAATTAAAAAAAATTACGATACTTACCTTCGGTTGCTTGAAATTTCTTCTCGGAGAGGAGACTTTGGACTGAATTTTGAGAGAAAAATAGAGAGAAGATAGGGAGAGAGTAAGAAAGAGACGTCGGCAGAGGCTCAAATAATTGGTGAGGCAGGGGTAAAATAGGTATTTACTGCGCAAATGTTTTCTGCGCAGTAAATACTTGTTTTCTAAATAACAGCTACGTATTTTTTTTAACTCTTTTCTTTCTTATTTTCCTTACTCAATTTTTTCTCATCAACCAAACGGACAAAATTTATTTTCCACCTCATTTTCTTTTCTTTCCTTGTTACTTTCAACAAAACAAACAGACCATAAGTGTTTGCTTGCTACGAAGGTAACGAAAGTGAAAAAATTACTTTCATATTTTATATAATTTATTTAAAATTAAATATTTTTATTTTAATAAGTATTTATTTTAAATTTTAATTTAATTTAAAATAAATATTTTATTAAAAATATATTTATTATTATCAAATACTTAATATATAAAATATATAAAAAAAATTTCTATCCCTATTATTTTCTTACCAAACAAGTCCTAACCGGTATAAATAAACCCCATGATTCTCCTAAAATAAGCTCTTTTGTCGCCAAACAAACGAAATCGAAACCAGCAGCTGGAACTCGAAGCTCCTCGTTCCCGTTGGCCTTCTCTGAACTCTCAGAGCACGTTCGCCATCGCCAACACCCCCCTCCATCATCTAATAGCTGCTTTCTTTTCCTCCTCACTCCCCGGCTACTAGCCCTTTTTCTTCATTCTTTCTACCTTCGGCACTATCAGCACTAACGCGTACTGCGCTACATTTGGCCCTTCCTCCTGTCTTTGGAGTTCTTGATTTATTGTTAGGTGATTTATCTCTCGTCCAATGATTGAATTTCCCGGATTTCTGTTTTTCTCCACCCTTGGATTTTAGGTCTCTGTTGACGCTTCAATTTTTTTTCACTTTTTTATTCTGTTTGATTGCTTTCAATTTGTTGCTCGGTAAGATGTCTGTTCAATTTCTGATTCATTTTCGATTTCAGGTTTCTGTTCCATTTTTGTTGTTCGGTCACACATTAGGCTTCGTATTATGTTACCGATTTCTAAATATATATTGTTCATACTTCCGGTGATTTAAAGTTTCTGAAGCTTTGATTGACTGCAAGTTTATATATTCGACCACACTTTAGGTTTCAATTTCTGTTTTCTATTTCTAGTTCTATGTTATTCAAACCACCGGCAATTTTAAGTTTTATGAAGCTTTTGATAACGTCCTGGTTTATATATGTGATTACACTTTAGGTAAATTTATGTTTCTGACTTCTAGTTCTATATTATTCAAACTACGGGCGATTATAAGTTTTCTTAAGCTTTTGGTTGCCTCCAGGTTTATATATGCGATTACACGTTAGGTACCAATTTCTGATTCTGGTTTCTTGGTCAATATTACTCAAACTGCGGGTGATTTTGAGTTTTTCGAAGCTTTTGTGTGCCTCCAAGTTTATATATTTAATTACACTCTGTGTTTCATTTTTTATTTCCGATATCTAGTTCAGTATTATTCAAACAACCGGTGATTTCAAGGTTCTGAATCTTTTGATTGCCTCCAGGTTTATATATGTAGAGCTCTATATGGTTTTGGAGACCGAGGGAATCTTGTTTATGGAATTTCAAAGCTTTTGCTTAACATAACTGAAGATTGTTATTTTGGCTTGAACTTTTGAATCGTATGTGCTATTTGTGTCCCATATCTTCTTGAACTCTGTTTATAGTGATATCATACTGGACCAATATTATTCTCTAAATTTCATGCTGGCGAATCTTGTTACATCTTAACTGAATCTTAAGTTAATTGTTGACATGAACCTTTTCGATCTTCAGATATGGCCTTGCTATCTTACACATTTTGGAGTGTTGACTTCAATCTTCTTAAGGAATCAAAATTACAAGAGAGGTACGATCCGTAAGGTTGGGTTTAGGAGATTGGGAAAACTAAAACAGGTAACAATTTACTAATGTACTGTAACTACCGAGCAATGTAGTAGAACAGCAGAGATTCAAAATAGTTCATAAAGTGTTTAACACAAAAAAGTATTAATTCATGCAGGAAATAACTAATGTAATCAATAATATTGTGAAAATTTAAATGTACCTTTAGTAAGTATATCTGACGGAAAAAAGTGATCGTTTATTATGATGCTGCTTTGTGCCTGGAAGTAGCGAAGCAAGTGATTCGACATATTCTTAATTTTAAAATAAATGGAAGCATACATTCATGCAGCAAATAAAATTTATGGAAAAGGAAGTGTGAAATATGCAGAATGCACTTACCTAGGAAGTTGCAGAACAATGAACTTGAACAGAATTTTTAAGGGCCGATGGCCATGAGAACAGGCAGGGAAGGAATTCCCCCCCCCCCCCTTTTTGAAATCTGAAAATGGTTAAAAATAATGGAAAAAAGCGTGGGTGATTTGTGAAGATTAGTATGGCTCCTTTTGTTTTCAAAATCTGAAATTGGTTTTGTTATAACAAAAAAAATTAAATTGGAAAGTGATTACATATTATAGATTTTGTGGAGATTAATATTATTATTTTATTTTCAATTTATTATTTGATTAGCATATTATTAGTAGTATTTAATTAAAAGCATTATTAGTATTTTATCTATAGCTATACCGATTTGCATTTCTCACTATGACTGCCTATCGGGCTCCAGAGGGAGCTGATTCAAAATAACTGCACGAGTTTGTGGTATTATTCATAGTTGGTTATTTGGAAGTTAAATTGTGTTTTCAGTGGGCTCTAGAAAAATGGGCAACTGATTCAAAATAACCATATGAGCTATCATTTATGGTATCAGGCGTGTATTGGTGTTGGCATCAGTAGTTATAACTACACGATTTTAATAAGCGCATTGTGAGAAAATTGGTTTGTAGTCAACTTGGGGGAAACTGTTTAAAGCATGCAATTAAATATTAGCCTCAATAGACAATTATCGCTGAAATTTATCGGATTTTGGGTTGGTCGATATGCAAAAGTAGCAATATGCAACCGTTTTAGAATTCCAAGTATTTACCAAAGTAGGTGATATATTGGTCATTGCTGATATTTGCCTATGTTTGCTGATATTTGTTGTGAAAAAAATAAAAAATTATGTCGTGATGTATAAGATATTGTTTGCGACACCCTGGTATCGTGACCTGCTATGACAACTACAACCACGGTTTTATTACTTGATTTAAAAGTGATCAACAATCATGGTATTTAGTTCACTTTTTGTAGTATCCAATTTACATGGACATATAGACAATATTGTCTGAACATTTTACACAATTAGGTGTACATATTGGCATACTTATATGTACATAGATTCTCCACAAACCCTATTGAGTTTTGGCCTATTAGTTTAGTGAACCTCAAACCAATTTTCTCCTCTATTTTTTAATTTTTTTTGGGTAGGAAAGTTTATTTATTTATTTTTGTGTGTGAACTTTGTTATTATGTATGAACAAATCGATTCTCAGTGCAGTCAATTTATTTGATATGAAGCTGACCATTCATAATTCGAGTTGGCGTGGTTTTGTTCATCAGCTTTCATGGAGGATGCAGTTCTTATGTCAGAGAAACCTTCTACTTCCTTGCAGTTGAACTCAGTTGCATCCAGAGTAATCTGTCGTGTGTATGTGCTTTACACAACCCTTATCATTGATTGCATCCCTCTATTTCTGGATTTCGATTGATTTGAAGATTTTTTTGACCTTTCTTAGTCATTAGCTGTACTGAATTAACTTCGTCGTTGTAGATGTCAAAAACAATTTTCACAATATACTTGTCCCCGGTGCAATACCAGATATTGCTCCCTTCATTGTTACAAGGTAGGTCTTTGTGCTACTGTTCTGCCTTCAATTTCTATATGTTAGCTTTGACGTTTTACCTGATTTGTATTCCGTTGTGTGTATATTTGTGTTTAGTAGTGGTTAGGGGAGGTGAGTATGCAATCAGGCTAATTCGTGGTTGTGCATTTCACTGAACTGTAGGAACATTACATGTATCCTGGGAAAGGAGGTTGTTTTCCCTTTTCTGCTTGATCTTTGTAAGTTAGGTAAATACTGAGGCAAATGTTAAGTACTTATGCATGACATTGATGAACTACAGAAGAGAGAAAATCGGACAAAAGGAGAAGGAGATTTGGAAAGAGGAGGATAGTATAGAGGTTGTATTTTTGAACTGTGTAGCTGCAAGATTCCCATGTTATCACCTGTCAACGAAAACTCTATCTAGAACTGTATGCATTGTATTATTATGCCTATTATTGGAGATTGCTCTGTTGTCAGTATGTAGTTATGAAAGTTGTCGTTTGTTCATTTACCACTTTATGCAGTAACTCCTATGTAATGATTGGAGTCATTTTATTGTGTTTCATGGCAGTCTCATAGCCTGCGATGTACTGAATCTTTTATGAGGGATAATGTCATGGATGAGCTGCAGCAGGTCCAGCCTGATGAAGAAAGCAAGAGAAAAATGCTGAACATCTTGAAAAGATTTCACTTAGAAGAGGAGGATGACAGCATGGATGAGGAGGGTATGGCCACTGCTCCGCCATCTCTTCTCTAGTCCAACTATCATCAACCCTTAAATTCTACTGTTGCTTGTTTTAGGTTGTTTTATGCCATAAACATGCACATACAAGCCTGGCAATTACTGTTAACTCCTTTGAAAGTGATTTAGGGTCTACTATTGTATAGCTAAGAGTTGTTCCCCATATTTGCTGGCTTGCTGGGTGCTCATTCTTGAGTATCTCTCAAAATGATATACTTGGTGCTTCAGTTTCCGGAATATAACTTATGTGGTATCAGATTTGTGTGCTTTGGAAATCATACTGAAATTTATGTGTTAGAAATGCTTACCCTCCCAACAGTAACTGGGGCACCCTGACTAGTCCCAAGGCCCATATAATTGTGTCCCTCAAACTCATTGGCAGCTAAACGTTTGGGTTGTGTCAGGGAGGCATGCACCCCAACCGAGTTTTCTCCTTGCAAGAATCCAACATGGAGCCTGGGGGCGCTGGCTTGCCAATTACTCTGCTCCATCACTGCTTTGGACAACTTGTTCAGTGTTTTTTTTTTTATTTAACAAATGTTGTCGTCACACAAAAATCTGACATTGTGACATGCTATTGCTATCTGAACTTGTACTTGAATTACAAAGTACAATACTTGTTTAAGTATTTGGCTAAACTATTTGTTCATTCATCTGGCTTCTTTTAATTGGCCATTGTTTTTGCTGTCAATTTTCCCTCTTCATCCCTCTTTGTATTTTCATTATACTGATGGATATGACACTGCTAGCAGCTTTCTTGAGGCTGGTCTCGAATTGCCAACTAAAAGTTGCAACCGAAATACGTTTATGCTATTTAATGTTCTAAAACTCCCCTTGTTTTCCTGAAATGTGTTATGCCAGCATATCTTGGTCAGTCTTTATTATGAGGAATTGTTGAAAGCTTGCTCCTCGTATTTGGTAGTTATGGATTTTGATGCATGACGTTTTCCTACATTCCAATTCACGGTCTAGTTATGGATTTTGAATCTTTGATGCATGATGTTTTCCTACATTCAAATTCACGTGAAGGTTTTTTGTCCTTCATTTCTGATTTTTTGTTCCTGTTTTCATGGCAGCAGAACCAGCTTTATCGGAGAAGACGGTGCAAAAGTTTGTCTCAGGTATTCACACGTCTTTTTCCTGATGATGCTGGCTGGTCTTGCAATTTTTATTCTTGGATGCAAATCCCTTGAAAAGCTACGTATCCATTTCGTAGCATATAGTCAAGGTGTCCACAAAATTTCTTCAATAAATATTGCTGAAATGAGTGATGCTTTTTTACTCGATGTGTAGGAGGACGTATTGATTATGAAGACCTAACAGATGCAGAGAAGAAACTCTTTCAGAGAGCTGTGGCTTCTGGTGAGCTGGGCAAAATGATTGAGCCATGGGATCCATGGTGGTTAAAGCCTTCAGCTCGGACCATATGTCTCAGACCCGATGGAACCCAACTTGTCCAGCCAATAACAAATCAGGAAACATCAGAATCAGTTCAGCATGGTCTTGAGAGTAACTTCACCTGTGAAATCCCACCTGGCTCTGGAGCTCCTCTGCCATCAGTTAGCAAGCTTACTTCCACTGAGCCATCCCCATTTTTGGCTGTTCATTTTGTCGATATAATATACAGCTACTGTTTTACGCTGCGCATTTACAATGGTGATTGGCAATCAGATCCTTCAGGAGCTTCCATGTTGATTCTGAGTGTATCTTCTGTTTTGGTACAAGGAGGACAACCAGAAACCCTTCTAGAAGCGATCTCTAATTGCCTTGAACAGACTGGTTCCCCAGCTTTCAGACACATGGGCGGCTTGCCCTTCGGATTTAGTCTGCTGGATGATGTGATCTCATTGGTTTCATTAGGTAGAACAGCTCTGATTTGTGCGCTGTGTGATCTACAACGACTGATTCAGGCTGCAGAGAAGGAGCTGAAGTCAGAGAAACAAAGGAAAACAAAAAGGGCAGAAATCAAAACTAAGCTCAAATCTGCGGAACGGAAAATCTATTTTGTCATGTGTTGGGTAAATGAACAGACAGAAGAGATTTGGTCTTCCTTGGCAGCCCTTATCAAGGCCGAGAAGGCATCATCTTTGGATTACCAAGGTCATGAGGGGAGATCGCTGAAGGAAGAGGAAAGAGGAAACAAGCAAACCAAAGCCTTGATTGAAGAGGTTCAGTGATTTGTAGTTTACCTTTTCCGCGACGGAGTTGCTCATAGAGCCTGTTAATGGCTAACACAAGTGTTTCCCGGTCATGGAACATAATCATTAGATGAGTTGTTTTGCCCAGAATTGAGTTCGGGCTCGTATTTATATGCAGTGGAATGAACTTGTAGTGAGTTTTGTAAAATTGATTAAATTAGAAGGAAAAATTTGCTTAAAAATATCCAAAGAAATATCAAAGTTCCCACAAGGTAAATATGCATTGCATGGGCATCTCATATATATATATATATTAAGAAAACAACTCATCATACCGAAATCATTTATGGTAGCGGAAAAAGAATATACACATGCTATAAAAAAGTCATATAAGTTTACTTCAATTCTAAGTTGCGCTACACATAAAACAACTATAATAATCATAAGATAAACAACATAACATGGTATATGACATATAAGGCATATAAGACGCATAACACAGACATAGGGGGTCTTAACTATATCCTTTCCTAACATGACACCGGTCTTGGAGCACGCTCCTACGCCTTTTTAGTATTTTGACTGGATTCACCTATAAGAGGAAAAAACTAAGGATTAATTTTTCTCTTACCAAAATTAATATTATTTCTTATTTTATTCAAATATTAGGGTTCACTATAAAAAGGGGTACAATTAACGCCTAATATGAATTTCATTTCTTAGAGTTGGGATCAGAATATATGCATCACTTGTTGCCTGTAGGTACCGAAACTCCTTAAATGTTAGTGATTAGATTTAACACCTTTTTTATTACACAGATTGTGAAACTGGATCGAAATAATTATGTATGTTTGTAGAATATTTGATTTTACTCATGTAATAAAAATTATAGTTCTAGAAAAATAAATAAATGTGATGTACATAATATAGTTCATATGTGCTAAAATATATTACAATACATCCAAAAAACAATATCACACGTTTCAAGTATAATATAATACTACAAATTTATGCATCACATATATAATATAATATGTTCAAACTATATGCTCCTAATATAATAGTACTATACACTAAAAAATTAGAATTTTGATCGATTTAGATAATTCTTAGAAAAAAATTCATAACCAAATATTTACTATTGAATTACTTGAATGTCTATGTAATACCCCTAAAAATCATAGTTGATAATTTTCATTTAGGGTATGTTTGGTTTGAAGAAAATTATGTGGAAAGGAAAATGTAGAGGAAAGAAAATTGAAGGAAAGAAAATGAAAGAATATAATTTTCTTTCCTTTGTTTGGTTGTAGGAGAAAATTTTGTAGAAAATTGAATTCTTGGAAAATATTTGTAGTGTTTGGTATATAGAAAGAAAATTCTAAGAAAAGTTAAATGTTATTATTTAAATATTAATATACATTTAATGTTATTAAAAATATTATATTGATATATAAAAAATTACATAAAATTTCTAAAAAATTTATAAAAACTCCATAAAATCAATACTAATTCCAATTTTTTTTATAGAACTATTCTAAAATATTACATTAATAACTTACAATAATTTAAAAAAAAATCTTAAAAAATCCGTATACAAATCCCGTGAATATTTTTCCCCCTCTATATCTATAATTATGTTTATTTATCCATATCCGTTTATATATCCATCGGATAAAACTTATTGGATTTTGATTAAAACCCATCAAATTTAAAATAAAATTTATTTAATGTTAGAATTATATGGTTAGATTATTAAAATTAAATTATGTATTCACTTTTAGCCTTAGAAAATATATGTCAAATTATATAAATAAGAATAAAAATATAATTTTATATCGGATAAATAAATTCGAGTATGAATACAGTCATCTAGATATAAAATCGGATAAAAATTTAAGAATTTATTATCCGTATCCATACTGAAATCTAATAGATACTTTTTTATATTTATATTCGTATCTAATAAATAATTAAGTTTGGTTATACAATAAACCCTCCACTTGCACTTAACAACAAAGCTTCGGATGAGTAGCCATGAATCGGTGGAAGGCCTGCTGCTGAGGGAAAATTCCATCTATTTTACTTTTAATGGGGATGAAGGGATATACAGGTACGGGCTTGAAGATAGGAGCTTGACCCCCTTTTTGCCATGTCCCGACCTACGAAAGCTTACGGGTGATCCACCTTTTTGGGTGGTACCTCTACCTCATCAAAGGTTAGTGTTGTCTGTGCTTTAGTTAACTAGTACTGACATTGTATTATATAAAATAAGAATCTGTTCTTAAGTGTAAGTGCTTGATATTTAATTTTTGCTTCATTTTCTAGTCATACTAATTAGTAGTAATTCTCGTTGGATTAATTCGTTCGTTAGCTTATATTGTATTACTCTCCCCTATTGCTGCATGAAGTAGTTTATATGTTAGAAGTAGTTCATAATTTGCTGCATGAAATCAGCTTATGGCAGAGTATTGGTTAAGCTCCCTGCGGGTACATATCATTGGCTGAGTTATATATAGCGAGTAGTAGTTGTCATTATGCTATCAACATTAACTCCTGCAAATTGGAACTCCTGTGCAGTAAAAATATGACAAAATATAAACTAATATTTGGAGAAGGTAAATATGTGCAGCTGCTATGCAGTTATAATCATTTCAGTGATAAGAAGGCCTTGGGCATCGACTCTTCTAGCCATTCTTTAGTTTCTTCACAGTAAATCGACCAAATACTTTTCCAACAAACCAACAACAAAGAAGTCTCGCAGACTAAGAATCTTTACCCAATACATCAAACAAGTCATCCCCTGCTGAAGAATGGGCATAAATATCCCCAGACAGAGAATCTCTGCCAGTTGGAAGTTGACTTGCCCCATGAAACTTAAGGAGAGGACCTTGGATAACATCATTTGATAGCGTGCTCTCTTTTGAATCAGCAAAAGGTAAACCATGAACCTTATATAAGTCAATTTGCTCTTCTTTAGGAATATATTGCGATCTATGACATACATTATCAGAGCAGCCAGAAAGCATGCAATTGGTATTGAATTGATCCACCACATTCGACAAGCAAGCTTCCTCATTACTCAACATGTAAGATACATTGGTATTGGCTGGTCTGGGAGCAGAGATACCTTGACTGTTGTGTTCACCACATACACTACTTTTTCCAGGCAAAAGCTTAGCACAACTTCCCCTAGACGAGTTTGGAGGTTGAGGAGTGGCAAAGCCAGCCGATTTACCTAAAGTTCGATTGATCCCCCCTTGTGAGCCGGTAACACAGCCCAGTGTTTGTTCCATTAAATGAGGGTTCCGACAAAGTCCACTGGGTACAGCATTAGTGAATCTAGCACCCATGCTACACTTAGTTTGCTGGCTCAATAATGCCTGTGATAGCATGGGAATTACTTCAGTCCCGGGAACTTTGTTACCTAGCATGCCCTTATTCTGAAGCTTCACATCTGATAAAACATTGTTTTTTGGCTGGTTAGAATATCCATGAGATTTTGATACATCCCGGGAAGGATTAGAGATGTGCAATCCTGAAGTATCTTTCTGCAGATGATCAGCAACTTGGTCAAACATAGAATTAGATGGCTGAATAAAAGACTTGGAAGTCTGAACTGATTCATTTTGGAGGTTAGAACCAACATGCATGGAGCGGCAGTTCTTCCCCTTCAAATCTATATATGGAACCCCGGTAACCGATGCATTATAAGCCACAGGAATACCAATTTTTTCATCTGGTTCATTTGTCATGTAGTTGTCAGGCATAAGTGTGCTGGAGATGCACCCCAGTTGAAGAATCAAATTCTTCACCTCATGCACAAATACAATGTTCACTGTCATCTGAAATAAGCATATCAGCACATAAGCCCTTAAAATGAAAAGGGAGGAGAGAGAGACAGAGAGAGGAAGCAACAAGATGACAAAACTTCAACAATACCAAAAGAGGAAGCACCAACGCAGCAGCCAACAAAAGTACACATCCATTCCCCAAGAATGCAAAAGGCAGCAAATTAGCTCAGAAGTTGAGCAGACATTATTTAATACACAAAAAACGACAAAATTGTTAAAATGGTTAATAGCACCATAAAGTTGCTTCTGCCGTAATGCAATATTGGCAGCCCATGTCTCAGGAAAAAAAATGACAGGAAACGCCATTTAACTTCCTCAGTGACTCAACATAGAAGGAAAAAAAAAAAACTTGACCCTTAGCCTTGCCTAACTCACAATAAGTCTTCCCAGGCAAATTAAAGCAGTCAGTTAGAGATTATAAGAGCACAACATCTTAATGCATGATTGAGAAATATAATAAAGGTTAAATCAATTACCCAAAAAAGTCTAAGGATTATCACAGATATTTACCAGGATAAACAAAGCTATAGACGAGGAGTAACCAGGTGGCTTTCAAACAACAAATAATTTCAAATTAAATGGATAAAGGGCTTACAGCCAAGGATGAGCCAAGCTGAACCACACCATGAGGGACAATAGGAATAACAGCAATTGTCTGCAAAAACATGCATATTAGGTCAAGACTTCAAAACAAGTATCTAAGTTAACCCGCAAAGACATTATATCATTTGAGACCAAAGAGAGCACCCACACCTGCATGCCAGCAGAAAATTGGAGATTTATTTCGCTCACCACCTAATGCATACAGTAAGTGTAAAAAGAATGTTATATAAGTAAAGACTCTTTGTCAATAGAAATCCACATATCAGTCATTTTCAGATTAAAAACCAGCAAAAGAAGAAAACCGAGTACCTCTGGTGGATGAGCATTCTCATTGTAACTCCCAGAAACAATCCATTGATGAGCCCCAGTAAATGCACGAGATTACTATTTACAAATATCTAGGTCTTCAATACACGATAAATGAATCTGGAAATAATGAAAATCAATCTACAAGAAACTAAACAGAAAATGCTGTTGATATATCAGATGAAATAGTTATTGGTAATTAAAGACTAGTTTCACATTATTATTGTTGAATTGAGGGTAAGCGTTTGATTAGTCACGGCTGGAATAAAACGAAACAGGATTTTTCAACCAAAGAAGTTTGGGTCGCCCCGGAATATTCAATAGCCTATAGAAATTTAAAAATAATCCATCATACTGCCGAATGAATTAAGCATATTATCCATCATTCCACGCAAAACGAAATAAGATTAGGGCTTCTAAATTCAATTGCTGCTAACTAACTTAACAAATACCTGCACATTTCGAAATGATACACCGGCAGATCGAGAGGGCTGAGCCGGCGACGGGTTGCCTGGAAGCGTGGAGTTCGCACTCAGTGAACGACCCACGGGAAGCTTCTGTCGAAATTGTGGAGGAGCCATGGGATGGATGGAGTTAATGGAGAAGAATGTAAGCTTCGCAGTTATGGAGAACGAAGGAGAAGGAAGCCAATGGAGGCCAGGCTCTTGAGTCGGGGGAGTTCGATTATTTCCTTCCGTGTTATTTTCCTCAACTAAACCTGAGGAAAATGATGCAGTATAATAATCCCCCACCCTTTCCTCCTTATTTTCTTTCTCTACAATTTTTCTACTAACCAAACACCACCTAAATATTTTCCTTCTAATTTTTTTTCCTTTCCTCATTAATTTCCTTAAACCAAACAGACTGTTAATTAAAACCATACACAAGGACTAGGGGGTGCTACCGCCGTGATCTGCAAAAGCATGGCCTCCAACCAGTCTCGCATCAACCACAAGGCTATAAAATAATTTCACAAGACATTAAACCAATTAAGACATAGGACCGTGGAAATCCAAAAGATTCATAAATAAAGAGAAAATCATAGTGCATGAATTAAAGAGTCATTACAAAATTGAAAATAGTTATAGCGTGAATCCCTCGAAGGGAAAGAACAAATACAATCGAGATGTAAAGTAAAATTGGAAAAAGGAGAGTCTGGACAACACTCAATCTAGGGTCCCATGCCAAGTCCAATAGACAAACACTCAGCCCTACCCAATGCCTCGAATATGTCATAGGCATCGAACACAACATATCTTACCTGCATCAACCCAGAAGGGACATCTTCTCGTAGGAATGAGCAGCACCCATAAAATGGATGATCAGTATGCTACGTACTACGTAAGGTAACCATGCAGCTAAGGTCGTACATGTAAGGCAGATAACACAAGCAGCCAAGCAAGTAACCATACAGATAAAGCCATACATGAAAAACATATAGTACAAGTAGTGATTCAATCCGGTTAGACATAATCATTAAATATTTGGTCATTACTCCCATTTCACACCATTTTCATTATAAGCCCATACGAGTGAGAGAAACCTACTATTATAGCTGGTGGATCGGGAACATCTAAGGCAAAATGCTCCTGACCACTATTATTTGCTGGTGGATCAATCTCTAAGGCAAAGTGCTCCTGGCCACTATTATACTAGTGGATAGGTCAGGCCCCGACTCCCATTTCACTGTAAGTATTGGATTGCTCAAACTTAATTTTTATCGTACCGTAGCCTTTATTCCTTTTAAGGAATTTTCATTATGTATTATGGGTTGTAAACTATTTTCGCGTACTCTGATTTCTATCTTATGGATGTTTTAATATTTTTATGAAGCCTTGCTTTGAGTTTAAATTATGATGGATGTTAGTTCTTCTTTAGCCTTGTAGTTAGTATGAGACCGGTCGGGGGGAGGGTCTGGGCTTATACTGATCACGATAGTAATATCCCCGAAATTCACAAGTTTGGTTTACTCGCTTCCATTAAATATTTTAATAAAACAAAACTTTTTAGTAATGAATTTTGGGGGTGTTACAGAGGTAGAGGAGGGTCTACTGGGTTGAGTGAGTGGTAGGAGAGGTGGTGATTGTAGTGCAAGGGGGCGGAGCACAGCGGCGAGAAGGGCGGCAATGAGGTGCAAAGGGCAGCTCAAGTTGCCAACTTTGCACAATCGGGGTGGTTTGTGTAGGGGGATTCAAGGGCGGCGAGTGGCTCGGTTTGGTGGAGGATGATGCAGGGAAGGGATTGTGTGGTGTTTTGGGCAATGGTGTTACACGGCGGTGGTTGGGCGGTGTTTGAAGGGGTGGCGACGTAAATGGATGGAAATTATGGGTAGAGCAAAGGAGGGACAAATGGGGGTCATCATGGTGTATTTATAGGCCGAGGGAGGGAGCAGAAGACAAAGGGGAAGAGGACAAGAGGGCAGGCGTGGTATGAGCTCATTGGCCGGCGGTGGCAGGTTGGTATGAGCCTGCAAAGTTGTAAGGTGCAGGTAGCAGGTGGGGGAAAAGAAGGGAAGGGGAGAATGCGAGGGAGGCAGGTGAAGGGGGTTTGACTCAAATTGGAAAGGAAAGGGATGGGGGAGAGAGAGGGGGAGTAGGTTGGGTGGTACGATGGCAGGGTAGGTCAGGCGGTGGTAGATTTGTAGGCTTGACCTGCAACGCAAGGGAGGGAGAAGGAAGGAGGAAGACGAAGGGGCAAGGCCGACCAATCTGGGGAAAATAAAAGAAATAAAAGAAAGAAAACCGGGTGGGCAAGGGGAAGAAAGGAAAAGAAGAGAGGTGGGTTGGGCCATGTAGGGGAGAGAAGAGAGGAGGGGGAGTTTGGGCTGCATGGGCGAGGCCCAACCGGGGGAAGAAGAAGAGAAAAAGAAAAAGGAGAAAGGGAAGGAAAAAGGGGGGAAGAAAAAAAAGGAAAATAGGGTAGTTGGGGTGTTTAAGGTATTTTTAGTATTTTTGAATATTTAAAAATAATAAAAATTAGTAAAATAATAATTAAATTCCTTTTCATATTAATTTAGAAATTTTTGGATAAATCTTTCTAAATTCTATTTTAATTAGCAAATTACCCTAATCTTCCCTAATTAAATTCTTTATTATTTTCCTCCTTTTTTGCCTTAATTACTCACATTATTTCATGAAAATATTATATTTAATGAATCTCACCAAGAAATCCCTATCTTATCATAATTTTCTAAATTAGGATTTTGGAATATTACATTCTAATCTTTGTTTTTTCTTCTCAACTTTATAATACAACTTTAAAGTTGATTAGTGAAATCATAAATTTGTATTTGGTAAGTCTATTTTAGTTCATTTTTAACTTGCTTGATCTATTTTTTATATTAATTTAATAGAAATTTAAATTGAAAAATCTTTTTAAAAAAATTCTTAGAATAACCAATCAAATAAGATTTAACCTTGATTTTATCTTTCATCTTTTCAGGTTTTAGCCTCTAGTTTTGGAGTTTTTGGAAAAAATTTACTAAGCCTTCTTGTTTCTCCCTTTTGTAAGTCTTGGCCTCTTACACTTTTACAATTGGCGTTATAAATAAGTTAAGTTGAGTATTTTAGTTTAGACCTAATTTGTGTAATATTTAAATGTAAAATTATAATTCAACATTAATTTATTAAACTATATGAAATAGTTGATCCAAGTTTACAAGCTTAAAAATGTAAAATCAAAGTTAAAATATAAATATTTAATGAGCAAAATCGGGTCAAGGCATGCAACATACTTATAACTAGGGTTATAAATGAGTCAAGCCGAAGTTAGACTTGGACTAAGTTCATTTAATAAACAAATTTAAAAATAAAATATAGATTTAAAAATTTTTGTACCATAAAATAGGTGAATTTCAAATTCTTTGCACTCAATCTTAACTTATTTATTAAATAAATTTAAAAATAAAGTTCCAACTCGATTCATTTATGCTCCGTTTGGATTTGATTGAATTAGGATGAGGGTAAACATTAAAAATTAATCTAGATGAAGGGAATGGAGGCGAATTGAAGTGAGTATTTTAAAATATTTTTTGGATGATATTAACCTAATCTGAATAAATAGGGGTGGATATTTTAAAAATTCCGTTTGAATTGAGGTGAATATATAAAATTTACTTATATTTTTTTTATTTACCTCTGTTACTTTTAAAATTATAGGTTAATAAAAATAATGTTTATCGGAGGTGAATGGAGATAAAACTTTATCCTCCATTCATCTGATTGAAATAAAAAAAATCTTTTCCCAAATAAATTAAATCAATTAATTTTATGGTTCGTTCACCCCAAACCAACCACGCAATTATTTAATAAACGAATATCTCTAGCGAAAAAACCTGGCCACCTGCTTTGTTTGTTTACCACTTTACCTACAACAATATGATTATCAACATAACCTCGAACATAAATAAAAAATAGATTGGAGACGCTCAAACATCACTCAAGCACCACGACTATTCGTCTTCTCGTAGACTCTTCTTCTGGATCAGACCCCTACTTTTTAGCCAAGCTCTTTACTCATAGAAAGGGACTCAAGAAGAAGCAAGGAAGATGATTGATATGAAGGATAAGCTAGCCTGCTTCCAAGCCTTGAAGACTTCGAGTTGTGCACTACAATCCTCACCACAAATGACTCGGATCTCGAGTCTAACATCGCTACTTTCACCGGTAATAACCTCAACTCCTCTTTAGAAGCCTATGTTCTCTCTAACATTGGTATCAGCAGTTAATCACATTAATCACATTCCAATTTAGAGACCTTTGGGATAATAGATTGATAAGTTCATATTTTGACATATTTTATACCCTTATAATCTTAGATTTTAGTATTTTATTTGAGTAATATAGGTGAATAAATATGATTTTATACTTAAGTGATAATAGTTGCATAAATTTTATTATTTAAGCTAAAATAATATAAATTAAATAAATTTAGAGTATATTTTTATTTATTAATTTTATTTTGTAGGTAATTTTTAAATAAAAAAAGAGAAGTTAGACCTTTGGACCAACGGCCTAAGGACGGAAGGCCCAAAGGCCAACAGACAAAATTAGAAAGAAAACAACGAATTAATGGAGAAGGAACGAGGTGACCAGTTAGGAGTAAACCGCAAAAAACGAGAGAGAGCCACATAGGAAAAAAAAGGCTGACATGGAAAGAGTAGCGAGTGAAGAAGTTAAAAAAAGAAAGAGAAAAAATTGTATGGTCGGTACGTCCACACCAAGTATTCAACTTCGATAGTCGCTGCAGCACCAAATTTAACATGGTGCATCATCGCTCTCTCGATTTCTGTGATCTTTGGTATCCTAGGGTTGATTTCGGGGGCTATCGTGCTCGGCATGTGGGTTGCCGGAGGGGTTTTATCACATTCCCTTTGTATGCTGGGAGTTAGACCGGGAAGAAGAGGGGATGGGGCAACGAGTATGTTGGTTACGATGCTAACATCAGTAGGAGAAGTGATGGAGTTTGTGTTGGCATTCGAAAGAGAATTCAGATCAAGGTCTGGGACGAATTCGAATTTCGTTTTAGAAGGGTTCATGGATGCGTTGTAAAGTTCAATAGATTGTTATAAATTATTGTTTATGTATTTGCATTCGCCTGATCATCCTGATACACCTGTGTTTTGTGAGAGGACTTTATGCAATGAGGTTTTAGCTGCCTTTGTGAATGAGAATTTTATTTCTTGGGGTGGAAGTATATGTTAATTATTAAACTTGCAATAATTATTATTGATACATGTATCCTTGAATTTATTATGTTTCATGTATCTAGGAGTTGGTGATTCATGAATCAAGTAGTTCATGAATTAGTAATTAATATAGAGTTCATGAATCAAGTAGTTCATGAATTAGTAATTAATATAGAGTTCATGAATTAGTAATTAATATAGAGTCTTAATCCATGTACCAAAACTACTATAAATACCCTTGTGGTATTGAGATCTTTCAAGGCAGAAAAGTAAGAAGTCATTTTTCAGAAAAATCAAAACTTCTTCTTCTTCCTTCTCTATTTGGTTTGTAAGTGTTGTGTCCCACCACCTTCCAACAAAGTGGTATCAAAGCTAGGATGAATTCCAAAGCCTCCCTTTCTTTCCAATATCCACGACTCACCAAGCTCAATTATGAGAATTGGGCACTTAGGATGAAGGCCATACTTGGTTCCCAAGGAGTTTGGGAAATTGTTGAGAAAGGCTACGAAGTACCCGAAGATGAAGATGCTCTTCCGCGAAACGAGAGGGAAGCATTGGAGAAGGAACGGAAGAGAGATCAATATGCCCTCACGATCATCCATCAAGGCTTGGATGATGATATGTTCGAGAAGATTGCAAATGAGACCACCTCCAAACAAGCGTGGGAGACGCTTTGTAACTCCGTCATGGGAGTCGAGAAGGTGAAGAAAGTTCGACTTCAAACTCAAAGGGCAGAGTTTGAATCACTTTACATGAAAGAAAGTGAATCAATTCAAGACTACTTTACAAGAGTCTTGACGGTGGTGAACCAAATGAAGCGGCTTGGAGAGATCATGCAAGATGTTCGTGTGATCGAGAAGATTCTCCGCTCTCTAAATAAAAGGTTTGACCATGTGGTGGTAGCAATCGAGGAGTCAAAAGACTTGGAGACCATGACCATTGATGAATTGAATGGATCGTTGCGAGCCTACGAGGAAAGGATGAACCGTAGCAACCAAGATCAACCGGAACAAGTCTTGCAAGCAAAGACAAGTTTCAAAGGAGATGGTGGTAGAGGTCGTGGTCAAGGTTATGGAAGAGGGCGAGGCCGCGGACGAGGTCGTGGGCAAGGAAGAGGACGAGATGAGCAATCTTCATCGATTGAGAAAAGAGGGCAACCATTTATGAGGGGCCGTGGTCGAGGAAGAGGAAGAGGTGACAAGCATGACAAATCCCAAGTTGAATGTTACTCTTGTAACAAGCTTGGTCACTATGCATGGGAATGCCGATCCAAGAAGGTTGAGGAGGAGGCCAAACTTATAGAGTATAAGGAAGACATCATGGAGGAGTCATTGCTTCTAGCTTTAAAGGCTGATTCCATTGATGATACAAGCACCTGGTATCTTGACAATGGTGCTAGCAATCATATGACGGGTGATAAAAGTAAATTTGTGGAGCTTGATACAAGCAAGAAAGGCTTTGTGAGCTTTGGTGACAACACAAAGGTGGAGATCGTGGGCAAAGGTAAAATTTTGCTTGAGACAAAAGATGGAGGCCATAAAGTTCTTTGTGATGTTTATTACATTCCAAAGTTGACTAGTAATATTCTAAGTATTGGTCAACTTTTGGAAAGAGGCTACAAGATTCACATGGAGGATTGTATGGTTTGGCTTAGAGACCAAGAGTCCAAACTTGTAGCTAAAGTGCCAATGACCAAAAATCGGATGTTCTTGTTGAACTTGAAGAATGGAGGTGCCAAGTGCTTGAAGAGTTGTGTTGATGATCCATCATGGATTTGGCACATGCGATTTGGTCACTTGAATTTTGGAGGACTTAAAGCCTTGGGAGATAAGAAGATGGTTAAAGACATTCCGGTGATTGATCATCCCAATCAATTGTGTGAAGCATGTTTACTTGGTAAGCATTTAAGAAGAAGCTTTCCAAAGCAATCCACCTCAAGATCTACCAAGCCACTCCAACTTGTTCACGCCGATGTTTGTGGACCCATCAAGCCTCAATCTCTTGTTCCCAGGACACCCCAAAAAAATGGAGTTGCCGAAAGAAAGAACCGGACAATCCTCAACATGGCAAGGAGCATGTTAAAATCAAAGAACATGCCAAAGGAGCTTTGGGCTGAAGCGGTTGCATGTGCAGTCTACCTTTCAAACCGATGCCCAACCAAGAGTTTGAAGAATGTGACACCACAAGAAGTATGGAGTGGACAAAAACCGAGTGTTTCTCATTTTAGAGTCTTTGGATCCATTGCTTATGCTCATGTTCCTGAGCAAGAGAGGTCCAAACTTGATGATCGAAGCAGAAAGCTTGTTCTCATTGGATATGATGAGAATTCCAAGGGATACAAGCTGTTCAACCCGGAGTATGGAAAGATTGTGATCAGCAGAGATGTGGAGTTTGATGAACATGCATCTTGGGATTAGAGTTCTAAAGAGGAAGAATCTTATGATTTCCTTCCTTACTTTGAAGATGAAGAAGCGACAATCCAAGAAGTCCAAATTGAAGCTACTCCACCAACCACACCAATTTCATCTTCACCAAGTTCATCATCATCATCACTATCATCGTCTCCAAGATACCGAAGCCTTGATGATCTTTATCAAACAACACAAAGGTTAGATGATAATGTATATTGCTTATTTGTTGATTCTGAACCTTTAAGTTTTGAAGAAGCCATGTGTGAGGAGAAATGGGTTCACGCCATGGATGAATAAATGAAGGCCATTGAAAAGAATGATACTTGGGAGTTGGTATCTCCTCCCTCTAGTCATCAAGTTATTGGTGTCAAATGGGTATACAAGGCGAAGAAAAATGCTAGAGGTGAAGTTGAAAGATATAAAGCAAGGCTTGTTGCTAAAGGCTACAAGCAAAGACAAGGCGTTGACTATGAAGAGGTGTTTGCTCCAGTTGCTCGTATGGAAACAATTCGTCTATTGATCTCCCTTGCTGCCCAAAATCATTGGAAGATCCACCAATTAGATGTAAAGTCTGCATTTCTTAATGGCTATCTTGACGAGGATGTCTACATCGAACAACCGGCGGGGTATGTTGTCAAAGGCCATGAAGACAAGGTACTGAAGCTAAAGAAAGCATTGTATGGGCTCAAACAAGCACCAAGAGCCTGGAATAGTCGACTTGACAAGTATTTGCAAGAAAATGGTTTTTCCAGATGCCAACATGAGTATGCCCTCTATGGAAAAGAAGAAAATGGACACGTTTTATTTGTTTGTGTCTATGTGGATGATCTTATCTTTACAAGTGACTGTCCAAAGATGTTTTCAGACTTTAAGGAGGCCATGGCTCGAGAGTTTGAGATGAGTGACATGGGCCTCATGTCCTATTACTTGGGAATCCAAGTAAATCATATGGAGGAGGGCATCTTTGTTTCACAAGAAGTCTATGCAAAGGAGTTACTCAAGAAATTCAACATGCTTAATTGCAAGCCGGTCAACACTCCAATGGAGTGTGGAGCAAAGTTGTCCAAGATGAAAACAGATGAAGAAAAGGTTGATTCTACCATGTTCAAGAGCCTTGTTGGAAGTTTGAGATATTTGACTTGCACAAGGCCTGATATTCTTTTCTCAGTTGGGATCGTGAGTCGTTTCATGGAGGTTCCTACTGAAACTCACTTGATGGCAGCCAAGAGGATGCTTCGCTACATTAGAGGTACTCTTGACTATGGGATATTTTATTCATCCTCTAATGATTTCAAGTTGATGGGTTACTGTGACAGTGACTTTGCTGGAGATATTGATGATAGAAAAAGCACTACTGGTTATGTGTTCTTTATGGGAAATAATGCAATCTCTTGGTGTTCAAAGAAGCAACCAATTGTAACACTCTCCACTTGTGAAAGTGAGTATGTTGCAGCCACATCTTGTACTTGCCATGCTATATGGCTACGAAGATTGTTGAAGGAGATTCATATGAAGCAAGGGGATGCTACGAAGATCTTGATTGACAACAAGTCAGCTCAAGCCTTAGCTAAGAATCCTGTGTTCCATGACCGCAGCAAGCACATTGACACCCGATATCACTTTATTCGGGAATGTATTGAGATGAAAGAAGTGGAGCTTGAGTATGTCAAGTCTATGGACCAAGTTGCTGACATCTTTACAAAGCCCTTAAAGTATGACAATTTTCAAGGACTTCGCCTGCAGCTTGGAGTTCAAAAGTGTGCAAGTTTAGGGGGAGTGTTAATTATTAAACTTGCAATAATTATTATTGATACATGTATCCTTGAATTTATTATGTTTCATGTATCTAGGAGTTGGTGATTCATGAATCAAGTAGTTCATGAATTAGTAATTAATATAGAGTTCATGAATCAAGTAGTTCATGAATTAGTAATTAATATAGAGTTCATGAATTAGTAATTAATATAGAGTCTCAATCCATGTACCAAAACTACTATAAATACCCTTGTGGTATTGAGATCTTTCAAGGCAGAAAAGTAAGAAGTCATTTATCAGAAAAATCAAAACTTCTTCTTCTTCCTTCTCTATTTGGTTTGTAAGTGTTGTGTCCCACCACCTTCCAACAGTATAAGGGCTAGTGAAGGGTTTGAGATAAGTAACAACTTGAAGGCCTCTTGATTTCCTTTTTATGGTGTTGTTATGGCTGCTACAAATCAAAAGATTGCTTTATTACAGCAGGTTAGTTGGTCTTCTAGATAGTATGCTTACCATCCTTCTTCCTCCTTTCCTTTTTTAGTAGATAGAACTATATATATAGCGTTCCTTAGCCTTTTTATGAAATAACCAAGTATATTTGTGCTATTTTATAAAATGACCAAGAATCTTGGAACTATAGTCTAGTGCCCTGGCCACTCGGTGAATAGACCAGGTATGTTCGAACTATATTTTTCTTTGAACTTTATCATACCTTGTGTATTCTGACTTCTTTATAAAGGAGAGTGGTAGTCGATGTAGCTATTTTCACACAATCAGGACCTCATGCTTTGTTATGGAGTCTTATTTGTTTCTTATCGATTATACTCAGCAAGGATCCAACAACTGGTAGGTTTGGGAGCTTATTCCCAAATAGTTGAAAATCTTCCTTCCCAAAGACAACAATTTCACTAGGCGCTATAAGAAACAACAATGAAAGTGAAATGAAGTCAAATAAATTCAAAGACGAGGTTGGCTTACACGTTGTTTAAAAATAGAGTAAGAAAAAAAAATCCCCTATACTACATCAGCTATAGATCTCCAATTTCCAATCACGAATCATGTCCTCTAAGACCATCCAAAATAAAGAGAGGGACAAAGGGTAAAATATTCATTTACGCCAAATTGTAGCCTAAAAGAAGAGAGAAAAAGAGGAAGGAACAAAGAGTCTTGTACATAGGGGGAATATAAAAGCCTTAGAACGGCTTAAATTGGAAGAAAAGTATAATAAGCTAGTCAAATGAATCAAAGATGTCTCATAAATATTTAGCTTTAGTTGTTCTTTCTTTTTTCATCTTTAGGCCAATAATGTTTTCAAATTTCACCTAATAGGTGGACGCGGAATTCTAAAATTGCGCATGTAGAGTATTTTATAAATTCGACTAAGTTTACAAGTTATCTTTTAGAATATTGAAACAAATGTTTTAACCTAAAAAAACTTTAAAAATTCTCTCTTAAAGTGAACTACCCCCAAAAACTTCCTCATCCATACATACCCTGAGTGATCCAACATGTGATATTTGGATATTAAATTGGGAAAGTAAACATGAATCGAAATAAACTAGCTATATATGCTAAATTTTCAAAGACATAATTTCATCTCTCGGAGAAAAAAGGTATTTTCCCCCTGTAAATAACTCAAGAGAATTAGTGGCTACATATTTCTCAAAAATGTGAAGCTTCTTTCCAATAGCGTGTTGTTTTGGCATCCATTTCTCTAGAATCTGGGTTCACAAAGAGCTATTTTGGTGTTTTATGGTGGATTAGCTGCATATTTTTGCTATCATTGCAAAATGGATGGAACCAAATATCAATATTCTTTGGCCTTAAAAATTAAATGAACGAGCATGATGTGGTATTTAAAAAGATATACAACAAATATTTCTATATGACCTTGCTCTTTTTCATAAAGTTCACAATACACGTTCAAAATGATTTCGTACAAGAAATGGTGTGGCTTGACAGAGGATATTTTTGATACTATTGAATAGATATTCCTTCTTCAAAGACCATATGTTATGGCACAATAACCATGCATATTCTTTTCTCTTCTTTCTATAGAGTTTTCTACTATAAAGAACTTGCCCTAACCATCTTGTGATTTCATGAGAATTTGGCTTTCCCTTTCCCAATTTCTTCTTCCCTATCCCATGCATCACAGGTCTTTATTTTTGGCATCATTGACCACTGGAGAATGATTGGCATTCAACTTGGCACTTGCAAGCTTCTTTATTAATTTTCTCTGGCATCAATGTGACTTAACACAATTGATTTTTCTTTTCTCTAGACTGGACATTTCATTTCAGTTTTTGTAGAATAGACTATAGTTTAACTATTCAAGTAATGTGTTGCAAGTAATTGAGAGTTTGATTCACCATATATGTGTTAGACTTCTATTTTGTATTTTCCACTTTTTGTAGGTGCAAAGCCTCAAGAACTTCGATCTACTTTAGATGTGCCTTACATATCAACCCCCCTTCAGACTAGGTTTGTCTGATCCAAAGAGCTCATCCAATTTTTAAACTATTTTCTTAGGCGGGGTGGTTGTGTTTGGTTGTTTATTAGGTCATTGTCCATGCTTCTCTATGTCTCCAAGAGACTTAGTTAAGGATGGACATCTATAGTACAACAGAAATCCCACACATTATTGGAATGTTCGAAATGTTATACTCCATGTTTGGGTCAAAATGTAGTAGGTTGAGTTGGATGAGACATGCTAACCTGCTATTTAGTAGTTTGCGGATGGGTGGGGCTTAGGCCAAAACAAACCCCTCACTCTAATCTGATTTGGTTAATATTATTGCTATCATCATCATCACCATCATATTCAGTGAACTATTTATAATTATTATTACTATTGAGAGGCCTTTTTGGTTGAGCTGTTCTAATTTTTTAAGGGTAAACCCCAAGTAACCACCCATGGTGGGGAAAAAAATGTATATGAAACTTTTACAAGCATAGGTGATTCCATGTGATTTACCATATTTGCAACTGGATTTTTTTAGTTTCTCTTGATTATTGGTCACTCCATTGGATTATTTCACGACTTCTAGTTCTAGTTTGGTTGGAAGGTCTAGGAAGTAGGTATTTGTGCTCAAGGAATACAGTTACACCTTCAAGATCCAATTTCCATCTTGAATTTTATTTGTGTGTGTGATATATGCACTTAACACAGTTGGTGAGTGTCAAAATTTGTGACATTGGCTACAACAACTACCTCAATATAAACCTTGGTTATTGATGAGTTATTTCAATATAGTTTTGCACAAAAATCATGGAGAAATTTCAACAATGTGTTCAGATCTTAAACTAATTTATCTTAAATATATTAGGGTCTTCTACACATGGTTTAATAAGCAATATTCTCATCATAGAGTTTATTGCTAGATAAATCATGTTTTATGCTACTAAAGCTGGATAGATACCTGTGGTGGTTTTACAACCCACTTACCCCCATCTTAGATCATGCTTCAATGGCCATTTATGGTAGAAAAGGAATGGATGCAGAACCTAAACTAAACCCTTTCACTTCTACAATATGTGGGTGACAGACCTAGAATTTAAAACTATTGTTAAGCAAGGATCGGTGGTTAAATCTAGAACCAACCTCTTGGTTTCACTCCAAAAATGTCTGAAGCTGCTAAAAAATCCTCCAATATGTCCAACTACTGTTGGACTCTCACCCACTTGATTCACACCTTATTACTTAGAAGTAGAAGTATATGCGCTACTTACAAGATTTATCCTGCTTTGAAGAACAATTTTTTAAACGAAAATCTCATGTCACATGGCTGAGAGAAGAGAATATGAATATGCATTATTTCCATGTAGTGGTGCAAGGATTATTGTAAGAAGACTAGTGGTGTATTTTCAATGTGTTCTCCCAATTCTATAAGAACTTGTGGGAATCTAGTACGAGTTGTTTTTCCACATATATGTAGTTAGCACATGACCCTAAATTTCTTATTAAGCTAGATAATCCCTTCGTGCTCTTGTCTTAAATAGGTATGTAAATGGGGTGGGTATTTTCATACCTGTATCCGTACCCAATAAGAAAACTCGTACCCAAATCCACACCCAAATGGGTATCCACTAGCATATGCATATCTGTGTCGTTTAGATATCCATTACCTGATGGATAATCCATTTATTGTTAATGGATATTACCCAACGAGCAAATTTATTACCCATTTAGGATTAAGTCTAATGATGATTTTAATCTTAATATTTTATTATATTATTTCAAAATCAAGGGTAAAATGATAATTATATATTAGATAAATGAGTATGGATATGGATATAGGTATAGGTATGGGTACAGATATGGATACCCCTTACCCAAACCTTGCGGGTATTTTCTTCCATCTTTCATATTTGTTTAAGTATCCGTCAGATAATACTCATCGAATTTCAGGTAAAATCCATTTTGTTTATATCCGTAGTCTCAAGGGAGGAGGTGAGGGCAACTTGCATTAGCATGAGTAACCATAAGGCGCCACAAACTAATAGTTACAATGCTTACTTCTTCAAGGCCATGCGGGAGGTTATTAGTGAGGATACATGGTTGGCTCTTAGGGAGTTCTTCCTTATGGATATCTTACCTCATATATTGAATATAACCTCATTCGATCTTATTCTTGAAGTTCAAAATGCTGAATCAACTAGTGACTATAGATATATAGCATGTTGCAACACCCTCTATAAGATTCTAGCTAAACTCCTAGCAAATAGGTAGCAACCTCATCTTAGAAATGCTCAGACACCATTTGTGAAAGGAAGTCATATTAGGGACAACATTCTAATGGCTTCTGAACAAGTTAATGGCTATAATAACATACATTTATCCCCTAAATGTACAATGAAGTTAGTGTATGACTATTAATTAGGAGTTTCTAGAAAACATATTATTGCCACTTAACTTCCCTATGCATTTTCTTAAACTAATTTTGGCATGTGTAAGTTTTGTGAGTTACTCTTTGTTACTTAATGGAGTTCCCTATCTTCCTTTTGCAGCCCAAGGAGGACTAAGGCAAGTGGATCCTATTTCTCCTCATGTATTTGTTAATTATAAAGTAATTGAATATATCATTGAGCATTGTTCAGATCAATCCCACTTTCAAAGCTCATGTTAAGAGTAAAAAGGTCAAACTGATCTTTTTACTCTTTGTGGATGACGTATTGTTCTTTAGTCATGGAGATTATAATTCCATTCAAACACTCCTTGCAATGTTTGATATTTTTTCTAGCTTGTTTGGACTTTGCTTGAATGCAACAAAGAGTATTTTTTACTATAGTGGCTGTGTAACAAAGGAAACTAAAAAGAATGTTATCAAATATTATTATGTTAAGAGCCTGTTTTATAAATTTCATTATAACCAATGATTCCTGTCTAATTATCCTAGAATGATAAGTATCCCATCTTTCTTCCTATAGGAAGTTAATGTTTTCATGTTAGATTTAACCATTTTTTTAGTTATTTGTAATATTCCCGAGCACAAAAGTTGTTCAAAAATAATATTAAATGGGTTTTTGGTTTTATACAATCCTCTATGATAATAGATTGGTCAAGATTGGGTTTGGTGACATGATAAAGTTGGTGGGTTAGGCTTGTGTTAGAGGATATTTAGTTGGTCATTCCTTTACAACGAACAGACCCACGACCCCACATGATGAGCACATCAAGTGAATGTAAATTTCCGGTCTTGTTTGTTTGTATTTAAACTTATTTTGAATTAGTAGTGACTACATATTGAAGTTCTAGGTCAAGCCTCCAAGTCGTTCATATGCATACCTAAATTCTTCACAACTTCTTTTTGTTATGGTGTTATAACTTCCTTTCCTCCTTTATGTGTATGTTGATTTTGGACCCTTCCTTTGACCGATATGTTCTGTGTCCTTAGTAGCTTCTTCATTCTGCAGGCTGAAGGACCAAAATCCCCTAAGGAGATGCTTATTGTACCACAAAGAGTTTTTGAAGAAACTACTCCTGTCCTTGTTGCAGGCAAATTCGAATTAGAGGAAAGAAGAAAAAACATGTGCTTGAGGGAGGAGCAAGACACTACTTATAGGGAAACATTTGAAGCTGATCAGGTATGTCATTATGATATTTTTGATCTGGTTGGTCTTTCATATGACATGCTAGCACGTGGATCATCTTTCAAAATGATTTCTATTGTAAAATTTAGCCTTGGTTTGTCTAAAAGAAGTTTTTTTTTTCCTTAAACTTTTTGGACTTAAGGACAAGGATTTGTATAATCAAATCCACGAACCTCGAAAATGAATAAGAGTCACTTTATAGATGCATTTGTTGCGAGAACTAGATAACACCTATTACTACAGAAACTCTTCTATTGAATGAGTGCGATTCATTATTTTACTTAATATGGATGGGTTGCACAGATATTGTAATTTTTTTTTGTTATATGCATGGAAGTGTCAGAAGAGGTGGGACTAGAACACTAGATGTTCGGTGCGCTGCATATACTTAAGCTTGTTAACGGGCTGAATCGAGCTGAATACTCTCTGGCCTGAGCTCAGCTCGTTTAATTTTTTTAGGCTTGAATTCGACTTGAGTTTGAAATAAGCCAAACAAGCTCGGCTCAATAAGGTTCGTAAGATGGCTCGACTCGACTCGTTTCACTTTTTTTTTAAATCAATGAACCAAACCGGCTTGTTTATCATGATTCGATTTGTAACTCGGCTTGTTTAACTATTTGGCTCGTTCAAAAGTTAAACAAATCAAATCAACTCATTTAATTATTTAGCTTGTTTAAAAACTCATTTAACTATTTGGCTTGTTTATTATGTAAATTCTATATAAGCCCACTCTATTAACAAACCAGCTGAGCAAATTGAGCTTGAGCCAAACCTCCCTTGGCTCAATCTTAGCTCATTTAATAAGAGAGCCTAAAAATAAGGCTTAGATTTGATTCATTTTACTAAACAAACAAGCCATCTCGGTTTGTGAATAACCTTACATATGCTAGCCAGATATTCTTTTCCAGTTGATCTGTCTTGTCTAATCTCACCTAATCTCATTCTCCTCTTAACATTAGGTCAGAGAATGAAAAAATAAATAAGAACAAAATAGAGGAAAAGAAGAGAGGATGAAGATGCCCACAAAAGAGCAACACACGAGGTAGCAGAATAAGAAGCTACATTAGCTCGAAAGTGGTAGGAAAAAGCTATCTTTGGGTGCTGAGCCTAACAAAGGGCCAAATGTTACTCAGGTAAACACTACACATACCTTGTGCTTCGATTATTCTTTGGTAAATGTAGTTTCCACCTATGCTCTAGTGCTTTGGTTATTGGATTTGTTATATGGTAGAGGGAGATTGTTTGTGAAAAACTTATTATTGCATCATGTTTTCTTAAAGGTTGTATTATGCCATTTATCCTGCTTTATATGCAGTGAATCAAGCCTATAGTACAGATAACCAGTCTTTTTTCACTTGCCAATATCTAAAATATAAGTTTTGGTACGTTTACTAGCTAGAAAACGCAAACAAAGAAGATTCCATGACACTGCAATAGTTCGGTCATTGTATGACTACGTTGATTCATTACATTGCTTGAATGTTGAGGATTATAGCCTAGTTTTAAACTTCCTTAGAACTATATGTTGCAAAAATAAGCTCTCTTTTACCCTCAAAGAGGTTGGCTTACATATTCAGGCTAGTTTGTTTGTGGAATTGAACTAATCTGAGCAATAGGTATTACACCAGTATCGTGTTGCTAGCATTGCTGGGAGTTTGACACTTGAAGTAGGCAGTAGTAGATTAGCTTGATGTCCCGAAGAAAGAATTATATTAAAACATGTGACAGTTAACTTTTATTTTGCAAATCATGAAAGTTTCTTTGCTATATGTTTGATTAGACTACTTCCCTCAAGTTGTATGTTTGATCAGACTATTGCTCAACTGGATGATGATACCTGTAAAAATAATAAAATGATGATGATATTTGTAATCTAGTGTATCACGCCTATATGTTTGCGGATATTTCATGTCTTCATCAAGTTTTGGTGGTGATTGAGTAGACATTTGTCTTGGACTTTTATGTTATGTTTGATTCTAATAAAATTTTGAGAAAAAATTAAAATCAAAACACTTTCTTTTAAACAATCTTATAAGAAAATCAAATATCTAACATTTAATAATTTTATTCTATTACTCTTTTTCTATCCCACTATCTTAGGTAAACCAAACACAAAAAATTATTTTCCTCTTCATTTTCTTTTTTTTTCTTTAAAACTTTTTAAGAACCAAATGGAGCATTAAGCAGAGAGGCAAACCTTTTTTCTTGGTATAATTTCGTCCAACCGAGATTGAGGATATAAGGGATGTAATAGCAGGCGCGTAAATACAGTATAGGGGTCGTCGTCCCTCCTCCATTCAAAAATTCTATTTACCTAGGGCCTGAAGCCATGCGCACAAGTTTTTTTCCTATATTTTGCTTTTATCCATATATTCTCTTTTTTTAAAAGAAATTTCTTACACGATTCAAAGGTTATTTTTCTTGATATTTCTCTTAAAATATAATACATTATGATACAAAAAATTACTATATTCACTACAATACTTTTATAATATTATTATATTATAAATTATAAGAATATACATAAAAATATATTAATAATTTAAATTTATTTTAGAAATAGAGGAAATATATATATATATATTTATTTATTTATTATGCAGGAGGGAGTGGTAGAAGGTCTAGAATTATTTATTTATTTATTTATTTTTCTAAAGGGAAGAATTATAATCATACTTAAGAGTGCCTATGGCCTCCTACAATATCAAAAAGAAGATCACGAACATGCTCGGGTGGTGAAAAAGCTGCATACCAAATGCTAAACCAAATCCAATGTGAGCAAGGCTGTTAACAGGCTTATTACTTTCCCTGTAGTTTTGAAACACTGTGCAGGGATTTGTATGTTATGGTAGACAGTCTTATTACTTTCCCTATAGTTTTGAAACACTGAGCAGGAAGCAAACTCCCTCAATTTGTTTGTTATGGTAGGCTTGTATCAAAAAAGCCAAACAATATTTGGAGTCATAGCATAACTCTACATGGGTGAAAAATCTCCCAAAAACCTCATCAAGACCAAATCAAACACTCTGTAACTCTAAGCTGAAATATTGCCATAGCCAACGTTTGTTGCAAAACTAAAGAACCAATGGCCTATGATCTCTATCTACACCTCTAGCAACGATCTACCTTGGATTAAGGATAACACTACCATAAACATTTAGTTTGACAATATCTTGAGATGGTGGCAACCAATTAATAAAGTGGATATTCCTTGTCCCACCTTGATATTCTAGTGCCTGAAAGTGATGCCAAGCGCGAGCCTCATCGTTAGCAAATTTCCAAATCCAATGCCCTGCATTAATATGTCATGGAATCTAATCCCCATGAATAAAATCACTTCGCCAATGCCAAATCTTCCAACAAGCGATCGCGAATATAAGAGACCAAGGAGGAGCCTTCTAGTCAGGAGTGTTCTTGTAAGCTAAGTTGGAGCAAAACTGGTCATGCAATGAACCTGAGAAGAAATATAAGCTGAGTAGCTGAATGTATCAACGGACTTGACCCAGTCCAACAATCATGCCAAAAGTTCACCCGATGACTAGAGAGCGAGCCACTCATTTAATTCCTCTTCTAACCAAAGCTTTGCTAAGCCAAAGTGGTGAACCAACACCTCTTTGAGCGTCCAGAGGGGAATTTGCATGCTTGGCATACTTGTGATTCATGATCTTGACCCACAGAAGGAGATCCCGGGCATTCTTTTCATAGAAAAAGCATCATTCATATTAGTCAAGTTGAAAAGTCCTACACCGTCTTTGTCCTTGGGCTTGCAGAACCGATGCCAATTTACCAAATATATTTTGTTCTAAGTTCTACTAGTGCCTCGGATGAACCGCCTATCAATTCTATCAACACCATCATGAATGTATTTCAAAAGTCTTGTAGTTTACATGACATGAAGAGGTATGGTGGAGGTAATTGAATTCACTGAGGTTAAATCAGCCAGATTTCCCTTGTAGAGTTTCCTCGATGAAAGGTCAAGAGATTTGGCCAAATGCCTTCTATAGATCAATCTTAAGGGGCATATACCCCTCTTCGCCCTTCTTTATGTGCATGGTATGGAGAACCTCCTGGACCAACAAAATGTTATCGCTAGCTTGGTGGCTAGACAAAATGCTACTTTGTTCTATGCCGTGATACAATTTGAGATAACCATAGTGGTGGTCTTGTAGTAATATTACAAAGATTGATTCATAGTCTCAAGAGCAACAACTTTGAGGATTAAAGAAATAAGATATTTGTTAATGACAGGAGGGAAGTTACACAAGTGCCCTGCATAAGATAAAATTGTAATCCCCCAAATTTTTAAAAGCCTATATTTTAATAAATAAATTTTATTTTGGATAAATTAGCCTTTAAATCCTTTAATTTAGTTATTTTATGGATTTTTACGCTTATAAAATTTATTAAAAATATTTAATAAATTAAAATAAATATTTTGTTATTTTATTATACTCTTATTATTTAAATAAATTTTTAAACCCTTTTTTTTACTAAAATTACCCTTTTTAACCCTTATATTTTAATTGTCTTAAATTAAATTATTTAATCAATTTATTATCTAAAATTATTTTATTTTATTAAATTATTTAATCCTATTTTCCTTTTCCTTTTCTTTTTCCCCTTTTCCTTCTCCTTTTCCTCCTTTTTCCCTTTTTCTTTCTTCTTCCTTTTCCTTCTTTGGGCCGCCGGCTAGCCGGCGTGCCTCTCCCTCACCCCTGCACGTTTGGGCCTGGTCCACTTCTCTCTCCCTCCCCCTCCTTTCCTTTTTTTCCTTTCCCCGGCCCGGCTCCCTCTTCCTTCTCCTGCGCGAGCCGACCTGCTCTCTTTCTTTTCTTTCCTTTCTCTCCCGACCGGGCCGACTCGTTTCTTTTCTCGGTCGCCCGTCGCACGCCCAACACCCCAGCCCCCGACCCTTCTTTCTTCTTCCTCTTTCCCCGGCAATAATCCCGACCATCCTCCACCATTTTTGCCACCCAACTTGTAGCTCCCTCTCCCCCGTTGACCTCCCCTGTCTCCCTCCCTCTCCCTCTCGTCGTTTTCCTACCACACTGGCCCCACCATTCTCCTTCCCCACTCCCTGCCATTGCCATTCCCTTCTCCCTCTCCCTGCCATGGCCATCCCTCTACCGCCTACCGCCACCCTCGAGCCTACCTATCCCCTCCTCTCTCTCTTTCTTCTTTTTCTTCTTCCCTTCCTATCCCATTCGGCCATTTTTTTCTCAAAGCCTCACATGCCCCGACCCTCCTTTTCTCCCTTTCTTCTCCTCCCTTCTCTCCCCCTGTTTTTGTTTCACCGCCGCCGCTCCGCCTCTTACGCCACCTCAACCACCACCTGCACCACCTCCTACCACCCTCTACCTCACCCCGACCGATCACAACCCCCATCGAGCCACCTTGCAGCCCCTTCTTCCTCCTCTCTTCTTTTTCTCTTCTTTACCCCCTTCTTGGCAACCACCCTGCACTGCAATATTCTGCCGCCGTCACACCGCTTCTGCCGCCACTTAAGCCACTTAATTACTCCCTGCAACCCCCAATCCTCCTTTGGTCAAAACCATCACCTGAAAGCCTTCATTTTCCCTCCCCATTTTTTCCTCACCAGCCTTCCATTTCGACCCCACTTCGGCCGCCACCTTCGCAGCCTCGCTGCCGCTGCCTCCGCCGCCTTTATCCACCTTCAACCCATCCTCGACCACCACCCACACCCCTTCTCCACCTCTGCATCCTTCCCTTGCCTTAAATCCTCCCCCACATGCCTCTTTTCCTAGCCTAAAAACCTTAACCCGAAATTGCCCATTTTGCCTCTCTTCACCACCTTCGAGCCCCCTCCTCCTCACTCTTTACATGCAGATCATGTTGCATTAGCAGCATGAGTTTCTGCATTTCTTGATCTATTTGTTTAATAATTTTAAGGTATAATTATATTTTAAGTTAATTATTCTATTAATTGTTAAAGCCTTATATTTTGATTTCATAATTTCTAATGTAATAAGTCTTGAATTATTTCTAGGTATTGGTTTTGATAAATCAAGCTTGAACCTTAAACCGGAATACCGGTAAGGTTCATTTTTCTGGAAATCGAGGTAATCGTTAAATCCCACTTAAACACATGGATTAACGTATGTTAGCACATTAGGCATTTTTAATGTGTATTATGCTTCATATAGGTTGTTTAATATATTATATAGGGTTTCTTGCGTTGATTGATGAAAATGAAGTATGATAGATTATGTGCTATGTTTGGAGATATTGTTTAATGTAGGAGATATTGTTTAATATATTATATGTTGTATTATGCTATTGTGATCTTAATGCATGATTAATGTTTTGTGGGCCTTAGGGGTATTTTATTAATGTATCTTGTACAAGATTATGGCCTAATATACATATGGGTGCTACTAAGTATTGTATTAATTATAAGAGTTGTGGATAAGGTGTTAATATTAATATTTTGTGTAGTAATAATAATAATTTAATATAAGTGGTGTACAAAGGGTAAAAAGGTAATTCTTAATTAAAAAGGGTGTTATGGTAATTTTGGAGGCAAGGATAAAATAGTAAATTTGTTAATAAAATGATAAAATGGTAATTTTGGAAGTAAGGGATAAATTGGTCATTTTTTAAGTAAGGGGGTAAAATGGTAATATCATAATTAAAGGGGCAAAATGGTAATTTTGTGAATAAAGGGTAGAATAGTAATTTTGTGATTAAAAGGGAAAATTGGTAATTTTGTAATAAAAGGGCAATTTAGTAATTTTGTAACAAAAAGGGTAAAATGGTAATTTTGTAATAAAAGGGTAATTTGGTAATTTTGTAATAAAAGGGAAATTTGGTAATTTTGTAATAAAAAGGGAAGAAGTGGAAATTGGAAAGGAGTAACTTGGTAATTATGATAACTAAGAAGGGTAAAATAATAATTTAAATAACTAAAGGGTAATTTGATAATTTAATAATGGAGAAGGGTAAAATGGTAAATATGATAAATGTGAAGGGCAATTTGATAATTTAACCAACTAAAGGGGTAATTTGGTAATTAGGATAATGAATGGGGGTAATTTGGTAATTTGTTAATTATAATAAAGGAAATGGGTAAATTGATAATCTAACTAACTAAATGGGAAATATATTAAGTGTATCGATTACGAAGGGTGATTAGTGGCCTAACAAGTGTGGGAAATAGCTTGGTAACCTAAACCAAGTAAGGGTGTAGCTAATATCTAATGTGTGCTATATGCCTTACATGCCTTGGATGCCCTATATAATTTTATGTCGAGATCTACATGTTATTATTTTAATTGTTTCACGTGTGGTATGGCTTGGAACCAAGGTGTGTTCATGTGCCCTTTTTGGTATGTACTGATATGGATTTGCTGTATTTTATGATGCAATGTAATGTGACCCTTAGGGACATGCATGATAGGATAATTAATGTGGTAATTGGAGATGGAGGCATGAAAAAGAGTAATGAGAGAGAAAGATAACCAAGGGGAACTAAGTTGGCTAATGTAGGTATGGGAAGAACTAGGGTTTGCATGGGATGGTTAGAGTCCACAAGGGGGCAAACTTTACGTATGGAAAGTTGCCTTGGGACGTGAGGAAGGTAACAGAAGCATCGTTTGGGTGTCTGGGGGCTTCGAGCGAAAAATAGTACGTGGGACAGTATAAGGGTGCGTAGGAGACTAATCTAGGGTTGGGAGGAAACCCTAATGCAAGAAGGTGGAAAAGAAAAAGAAAATAATAAAAATAAACGAGAATGAGTGGGGTAGAAAGTGAGGGTTGGATATAAGGGTAGTGACGTGTGGGGTGTTGAAATAGTCGAGATGTGTACGACAGATAAGGATGGGCCACATAGGCCTGAGTTAGGGTTTTTGGAGAAAACCGAGTTAGGAGGTGTAGAAGTCTCAAGATATGGGACGAGCCATCCTGGGAGGATAAGTGTGGATATAGTTAGCCATGCATGTCAACGGTGAAATACTTTCAAATAAGATACGTTTAAGACACTAATCACTTAAAGAGGAAGATGTTGAGCTGGGTCCAGACCAGTCCACTGGCGAATAATAGTGGCTAGGAGCCGGGATGCCCCGGAGACCGATCCACCGGCGAATAATAGTGGTCAGGAGCGTTTTTCCTTGTATGTATTTTCGGTCCACTGGCTATAATAATGGGGGATTCCGTGCTCAGCAAACCAAACGTAAAATCGATAAGACATGGGGAAGATACTAATCACTTATAGTGGAACATCTTGTGAGTCGTAGCCAGACCGGTCCACCAGCTAATAATAGTGGCTAGGAGCGTTCTGCCCTGGAGACCGATCCACCGGCGAATAATAGTGGTCAGGAGCGTTCTGTCCTGTATGTATTTCCGGTCCACCGGCTATAATAATGGGGTCCCGCACTCACATGGACTTTTAAAATCTGAGATGATTGATTAATGATGGACTAATGGCCGTAAAGCCTTAAAGTATCAATTATTCATTATGACCTATTAACGTTTGGTTAACTTGTTAAGTATGTGAATGGACGAAAGTGAATGTTACGTATACACCATTGATATCAGATTGATCTGTTGAATATGTGAATGTATAGACCTGAATGTTATGTTATAGTAGTGTATCATGTGTGACATTGCGGACCTATTTTTAAGTGTGTATTTAAAGGGTTACTCAGTACCATAGTACTGAAGGGTTCCATTCGTGGGGCCCCTGCCTATTCAATGGACAAAATCCCCTTGCAGGTTGTTTTTGGTGTTATTCAAGTGGGCCTCGGGAAAGAGCATAATGATCTATCCAGAACTATTAGGGTTTTACTCTACCTCCTTGAATTTCGTAATTTTAATGTATATGTTGTTTTGTAACCACCACTTGGTGAATTATATTCTTATACAATGTTTACTCGCGCTACTCTAATTTAAATATGTTTGAATTTCTCGTAAATTGTGTTTTGCTCTTTTAGCCTTAGCATTTGGTACTGGAACGGTAGAAGTGAACCGGTCTGGTACTAAGTGTGGCGGTAATATTGAAATGCCCCAGAATTATTTACTTAGATATACTACTATATAAGGATTTATTAAGAAATTAATTTATTTTATTACTTTATTTGGAATAAGAGGGATTTATTTAGGGAAAATTAATAGGAATTTATAAATATTTTTTTAGAAGAAAAATTTGACTTTTGTTATTTAAAAAGGAATTTAGGAGAAATATTTAAAAAAAAACCCTAAATTAGCCTAAAAAGAAAATTTAATATTATTTTAAATAAATATTTTATTTTAGATACCTAAATTATTCAAATTAATTTATTCAAACCCAAAACCTAAATTTATCTTTCTTTTTCTTTTTCTTTTTCTTTTCTCCTTTTTCTTTTTCTCCTTCTCTTCTTCCGCCGATTGGGCCTAGCGCGCCCAACCCACCTTCTCCTTCTCTTCTCCTTCCTTCTTCCTCCCTTCTCCTCCGTCGACGCAGCCTACAACTCTCAGCCTGAAAATGGCGGCGCCGACCACGACGAATTTGACCGGCCGATTCACCCCTCTTTTTCTTCCTCTTGACTCGCAATTTGACTTGGAACAATCAATTATCCTCAACTCCCACTCGTTTCCTCTCTTTTGCTTCGCGAAAGTTCGACCCCGACCCAAACTAATGCCGGCCGATTTCTGTCACCGGCCACCAAAACCCTAGCAATAAATACCATCCAGGCGACCCCCAAAACCCTAATAACCCATCTAAACTCTATAAATAGCCTAATGGTGGATGTTTTCGAGACTTCTTCTTCTCGAAAACCCTAAGAGAGATCTGCCTGCCACCGCCCCATCAGACCCCATTATCTCCTCCCCCGGCCAACTTCAACACCTCCTCTTGCTAGCAATCTTTTCCCTGCAATACTATATAATTAACTAAACTAACCTTATTCCTCGATTCATCGTGTGCAAGCTTCTATAATCATCCAAAGTTGGCTAGTTGATTCGATAAGAATCTTGACCCCGAGACAGTGAACCACCGTCCACCGCCACATCCTCCACTTCTAACACCTATTAAACCAACTATTAACTCCTACTAATTATCCTCTACAACCCCATATAATTATTTTAATTTTCTTCCTCTCCATCACCCATTTTCCTAATTTTTAGCCCCCTTAGACCCATTTTCCGGCCACCTCCGGGAACCATCTTCATCCTCCAACTCAAGGTGATGCCATAGACATTTTAAATACTTTATTTCGAATTATTTATAATTATTCTAATTTTAGCCAAAATTTTAGTATTAATTCAACTTTAATTATTATTATTATTATTATTATTATTATTATTATTATTATTAGTAATATTGACTGTATTCTAATTTATAAATTTTGTTTATAGGTCTGGAAGTATTATTTAGTAAGATACAGTAATTATCTCGGCCTTTACCTATTTGCTTAGATTTTTACATAATTGATGTTATTATTATTAATATTTATAATAATATTATTATTAGTATAATTACTTGGTTGATACTGTGATTATTACTGGAAGAACAGAGGCCTTAAATTTTAATTAGGCCTCGCATTTATAAAATTTATTAACATTATTAACATTTTTCAACATTATTTTAATTATATTACCATTATTACCTTTATTAAAATATAATATAAGTATATATATACATTATTAATTTTATTATCACAATTCTGAATAATATTATGTTTATCATTGTGGGAGGGTTAGAAATCCAACTTTTAATTTTAAGAATTTTGATATCATTAATATCTAATATTCTATTTATAAAAAAAGTATCATTAATATTATTATACTTTATTTATATTACTAATTATTTTTATTACTAATTATTTTTATTACTATTATTCTTATTATTGTTATTATTATCATCATCATAGTTATGATATTATTAAATCTATTTTGGGAGAAGGGTAGAAACCCTTAGTTTATCACCTTTTCAAAAGAAAATAAGTGAATTAATTATATTAGTTCCTATAGTTAATTATTAAATAGTAAAATGTCATCCTAAAACCAAACCTAGAAATAAGTTAGAATTATATAAGAGAATCTAATTCTAGTATGCTTTGATATAATAGGCAAACCCAATCAAATCCCTCAAGTGGAATAGGAGCGTGCACCAAGACCGGTGTCGTATTAGGTAAGGGGTGCTAAGGCCTTTTTGTGTGCTTATATGCATTTTGTGATTCGCATGCTATGTATCATATGTCTATCATTATTATTTATGTTATATACGATATGATGTGGAGTCCAGGTATGATCTTGGTTTGTTATATGGCATGTGTTTTATTTATATATGATAATATGTGATAATATGTGATAATATGTGATTTGGCCTTAAGACATGCATGTTAGGGTTCGCATGGTGTTATTAATATTGCATAGTGTTAGGGTTTCACGTGACGATATTAATGTTGCATGACAATATTAGGGTTGCATGGAAAGGTGGTACGTTGTATGGTAATATTAGGGTTGCATGGAAAGGTGGTACGTTGCATGGCAATATTAGGGTTGCATGGAAGTGTGGTACGTTGCATGGTAATATTAGGGTTGCATGGGAAGGTGGTACGTTGCATGGTAGTATTAGGGTTGCATGGAAGTGTGGTATGTTGCATAGGAGTTAGAGTTTGCATGGAAGAGTGGCTTAAGTAGAGCTAGGGTTTGCATGGGAGTCGGGGTTGCATAGAAGTGTAGTTTATGTGGAGCTAGGGTTTGCATTAGAGCTAGGGTTTTGCATAGAGTTAGTCATGCATATTTGGGCATAAGTTTTGAATAAAATATTTAAGACATTAATAATTTAAAGTGGAAGATTGTTGAGCCAGGTCCAAACCGATCCACCAGTCAGAAATAGTGGTTAGGACATGATGTCCTATGTGTAACCGATCCACCGATAATAATAGTGGTGTGGACTTTGTCCCGCAAGTGACCGGCCCACCGGCAATAATAGTGGGGTGACTCGAGCTTAACCAATATAAACCAGAGTTTGCCAACGTTTAAAAGATACTAATTACTTATAGTGGAACACCATGTGAGTAGGAACCAGACCGATCCACCGGTCAGAAATAGTGGTGTGGACTTTGTCCCGCAAGTGACCGGCCAACCGGCAATAATAGTGGGGTGTTCCTGTATTTACATGGATTTGATAAAAGGCATGGTGCGTATTGACTTATGATAAAAGATTAATTAAATAATTAATCCAGACTATGATTGGGCCAAATCCGTTTCAGAGTGGCGTGGTCGGACTTCCATTGAGATTTTTCTTCCTATTTTCCTTAATTTACGTTAAGCACTTCCAAATAAATTTATGTTCAGAGTTATCTCTCTTCCCTGAAAAACTAACTCTCGTAGTTTGAATTGAATAAGGACTTGTGCGTGTCTAATTTTCGTATTTATGAATTTGAACTATTATTAATTTTTATGAGTTGTTTTCTTAGCCTTAGCACTTAGTATTGGAACGGTAGGAGTAAACCAGTCTGGTACTAAGTGTGGCGGTAACATCCCCAGATTTCACACATTTTAAGTATTTCTATTTTAATTACTTCCGTTTAAAAAAAAGTAGTGAATTTTGGGGTATTACGAATATCCCCAAAGTTCACGGTTTATTGATTTACTTCCGCTAATTTTCTTTTAATTAACAAAATTTTTCAATAGTGAATTTTGGGGGTATTACAAAAACAGATTCATGCCAACAATATCTCATACCTTTTGATAAAAAAAAGTTTCTTTGAAAAAGAGAGAGAATGGGGGTAAAACTGTCAGAATCTGGACTTTTGTGCGGTGGGCCTATAAAAAATAGCCGGTTTGACCTCTATGAAGGAAATAGGAGCAAAGAAGGAATAAATTTTAATCTTTAAAAGTTGGGGAAAAGCCTATGACAGAATTGAGAAGAACTTATATTCGAATTAGCCGAGAAAAACATAATCATGGTAAATGTTACTTATATAAAAAAATTATATATTTTTAATCACTTTTTTTAATCTTTTCTTCTTTTTGGCTCACCATTCAGATAAATAATGTTAAAATAAAATAATAAAGTTTATTGATGTTTTAAGTATACATTTTAATATTATTCATTTTATGAAATAAATTAACGTAGGTTATGTTAAAAAAAATTACTTTGAAACCTTTTTAAAAGTGATGAATTATGTCGGTTGAAAGGAGAGAGGGAGGGAGTGGGTGGACGCACAAACAATATAGTTATTAATTACCATTTCATTCATCTTTATTCCTAGTTTTTATCTTATTTTTCTCTTGCGCTATTATTCTCTCTTTAACATGAGGTTTCGTTACTTTCGTATATTATTATCTCAAGCTGAATTTTATCTCTCAATTCCTTTCGAGAAAGTTTCAGCTTTTCTTTTTCTATTTTTTTAAATTAATTTATTTTTATTTTAAAGCATAAAAATGTAACTTAATGTTTTTTTAAAAAATTTCTCCATAAATAAAGACCAATAAAAACAATACAATGAAACATCAATAATGATAAAAAAAAAATTGTGAGATAATTATAACTGTACTATAACATTTATAAAATTTTGATTATCAATAATTAAAGATTCAACCAACAACCGTAAAAAAAATAAAAATATAACAATAATAGAAAAAGATTATTTATATCTTCGGTGTCGTTCTATTGATTTCGAATGATTTCGTGTCATTTGTAATTGCCGCGAGCTCCAAAGACGGCTGCCGACGAACAACGGGCAGGATAAGACCTTGAACTTCGGTGGCTGTCGCCAATTGCTCAGGGTGAGAAATTGAATCACCATCCTTGACTTTGCGTGCCCTGTTTTGGAAGACAACCACAATTTGGTCTTGTCCTTGTATGTCTTCGGCCGGTGGACAATAGTCTACTAGTAGTTTTAATTTGAAATGAATTCCGATGAATTAATTGATTTAATTTTATTTATTTTATTTGAATATAAAAATAAAAAAATATTTTGATTAATGAGTCTTAAAATTTTCCACTTTATTTATTTTATTTTTATTAATCTTTAATTTGATGTAATAAAGGTGAATAAGAAAAAAATAAATGTTATTTATTTTATTTTAAAAAATTTATTTACTACAATTAAAAAAACTTAAATAATATTCATCATATTTCATCTATATTAGCTTAATTTTATCAAAATAATATTTTAAAAAATTACTTCAACTCAACTTCATTTTCTTTACTAAAATTAATTTATAATTTTTATTTTTATTTTTATTTAATTTAATCCAAATAAATTATACAGGGACACCGGAGATCGGTTCCCATTACACCGGTCAACTGCTATTAGGGGTATTGACAAACCAAGCCGGCTCGCGAGCTTTTTAGGCTCGGCTCGTTAACGGCTCGGCTCGGCTCGGCTCGCTTGTTAAACAAGCTTAAAAATTAGGCTCGAGTTCGGCTCGATTATTAAACAAATCAAGCTTGAGCCCAATAAATTTCGGCTCGAACTCGTTTAGAATGCAAAAGCTCGTGAGCTCGGCTCGTTTACCACCAAAGCTCGAGAGTCGGCTCGTTAAAAGTTCGACTCGACTCGTTAAAAGCTCGGCTCGTTTATAAACAAACCAAGCTCAAGCTTTATTTTTAGGCTCGTTTAGTAAACAAGTCAAGCCCAAGCTTACTCCGACCCGGCTCGATTCGGTTCGTTAACAGCCCTAACTGCTATGCCAATAGCTGGGGCAGTCAAATACACTTCATGAGTCTAAAATAATTATATGCATAAATATAACTATTAAAATATATAATATATTACTATTGTATATTTTTATAAATAAAAAATAATAATACAATTGAGAAAGAAATAACATAACAGTACATTTGAACATTTTTTTACCTAACACATTTTCTTTTACTATTAATATTTTTTACATACACTAACATTAAATATAAAACTGCCAGCTCTGACTTTCTTACTGTTCTTAATTTGAATTCTGTCCGTAAATTCTGTCGTAGTGGTGGCCCAGCAATTGGTGGGAAGATCTTCACTGCCTTTTTTTAATGCCTAGCAAGGCGCCTTCTTGTTTCGGGCAGGCTCATTGAACCATGTTCTCACATAGTTTTGCATGTGCTTCTTAAAGCGTCCATTAGGAATGACATTATTATGCTTCATGGCCGGCGCCCCCGGCCGGGGGGTTGTAACAAATTAGATAACTTGTAGGATTGTAAATAGGTCAGATTAAATAAAATATTTCAAAACCCATACTTGATTCATTTATCAAAAAAATTATTTAAAATATGATTAGGATTCAACTCGTTTAACTAAACAAATAAGTCGAACAAAACGTTTAACTATTTAAATTCATGGGTCGAAATTAAAAAATAATTCGAGCTTCACTTTTTTCGGACTCGGACACAAGCTCAGCTCGTTTAACAAATAAATTAAAAGTGATGTTTAAACTCGTCTCATTTAATTAAATGAACTAGGTGAGCTGAGCTTTTAACAAGCCGAATACCGAGTCGACTCAACTCATTTACAATCCTAATAGCTTTTATAGACTTCACAATAAACGTGATGAGGCTAATGAAACCTTCCGGATAAAATGACCAATCATTCAAGCCATAGGCCTTCCAAAGAAATAAACATAAATAAATAAATAATTAGTTTGTCCCTATTTCAAGGATCCCCACTATGTATACCAAAATGTACTAAAAAAGAAATTATTTGTGCTCGACACAAAAATATGATGAACCATCTTGATCAATAGGTGGCAGGTTTTACAAGGAACATTAGAGCCAGTGGCAGAGCTAGGAGTATTTTATGGTGTCACGGGACACCATGGGATTTTGGGTTAATAATAATTTTTATATACAATATATCACAAAACTTTATTTGATTTAGTGGAGGATACCATGTGCTAGGACTATGGGATCAAGGAGATCAAGGCTTTATTGCTGAGTGCTTCGGTGCTTCCATTACTCTATTTTTATAATCTTTGACCAATTATTAACATATCACACACCCAATTGAAGTCTCTTATGCCTCATTTTTATTTTATTTTTATAGCATCTATTAGTAAAATTATACTCAAACATAGCATTATGATGTATATTAACCGGTAAATCTAAGTATTTAAAAGATCTTATGTTATTAGTTCTTCTTATTATTTGATAAATTGCTTTAGTTTTAGTTAATCTAGGAATACATGCCTTAAACATTTTTGTTTATAATTTTATCAAAAATAAGTTATGAAATTGTGTGATTAAATGGAAGAGTGAATGATATTTTTGTGGGGTTTTAATAAAATAGGATTTAATATTATTAATTATAATATGATTTTATAGATTTTTTAATATTTTAATGTTATTTTTTTTAAATTATTAGAATTTTTTTTACAAATTTAAATATTTTATATTATTACAATTCAACTAAAAAATATTAAAAGTATTATTTTAATTATCTAAAATTTAAAAAAATACTAAAGTAAAATAAAAATTAAAACACATAATACATAAATAAAATTATTTAAGATCTGTAATATATAAATAGATGTAGGTCAAATATTGTGGTAGTTAAACAAAATTTATCATCATCATATATAGGACACCATGAAGCTAGAAGTTTAGCTCCACCACTGATTACAGCTATTAGTAAGATCTAAGCCCTTAGGAATGAACTTATTTGGGTAAAATGTTAGGAATTAGACAAGTTGTAATTAAAAGTGATGCTTTATTGATCCTTTTTCAGCTGAAATTTTATTTTCATACCCAATATTTGAAAGTATTATGAAGTATAATATACTTTTACTAGATTTCTCTAAAGCTAGCACGATTTATGTGGTTAGAGAAAAAAACAAGATAACAGATAAATTAGCTGTTTTTGGCAATCTTATGATATCTTATTATTACTTTTTGATATTTGCCCTACTTTCATTTCTTATGCATTATTGAATGATAGTATGGAATTTCCTATTCTAAGAAATTTAAAAATTATTTAAAATTTATATAGTTTTGTATAATCATAAGAAAAAAATATAATAATCTAACAAATAAGCTCCTCAATGCTTCAATGCTCTAGGCATGTATATACCATAATTTTGAAAAAAAATGAATCGATCATCAATCTAATCTCATGATTATGGGTTTACTAACCTAATCAATAGTTTTGAACTAGTCAAATAAAATATGTAGAAATTTAAACTAAAACTAATTTTAACTGCTTCAATTGGTGCCAGTTTTGGATTTCTACAACGGCTATAGGTGACCAAATAGATAATCTGACTATTCCACCGGTCTGCTTTTAATTATATGGTGCATACTATAGGTGGCAATCTGGTCGTGTATGTCGAGTTCGGGTCAGGTTATAGTGGGTTAGGTTATTCTCTTATCAGATTATTTGCTGATCATTCTCCTTTGTAGGTCGGATCGGGTCATTTTGGGATGCCTTATTGTTCAAGTTGGGTCGGGTTCATGTTCGGGTGATTGTGGATCCGGGTTGTATTGAGTTAATTTACCAGGTTAGGCCGAGTTTGGGTTGAGATAGTTTACGTTCAAGTTGGGTCTAGTTCAGATTATTTCAGGTTAGCTTGTCGGGTTAGGTCAGATCTATGGATGTAAACTGGACAAATTTTATTCGAAACATGATAGGTTTTATCCGTCGAATACTTAAACGAATATGAATAAATGGATATGGATGACATCGAATACGGATATGGGTTATCCATACCCATACCCATACTTGCATCCATATCGATACCTGTTTACTCAATATATAATTACCTTTTTACTCTTAATTTTAAAATAAAAATAGTATAAATTAAGGTTAAAATTATCATTTGACTTAACTCTAAATAGATTTATCTGCTGGATAATATTCGTTTACGGGCAAATAGATTATTCGTCGGGTAACAGATATCCAACAGATATGGATATGAACGTGTAAGTTGACACCCGTTTGGGTATGGGTACGAATTTTGGTACGAGTACGGGTATGGACGTACTCGCTAGAGCTGGCAAAAGTTGACCTGACCCGCCCAACCCGACCCGATATGACCCGAAAAATTTAGCAACCCGACCCGACCCTGACCTGACCCGACACTGACCCGATAATAATCAACCCGACCCGAACCCGACCCGACCCGATCCCAACCCACGACCCGTTATTGACCCGACCTGATCTGACCCAACATTAACCTAATCATACATCAAAATATATAATAATAATAATAATAATAATAATAATAATAATAATAATAATAATAATAATAATAATAATAATAAATTACATATATTTTATTATTCATTTAAAGCTTTTAAAAAATATAGTATTTTATAAATTGTACTTATTTTTCATAATTTTACCCTAGACATTCTTATTTATTAATGATATCCTAATAAAATATGTTATTAATAAATAAAAAACCAAAATAAAAAAGATAAACATCCAGTTATAATCCTATAAAACGATTTTCAAAACGTGTTCATTACATCTACTAATCCACCTATTTAAAGAAACTCTTAATAGAAGAGTATAATAGTATCATTTATTAGTTATCAATTTATCACTTATCACCCACAAAATCCAACAAATAATAACTATACCCCGTATCAAGAGTATCTCACGTTACAACCCTAAATTTAAAGTTTTAGTTATATTTTTTCTTTTAATATTATTAATTTACTTTAAATATAATTTAGCATTCTACGTTCATCAATTTTAAATTTACAATATCTAATTATTTTTGTTAATTATAACATTAATATTTATATTTTACATTATTTAATTTTTAATTTATATGAATATATATATATAATAATTAATAATTAATGAAAATGTATAAAATTATTATTTAATTTAAATTATGTTTAAAATAACTAATTATATATTTTTTACTATAATAATAATAATTAATAAAAATATTACAATAAAAATATAAATATAATAATGTTAATAAAATAAATACAACTAGAGAAATTAATAAGATAAATTATATAGAGAAATGAATATGAAAAAAAAGATAGAATAAATAATATAAAAATTATTGGATAAAAAAATAATACTTTTGTAGTTAAATTTTTTTACTGTTAATATTAACCGTGTTATATATATTCTAACAGCATAAATTGAGCTAAAAATATATTAAAAAGTATCAAAAAATCCACTTACCGCAAGTATGGATCAAGAACTTGAAATTTTTGAAGCACACAAAATTTGTGGGTAAATTTTTTTCCCCATAACCACAATTCTAAATTTAAAGTCCCTAAATTTGAAATTAGAATACATTTTTTTTACACCAGATGCTCTAAATAAATATTAAATTGGTCAAACTATTTTTGTTAGTTTTTTTTAATTAAATTATTGGTAAAGTTTATATTTGTGTAGGTTAATACTATATTTGGATCTCTTGAGACTTTAAAAATAAAATTTAGTTTATTCATAACTAAAAATGCAATTAAGATTGTTAATATGTATGAAGGATATTGATAGAAATAAAAGTATAGAAATAAATTAGAAGTCTAAAACGGATTATAAGAAGGATGAAAACTAGCCAGAGTGTGTGTGTGTGTATATATATATATATTTTAAGTAATCAAATATTTTAACTAATTAATTAAATATAATATATTATAAACATCTAATATTTTTACTTTTAAAATTTATAAATGTTTAAAGCAATCAAATATACTATAATTAAAACTTATGAATATCTTTATTATTTACCTTTATAAAAATAAAACACATAAAATATTCTTATTTTATCTATCTTTACTAGTGATCTTATGATTGTATTGTATCTAGTATATACAATGTAATAAATGATAATTATACATTGTATATTCTTGTTATGCTCACATTTATTTTATAAAATTATCTTTTTTTAAGTAATCAAATAAATATAATATACAATAAACATCTAATATTTTTACATGTAAAATTTATAAATGTTTAAAGTAATCAAATATAATACTATCAAAACTTATAAATATCTTTATTATTTACCTTTGTAAAAATAAAACACATATAATATTCTTATTTCATTTATCTTTACTAGTGATCTTATGATTTTATTGTATCTAATATTTACAATGTAATAAATGAAAATTATCCAGTGTATGTTCTTGTTATACTCACCTTTATTTTATAAAATTATATTTTTTTAGGTAATCAATTAAATATAATATATGATAAATATCTAATATTTTTACTTGTAAAATTTATAAATGTTTAAAGCAATCAAATATAAAACAATCAAAACTTATGAACATCTTTATTATTTTTCTTTGTAAAAATAAAACACATATAATATTCTTATTTTATCTATCTTTACTAGTGATCTTATGATTGTATTGTATCTAATATATATAATGTAATAAATGATAATTATACATTGTATATTCTTGTTATGCTCACCTTTATTTTATAAAATTATCTTTTTTTAAGTAATCAAATATTTTAAGTAATCAATTAAATATAATATACAATAAACATCTAATATTTTTACATGTAAAATTTATAAATGATTAAAGCAATCAAATATAATACTATTAAAACTTATAAATATCTTTATTATTTACCTTTGTAAAAATAAAAAACATATAATACTCTTATTTCATTTATCTTTACTAATAATCTTATGATTGTATTGTATCTAATATATACAATGTAATAAATGATAATTATATATTTTTTATTCTTGTTATGCTCACCTTTATTTTATAAAATTATTTTTTTAAGTAATCAAATATTTTAACTAATTAATTAAATATAATATATTATAAACATATAATATTTTTACTTTTAAAATTTATAAATGTTTAAAGAAATCAAATATAATACTATTAAACTTATGAATATCTTTATTATTTATCTTTGTAAAAATAAAACACATATAATATTCTTATTTCATTTATCTTTACTAGTGATCTTATAATTGTATTGTATCTAATATTTACAATGTTATAAATGATAATTATACATTATATATTCTTATTATAGTCACCTTTATTTTATAAAATTATGTTTTTTTAAGTAATCAATTAAATATAATATATGATAAACATCTAATATTTTTACATGTAAAATTTATAAATGTTTAAAGCAATCAAATATGATACTATTAAAACTTATAAATATCTTTATTATTTACCTTTATAAAAATAAAACACATATAATACTCTTTTTTCATTTATCTTTACTAATAATCTTATGATTGTATCTAATATTTACAATGTAATAAATGATAATTATACATTGTTTATTCTTGTTATGCTCACCTTTATTTTATAAAATTATCTTTTTTTAAGTAATCAAATATTTCAACTAATTAAGTAAATATAATATATTATAAATATCTAATATTTTTACTTTTAAAATTTATAAATATTTTAAGCAATCGAATATAATACTATTAATACTTATAAATATCTTTATTATTTACCTTTGTAAAAATAAAACACATATAATATTCTTATTTCATTTATCTTTACTAGTAATCTTATTATTGTATCAATATATACAATGTAATAAATGATAATTAATTATACATTGTATAGTCTTGTTTTGATCATCTTTATTTTATAAAATTATCTTTTTTTAAGTAATTAAATATTTTAAGTTATCAAATAAATTATAATCAATGATAAATATCTTTGTTTGAGTCAAAGCGCAATATTTTTTATTATTAAAATTTATAAATATCTTTACTATTTATTTGTGAAAATAAAGCACATTTAATATTTTTAATTCTTTTATGTGCTATATTCATCTTATGATTGTCTGTCTCTAATATTTATGATTTATGAAATGATAATTACTTAGGCTCGAATATGAGTAAACCCATCAAAACTCGACCTATTAAGGTAACCCGTAACTAATTGAATTTAACCCGTCAAATTGTATGAAATGAGTCAAATGACCCCACCCATCAACTTAACTCGAAACAACTTGGACATAACTAACCCGTCATATTATATTATTACATGAAAATATGAAATGACCTGAATCGGCCGAAGCCACCTACTCACGTGAATTAGAAAATGACCCGAAACCAACCCGACCCTACCACCAATCAAGTTAACCCGAAATTATCCGAATCCGAGTTTTCTTAACTTGAATAGTCGGACCTAACCCGACCCGACAAATTAACCCGAAATGACCCGGAACCGAAATGACCCGACCTGACCCGACAAATTGACCCGAAATGACCCACAACCGAAATGACCCGGCCCACAACCGACCCGACCCGATTGCCACCTTTAGTACTCGCCCTGAACCCACCCTGTTCATATCCCTTTCAGGTCAGGATTGAGTCAAGAAAGCTTATATTGTGCTAATTTCGTTTTCAATTTAATTTGACGGATCAGTTTTGGGTTAATTTGATTAATCAGATCTTTTTAGGTTTTAACGGATCGGGTTAGATTCAGAGCGAGCTAATCCTATATCGAATCACTTTAGATTTAGGTTGAATTGAACATTGACTACTAAAATGAATCTAAATCATTAATCTTACAAGCAAATATTAAGTTTTAACTTCATATAAACATGTGATTAATAATGTGTTATTAATTGCTATTTATTTATTATTATAACTTTATAATGGTGTGTTTTTACGTAAAAAAATCAACAGAATTAAAATATCATTGGTGAATAAATAAGTTCACAATAAAAATAAGAAAAATACATAAAATTTAAATATATTTTTTAAATTTTTAAATAAATAATAAGATAAGTGTACTTTTTTTTATTATCATAACAAATTAATATTGAATTCAATTTTGTTATATAAAATCTGATTAATGGCGGATCGAGTTGGTGACAGATCGGGTTGATTACAAGTCAGGTTGATGTCGAATTACGGATTAAAGTCAAGTCAAATTTTTTATATTCTAGTCAGTATCGGATCAAAATAAATTCAGATCGGATCAAAATTGATGAATTTATCGGAGTATATATTTATGAAAATTTGAGACATCAATCCTCTCATTAACCTGGATTTAGCCTTCGTACGTGTCCGGATTTTGCCGCTGAACCCAATTCCCCTTGCCAATCTAGCATTAGGTCACTTCGAAGCATAACGATCCGAAAGACCCTCCAAAATCTTGTCAACCTTCGAGCACTTCAAAAAAGGGTGTTCCACTATTTCTTGGCTACAGCAAAACACGCTTATCCGACCAATAGCGTCAGAGTGAGTTTTGCATAGGCGCTGGCCAGAAGACGAAGCTGTGTTTCACTACAGTAGGTTTAGACCAAGCAACCTATGGCAACTTGTGTTCTGTACGATGAATACCTTCATAAGCCTTGCGGATGCTAGAAGTAGAATTACTCGGCAATGATCAGACGATCGACTAGAGCTTCTTCAGAAGCTGAATTACAAAGCCTCTGTGCTCACACATTTTGCTACAATAGGATCACACCAAATCCATAGTGCATCTCTTTCGAGCGATGAGTACTACAGGGAGACTACACAGGGCAATATACCGTGTTTCCGCATCCAATAAATCCAAATCTCCTTACTCCCAAGGTAGACACAAAGAGATCATATCCCTCCCGTTAAGATGGGTAAATCCCATCCACACGACCACAACAGAGTTCGATGCATGGCAATAATCTAATTAATCACATCTTTTGGTAACAGAAATTTGCGTAAAATACATCTGGGTACCAAAAATAAAAACTTCGTCAACCGTAGTTACCTTGCGTAAGGAATCATTCTGACAGACTAGAGATTCATTCGTGCCATAATCTTCTCCACTAACGGCTTCACGGCATCACATAACTCGAGAATGGATGATTAATTAGTCTCTGCGTCTACTCCTCCAAGAAAACCAACGGCAGAGCTGGTAGATCTTTCATTCAAGATAAGCTGGATTTTTATCATGGAATCAAACTTCGTATCTAATTTTGAAAACAGGTCTAACGAGCAACACGAAGGCCAGCCCCAAGGACGTGGAGCTCTGCTCGAGTCCTCCTGGCTACAACGAGGTTCATAACAAACCCACCGACCCATTTCCCCTAACTGTGAAAGACACCCCGAACCCGAGGATAACCCAGATTCAAAGTACTTTGATATATTCTCTAATACTTTTCACTTTACCGGTTACTAACTATAAGCAAAAACTTTAATTAGATACCTCGCTTCGTTTTTTACTAAATGGTCGCATAATGCATTATGTAGTCATAAGGGTTATAAGCACCTTGTAACTAGGATTCGACACTCGCACCTGTACATAAGAATAACACAGGCAACTCACTCTATACCATACTACTACAACAGCTCCTACTAACTAGTAACTATTGATAGATTGAGAGGTTTAGAGTTGTGACCTCGTAGGAAAAGGACAAGGAACAAGGAACAACAAAATATCAATTCTCCTACTTGTCCTTTTCCTAATTAGGAATCGGAACCACATATCAAATTATCAATTCTCTAGCACACGGAACAACAAAATTGTCAAGAACCTTGAAAAAAATCATTGTAAGAAACCAACTCCATGCTTCACGTGATCTTAACAGAAACATGGATAATCTTTACATACTTTCCAACAGACAATATGGAAATCGAGCACCCATTTCAGGTAGGATTACTAATTTGTTTCGCAGGGATGCACCTGTTGATTCTCTTCTACAAGGTGGTAAATTATTTCCGCCCTTAGGCCCATCAAAGCAAACCAACGGTGAAGCCATGGCAAGACCAGTTTATACTGCTGCCCACTCTAGTACCAAATTTGTCCCTTAACAACACTCTGTTCCCTTTACTAGGTTAGCTTGATGTTGATGCTGCTGCACATCTGAAGAATCCAAGTAAGAGAGGATTGAAATAATAATAGTCGTCTTTTAGTTTTATTATATGTTGAAAGGAAAGAAAAATTTGTTATGTATGCAATGTCGTATTAAAGCAAACTTCTGAGCATTTTTCAATGCTAGTTCTGTAGAACATCTTATAAATGCAAAGAAGAAAACCATGCATGAAAATGCGAGCAACTAATCTATATATTAAGCTGGCAGAGTTGAGGACAGATGGCAAAAATGGTTCCCCTATGCATAACTTACAGGGATGGACACCATAAAGAAGTATAGTAACAAGGGAGATTGTGGGAATACATCGATTCCAAAATTTGAACTCTCTTCTTTCTTGGTCTCCGAATTTGGAGCCGCAAAACATTGTATGACTCAAAGCAATTGCTGTCTTTACTTTAGTTTCCTGCCTAATTCGAGCATGACCTCCATGTCCTTCAACGTGTAAAACTTAATTTCAGTGATAGAAATGAAAAAGTACCCATCAAGTACAATATACTCGCACCTGTAATCATGGACAAAATAATGTTGGACTGTCAAGCGAATATATAAACACTTGATGAAGTCTTTAGTCTTGTGTTTAAGATTGGAGCCTAGATGCCTTAACTCCCAGGTTCAAATTCCCTTAGCTGTGGTATACAGTATTGTACATCTGACTTATGCCAACAGTTAGATATATGCATCTATTGTACTTGTCTCTAAAAACCCATGAATTAGAAGACAAAAAAAATGATAAAACAGCATTTACTCAACTGGATCGTGTAGCAATAGGAAGCGAGCAGAATGGGCAGAAATGTCAGTGACAAATTTCCCCTCACCAAGTTAAAACCAAAACTAACAACTAAAATTGACAAAGCTCCACCCGTCCATTCATCTACTTTGATAAACTGAAATACGGCAAGATTGGCTGGGGAATCAAGAGAAAAGGGGAATATATAAATGAATAAATAAATAAAAGCAACTCGAGTGAAGTAAGCAGATACCTTCTTGATAAATCTTGTGTACTGAAAAGAGAGCAGTCCGCTGTCATTTGGTCTTACGTGAGGATTTTTTGCAAATAGCAGTTGGGAGTCGTTAACTCAAGTGCTGTCTTCTTTAATTCTGGTAGAAAATTCCACAAAATGCACCCAGTTTTGGCTCATCTCCAGCACTTGCATGCATCCGTTACATATAAGTTGTAACAGACTTGCCTCTGTTAGTCAATGCACTGCATATACAAGACTATAAAGCCGGTATGGAAAAATGAAAGAGGGAGTACGGATGGCTCCGTACACCATATTAGTTTCTGTCCACACTTATGTAACGGTAGAGCACAAATTCGAGGAAATTATAACTTTGAGGTGCCAGTATTATATTAAATCTGTTTCATAAATGGACCAAACCATTCCCAGTGCAAGCCAGAAGATAAAATAGGATCCATTGCCTATTGGTGACGAAGACATACATGTAAGGTACTGTAATTTAGATCTCCAAACAAAAAACATTTCCATTACATAGAATGAGAATTATTAAAGACGAATGTCCCAAAAAATGCCTTCAGTCTGTGTCACCACTCAGTATTGTTAAATCCATCTCAAGTTTGAAACTGAGCGTCCAGTTTCGAGGTCAAGATTTAATCCACAAATCCAAACACTTGAAGTTCATTTCAAAAGCCAGGATTTATTCTACATCCAAACACTATCAGAGAACTTAAGGGTAGTCTCATCTCTAAGGGCATGGCTCAAACTAAAAGTTATGCAAATATCCTTCAGTTGCACAATCAAAATCTCTTTCCAACCAAGCACAATAAGATAATGTATTCACACCATTAAGCTGATCTACTCACACTGTACTACTAATCCTGATAAATAAAAATAGATCAAACTAATCATCAAAATAAGATACCAATATATATATATATTATGCAGACTATTCATGTCGGCTTTGAAAAACTGAAAGCCAGATAGTATAAGTATCAGATTAATCAGGTTGCTAACTAGGTTACATATAGTAGCAATGGTAGTTGCATACTTCAAAATGAAACCGGCAGTGGTTTCCCTCTCAAAGCATAAACTAATCAACACAACACACTATGTCACTGGGAGACGGTCATGAAGATGAACAAAAGATTCCCACATATTTTTATACAAAAAATGTTCAATAATAGAAATCATTACAATATTCACTTTTGCTCAACTTTGAACACCACCTCACTAGAGAGACAAATCGAAATAGAGCTTTCCAATAGATAACATAACAATTTCTTGAGCAAACTGAGCATAAGTGGGCATACACAAGCTTACTCCAGTGATCAAACTGAAGCAGAAGTAGAAATCTTCATCTTCACCACAGTTAGCAATTTTCTCTCACAATTTTTGACTTTTCAAGTATGAACTTCCCTTCTTTGTACTTCTGTGTTTCTTCATAAGCTCGTTCATACTTCCAACCCAACAACTCGCGGCAATCGCAGCAGTGGACATCAGCAACCGTGTGAAGGCCAGTCAGCAGTAGCCTATCTTCTTTGGGACCAACAGCAATGTTCATTGCATGGGAAAACAGGAATGCTCTACCATTTCTTCCCTGCACAAAGATGACAATCATTATTGATTTCTGGTAAGAAATCTTACCCACAAAATCTGACAGGAGCCAGAATAAAATATCAAAAATTAGCCAAAATTGCAATCGATTGATTCACTATTGTTTCCGATGATTAAATAAAAGACCTAAGACCAAGTTATGCCTTATATACGAGCCCAGCAGATTAGTTTGACATACTGTATCTGCAATCCAACCCAAATTCAAACTATTCTTGATAAATTACAAGAAAGCAAATTAAATCTAATTTTGGAGCATATATATTGCTTTTTGGGATGATCAAGGAAATAAAAAAAGAGTGCATCAGCATTGACCGAACACAACCCATTTTCTTTAATCATCAAGAGTGATTTCTAGTTTGATTAACTGAGAAATCAAGCCACATGTATTGATGACAGAGATGGTACATTTGACATAAAGTGTTTCGTTATCTTTAGGTTATGTAACATGGGATGATCATATAAAAGCAAAAATGGGTGCATTAGCATCGACAGACCACAACCCAATTTCTTTGATGTAAATTTGGTGTCCCTCAATTGATTTATTTTTATCTCTTAGATATTGGTTTATTTAATTCCCCTCAATTTATTATTGTCATGCCTTACAAGAAAAAAATGGCCCATTGTTTCAGCTATCATATGGTAATTTCATCATAATATAATATTTTACCAACCAAATTTCCAAATAACAGTTAAGTTCAAATCAAACAATAAATCAAATCACCATCATCTTAAACAGCTGGGATTATATCAAAGCTTAATGAGGATTTTATCATTTTATGCATCCTCTAATCCCTGAAGAAGAATTGAGAGCAGGACATATCATCATCTTGAAATTGGGTGGTGTGATCAGAATGAAGTGTGGAAGTCAAACTATCCTGCTCCAAAAGGTGTCCTACACTTGAACCAATCTAAATCAATGGAGGGAAATCATAAGAAGATTGGCTTAAACAACCACAACACCAATTAAAAAATTCTGGAGTGACATTAGTCAGTGGTCAAACAAGGTAACAGAGAAGGAGGTAGAACAAGTTGGTTTGGATCGTCTAGGACACTAATTGATTCTAGAACAAATGGCCCTGACAAGGATTTCTCCGATCCAACATCCTAAATGCGTTCAAAGAAGGAAAAGTTCACTCAAATGCATGTATCATTGTTAACCAGAAAACTTTTTCTTTTCCATTTGGCCCAATAGATAATGATTATTCAACTCTAACTCTATTTTTAATCGAGATTATCCATTATCAAAAGACGAGTACAAGAAACAGAGAAGACAATAACAATTTTCAATACCTGAAAGGCTTTAGAAACGATATCATCATGAAGGGCAACATTGTTTCTGCAATTACAGCAACTGTACAACCTAGGACCGATCAATTCAGCCATCTAACTCGAAATAACAACACCAAACTGCCCACGACCACCCTACAGTATGATCATAACACGAGAGGTCAGGGAAAAAAGTTTAAATTGCATAGATTGACGATATTCCGCGAAAATTAGAGCTGATAAGGATTTTAGAAACTTACTGAATTTAAGAAAGGCTAATCTTGCGGCCCATTAATCCTTCTTTGATATAGGGAATACTGCAAGTGAAGAGAAAAAAAAAATAGAGGCAAAATTCAATCAAATCTGGAGCTCAAAACCGAAAAGGGTAAAACTGGCCACGTGAAGATTCCTTTCTTTACTGGGATTGAATTAGTTTTCGGCGGAATTCAGTTCATGGGAAACAGATCAAGATCAACTTCGTTGAAAGAGGCACAAGTAATATTAAGTGAAGATTCCTATAAAGTGAGCAAACCTGGCACCGCGAGAGGATATGTGACCAATCAAGAATATAACGTGTTAGGGTTTTATTGCAGTGTGTGGTACTTTGCGTCTGAGAAGACAGGGGTATCGTATGGAGCTAAGTGATCACTTACCACGAGAAGTCGCACCCGTTTCGGGCAGCTTTCATGACTCATGACTCATGAGCCCCTTTTATTTCTGCGTTGCAACTGTTGTCTTTTTCCTTTTCCAGCGTCCGCTTCCACATTTGGGCACCGCTTCTACTTTCTAGGATACTGACAGGAATAAATATTCAAAATTTGACAGAATTTATCAACCCATCTCATTTATGAAAGTATATACTATATACCTTAGTGTATCTAATAAAATATATTTAATAAAAAAATAGATGATTATTTAAGTATTTTTAGTGATTACTTTAGTCACATTCCTACAGTATTTATTTAGATCAGTCAGGTGATTATTTAAATTATTTAAATAATTATCTTACCAACACATGCTAGAGTTTGATTATTATTTTTTCATAATCTTACATAAAATAAGTTGAATAAAATTAGGTGTCATAATCACAAAGCATATTATAATGCCAAAGTATGTCATATAGAGCAACTTATAAAATATAATCATCAAAAAGTACTAAACAAATCACTAGAAAATCATACATAATTACTAAAATATGGAACATAATCACAAAGAATATTATGATATTAAAGTATATCATAGAGCAAAGTACATGATATAATCATTAAAAAGTATCAAATAATCACCAAAATATGCAATGCGTCACATTAAAATTATTAGGTGTGTACCACATTCCCTAAGTAATTATTTGAGTAAAATAAGTGATTATAGGTTACGTGTAGCTCATCGATTATCTACCCATCTTAAGTAATTATCTAGGCCTTTTTAGAGATTTTTTATTTTATATTTTAATCATCTGTGATACCTGTTATAAATGATTTTTTTTCATTAAAAGATACCCTTGTGTCATATTATTACATGAGTGTACATTGCATGATACACTAAGGTACATAATCAAAGTTTTCCTCAATTATTTTGGGACTTGTATTAAAATAATGTGTGTGTGTGTGTGTGTTTTAAAAATGAGAATTGGGAACCAATGATAACTTTTAGATTAATACAAATCAATGTTTAATATTTCAATTTGAATCAACTAAATTAGACCAAAACCTAAACCCTAAACCCTATCTTCAACCCCTAAACCCCAACCCCTAAAACCTTAACCATCAAACTTTAATCCTAAACCTTTTGTAATACTTCGTATTTTTAAAATTCAATTCGATTAAACTTAATTATTTTATTAGCGTAATTTGATGTAAATATTTAATTATTTTAATTTGGATTTGTTTTATGAATTTATCAACGATTTTGACTTCATAATTGAATTAAATTAATCATTGTCGTTGCGGATCATTCTAGATAAATTTTTTCACAACCATGATTTTATTATATTCATATGATTTCAGTTTTTCAATTAAAAATATGTATTTTCATTATTTCTCGTATTTTGATTTTTAATATTTTAGATTTGTTTTCAATTATAACTTTGTCATCTGATTACAACTTTATTTTGGAGTTATATTTCGTTAACAAAATATATTATTTAAATTATAAAATTTTTGTTTAAAATAGTCAAATTTATTTTAATAATTTTATCCGTAGAAAATATTTCTGGCTTTGAATTTATTCGTTTACGAAGTCATTAAGATCTTCGGAAAGTTTTAAATTAAAAAGATCTACAGAGCTTATTTATGAAGTTCTTTTTGAAATTAATTTTCTTCCTTTTTACCCTTTTTGGTTTGTAGAAGACCAGTTTCGGAAATTATTTAAATTAGTCTCGGTTTATTAGAATTTGACTTAAATATTTTCTTGTGCTTTTAAATAATTTTTTGAGGTCTTATAATGTATTTTTGTAAATAATATAAATTTTTATATTCGTTGGTAAATTCTTCCAAAAATATTTCCGAAATTCTTTATATAGCTCTTATATCGCTTTTAGGCCTTTGGATTCTTGCAAAATGATTTTTTGTTAAATAAATTTTAGATAAAATCTTCCAATAATATTTTTAAATGTTAGTATCTCTTTGTATATTTGTATTTTTTTTTAAAAAAAACACCCAAACCCCGATCGGCCCCATCTTCCCTCTTCCTTTTCCTTTTCCTTTTCTCTCTTCTTCTCTCCTTCCCTTCCTTTTATCTTTTCCGCCGGCTCCCTGTTCTCTGCCCCCAAAATCCCAGCCTTCTTCTTGCTCCTCCACCGACAATAGCCTCACCAGCCATGACCGGCCATGACTAGCGATGTTGTAGCATCAGTCGAAGCAGCGCAACAATCGTGAGCAGCAGCGACAGGTAGCCGCAAGTCGCGCCACCACGTCCAGCCATGATGAGCTTCGTTGGTTACCAGCAAGTGGTCTTTGACCTCTGAAGAATCTTCTTCGACCTTCACCTGTCCCGATTTGTAAATTTTGTTTGGTATAAATTTTTGAAAACCCTAACCCTTATTTTGATTAATTGAGTATGCATTAGCTTATGATAAGCTAAATTGATTGTTTAATTATGTATATATGTGTTGTAAGATTGATTCAGATAGGTTAATTGTATGGTATATGTTGGAATTCTGAAAAATTGGATTTATGGCTGGGTTATGGCCGAATTTTTTGGATTCGTTTGATTAAGCTAGGTAAATTAATTTTACAATATACTCTAAAATGTATCTAATTTCATATCGGAATCATCAATTTGAGAAATTTATGTGGAATTAATTGGAATTAACTTTCTAGGTCAAAATCCGTGTGTGATGAAATTGGGTTGCATAATTGAATCGTTTCACTCAATTGATTTTATAATATCATTTGAAATATATTTAATTTTATATTAGAAGTGTTGATTTGGGAAAATTGTGTGAAATTGATCGGAATTGAATTTTTAGGTTAAAACTCTTGTGGGTCTAAATTGAATAGTGCAATCAAGTTATTTTATTCAATTGATTATATAATTTACATTATAATACCTTTACTTACAATCCCGAACTACCAATTTATATATTTTAGTAAAAATTTATCGAATTTACGTCCTGGGCTCAAAAACCCTAATTATGCTAAATTGGGTATTTCTTTTATTGGTTTTGATCAAATGATTATATGATATGTTATAAAATATGTCTAAATTGAATAGTGTAATCGGGCCTAAAACCCTATATTCCAATGAAATTATAAATTTGGTCATTTGTATAGTTGTTTTTCTAAAATTGAATTTATAGAAATAGTTGAAATGATCATAATTGCATTCTACCACCTTCAACTGGAATTAATTGATTTGAATTATCCGAGTTTGTGTTGTGGGCTTTAATACCCTAATTTTGAAAATAGATTGTCTTGAATTGGCTAATTGGAAGATTATTTTGTTGAAATTGATTGTCTAGATTTATTCAAAATTATTTTAATTGTGTTTTAAAACTATCAAAGTGAAATAATTGAAGTGAATTGGTCGTTTCGTAGTTCGGACATTAAAAACCCTAATTGTCGAAGATGGTTCTATAAAATTGATTGTGCTATGTGTATTTTACCTAATCGATTTCCAGCTTTGATTTTAAATTATTTGAATTATGTTTTTTTTTTCTTATCGGGTTGGATTTGGTTCTTTGCAAATGGTTGGTTTGTCTTTTGAGTTGTAAAACCTAACAAGTAAATCATTTTTAATAAAATAACTTATCCTCTATTGTCCTTTCCTTGGCTTTCCAAATCTATTTGAAATGCCCCAAGTGATATGTGTTAAACCTGATTTGGTTAATATTTAATCTTAAATCTTAATAGAGCTATGCTCGCGAATCCTAGGTTTTGGACACATTTTTCAAGAACGATCGGTGTGTCTTATTGTGTTGATTTAATTATAATATGTGAATTATTTATTGATAATATAGTTTCTAACTTAGTTTTTGATTTCTATAGGTGATCTAGGAAAACTTCTTGTGGATTGTTGAGCTCTCGATAGCTCTCTCTCTTTCTTAATTTACTTAGCTAACTTTGGATTTAGGTAAGTCGCTATTTACCTTTACTTATGGCGGAATCTGGAATGCATGTCTGTTCATAGTGGAAGGTGATAAGTATGCCTATCGATTATTTAATCATATCAAGTGAATGCTATGTTCTGTGTGGCAATTGTATGTATATATGTATGTATGAATTTATAGCATCAATGCAAATGCGTGTTAGTATGACGATTGAATATGGTATGTATTTGAGTATGTGAAGGGTTGAGTATGGATTAAAATTATATGATACCTTATGCTGTATCTTTATGTCATGGAATTTTTCGGCTCTAATGCCACCTAAAATTATAAGGCTTTAATGCCCTTGGAATCGATTGGATTTAATGTCACTTGGGTTCGTTTGGCTTTAATGCCACTTGAAGTTTATATAATAATGGAAATTCATTGTGATCATGGAAATGAGCTAAGAGCTGTTATGTGGGCCTAATTTATGATTGGTTAAATTCTTAAATAAGATACTAATTAAAGTGAAAGATCACGTGAGTTGGGCCCGAGATGTTTATGGGTCCATTCCATCAAATGAAAATAGTGGCTCAGGTGTGTTGTCCCTGAGAGGTGATTCAAACCGTTCTACCGGTTAAGAATAGTAGCTAAAGAGCGTTTTGCCCTGAGAGGTATAAGGTACATTCCACCGGAAGATAATAGTAGCTCGAGTGTCTTGTCCCTGAGAGTTAGTTCAGTCAATTCCATCGAATTAAGAATAGTGGGGCTCTATAATCAACGTAAATAAGAATATATTATGAGTTAAGTAATGAATAAGACACTAATTATTTAAAGTGGAAGATTACGTGAGCCAAGACCGAGTGTAGGGTCAATTCCACTGGAAGATAATAGTGGCTCAGGTGTCTTGTCCCTGAGAGGTGCTTTCCACCGGATTAAGAATAGTGGGTCCCTATGCTCAACGTGAATAAGAATATATTATGAGTTAAGTAATGAATAAGACACTAATTATTTAAAGTGGAATATTACATGAGTCAGGACTAGGTGTAGGGTACATTCCACCAGACAATAATAGTGGCTCATGTGTGTCGTCCCTGAGAAGTGATTCAAACCGTTCCGTTGGTTAAGAATAGTGGCTCAGGAGCGTTTTGCCTAGAGAGGTGTAGGGTCCATTCCACTGGACGATAATAGTGGCTCAGGTGTGTTGTCCCTGAGAGGTGTTTCAGACCGTTCCATCGGTTTAAGAATAGTGGGGGTCCTTGAACTCATCGTAAATAAATAAAATTGGATATAATAATGATTATTATTGGATTGTGGAATTGGTGTTACTTAGCATGCAATCGTGATTTCTTGTACACTTGTACCCTATGTGACGTCATGTCTAGTCATGTACTCATAAGCATGAATATGTGACCTTATGTTTTAATGTATGTAATACTTGTATAATTGAGTCTGACTTATTATATGAGTGGAATGGTGCATTTATCATATGTATAAGTGAGTATTAGTATTATAAGCTAGAGATTACCATATCTTATGTGTATCATATTTACTTCCATGAGTTAGTTAGTCTTGATTTACTTAGTTTCGGACCCGTACTGATACTAACTTGGTTGAATGGATCCTGCGATGATCCACTAATGGTGAGGAGTAGACCTCTTGTGCAAGTTTGAGATCTGATATTATTTTTTGGTTGAAGGCTTGGCTTGAGAGAGTAGGCAATCTAGAGTTTGATCCCTCAGGATTCGTCTTTATTTATCTTTATTCATTTTTGGAAGTTTTCAAGTGTTGTATTAAAATTTCAAGGAAGTTGTAATTGAATTTTAATTTTCCATACTTTGATAAGCTTTTAAAATCAATGAGTATTTCACAGGGTTCCGCTGATTTATTCAGCGATAATTTTATTTAGTAAAATTATTCACTTGTTATCTGCTTGTGGATATCTCATTGTGGGATTTTATCCTCACGGCATAAATGTTGGTTGAATTTTTGTTAGACAGGTTTTAACCTTACATCTAGCATGAGATAGATGGTAGACATTTATCTTGTGTTAGATGTGGCTGTAACATTCTCCAAATTCTATTTTAACTTCTGCATTATTCTTTTAAATAAACAAAATTTTCGGGAGTAAATTTTGGGATTGTTTCACCTTTAACACAAAACCCTAACTTTAAACCCTAAACCCCAAAATCTTAAACCTAAATCCTAAACCATTAACCGTAAGACCTATCCTTAAACCATGAACCCTAAACCATAAACACTCAACCCTAACCCTAAACTCCAAACCCACACCCTCAACCCTAAAACTTAACCCCTAAGCACACAAAATTAAAACAATTGTAATAAACTTTAAATAAATCTAAAATCCCTAAAATAAATGAAATAAACACTAAACAAATTTTAAAAGCCTAAAATAAATAGATTAAACCCTAATCGTAAACCCTAAACAAATCTAAACATCCTAAAAGAAATGGAATAAATCCTAAACCCTAAACAATTCAAAAACTTAAATAAAATAAAATAAAGCCTAAAAAATTTAATAAAAACATAGAATATATTTTTAAAACCCTAAGAATCTTCAATAAATGAAATGAACATTAAACCTTCAAAAAATTAAAAAATAGTTATTAAATTTAACCACATATTAATTTACAAACCTAAATTTATATAAATTTGAGAAGATAAACATTAAAGTATAAACCCGAAACTTAGATGGAATGAAACATAAACCAAAAACTAATAGAAAAATATCTCAATTACCAAAATAAAACTTCGATATGAATCTAAAAAAAAACTATAAAAATATAAAATAAATAAAATTAACCTTAATCCCTAAACAAATTAAAAATATAGTTATTAAATTTAACCACATATTAATCTAGAAACATAAACTTATATAAACATGAGAAGACTAAACTTTAAAGTACAAACCCTAAACTTAGATGGAATGAAACATAAACAAAGAAAAATAATGAAAACTTATTTTAATTACCAAACTAAACTTAAGATATCAATCTATAAACCAAGACTTTAGAAACATATATATATATATATATATATATATATATATATATATACACAATAAAAGAATAAGAAAACACACACACACACACACAAATCTTAGCTTCAAACGTTGGGGCTCGATATTGCATCATCTTCGTCAAGGAAGCACTCCCAAACTACAGTGCTGACAATGGCGTTGCATAACAATGGTACATGATATATTATATATCCTCGACGACTAGATGAGAAAAACAAACAAACAGGCAGCGCTCCGCTCAGCCCTATGCCGTCATTTATAAAGTGGTTTATTATTATGAATATGCCACCCCATATATAGATTTGGTTATGTGGGTTATATCCTTGACCTTTTGATTTTGACGATACTACTATTAATACATAATCTCAACTATCATTTTCAAATTAGATATCTTAATATTTATTCTAATGTTTTATAAATATCTTATATTTTAAATAATCTCATTTACATATCTCTATATTTCAAATCACAATCATTTATACACTTTTAATATTAATAATGTTAGATTAGGTTTAGTGTAATTAAAATATTTTTTTATAATACATAATAAAAATTATTGAAAAAGCCTTAACATATTAAAAAAAATCCAAAACAACTCATTTTTCTTTTAAGTCAGATTTTTTTTATTTTAGAAAATCTCCCTTTTTCCTTAAATTTCAACCATTTATTAAAAAAAAAACTAGCCTGAAGTTTTTTTTTTTTCAAAAAATGATTATTTAAACTAAGATTGAAATTCTTGTTTAAAAATCAATTTTTTGAAACAAATTGGAAATTAATAAAATTTAAAAATACTTATTTGAAAGCTTTTTAAATACCTTTTTTTTTAAAAGAAGCTTTGAAATTTTTTTAAAAACCTGACTTATTTTTTCCCTTCTATTTATAATTTTCATCAACTCTAATGAATTTACATAATTTTGACTATTTATTATCAAAAATCACAATTACACTAAGCATGACCTAATCTAATTTTGTCAATGTAAAATATCCCTAAGTGAGATTGATTTAAAATATGGAGGTACCTAAGTGAGATTATTTAAATCATAGGTTACCTGTAAAATATTAGATCAAATATTGGTGTGCCTAAATAAAATTTATCCAATAATATTAATCACAAAAAAATTATTAAATTTATAAAAAAAATATTTATGAAAATATTCTAATGTAGTGCTTTTTCAAAAATGCCATTTTTATGACATTGGACTTAAAGATACATACTAATATAATGAAAATCCCATAATTTTTAATCCCAATTGTCAACATATTGTATGTATTAATACCATTTTTGCTAAGCAACCATGGTTGTATTATATATGAATAATGTGTCATAATGTTTGATAAGATATAATCTATTAATATAAGAACATATTATTTTATAATACACCAAATGAAGTGATTTAAAATAAGAATGGATTTATTTATTTATTGGCTATTATTGTATGAAATTAGTAATTATTTAAAAAATATATATTAAATACAATATTCAAACACCAAACAAGCTAGAGTTATAATTTAGATTTCAAACTTTGAATAGGTTTACTTTTATAGCACTTAAATTGAAATTTTAAATTATATTATTAAAATTCATGAAACTAATTAAGCTAACTAAAAAGGAAGGGAGGGGGAGCTTGTGAGGAAAGGTAACCAAATCAAACAAAATTTGTATATATATTATAACAAAAGTTTGTAGGAGTTTATGAGTCTAGATTTGACTTATGTTACCTAAAATGAGGAGGGGGGGGGCTCTTTCACTACCAAGCTCTTTATTGTACGTGTATTGTTGGCAGTAAATTATGGTGGGGGCATTGTGCACGTTAGGGGACTTACAAATAGTTGTGATTAACCTTTTTAGGTTATTTAATATAGTTGTGATTAACCTTTTTAGGTTATTTAATATATATATATATATATATATATAATGATTTTTTGAAAATAGTGGATGAAAAGTAGTTTGGGAGGTCAAAATGTATACCCAAAAAAACTCGTAAATGGACATAGAAACAAGTTCGAATAAAAGGAAAAATTATTCCTTGCCTTCGGATATATGTATGGGCATTATGTATCTTATTAATCTACACCCGCTTCTAAATCAATATATTAACTTATACATCCATTTGTTTGATATTAAACTATATTCTTATTCTTTACTTGAAAACTAAACATAATATATTCAGCCATCCGTATTGAATCTTCTTTCTAACTTCTAAGATTTATCTCCTTCTTCTCCTTTCTCCTTCTTCGTTGGTCATGATGCCTTTAATCCTCCACACAATTGAACAATGCCGCTACTTACTAGCACTACAAAAGTAGGGTTATTAGTAGAGGTGCTTAAAATCAAATATTAGCTTATCATCTCTTAAACCTAATATTTAAATTTTTGAATATTTGAAAATGCAAATTATATGTGAACTAAGTACATAAAATTATTATTTTAGGAGCTTAGTAACTTTTGTATGAAGATTTTATAATATACAGACTATATGTTAGATAATATCCATGTTTGTATCTATCTTTTCAAATAGGTGGGTTTATATTACTCGTTAAGATGCAAAATCATGACTTGACAAGAAGCCTAACTAGTAACAACATTGGTCAGTATTTGAAGAGGGCGGAGGCCGGAGGGGCGGGGGAACTGTATCAATACGTCCATAATCAAAATGCGGCTTCCCTCTGATCGACCTAGGTCTCCCAAATCCGGGTAATTGAAGTTCCACGCAATTGATTGTAACGAATTTTTAGCAAATTTATCAAGAAGGTGTGCAACTCAGTTCGCTGATCGTTGCGTACAAAGTATAAAAACAATTCTAAAGTTGGGTTCATTGAGAAGATTAGATCGGCATAGGCGCATAGAGCTATATGACGGTTAGTTCTCTAAGGTGCTAATTCATTTGATTTATTGATGAGAGTTGTGATTACTGAATGATCTGATTCCATGGTAACACTTTGGTATTCCTTGTGTACTACAGATTGAAGACCCATTGAACTAGCTCGAACTTCTGCGATGAGTGGTGCATGTGTATCAATAACTCAAAACTCGTGCTTCGAAATGCAGTATATAACCCTCTCACGGTAATCCCAGATTACCGTCGACATACCAATTACAAATTCAGCACTAGCTCCATCTACATTAATTTTCATAGTTGAAGAAGATGAAGGCGTTCGCCATCTTTATCGTGAACGTGAAGGAGGATTTGCACTCATCCAGAGCTTCTGATATAAATCATCCAGGTAAGAAGAATTAAAATAGTAGAATGCTGCTTCAATCGTACCCAGTTTATTTATCTGTTGATTTATTAAAAATTGAAAACCAAGATTGAACTGTATTCTGGATAGAATTTCGGTGTGGTTGATGTCTTAACGGTATCCAAGAGGGATACCAAACCAAATAACTCTTGCCACCTCACAATTAACGGTGTTCAGTGTTTCTTCATGCTTCGGATAAACCAGAAAACTAGTATCAATATTGAGGCAGGATTTATTGATACGGACTCTAGTTTTGATAGAACAGGATAAAAGCCTCCATAAGATCATATGAATCCGAGGTTATTACTCTTGACTAACCAGTATTTCCCCCATGGTGCATTAGAAGCTAAGATCATAGGGGTAGAACCTGATGGGTTTGAAAATTGGGGAGTGGTGTGAGCCGACTTAGCAGTCCTTCAGCATGAGGACACCATATGAGGTAATCATGAGGTAGAGGGTATTGGTTGAGTAGTGGAATTTGTAATATATGGAAAGCTTCGAATTGAGGGAAGCAAATAGATCTGAATTCCGGCTAGGAGGTTAGGATTTATAAGATCAATTACCCTTGTGACCATGTATCCAGCATTAGGATATCCTTGTACTCTGAGATTAGGAGTACCTTCAGTGTAAGAATCATTCCATATGCGTATATGGTCTCCCATAGCAACTGATCAGCAGGTGAATGACTTCATTATATCTCTTAATTTTAACATGGATTTCCAAATAGGAGTCCCAGAAATTGGTCCATCTGTGTTTGGCCCTCAAAAGTCTAGTCCATGTAGAGTGAAGCTTTGATAAAAACCTCCAAACTAGTTTTGCTATGGGATATTGATTAATGAGTTTTGGATGCGGAATACCCAGACCTCCAAGATGCTTAAGCATATAGATATTTTCCCAACCAGTAAGAATAATATGATGCTCACGGTTATTAAAATGTCATTATAAATGTTTGAAAATGAAAGATAAGTTCTAAAAATATTATCGCTAACCAAAGTTATATATTATGATATATTCTTAAAATGATCAAAAAAGATTGAATATTTTTATTGGATAGGATATCTACTCTGCTCCTTCCCAATAAAAAATGGATTGAATGTCCAAAATTTTGAATAGGTTTTCATCAAATACTAGGCCATTTTTTCGGTTGTTTGTTTTCTTCAACAACCTTAGTTACGAGTATTTGTAACACCCTACTTTTCATGCCCTTCTAATTAAATTAAATCTAAAAGGAAACCTTATTACTTGATGAAAATCAAAGCCCTTAGAATCCCTAAAGCTTAAGTATTCACAAGATAAATCATTTTAAGCCTATTTTAATACCCTAGTTCTGGTTTTTGATTTTACAATGTCAATTGTGTCCTTTTAAGATGTGAGACTTTTGATAATTTTCTCTGAAAGCATAAATTAGGATTTTTACCATATATTAGGTTTCAAATTATGAGAAATATGGCTTTGATAACTTTTATAATTTTTGAAAATTTATTCATATTTATTTTGAATTATTCCTTAAAAATTCAATCTTTACCATTAGAGCCTTATTCTATGTACTTTATCTTATTTAAAATCATGAAATTTTACAAGCATACTCAAAACATTATTCTCAACATATCCATAAACTTTTGCAAGTTTTGGAATCTCATTTGCTATTTATTTTTTGTTTTTCTTTGCTTCTTACACTTGAGCTCTAAATTGACGTTTTCAACCATCTGTTCGTTACGAAATCTTAGAGATGATTATCTTTCAATATTTTTTAGCAATATAACTCTTGAAGATAACATATTTCAATTTTGACTAATTTTTAAATCTAGTTGCTAATTTTGGGGCATAAATTCCTATTAAAATGCATTTTTTATTCCTTAAATATTATCTACTTTATGTAATATGTATCCTAAGCTCCCTAATCTTCTTGTGTAGGCAAAACATGGCCTTGTGAGTCCCATGGGCTTGCCACACATCCTCCTCTATTGCATTTAATGTAAAATCTTATCCTATCTAACTAAATGACAAAAATAAGACACTATTTAGATTATGTAACCTATGTAGTTAATGAACCTCCTACCACATTCCAACCTTTCTTTTAAAATCACATGCCATATTATTATCATATAAAATACTTATCACATTTATACTATCATAAGATTTGCTAATCTCCTCATTTATTAATTTAGGGACAACTCTATCAAGTTCATCCCCTTATACCACCATGAAACCCCTTCTTCTTTCTCCTCTCACACATGCCATTCTCCTTCACTTTTCATGCCATAATTGAACCTCCCTCCTCCATTTTCCGAGCTTTCAACCTTCTAAAATCACCTAAATTCCTGCTAAATCAAGTTCTTCTATTACATACTTAGAAAAAATGAAGCATAAGTGATAGGTGCATATTTTATGAAATTATTTGAATTATTTTAACCCAAATTTCTATATTTATTATGAAAATTTAACTATTTTACTCGAGTTTTCTTTTTTAGCCTAGTTTTGTATGAAAAAATAAAATCAAGGTAATTTCGACTAATAACAAAGGAAAAGCGGAACAATATGAAAAACAAACTTAGAGTCATGGAAATTTAGATATATATGCAAGACCCTAAAAGAGAAGTCATGTGAAGAAAAATCAAGAGAAGATAATGAAGAGAAAGGAAATATGGGGCTCCGTATTTACTAATATAGACCGTATTTTTTTGGTTATTCCTCCCACATTCTCCATTAATTCAAGCCACGTGTATAATATCAGAGAAAAAATACTGGTGCTTTATATTTACTAATACGAACCATTTTTTTTTTCCAAATTTTAGATCTGATTCGTATGGCCTTCTATGTATATATACAACATATATTAGGTCGGATAAAACATGGAGAGCACCGCCGTTAGAGCTTCAACTTTGTTTTCATTATTTTTAAACTATCAGGGTTCTTATGTTAGATTTAGTTAGTTCATTGTTGTAATTAAATGATTGGAGATTGTACGGAGTTTGTGGTTTTGCAATATCCTAAGTTATTTCTTTCATTTGTTTTGTTTATTCCTTTCATACTTATTATTGTGTTTAATACAATTTTGGTTATTCATTTATTCAATTGAGTTTGTGCTTTTGTATAATCTAATTCAATCTTTGTTAATTTATTTATCTATTCTTATTAAAGTTATGATTTTTATGTGTTTGGGTTTTGAGTTTTCTGATTGTATCACTATACTAGGTGAGATAAGTATATGGTAGGAGGATAATTGTAGGTTACGTGATAATTAATCATGAGATGTGAATTGCACTCAATTGTTGTGTGTATATTGGTTAGATTAATAAACCATAAATAATAATCACCTATACAAGATTTGTGTTTGATTATCTAGCTTGATGACCTAGTTAATTTGAGTGCTAATAGAATGCTAGAATAGTATAGTTAATTTGCAATTATTGATGTATACATCCACAAGTAGCAAATAGGTTGGTTAATTTCTAAATAAAGATATTAATTTAATCTAGTTTAGTAATCTTTAGAACTGCATAATTCAAGCTTACTATAATTATGGTTCTAGTTAGCTGCTTCCTAATTGATATTGTTGTCATTAATTGAATCTAGAGATCTTATCCTAGGTTATTAAGTAGTTAGACAATAAACCACAAGCATACACTGGTTTATTTGTATAAGGGAATGTTAGGAAGCGGACATGTGCCAAGTTCAATGGGTTAACATAAAAAAATATTACATGACCATATTATTTGATTATGGTTGATATCCCTATGTTGAATATGTCTTTTGATCCTTATTATCTCATTATTGTTATTTGATCATCCTATTAATTTTTTTCTTTCCATTATTAGTAATTAGTTTTTCCTAATTTAATAATCAAGGAATTTATTTAATAATAGAAATATATGAATTAAATTATAGTATTCATGGAATCAACCTCTACTCGCTACTTACTATTTGTTTATATGTTGAGGGTTTAATTTAGAGTGTCTACGAGAACACATCAATAAGTAGGGTAGTTGTTGAACTTGGAGGTGTTTTGGTGGATTTCTAAGACTATCTCAATAAGATTTTGTGATTCCTTTTAGTCTTCTATTTATTTCCCTAAGTTAGGATAAGTAAAAGTATGGGTTTTCATGTGTTTATTTTGGTTTCTAAGGTGTCCTCAAAGGGGCTGTGGTGACTAGTGGTGCCATGATCCAAGAGGAGATTCTAATCTATTTGAGGTTGTTTTTGGGTCAAAAGAAGCAAAGTTAAGGCTCATCTTACTCTCACCAAGCATAATATCATGTTTGATAGCTTATTTTAGCTATATAATGTGTTGTGTGTATAGGTTGTATATGAACATCAGTAGAAGATGCCTCTTGATATTATGGAATGTGGTAACTTATTGAGAAAGCATATTATTTGTTTTTCTTTTTCACTTAAGTTTCTAATCTTTTGAGAATATGATAATATTTATTGGGGGAGTATATCATATTATGATTGTTTTGATGTGTTGAGTATAAATATACATGAAAAAAGAGTCATAAGTTACTTATGGAAGTTGTGGAAATCATGGAAGTGTGTTCTTGTGATGAAAAGCATCAAAAGAATGATATGTACCTGATACATGCTTTATGTGAAGTTATAAATCAAGAGGATAAGAAAAAATATATATGAGTGTATGGTATATTTCATTAAGCCTTTAGGCCTTTTGAGTGATATGTGTGGATTTTACTAAATTTTAGTATATCATCATGTTTTTTAATATGTTTGGGATTAATTTATTATATATTAAGTTGATATTAAGAGCAAAATGAAAAAAGGTGTGTTAAAAAGGAAATTTGAGGTCTCAAGGGTGAAATTGAAAAATTAGTTGTAATTCTTAGAAAATTGGAATAAAATAATGATAACCATGTTATTAGTGTGATTTGTGTGGAATATTAGAGGATTGATGGCCTATAAAGCTTTAATAGGCCATAATATGGAAAAAGGATGTGTAAAAATTAAAAGCCCAAAATTAGAAGTTTACTTGTGAAATTTGGAAATTTAAAGGAACAAGAATCACAATTGTGCGATAACGTGTCATTTGTGGGATTGGAATGATTGTAGGTGTTATGAGTATGAAAATTTACTATAATACTAAAAATGGGTGCCTTAACCTAAATAGGGATAAAATGGTCATTTTAATATAATTGCAAGAAATGTTAGCAAAAAGAATGCATTAGGAGTGGAATGTCTTTTATGGACTTGTATTACTCATGAACATATTTTCATATTTTGGAAATGAATTTAGGTGTATAGAACCCTAAATATGGAATTTTAAAGTAAAAAAGGATAATTTGGTCATTTCACAATCAAAATGGGTAATGGATATACGTGATCCGAAATTTTGTTAATAGATTTCGCAGTTAGATTATATGCCCATGGAATCTGGAATTCAATCAAAGAATTATTAGGCATTAAAATTTGTGAAAACCAATGGAATAATATAAATAGTGTGAATATTATAAATAGTAAAGAATAATAATGGATGGTAATAAGTAATGAGAATGGTGTGAATAATTGAATGTAAATAAATGTGTTTATATTTTGTAAATGGTTATAAATCTGAAGTGAATTTGCTAATACATGGAATATCTTGTTTCATAAGTTACTCTTATATACTTATCCGAAACAAGTTTTTAATCTCAAAACAATGTGTTATCCAAAAGTACACATGTATGTTTAACATGACTAGCTGAAAAACTAGATGAAAACCAAAAATAAGAGGTTAAAAGCTAAACCATAAATATAGAAGCTGAAAATCAAAGCTTATTTTGTAATCTATTCTAACATGTTTACCATCTAATAGTTTTTAAATTCAAAACACCTTGTTAGCTAAATACTTCTAAAATCGACCAAATGAGTTTTCTTTTAGCCAAATAAGACAAAAAGTTGAAATGATGACCCAAACATCCATGCAATAAATTTTCTATCCATTCATTATTTCCAAATTGCAAAAGCTATAAAAGTGGCATCATAAATGAAAATTTTAATGTATATTGTAGCTTCTTACCTTAAACTTCAAGCTATTGGTTTCATAGTTTTACTTTCCATAATCATTGAAGTACAATCAATGTAGACTGAGAAGAGATGATTTTGATTCAAATCATACCAAATAATTTCTTTCATATGATACCATGATACACCTCACTAATACAGAATAAGGTTTCATAACAACTAAGTTAAGTCTTTAATAGTGGTTATGAACCATCATCCAGGCTCCCATTATCATATATTTAATAAAGGCTCAAAAATCATCATAGAAGACTATCCCAAAAAGGATGGAATCTATACTTTTAATAATAGTTTTATAGTAAAAGAGTTATCAAAACCCATAAATTTTAATCTTTGGTAAAAGTTTTCAACAAAAATGTTACCAAATTCCAATTCATAACAACTTTTAATAAGGGTTTACAATATGCCCGTATCATATATGGTAAAAAAAAACATCAAAGCTCAGCTTTGAATACTTTTCAAATAAAACTTTTACCAAATATAATTTCTTTTTTATTACATTTTTTTGGCTACCAATGAAATTTGAGGAGCATGAAAGATTCAAACACTTAATAGTCCTCAATTTATAAAACTATACCATAAACTCTGTATAGAGGAAGGGGAACACGCGTTAACTTTCATTCTCCACACTAAGCACAAACCAATTACTAATTTAGCAATTCAAGTCGTCAATTACATTGAATAATCAAGTAATATAATATACTAAAAGATAAAAAAATAGTAATAGTAAAACCATGATCTAGCAACTTACTACTAAAAATTCTTGTATTATCATAGTTGATAAAAATTTAAGATTGAAACTGTGGCCCTCTTTTTTTATCCCATTATCTTCATTCTATTGATAAGAAATGGGGATTGAAATTAGACCATATCAGCCTCTGCCCAAACTCTGTATGACCATATCGACACTAACCACTACAAGCAATGCAACACACATATTAACTATAATTAAACTACCACAAAACCATAAAAAAAATAACATGTTTAGATGTGAAACACCACACACAACAAAAGGAGAAAAACTTTGATTTCCTCACTCAACAAGGGAAGAGAAAGGATTGAGGAAAAGTGTAGATAGGTTGCACAATCAAATGAGAAAATTGACATAGAACCTTAATTGAGGAGATCAATTTCCATAAGGGAGAGAGCAAATGTAATATAATTTCATGTACCAAAATTGTACAAAAAAATCCAAAAAAAGATTGAATCCCTAAAACAAACAAAAAAAAATGAAAATGAAAATAAAAAAATGTGAAGAGAATGAGAAGGAGAAGGATTTTCTGATAATGTTTGAATCTATTAGAAGAAGACCACTAGAATGTGGTGAATTGATCCAAATCTAGTGAAATTGTCAAGAAAAAGGTAGGTCACCTCTTGAATTGAGCAAATCAAGAACTAACAACTTGGATTTGGCTAAGATAATTGCAAATTGATCAAGTACTCAAACAAATGTACTATTTCTTTTGACAAGGAAGAGCGATTGCGGTTAGTTATAGAAGGAGGTATGGTTGCAAGAAGGGATAATTGCTTGTAGTGGAGGGAAGATTTATTATTGATGTTAAAGTGAAAATTAATGGAGAAGGAGAGTCTTTAATGGAGTTTTTGATAACAATTGTTTGGATAATCGTTATTAAAATCATGAGTCTTTTATGGCGATGTTTTTTCCTTTCTACAATCGTTATCTAATATTTTATCATACAATATTGTCCAACTTTTAACAACGATTTCTACCATAAACCATTATCTAAACATTTTCTATAACCACACATTTAAATTTCTACACTTTTGTAGGCAATTTGGTGATAATAGTTACCTAATAGGCATTATTAAATACATATTCTATAATAGTGTCTCTATGATTTTCCTCCTACACTCATAATGTTCTTAAACTTGGATAGCTTAGTATGAACCAATTTCAGCAATTCAAATGATCTCTCTGTGACATGTTTAAAATGATTTTTAGCATATTTAGCTTCCACACAAAATGGACATTTCTCATAATCATTAGTGTCCAACAAATTAGTCAAGTTCATATATCTTATTTTATTAATAGAACCACATTCACATGCCTTACCATACCATGCCATAAAGAAATAAACTCAGCAATATAAGCAAAAGTAGAAGCATTTTTATTAACTAAAATAGTTCTCAAAGAAAAATGACCATTTTCTATGTATCCCTTTCCCACAAAAAAAAACTCATTCTTGGTTAAATTGACCTTATCAACATTTAAAAATAATTTTGGTCCAACCCTATTGAGTATACTACCTAAAATAGGTTTCTATGCAAGGAGATTACACATAAAACATCGCTTAAAGATAAAGATTTTCTAGAAGTGAGTTTCAGAATAACCTTTCATTTCCCCAACACTCCCACAGTGTTAGAGCTACCTATGAATGTATGATCTCCATCAACAACTTCCTCAAACAAGTGGAAGAGATCTTTGTTGGCACATAGGTGTGAATGCACAACGAAGTGGGTAGTTTGGTGAATGTTCGGTTTTATAAATGACCTAAATATGAATGTGAATAATTAAACTCACAAACTACTCTTGATTATGTTTACATAGAAAATAATTAAGAGGTTTCTAAATTATCACTAACACAAATAAGATAATTTAGAGAGAGATCTTATTTATGACTCATACAAATAACGTAAACCTGTAACAACAAAACTCGCATAGGGTTTTAATGAGAGAAAATGAGATTCAATAACATAACTCTACTATGATTAGCAACGTTGATTACACATGACTTATATAGTTATATTACAAATCTTCATAATGACCTCCTATAAGATAAATTCAATCTAAATAAGATAAACTTCTAAATGATATAAGATAAAATACACTATAACTAACTAATATATTAACTAAAACAAGTAAATATCATAACTAGTTAACTAATAAGTCCCTAAAATCTAAGTATTATTTATGATACTATTTATGTGAATAGTGATCACAAAAAATCCTACCAAACTTTATCTTATCTTAACAACATATAATGATATAATTGACACCTTAAGATAAATTATCTTAATAAATAAGAAAATAATAAGTAACTACTAAATCTTCATTGATAAGGCCTGATTCTAAGGTATAGTATCCTCTTGTAGGACATATTATCCTTTCCTAGGGTATATCATCCATTTACTTGTAGGGCACAATTTCTCTCCCGTAAGATCACCTATTATTTCCATAGGGTTATGTGTCCCTCCTATAGAGTCACCCATCCATCTTATATGACACTTTGAAAGACCTTCAGTAAGGTAACCTCTAGTTATAGGGTATGCTCCCGTATCAGGTGTTTGGAAGCTTTGGTGTCCAAAATCTAATATGTATTGTTGTCAACTAAATTCATTTCCAACATCATTGTAGTTGTAACCTTCTTGGTCTCACCAACATGAGCATATGGAACTTGAGGTGCAACAACCTTCTGAGTCTGGTTCTAGATTTCCTATCCCCGACTCTTGTAGAATTGACATGCCTTGTGATATGTCTTTGCACAGGCACATCATGTCATTTTCTTCTTTTCAATATTGTCACCCTTCTTAAATTTGGATTTAACCTTTTAATGGCCTTTCTTCTAGGGTATCTTCCCCTTTTCATTAGACTTGTACTTAACAACAAAAAACTCTACCACATTTGCAGCAATAGATCCAAAAGCATATAAGATATAGTTGTCTTTCAAGTGGTTTGCCTCTTCTATCCTCATATGACTAATCAACTTAGGAAGTACCATATCCCTCTTCTTATGCTTTTTACGGTTCCTATAGTCACTATAGGAGAAAGGGAACTTCTCCAACATAATTAACTTGAAAGGTCTCACAAATCTTCTTGCCTTTACCTAAAATGTTGCCGACCAAAATTTCAAACTCATGGACATATTCCATAATCGGCTTGCCATCCACCATCTGAAAGCACAACAAGTTTCCCAACACATACTTCTTCCTCCTATCCTCATTAGATCCATATTGGTTCTCCAAGGTATTCGAGATTTCCTTTGAAGAAAAAAATACCAAATCAAAGACCTTTTTACGCTTGTGGGATAATAGATGACCTCATACTATTTTGTTATCCCGTGTATGTTTCTCCTTAACATATGTTTCAACCTACATAGTAGTAATACGAACATTTGTGATAGTATAGGTTGCAAGAGTTAGACGCACTTCCATTTCAATCAGCAAGTCCTTGAGTAGGATATAATCAATCTCTAAGGTCTCAAACAATATCATAAGCTTTTGAGACCACCTATACTAATTAATACCATCTCATGGCTTGAGCTTGGACATATTTGGAATCACCTTTGGAATACCAATGACTATAACACATCACTAAACAATAATACTTGATAATAGTAGAAATTGATTAGCAACAATGCACCAAAAAACATTAGAATACCCGAATAACTAGTAACCATAGAACTAAGCCAACCAATCTAATGCATCAGAATTGAGAAATAATGAATGCCTAAAAATTTGGAACAGAATATCAACAAAATTTGAGGCACACCACTAATAGATAGACCAACTAATTCATTACAAAAAGGTAAATAGTGAATTCACTATTTAGTAGAGAAATATCCAACAAATAACATTGAAAACTGATCCCAAATAAAATCTTATCTCACAGTATGACATAAAATAAAGGGTAGAAGAATGGAACCCACCACTATAGCACTCAATCCAATACCATATTGAATAACAACAAGAAAAAAAATACAATTGAAAGCTAAAGTCACACTAAAATAGGTAATTCAATTTGATAAAGCAACAATTGTAACTAACAAGAGCAACCTACAAGAATTACCAAAGTAGAAATAAATTCCAATTTCATCACTGACTATAAGTCCAAAATCAAATTACAAAAATTTTAATCTCAAGACAAATTGAAGGTTGGTAGCAAGACAAGACCAAACCATGGCATATAGTGAATCCAAATCAAAAAAATTTGAATTAAACAAAGTTCAAACACAATACCCGATCTGAATAGCACCATGTATGTTATCAATAATTATTACTTTATAATGAAAGAAAGTATGATATATGTATAAAATCCAAAGCAATACAAACCAAAAGAGAGACGGAGAGAAGAACTTATAAATTGTTGTATGTTTTGTCGTGACTAGGATCATCACCCTAAAGCGATAATTCGACCAAACTAGAAGCTATGTAAAACATAGAACAATGCCTAGAATTTCTTTACATTTGAGAAAAGATATAAATCTTGAAGAAAAGGAGAGCAAAGAATTTCATATTTAAAATATGTCAAAACCACGAACTAAAGTCTCCTTTATAAAGAGAATAGGCGAAGTGAAAATAGGGGAAATAGTTCCACTATTTGTAATTCTAAAATACTTGTTCCATGATAAAGAATGCTTGAAAAAATAATTCAAAATTCCATAAAAAAAAATCAGACTAAAGAAGATAAAGCCAAGAAAATTAAACATTTAAAAATTTTGTAGGAAAAAATAATAATTATTGAGCATATCTAGATAAAAGACCTAGATCCAACCTGTACTAGATGTATAATACCCCAAATGTGACTTAACCTTATTTTAGGTAATTAATATTTTAACCTAATCTTAATTTTAAATTATTAATAATTTAATCTTACCCTAATTCTTAAATTTTAATTTTAAACCTAATTATAATTCTAACCCTAAACTCATTTTCCCTTTTCCCTTTTCTTTCTCATTTTCTTTTTCTCTTTTCTCCTCCTCCTTCTCGATCTTTTTCTTCCCTTCTTTCATTCATGATTCCCTGCTTCTCCCAACTAAATCTCTTTATTTGTGCCTCCAGCCACAACTTACATTAGTCTAACTTATCATCCCCACCAAAAATCTCCCCCGATCATGCTCTACCCATCAGCCCCTATACCTTTGCTTTCGTTCATTCCTCAACCATTCAAATATCAATCCTCCTATATATACCCCTACATTATCTCTCATCACCTAATTTATTGCCTCCCTTGACTTCTCCAAATACTTCTTCTTTATTCCCTCAACTTCTTTGTGCTTTGATCCGTTGTAATATGCCATCTCCATCTATAAAGCTTTGCGTAACTTATCTAACCTCATGCAAATCAGCCTTTGTTGTGTCAAAAACCCACGCAACTCCACCCTACTAGCATCACAACCTCACGCATCACACCCCTTAGCCGCATTAATTTCTCACGTAGAACACCTCTAAGTTGTGTTCAAACCTCACGCATCTTTCCTCCCTCAACAACTTTCTTCTCCAACAACCCACACAACTTACCACCCATGCCCTACCTGCATCAATAGCTAACTAAAACCCCCCATTTCCTTAACACAACATCACACAAGTCACCCTACACCTACATCTAAACCATCACCTGATGTAGTGTACGTCTATTTTCAACCAAAACTTATGCCACAATACCCTCCCTATGTGAAACCCTCATATTGGCAGCCCTATAGCTTCATGATAGGATCATGAAACACTCCTTTGGATGCTCCATTGTATCATGTAGCTAGTCTTATTTGTGCCACATTTTTCTTTTATCTTGGTGACTCTTCATTTGCTTTGGTTTACCTCTTTTCCATCTTCCTTTGCATTAGTTTTTTCTATGGTTGATTTCTTAATTCCTAACTATTTTTTACTCTTTGTTTTTAGGTGTTTTTTTGGTGGTCTTGAAAGAGGCATCTTGTAACACCCCCAAATTTACTACTTAAAAATTTTATTTTGTGGAAACGTTAATTATAAAATAATTGTATGGCATCTTATATCATCCTTATACTAAGTGCTAAGGCTAAAAAATTACTTCACTTAAATAACATTCATAACAAATACAAGTTAGCAAATTCAATACAGATTACATTGTCTTGATAAATACAAAAAGATCGGGCAAAGAGTGCAATATAATAAAATGGAATTAATAAAGGACTTAAGAGACCATAAAATATCCAGATCAAAAGATGTCGAGGCAAACATCGGATATTCCTAACTCTTAACCAACTACTAGAACCCATCAAGTTGAACCCTCAAAGTACTCCTGCAAAGTCATCACTACCCATTGAATAGGCAGAAGACCGAGAAATGAAACCCGTTAGTACTACAATAATGAGTAAACCATTACACCAACCCCAACATGTAAGGCCATATGAGGCACAATATAAGAACATAGCATAGGTATATCAAGGAATTCATATGATCATTAAAAATGTCACAACTGATATAAGAAAAAAAGAAGCCCAAATATCAAGGTAGGACAATAAAGCAACTACCAAAACATGTAGCACACAATGGAAACTACCAAAACAGTAATTTAGGATAATCTAATATTGAAGCTTCAAATATCAAGGTAGGGTGCTATGACAACTACCAAACCACATATCAAAACATGTAGCACACAACGGCAACTACCAAAATAGTAATACGTGACAACCCATTATTATTTTCACACAATAATTGTTTACACTTTTAGTTACTCAAGGGGGATACAATAATAACTTGGAGAGATAAAAGTATACCAGTCATAATGACGCATAAGACAACACGGTACCCTCCAACCATCCAACCTAGAGGCATAATAGCACTCTGGTCATACTGGTGCATAGGGCTGTAAACAAGCCGAGCTAAGCCGAATACCCCTAGGCTTGGGCTCGCCTCGTTTAACTAAACGAACGAGCCAAACCGAGCTTTTAAAGAGCCAAGCTCACGAGCCAAAGCCAAAAAATGAATTGAGCTGAGATTTTTCGAGCTCGGGCTCAGCTCATTTAACAAAACCAATGAGCCAAACCGAATACTGAACTAGCTAAGCTTATTTACAGCCCTATTGTGCATAAGGCAATACAATACCCTCCACACCTAGGTCACCTAATCTTTAAGTATCGATACCCCTATAGGGCTCGTAGGTCACCTATAAAGTAGACTAGGGTCTTCCTGGAGCACGACTGACACACCAGTGAAACCAAACAAACTGAGGGCTCTTACCCCGTCTCTAGGGTAGCTACCCCTAGTACCCTAGAGAGAAACCATTCTCAAACTCGATATCTTACACTTTTAAGTATTAGTATTTTATAGGGTGACCACATGTGTCATACATTTCATAGAAATGTCCTTTTTATACTTAGTCATTTTCCTTTATTTTTAATTATTGTTGAACCCTGAGGTCATACCCAGTTATTCACAAAAGGTGCATTAAGTCGACATGACCAAAATTCCCACAAACCCTAATTTTACCATTTTATATAATTCCATACCAAACAACATTATTATTAGAATTTTTTCATGAAAATGTTAAAAGATAATTATTCATGATGTTTTAGCATGTGAATAACCTTTACATCTTAATGACTAACTGTGTTTTTCACTTTTCATGCATTTCGTGAGTTACGTTTACAACCTTAATCATACATTTCTAGTGTGGTAATATGCATATTCCATGTAATATGTGTATAAATATATAGCATAATATGTCATTCAATAGGGTAATTAACATCATGGTATAGGTAGAAAAATACCTCAACTCTAGAACATGTGACTAACAATTACTCCATACTAACCCTAATCATGAGTACATGATTTATACTATTTATTTCAACTTTGAAAATGATGCATAAATCATACCCTAAGAACATAACAAGCTTTATGTGTTACTACATGATCTCATATCTTAGTAGAAGGGTATAGTTTACCTCTTATCCAAGCAAAAGAAATAAGCAAAATTCACCCAATTAGTCTCCACTCAATTTATTTGAACTCCTTATATTAACACAACTAACACATATTAGCATATAAAATAACACAAAAATAATCCAAAGTTAGCCAAAATTAAATAGGGAAAAAAGGTTAGAGAAATAATTGGAGTAATTGGTAAGTTTGGGTTGCATGAAAGTGTGGTGGAATGTATGGTGGGGCTATGGTGAAAATTTGGTGGTGTTTGGATAAGGATTGAGGGTGAAAAAGATGGTGCATGGCTGAATTGCTAAGGCTACATGGGCATATGGCTGGTTGTGCGATATTAGGCAAAGGGAAAGAATCTTGCACGGTCGAGTTGTGCAAAGAGGCACGACCATGCTTGACAACGGGTGACACAGGATAAGAACGAACAGGTGCGCATGAGTGTGAGGTAGGTTGTGCGTAGGTTGTGCGAGGGTGCACGGGCAGACCATGTGGGTATGCACAGGTATGTGATAAGGAAAATTAATGTTGCATGGTCATGTGTGAGGTCGTGCGTAGGCCGTGCATTTTATAAAAACACGATGGATGCAAGGAAGAAGAGAGAAAAAGAGGTGGTGGTCAACAGCGATGGCCAACGACGGCGAAGGAGAACGATGGGGTGGCCTTGGTGGTCGATCCACTAGCCTATGGGTGGTACATGGTGACTATGGTGGTGATGGAAGTGGCTCAAGTGAGGGCCATAGGAGGACGAGGAGGAAGAGGATGAGGACTTAGAGGAGGACAAGGACAAGGATGAGGGTGAGAACGGGGAAGAGGAAGAAGTAGAGTAGTGTGTGTGTATATATATGGCGGTGGCGTGCATGGCGAAAGAAATAGGGGGAAAACATGCAAATGGGCGATGTAGGGCAATGGTGTAGGTCACAAGGGGTGGTAGGGACATGATGATTATGTGTTGTGGTGAAATTGTAGAGGGCGTTGCAAGGGATGGTAATGGTTGTGTGTATGTTGTGTAAAAATGAAAAATAGTAGGGGAGGGGGTGTGTGTGTATCAAGGTGGCAGCACAGGGATAAGAGAGGGTGAGGGATGATAGATGATGGTGGTTATAGTGGGGTGATAGGAGATGGTGCAGGTGCAAGTTGTAGGAAGCTAAGCTTTACAATATAAGTGACGAGAGAAAGGAGAAGGAAAAATAAAGGGAGAAAGGAGAGGTTGTAGATTAGTTTTAAATAAATTTTGGATTAGCCAAAATAGATAGGATTAGTAATAATTTTTTGTAGAATTGAGATTGGGTTACCAAAAAAAAGTTATCTGAGCCAAAAATTCAGATTAGATTAAAGTTTTGGGATTAATAAATTTGGTTAAGGCTAGAATAAGATTTCCTCGAGATTAGAATCATATTAGGGTATAATTTATACAGTATTAGGTTAGCTAAATTTTGGGGTATTACACATCTTGGGGTTATTCATGCTTAGAAAATGGTGTCATTTTGATAAGGACACATGTCATGGTTAGGTTTTGTGAAAGCCATGTGTAAATTTGTATGAAATCTCATGCTTGGTATTCTTATGTTTCATAATCTATGTTGTTAATGACATATTGTGAATATGGTTAAGTTTTATGGTGATGTAATAAATTGAAGGTAGGAAATTAATGATGTCGAATTTGTAGGGTTTTTTGGAAATTTGGGTATTGTGGCTATCTTAGGGGTATTTTGGACATGTTGTGATAATGTAGGCAAATAATTATGGCATGATAATTACTGATAGTTATAAATTGTTTCATAAGTTTTATGATCAAATGGTGGTTGAGTAGGATGCAAGTAATATAAAATGAGACTTTGAGCCTTTCAATAAGATAATGATATTTTTGTCAATATGGGGTAATTATAGAATCTTTGGTATTTTAAATGTCATTGGGTTAAAATATGTTGTATGACACGTGAAATATTCGGAGTAATTATGAGGAGCATAAGTCTAATAAAATGAGAAAAAGGCTTAAGTCGCCAATAATAACTTTAGAGGCAAGCTCATTATCGCATGCTTAGGACATTTGAGTTAGACTTTGATTTTTAAATATGTCATTAATAATGTTATTTTAGGGTGATGCACTAAATTAGGTGTAGAAATAATTATTATGGGATATTTCATGCTAATCTTGTGAAATTAGGGTTTCGTAGGGGAATTATGGCCTTTTTTTCCTTGTGGAATGTCCCAATCATCATTTGTGAGTTGTTTATTTATATTAAGTTTGGTGTATGTGTAATACATATTTATATCTATGTCTACACAAGGATATTGAGATAATTGATAGTTTAATAATATATTAACTACTTAAGGTCAAAGATCACATGAGTCAAGACCAGGGTGTTAAGTCCATTCTACCGGATGATAATAGTGAATGATGATCATTTTTCCTTGAGTCCTATATAAGATTGTTCCATTAGTTTAAGAGTAGAGGCCTAGAGCATGATGCCCTAAGAGGTGTTGAGTATGTTCGATTAAATGATAATATTGACTCAAGAGCATTTTGTCCAAAGTGGTGTTTAATCCATTCCACCAAATTAAGAATAGTGGGGTTCATGAGCTCAATATAAATAAGAAAATGGTATGTGATTATATCAAATGATGGAAATCTGGATCAGTTATCCTCTTGCATCTTATCATGTTCAAGCATTTCCCATTATTAGTCTTTCATGTGACCTTATGTATCTTTTATGCCCTTATTATGATTATATTATTATATTACTCAATTCATAGCATATTGATTATCCTTATCATAAGTGCTGCTCATTTTCATGAGTAGACAACTCAGACTTTATTGGGTCAGTTGTTGATGACTACTAAGATGATTTATTTGCTTTTGATGATCTATTTATGGTTGATTGATCTTTGTATCTTAAGGTTGGATATAGATTCATGTTATCCGGTTATCAGTTTTGTTAGGATACATTTTAAGACTTTTAATTCCAATGGATTATTTTTGTTTTTATTTTTGTATATTATACTCATGGTTAATCTTCAAATGCTTATTTTAGTTTTATAAAAAGTTCCCTTATTTTTTGTTTTATCTTAGTTTGAGTTCTAATGATTTTGTATTGTAATTGATGTGAGGATGGTATGGTATGGTAAGCCAAACTTATATTTATTATAGTGGCTACACTTGTTTATCTTGTTGTTACACTTCCACTTAAAAGAAAATTTTTAGTATTAAATTTTGAAGTGTTATAGGATGGACAAGCAACGTGCATGCACATGTGGTATGAGGTCCAACCCAAGAGCAACACACAAAACCTGTAACATCCTAAATTTAACCTAATCTTAATTTTAGATGATTAATATTTTAATCTTACACTAATTATTTAATCTTAATTTTGAACCTAATTCTAATCCTAACCCTAAACTTCTTTTATTTTTTCCCTTTTCCTTTTTTTATTTCGTCTATCCTTTTCTTTTTACATTTTCTCCTTCTCCTTCTTGATATTTTTCTTCTTCTTCACATGTTTTTCTTCCTTTCCCAACCAAATCCCCTCCTTTAAGTTTCCATCCTCTAGCCTACCTATCCTAAATTTATAATCATCACCATCACCTCCCTAAACCTCTAAGATATGTTGTCGAAAAATTTTCCCCCAAACCCCTAATCTCTGCCTTGCCCCATACCCTATGTGCTTCTACTTTGTTTGTTCCTCAACCATTTGCATAACACTCTCCTATATATACCCCTTATTTCTCTCTCCTCACCTCATTTATTACCTCACCAAACTCTCCCATAACTCCCTCTCTCTTTCCCTAACTTCTTTTTGTGTTGTTTAATCAAATATCCGCCATTTTCATCCAACAAAGCTTTGCGTAACTTACCACACCTCACACAACTATACCTTTTTACATTAAAACCCTATGTAACTAGACCCTACCAGCGTCAGAACACCACACAACACACCCCTTAGTCGCATCCACTCCTCAAGCAACACACCTCCGAGCTACGTCCAAATCTCAAGCAACCTTCCTCCTTCAACAAATTTCTTCTCCAAAAAACCCCAACTTATGCCACTATTGTACTCTAATCACAAGTGCACAAAGTAGTACCTAGAGTGTCATCCCATAAGGACTAGCAAAGGAGCACTAGACTGAGGATATAATTTTTATATGTTTAGATTATCAAAAAGTTGATAAGTTGAATTATTCTAAAACTGCAAAAAAGTGTAATGAAAAGGACACACTCAAGAACAAAATTTCAAAAGTTTAAAGGTTCTTGGTAAATTCCCTAATTTATGACATGTTAAATAATCTTGTATATCTTAACCTAACATTTGTACTTGGTATGTCAATAGGGATAATTATCGCTATACTTTCTCAAGCCTTAATGATTTTTTTTTCAATTACACATCCTACTATCTCTAGCCTTGATTTATATAATTATCAAAGTAGTAAAATCAAGTATCCTCCCTTTTATTGTATAAATTAGATTAATATTTATCGGATTTTTAATTTCTAATCTATAATTGCTCCATGTACATATATTAACCATCCCATCTCTCGATCTCAATGAACTTTCTAAGAATCAAAGGTTGATCAAACTATTAACTTTGACGTTCAAAAAAAACATAATCTACAAGATTACAAATTTAAATCATGAAATAAACAAGAGAATTCAACACATCAAAATCAGGAAATTCTACATTCACCTTAGCACAAGAAAATTAGTGACACATAATTACAAATCAAGGAAACTCATCATAGTCAAAATATATAGAGATATAAAAAAACAATTGATAAATGTACCTTGAGATTATAATCCAGATGAATCTAATCCACCGTTCTTGATTTGTAGTTACAAGAGAAAATAATAGAATTGATGAAGGAGAATTGAGATGGGAGATGAGAGATGGACTAAGTGCTGATGAAAAGTATAACTCTTCTCTCAATATAGCTAAAACTGATCCCTCCAAAAATCCCTAACTCTCTATCAAAAGTACTATTAAATAACCATGGAATGTGTCCAATTGTATATCAACACAGTCATGTTAAACAACATGGGTAGGCTCTTGACAGCCATCGGCTTTTAGTGTTTCACTCATAACTTCTTCTTTATGCCTTCTTTTGGGATGATTTTTTATGCATTGGAAATCTAACAAGAAAATTTACAAATTTCATGTTTAAAATATTTTCAAACTCATATTTCATCATGGTCGAATATGTGTATCTTTCCACCCTTGCACACTTTGAGTACTCATTCTTACTTTTCATTTATTCCAATTGTTGTGTTTTAGCTCATTTTGATCCAAAATTATTTAAATACCTATAAAATATAATCAAGAGTAGTAAATATAAATAATTGTACTCAATTATGCAAAATTCATCATATAATTAAATTCAATATTCTCATTAAAGCTCTAATTAACTAATATAAATCATACCTATCAACCACCCATACCTTACTTGTGTGAGAAGCTTATGCAAGTCCCCTTTAGTTGTGTTAACTACCCACACATACCCCCTCCAAGCCATGTCATACCCCCATGAAAACCCCCCAGTTGCACCATACCCCACAAAAAACCTCAATTTGTGTCGCCCCTTGATGCAACACCCTCCTTTGTTTCACCATTCACTCACGTAACTAGATCAAAATTGCACCACATTTTCCCACATCTTTGTTTGGTTTAGTGATTTTTTAGTTGTCTCGGAGGAGGTGTCTTAGGGTTTCACCGAATTTTGAATGCTATGTGTAAAGTATATTTAATCTCACATTTGGTATTGCTATATTGATAATGGCATGTCATTAATATCATGTTATGATAATGTGGATTGTTTTATGGAAAAGTGAATACCGTGCGAAAAATATGCACTTATATGATATTTGTAATACTCCAAAACTTTATTTTAGGATGTAAGAATAAAATAAGGAATTGCTGGGTAAGATTTAATTATATATACCATTTCTAATAAAATAATAATGATAATAATAATAATGACAATAAAAGAAGAAAAATGATGTAGGGACCTAATTAGTATAGACTAATTTTTTTACTAACCTGATATAAATTATAAATGAATAGTAATAATTTTAAAATTAATAAAAAAATATTTTATTATTATTATCACTAATTTTTATTATTCCTAAAACTCCAAAAAATTTCCACCCCATTTTCCCTTTTTCTTCCCTCCTTTTTCTTTCTTTTCTTTCTTCTTTTCTTCCTCTTCTTTTTTTTCCTTCCTTCCCCCTCCTTTGACCTGCTGGGATGTGCCCAGCGGCGGCCTAGCTCCCCCTTCCCCTCTTTTCTTTCCTTTCCCCTTCCCTCGACCCATTTTTCCATTTTTCTTTCTCCCCCAAGCTCGCACATAACCCCCCCTCTTTCCCTTTTCTCTCCCTCTCTTTCTCTTCTTTCCCCTTCTACCTCTACCTCCTTATTCTTCTATAATTAGGGCAGATGTGCATGGTTGCTTCATAGCCCTTGTAACACCCCCAAAATTCACTACTGAAAAATTTCGTTTAATTAAAAGAAAGTTAGCGGAAGCAATTTAATAAACCGTGAACTTTGGGATTATTACCGCCACACTTAGTACCAGACCGGTTCACTCATACCGTTCCAGTACTAAGTGCTAAGGCTAAAGGAGTAAAATACAATTTTACGAGAACTTAAGTATTTGAAGATCAGAGTAGCACAGTAAATACTTTACAAGAGAAACATCCAACCACGGTGATTACAAAATATAAATACGTTGAATTTAAAGGAGACAAATTAAAACCCTAAAAATTTTCGGACAGTACCTTACGCTCTCCCCAAGGGCCCACTTGAATAGCACCTGAATACAACCTACAAGGGGTACTGCCCATTGAATAGGCAGGGGCCCCATGAAGGGAACCCTTCAGTACTACGGTACTGAGTAACCCTTTAAAAACGCACTTAAAATACAGGCACGCCATATTACACATGATACTACTACATTCAGATATAACCATAGGTATAAACATGGTATTCGGATCCAATTATTTGTACATCCAATAATTCAATCATACATTAATAGCGTATATGTAAAATTCAACTTTCATATATTCCTTAACCAATCCACCAATATCAATAGGCCATGATGAGTAATCAAGATATTTTTCGGGCCCTGAGGCCATTAATCAATCGTCTCAATGACTAGTATTTTTCCATAACTCATTCACATCCAAAATAAATTTTATTGAGCTCGGGACCTCCACTATTCTGGCCGGTGGGTCGGAATACGTGTATATATATATATCATCCAGGGTAAAACATCCTGGGCCACCATTATATCTGGTGGATCAATACTCATGAACATCAATCAGGGCAAAACACCCTGGGCCACTATTATTTCCGGTGGATCGGTACTCATCATATAAATCAACTGGTCCCGGCTCATTAATCTTTCACTTTAACAATTAGTATTTTCCCTTTTTATTCAGCACAACAACTCCATTTTATTTGCCTCGATAGGGAGATCAAGAACCCGGGACACAAAGGTACACCGGTCGCACTAGTGTATAAAAGCAACTCAGTACCCTTCAACTAGTAACCCAGGGACGCAAAGATACCCTGGTCGTACTGGTGCATAAAGCGAACTCAGTACCCTACCGACAAGGACACCTAATCCTTAAGTATGCATACCCCCTAACTAGGTTCGTAAAGCTAGAAAGAGTAAGATGTAGGGCCTGGCTGGGGCACAAAGGCACACCAACAAATACCATAATAATCGTGGAATAAACCATGTCCTTAGGGTAGCGACCCCTAAGGAGTCACCATTCCCGATCTCGAGGTCTTTCACTTTAAGTATTAGTGTCTTAATTAAGGGTGATCACAAAGGACACGACAATCAGATATTTCCTCTTCTAATCGATCAGATATCATCAGAAATTTCTTATTCAGATAGTCATCCAAAGTAACATAGGAGAATCATTAAGGCCATCCTAAACTCCTCTACTTCCGAATTAAAACTCATTCTCGTGATACTTACTAATCATCAAATATTCTTACCTCGTTAATCAACACTATTAGAGCCATGTTACGAATTCCACAATCATAATGATATACTAGATACAAACTACTTATTTACCCCTTTACTTATAAAATCACTACGTCTCCCCTTCCTTATTTGATAAATTACCATATTACCCTCCTTGTTACAAAATCACCAAGTTATCCCTTATTCGATTTAGGTTACTAAATTATTTATCATGCTTATTAGGACATTAATTCCCCCTTAATAATTATTACACTTAATATACTTTCCATTTAATTGGTTAGATTACCTCTTTGCCCCTTTCTCCTTTATTATAATTAATAAATTATCCTTGAGTTGATCAAATTACCAAATTACCCTTCCTCCTTATCCTAATTACCAAATTAACCCTTTATTTAGTTAATTACCAATTTACCGTCCTTTATTCTCAATTACCAAACTACCCTTCCTCATTGTCAAAATTACCAAATTGCCCTTTGGTTGGTGAAATTACCAAATTACCCTTGCATATGATCATAATTACAATTTTGCCCTTCTCCGTTATTAAATTTACCAAATTACCCTTTAGTTATTTAAGTTACCGAATTGCCCTTCTTAATTGTCATAATTACCAACTACCCTACTCCATTATCCAAAATTACGAAAATACCCTCCAGTCGGTTAAATTACCAACTTACCCCTCACATTTATCATATTTACCATTTTACCCTTCTCTACTATTAAATTATCAAATTACCCTTTAGTTATTTAACTTATTATTTTACCCTTCTCAATAATTATTATTTCCAATTTACTCCTTTCCAATGTTCACTTTTACCCCTTTGATTTACACAATTACCGTTTTACCTCTTTACCTTCAAATTTACCATTTTACCCCCTTAACTCCCAAAAATTACCATATCGCCCTTTTACTCATAATATTTCCATTTATCCTTATAAAATTACTATCTTACCTCCTTTAATTTCCAAATTACCATTCTGCCCTTTAATCATAAAATTACTATTTTGCCCTTTAATTATAAAATTACAATTTTACCCTTTTATTATAACATTACCAAATTGTCCTTTTATTACAATTTACCAAATTGCCATTCCCTTTTTTTTTAAGATTACCAAGTTGCCCCTTTTATTACAAAATTACCAAATTGCCTCCTTTTATAACAAAATTACTATTTCATCCTTTATTCACAAAGTTACAATTTTACCCCCCTACTTCCAAAATTATTAATTTCTCCTTTTATTAACAAATTTACCATTTTACTCTTTATACACCCTTATTATTAAATTGTTATTAATACTACATGAAATATTAACTTTAATGCCTCATCCATGACTCTTACAATTAATATAATGCTTATTAGCACATATATATATATGTATTAGGCCATACTCTTGTACAATATACATTAATAAAATCCCCCTAATGCTAGCAAAATATTAACCATGTATTAAATATCACCATAGCATATAACAACATGGATAATAATTAACATTTTCCCTAACCACCAAATTATTACCTTAAATATTATCCCCATACATACCATCAATCTATCATGCTTCCTTTTCATCAATAAACACAATAACCACATATAATATGCTAAGCAACATATATCAAGCATAATACACATTAATAATGCCTAATGTGATAACATGCGTTAATCCATGCATTTAAGCGGGATTTAACGGTTACCTTAATCCCGCAAAATGTCAAACCTTACCAAGCATAATTAGCAATTGAACACCTAAAATAACATTCATCACTATTGTGTTAGAAATAAGAAATAAAAAGGATAAGGCTTTATAAAAGAAATTTATTTAATAAAGCACTTTAAATAATTATCATTATACCTCAAAAATTTTCCAAACAATTTCCAACACAAGGGGAAAAGCTCACGCTGCATGAGCAGCGTGAGTGTCATGCATAAATGGGAGGGGAAAAGGCTCGAAGAGGGGTGAAGGAAGAAAATGAGCCATGTTCGGGTTGAGGTCTTTGGGCTAGAAAAGAGGGTGGTTGGGGGAGGTTTGGAGGCAAGGTAAGGATGCAGGAGTGAAGAGGGGGTGTTGGTGGTGGCCAAGGATGGTTTCGTGGCGGCTGAAGGTGGCGGCAAGGCGGCGAAGATGGCTGGTGATAAGGGGGAAAATGGGGAGAAAAGAAGGAAGGGGTGGAGAAGGGAGGAAGTGTAGGGCTCAAAGGGGCGGCGTGGGGGTGTAGGGCAGTAGGGGGTGGTGGCAAGGGTCGGCGCAGGGGTTGGGTGTGGCGGACGGCAGCGGCGCAGAGGGAAAACAGAAAAAAAATGGAAAGAAGGAAGGAGAGGAGGGAGCTCGGGGGAAAGAAGATGGCTCGAAAATGGGACAAGAAAATGGGTGAATGGGAGGAGAAAAGAAGAGGAAAGGCAAGGGGGCAGATGGCAGGGCATAGGGCGGCAGGGAGGCGGTAGGGTGGCAGGGAGAGGGTGGCGACGGGAAGGAGGGAGTTGCAGACATGGATAGGGTGCAGGGGTAGCTCGGCTCGAAAGAGGGGAGAAGAGGACAGGGTAGAGGGAGAGAGTAGCAGGGGCAGGTGCGGCGGCAGGCGGCGGCAGTCGCAGGTGGTCGGGCGACAGCTGCAGAGGGTCGGGCTGTTGTCGCCTGAGAAGAAGAAGAAAGAAAGGAGGCTGCGGGCGGCCGGTCGGGGAAAGGAGGAAAAGGAAAGGCTGGCCGGTCCAGGGGAAAAAGAAAGGGAGCTAGCCGGGCTGGCGTGCTGGGCGGCACGCGAGGGAGAGAAGGGGGAGGCGGGCCAAAGGCCCAATGCGCGGGGAGAAGGAAGCAGGCCGGTGCGGGCGGCCCAAGGAGGAGAAAAAGGAAAAGAGAAGAAAGAAGAAAAAGGAGAAAAAGGAGAAAAAGGGGAAGGAAAAGAAAAAGGGGAAATGAGAAAATAGGGGAAATAAATTAAATTAATTTATAAAATCATAAAATGTAATATTCTTGATAAATTATTTAATTTAATAATTTAATTTATTATAATCCAATATATTAGTTTAAAAAGGATAAAGTTGGTAAAATATTAGTTTGGGAATTTATAAAAATAATATGATAATTAGAAAAATATTTATATTTAATTTATTAAATAATCTTACCCAAATTTATATACTCTAAAATCCATAAAATAATTAAAATAAATAATTTTACAAGTAAATTTTATTTCAAATAAAGTCATTTATTAAAATATAGGTTTTCGAAATTTTTGGGGTATTACAGCCCTCCCTCCTCTCTCTCTCTCTCCCTCCTTCTTTCCCCATTTTTCCCTATAGGGCATGCAGTAGGCATGACCTGCATGGTCCCCCTCCTTCCTGCAACCCTTACAGCCCCTAACCCCACGAACCTGCCCCCTATCTACCCTGCCGCACTACTTCTCCAGTGTACACGCCAGCCAGCAGCTACCAACCCCCTCCCCTTATCTTCTTCCCTCTCTTTTCCACTTCTCATAACCCCTACACCTATAAATATCCCTCCCCACTCCCTCATTTCCTCTCTTTCTCTTTACCGATCCACTCTCCCTAGCCTTACTCACACCGCCCAAACAACTGTCGCTAATGCTGTCACCAAGTCGTGCCACCATCTCCACACCCTTCCTTCCTCTTCCCTACATCACCCTACACCCAATGGACCACTACCCTGCCTCTCCTTCCCCTATCACCAAGCTCGAACTGCCCTTTTGCACCTCCCACAGCCACCTGCGTTGCCCTGTGCTGCCACCATCACAACTACCACCACCCTCCCTACCTCCCTTCATGCCCAAAAAACCCCCTACCTTACCACTTCCCCCTTTTACCCCTCCTTCCTCCTCTTTTCTATTCGTTTCCTCTCAGCTGATGATGCCACCGTGCGGCCGCCACCACCACCACAGACCCCCTGACCCAGGAACCCTTACCACTTAGGAAACCCTAACTCCCCTCCTCTTTTCCAACCTCAAAATCCCTATTTTGCATCATCCTCCACCACCACCTCCTCACCTGTTGTCCCTTTTGGTTGTGCCTTTCTCCCTCCTAGTTAGTATATTTTATTTTAATAATTTGTTATTATTAACACTATTATTATTAGTAGTAGTAATTGATTAAGGAAATAAAGAAAAAGGAAAAAAGAAGTAAGAAGAAGGTGAAATGACTGGTGATGCTCTCTTTATAGGTTTTGAGCAAACCCTTCCCCGTGATGAGGTGTAGGAGTGTGCTTCAAGCCCGGAGTCCAACTAGGTAAGGATATGGTTAAGGCTTGGGTTCTGTTATAAATATTGTATGTATGGGTGTGTTAGTATGTTTTGTGTGAATATATGTGAATGTGAACTAAGTATGTGTGTGGTGTAGCTTGGCTTGCAAGGAGCTAAGGTATGGTGAGTATAAGTTATATTATGTGAAATATATGTGATATAACTTATTATGGATGACATATTCTTATGTATGGTTGAGATGTTATGACTTGTATGCTTAGAGGCCTTAGGTGGGTTTGAGTGTTTATGGGGGACTAAAGAAAGTAAAGAGGGTGGAGTGAGTGAGGAAAATTGAGGGAAATACCCTAAGTGTATTATGAAACATGGTTGAGAAAATAAAGAGAGAAAATAATAAAATGAAGGGTTATGGTAAAATCTTGCATAGGGAGTGTGAGTTTTGCATGGGGGAAAAACTTACATAGGGAAATCTCTTTTGAGGGTTGACCATAGGGAGAAAAGTGTATTTTGGGTGATTGGTGTACTTGAGAAATAGTTAGTACGTGGGTTGATGATAACATGCATGGGAGCATAACTAAGGTTTGGGGTAAAAACCCTAAGGATAAGGTTATTGTGGGAAAGGTTAAGGAGGTTAGTTAGATATTGGGTTGTGATGAAGGGTGTGTCAAATGGAGGGTATGAGTCGAGTCAAATGGAGGGTAGAGTTGTGTAACAGAAGAGGGTGTGGAGGAAAAAGAGAAATATTTGGGTTTTCGGAGGTGACCAACTAGGATGTCATTATCACATGTGGGAGTTGAGGAGTTGGGTTGTGAGACTTGGAGTGGGTTGAGTATGGTGAAGGTGTTGGAAATCAAGAGAGAATGTGGGATGAGTAAGAAGAGGGGAGGTTAGGGTCACATAGGCTAGATTAGGGTTAGGGTTTTAAGGAGAAACCCTAGTAGGTGATGGTGAGCATAGGTAGAGAAATGGGGAAGTGGGCCTTGACCCTTATATGTGGGGGTTCTAAATTCATTGGTAGGTATGGTGGAAGGTGTATGAGGGTCCTAGAGTCTTGGGGGATGTAAAGGTCTCAGGTTAAGGGATAAGGTAATTTAAGAAGTCTGGGTTGGAAGAGTGGTAATGAGTCAAGGGAGACCATTGGGGTCTACATGTCTAGATGGGGATTATTTGTTGAATAAGACATGAATAAAATACTAATCACTTAAAATAGAAGATCATTGAGTCGGGCCCATAATTAGGATGTTTACTGCTGTTCCATCAGCTATAATAGTGGCCATGAGCATTTTTCCCTAGATACCATTCCACCGGCTATAATAGTGGCCAAGCATGTTTTACCTTAGAGTAGTATTCTCGTTCCATATATTATAATAGTGGGGGGGTTCTAAGCTCAATAAGTTAAACCTTGAATGATAATAATTCATGGAAAAGACACTAATTACTTATAGTGGAACACCACGTGGGTCGGGAGTAGACCTAAGATGTTACCATTCTACTGGTTATAATAGTGGCTAGGAGCATCTTACGCTAGATATGTTTATGATTACCGTTCTATCAATTATAATAGTGGTCAAGCACGTTCTGCCCTATAGTAGTTATTTTAGTTCCACCTACCATAATAGTGGAGTATCCGTACTCATGTGGATATAATTTGAGAGAGGTGTAAAGATGGTACTAATAGCTTAAATTCTGATAGTGGTGATTAATCTAATAAACTTACTACTTGCAATATCTATATTTTATATGGTATGTCATGTCTTAACTATATGGTTACTTTACTCAGTACTTAGCGTACTAATCACCTCTATCATGGGTGCTGCTCATTCCCACGAGCAATGGCCCCTCTTGAGTCTGTGCAGGTAGGTAATGAGGCCCTTGTGGATTTTGATGCTTGTGATGAGTTAGGGTTGGGGCAGAGTGACGTTCTGATGCCCTAGGAATGGGGCTAGAGAGGGTGTTCTCCGAACTGTCTATATTATTTTGTTTCTATTGTTTTTATTTCCCTATAGCAGGGCGTTGTCTTGTATTTCATATCACTCATGTATCAACCTTAACTCTTGCACACTCTAGTTTCTGTATTTAATGTTAAACTATTTATGTTTTTAATCATCTTTTATTATTAATCCTTGTATCTTTTAGCCTTGTGGTTAGTATAAGACTGGCTAAGGGTCAGTCTTGTACTAATCATGGCAGTAGCACCTCCCCCCCCCCCATTTTAGTATATGATTTTCCTTTACAAATGAAAATATTCAACTATAAATTTTAGAGTTGTTTTAATATTGTTGAGATAAGTCTTATTTTACAACCCTAAGTGGGGTAGTATGATCTATCGTATTTTAATGTGGTATTGAGTAAGTATAGAAATAGGGTAATGAATGTGGTTAAGATGTATGGTGATATAATTAATGCTGGGAAATTAATAATGTAAAATTTGTAGGGTTTGTGGGAATTTGGGTATTGTGGCTATCTTAATGGTATTTTGAACATTTTATGACAATGTGGACAAATAATTATGGCATGATAATTATTTAGAATTATAAATTATATTATGATCAAATGGTAGTTGAGTAGGATATAAGTAATCTAAAATGAGATTGAGACTTTTAGTAAGATAAGGGTATTTTGGTCAATATGGGTTAATTATGAAATCTTTAATACTTTAAATGTGATATAGGGTTAAAATATTTTAAGTATTTAATGTGGAATACTCGGAGTAATTATGAAGAACATTAGTCTAATAAATAATAAAATGGCTTAAATTGAAAATAGTAACCCTAGAGGCAGACTTGTTTACATATGTAAGACGTTGGAGTTAACTATTTATTTTTTTAGATACGTTGTTAATAAATGGTATATTACGATGGTGTGCTAAATTTGGTGATGAAATAATTCATATTGGAGAATTTATGCTTATCTTTTGAAATTAGGGTTTCGTAGAGAAGTTATGGCCTTTTTTCATAGCATATTAATATATATGTCTGCATGATGATATCGAGATAAACAACAATTCGGTAAGACATTAATTGTTTAAAATGAAAGATTATGCGAGTCAGGATCAAAATGTTGATCCGTTCCATCGGACAATTAAAATGTTACAAATCCAATCCAAGCTTTGAGCTCAAATATCAGAGGAGGGGAAATATAAATTGCTTTAAAACTAAATATCCCACCGATGTTGGACAAGGGGAAATAGCAAAAAAGAATTATGTAGTTTGTCATTACCTCTAATAGAAATCACTCTTAGACCCTGTTTTCAGTGTGAGGGGTGTTGGTATCCCTCTCTTTGTATGTATTTTGATATGTGTGTGTGTGAAGTGTACTTGTTATTACCGGCATTTTTTCCTTCATTTGTTAGTTTGTTGACTATATCTCTTGAATTGCTTGATTATCTCTTGATTGGATTTGTAGGTGATTCAAGGTATTGAATTAATTGCCGTTGTTTGACTTGGATGAGTGGGTATAGGTATCTCAGTAACTATTGATCATTGTGTACTCTCTATCATTTCTGTGTGCCCATGGAACTACTTTTTTGTTCGGAAATCGATGGAGTTGAATCTTAAGATGGCGAACTTGTTGATATCTTAGTTCTCATAATTGTGAGAGTTGGTATCTTCCGAGAGTTGCACGGGCTGTAATAGAGGATGATTAAGATGAATGCAGATGGAAATAGGAACGATGAACAAAGGTAGCCAAGAGGAAGAAGGGAATGGTCACGGGAGGAGAGAAACGAATTAGGAAAGGGTTAGCAGACGTGTTTGGAGGGTGAAATGGGAAAGGAGAGAAACATTAAATTGATTGTTTCAAATAGCGGACGTGTAGACTATCATTTGTCAAATGTTTTTTAAGCAAAGGGTAAAGCATCATATTAATTGATAAAATTATTGAACGTTACCCAAATACTACCGGAAGTAGGTACTAGCTAGAGCTTTTAGATTGGACCAATACACATACAACTAGACACGGAAAAGAAAATAAAAATAAAAATAAAAAGTGGCAAACTAATTGGGGCCTTATTATCGACATTCCTCCTAACACATTCACATATTTATTACGTGCACTGTGTGGTTGGATACTTGCTCATACGAGAGCAGTCTTGAACTTGTTCACATCTTGAACCGCAGCATCCCTAAACAGGCTAATATCAACAGCACCACATATCATATGATAACCCCGCCTTTTCAGCTCACTAGGTCCGTCATGCGGCATTGCAAACCCGGCCAAGTACACACAGCCCCCAGCACCGCCTTTTGGCTTCTTCAATCCCAACACCGCGTTCTCCACGCTTTGAACCGTCTTCACAACCCTCTCATTTCCTGGATCCCTGATGTACCCCATATTAGCACCTAAATCCGTCGGTCCAACCATAATACAATCCAAACCATCGACACCTGCTATACGATCGATATTCTCCACAGCTTCCTCCGACTCTACCTGACACATGATCAACAAATCATCCTCACACCGGTCCAAGTACCCTTCGTCGAGCCCGTATTTTGAAGCCCGAACAGCGGGATGAGCCACTCCGCGGATGCCAGGACGTGGGTAGCGACAGTAAGAAACAGCTTGCTGGGCCAGTTCGGGAGTGTGAATCATGGGGAACATCAGCCCTTGTGGACCTAAATCAAGAGCCTTCTTAGCCCACATGGGGGAACACTCAGGCAGTCGGAGGATAGCCGGAGTTTTGGTGGCTTCAAGGGCATGAAGGCAGGAGAGGGATTCAGAGATTCCACCGTAGCCGTGTTCCATGTCGATGACCGCAAAGTCATAGCCAGCGTATCCGGCGATTTCAGCAATAACGGGGGAGAAGGTTCCCAGGAAGAGGCCGTAGAGGGTATCACCATTTGACAGGCGGGATTTCAGCATGGTGGCCGGTTTCTATAATATATTACTGAGGGAGGAAGGGTTGAGACTTGACGAGTTTCGTAGGTTAATTAATTTAGCAACGTTATTATTATTATATAGTAGTTACCAGTGTTTAAGATGCAGGATCGATACATCTCATAAGGAAATTAAGGAAAGTAATTACTAATATCAGAGATCGATCCTGTGACTGCTTCCACCTTTTGCAGCGAGGAAGAAAAAGGAGGGGAGTGGGGCGGGGGAAGTGGTTGGATTGGATCGAGGATAGAGGTTTGTCTTGTTGTAATAATATAGGAAAAAATAGTTATTGGTCCACTTGGATCAAAATAATTAAAGTTGGTCAATCTATTTAGTGTTTAGTTTAATTTTGTTGGTACTCTAATATACATGTACATATAAATAATATTACTTGTACATTTATATATAATTAGGTCTATATATTAATATAATTATATATACATTATATTTTAGACTTATAATTAAATACTTTAAGATCATTTTAATTTTTAACTAATTAATTTCACCTAAATATACTATAAAGAAATTTCTCCAATAATATAAATACGAGGACGCTTTTGTCCATAGTTGATTGAGAGCGATGCGCGCCAGCTAGCTGTGTTCGGTGGTATGTCAATGTCATATATCTTCTGCAGTAGTGTGACACCTAATTTATATGTCATTCATGCTAAGAATTAATAGCTTAATCTAATAATAATGATTAAAACCCTGTTAATTGGCCTAAGAATTAAGAGATTATGATGTCCCATATATGCTGGGCCATGATTTGCGCAAAGATGTTTATGACATGTTGCCCGTTACTGTTGTTATTTTACTTTATCTAACAGAAAAATTTACTAAATCAGTATGCATCTTGAGAAACTATAATTTGGGGCTAAACTCTTTCGCAAACCATATCCATGTGCTGAAGGTATCAAAGATGAACGAAAAGATATCCAAGGTGAAAAAAAAATCGGATTCACTCCCATTTTTTACCATCTTCCCCTCCCTTCCCAGAATCTTTACCCTCAACCAAACTTTTCTCAAAACATCTTTACATCAACAACGGATGTATGATACTCCCCATGTTTCTTAAAAAAAATATATATTTTTAAATAATTTATACATTATATTACACAAGATAATAAATATATCTTTACTATTGCAATTAAATCCTTAATTAAAAAATAATATAACAATTAATACGCCAAAGAAAAAACAGAAAAACCTTTTTTATAAAACGAATAGGATATTATTTTTGTGCGTGTTATATCAATAATTTATTTTCTTATAAATCTATAGTAAATTGTAATATAAGATAATAAAATTTTTGCACTTTAAAAAAAGTGTTGGGTTATATTAGAGGTGGCAAATGGGTTATACGAATCGAGTTTGAGTTAGGTCACTTTGGGTCGGGTTAAAATGGGGTTATTATACAATTAGGTTGGGTTCAGATTCAGGTCTAATTTGGATAGTGGTAATTCAGATTAGATCTGTATTTAATCGGGTCACTTCGAATTAGGAGAATATCGTTTATTGGATTTATTTAGATTCACGTTTATTTAGATCTATATGCTTTGGTTCGAATTGAGTTTGGGTCGGATGGATTTGAATTTATAAACTCCAGGTCATATCTGGTTTTTGTTTGTATTGACAATGGTTATTATTATTTTAATATAATTAATAAATTAAAATTTTTGATTTATTGTTATTCGTATGATTATCATAGTAATTTTTTATCATAATATATGTAATAATAACAAAATTATCATAAAATATGTAGTAATAATAATAATAATAATAATAATAATAATAAATTATTGTCGGTATTAGTATTATTATAAATACAATTATAGATATTATTATATAATCATGATTGTTATAGTAACTATAATTCTTATGTTACTTATAATAATTATTGTTTTTATTATAATTTATTTATTTATTTATTATTATAGCTATTATTATCATCTTTAGAAATATAATCATCATTATTATTAGTAGAAATACAATCTTTTGTTATTATAATTATTGTGTTTATAATAATTAATACCCATAAATAATGATGATGATGATGATGATGATGATGATGATGATGATGATCATAATAATAATAATAATAATAATAATATATGAGGATAAGAGTCTACACACATGTCTATTTATTTAATTATATGATTAATTAGTTGCATGTAAATTTTCTTCTTCTTTCAAATAAGTAGTTATCAAATAAATTACATTTAACAATGAATAGAGCCTTAAACATTTCAAATTATATTTAGTAACAAATTACTTCTAGTAAATAAGTAAGTTCTAGAAATTATCCTGTACTAAGCTCCTTATACCGTAACCATATTGCCTTTAGTTATTATAAATAACCTACTCAATCTCAGTGTAGAAGCTGCATATCTAAAGAAAAATAGAATATAAGAGCCAACACTACCATACCTGGATTAGGGAGAAAGTATTATTATGTGAGAACTATAATTCCACATAACATTTATAGGTATTTAATTGATACTTTAAAGCATGTTTACTTATATCATATTATCCCTGTTTATTATTTTAATATATAATTACTCTATAGGAGTGTATAATGTTAACCATTATCAGTAAACTAGTTTTATAGTTAGTCAGACACCTTTTATAGATACAATAAATAGTATATTTATAATTTTTGCAAGAATAAAAAAAGGGTAGCGGAAATCATATGGTGTTGTGTACCACATCTCTCCTTTCTGTATTTCTTAAATAGTGTCTGCAACTTTAATTCATAGTTTTAAGTTAGCAAGTCATAATTTCTACTCATCCAACTATGAAGTATTCCATTAGTTAGAGTAGCAAATAGTAGAAGTCCTATATATAGACAAATAGATGACCTTATAAAAAAAGGATTACAACTACACTAATAATGTCATATAGGAGTAGGCAATTATGAAGATGAAATACCGTCCTTTGGACCTAGTTATGATAATTTCAATTTGATTGATTTATGTAATAACAGCCTCCAATGATGTTACCATATCGATTTAAGTTTTTGATAAGTAGTTATGACTAACTTGTCTGAAGCTACATATCAAAATTAATTATCATTGATACCTACCTCTGATAAGAAGCTCCAAACATGGGCTAAGTAGCAAGTATTAGTATTAGATTAATTTTTTATTTATCAATATTAAATTTATAAGTTTTATTTGAAGGTAAATGATCACTTAGCACTTTATTTATTAGCATAATTCCATTCCCCTTAATTATTCTAGAATTAAATAATATATATAAATATTAGGTGATAGACTCAAAGATTATTAAATTTAAGGATTTTGATAAGTTGAGCCTAAGATATTTATAATACGTGTATTTGATATATTTCACCTAGCATTAATAATATATTACTGTAAACTTTAGGATTAGTTGGTGAGTTGTTGGTGATCAGATCTCATTTTTTATAACCTAATTACTTTTCTAACTATTCATAGGTAAACTATCAACTATATTTTGATATATATGATACTATTTTTGTAATATATAATTTAAGGTGCTTTAAATCTTATATATGGGGTAACCCTTATTTTACAAACCTTTATGTTTCGCCAACTCGGTTTGTAATTTTATTTAAAAATTTGAGTTTTATAAATATAATTTTATTCATAAGTGCTTTTATGAATAAAAAATTTGCTAATTTATTCGGAATATGTATAGGTGTTCGTGTGATTTTATATATGAAATGCCCCAAAAATCCTATTTTCTATTATTTATTATTAAATAATATTTTTATTTTGAAAGTTAATCAAATAATTTACTTTTATTAAAATAAAAGGAAGTTAATTAGGGCAAATCAAGAAGAAATTTATAAGTGTTTTAAATAGGAGGAATTGTGGTATTTTAAGCTAATTAATGATTTTATTTTATAAATTAATTAAATAAATTACTTTATTTAAATTAAGAAGGATAAATAGTTTCAAATTAATATAAAATTTATAAATAATTTAATTGGAGAAAATTTGAGTGTTTTTTTAATTAAAATGGAATTTAAGAAAATTCTTTCAAAAATCCCTAAATTAACCTAAAAAGAGAATTTAATTATTATTTTAACATTTATATTTTATTAAATATCCCAAATTGCCCAAATTATACCAATTAAGCCAACCACTAATTTTCCTTCTTTTTCCTTTTTTCTTTTTCTCCTTTTCCCCCTCTTTTTTCCTTTTCTCTCCTTTCCTTCTCTTCTTTTTCTATTTCCCCCCGAACTAGGCCGGCCCGTTGGCCCAACACCCTTTCTCCCCTGCGCGGCCCAGCCTCCCGCGCCACTTCTCCCTTTCTCCCAGCCGGTTCGGCCTTTCTTTTCTTTCTTTTTCTTTTCCCCTGAATTGCCGGTCCACCCCCTACACTTCATCTTCTACCTCCCGCTCACCTGCAACTGAAAATCTCGTCGGGAAAGCCTGCAACGCCCACGTCCCCTGCACCAGCCATTCCTCCCCTCTCCTCCTCGTTGTCTCCCCTACAAATTCGACCAAACCATTCCTCCCCTCCCCTGCATGCAATCTCTCCCTCTCCCCGACAACGCACAGCCTGCCCCTACAGACTTGCGTCGGCCATTCTCGCCGGACAGGAGCCCCCATAACCCTGCCCCTACCTTGCCACGCGTCCTTGTCGTTTTCCTTCCCGATTGGCCTATAAATAGCCCCAAGAGCCGCCATAATCGGGTTCGAAATTTGGAACCCAGAAAACTCCGTTGTGCGCCACCTCCATTTCAGTCAGCCCTTCCTCCGCCATCGGCCGCCCTTGGCGCCCGTTCCGGCCACCAAAATTCTCCCTGCACTGCCCTCTACACAACCCAACCACCAGCATTCCCTGCCTTGCCCTGCACGAGCAGCCCCGGCCGTGCGAAGTTGCCTCCCCGAATAGCCCATTCGACCTCCTGCGCCACCTTTGCGCCACCAGCGCCGCCCATACCGCCGCCTGCAGCACCACCCCTACCCCCTAAAACAACTAGGGGATCCTGCCCTACCACCCTATACCTCCATTTTCCCCTACTTCCCTCTCCCCTAGCCTCCACATCCACCTCTCCCATTTCTTCCTTTTTCCACCGCCGCCGTCGGCACCACCACCCAGCCAGGTTGCCCCAACTCCTTGAACCCTAAACCTTGAATAATAAAAGTAATTAATGATTTTAATATTATTAAATATTATTATTAGTGTTATTATGATTATTATTAACATTATTATTATTATTACTATTATTATTATTACTATTATTACTACTACTATTATTACTATTAGGTCCTAACATTTATCCCTAAGAACTTCTAATTAAGGGTATTAATTAATACTAAGACCTTGTTGTGTTATTATTATTATTATCACCATTACCATTACTAATATTACTATTATCACTATTATTATTATTATTATTATTACTATTATCATTATTATTATTATTATTGTTATTAGTATTAGTATTATTATCATGTTTATTACTTTAACTATGACTAACATCATTATTATCTCTATTATTATTATTATTTTAGTATTCTTACTATTATTAGTATTATTACTATTATTATTACTATCATTATCGTTATTATTATTAATATGGTTATGGTGGTTATTGTTGTTGTTGTTATTATTATTATTATTATTATTGTTCTTACTCTTAGTATTATTATTACCATTATTATTATTATTATTATTATTATTATTATTATTATTATTATTATTATTATTATTATTATTATTATCATCATCATCATCATCATCATCATCATCATCATCATCATTATTATCATTGTAACCATTCTTATCATTATTATGAGTAGTATTCTTATTATTATTATTAATATTCTTATTATTATTATTAGTATCACTAATAATACTATTATGAGTAATATTAAAACCCTTACTTTAATACTATGGATTTTACTAAGGCTTACTTTGATTAGTGGTCATTTGTTTAACTACCTTGAGAATAATAATAACCCTACCTTTTAATTATAAACTACTATTATTAATATTAGCCTTAGTATTAGGTCATGATAGGGGTAAGATAGGAAAATTATGGTAATTCTGGTAGAGGGAGATTGACCCTTAGTATTTCCCTCTTATAGGTGAACCGGGTCAAAGCCCCCAAGAGGCGTAGAAGCGTGCTCCAAGCCCAGCGCCGATTTAGGTAAGGACGTAACTAAGGCTGCCTTTGTGTTACATGTTTAACTTGTCTTGGATTCCTTGTGCGGTTTATATGCTGTATTCTGTATGTTATTTGTTTTATTGTGTAGCGTAGCATGGAACCGAGGTATGTTCTTGTGCTCTTGTCTGATATGTGCTAATATGGATATGCTGCAAATATGATGTGATGTGATGTGACCCTTAGGACATGCATGCTAGGTTATTTGATGAGGTGTTGTGGAATAGGGGCTTGAAAGAGAAAAATAAGAAATTAAGATAACCATGGGGAAGTAAGTTGGCTAACGTAGGTAAGGATGACCTAGGTAATCTGTGATCCGTGAATGGACGAGAAAAAGGGGAATTAAATAAAATGGAAGAGTGGGAGAAACTAAGGTTACATGGGAGAACTAGGGTTTACATGGGGAGATGAAGGTCCGCATGAGGGCGAACTTTACGTATGAAGTTACTTTGAGACGTGGAGAAGGTAATAGAAGGTGTGTTTGGGAGTCTGGAGGCTCGAGGTGAAAAATAGTACGTAGGATAATATAAGGGTACCTAGGGACCGACTAGGGTTTGGGGAGGAAACCCTAATTTGAGAAGGTGGAAAAAGAAAAAGAAAATAATAATAAAAATAAACGATGAGGAGCGAGGTATAAGGGGAGAGTTGAGTCTAAGGGTCATGATACGTGGGGTGTTAAAATAGTATAGGTTATGGGAGGTGGAGAAGGAAGGGCTATATAGGCCCAGATTAGGGTTTCTGGTGAAAACCCTAGGGTAAAGTGGTGAGTATACCTTGGGGTATAAGGTGGTGGGCCCTGACCCACACACTTAGAAGTTGGGTTTCCGGTGTGAGAAAATGGAAGGGGAGGATTTCGAGGCAAGTTAGGAGGTGCAAAAGTCTCAAGATATGGGGCAGGCCCTTCTGGGAGGATAAGGGCAGATATAGTTATTCATGCATGTCAAGGGTGATTTTCTTTCGAATAAGATACGTTAAGACACTAATCACTTACAAAGAAAGATGTTGAGCCGGACCCAGAGTGGTCCACCGGCGAATAATAGTGGCAGGGTATGTTACCCTCGTGACCGGTCCACCAGCTATAATAGTGGCAGGGCATGTGCCCTCGTGACCATTCCACCGGCTATAATAGTGGGGGATTCTGTGCTCAACAAGCCAATCATAATAATGATAAGACATGGGAAAGATACGAATATTTACAGTAGAACACCTTGTGAGTCGGGGCCAGACCGGTCCACCGGCAAATAATAGTGGCAGGGTACGTTACCCTCGTGACCGGTCCACTGGCTATAATAGTGGCAGGGCATGGCCCTCGTGACCATTCCACCGACTATAATAGTGGGGTTCCCGCACTCACATGGATTGATAAAGACTATGATGTGAATCGATTATGATTATCAGAGACCTAATGAAAAAGTTATATGGTTCATAACCGGTATTATTTATCTGTGTTATTGCATTCTATCTACGTAATTATGACATGCCTGCTATATCATGTATCTCTGTGTATGTGGGCCTTAGTGCGTCTGTTACCTTACTCAGTATGTAGCGTACTGATCACCCGTTTCATGGGTGCTGCTCATTCCCACGAGCAGAAGACCCGTCTGAGTTTTTGTAGATAGGGGGCGATGTCTTCGATGCCTACAATACTTACGAGGCATCGGGTAGGGCTGAGAGTTGAGCCTAGAACTAGCTTGGGGGTCGAGAGTGACGTGGCTGAATTTCATCCTCCGTTTTTTTCTCTGTATTATCGTATTGTGTTTTGTTCTGCTGTATTATGTCCTCTGACATTTAGTACTTTAAAACTATACTTTAGATTGTAACTTTCGACTTTCGCACTCTGATTCTATATGACTTGTACTTTATTAAGTGACTCGTATTTGATGTTGTTCTTATTTAGCCTTAACACTTAGTATCGGGTCGGTAGGAGTGAACCGATCTGGTACTAAGTGTGGCGGTAATGCCCCCGAATTTATATTTTTATTTGTTCGTTTCCGCTAAACTCTTTTAAATTAAACGAAATTTTTCAGTAGTAAATTTTGGGTGTTACAATATATTATTGGTGATCATATGAAATTTATCGTACATGTAGTCATGTGATATTCTTATGAATATATGATCTTTGTTTTCCTAATTGGCATTGAATTATAGTGATGGTTGATTGAGTTCTGACTCAATGATCAACTCTTTATTGAAATTGTTCAAATTGAAAAGTGTTATTGTGGAAAACCTTATTTAATAAATTGTTATTCATGAAAGTGTTATTTATGGGATGCGTTAATTATGAAAATTATTATTTATGGAAGTTGCTATTATTTTAAAGTACCAGATATGAAAAATACCCAGATTTAGAAAGATGGATAATTAAGGAATGAGTATAATTGTTTATTTTGGATGTGTTATATGGTCACTTTGAATATGACACTAAAATTTAAAGTTGAAGATGAGAGTGGGATAGAGTCCTTTGGGGTTGGCCTCTTACAGTTGGAATCTGCAATAGCTTTTCCTTAGATTGTAGTGGCGTGTAGTCACTTGGTTTATTTACCTAGCCAAGAGTCAATAAGGCTCCATGCCCACTCTATTGGAATCTTTAGACCTCTTAGAGGGTGTGTACTCTTAATGTAATACCTCACTTTTTATTATCTTTAATGTGTATTAATCTATGCATTTGATTGTGATCTAAGTGTGTTTGATCTTGTTTTGGAGGAGTGTTGAAGGTTGGTATGGTTTTTTTCAAGCTTGGTTTGGATTTTTGAAAGATAATTAGTTTTATCAGAAAACTAGTTGACTGGTTTGGAGGTACCGATCAACTAATTTATTCCTTAAATTTGAGTTTTGAAACATGATGAACCGATCGACTAGTTTGGGGTACTAGTCGACTGGTTTGATTGAACCAGTTGTTCTTTGGGCTCAATTTTCACTATAGATCTTTCCTTGAAAATTTTGCAGCATCATAATTTTTTTCTCAACGGTTTGTTGATGATTTTTATGAAGCTTTTGAGTATGCCTAACCTATTTTATCGATTTTCAACGGATTCTTGGAGGGTAATTATCATAAATCACTTTCATGACTTCATCCCTTTATCTTTTTCTCCTTCATTTCCTCTCTCTCCTGCGATATTCCTAATATGATGATTCTCCCTACAATCTTTGAATATTTTTGGCTTCAATTCCCTCTCCTTGTTGTCCTTATTTCTTTTCTTATAATTCAAAATTTTTTAGGCACATTGCCTGAACATTTCAATTTCACCATTTGAGCTTGATGGCAAAATTATAGCTTTGAACCTCTGAAGTCTACATTTTAAAGCTTGTATTTGGGATAGTATTTAGGGGTCTTGATTTGTAAACCCCATTACCCTTCTTTTCTATCACAAATCCTCGGCAGTTCTAAACCTTTCAATTTTTCCACTCATTCCCAAACCTCTGAACTTCCCTATTATTCTTTATATTTTCTCTGCCCACATTTTTTTTCCTATCGATTCCAATTTTTCTTTCCTATTCTAATACTTCCTTTAACTCCTTCTTGTTTTTTTTCTTAAACAAGACCAGGTTAGATTTGGGAAATGAGTGAGGGATCAACTTCCATCTCTTGTGCTCTCTATTTTCTCCTTGAGAAGGTGGGTTTACTCTGATTTCCTCTCCTTGGTCTCATGATTTTATTAGATCTTCTTTGTATTATTTCAAAGTTTTTACTATGTTTTGATTTTCCTTTCTTGAAAGGTTTTCTAGTGTTGGAAAGGGTTTAGGTTTTCAAATACTTGCTTTCTTTGGTGGGTTTTCTAAGTTCTTTTGAGGTAAACCATTAGCTTTACTATTGTTGTGGAAAATGGTATAGGTAAGTGAAGTGTATGTTTTGTATTTATATGGAAGCATGAGTATTGGATATGAAATTATGCTTGAATTTGTTAATATTAAATATATGGAAGAAGTGGTAAAAAGTATAATTGAGATTTGGTGTGTAGAAGCCTCGTAGGTATGATTTGGATTTAGTATTTGACCTTAATATTCTAAGAATCTCAACAACATTTGCATGTATAAAATTATGTATAAGTTGTTTGTATAATGGCCTAGCATGAAGAGAATATGATACATGATTTCCTAGATCGTATAAGTTCATAAAGTGTAAGCATGATTTTAGTGAGATTCTCAGCATGATTTTTGTATTTTACATGTTTACTAATAGAATCATATATGACCTTTTGGGGGGTTTCACACTATTTAGTAGTTGACCTTAATATTCTAAGCATCTCAACAACATTGGAATGTATAAAATGATGTGTAAGCTGTTCGGCATAGCATGAAGAGAATATGATGCATGATTTCCTAGCTCGTATAAGTTCATAAAGTGCAAGTATGATTTTAGTGATATTCTCAACATGATTTATGTATTTTACAAGTCAACCCATAATATTGCATGTTAAGAACCTCAAATGACATGTGATTGATGTTCAGATTGATTGAGTAAAGATTGTAAAATTTAGTTGTGTGTAAATGTGTTTTGTTGGGGTTGGTTTTGCCCTAACCGATTGACTGATCTCTATTCCCGATAGAATGGTCTCGGGGACTGATAGACTGGTCTGGAAGATCCATCGATTAGTTAACCTCTAGCTTTAGTGATCTTGGTCTCGAGTTAAACCCATCGACTGGTTTGACTAAATCAATCAACTAGTGATTAGAGTAGTCAATTGGTTGAGTCAACCGATTAATTGGTTGGCTTGTAAACCCAATGGTCTTAGCCTCTACTTAGACTCATCAACTAGTTGACCCAAACCGATTGACTGATTTATTATAATATTTTCTAGGGGTATTTTAGTCAATTTAAGCATATCATGATAAGTATTCCAATAAGTGTGGCTAATGTGTGTTATTTATTGTTGACAATGGAATGTGTTTTGATGTTCTCGAAACACTTGTTAGAGTTTTACTTGCAAAATCATGTATGAGGGCAGAATGGGCATTTGACATGTATGGTAATTTATTTACATCTTATGTAATTTAATTTTTATATTTTAACCTTTTCATGACAAATTAATAAGTAAAATAAAATTAGTATTTAAAATGTATGATGATATGGTAATTATGGCCTTAGGGGTATTTTGGTCACTTTTAACGTAATGCACCTAATATGAATAATTGGACATAGGATGACCCTAGTGTATTAATAGGTTGACCTTAGTATTAACTTTAACTCTGACTTGGACCATTAACCTTAGGGTTAGCTTGAATAATTGGATATAAAGAAAAATGGTTACGTACATAATTAGAATCATTCTGAAATATATGACATTTTGTGATCACCGTCGTTAGATATTAATACCTAAAACGAAAAACTTCGAGTTTGGAAATGGTTTCTCTCTAAGGGTAGCTACCTAAAGATGAAGTAAGAGCTCTCGGTTAGTTTGATTCATTGGTGTATCGTTGTGTCCTAGTAAGGTTGTAGAATGCTCTATAAGTGACATATGTGCCTTATAAGGGATATCAATAATTAAGGATTAGGTGTCCTAGGTTGGAAGGATATTGTGTCACCTTGTGGGACAGTATGACCAGAGTGCTTTTATGCCTCTGTATTGGATTTTTGGAAGGATACCGTGATACCTTCTGTGCTAGTATGATTGATGTACTTTTATATCTCTAGGTTATTATTATATCTCCTTGAGTAAATAAAAAAAATAGAAATGATTATTATGGATTGAAATGGTTATTGGATTATTTGGTAGCAGCCTTTATGCCTACCTGTGATGTTATGGATTATTATTGGTGTTATGCCTTTGAGCCCTACATGTGGTTTAGTAGATATTGTTGGTTTTGATATTGAGATATGAGATATATTGTGAAAGTTTTTCTTATGGTGTTGAGATTGATTGTAATCATTAATTCATAATGTATCTCTTGTATGCTTGGTTATTAGGTTTCATTATGTTCTAAATGAATGAGTATGAGAGGTATGTGGATTTGGTGATTATTTTTTATCTGATATAATTATTATATTTTGTTTACCACATGTATATTTCAATATCTTATACCATGTTTTGTTGTGATGAATTTTATATATTCCATGTGGGATTTTTATATTAGTTTTGTATAATGAGTTACTTAGTACCATAGTAATGACGAGTTCCATTTTACGGTCCTCTGTCTTTACAATAGGAAGTATACCTTGCAAAAGTACTTTAAAGGTTTAGCCTGATGGATTCTAGTAGGGGTTGAGAGTTAGTATTTTTTGGGGTTCGCCTGACATCTTTTTATCCGAATTTTGCTGGACTCTCATGTCCCCTTCTATATTTCTTTTCCTCATTAGATTATAACTCTTTGCTTAATGTTTTAGACTATCAAGACAATGTTATTCTATATTTGAAATAATTTTTTTTATTAAGTTAAATGAAGTAACTTTTATCCTTAGAACTTAGTATAATAATAGTAGAGGTGACAGATTTATGTTAGTTGTGGTTGTAACACCTATTATTTTTGTAACTAACGCTTCCACAAAACGAAATTTTTAAGTAGTAAATTTGGGGGTGTTACATAGGGTGGTCATTTGTATCGTGGAATTGTTATCTTGGTTATTAAGATTATTATCATGTGGTTGATTATCCTATCTTTTATTTTTCCTTTATTGGATTATCTTTTCCTTGGTCGTTGGAGCCTATATTAGCTTATTGTGTCTCAATTGTTCGATGCCCTTATAGATTATAGTCTATTTTGGTTATATGGTTTATCTTAATGCTATATCTTTATCTAGGATTATCATTTGTATCCTTATCTAAGGTTATCCTATTTATTCCTTACAAGTATCCTAGCTGTTGTTATATGATTATGTCATAGTAGTTGGGTTTTCTCTTATTCAAGTCATGTTTGATATGGTGTAACAATATGAAAATGTGTTAGAATGCAAGTATGAGTTTATTGCATGTATGTGTGTTCTATCATTTCTATATGTTTGTTACCAAATTCTAAGGGTTCAGATGCCTTTAAGTGATCCATGATATTTTAGAATTTAGCATGAATAGTGTGTATAATATGAATGGTATGAATAATTTATTCAAGTGGATTTGACCATTAGTCATCCATCAAGATGTTTTCTAGTATTTTTTTTAGCTTGAGCATGATTTTATGTGTCTTATGTATTGGATGCTATCACATTTAGTATATTGTGTTTACTCAATATGTTTATTGTACTGATACTATTCTTTTTCTTCAGACTCTATGGTACAGGTTTAGTTGTAAAAGTTTGTGTTAGGATGTGAACTTACAAGTGTGATTTGGGTTGGGGCCTAGTTTCGGATTTTGGTTTATTGTTTTAATTTTTGAGTATATTGTATCTAGTTCGATTCTCTTTATATATGAATAAATATTTCTCTCTACTCTTATTTATGTTGTTTATTCCTTTTGGTATGGTTTTGTTCCTTATATATGTGAGATCAAGTGTTAATCAAGCCTGATCTTTAGATGTGAGTTGTTTTAACCTTATATCAGGCATGGGTTGGATATAGGATGTATCTTTTCTATGTTGGATGCGATTGTAATACCCCATTATTTCTTATTTCGCTTTTGCAAAATGTTTCAATAATAGGATTTTTTTTTATGTGTGAAAATGAGGGTGTTACAATTATGGTAAACTTGTATTTAGATTTTTCGCTCGACAAATAAATTGGCTAAACATATACATTAAAAAAACCATAGAAATATTCAACCTTAATATCTTTTTTCTATAAAAATAGATATTTGAAAATAAATTCATGGTAATTTTAAAAGTTTTTTAGAAAATATTCATACGTTTACTTGTTTAAAAGTAATGCTAAAATAATAAATTATATACATTAACTAATAATGTCGGCTAAATATACCTATCGGCAAGTATACCGGTCACAAATAATACAGAGCAATAAAAGTATCCGATTATCATTCCCACAGAGACTAAATAATAACACAAAAACTCTAATTACTCTAAATAGGCCTAGGTTGTTGAAATCAAATAAAAAAAATAACTAATTATAAACTCTAATGCAATAGTTGCCTAGAATAATTATTTTTAAAATTGTTGGTTACCATTTGATATGATGAAAAATAGCAATGTTTTCATAGTTTATAGTCTTTGTTTTTATTTCATAGAAAATCTATAAGCGATTACGATGCATCATGTAGGTGCAAAAATTACCCTAAAATGTACAAATGTCAAGAGAGTAATTCAAACTAATAACTATTTTGCCCACGCAATCTCAACTCTTTGTTTGTAACCTCATTGATCTAGTGCAATCTAAATTTTTTATTAACCAATATATCATAACCACAAGTCAATAAAACTTCTCATAAATTACCATTATTTATTTTAATCAGCTTAATTACTTTGATACTTGAAGTTCACAGGCAAGTAATTACTTGGAAAAGTATCAAGATTTATTTTATTGGTTGTTTGATACAAGGGAATAGAAATTTGAGAACTAAGAAATGAGAATGAAAATGATATTAAAAAATGAGAATTGATTTGTTTATTTCTATTCCCATGTTTGGTGTATATTATAATGGGAATAAGTTAAGAATAAATTTTGATGTGTTTAATACAAGGGAATGTTATTGGAAATAAATCGGTCCATTTAGTGTTCTTTTTTATTTTATAATATCTCTCTCTAATTATATTAAAAATTATTTTAGGATCATTTTAGATTTTTTATACAATTTTCTATAATTTTCAAATGTAAATTACCAAACCCCCTTTGAAAATAAATTTTGGACAATAGAAGATTTTTTATTCTCATTCTTATTTTCCTTATAATTCCCATTCTCCTTAAACAAACATTAAAAAATTTTAAATTGTATTTTTTATATCTAGTCCCAACCCCCTATTCTCACTAAATAAATACCCTCTTAGAAAAATCAAGGGACAGAAATATAGTTATATGTGCTCATAGACTGATGACTCGTTTTCTTCCTTCATGTTTGACTCCCCCACTACATCAGGCCAATCTTACATGCCCTCTTGGTCCTGAGTAAAATATAGTTTGCAATAGTTTCATCGTTCTTGAATCAGCAAAGCTTAATTCTACTGTGGTGAGTATGCGTGCCACGTTCTCTCCACGGTGTTTGGCATAGTAACCGTTTGAAACACGAACAGATCGAATGATAATCAAGTTCAAGTGTTCAACCAAACATGCGGTGAAAACCTTACAAAACGCAAATTAGCAAAGCAAACCGGACCTGATTTCATCTTCGCCAAGATGTTTCCGAGACCTCTCGCCTTACCCTCCGACCCGTTCAAAGGCATAAATTACAAAGAGGCGAATCCGCTCTCACATTCGTTTACAAGAAAGCGCTGATTTAGTAATTAAAACAAGGAAACAGTTGTTAAACGCCTTGGAATAACAATTATTCGGCATTCACCATTACAGACTGACACGACCTGACTTTTATTTTACAGCACCCTGTACCAAAAATTGTTTGATGGCTGGGACTTTGTGGCAATGAACTGCAAATTGCTAAGCTAGAGGAATCAAATAAATTAGGAGCAAAAACACCAATTATCATCATCCATAGCCCCGCTAGTATCCCGCCAGAACTAGCGGGACAGCTGCGCGCCTGCAAGTCTTTCATCAAGAAGCCCCTTCAACATATGGTAAAACACGATCCGACTTCAGATGATAAAATTGCAGCGATTCTTCAACGCTATTAGTCAAAAGCAAAGATTAGCTGGCTATTTAAAGGGGGCGAAATATATATACTTCAGACGGAGCTACTGACCGACAGAGATCGCCTTACCTGGTGTACTATACAAGCCTAAAAACTCAGGCAATGCCATCTCTTCTTTCCTCATTTACATGGCGTCCAGACACAACACCAAGCTGCTGTTGCAACTGCAAAATTTGGAGAAATAATAAAACCCAAATAGCTTGCCAATGATAAGACTCAAAACCTTCAAAGTAATAGAAATACAGCATTAACTCGTAAGGACCCTTACTTGCACAAATCTTTGTTTCTCTGCGCCCAGTTCTTCAGTCAGGAAAGCCATCCTGCAATTTATAAATATGAGAAACTGCCGCCAACAAAGAAACACCTAATTTACAACATTGTCACGAACAACCTAGCTTTAAGTTCTGATATCTTGGAAAGAAGTAAACGCTCCCTTACTGAAACTCCCGTTTCAACCTGCCAATAAATAATCAAAGAGAAGGGTAAACTCATTGTGGGTAGTTTCTTGTTTAGCTCACTCACAGAACCTAATCCAAAAAATAGATGAACCATCATTAGAATATTATAAGCATAATGAATAATTATACAAAAAAAAATATATATATATAAAGATATTCTTCAATGGTCATTGCTTTTATCCCGCAGGTATATAATATGGAACACCAAAAGATTCAAAACTCTCAAGTAATATAATATGCCTATTAGCATACATGACTTATCCGGAGGCATAAGCAAAACGTGTCTTTCCCCTTTTTTACCCCCCTCAGGCGATGAAATGGTACGGAGTTGAAAAATACTCAAATGGGCCCTTTTCATCTAAAGGGTTCGAGTCGGAAACACAATAAACGCTAGATTAAAACAGCTATGCTGAGCAGCACCACAAATTTCTACTTAGTCCAGGTCAAATAATAATAATAATAATAATAATAATAATAATAATAATAATAATAATAATAATAATAAGAGGTGGACCAAGGAAAAAGCCTTCTTTTGCCTTTCTATTTACCAACATAACAGAGAGACGTCCTTCTTGTGAGCTCAATTCAGGATCATCACAATTTGTACATATTCAGACTGCAAAGCGACCTTCAAATATCCATCACTTATTACAGGAACATTATGGTGCTCCCCCGTAGATATAGACTCTCAAAATGGAGCTCTTTGGATACTAATAGAAACAGCGTAGGGTCACACTAGGGTTCGTGTGACACTGAAAATCAAGACAGATTGCACACCCAGGCAAGGGAAGCATCCAAATCAACCATAAAAAAACAAAAAGAAGAAAAAAGAAACAAACAAACACACACCACCCAACCGAGCAAGGGAAGCAAATGATCAGCAGATCTGGAGGAAGGCAACCTAACCATGCGGAACTTCCAGACGCCAGAAGTCAAGTCAGCGGAAGTGTTGATACATTATGTTGAGGTCTGTGTTCCCTTATTAGTCACTATTTAATTATCCTCACCTTATTTTCAAATAAAGTCAGATTAGTCGAGCAAAAATAAAGATTATACTTCAGATGGGATCATAAAAATACAAAGGAAGAAAAAAGGCAGAGCATTAGGTAGCAAACACAGGAAGAAAAAATATAAGAAAAAGATTTATTAGAATGACTAACTTGTTTGATATTTCTACACTACCAGAGGCCACTCGGTTGTTTTTCCTAACTATGATGTCTGTGTAATGATATGGAACTAGTTTCTTCAATCAAATCATTTATTTTGCAATATCTCAATTCATAATGAATGTCATTTTAACTCTGCATACAATTAAAGTCAAATAACTAACATATCCCTAATAATTGTTAAATATTTGGCAATGAAGTTTTGGGAATATAACAACTTAGAGAGAAACATTTGTTTAGATGATAGAGGATAAATTGGGATCAGTAATCAATATTTTACGTTGAAATTCTAAAATAACACAATCACACTTTTTATGAATCAGAGGTAGTACTCCCTCCATTTCACAATATAACATTATACGTCAATTCTTCTTCCAAAATTTATTTCAAAATATAAGTTGTCAAATGTATATTTATATGAGCATATATTTATCATTCTAGACATTTTATTTCCTCAAATTAATTATTTCTTAATCAGTATGTCTACACTAAGAGTGACCCACATTGTGAAACAGGGCGAGTAATTTTATTTTTTTCCAATAAATTCTTCGTTATGCCTTATTCTTAAAATTTAGCTTTTCATGACAAGAGCATGTTTGGTATAAGAGTAATAGGATGGAAAAGATATCTGTATTTTCTCTCTTATATAGTTTATTAGAAATGGAAGAAAAACTTTTTGGAATAAGACAGATTTTAGGCACTTGTTTGAACTAAAATGGGTATTTTCTCCAAAAGTTTTTTGTCATTTCCAAATACATAAGAAATGCAAAATACAAGGGTATGAGATGAGCACCTTGAGTGGCTCTAACACCTAGGGGCACATGGGGTCATAGTGCCTCATCAGCGTGTAGCACTTTTGAGTTCACTGATAATTAATAGCTTCATTAACAATAGTGTGCAGCATATTAAAAGGATCTTACAGTTCCATTCTCTGAGCTACTGGCAAGAGGTGCTGGCTGCAACTTCCCATTTTGAGATGCTGCAGCAAAGCAAGAGCATTACTACAAGAAAAGGTTCCATATTAAGTACCAGAAGGTAAGAAAAGGAGGAGGGGGGCCCTGAAATTATCAGACTCACCATCATCTCCCTCAGACGGCTGCAAACTATGCAGCAAATTCATTATAAGATCCTGAACAGCCAAACATCACAAGACAATGCCCTTTTGTAAGTCCCTTGCCTAAGGCATCAAAGGTAGAAACAAACAATACGTAATAGACAAATTCATATTAAGGCATTTTATTTTACTTGTTGGATTGCACTCTGCTGGGAAAGATTCTGAAGATGAGGCAACAAAACTGATGCAGACACATTACTGCTGCATTCTTTGGTCAGCTGACCTGAAGGCTATTGAAGTCCCCATATGCATAGTAGCACCAAAAATATCAAATACACTTTCCCTACAACATTTAATATAAAGGGGGTAGAGTAATAGGTTTACAAACCATTTGTTTGGATTCAGAAATCCATTCACCAACACTAGCAGACTTTCGCAAGGGAGATCCCTGCAAATCAGGAATCAAAAATCATGGAGAATGCATGAAGGAAGACGTGGACAATATTTACAGTTTACATTAGACCATTTACCTGTGAAGATCGACGAGCAAGAGCACAAGAAGGAATATCCTAGAGAGGCACACGTCAGTCACTGACAGACTTCACGCAACACATGCACTTCATAAACAATACATACCTTATTAAGGTCAACATTTTCTGATGTAACCGAAAATCGGCCTTTTATTTGGACAAGGTTAGCCTTTGACTTATCTTCAGAATCTCTGAAGCCTATAGTCCCAGACACCATGTTTGAGAAAATGTATTAGCTTATCGTTTTAATGGAAGTTATGTGACAAGCATATTCAAATTTCAGATGACTTCCTCAACTAATTATTGTTACCTCCTGAAGATTTTATTGGCGCAGACAAACTATTTGCTGAAGCTCGGTTGGGTAACATCAATGGACCACTGAGGTTTGGCATTTTGCGTACCTCACAGGTGCTTTTCTCTGCTATTGGCTGGATTTCATTATCACACCTGCTCATCAACAACCAGTGAGTTGTAATTCCAAGGAAACTCATAAGCTGTAAGAACCTCAAGGAAGAGCTTTCATAGCATAATGTGTAAACTCAGAGTCTATCAAAATATTTCTCCAACCTTTCAGAAATACGACTCCTGTCTGAAGATGTCTGACCAAGGACAATTCCAGCTGTGAGAGGGCCACTCTGACACTGTCTGCCTTTCATCACTTGAGATTTACTCTTAGATTGTCCCATAACTTTCTCCGAGCTACCAATTGCCAACTCAGCACCAGATCCGTCTCTTGCTAGAACATTTTTCCCTTGGCTACCAAAGTCCAACAATTCACTTCCATTGAGGTTCCCTTTGTTGGACATCACCTTAACAGGGTAGAGCTCGCCAGCATACATTTCTCCACTGCAACAAAAGTACAACATAATCTCAATGAATTAACAATCAAGCCAACTCAAAACCATTGTACATCATATTACCAAAGTTCATAGGGAAAGACCGAAAGAACCCCAAATTGATGGTGCAGTCAGAACTCTCAAGACCTGATGCATACAGTAGGAAATCGAAGCAAAAACATCGCCACCCAATCATTTATATCTTGACAAGTGAATGAACTTGCAGAAAATAATAATTATACATGGAAAGGGAATGCTTTTGACATAAGAATGGATAAAATATGTAACTCAAATGATGATTGCAAGAAAGAAACAACAGAAGAAGCAAATGATATATAGCCTGCCTTAAAGTTAATAATCATAGTACCTGAGCACTTTATCATCAGTGAAAGCTTTCTCAGAACTTGATGCACAATCTGAACCATCCTGCAATAATTAAGAATCAAAAGCCATAATTAGGCATTAAGAGAGCAACGAAATAAATTGACCAATGAAAAATTTAGATACTCATCACCTTATAGCTAGCACCAGACTTCACACTTTCATCCCCTTCCCTTAGTTCAGAGAAATCATCATCCTGCAGCTAAAAGGAAACACAGGAAATAGGAAATATTAGGGTAAATTACATATTCAATTCGACAGCTAGGACTCGTATTCAACTATCAGAAACAAATCATCAGAATCTAAAAGTAAAAGATCAGCTCAGCCAACCAAATGGTCACTACGGATGATTACAAATGTTATCTGTGCGATTAGTTTACTTTGAAATTTGACAATCACTTGGAATAATTAAAAAAAAAAAGGAAGTTAAGTCAAAAGCTCAAACTCAGAGGATACTTCAGGTAGCTTTTATGCTTTTTCTTACAAAGAGAGGGCTCTGAGAATTTATATTTTCAAACTACTTCTCCATCTCTCTTGAATTCGGTTCGTAAGAGTTCTTAATTGGGACTCTCTTGCCCAAGTCTTAAGTGAAGAATTTTCAAATATCACTAGGTCTTACTTTTCAAGGAACTTTTTTGTCCTTGGTCTTCATCGGAAAGCATGAGAATCTAAACATATAACTTAGGTTTTAGAGGAAAAGATATGCCTCCTCAGCCCTTGTACTTCAGTATTTTTCAACTTATTTCAAAGAAGTTTTCCTACTAGAAACAAGACAAATCTACTACACGAAGAAAACACACCTCTATGACTAAGAACAAACAGATACATTGCATTGGAGGATGGGATCACGGGACATCTCTAAAAACAGGTATGTTGCACTAGAGAAAGAGGTGTCTTTCATTGATCATGAGTTTCGCTTGTTTCTCCATCAAATGCTATATCCAACAATTTTAATGGCCTCGGGGATTCAAGCGAGACTGAACAACTAGAATAAATGTAACATGTGGCACCATTTCTCTTGCAAACAAAATATTCTCCTTAATTCCCCCATTGCATCTCATCTCCCTCTCCAAAATTAATCCCATACTTGTAACTCACCGCAAATCATAAATACATGCAATCATCCTTCCAATCTTGTACTGATTGTGAACATGAGTATTGACGCTATAAAAGATTAAAGATTGATAAATTGTTGAGTTTGAAAACTTCTAACATTATAGAAAATTGTTCGATATGATTCGATATATGACGACCCGATCCAATATCCGAATCAATCCTATCCCAAAAAACAAATAAACAATTCGATATCTTTTTCCAAATCGAATAACCAATCTAATAAAATAAAAAAATCAAACAAATCAAATATCTAATCCAATAGATTGTATACATAACAATATATACTTTAAAAAATATGTATTTTTTATACTATTTTATTATATGTAACCATACACAAACAAATACATATAAATATAAATAAAATTGGAGAACATAGTTTAATTTCATGTTGTATGTCTTCATGAATTGTATTTTTTTATTGGAACAGTTTATATTTTCTAAGTTTTTTTTAAAACAAATTTAGCTACTAGAGATTTGTTTAAAAAAATATATATCATTATAACATGATATCATCATTTTATTCTGCCGCTTGGATCAGATTGGTTCAAATTGAATCAATTTATTTTTTATCGATAGTATAATTTTTTACACAATATTTTCTTAGTTATAATCTAATCAAAAAAATTGGATATCTAACAGACCGTTTGTAATCATCCTAAGTTTTAGAGAAAACACCGGATATCCAATATATGAACACCCCTACCCCTAACAGACATCATAACACCATTTGCCAACAACTAATGTAACATTTAAAACTACACTTACCTTTTATTACAATTTAGAATAAAGTATCCTTTAAATAGAAAATTAAGAATAAGTGCATCCCCAAAAGTCAACATACATTCATTGATTTTATTTTCAGTTTAACAATTGATTTACCAAACCTTATAAATTATAAAAGACCATTGCAAAATGGAAAAGAAAAACCTTTGGGAATGGATGTAGCTATGTGGGTGATGTTTGATGCCCCTGAATCGCAATAATTCACAAAAGATTTGAGAACACGTCTGCACTTAAATTTCTACTTGCTCGTATTTTATCAGCCACCCAATTTCATCCCTCCTCTTTGGTGCAAAGCTATAGTACTTGGACACTAACCATACACAAAGCTCTACGCATGCAAACCATTCGGCTACTCATCCAATTTTTCCCTAGGGTCTAAAGTAAAGGGCATATCTTACCAATGACGCTTGTGCTTTCAAATCCTCAATATCGAAATTCCAAGCACTAACTCCTCTTTTGTACTCGCTCTGAAAAAACAAAAGGTAAAGATAAAGTGAAGATTGTTCCCCGAAAAAAAAAATAATGTGAAAAATGCAATCCAATATAATGAGCAAACAACAGAAACTAGATAATCGACCATCCACAAATTTCTCCATGAAATCTGAGCAACCAAGTAAACTTACAGACAGATAAAACAGTACCAAATATATAACAATAAACAACCCAGTGTACCCGCGCAAATGAAAAATGGGCATGACAAAAGACGAAGTAAAGTGCTCCGCAAAAATTCTAGCGCACCCAAAATAAACAGGATCCAAAGATAATTCGTGAAAAAAGCACAAAGCATAAAGAAGATTTCTACATCACTTTTTACGATAAATAAGCATAATATACCTACCTAGTCAGTGAAACAGCAATATATGATACTGAAGAAAACTGTGTTAAGTAGATGATGCAATATGAACTAAAAGGAGGGCACAAGCACATTGCTCAAATTAGTGCTATTGATGTAATTACAATTTCAGATGATATATAGATATGTCCGAACACCACAAAAATAGTTGAGTGAGATTCAGAATCTCTGTCACTGAAGGAGAAAAAAATTGCAAAAAGGGAAGGCAGCAACCTGGGATATAGCCTCCTGCTCAGATGAAGGCATTCTCTTAAGAGCTAGCTGTGCAGCATCTTTAAGCTGCAGGATACAGTGACTTTGATAAATAGCTAATCCACAATAATTAAGAGCATTAACAGCAAAATAATGCATCAGTCATCTCAAAGCTAACCTGAAGGGCTTTAACACGATCCCAAAGGGGCGGCAAGTCAGAAAATAACTTCTTGACAGAAAGCTCTGGAGGCTTGGCATGTTTGAAGCATGAATTTTTGAGAAGCTTCTCTGCAGTAGGCCGTTTTGTTTGATCTTTCACCAAACACATAGCTACCATTTCTTTGAAGGGCTGATCACAACTGGAAATACTCCAGTAAGAAGATTTCTCACAAGGACAAAGGCAAATCGATCTTTCCAAAATGTAATGCAAAGGCAAATCAATCTTCCCAAAACATAATGCAACATTGACATAACCAAAATCTGATGTGGTGATTTGAAGACGTTTCAATCAGTGTAACCACATGATCTAAGTACTTTCATTTCTTTTAACCATCAACCAAAAGTTTTACCTAGACTAATAAATGAACCGTCAGCTTGATATTAACTAAGAATGGGAAATAGCAATTCCTAAAGACATTATGTATTTAGGCAATTATCAGAAATTAATAAATGAATGACGTCCTGATCTCTATTTTCTGAGAAAAAAATGCCAATGCGCATGTCAAAAAGAATAATGATACCTTTGAAAATCTCTTATCACGGTCGTAGTCAAGTCCTGGAGGAGCATTCTGTATTGTCATCAGGAGAACCTAAAGAGTGCAGAAACAGGCATCAATAACTGTTTGTCACTGAATCTTGGGAAGAAAGTGCCTCATAAGTCAATTAGTCAAGGCTTATACCTTCATAGGAGGGTATTTTGAGAAAGGTGCATGACCGTGAGCTAACTCCAAAGCAGTTATACCAAATGACCAGATGTCAGCCCTAAAATCAACAACTGATATTTCAATGTGCAAAACAATTGACATTTTGTTGCACTGAAGTCAAAGAATTCCAATATATAAATCATCTCCGAAGATGCACAATTCTCAATAACACAAGGGAAAAAATAAAAATAAAAAAGGAGAGAGATAAGAGGAAAATATTCAGACCTTTAGCTCAACTAAACAGAAATTGGCCTCAACAAAAAATGCCAAATGAGAAAACATCAGGGCCATTCACCACCAGGAACCAAAAAGAAAACAAATGAAACATATAAAGCTACTGTTTTCTTGCTTCATGGATATTCAGCTATCAAAATCCAGAAAATTTGGAAAGCCCAGATAAATATAATAAGCATCCACAAAACCAGCCACTTCACCCTCTAGGCGTGTGCGAGGGCCATAATCGAATCAAGAACTGCTTTTGTTCCACTATAATGGTGAAGAAGAAAAAGCCTTGAAGGAGACAATGTCCTAGGGGGGTGTTTTACTAGGACTTGGTGCTTTATTTTGCTGACACTGCAAATGTGCAAGAAACTTGTGGGTCAATCCATTTCAGATTTATGGGAGGAGTCCAGTTTATCATCAAGCAACATGGATTTTCTCTTCAAAGGCTGGCCCTTACTATCGAAGGGCCATAGGCAATTGTGCTTGCATGATATCAAAGCATCCCAGACAATAAATAATCTACCGCAGCATCAATATCGATTCATATAGGATGCACATCGGTAAGTTAACGAAAGTATTGGTCACACCACATTTCTCCGTCACATATCAACAACATCATGCATTGGCACTCAAAATCTGATACATATCGCCAATATATCGTCATATGGGTTGGTATTTGTTTCCATGGCCCAAAATGGGGAGGGGGAAGCTTTGGGGCCTGTAGGAATAACAAAAGATAACACAAAAGCATAGAAAATATATTTTAGTATTGTGGAATATAGAAATTGAACTCACAACCTCCTTATTATCAACCTAATGCTCCCAACGAAGTTATCCCTACTAAATGTATATTTGCTAGAATTTAAGGCATCTAATTATTCGGGACCCTAAGCCCAAGCCTAGTTTTGCTATATTTGAGGCTGGTCTTGTCCCCTCTATGGAAATAGTAGCTCTTGGTCAAACTAAGGAAAGAGTTATATAAGAGACTTATTCAACAATGTCGTTGTATTTGAATTTTTCTTCTTTTCCCTATAAGAAGGATGTATTGCCCTCTCAATCATAGATGTGTGAATCACATGAAAGTTTTTTTCAGCTTCATGACCAACTTGAGAAAATGATAATTCAAAATAATGTGAGATAGATCACCTCAAAACTTGGTTTATGGAGGATGTATTTGATATTTCCTTCTTTTCCCTAAATGAAGGATGCATTGGCCTCTTCGTCATACATGTGTGAATTATGTATGAAAGTTTTTGATTCAGCTACATGACCAACTTGGGAAGATGACAATTCAAAATAATACAAGATAGATCATCTCCAAAATTGGTATATAGAGGATGCATTTGATTTTTTTTCCGTTTCCCTATATGGAGGATGCATTGGCCCCTTAGTCATACATGTGTGAATCACGTATGCAAGTTTTTGATTCAGCTACATGTCCAATTTAAGAAGACAATAATTCAAAATAATATGAGGTAGATCATTTCAAAAATTGGTTGAACACCCAACAATAAGTTCTTTGCACCTATTCTTTTCATCAACTCACTCAAATATCTATCAATGATTCTCAAGATTTGAACTCAGACCAATTATGATCTTGAACAAAAAATAAAAAATAAAAAACTCTTAAATTGAGAAGGTAAAAAGAAAGCCGATTCAATTCCCATAGGATAGATTATTGACTGCTTAATATTTGATGGCTCACCTTCATTCTAACATAGTCGATAGATGAATTAGTCAAATGACAGACCCAAGAATGAGAGATAAATAACCGTATGCTAATGCTTAAAAGAGAGCTTCTTAGAGTTAAAAATAAAGAATCAAATTGGCCTGGCTACTGCCACTCAATAGCATAATATATCAATTAATCGGGGAGGCAACCCTGGATGGCTGGCATAATGAAACACAATACACCATCTTCTTCTCTACACACCCCCTCTCAACCTCTTGGATTCTCAGGACCAGGTAGGTGTTAATTTCGTCGCTTACCATGTACCTCTTGAAACAAGGTGCAGGTTCATACAAATTGAGTAACTTAACTAATAACTATGCCTAGGGACTGCAATATATCCAAGGTAATGCTGAAACTCAATCTTCAATAATCATATGAAAATCATAACTCACTTGAAGTTGTATCCGCTTCCAGGCTGCAACACCTCTGGAGCCATCCTGGAAAAGCAATATATATAGGTAATCATAATATCAAATACATCTTCCATAAGAATCCAGTCTCAAAGAGAAAATACAGGACGAGATCTAGTCGTAGTGGTGTTGGACAAGAACTGATCTTACCAGCATGGAGTCCCCACAAACGTATTTCTTGCACGTTGCCTATCTCCTCTGTCAAATGTGCAAGCTGAAACGCCAAAATCAGCAAGTTTTACCACCCCATTGGTATCCAATAAAATGTTCCCAGCCTGTAAAAATATACAGCAAGTTCACTTAGATGTCCTCAAAATGGGAGATAAAGCATATAACCAGCCTTAATATTAAGCAAAATAGAGTAATGTGATTCACCTTCACATCACGATGAATGTGTCCATGCTTATGGAGATAATCCAAAGCCTTGAGTGTTTCTTTCAGGACTGAACAGATGGCAGGCTCCTCAAGTCCATCAGGGTAAGCTATCTTCATGAGGTGTAGACAAGAACCTTCAGCCATAAAGGGCATAACAACCCATAGATTCCGCTCCACTACAAATGAACAATATGATTTTACAACATTAGGATGATCTATCAGGCTCATCATTTGCGCTTCCCTCCTTATGTCATCCTGCAAAAGAAACTAAACTAATTACTAAGTGAACCACAAAGTACGATATTGATGACAATAGAAAATTCAATAGTCTATCAAATCATCCATCATTGGAACAGCTTTTAGATGCCTATTCATTGACTCTAGAGTCTACATAGGTTCACTGATCAAATCATCACTGTTGAACAAACTTTCCACTTATTATCAAAGATTTTCTTTGGAAAAAAAAAGAGAGAGGGAGAGACAATTGAACCTTCTGGTTTTCCTTGAAATTTGTTTGATCTACCACCTATGTAGTTTGGCCTAACTTTTCTCTACAGTAATAGATTGGTCCTGTTCAAGGACAGGTTTAATAATGAGATAATAGCAGATTCAGTCCAAAATAAAGATCTTAATTATTTTGCAGGTTTGGTAACCAGCAGATTGGAGCAGCAGTTTGGCCAAAAAATGGAAAGGTTTGAATTATTAACGCTGGTATTATGAGTGTTTTCAAAAGAGCAGATTGAATCAACATGTCTGATGCAGAAGCATCCTTGTTTTACCTTCCAAAAATTTTTCTTGGATGTGCTTAATTATGTTCTTGAGATTCTTAATTATTAACTATTCTCTACAGTACTATATTAAAAGTATTTCTTCAATTTACAACGCTTTCTTGAAGTTTTGCCATGAAATAAGGAATTTTCTTACCATGGAAAGAGCCAAACGGATCCTTAAGGATGTGCTAATGATGATGACATGTCAATCATGATTATGTGGCAGCAAGGAGGGTCCAATTCAGCCATGACACGTGGCAACTTGAGTTAAAACCCTGGAGGATGCTAAATGAGGGTTTTATGTCATTTTATGTAACCTTAGCATTCAATTATAATTGGTTGGCTAATGTCATGTTAATTAGCTTAATTACAGGTGTACTTAGCTGGAATTAAAGAATCAACAGTTTTTTGTAACATGTGGCAAGTTGTTGCATGGTCATTTGTTGTTATTAGGGTTATTTGGTGGTTGTTACAAGGGGTTCTAATATGACCTACGAATTTTGTAACTAACTCAGAGTTGTTAGCTGATTTTGGTGTGGATTATATGCCTATATATGGCATAAATTTGACCCTATGATGCATGTAGATTTGATTCAGTAATGAATAAGAGCACTATGTGAGTGTTTTCTCCCAATTTCAAATATCTTTGTGAGTTTGAAGTTGTGAAGATATTTGAAAATTCTGTGTGTTTTGCATATGATTAATTCCCTGGTTTGAAGGTTTTCTATGAAAGTTCCTTCATCCACATCCCCTTCCAAATTCATTTTTGGTATTCATTCTATTCAAAATCCTATTTGAATCCATCTCTTCGATTTGAATTCATATGAGTTTGAATGAGTGGTAGAATATCCATATCAAAGTCCCTATATTACTATTATATAATTTCTTACATTGGTCATTAGCTCTCCCAAATTCAAAAGTTAATAATATATTATATTAATTTGTTTAATACTAAAAGAGAAGGCTCATGCATTTTAAATTTTCAAACCAATCGCATTTATATCAATTGTTTGAAGAGAAAAGACTATTTTTCATAAAAATGTGATAAGCTTAACAAATATAAGAATATCTTTTTTTCTTAAACAATGTATCTATACTAAAAATATCATATATTTGATTTATAGACTTATTAAACAAGAAAAATCTAATACTAATTTTTAAAAATTCAATAAATTAATAAATTATATTGATGCCCTCTCATAATCAAATAGCTAATGACTTTTACCAGCCATGTTTGCACAAACAACTGAAATCTGCTATTCTGCATTTGATCATTGCCAAATCGGGCCAGTATCTCATTAATGTAAAACTAAAAATTACATGAGGAATGAAAAATAATGACATCCATCTAATGTTGAATAAGAACTCCACTGTAGTGAAAATGACAAAATATTGTGTGAACAACTCACACTGCTTATTTAATACATCGTATTGGAAGGTTAGAAATGACAGATTTGATAAAGATAACCTCTCCTATACATATTCCAACAACTGAAACCTCCGTCAGCAAAAAAAGAGGGGCGGGAGAACTGGAACACCATCACATGATGCAAAACTCATACATGTTGGCATCGAATGCAATGCAAGCGCCCTTCAACAAGTTTCTTGATACACAAATCGAAAGAAGAATACCATATACTCTAATCTAATCTGGACCATATGCTACAAGTGCATTCAATCCTCACCAACAAATACAAATACAATGGTATATTAGTATATGATTATCCCTGGTCAATCTTCTAAATTAAACTCTTTTGAGAAAGAGGTCAGGATTTCTTCAACTATTATTGGTCTAATTGATCAAAATGTTGGGGGGGGGGGGGTTCTCTCTCTTTAGAGTCCAATAATCTGTATGCTACTACTGCTTCAAGCACCTCGAAGCAACTGAATAGACAGAACAGAAGAACACAATGAGAGTAGCCATCATGTTGAAACAAGCCACAAGATAATAAAAATTGTAAAGTTTCTTACTTTCCTCCTTTTCTTCGTTGTGCTTGGATCAGCATCACAAGCAATTAGCACACAAACCCACTCATCTGTCATTTTCAATAAAACAAATCCTAGCATTAAAAGTTGTAGTCGGATGGATGTTATATAACCTGTATTATCGAATAATCTCATCACTCTCTATTCAATTGACCATTCAAGCCACTAAACTGACCCTCCACCGAGACAAGTGTGTCTGGTCAGAAGTGATTAATCTTATGATGGGGTTGAGTCAGATATTTAGCCGTATATAAGTTCATAATCTGATCAATTGTATCAGCGAACAAAATTAAAAACCCACTTTCTCAAATACACCATAAGCTTTCGATGGCTTTGAACGATATCTATTCAAATAAAACCAACTCTAATTGGATCGATTGAAGGAAAAAATACAAAGAGGCAAAGCATATGTAAATAGAAATTTCGTTGCTCCAACTTAAGTGAAATAATGAGTCCAGATATAATTCCGATCCACGTGATTGACGCCACAAACACGGGATTTCAAGCAGTCAGTTTACAAAACACATTAAGCACAAACTTCTAACACCAATAATTGCATAAAAGAATTATATGATGCCGAAACTAACCAGATTGCTATTACATCGATCGAGATCCAAACACTTGACAGCAACGATTTCATTGAACGGGAGATAGATCGCTCTGTACACTGTCGCACTTGCGCCATATCCAACTTCTTCAAGAAGCCTATAATCGCTTGAATTCACGGAGTAGGTCTGCTTATCGTTTCCCGTCCGTCCCATAGCCTTACAAAGCTTGGTCCTCCCCGTAAACCAGTAAAAGATATCGGAGAAACGACTGAATCAACAAGCCCAATGACACTCCACCTTGCTTTTTCTGTCCTTTCTCTCTTCTAGGGATACAAGCTAGCAATTGACCCGAGGGTTCGGGCCAGTCGGATTGTCCGTCCGGGTTCGAGGAAAATTTTGGATTTCGAATTCCAAAATCTTTTCAGGAATTTATTCGGTTTATATATATATATATAGGATTAATCTAAAATTCGCTAATAGGCCATTTGACAAGTAGAAATGAGAGTTTAGGAGTTAAATGTTGGAAATGTTGCAACGAAAATAGTTTATAAATAAATAAATAAATATTTGATGTGAGTAATAAAATAGAAATAAAGTAATTAATTTTATTTAATAGTCATTCAAAATGATATTATTATAGACATATAGGTATTGTTTAATACTTATAATGCCACGCAATGAGGGAATAAAACCTCTTAAAAATTTATTGGCTAAGAATTGAATAGTTAAGTATGTTATATATTGTTGTTTGGTATATATGAACAAAGTAGGTGACGGGATTATTTTTTTATATTATTTTGTGAGAGAAAAATAAAATTAAGAGAGAAAGTACAACTTATTGAAGTGTCCTTCGGTAAATAGTTTTTTTACAAAATAAATAAGAGATAAGTCGGAGGAAAGTATAATCTACTTTTCACTTTTTTAGGTTTTTTATACCAAATAAAAATTATTTTATCACTTCTTAGGTAATGTTCATTACTCTTTTAACTTGCTCCACAATTGTTACACCTTATTACTACATATGAAAGGTGTGGTCTACTATTGGTCAAGGCAGTGGACTCAGGATAAGACACAACTTTTGTGAAGGGTTTTTTATCTCAATTTCCAGAGGTAGAAGTAGAAGGGTTGTAACAACTCAATTCTATTCTAGTTTTTGTGTTGTTGCTTTCTATGAAATTTGGAAATCTAAAAATAGTTGTATCTCTTTTAATAAACCTTGGGATTTGAAAGGGGTAGCTCTTAGGATTGCTTTGACAATGTCTTTTCTTTGTCTCCACTCTAATAGGAGGGATAAGTTTGGTAGTTTGATTGGGATGGTAGATAAATTCTACAACATCATTTGTAACATCTGATTTCTGATATAAATCATTTCTTTTAAAAAAAAGGTGACATTTTTATAATTTTATTAAAGTTTGTTTCAAATATAATAAAAAAATGATTTAGAAAACACACATCTTTCATGAATCAGTACAAATCTTTTATAGTAAAATACACATTACTCCTAGACAATATAGTGGACATAATAGCATTTTCATTAATTTATTGGACTTTATTTTAAAATAATACACATCTTATTCAATTAAATATACATATTTTGAATATCAATATATATGTATGTATGTATGTATGTATGTATGTATGTATGTATCCTGGTTTGAATATACATATTATCTAATATAATACACATTTTATCCAACAAAATACACATATTTTCAATGATAGATACAAATAGATAAAGAATATGTATTTTTATCACACAAAATGTACATTTTTTTTTTGTCAAAACTTGCTATATATATAAATTCAACCAAAGTATATTATCTGTATATTGACAGTCCTAGGTATGACAGACCCATACCTTAGGCTCTCACTTATATATCTTAGCTTAGCAAATTTTACTTAGAATCCGCCCCTTCTTTTTCGTAGCAAGATGCATTACTCTAATCCTGACATTAGCCTTAATCCACTTAGCTGTGCAGGAAATTGTATTACAATTTGAAGTGTGCATGAGAAGGTTTCTTTCTCTCCAAATGTGATAAATCAATGCTGCTAGAACAGTAATGAGAATTGCTTCGTCCATCTTCCACCCACGTCGAGATTGGATCCAATGTATCCATTCCGCATAAGGCTTTGGCCATAAGTTGCTACAGATCCACTCTTGAATGTCATCACAGAGGTTCCTGATGAAATTACATTCAAAGAAAATGTGCTCATTGGATTCAACATGCTGTTCACATAACACACATGTGGGGGATGCCTCTCCCACTCCAAAACTTAGGATTCTGTCTTTCGTGAGCAATTTCCTATGCAGCACTAACCACAAAAAGAAGGCATGGCAAGGGTGGATCATTTTTTTCCATATAGCTTTATGGGCTTGAGATACTTCCCGCTCTCCAATCAATTTGAGATAGGCCTGCTTAATGCTGTATATAGGCTTTCCCATATTAACCGAGAGACATTGTGGATATTTTTGGTAGATTTTAATAAGTCTTTTCCAATACCAGCAAGAATCCAAAAGGGGTGAGTACTCTTCCAATTGCCTGACCTTCAGGTAGATGTGGTGGATCCATCTTACCCAGAGACATTCTTGGTTATGAGTGATAGCCCAGGGGTATTTAGCTAAGGCAGCAATATTCCAGAATTTATAGCTCCTGAATCCAAGTCCCCCAAAATTCTTAGGGAGACAAATAGTGTTCCAAGCTACCAAGGGAATACAGGACCGTTCAGCAGATTGCCCCCATAAGAAGTTGTTGCAGATCTGGTTGATCCTGTTGATAACAGCCTGAGGAATCATAAAGATAGAGACCCAATATACATGGATGGAGAATAAAACAGAATTAATCAATTGAGCTCGACCAGCATAAGACAAGTGTTGAGAGGACCAAGTTTATATCTTTGCTGTCATTTTGTCCACTAGGAATTGGCAGTCCAGCTTTGACCACTTATGAGAGGAGATGGGCATACCAAGATATTTCATGGGAAATGAGCCTGCGCTAAATCCAGTGATATCCATGATAGTACGCTTGACTTCATCACTAGAACCTACAATAAAGATCTATGATTTCACCAAGTTAGGAGTGAGACCCGTAACATGTGAGAAGTGGTTAAACATCCCCATGAGTGTCCTGACAGAATCAACATCAGCTTTGCAGAAGAGCATCAGATCATCAGCAAATAAAAGATTAACAATATTTAGCCTGCGACATAGGGGGTGATGTTTGAAAGCCATAGTAGATGACATGTGTTTGAGAATTCTTGTCAGATACTCCATTACCAGAACAAAGAGCATAGGAGAGATCGGATCACCCTGTCTAATACCCTTTTCTCCTTTGAGGTAGCCATGGAGTCGGCCATTGATGGAAAGGAGATATCTTGGCGTGGTCACACATCCCATTATCCAGTTTTTAAATTCCAGTGGAAAGTTTAGAGCTGTGAGCATTTGAGTAATGAATCTCCAGCTTACTATGTCGTAAGCTTTTTGAAGGTCAATCCGAAACCTGTTTCCTATTATACAACTGAATAAGTCTTGGGTAATAAGGATGTTGTGTCCAATGTATCTACCTCCAACAAAGGCACCCTGGTTCTCATCTACTATCTTGGGGAGAACTGATCTGAGTCTCGAGCATATCATTTTTGAGATTACCTTATAAAGAGTATTACATCATGCAATAGGTCTGTAATCCTTAAGGGAACAAGCATCAGTCCTTTTAGGAATCAAAGCAATGATAGTTTCATTTAGTTGAACAGGGAGAGTACCATATTTGAAGAATTGTAAGATGGACTTACATATATCATCTCTAATGATGTGCCATGCCGCTTTGTAGAATCCACTGTTGAACCCATCTAGCCGAGGACTCTTCATTGTAGGAATACTCCAAAGTGCATTTTTCACATCCTTGGGAGTAAAAGGTCTAGTCAGCTGAATTTGATCATCTAGAGTGAGGATATGTCCCATCTAGATAGCAGCCTAGTCAATGTCACCATAGGAATCAGCAAGGGTGCCAAGGAGTTGTCGATAAAAGTCTTTGAAGACCTCAGCAACTTGGTTCGGCTCTGAAACCCATCTACCATCCGGTGCCATAATAGTGTGGATTGTATTATGAGCTCTTCTTTTCTTGATGACTGAGTGATAATACTTGGTGTTATCATCCCCCATAGTGAGCCAATCGACCTTACTCTTCTTCTTGAGGAGGCTAGTTAGGTCATGAAGGCATTTGCGATATTCATCTAGATACTGCTTCTCTTCCATCTATAGCTTTGTGTCTTGAAGGGATCCATGGAGGAGTCTTTGACATTTTTCAAGTTGGTCTTTCACCTTGGCAACTCGCAATTGGTTGTCTCCATAGCAGGTTCTATTTAGAATATGGAACTTCTTTTGCAGGTTTTTCTATCTTTTCATGACCCCCCTTAGAGAGGGAGAGTTTGAGGAGGTCTCCATCCATCCATCCAGCACAATATTCTGAAAGCTGGGGTGAGCCGCCCACATGTCAAAAAATTTAAACGGTTTTGTGCCAACCCTGGGTGTGTCCTGGAAGGAAATGACAGTAGGAGAGTGGTCGGATGTCAGTTCGGGGAGATACTGCACATAGGAGTTCTGAAAGGAGTCATTCCAGAGCTCATTTATGAGAGTCCAGTCCAATTTTGAGAAGACCCGGTTCTCTCCTGGTTCTTTATTACACCAAGTGAAATGTGGTATGTATCTCTTCATTTCAACCAGTTCACAGTCCTTAATGCAAGTTTCAAAATTTCAGGTTTCAGCATATGTAACAGGGGTACCTCCAACTCTGTCATCTGCTATAAGAACACAATTAAAATCCCCAGACAGAAACCAAGGAGAGCTTATCTGTGTAGCAATCTGCAGAATGGAGGACCATAACTCACTGTTGTCTTGACCTCGATTGAATCCATAGACAAACGTAGCTAGGAAATGTTGTTGGGATGCAAGGTGAGTAACATGGCAGTGAATAAACTGAGCAGACATGGAGATGCATTGAATGTCAAAAATACTTGGCTTCCACACAACCCAGATTCTGCCTCGACCATCATTATTCAGGTTGTGGATTAGCTTCCAATCAGGGAACACTATGTTTTTTATACCATCCACTTTATTACTCCTCACTTTAGTTTCAATAAGAGCCATCAAACTTATGCCATGCATCTTATAGAAGTGAGAGACCTCACTCTGTTTTGAGGGCCCATTGAACCCTCTTATATTCCATACACATATATTATCCATATTCCTCTAGGTGAGGAATGATTGGAGCAGCATGTGCAGACTCATCCTTTGCCACTTTCCTTATGATAGGATCACTGTCATTTTGCAGGAGATCATAAGGGTTCTTATCTGTATACTCATGAAGAGTAGAGGCTTTGTTACCTCAACAGCTCCTCTTAGGAGATGACCATTGCATTGGCTGAGTCTTAGTTAGCTCTTGATGATCTGCAGCAGCTGAGCTTTCACCATTTCCTTCCTGCAGGCTCAGATGAGGGTGTTGGGCTGGTGCATTTGCCACCTTGCCCTGTGCACTATCACTTGGAGCCTCTTTATTTACTCCTTCAGGCATCTCCTTATCACAACAAGGATTGTTTTTTCCTTCCTGTGTATTAACAATTTGCTGCCCGTTGTTTTTTGACCCTGCACAGCTTTGGGGACCCATTTCTCGATGTGTTTTTTCCTGCATTCAGTCTCAGCATGTCCAAATTTAGCACAATAATCACATTTAATAGGTCTCCATTCATAGTGTATATTCTGATTGAGTAGAACTCCCTTCTCATTTACAAAACGTATTGTTTCAACAAGGTCATTTGTAATGTCAACCTCCACCAAAGCCCTGGCATAGCTTACATTGGATTTTTCTTGGGTGATTATGTCTACCATAATAGGTATGTCTACCAAGCTGACTATTTTACTCAGGGTATGAGCTCCCTAATATTTTAGGTTTAGATTAGGTAGACAAATCTATATGGGAACCGAAGACACTTCTACCTGATTGTCTTGACAATTTTCATTCCACAGCCTCACAATGAGTGTTTCTTATCAAAGTGATAGATCCCATTCTTTAAAATTGTGTCTCGATATTCAGCAAAGGCAAATTTAACTATTGTTAATCCATTTGATAATTGAACCACTTTAACAATTTGTTGATTGCCCCAAATTCTTCTCAGAAATCCACTGAGAACACTGAATAGGGGTCGAGCCCCTAACACATAACAGACCACAGAATTTTGCCAGTAATCAATTTCATCTTGGACATCATCTTCTATTATGTGGCAGAGTTTCTTACCTTTATCTTCGTCGGGAGGAATGAAATCCAACGAAAATCCATCAGTTCTCAATTTCGTGACATCAAATCGTGACCAAGGGTTCTCTGCAGTCATCATTATGGGATGGGGATTAGCTACATCCTTGTTCGCCTTTGATTGGGAAGAGTTGTCTGAGACCCCCTTAGGGCTCGTCACAGTCGACTTTTCTTTGTTCGCGTTCTCCTGCTGAGTCGCGTCTAGCTCTGTCGTAGAATTGTTAATCGGTTGTAGTAGTTCATTACCGACCGGTGGTTGGGGGCTAACTAGAGCCTGCGGCACCCTTCTGGTCGGTGGTTTGCCGCACTTCCTCATCTGGGAGGCGAGAGAGAACCGAAACGAGAGGGCCAACAATCCTAGGGTTAGTTACAAAATATACATTTTTATATTAAAAGATATATGAAATATCCCAAAATTAAGGATTTATTAGAAAAATTAATTAAATAAATTATTTTATTAAAATAAGAGGGAGTAATTAAGGTAAAATAAGAGGAAATTAATAAATAATTTAATTGAAAAAGAATTAGGGTGTTTTGCTAATTAAAATGAAATTTAAGAAAAATATTTTAAAAATCCTAAATTAACCTAAAAATAAAATTTAATTATTATTTTATTAAAATATTATTATTTTTAAATATCCCAAAATACTAAAATATTTTAAATACCCAACCCACCTTTTTTCCTTTTTTCCTTTTTCTTTTTTTTCCCTCTCTTTTCTTTTCTTTCCTTTCCTTCCTCTCCTTTTTCTTTTTCTCTCCTCCATTCTCTTTCCCTGATCTAGGCCAGCCTACCCCGCAGCCTAGACTTCCCCTCTCCTCTCGTGTGGCCCAGGCCTGCCGTCCCCTTCCCTTTTCGCTCGCCAGCCGACCGGGCAGGTCCGGTTTCCTTCTTTTTTTTCTTTTCTCCTTGGACCGACCGATCGCCCCCTTTCTTCTTCCTTTCTTCTTCTCCCCCGACCCTCTCTCTCCTTGATGCCCAACCCTTCCACTTCCCAGCGCAAGCACGTGGCCTCTACGACACCGCATGCCGGTTTGCCGCCCCTATCCTCTTCTCTGTCACTCCCTCTCTCTCCTCCACCCAATCATGACCTCTCTCTCTCCTTACGCGTGCCTCTCTCCCCCTTACTTTTTCCCTTCCCGATCTACCAAACCTACAAAAATGATAGGCCTACTCCAGCTATAAAGCAGTCGGCCGACAACCTGCACGCATGACGCTGACCTTCCCTCTTCCCCCTATGTTATTCCCCCTCATCCTTGGCTATAAATACCCCTCAACCAATCCCATTCAACTATTTTTTCTCTCAACCTAGAAATCCTCACCTCTTGTCACTGTCGTCCAGCACCAATGCCTAAACCACTACCCAAATTACTCGCTACACGGCCCTCCACGGAGCCACACCCCTCACCACCCTCAATCCTCCCTGCACAAGGCGCCTTGGCTGTGCAAAGTTGGCCATTCGACCAACCTTAACCCAGCCACCGCCGCCCTTTGCGCCGCCACTCCTACTGCAACCACCACTCCCTCTACCCTTCAAAATCACCATTAGACCCTCCCCTACCTTCCCCTATCTCCCTCTACTCCTCCCTTCCTCCCTCTCCACCACTCTCGGCCACCACACCGCCGCCGCCTTTGGTTGTGCCACCATCACCACTCTAACCCCCTCCACCTAGGCATCCTCCACCACCTCAAATTCCCCTCTCCTACCTTAAACACCCCATGTAATCCCCCAAAATTTTTAAAAACCTATAATTTAATAAATAAATTTTATTTGAAATAAATTAGCTTTTAAAATTATTTAGTTTAATTATTTTATGGATTTTTGAGTATATAAATTTGGATAGGAGTATTTAATAAATTAAAAATAAATATTTTGTTATTTTATCATATTATTATTATTTAAATAATTATCCAAACTAATATTTTTCTAAAATTATCCTTTTTGAACCAATATATTAAATTATATTGAATTAAATTATTAAATTAAATAATTTATCAAAAATATTACATTTTATTATTTTATAAATTAAATTAAATTATTTTCCCTATTTTTTATTTCCCCTTTTCCCTTTTTCCTTTTTCTTTCTCCCTTTTTCTCCTTTTTCTTATTTCTTTTCTTTTCCTTTTTTTTCCTCCTTCAGGCTGCCTACACCAGGCCTGCTCCCTCCTCCCCTACGCCTGGGCCTTCGGCCCACTCCTTCCCTTTCCTTCCTCTTCCTCCCCCGCATGCGTCAGCCCAGACCAACCCTCTTCCCTTTTTTTTTCTTTTCTCCCCCTACCAGGGCCGGCCCAATTCTTTTCCCATACACCCGGCTTGCCCCTCCTCTCCCCTTCCTTCTTCTTCTACCTCCAACCCCAACGTAGTGCACACCCCTCAATGCCACGCCCGGCCACCGCCTGCAACCTCTCGCTGCCACCACCTACCTCTCCCTCTCTCCCATCATTTTCTTCCCATTTTCTGACCTGGCCAACCCTACAAACCATCCCTCATACCCTGTTTTTTTCCCACTTTGTCTCCTCTCCCTACCACCCTACCACTTTCCCTGCGACCCTACCACCTCTCTGCCACCCTAAACACTGCCACCGACCGGACACCTAACCCCTCCTATCCTCTCTTTTCCTTTTCTTCTCCTCTTCATCCCTTTTTCTGCCCCATTTTTTGAGCTCCAAACCTTACCCAACCTCCCTCTTTTCCCTTTCTTCTCCTTCCTTTTTTCTCCCTATTTTGGCTATGCTGCCTCTTTAACCGCCTCACCAACCACCTGTATCACTTTCTGCACCCTTCTACTCCCGCCCTGCACCACCACAACACCGTCCAAGCCACCCTATAGCTCCTTCTTCCTCCCCTCTTCTTTTTCTCTCCATTTTTCTCCTTCTTGGCAGCCCCTTGCAACCCCACCATTCGCCGCCGTCTGGCCGCCTCTGCCGCTACCCAAACCACCAATCCACTCCCCGAAACCTCCTCTGCCACCCCCACGCCTGCTTATACCGAAACCTGCCCCCGAACCCCTTCATTTTCCCCTCCCTTTTCCTTCCTCCTTAGCCCCCTCCATCTTGACCCACCTCGGTAGCCACCTTCACGGCCTCGCTGCTGCCGTCGTTGCCACCCTTGGCCTTCGTAAACCTACCCCCGACCACCACCTACACCCTCTCTTCACTCATTCACCCTTCCCTTGCCCTAAATCCTCCCCCATCTACCTTATTTCCTAGCCTAAAGACCCCAACCCGAAAACACCCCTTCCACCCTCTTCTTTATGCAACCTTCGACCCTTCCACCCTTATGTTTGCATGTAGCTCATGCTGCATAAGTAGGATGAGTTGCTGCATTTATTGGCCCATTTTTGTTAATAATTTTAAGGTATGATAATATTTAAATTAATTATTTCAATAAGTAAAATTTATAAAGTCTTATGCTTTGATTTTCTTATTTCTAATATAATAAATATTGATATTATTTTTAGGTATTGGTTTTGCAAATCAAAGCTTGAACCTTTAACGGAAATACCAGTAAGGTTCAATTTTGCGGGAATTAAGGTAATCGTTATACCCAACTTAAACGCATGGATAAACGTATGTTAGCACATTATGATTTTTAATATGTTATTATGCTTGATATTTGTGGTTTAATATAATATATATATATTTGCTTTTATTGATTGATAAAAAGGAAAGTATGCTAGTTTATATGTCATGTGTGGAAATGTTGCTTAAGGGAGGAGTTTAATTATTAATGAAAGTATTAAGTACTTATCCATGTCATATTATGTTATTGTGATTATTTATGCATGAATAATATTATTGTGAGCCCTAAGGGCATTTTAGTAAAATTTCTTGTGCAAGAATGTGGCCTAATATGTGTGGGTGCTAATAAGTATTATATTAAAATATAATAGTTGGTGGAGTTGGATATTGTTAATGGAGTATTAATATTATTATTCCATATGGTAATGTTAATTTAATAAAAGTGTTGTAATAAAGGGGGTAAAGTGGTAATTTTGGAGGCAAAAGGGTAATATGGTAATTTTATAAGTAAAGAGGTATTAGGGTAATTTTGGGAGTAAAGGGGGTAAGAATGGTGATTTTGGAAGAGAAGGACAAAATAGTAATTTTGTAAGAAAGGGGTAAAACGGTAATTTTATAAGTAAAGGAGTATTATGGTAATTTTGGGAGTAAAGGGTAAAGTGGTAATTTTGGAATTAAAGGGGGTAATATGGTAATTTTAGAAGAGAAGGGCAAAATGGTAATTTTGTAAGAAAAGAGCAAAATGGTAATCTTGGATGTAAAAGGGTAAAATAGTAATTTGTAAGTAAAAGGGTATTATGGTAATTTTATAAGTAGAAGGGTGAAACTGTAATTTTAGAAATAAAGGGAAAAATGGTAAATTGTAAGTAAAAGGGATATTATGGTAATTTTATATGTAAAAGGATATTGTGGTAATTTTATAAATAAAAGGACATTATGGTAACTTTGGGAGTAAAAGGGCAGTAAGGGGGTAGAATGATAATTTTGTAAATAAAAGGATATTATGGTAAATTTAGGGGCAAGGGGTAACTTGGTAATTATACTAATGGTGAAGGGTAATTTGATAATTAAATTATAATTATAGAAGGGTAATTGAATAATTATGATAATAGGGAAGGGTAATTTGGTAAATTAACCAACAAAAGGGTATTATGGTAATTTTAATAATGGAGAAGGGCAATATAGTTATTATAATAATGGAGAAGGGTAAATTGATAATTATAATAATTGAGAAGGGTAAGTTGGTATTTATAATAATGGAGAAGGGTAAATTGGCAATTATGATTATGGAGAAGAGTAAATTAATAATTATAATAATAGAGAAGGATAAAATGGTAATTATAATAATTGAGAAGGGTAAAATGGTAATTACAATAATGGAGAAGGTTAATTTGGTAATTTAACCAACTAAAGGGCAAATTGGTAAGAAGGGCAATTTGGTAATTTATCCAACTAAAGGGGCAAATCGGTAATTATGATAATGGTGAAGGGTAATTTGGTAATTTAACTGATTAAAGGGGTAAATTGGTAATTATTTAACCAACCAAAGGGGCAAATCGGTAATCATGATAATGAAGAATGGTAATTTATCCAAATCAAGGGCAATTTAGTAATTATAACAAAGGATAAGGGCAATTCGGTAATCTAACTAACCAAATGGGAAATATAAGTGTAACGATTATGAAGGGTGAATGGTGATCTAAAAAGCGTAGGAGATAACTGGTAACCTAAATAGAGTAAGGGGTAATTTGGTAATTATGCAACCTAGAGGGTAATATGGTAAATTGGCAAGTAAGGAAGAGATGACTTAATAACTATACAAGTAAGGGGTAAATCAATAATTCATAGCTAACATGTTGATGGGACACTGGAGGTTCATAATAAGACTCAAGTAATACTAAATAGGAAGGTAAGAGTATTTGACGATTAGTTAGTATCACGAGAACAAATCCTAAATCAGGATTGGAGAAGATTATAATGGCCTTAATGATTTCTTTGTGTTATCTTAGATAACTGTATGAATAAGAAATGCTTAATGATATCAACATGATTGAAAGTGAATAGGCATCTAATCGTTGTACTGTACGTGATCACCTTAATTAAGACACTAATACTTACAGTTAAAGATCTCGAAATCGGGAATGGTGGCTCTTTAGGGGTCGCTACCCTAAAGACGTGGTTTAGCCCACGTTTATTCTGGTATTTGGTGGTGTGCCTTTATGCCCCAACCAAACCCTATATCTTACTGTATCTATCTCTACGAACCTATTTAGGGGGTATGCATACTTATGGATTAGGTGTCCTTGTCGATAGGGTACTGAGTAGCTTTATGCACCAGTACGACCAGGGTACCTTTGCGTCCCTGGGTTGATGGTTGAAGGGTACTAAGTAGCTTGTATGCACCGGTACGATCGGTGTACCTTTGTATCCCGGGTTCTTGATCTCCCGTCTGAGGTAAATAAATGGAATTGTTATGCCAATAAAAAAAAGAAGGAAAAACACTAATCATGAAAGTGAAAGATTAATGAGCCGGACCCAATTGAATTATGATATTGAGTACCGATCCACCAGTTATAATAGTGCCTAGGAGCATATTGCTCTGGCAGATTATTATGAGTACCGATCCACCAGATATAATAGTGGCCTAGTAGCGTGTTGTCCTAGAAGATAATTATGAGTACCAATCCACCGGATATAATAATGACACAAGAGCGTGTTGCCCTGGATGATGTTGATATATATTCCGATCCACCGGCAATAATAGTGGGGGTCCCGGGCTCAATAAAACCAGTCATGGATGTGAATAAAGTTATGGAAAATACTTATCACTTATAGTGGAACACCATGTGAGTCGAGATCAGACCGATCCACCGGCATAATAGTGGCCAGGAGCGTTTTGCCCTAGAGACCGATCCACTGGCATATAATAGTGGTTAGGTGCGTTTTGCCCTATAAGTGACCGATCCACCGACTATAATAGTGGGATTCCCGCACTCACATGAATATAAAATCTGAGAGATGATTGATTAATGATGGACTAATGGCTTAAGGCCAGAACGTATTGATTTTGCACTATGACATGACTTAAGGTCCAAAAGTATCGATTTTACATTATGACTTATTAATAATTGATGGTCTTGTTAAGTATGTGATTGTGGTGCATGTATTTATTATTATATAAGTATATAGCTTTGTTTCATGTGTTGCATTGCGGGCTTGCTTTTAAGTGTGTTTTAAAGGGTTACTTAGTACCATAGTACTGAAGGGTTCCATTTGTGGGGCCCCTACCTATTCAATGGGCAGTGTCCCTTGTAGGTTTTTTTCAGGTGCTATTCAAGTGGGTAACGGGAAAGAGCGTAAGGATTATCCGGCCTTTAGGATTTTGTTCTTCCCCTTCTAATGTCTGGTTTAAATGTAATTTGGTTCTTGTAACCACCATTGGTGGAATCTATTCTTATAAAATGTTTACTTGCACTACTCTGATTTAAAAAATGGTTTGAATTTCAAACAATTGATATTTTGTTCTTTAGCCTTAGCAATTGGTACTGGAACGGTATAAGTGAACCGGTCTGGTACTAAGTGTGTCGGTAATATCCCTGAAATTCACAGTTTTGTAATTTGCTTCCGCTAATCTTTTAATAAAACGAAAATTTTAAGTAGTGAATTTTAGGGGGTGTTACACCCCACTTTCCAATTTTTTTCCTCTTTCCCCACTGCCGGTGCCACCGGTCACCACCAATTCTAGGTGGTACCCTAACCCTTAAAACCCTAGCTGTAATGTCTTTAGCCCTTTTTACTTATTTTATGTTATTATCCTCATTATTGTTGTTGTTGTTGTTGTTGTTGTTAATATTGCTATTATTATTATTATTATTATTATTATTATTATTATTATTATTATTATTATTATTATTATTATTATTATTTTATGACTATTATTTTTATTATTATTAAGTGTAGCCTCGAGATATTTATCCCATTATTATTAAGGGGTTGAAACCCTAACTTTAACTATTATTATAATTATCCTTATTTTTATTAATATTAATATTAATATTAATATTAATATTATTATTATTATTATTATAAGTGCTAGTCTTAGTATATTACTATTATTACTTTTGTGAAAATTTGAAATCATACATGTAATCCCCCATAATTTTGAATAATAATAATAATAATAATACAAAGTCGGCAACAATATATAAGATATATAAAGGAACTTATATATATGTGTATTATTTGAATGATAACACTAAGTTTCCGATAGTTATAATAGTTAAATGATAAATATTTAAATTATAGTATTTTATTACGTATATACATAGCAAGTAAATAATAGGTTGCTAATAGAGTTTAATTAAGCAATGGTGTTATATGATATAGTTAATGGGCTAATAGTAAATGGACACTTTTAATTAATTAACCACTTCTAAAATTTTCTAAAGATAAGTTACCTTCTTCTGTAACCCAAGCAGCCTCTCATTATTATAAATACATAGTTAGCTTCTTGTAAGTCGTGTAATAGCCACATATAAGGAAAAAAATAACAACGAAAAAGAGTGGTTTTATACAAAGTAACCATCCATTCCTCTGATCTGATTGGTGAAAGTAACCTACATACTCTTATTTTTCTTACTATTTAGTACCTATGTTCTGATTTCGTTGGTTAAGACTTCCAATTCTTTTTACGGTATGTTACTTTTAGTTTATTATTATTATAACATCTGCGAATTTGAGTACATATGACATACATGAAATAATTTCGGATTGATGAATTGTTGACATTAAAATATTAGTTATATAAAGTCTTATATAGTATACTTATCACGTCATTAGGCCAAGGAATCAAATATGTATATATGCAATATATAGTATACTTATCCGGATTGATGTGGGAAAATTTCTACAGCACGCTTAGGCTCATAGTTCCATAACATGGTTAGTGGATGCAAAGTTCTTGTAAGTATCGTAGTAGGCCATTCATAACTCTCTATTAATAGGTAAGTTTGGAAGCAAATTTGGTTATTCATTAGCATAGACCGACATCTTTTCGGTTAATTCTTGGTAACGATAATGATGAATATACTATAAAAGGGTGATAATTAAATACTAGTTAGTACAATAACATATTTAATCATTTCCTCATTTTTATATATAACAAATAAAGATCTAGGATAAATAAGTTGGTAACATTACTAGTAGATTAATTCTAACACAGGGTCGATTTATCAATTTATTCAATCAAAACCAGTTGTTAGTACTTGTCTATATATATATATATATTTTGAGTAATCATATAATTACATAATTATTTTAGGAGTTGGGGTTTATATATAAACATTAGGAAGTAAGCTAAAAGATTGGTAAATGTAAGTGCAACACCCCCAAATTTACTACTGAAAAATTTTGTTTAATTTCAAAGAGATTAACGGAAACGAAAAGATAAAACTGTAAATTCGGGGGCATTACCGCCACACTTAGTACCAGATCGGTTCACTCCTATCGTCCCGGTACTAAGTGCTAAGGCTAAACCAGATTAACCATCAAGTACGAGTTAATAATAAAACACAGTTATAAGTAAAAACACGTGTCATACAAATTCAGAGTGCGGAAAGTCAAAAGTACAATCCAAAGGTACAATTTTAAGATTCCAAAAGTTTGAAACATCATACATCAGAAACAGACTAACTTTAAAGGCATAAGAAAGATAAAGTGAACGATAGACTCCGGCCACGTCCCTCTCAACCCCCAAGCTAGGTTTGGACTCAACTCTCGGTCCCGCCCGATGCCTCATAAGCGTCGTAGGCATCGAATATAGAATCACCTACCTGCACTAAGTCAGAGGGGTCTTCTGCTCGTAGGAATGACCAGCACCCATGAAACGGGTGGTCAGTACGCTTCGTACTGAGCAAGGTAACCTAATAACTAAGGCCAAACATACAAGGTACACAATACATTCATGATCATATAGGCACATAAAACAATACAGATAGTGAGGCCGATTATGCTCCAGTTAGACTTATCCTTTTAATCTCTTAATAACGTACTCAATTTCACACATACTCATTATTAATCCACGTGAGTGCGGAAGCCCCACTATTATAGCTAGTGGATCGGAGATATGAATAGGGCAGAACGCTCCTAACCACTATTATTTACCGGTGGATCGGTCTCCAGGGCAAAACGCTCCTGGCCACTATTATTTGCCGGTGGACTGGTCTGGCTCTGACTCACATGGTATTCCACTATAAGTATTAGTGCATTTCCCATGTCTTAGTTTTATTACGTTTGGTTTGTTGAGCACGGAGTCCCCCCACTATTATAGCCGGTGGACCAAAATCATACAGGGCAACACGCTCTTGGCCACTATTATTCGTTGGTGGATCGGTCTCCAGGGCACCCCAGCTCTTGGCCACTATTATTTGCCGGTGGACCGGTTTGGGCCCGACTCAACAATCTTTCTCTTTAAGTGATTAGTATTTTATTGTATCTTTTTCAACGGATTCCACCTTAGACATGCATGGCTAACTTCAGCTATACTTATCCTCCCAAGAGGGTCCGTCTCATATCTTAAGACCTCTGCGCCTCCTAACTCACCCGACATCCTTCCCTTAACCAGCTTATTCACTTCGGGAACCCGTCTCCTAAGTGTATGGGTCTAGTCCCACCACCTTATACCCCAAAGTCCACTCAACACCTTCCCTTAGGGTTTTCTCCAGAAACCCTAACTTGGGCCTATGTGGCCCACCCTTTTCTGCCTCGTACAACCCAGACTCATTCTAACACCCCTACACATCAGGACCATTCGATTCCACCCTCACTTCATGTCTCACTCATTTTCACTTATTTTTATTATTCTCTCTCTTTTTTTTCTTCTGTCCCCTACCCAAATTAGGGTCCCCTCTAAACTCTAGCCTAGTTTCCTACGCACCCTTATTTTGGTCCACATACTATTTTTCGCTCAAAGCCCCCAAACACCCAAACGACACTTCTCTTACCTTCCACATGCCCCAAGGCATCTTTTCGTACGTAAGGTTCGCCCCCATGCGGACCTTAACTACCCCATGCAAACCTTAGTTCCTCCTATTCCCATCACTAGCCAACTTACTTCCCCTTGATTATCTTTCTTTCCAATTTTTCTTTTTCATGCCCCCAACCACATCACCACATCAAATACCCTAGCATGCATGTCCTAAGGCCACATCATATCACAAACTTGCAGCACATCCACATTAATACATAACAAAAGTGATCACATAGACGTACCTCAAATCCAAGCTGCGCTACACGTAAAACATGTAAGATAATAACATGTAAAACACGACATATAATCATACGAGGCATCCAAGGCAAGTAGATCACATATCACACAAGCGGCCTTAGTTATACCCTTACTTAAATCGGCGCCAGGCTTGGAGCACGCTCCTACGCCTCCTAGAAGTTTTCACTCGATTCACCTATAAGAGGGAAATACTATAGGTTAATCTCCCCTATTGAAATTACCAAAATTCCTATCTTACCCCTATCATGGCCTAACACTAAGGCTAATATTAATAATTAGTAGTTTATAAATAAAAAGGGTAGGGTTATTATTATTCTCAAGATAGTTAATCGATTCCCCACTAATCAAAGTAAGTCTTGGTATATTCACAGTACTAAGGTAAGGGTTCCAATATTACCAGTAATAGTGTTTTTAATAATACTAATAATATTACCAGTAATAGTGTTTTTAATAATACTAATAATAATAAGAATACTAATAATAATGATAGTAGTAATGATAATAATGATGATAATAGTAATCAAAATCATAGTAGTAGTAGTAGTAACAATAATAACAATAATGCTAATATTAACAACGATAATAAGGTTAATAATACTAATAGTAGTAGTAGTGAAAATAGTGATAATAATAATAATAATAATAATAATAGTGACAATATAAATCATAATAAGAATACTAAAATAATAATGCTAAATAATAATAATGATAATAATAAGAATAATAACGATGGTGATAATGGTTAAAGTAATAAATATAGTAAACATAACGATAATAGTAATAATAATAATAATAATAATAATAATTTTGATAGTAATAATAATAATAATAATAATAATAATAATAATAATAATAATAATAATAATAATAATAATAATAATAATAATAATAATAATAATAATAAGAGTAAGAACAACAATCATAATAACAATAACCACCATAACCATGATAATAATAATAACGATAATAATAATAATAATAATAGTAATAATATTAATAGTAGTAGGAATACTAAAATAACGACAATAATAAAGATAATAACGATGTTAGTCATAGTTAGAGTAATAAACATGATAATGCTAATAATAATAATAATAATAATAATAATAATGGTAATAATAATAATAATAATAATAATAATAATAACATAGTAAGGTTTTAGTATTAATTAATACCATTAATTAGAGGTTCTTAGGGATAAATGTTAGGACCTAATAGTAATAATAGTGGTAGTAATAATTAGTAATTATAATGATAGTAATAATGATAATAATGTTAATAATAATCATAATAACACTAATAATAATAGTTAATAATATTAAAATTATTAACACTTTTATTATTCAAGGTTTAGGGTTCAAGAAGTTGGGGGCAACCTGGCTGGGTGGTGGTGGCGGCGGCGGCGGCGGCGGCGGCGGTGGAGGAAGGAAGAAATGGGAGAGGTGGATGTGGAGGCTAGGGGAGAGGGAAGTAGGGGAAAATGGAGGTGTAGGGTGGTAGGGTAGGATCCTCTGGTTGTTTTGGGGGGTAGGGGTGGTGCTGCAGGTGGCGGTATACGCGGCACTGGCGACGCAAATGTGGCGTGGAAGGTCAAATGGGTTGTTCAGGGAGGCAATTTCCCACGGTTGGGGCGGCTCGTGTAGGGCTAGGCAGGGAAAGCTGGTGGCTTGGTTGTGTAGAGGGCGGTGCAGGGAGAATTTCGGTGGCTGGGGCAGGCGGCAGAGGTGGCCGACGGTGGAGGAAGGGCTGACTGAAATGGAGGTGGCGCGCGACGGAATTTTTTGGGTTCCAAATTTTTGAACCCGATTATGGCGGCTCTTGGGGCTATTTATAGGCCAATCGGGAAGGAAAACGACAAGGACACATGGCAAGGTAGAGGGTAGGGTTATGGGGGCTTTTGTCCGGCGAGAATGGCCGGCGTAGGGTAGGTTGTGATTTGTCGGGAAGGGAGAGAAATTGCGTGTGAGAGAGGGAGTAATGGCCTGGTCAAATTTGCAGGGGAGACAACGAGGAGGAGAGGGGAGGAATGGCCGGTGCAGTGGGTGTGGAAGCTGCAGGCTTTTTCCAACGAGATTTTCGGTGGCAGGGCTTCGAGCTGGAGGTTGAAGATGATAGGTTGGACCGACGGTCCAGGGGAAAAGAAAGAATGAGAGAAAAGGAGGCCTGAACCGGCTGGGAGAAAGGGGGAAGTAGCGCGGGAGGCTGGGCCGCGCAAGGGAGGGAGGCTGGGTCAGCAGGTTGGCCCAAGTCAGGGAGGAAGAAAAATAAAGAAGAGAAGGAAAGGAAAGAAAAGGAAAAAGAGGGGAAAAAGGAGAAAAAGCAAAAGAAAAAAGAAGGGAAAAATGGTGGTTGGCTTAATTAGTATAATTTGGGTAATTTGGGGTATTTTAATAAAACATAAATATTAATATAATAATTAAATTCTCTTTTTAAATTAATTTAGGGATTTTTGGAAGAATTTCCTTAAGTTCCATTTTAATTAACAAAACACTCTAATTTTCTCGAATTATTTTATTTATAAAGTTTATATTAATTTGAAACTATTTTATCATTCTTATTTTAAATAAAATAATTTATTTAATTAATTTCCAAAATAAAATCCTTAATTAGCTTAAAGTACCAAAATTCCTCCTATTTAAAACACTTATAGATTTCTTCTTGATTCGCCCTAATTAATTTCCTTTTATCGAATACAAGTAGTTTATTTAATTAATTTCCTAATAATCCCTTATTTGGCCATGATTTCCTAAATTAGGGTTTTGGGGTATTTCAGTGAGAATTTTGATAAGTTGGATCTAAGCCATTTATAATATATTTACTTAATATATTTCGTATCGGTGTAAACTATAGGTCTAGCAACTAGTGAGAATTTGTGATCAGATCGCATTCTAGGTGACATTACTTTCAACCTTTATATGTAGATATATATGTGTATGTGCGTTCATGTATATTTTAATTATGCACTTGTTGATATAATAGTCTTATCTGGCTATGTGACCTTACGCGAATATATATGATTTTATATAATTAGGCCCCATGGATGATATTCTATTTTTATTATGAATTTAATATAAATATGGATTCCTTATGGATTTCATGTAAATATTGAAATTTTATAGTTGTGTTATTTATTTGAAGTGCTGGTTATAAAGAGTTGATTTTTATACAAGTGTTCCTTTATTATGCATATATCACAAGGCTCGTATCTTATATGACTAAATTAAGTTTTTTTTTATAATTATGTTAGCATATAATTGGACCTTAATAAACTTTGGCTATTATGTATTTATTTATTTGAAGTGCTGGTTGGATAATTATTTTATTCTATTCTAATCCAGCTAGTGAATTGGGGGAAAGTTACCTATTATAAAAAGTAGATAAAGTGAAGTTAATATGGTGGATTGTGTGACTTCACTTAATTGAAATACCATAACTTAAAGTGAAACATAAAGCGGGCTTTGGGTCCTTTAGGTTTGGCCTCCCGAAGCTGGGGATCGCCAATAGTCATTCTCTTTTCTCTTGTGGATATTTATTTATTTTCCAGTTATGTCTGGTTAAGACTCCTCGTCTACTCTATAGGCTTCTCCGGACCCTATTAGAGGGTGTGCATACTTAAGGACAGGATAACCGAGGTGGTAGGTCTTCGGAATTTTGTTATCCTCTTTAGACTATGTCCATTGGGATGACCCATGTGTGATTTCTAATCCTCTTGTGGTTGGTGGTAGGTCTTCGGGCTTTTGTTATCCCCTTTGGACTTTGTCCTTTGGGATGGCCCGGGTATGATTTCTAATCTTCCTGTGGTTGGTGGTAGGTCTTCGGACTTTGATTTTTCAGGTGACCCCCTGGTTGGTTTACTCACTTAAATAATTGAAGGTTGCGATCACCTCAAGTAAAGATTAATATCCGCATATTTATTTATTCCCATTTGTTTTTTCTTACATGATTCATTATATATATATACATACATGTCTATATTATATTCCATTATAATAACGTGTTACTTTGTTGTTTCCCTAGTTAACTTGTTACGTGTTTTAAACGGGGATGTGATGATCCATGATGTACATGGTGAGTAGATAACCTAGTGCAGATTGAGTATGAACATGTTCAAGGTGTGGATGGCATCCATGATGGGGAATAATGAGAGTGGTGGTGATTTTCAGTCTTATTTACTCCTAATGACTACTTTCATAGATTTTGATTGTATTAACCGTTTCATTTCCGTTCTATATTCTATTGGTTTTGTTGTGTTTATTATATATTGTTATTTTGGGGGGGGGGTTTAATAATACCCAATTTTTCGTTAAAAATTTGATAGTTTAGGGTTTGTGAAAGCTTACCATAAATTCGAACCTAAGAAGAAGAAGGATGGTTGTTTTCTATCAAATAATGGTTAGGGTTCACTAATTTGATCTTAAAGAGCCCTATTTTGTGTGATTTTGTGAGGTATAGATTGATTTGCATGAGAAGAAAGGAGAGAGCATGAGAGGAGTCAAATGGTATTATAACCATGGAGTCAAACAAGTTATCTATTTGCTTTTGCTATATCCATGGAATGAACCACTACCTTGGTTTCTTACATGTGGGTTTTATAACAAACACTTGAAATTATATTTGGAGGAGAATCCAAGTTGATTTCCCTAAGTAATTACTATATTATCATTACTTCCCCTATTCATATGTGTTACTACCTGATTTTGATGAGTTTTGCCCTGACAAGATTATGTTAGGATAATAAGTTGCTCTTAGGCAGGGTAGCAATTATTTGTGCATATAGTTAACCATAGTTGTACAAATAATTCCTTCCGATGTGCGTTGAACTATAAATAGCTCCTTAAGCTAGCAAACCAGGATTTAGGAGAAGTCGACAGATTTATATGAGAACAATTAGTTGTTATTTTGGGGTAATATGAAGTCATTATGCAACTCTAGTCAATAGTAGTTTAAAAAAACTTTGTACATGTAATTTTAGGTAATTGTAAATCAAAAGTATATATTTTGTACATTTGTACTCGTGGTTGACTATATTTACAAGTAATTTTTAGTTGGCTCATGTTATGTTTATTGCAATTAAGGTCATTTTTATTATAATAAATACTATTGTATTTGAAAACTATAGTAAGTAGTGTTTCGCTTTTGATATAATTTCACTACGTAGACAATATTATTATTTTTATCCTTAGTATGAAGTAATTATTTAACTCTGGTCAGTATGAAAATCAGTGCATGTAATCATAAGTAAATATACACTAGATGTCTATATTTATACAACCACTATTACCTATATGTACAAGTATATTTTTAGTTAGTTTGTGTTAGATTTATTGTAATTAAGGGCATTTTTATTATAATACACTTCAGTTATATTTGGAAAAAAATAATTTATTGTTATGCATTTGATCCGATTTTACTAAGTAGCAGCGTTATTCATTTTATCAGTAGTATGAAGTAATTATTGGACTTTGGTCAATAGCAAATTAAAACAAACTCTATACATGCATGTAATTATAGATAAATGTACATCAAAAGTTTATATTTGTATAAATATGTGTACAAGTATGATTGTGTGGTATTGTAGTTACTATGCCTATACATATATATACAAAGAGGCTCATGATTATTTCGGTGTTGAGACAATTGCATACTTTTGTTCATGTCCTTACCAAAAATATTTCTGTTGTGAATTTAAATATTTAGTATCACTAATATCCAAACATATGGGCATGAAAAATATAGAATTCAATTCAAACTACGGATAATTTAGTACAGCCTGAGTTAAAAAATTACATCACACTACGGCTAATAATAATAATAATAATATTGGCTGCTTAGTGAAATCAAACTAGATGTAAAAGTATATATTTTATTTTTCAATTATGACCTAAGTATTTATTAAATATATAATCAACATTTAATGCTTAAATTACTTATTAAAGCTTATCTGAATAATATTGTTTTGATTTGGTCTTAGGTTGAAGAAGTTAACAGACATTGGTGGCTGAAGAATTAAAGTCAACAAAAAAAATTGGTCAGTAGGTAATATTAGCAACGCCTTATTTTTTGAATTATTTTATTATACTTTTAGTTTTTTGGTATATTTATTTATAATTATTTTTTTATATCATGTTTTTTTTTGTTTTAATAAAGAACTTTGTTTTATAGATGCTTCTAATTTTTTTATTTATATAAAAGAACACTATTAGTTTTATGGTATTTTTATTTATAATTGTTCTTTTATATCATGTTTTATCTTTTTTGTTTTAACAAAAAAAGTTAGAAGTTTGAACTTTTCTTTGTAGGTACTTTTTATTTTTTTTAAATATGTTATTATACTATTAGTTTTTTGATATTTTTATTTATAACTGTTCTTCTATGTCATGTGTTTATCTTTTTATTTCTTTTAATAAAAAAGCAGTGAGAAGTTTGAACTTTTCTTTATAGGTACTTCTTATTTTTTTTTGTTCTCGTGTATAATAAAATAAAAAAATTAAGCCTTGTAATTTCCTCTAGTTTTTTTCCTCATCTTATTCAAATTTAGGATCAAATTACTTAAATTGTATGTATAACTTACACAATTAGATTATTTATTACATTATTAGTGTTATAAGCGTTGTTATTGCTCCTACTGCCTAATTTCTTTGTTTTCTTTTTCAATTACCATATATAACTTCTGACTATGTCAAAATTAATATATTCGGAATTTTCTTCTTCTAAACAAGGATCAAACTCAACACAATCATGATCTTCTACTACAAGTCCAGCTATGGAAGAAGACAATAACGATATAGTCGAAGTTCGAGAAGAAGAGGCGTGTAATGAGGATGGGGAGCAAGCTATTGAAGCTTGTAGTGGATTTGATGAAAATGATGAGCATTGTGCGATAAAGAAAAAGGTTCAAAAGAAAACATCACTTGTATGGGAAGAATTTAAAGAGGTTGTATTAAAAGATGGAACGAAGAAGGTGCAATGTAATCATTGTCATAACAAACTTTCCATCATCGCCAACGGTACTACCTCCCATTTGAGAAGACACTTGTCTACCTGTGCACTCCGCAAGCCAAAAGATCAGCAAGAGTTGTCTTTAACAAAATCAATGGGGGTAAGTTCTGCTACCTGCTTTCGATTTGACCATGCAAAATTAAGAGAGGCTTGGGCTAAAGCCGTTCTAGTCCATGAGTACCCATTTAATATGATTGAACATGAAATGTTCAATGAATACTTAAAAACCCTGGCTCCTCATTACAAAAAAGTGGCACATGCTATGGTCAAACAAGATTGTTTTTCTATTTATGATCATTATAAGAAAAAAATTAAGAATGTGTTGGATAAGACGCACAAGATTAGTATCACTACTGATTTGTGGAAGTCGGATGCTCAAAAAATCCATTATATGGTTGTGACTGAACATTTCATTGGTGATGATTGGGTGTTACATAAATATATCCTAAATTTTTTCCACTTGTCCCCTCCATGTACTGGTCTAACAACTTTCAATGCCTTGTACAAATGTTTTATGGATTGGGGAATTGAGGATAAAGTCTGTAGTATTACCGTTGATAATGCAACTGCTAATGATAGGGTTGTTAAGATAGCAAGAGATAACTTTACTTCTAAGAATAAGCTTTGTTTTGATGGAAAAATATTTCATGTGAGATGTTGTGCCCATATAATAAATTTGTTGGTTCAAGATGGTCTTGAATGTATTGAACATATTACTACAAATCTGAGAGAAAGTGTGAAGTATTTGGCGGACTCTGAAGCACGTTTAAAGTTATTTAGTGAGATTGCTAAGCGAGTGGGTTTGACAAAAAAAAGTTAGTGTTAGATGTTAAAACAAGATGGAATACGGCTTATGCAATGTTGTCCACAGCTTTAGAGTTTAAAGATGTATTTTCTAGATATGCTGAACAAGATTTGAGATGCCAATGGTTACCGGATCATGATGAATGGAAACAAGTGTAGGGTGTGTGTGGATTTCTTGCTATTTTTAATGAGATTACAAAAGTTATTTCAGGAAGTGAATATCCAACATCAAACTTGTATCTTTCAGAGATTTGGGTGATAAAAGAGGCACTAGATGAGAAAGTAAATGATGATGACATTTTTATGCAAGTAATGACCATGAAAATGAAAGAAAAGTTTGATAAGTATTGGGGTGAATGCAATATGTTGATGTCTCTTGCTTCTATTTTAGATCATTGGTACAAAATGATGTTGATTGACTATACATTTCCTATCATTTACAAAGAAGTTGAGGTTGAGAAAAATATTGGAGAGGTAAAAAAAACATTGAGAGAGATTTTTAATTGTTATGCTCGACATTATGTGAATAGTGTTGAGAATGCATTGGAGAAGGACATGAATGAGATTGGTCCTAGTAATGTGATTGACAAAGGATTATTATCTAGGAAATCAAGGTTTGAAAAGTTTTTTTATGAGTGCTAGCCCCCAAAAATCGAGCAAATCAGAGTTGGATATATACCTAGAAGAGGGTGTGTATATGTGTAAAAATGGCTTAGGTTCTCCTTTTTCTGCACTTGACTGGTGGAAGGGAAATACCTTGAAGTTTCCTGTATTATCACAAGTAGCACGTGATATTTTATCAATTCCTATCACGTCCGTTGCTTCAAAGGCTGCTTTTAGTGCCGGTGGAAGGGTAATTGATCCATATCGGGCCTCTTTAGATCCCAAGACGGTCGAAGTTTTACTTTGCGCTAGTGATTGGGTTCATAATAATGACTTGTCTAAGAAAAAGGTAATTATTTTACTATTATTTAAATGTAGTTACTTAATCTATGTTTTCAATTTAAGTGAAGCTACTAATTTTTTTTATTTGCTTCCTTTTTTGTAAAATAAAAATAAAAATAGGCACACACATAAGAATATGAAGCTATGTAGGAAATTGATTTGCCATAATTTGGTTGGTAATGTTATAACTTCTAATATAAGGTACTTGCCTCTATGATGACTATAATTTTAATAATTTGTTGATTTGTACATACTAAATTACTAATTAATGATATTTTCATTAAATGGGACCATTTGAAGTTGTTTTTGAAGGTTGTGGATCGTGTCTTTTTTTGTTGGCCACCGAAGTCTCGTTATGATTTATTTGGTATCATGGTATGTTTTCTAAAACTAGCTCATTCATGTTTTTAAGTGTGCTTTGATGTCATTAAAATTATTATGGTTCTTAGGTGCTTATTCTAGGGTTTAAGGTTTTGATATTAGCCATATATAGGATTGTAAATGTAGTGATATGAGACCCACCTTGAATCGACTCATTAGTTTAATTAAATTAACTGAGCTTACGTTATTAGTAAAATCTAAACTCTAGATATATACATCAACATCAGTAACCATACCAAACCGTAACTTTGTAATTTGGAAAAACCTAAAATGGAACATTCTCCAATATAAGAATAATGGCCTCCTTCACCACTTCTTGGTGGTAGTTCGGTGAATTTAGCTCCTGAATGCACTATAATTACTCATCCAAAAGAAGAATGTTGAAGCATTCGTTCAGAAGACTATTGGTTAGTTAGACTCATGGTTTGTATATGCATACATTTTGATAATGTGATAGAAAACTACTTTCAGTAGAAAGTTAACTCATTAGGACTTAAATGAACTTTGCATTACAGTCATAAACTATGTATGTATCAAGCAGCAATGAAAAAAATACACCAGCACTATAATGACCTATAAAAAGTTCGTAACACAACTGAAAACAACAAAAAAAACTAATAGATATCCTAATACAACTGGGGATAAACTGTTGGAATCCTAAAGTTATATTGTAACACATCAAGCAGGTCATTGCCAATGCTTAGACAATTTAGCCTTTACAAAATTCAAGATTTTATTTAAGAACTAAGCATAATGGAAGGACATATGCAAATAGACAATTAGAACTAATATCAAAACCCAAAACATAAACCAACCCAACAATTCAACAAGTGTAGCAGCAAGCAATTCAGCCTAAACAACTTTATTAAAATTGACACTAAAAATTAGAACTAATATCAAAACCAAAAACATTAACCAACCCAACAACTTAACTAAAGTAATGACTCATATGCAAATAGAAACAAATTGAGCCCTAATCCCAATGGAACATAAACCTAAACTTTTGGGGCATGCCTTAACATAAACCTGAATAATCCCTTGGGCAGCATCAAAGCATGCACCCAAAATTTTTCCTTGTTCCCGTAGTTCAGGCCTAGGAGCCTCCCCCAATCTTCCCTCCAGATCTAACCCTATGACATTGAAATATCTGAAGAAAAAACATCAAAAAGTACACAGATGATCAGATAGATATACATCAGGCAAAGGATCTACAAATATTAATTTCAGAGTGAACCTACAAGCTTGCCGCTAATCAAAATCAACTAAACAGTCCTCCAAAACTTCATAACACAAGCACAAAGATGAACTCCCAACCTTAGGATCATAATAGCCATCTTGGAGTTTTTGGAGAAGTCGAGGATGATATATTCAGCCATCTTTTTTTCTTTCCCATACGGATTGATTGGGAACTGTATGAGAAATAAGTTGTTCAGAGACATGTTCCCATACATCGAACAAATGATTTTGTTTCCAGCTACTAGTTCTTGCATGAAGCTATCAATGAGCAAAATGAAGAAAAAATACATGCATGAGAACTTTGCTACACGCCTGTGGAGTTTCCTCCGTGATGAGCATCTTCTCGGGCTCACCATATGTCGCACATGTACTAGAGCATATTAATGTTTTCACTCCTTGAGCTGCAATGGCCTCCATAACTGTTAACGTGTTTGATGTAATGTTGTGATAATACCTATACAAATACCACCCAAAATATCATATTAGATCATATAAACGATAGCCAGCAAACAACCAAATGAAAGAATGAACAATTCACACAACAATACTTCATCCAGAAGACCATTTTAGAAAGCAAATTTCTGAATTAAAACATGAGGAATATGTAAATCCAACAGTCACTTTCAACGCAAACAAATAAAAAGCCATTACAAGTTCAGTTCATTGGATAGATCAACCAGTTATCCACTAAACTCTCATATCACTTTAATAATTGGTCAGAACTAAGAGAACATGCATTAAAATGGCACTGGGAAACCAGCCCAAGTAAGCCCCACTCCAAAAAACCCATGACTTGAAACAGGAAAAAAATGAGGATCCACAGAAGCAGTAAGTTCAGATGATTGGTTCTCTACTATATTGTTTCCTTTCTTTTCAATGGTGACAAGACTAAATTTTGGTAGATTGTATAGGAAAAAAAAACACTCACTGGTAAACTGTTTATGAATAGGATGGACTTATAGATTGACTAGATCAGAACATATAATGTATGAATAAAGGTGGTAAATTGTCATACGGGTTGGGTGTGTGTGAGATTATTTTGAGTTGGGTTAAGTCGGGTTTGTGTGAGATTATTTTGAGTTGGGTTAAATCAAATTTTCTATATGATAGGGTTTATTTCGAGTTCAGGTTCTATTTGGGTTTATTATCATTATAACTATTTCTATTAGTTTTATGTTTAAAAATAGAATAACAATTATTATTATTAGAAACATAAAATTTATTATTATTATAATCGTAATATATACTATAATAAATATGAATATAATTCTAAATTTTCTGTGTATAATGATAATAATGACAACAATTTGTATAATCTAATCTAACTTGATCTATTTGGTGCTAATGTGATATGAAATACAATGGGTTGAATTTCATATTCTTTTACACAAAATTTAGATAGTTTATTGATTGTTATGTAATTTTTTGATAATTATTTATTATTTTAATCTAACTATTTGTTAATGTAGCAATTTATACAAAATATTTTTTATGTAATAATTTATATTAAATAAAATGGTACATGTATGGAGCGAATTTTATTTAGTTTGTTTCAATTTCAGGATTATATTCTGGTGCAGGTTGTGTTCTTTCAGCCCGAGCCATTTCGGTTTGGGTGCAGGTCATTATTGAGACTATACCTGGGTGGATCAGGTTATTTTAAATCGAGTCATTCCCACTTGGATCAGTTCGTGTGTAGGTTATTATTGGATTAGAATAGTTTGGATTAATTTTCAGATCCATTGAAATCAGGTTTGAATTTTGATCAAAATCAAGTTTGGGTCATTTAGGTATGGTTAGCTTTGCCAATGGTAGTTGACTATACCAAGAAAAAACAAGGCAGCACTACTCATTCAACCTCTCATAGCCCAAAATAAAAGGGAGAATAGAAATGGGCTCAACATGATTTGTTTGATAAGAACAATGCAACACATTGTTTAAATCGAACAATGACACCCTCCCACAAGCAAATCTGCATCCGACTTCTTAGGAATCTACCCAAGTATTGTTTATTTTTCTATTATACTATTCAACTTAAAAACAAAAAGAATCCTGAATGCATGACCAATAGATAACAATAAAGTTGGCATGTTATAGCTAACTCAAGAACCCTGGTCTAGCATGCGGAACTGTAAACCATAATTATTAAAATCATGATTTGTTTTAAGATCCAAAATTTACAAAATGAGATCCACGATCTCGGGTAGATCTTAAAGTAGTAGAATCGTTATTTTTCATATCAATTTAATATGAATAATAATTAAATTTTGTGATTTATTATTATTGTTATGTTTATCATAGTAATTTTTATCATATCATAACTTCCAAGCTTTGCTAATATTTTTTTTATACTTTTAATTTGATGCACGTTATCATATCACTCAATGGAAATGGATGTGGATGATAGAGCAATTTATTATGGAGCTTTGAAGCCATTTTGTTTGTGTATTAATATATCTACGATTCTACATGATTGCATCTCTAGTTGTATTTAGTTTGTATGGATTTGTTGTAATATTAAACAGGCTTTTTGGGAGAAAATTTGCACCCAAATTTGTGTGTAATAGGTGCATGATGATTTTTTTTAAACAGGTTAATATGCTCAAGTCATAATTGAGATAAATTATGCCTAAATGAAGTCAAATATTAAATTATTAAGGGGTTCTATATCAATTTTAAACGATCCTTAATAAGGCGTAAACGAGCTTTTAACGAGCCCAAACGAGCTTTTAACGAGCTCGAATGAGCTTTTAACAAGCCCGAACAAGCTTTTAACGAGCCCTAAACGAGCTCGTCTCTGAGCCCCAAACGAACCTCAAACTAGCCCAAAAGGCTCAATTAATATGTACGAGCCGAGCCGAATAGTTCGCGAACCACAAACGAGCTGAATTCGAACATGACTTATCGAACTCTAAATGAGCTCGAACCGAACTCGAGCTTAACAAAATATAAACAAGCCAAGTCCAAGCTTAGGAATGTTCGGCTCATTTACAGCCCTAGGAGGGACTATGTTATGTACATAGTATCAACAGATGTTATTAGCAAAATTTATAAGTTTAAATGGGTGTCAACAATGAGCGTAGCCGAATATGTTAAATAAGTATTATTTCATATAATATATTTTAACACTTTTTGTTGATTTGTATAATTTTATGATTTATCAGTTATCAATAAATATGTTTTATTATTGTCATCCATAGGTTGGCAGCTAGCCGGGTTACGATAGAAGGGATGTTTTCCTTTACTGTGTTTTTGTGTCAATATTACATATCTGATCATACTACAATCAATAAAGGTAGATACATAAACTATGTAGCGGATTGCATCTTAAACAAAGGGTACAATAACAAGCTTTACCTCATCCCTTACCTCGCAAATGATCATTGGGTTTTGTATGTTGTCTGTCCCGATCAAAACAAAGTATATGTTTTTTATTCTCTCCAAAATTATTCATTCCTTTTGCTATCATTCGTTCTTAGGGGAAACATTCAATTGACATGTTAGTATACTTCTTATTCACATTACTTTATTAATGCATATATCCTCTTATATAATTTTTAGGTATATAAAATTATAATATTATGTATCAACTTTATTTATTATATAGGATACTACGGACAACGTACATGAGGAGGGATGAAAATGGTGTTCCAGACCCCAAAATTTTTGAGTATGAGTATGTAATGGTAAGTATGAAAATTGACATTTTGTATTTTATTTCAATTCCAATTAATATCTAATACAATGACAATATAACTAAATTCATTATACAGTATCCACAACAACAAAACGATAATGATTGTAGATACTATGTTTATAGATCAATATATCTCATACTCAATAATAAATCTGTGAACATAGTTTAAATCCATGTATGTTTCTTTTTCCATATTTTTTCATTATATAGTTAATCTATGACATATTTATTATTAATATAATTAAATGGTTGGATAATATTAATTTGTACTTGTAGGTACGCACAAGGCCTGAAATACGCTGATTAAGTTATAGACGAATGGGTTAAGTTTATGCGCTCACATACTTAGTATTAGAGATCTATATATATATATATATATATATTCTTATATTCTTATAATATATATGTATATTTTAGGTTTGTATCTGTTATATCTTATATTCTTATAATATATATATATATATATATATATATATATATATATATATATATATATGCAAGAATAAGATGCACCTGTGTATATATGCAAGACTTTGTATATTATAGTATATAGCGACCAAATTTGAGTTTGAAATTGTAGATCTAAGATCTTTGAGTTTGGAGTATGTAGAGCTACCAAACTTGTGGTATGCATGCCTATGAATTTCCAGAGTTATTGGTAGTATTTTATTGATTGCAGATTTGGTAAATATTCGAGCATACGTCTATATATGTGGACTAAAAGAAACTGCACAATATATAATAAAAAAGTATTATTTTAATAATGGTTTTTGTGAAAACTGTTATTAAAGCAACATTTAAAAACGGATATAATGAATAACCGTTGCCAAAATCTTTTTTAAAATAATAGCTCTATCGAATAAGCATTGACAAAACCACAAAATTTAATAGCAATTATAGTGAATAACCGTTGACAAAATATCGTATTTTAATAACGGTTATATCTTATAACCCTTATTAAAACGTGCATAATTCGACTAAATTTGACGTAAATTTTAATTTTTTATGATAGTTTTATAATCATTATTAAAATTTTAATCAAGCGCGATTCAATAACGATTGAAAACCGTTATTAAATTTATTTAAAAAATCGTTATCAAAAATACTTTGTAGGGTGGTCTAGCTACATTGTTTATTATTGATTTAATGGAGAAGAAGAAAAGTTATTTTATTTCATATATATATATACTTACACACACGTGCATACCTTAACTATATACAATTAATTATTAAGTTGTCAAAAGAAACTTCGATTGACGCTTATACAGAATTCAATAGTTGATTTATTAGGTATTCGTTTTAAATTAGATGTAGATAACATACTTGCTGAATGCTTTATATTTTTAGTGGAATATATATGTATAAATGTATGTATGTGTCTATGGTGGTAAAATATTTCAAAAGGCATGTCCTCTCGAGGCTAACGAGGAGGCCTCTCTACATTTCTCCCTTTTATTCATGGAACATGTTTGACCATTGTAGAATTATATTGTGTGTTGTTAGATACACACTCTAATTTCTAAGTTGACAACCCTTAAAAGGGGTTGAATTTTTTTTGGACCAATATACCCCTTTCATTTGTTTTCTTCTCCTCAACCAAACTAAATCCCTTCTATTTTTTTTTGTTCTCTTCTCCTCAAATAATTACACAAAATTAAATTTTTACAACATTGAATACAATGAATGAGGATGAAGATTATGATTCCAATGAATTTTTCAAGGAAAATGAATTAGAAGAAATAATGGTAAGCTAAAAAAATTTGTGTAATTTTTCCACATGACGGGTGACTTATCCGTCACAAAGGCTCATGAACGGGCAACTCACCCATCACAAAGGCTCGTGAACGGGAAACTCACCCATCACCAAGGCGTATCAATGGGCAACTCACTCGCCAGAAATAAGATATGACTGGCAAGTTACCTGCCATAGAGGCTCAATGACAGGAAACTCATCCGTTGTTAAGTAAATCTAGCGGCCAATTCACCCGTCAACTTATCCTTTTATGAAAATTATTTTTATTCATTTTTATATTTATGTACTAAGAATGTCATATTTTGAATATTATCTACAGAATTCAGATTCAATTAATATTGATTAGAGCATATTATTTACAACGGATGAGATTTTTAATGATTGAGAATCATTTATTGGTTTGGTTAAAGAAATTGGAAGGCCACATAATATGGTTTTTGGTATCGAGAGATCAAAAAAAAGGTAGGGTATGGATTCGTTGTGAAAGATGAGATTTATATTAAGATAACTTTCGGTGAATCCAAAAAGTGTTCAATCTACAGCGACAAAAAAGTGTGGCTATGAATTCAGGATTCTTGGAATGGAAGATGTTTTCAGTAGTTGGAAACTAGTAGTAGAGTGTGGGATGTATAATTATAGATTGGGTACATATTAGCAGGGGCATTCGTTTGCTTGTCGATTATCTTCAGAAGAACGCAGGTTGGTGGCTGAGCTAACATAAATAAATGTCAAACCAAGGGAGATTATCGACAAGTTGAAACGGAGTGATGATGATAATATAGTAACACTTAGAACAATCTACAATGCTAGACATAAGTTCAAGGTACAGAGTTTGATGGGACGTATAGTTATGCAACATTTATTGCACTTTATGGAAATAAACGAATATCGTTCATGGCATCATTGGTTGCCCAAATTTGATGTGGTTAGTGATATTGTATTTGCGCACCCAGATTATATTGCTTTGTTGTATGCTCTTCCATATGTCATTTGTTTGGATTACACATATAAAATTAATAAGTACAACATTCATTTCTTAGAGGTTGTTGGTTATGTGTCTAGCTGTAAGAATTTTGCCATTGATTTAGCATTTATGATGAAGGAAAAGGAAGATAACTACGAATGAGGGCTTGATAAGTTAAAGAGATTGATGGAGCCCCATGAACCAAATGTGGTGATCACTAATAGGGAACTGAGACTGACACAAATTGTGCCAAAATTCTGTCCTAATGTAGTGCCCTTCTTATGTAGATGGCACAATAGTAAGAATGTTTTTCCACATGCTATAAAGAAGTTGAGAAGTATAGTAGTGGGAGAAATTTTCCTAGGATGTTGGAGGAAGATTGTACAAGCCACTAAAATTGAGACATATGAGAATGAGTTTCTACTGATGGGTGACAAATAGGGCAGATTTCCACATCTTTTACAATATGTGTACAAGACCGGGTTGAATCCATATAAGGAGAGGTTTGTTTCAGTGTTGGTGGACAAAATCATTCACTTTGGCACTCATACAACCAACGGGTATAGCATATTTGTTGTAAATATTCGATGTCTATTGACTTATTAAGTGTGTAACAATTAACCATTACTTATTTTTTGAAATTCATATTGTAGGGTGGAAAGTGCCCATGAAAAGCTGAAGAAATATATAGCATCATCATAGATGAGTTTTGACACATTATGCTCAAAGATTAATACACTGATAAGACTCCAAATTAATGAGGTTAAAAAGGATCTGGAGCAATTATGCGTAATTATTCCACATTACTCTACAAATGACATATTGTTCAAGGAGCTCACGTCTATTGTATGTCATAGAGAATTGGACTTGATAGCAGAGGAGAGTAAGAGGTCCAATATAGTTGGTCCTGAACCCTTTGGATGTGGTTGTTATATGAGGTTGACACATGGTCTACCTTGTGTACGCAAGATTTTTCATTGCAAACAAAATCATCAACCTATTCTCGTATTGACCGTGCATAAATTCTAGAAGACTTTCACTTTTGTCAGACCACAAGAAAAAAGGTTTGCATTTGATGATTCAATTGTTGATCAAACCATACGTCCATTTTCTTCTAACATTATATCTAAGGTGCAAATGATGCTTAACCAATCGCCATCATATCTATGTTTCTATTTTAATCTTATTGATGAGATGCTCAATCCCACCCAAACAAGTATGGTAGAACCGATTGTGCAACAAAGTAAAGGACACCCTAGTAATAACACATGGAGGAAACTATTAGAGTGGGAGCACACAGAGCGTACTTATTTAGAATTACCTACGAGTTGAGGTCTATGTGGTTGAGGACATGGCAGAGGTCGCCCATCTTCTGGTCGATTGGAATGTGCATCTCCTAGTAGGGGTCACTATTCCCCAGTTCGATCAAATTGAGGAATAAGTAGTGGTGGGAGGCATAGTATTGGGAGGAGTCGTAGACTCATCCATAATTTTTCGTGGTCTTATGATATTGAGCTAGTCATGATCCTGTAGGTGGAATCTTGGTCTGATGTTTTGGGCGATGGAAACTGTGGGTTTAGAGCGGTCGCACTACAACTCTTTGGCAAAAAATTAGAATGTCAAAGGTTAGAGCTGCAATGTATAGGGAATTGGTGACTTATGAAGAGTTATATGCTCTTGCCTTTATTGATCCTATTGTTGAAAATATGCAATGCTTGGTATATTAGAAGGGATCGACTCTAATGGACAAATGGTGGCATCAGCCTGACTTTGGCTTCCTTTTTGTGGCAACGTACAATGACATATTTGTTTGTTTGAGTATACATGGGTCGATTACTTGTTTAACACACAGAGCTCCACCTAATGGCGAACAACCTGATCAGATCATCACCATCTTAAGTGTGAATAATTTGTCGCACTATGTATTAGCATGTAAATTATTGCACTCAAATTTTTGTATATTGTATATATGTCTGATACTCACGTTATGATACTTTATATGGTTGTAGGTAACCTTGATGGAACACACAATATTACCACATATATCTAATCAATGGTATAAATGTGCTGCTTCAAGCGTATTTGGATGGAATGAGCCATATCATGATTATATTCGATTGTATTTAAATCTAATGGGTATGGGTTTCCACCAAAGGGGGGACTTAGGTTGATTATTTGTACTTAAAGTATTCTCCTGGTTTTGTAACGAGTTGTACTGGGTTTATTGCATTATGTTAAGTATTTTGTAATGTGGTGTACATTGGTTTATTGCATTATGTAACGTAAAATTAAAATTAGCATACATTACACAAAATTATTTTGATAACATTATCCTAACATATAAAATTAAACCGTACATAAAAAAATATATACTACATATCATCGCTAGGGTTTTGCTCGCCCTCCTCCTCTTCATTAAAGGACAATCTCAGCCCACTCATGGCAAGGTACACCTCCTTCAGCCTACAAAACCTTCATCCTTACCAATTCTAACCTTATTTTCTTCTTTAAACCAGTAGCGGAATTCACCCATCAACTTATTATTTATCTCCACATCTGTCCTTATGTATGGAGCATCACTTGGCCCTTAATCTACAGGTATAAGGTGGACTACTAGATGTGTCCAAGGATGATACCAAGGAAAGTATTCGGTTGAGGCATCATGCTTATCTGTTGACCGATGAAAATTAGAGGTGAAGTCTAGTTGGTGGTGTGGTCAAATGTTCAAAAATAATGTACAACTAGAGTAATATACCTTATACTTTTTAATGTTGGAACTCTGACAGAATCCATGTGTTGGAACGATAGGAGGAATCAGGATGAGATAAGGGTAGTTAAACTATCGAGAAACTTGGTCTAGCATATAAGGCTTGACCAAATCCATAAAGCACATGCCACCTTGGTACGTCGACTCAGGATGTTTCATACTCAAATCTTGATCGAACGATAAGAAGTCAACCTAAAAACATATGTACAATAAATTGGAATATCACTTATTTCAAGAAATCAACAATTAAAAACTACTTACACAAAATTATTTCACTAACCTGTTGTGCCCTCAAAGAATCCAATTACCTCCTATACTGAATTAGGTCATCCATGGACTCTGGTGGAATTGTCTGACAAGATGTGTCCCACTTTATAGCTACAGCATCTCATGAAGGATTATATGTATGAGAATAACTCCGCTAAAAAGCAAGGGAAATACTCGTAAATCCATGCTTGTGCACAAATATAACACACATATAACATAACTAAACAAACAATTAAACGAATTTTGTCAAACCAAAAGCACAATAAACAATTACCTCTACAAGTTTCATGCATTCGCCAATTTACTTGCACTTGGTTCCAGATGCTATCCCAAGTTGCCTATACAAATAGGCTAAAGTCCAAGCTCCAAGGGCTCGATTGCCTAACGTACACAAATTAGCTACTAATATAAGCACTAATAATGGAGCGCGGTTGCTGGACTTGTCAACAAAAAGTGTACTAGATAGCAAGTACTACATATAAAACTGGGCATAAGACTAATCATCCTCAACACGGTCAAATGTAAGCTTATAATAAATATCATTCGATGAGATCGTGCTTCCTTTTACAAAAGAAGATCTAACTGACACATCGGACTCACCCTACATCTTATCCAGAAGCTCAATGACGTCACCATCACTAGGATAATGCTCCCTAATACACTCATAGCCATGACAATTAATATCCATAATGTAGATAACGTCATATAGAGTGATCGTCATCTCATCAAAGGAAAGGTGGAAGGTGCTGGTCTTTGGGCCCCACCTTTCAACAAAAGCAAATATGAGTGGAGTGTTGTGATGGTGGAAGAATGTGGAGCGTAGATGTTTGAGGCTCGTAGTCTCGATATAGTCATATGCAATATCCATTCCCTCATCATCGTCGGGCAGTCTTCTCAAGTTTTTCGCCCTAGACTAAACCCTCAGCATAGGACATAGTTCCTATAATAAAATCAATATTAGAATAATAAATTACACAATAAAATTATAGAAACCAATATGTATACTAATATAAATTACCTCAGCATCATTACATATAGTGTATGCCACATGACCCTTAAAACTAGTTAGAAGATCAAGAATGAGCGGACCCCCCACCAATAGGCCCAGTTAATCTCCAATCGTCATTTGATGATGATGAAGAAACACAACCAGCTGCGTGGTCGGATATGCTAGTCCCAACAAAAGTTCCCTTGCTAGGATAATCATACGCTTCCTCAAAGAGAACATGATCTATGTCTGTAGTACGTGAAGCTTTACCATGCTTCATCGCTGCTAATACTCTAGCACTAGCGATAATTGTCCTCTTCGCCACCCTAGTCGTAGCAGGAATAATATTTCTCAAATCTTTTCATCTGCCTCCTCTACTAGCCATCTGCCAATAATAATAATAAAAACACATCATTAAATATTATGCATTATCCCATTAATGATTTACGGTTTAGGGTTAAAGGGTTAGGATTTAGGGTTTAGGGTTATGGTTTAGGTTTTAGGGTTTATGGTTAAAGGGTTAGTGTTTAGGGTTAAATGGTTAGGGTTTAAGGTTAAAGGGACATGGTTTGGGGTTAGGGGTTAGGGGTTAGGGGTTAGGGTTTAGGGTTTAGGGCCAAAGGGTTAGGATGTAGGGTTCATGGTTAAAGGGTTAGGGGTTAGGGTTTCAGGTTAAAGGGCTTCCAATGGGTAAGATACCCATTTGGACCAATGCTTCACGGGTGAATCACCTGCTTGTGATCATGGTTGATGGGTGGACTACCCGCTGTAAATTATGTGTGATGAGTGAATCGCCCGCCATTTGTTGCTCCTGATGGGTGAGTTACCCGGTAGGTTATGTCTTCGACAAGTGAGTTACACATTGCATGTCGTGGCTGACGGGTGAAATACCCAGCAACCACTATTTTGACCCCGACCACCATTTTCATTGTTTGAAGCTCGAATTTTGTTAAAATAAATACAATTGGATTGCTAATACAAGTTATATGTATGTATATAAATCTTAATTTCAGTTAAACAGACACCCAAATTTAATAAATTACATTATTAAACTATGTATTTCAACATTTTTAAAAATGATAAAAATTGACAAAAAAAATCAAAAATCTTACATACCTTGTGATGCGGAATGTGTAGAATTGTTGATTACAATCAGAAATGCTCAATTGATTGAAGATTGGGAAGGATTTGAGAAGAGTTGGGATGAAGGAGAAGAGAGAGAAGAGAGAAAATGTGTTAGAAAAAATTAAAGGGTGATGAAATGAGAAGGGTAAAATTGAAATTAGTAAAAATATTAGGGATATATGGGTGTGTAGTTAGTAATTTTGGTATGTAAGGAGATGTGAGGCATTATATTAATAGTCATGATGCACGACTATCAATATACGGGAGGGGGTAGGAACAAAGTTAAAAATATTATTTATTTTTTAATTTAAAAAATCAAAATTAAAAAAATGGTCAAAAATATTTTATATATATATATTTTTTAAATATATCAAATTTATTAAAATTAAGTGAAAAAATTAAAAAAAAATATAAATTACTACTTATATTAATTAATACAAATTATTAATAATTTAAAAAAATTAATCAAATATTTTTGATATTGATCCTAACTTTAAAAATTTTTATAATAAAAAATATTTTTCGAAACATTTTCTTACTTCAGTCGTAATCACTCGAGATGCTTTGACAAACTGTTCGTCTTCTATATCATATGCTAGTACAGTCCAGCTCTTTCAAGGTAGTTCGAACCCATCAAAGGACCATCTCTTCTACGAACTCATCACATCCTTTGACATTAATCACCAGCACCCCTTGTCATCGGACACAAACCCATGACCAATCTAACACTGATGCATGGGATTTATAATTGGCGACTCCAAGTAACAAGAGCATATAACCAACAAACTGGAAATGAATGAGCCCCGCTCACATGTATGCGTTTAGTTATACGTACTCAAACGTCTAATTATATGGATAAGCTCCCCAGGCTGAACTGTAAAGAGAATGGGTGTGGATTTGGCAAATACTTTATTTATATTATTACAAATTTTAAATTATTTATTTTACATATTTTATTATTTATATTATTTACTACATTATAATTTTATGAGCATGCCTTACCATTTATTACTAAATATCTAAACTATTCTACACTAGCGTCTGTATGTCCTTATTAATTATCCACCCACTACCAACTTATTTTAATTATAATTAAATAATCACTACAATTAATATTAATTATAATTATAATAAATAAAGAATTATTATTTTAAAATAGTATGAATTGTAATTATAATTAATTAATTGATATAAAAATATTAATTATAATTTTAAATAGCAAATAAATAAAAATAGTATTTATCATAAATATAAATAAATTAGTAAAAAATATTATTAATTATAATTATATTATAAAAATTAAGAAATATTATACAAAATACTCCAGTAATTTAACGAAATTCGTATGATACGCTTGTTCAAATTCACATTGCACCAACTATCCCATTATTTCAATTTTTATGCAAAAATTGTCCATCCATCGAAAATTCAACCAAAGACAGTATATATTTTACTAAACTCTAATAATACCCTTAAGTCTTACGTTATTCTTTTAGTTCATCCCCCTAATAATTTTCTAAAATAAATAAATAAACTGCTACCTCTGTCTTCCACAATTTAAACCAAAATATTTCAACCATTCATAGAATTGCTCCAAAGCATTAACGAGATTTAAGCCTCAATAGAATTCAAACAATGAAAATCTTCTTTGCACTTTTATTGCTCTCCTTCAATTTCCCTCCTCCCAGCTTTTCTCCTCTGATTGTTGATGAATACTGGTTACGAAGAAAAAAGGTTTGCAGGATGAGGAAAGGAATTATGTTTGCGATCTTCCCGACTCCTCTCAAAATCCCCCTAATCGGCCTCTATTGTTGATTTGTCATCTACTAGTGCCAATTAAGTAGATTTGAAGATTAATTTTAGATCATGAAAGTTAAGGGTTTAAAGATGTCGCCGGAAACTCTGTTGCATAGAAATCAATTTAGTTGGAGGATGTCTGTAGTGATGACGATGAACAAGTAAATCTAGTAATAGATCTAGAAGAACAACAATTTAATTCTTCTCTCTTCAGTTCTAACCTTCGAGATGCTAGGGTCTACGGGTCAATTGTTGCTCGTAATGTTAAATCAATATATTGATAGGGAAGATGTCACTCACCTAAGAATGTGAAATATTTGAGGCTAGCTCCTCTTATGACATAATCATCTAAGCTTTATGATCCGTTTGGATTGTGGTAAATCGGAGTGAGAGTAAATATTAAAAATTAACTTAGGTAAAGGGAATGAAGGTGAATCGGGGTAAATATTTTAAAATATTATTTGGATGATATTAATCTTATCTGAGTAAATCGGGGTGAATGTTTTAAAATTTTCGTTTAGATTGAGATAAATAAATGTTAAAAAAATAAAACAAATAATATTTATACCCTTATATTAAATAGATAAGTCCTATTAATGGGTATTTTAGTCCTATCAAGTCAAAAAATTACTTATTCTTTCACCTTCATCTCGGTTACCCCCGAAATCGAGGGTTAATAAAAACGAGATTAATTGAGATGAATGGAAGTGAAACATTAACCCTGATTCACTCAGGTAGAATTATTAAAACTAGTACCCAAATAGGATGAATCAATTGATTTACCCCCGTTAACTCCCTTTCACCCCAATCCAAATGCACTATCAAAGTTCTTCCTCTCGAATAAATGAAAGAGACAAACCAATGTTCTTGAGACATCTCTTTCTTGTTTGCTTCCCTTCCATGGAGAACAATCACTAAGTGTGTAGATCTAGTTTCGTCATGTGCTTTTGTCATATTCTCTCCCCCCCCCATCCCCTAGTATTCCTCCCCAATTTCTCTACTTGTTGATAGATGGAACATTACTTTTTCCATTGAAACACGCTAGAATTTTCCATACATTTTGGTGACGGCATTAGGGACGAGTCATAAGCTGGTTAATACTATGTTGGTCGAAGTTTATTTATAAATATAGTTAGATTTGTAACGGAGGAAGGTTGAAGATGAAGATAAAAGTTAGAGTATGGCCATTTATATCCATTTATATTAAAATGTTACTTATAATTTAATAATTTAAGTAATTAACAACTAATTTTATGTTTGAAGTTACTTACAAAAATTAATTATCCACAATAATTATTTATTTTAGAAATTTTTTAGCCTAAAAGTGTAAATATGTTAACCTTAGCATTAATTTTGACTTTAGCTTATGTCGTTGACCTTATAGTCAATTTTAATAATTACAAATAAAATAAAAAATAGTTAATTATGAAATTGGAATTCTTGTGTATTATATGATATTTTATTATCAAATTATTAAAATATTAATATTTAAAGTGGAACACCTAAAAATTTAAAAATTATTGTTCTTTAGGGTTAGCTACCCTAGATACTAATGTGCTTATTTTAATGTTATTTAGTTATACCAAGAATTTCGTGTAATTTTAATAATAATTGGTATTAAAGTGAAAAATTATTGGATAATAACATATAATGACATTTTTATCATTTATGACTTATCATGCCTAAGAGTGAATAATTGGAATAAGATGGAATTAATAGATATATAGGTTAACCTTAGTGTTGGATTTAGCTTAGGCTTAGGCTTAGATCTTTGACCTTATTGCCAACTTGAATAATTAAAAATAAAAGAAAAATAGTTAATTATAGAATTGGGATTGTTATGCATTATGTAATATTTTATGATTGTCTTAATAAGATATCAATATATAAAGTGGAAGACCTAGAGATTTGGAAACGATTTTTTTATAGGTTTAGTTATCCTAGGGACGAGGTAGGAGCCTTTGATTTGGTTTAGTGGTTTCGTCAAATACTTCAACATCATGAATAAGTCCCTAATCTACTCTATAGGTAACCTAGAAGTCCTATAGGGGGTATGGATACTTAAAAATTAAGTGTCTAGGATGAGATAATACTGTGTTACCTTATTACACTAATATGACTAGAGTGCTTGTACATATTGGGTTACAAGTTGGGAGGATATTGTATTGTCTTAGTGCACCATATAACCGGTATACTTTATATGTATTTAGGTTATAATTATACCCTATAGAGTAATTAAAAATAGAAGAAAATATTATATGATGATTTAATTAGATTGTTTTAATTTGTTGGTTTAGTAGTTGCCTTTGTGCATTACTTGGTTTTGGTTTTCTAGTTTGGTATTTAGTTATGTACACTATTTGGTTTTGGTTTGTCAGTTTGACAATTGGAAGAAAATACTGATTTTTTCTTGGATGCTAGAGCACTTGCTTAGAGCTTGTAATCAAATCAGAAGTTACTACACTCAATGCTATTACTTAGGGAAGATATACACCAAAATATTCTACCTGTGCATGCGTATTTTAGACCTTAAGGTTTATTGTTTTTCGTCTGTTTGGATGTATGATTGTTTGGAGAAACATAAATTCATTGCCTAGATGATTTGCCACCAAGCCTTAAATGTTAAAAGTAAATTGCATCAGTTGAGTGTTACCTTTAGTAATTTATGTGATGTGTTTACCTTTAGTAATTTATGTGATGTGTGTAGAGAAAGTGAGGAGACTCTTGACCATCTCCTCGCTCATTGTCTAGAAGCTAAAACACTGTGTGGTTTTACTTTAAGATGGTAGAAGATACAGGGAATATTGAACAACTAGTAGAGTTGTTTGCAATGAATGATAAAAAGAACAAAGGAAAAAGGTAAGAAAATTGTGTCAAGTGTTGTCCTCAATGCACTCCTATATCATTGGATTAGTCAAAATCTTGTGGTTTTCCAATTGATGTAGAGGAATCCTAGATGCACTATGAAGCAAATTATTATTGAAACATTTGCTAAATACGGTGATAGTTCTAATGTAAATATCAAGAAGTATATGGAGAGGCTTGATATATGGATAGTTTAGTTGTTTAGGAGTATACCCCTATATTTTTGTAAAGTATCTTTACTTTGTACTTCATTTCCTAATTTGGTAAAAAAAATTCAATTAATTAATAGAAAAAAAATTAATAAGGATAGCATTTATTATAACTATAAGCTAATAATATATTAAAAAAATAGTATTAATCATAATTATAAATAATTAATATAAAAATATTAATTTTAATGTTATATAATTATAAAAATAATTTTCAATATAATTATAAAGAAATAATTAATAAGAATATTATAAGTTATAATTATTATTTATAATTAATAAAAATATTCTTACTCTAAATTATAGTTAAACAATCAAAGCAAGTAATGATGATAATTATAAATAGTTAGTTAATAATGATACTATCAATTGCAATGATAAATTAATAGTTATTAAAAATAATATTAGTTATAATTATAATTAATTAATTGATTCTAAATAATATTAATTACAAACTTTAAATTAATAAGGATAGTATTTATTATAAATATAAATTAATAATTAATAAAATTATCATTAATTATAATTATAAATAATTAATAAATATAAATTATATTAGTTTTAATGATATATAATTTTTTATTGGATTAATATTAATCATAATTATAAATTATAATGTTAATTATCATAATACATAATTAATTAAAATATTTTTATTTTTAATAATTATTAATTATACTTAATAAAAATATTATTACTCTAAGTTGTAATTAAATAATCATAACAAATGATATTAATTATAATTATAAATAAATAATAATGTTCTTAATTGTAATGATAAATTTAAAATTATGAAAAATGATATTAATAATAATTATAATTAATTGATCAATGAAAAAATATTAATTATAATCTTAAATGGCAAATTAGTAAGGATAATGTTTATTATAATTATAAATTAATAATAGATATCATATGTCTAAGATTATCAACATACATCAATTCATCTTATATCAAATAAGTTGTCAAACATCATTATTATTTTGGCAACCTTTGTACATAAATAATGAATCTGTCAAGCATAATTATTAACTCAAACATATTCTTGCTTCATATATATTATTAAAACATATCAAATAATATAATATATGGATTACCAAACAGATACTCGTGAATTGATCTATATTTACATTATGAGCTATGCAATTTCTTTACAATTTATTATTGCAAAATTATTTTACGATGAATTGTGATATATTAACATCTTGAAATATGTATTTTAATTATATTACTATTATTTCATGAATTGTGATAGAATATCAAAGTAATTTTAACATTCTTTAAAAATAATGAGTTACATCAAACATAGTGCACGATTAATTAACAAATAATACAATTACCAACCCCTGCCCTAGTCTCTCAAAGTAACAACAGTGCATCATTGAAATCACAAATACAAGCCCAGGTCTAAGGTTGGTAGTTGAATAATAATAATAATAAATCTTCAGCCAATGCTTGTTCTAGAGCAGTCTTCTCAGCAAATGGAAGCAAATAACATGGAAGCCTTCAACAAGCACTATGGCTTCCGTTTGATTCATAGGTCGGACGATTTGATTTTGCAACTTCAATCAATTTAACAGTGTCAAGCCACAGCTTTAACCACAAATCTGACAAAAAGTCGGACGTGAGCCAAGCAGCGTAGAGTCGTCGTATCCAACACAATTCTACTTCTAGGATAGAGTCTTCCTCATTGGCAAAGGTAATGGCAATGATGCAGCTTGCAAAACCCTGCTTCAGTTTTCCACTTCTGCATTCCGGTTCATTGCCTTGCTTTTAATTTTCACCTGCTCACATAGTATGGCAATGCATGTATCTAAAAAATTATCCATGCAGAGGAGAAATATTGCGTGTATTACTAATTTTGGAACGCCGCCTCCATCACTCGAGCAAAGACCTGAGCGCGGGCAATACATGGACTGCATAATTAAACATCATACAAGCATCCACTGCCAAAAGCTTCTTTAAAGCATTTCTAAAGTGGGAATACAATCCCTCGACTTTCATAGGGATCGCCCCATAAAGCATTAAGCAAAGTTGAAAAGAAAAGAAGACAAAGGAAGCAAGAAGGTGATGGGGCAAGGAGCTTTGGGTGGGAAAAGCGCTAGATCTTGTCATGCAGGGTCACCACAAGATCGTGAGCATCATCTAAGAGCTTCCAAACATCCAAATGTCCAGCCATATCGTTGCACTCCCTCAATATCTCATCCATGCTGTTGTACTTCTCTATAATCAGCTTCCTTCTCTGTAGCACACATGCTGCTATTGCATAAAGTAGTAGATCGTCAGTTGGTGGGGCTCTTAACCTCATATTTCCCCAATCTGACTTGCTTATTCCAGCCCGAATAGCAGCTTGATCTGCCCACATAACCTCCCATAGACAAAGCGTCTGCTCGAAGGTCAACTCCCTCCTAAAAAGCACCACCACCATCCTGTACACGAAAAAGCAATCTTCTGCTTGAAGCTGCTCCAGGTGTCCATAAAGATGAGAATCTTTACACTTAATAATCTTGGATATGATACCCAACTGCCTCCTAATGCCCACCTCATCAAGCCGGAAATTGTGGCGAGCTTTTCTCATGAAACTGACAAAACACCAGAAGGCTTCATCATCATTCTCCATCACCGAGATGATAGGAGAGAGCAGATCACTCATTCCCTGACAATAACCAATCTCTGGATCATACAGTGCATAAGCTTCAAGGATAGCAACAAGGCGAGCAGCATGGTAAATCCTGCATGGCTCTAACTGATCATAATCCTTCAAGCCAACCCTCTCTGCCAACCGTTTTGCCATGGCTTCTGTAACTGTAGCCTGGGTTGGTGAGTAAATCATCCATTCAGCATTAGCCCGAACTGCATCAAGACGAATGATTCGCTGCCATGTGGCAAAATCAGTAAATGAGCAGGATTTCAACCTTCTCGGAATTGAGGAGGGAAGTGAAATTGAATGATCACTAAGGTCATGGATCTCATCTTCAGTGGCCAGAAATGGTGTATTTTCACCTTCCTCAGTCGAATCTGAATCAGAGGATTCTGTGCCAGCACCAGAACCATCTTCACAGGTTAAGCCACTCTTCTCACCTTCTCCTTCAACTAAAGAGTTGGAGGGTCGAACTTCAGAATCCCATATAGGTCCATCAGAAAGCCACGGGCTTTCCCTGTCATTAGATTCTAAGACACCAAGATTATTTTCTGAGTCAAGAGTATCCAGAACTTGACTATAATCCCCACTGTCATCAATGCTGCAATCTTCAGCATCCTCTTGAACTGTAAAGCTATTGATACCACCTCTTGTGATCTGCCTGCACCGAGTCCGCAGGCATTCATACTCCTCTCTGCATTTACAAAATAATTAGCATGGCATCCTGAAAAAGTGGTAATATAAGAGAACATCACAACTTGGTTAAAAATTTGCATTACCTCATGCGATTCCTTAGAGTATCTCTTTCCTCCTTACCACTGTTCAGGTTGTAGCTAACAAATCAACAAAGATAATAAATGAGAAAGGGTCAAACACTTGACATTAACAATGAACCAAAAAAAAAAATGTAACAGTGCCTTGTAACACAGTAGACGATGTGGGAATACATGACAATGATATTAAATATTTCTATTAGGGCTGCCGGCTGCAGTAGCTTCCTACTATTAAGTAAGAGAGAAATTCAAAGAATGGACGTGCTCAATGTAGAAGAGAGAAATTCTATCACTTCTAGCCATATTGCGGTAATAATTTTTGTGCTCCGATTAACAATGAAATAAAGTAGTTGGTCAAGGAACATCCATTTTATAAATCAATAAATAAAAAGACTTAACACTTGCACTTAGAATATCTGGGCAAGCTTCAAAAGCAATATGCATAGAGAATAATGAAAAAGACATCAACTACCATCTCGCGACATGGAAACAGCCAGTAAACCAAGAATGGTTTAAAATGGAAGCAGTGGGAAGTCATAAGAGGTCCATTTTCATAAAACTAGTGGGGCACTAAGATATCAATAAGTGGGATTTGGTTCTCAAACTGTTCCAAGTTTCATGCAATCCTATCATCTTTTTCCGCAATAAACTCGACACCAGCCACATGTTTGCTTGCTATTCTCTCTTTATCCAAAAAAGAACATCTAGATTTGACATAGTGTTGAGGAGACAAAAGGGATATCAGGGAGTAAATAGGAGAGGGAAAACTCAATCCTAGGATGAACAGGAGGAGACACGCAATAGTTATTTTTATTCATCAAAGTTGAAAATAACAATACCACTAGGGTCATATATATAGGCAATAACCAGAAAATGAAACTTTACCTAAGCACCTAGATATCTTTATATTATCATAGCCTATATTAATACTTTTTTCTACAATATTATAGCATAATAATATAATACTTTAAATTATATTCTAAACAATAATAAATATTAATAAGATATGAAGACCCATAATATGATATGAATCTCTAAACTTCAACATGCCACCTCATAGCTAAAACAGCATCAATCACCCCTCGTCGACTCGATTGCGCATTTTATAGAGCCGTAGAATCAGGGAGGTCAGGAAATCGCCTTAGACCATACAAGGGTCCTGAATGAAGAACGATAGGACCAAGTCGAACTTAGACATGAATGCTAAAAAAATATCAATCCAAGAGCCCAACCGAAAAGACAACCGAGCAAAATAAATCACAAAAAACTTTTCCTCCTAAATTTCTGATTACTTACAAGCAATAGGAAACATCTCCGATCCAGATGAGACCCTGTTACAAATAATCTGACCCAAGGCTCCTCACAGCATATGCATGGAGGTTGTCCAATTGCATCACGTGTCACTGGATCATCCCCTCAGTGAGCACATCTAAAGTGGGCTTGTGAACTTCAGGCGTAGATTGTTCCCCACTAACACTTGTTTCATCGTTTACTTAAACTTTTTTCCTATCTGACCATTTGACAATTACTCTATGATCCCTTCAAGCAGTTTTAGGGCCTTTTGACACATAAGAATGACCAAGGGCATATCCACATGTCTCCATATTAGCAAATTGAAGGTCTAGTTGATAATGTTTGAATGAAATCCAATATTCTCTGCCTTGTAATGCATGTAAAGCTTCAATAGCATCCTCTTGGTCATAGAATTGAACACAAGCATAAAAATCATCAAGCTCTCTAAATCTAATAAATTTCTCCACACCATGAGGAGAAAAGTTGGAAAAAAAAAACTAGGCAAGCAAAAATCTTATTTAATATGGGCATGCACTGACACAGATCAATGGTCCAACACATAATAGATTATTCTTTCCTGAAACTAGGATTGTTCATAAGAAACATAAACTAGGACCTCTAGAATCATGCATAAGAAACATAAGCTAGTTGAAGTAAGACAGGGAGAAGAAAAGAGTTAAAAGGGAAGAGAGAGAAAAGGAGGGGAAGGTGACGGCCTGTGAAGGGAAGAAGAGAGAGGCAGGACTAAGTGGAGGATAGAGGAGAAAGATAGAGTAGAGGAAAGAAGATGTCAAGGGAGGATAACCGATACTCAACACTTGTTATCAAATTTGAAAATTAATCTATGCTAAAGGCTCTATATATAGGCTCTATCTAAAAATTGAAAAATCTAAGTGCCCTACCAATTAATTACCCTCCAATAGCCGTTCGCTTATATATAGGCTCTACATATAAGTTCACTTATGGCTGAAACAGTGAACTTAGATTTGAACATCAAGAAATCTTCAATCCTTGAATCAATAAGTGAACAAAATTTGGTAACAATTACTTTGGACTCTTCAACCATAGGTTCTTCGAACTCATAAAATTTCTCTTTGGACAATTTGACTTGAAGTTTTTCAATAGCTCCTTCACAAGGAGACAAACCAACATTCAACAAGCTCTTCTAAAATAATTTCTAGATCTCCAGCTTGCTTGGTAGGAGTTTCCTCAATAACTTCTAATTTACAGTCATGTCGAGACTCTGCTTCCAATTGAATATTTGGCATGACACAACTCATCTTTGAAACTATTCTTGCATCCCTTTAAATAGCTCTTTGACTTCTAGATCAATCTTGACCGTTGGAGTAGGAGAAACATGACCTCGGAAACATTCATATGCCTCCTTGCAAGCAAACCAAACTTCTAGTCGACAACATCCATTATAAATATTTTTATCCTAAAGCGCATGTATGCTCCGTTTGATTTGGGATAAATGGAGGTGTATTAATTGATTTACCCTGTTTGGGGACAGATTTTGTTAACATCAACTACTTAAATTATAATTAAAGTTTCACCTCTGTTCACTCCGATTAACCTCATTTTTGCTAACATCCTATTTTATGGATAATGAAGATGAAGGTGAAAAGATAAGTAAAATTTATACTTGACCGGACAAAAATGTTCCTAGTTTAATTTGTATCCAAAGGGACTTATCTATTTAATACAAGGGTATAAATATTATTTGACTTATTTTTCTAACCCTCATTTACTTTAATCCAAACGGAATTTTTAAAACATTCATCCCTATTCATCAACGTTAAGTTAATATCATCCAAATAGCATTTTAAAACATTCACCCCGATTCATCTCCATTTCCTTCGCCTAAATTAATGTTTGATGTTTACTCCTACCCTAATTCACCCCAATCCAAACGGACTAGTAGAACACTCAGAGCATCTTTATAATAGAACTGAATACGAGCAAAAACACTAGAGTTTTTAAATTTTAGAATTTCCTCCAAAAAGTCATGAGGAGAAAATATTTGGTCCCGAATTCTATATGCAATTGGGTAGCAATTCTTATGAATAGAAACTAGGAGAGCGACCATCGGCGAGGGTCGGTGACAACCATAGGCAACCAAAAAAACAACAGAATCGCAAATTGTCACCAATTCACGATTTCCAGGATTAGGGTTTGGGTTTTAATTCGCCCAATCGGGACTGTACTTGGTCAAATTGGGGTTTGATAAGGGCTTAATTGGTCTCTTGAGGCTTAAATTGAGGAATTAATGGAACAAATTGCAATCAACTTATGGTGGGTTGAAGCTACAATTTTGATGGTCGAATTGGGGCTGATTTATTGTGAATTGAGTAACAAGGAAATGTGAAGAACGAAATTAGAGCTCTGCTACCAAATAGATGTAGGACAGCAAGAGGAAGAGGAGAGAGAAGGTGACGACCTAAGAAGGGAAGAGGAGAGAGACGAGACTAAGAGGAAGATAGAGCAAAGGAAAGCTGCAATCAAGAGTTGATAACCTATACTCAACACTCATTATTCAAAAAAAATTGAAAATTAATTTATGCCTAAGGCTCTACATATAGGCCAAATGAATACAAGATAAATATAAGATAGAGTTAATCTAAGCCTCAAATAATAATCTTATTTCTAATAGATAAATATTAAACTAAATAACTTTAACCGAAAAGATATAATTATCCAAATTATTACCTAAATAATATCTAAATCTACCAACTAATATCTAAAATGTCTAGCTAATAAAAGATACAATATCTCTAATAATTTGTTATGCATCACTGGTACTTCTATCTTGCGGTTATATCTTTTGTTTTTAGATTTTTTTTACCATTTTTTGTTCAAAAGAATTCAACCAACAGAACGATAAAAAATAAATTAACAAATGAAATAAAAATATTTAGAAGAGTTCCGCCGGAAATCTTGGCTTCCTTATTCAATTGCCTTCTTTGCAAGAGTTCCAAACATGCACTGGTGACTCAACAGAGACAATTAGATGAGAAAGATGAACGTTGGGTAATATCAAAAAAGATGTCACAACACTAATGGCGAACCTACAAACTTACAACATTTGTAGGTGTTAACAAAGTGTTTCCATGACAATGGTAAACCAATGAAGCTTATAATATCGCGTGAGGGACAATAACAATTTTTTGCATCGATCACGAGATGCAACACTGAGCGATCTTCAATTGGAGGTTGGCAAAGGGCTCAGCTAACAGTGGTGTTGGCAAGGCAAACTAGGCGAAGAAGACAAGGACTATGATAAAGATTGTGGTCAAATGTGTACTCATGAGATGGGAGTAGTGTGAGGGGAGGTGAAGGTAGTGAAGACCAAGATTCTAGCGGATGAATGATGGTGGTCACCACTCATAGTTTTTAAAATCTATCCAGATCAGCTTACCGGCAAGCAGCAAACAATGCCATTATTGGTCTAGATGACTGAAAATATCTCTTACGCATGTGAACCAGTGAAAACTGAAGTACTCAGCTAGTTATTTAGAAAAATCACAATTCAGCTAACTCCGTAATAACCTATCTAGTTATTTAAACTTTGTTTTACATTTGTCTGAGATAAACCCGTGAATTTAAAGGCAGCAGAGCAGAGAAAGAGGGTGTTAGGGAAAGTACGCCAGCTAATAAGATTTTTAGAATTGGATGAGTTTTCTACTTGAAAGGCAAGTTGAACTTCCACGCACTTCTTATACTACCTTCTAAACTACCATTCTTCTCTTCCACCATTTTGGTCTTCAATACTTCTAGTGCCAGTTGATTCTGGTTAACGACCGCCATATCCTTTTCTACTTTTTGTATAGCACAATTGTTGGCCTTAAACAACACATTAAAGAGAAGAAGAAATGATGATAAAAATGATACAAAGAATGAGGAAAAAAATGGGAAACTTGATGTTATGTGATTGGGAGAGGGAAAGGTTGTGACCGTAACCGATACAGAGAGAGGGAAATAGAAAGGGAGCAAGATGAGGACTTGATGGCATAGTGAGAAGAATTAGTGAGGCATTATGGTTATTGTTTCTTTAGCTAAAGAGAAAAAAGGGCCGAGGGCTTGACTCAACTTTGGGACTAATTGTTTTTTATTTATTTTGTGATTGGACTATGTTTAATTTACGTGAAATAATTTGGGTTATTGTTTAATGCATAATTCATGTATATTGATATGGACTTTATTTTATTTATTTATCTGAAGAAGATAAAAAATTATGATATTATCTATACTTTGATAGCTAGTTTATGATATATATATATATATATATATATATATATATATATAACTACTCCTAACTACTGATGCGACTAGTTGAAACAAGACCAATTTGATGATTGGTCCAGTTATTAAAATGACTACACATCTATTTTTATTAACTTCAGCTAGGGTGTGATTTTCTAGCCATGATGAACTATTGGTGGCCATTTATTTTTGGCTAAGGTTTTTAAGGACAGGTGATTGTGGCGGCTGAGAATTTGTAGATTTAGACATATTAGAGACCAACGGCCAACAACGGTGTTGTGATGGATTGGTGGTAGCATTCTTTTGTGTGATAATTGGTTCTGCGTGGCAGTTGATGTGTGGGATCAAATTTGAGCTCCAATACCAAATTGACATAAGGTTGGGTTGATAAAAGTGAAATTAGGAAGTAAATAGAAGAGAGAAGCTCAACCCTAAGGAAAATAGAAGACTTGTTTAATAGTTATTTTATTCATCAAAGTATGAAAAGGGCAATGCTACTAAGGCCATATATAACCTACACACATCTAATAAGAGGAAGTAAACAGGAAAAGGAAACTTTTCCTAAATACAAGATATAATACCTTCTAGTAACATATTACATATTATTATATACTATGATAATAACATTTTCCAAAATATTATGCCCCTTGTTTCACAATAAAGGAGATATAACTTCTTCTTTTTTTATAATATAAGTTATTTTATGGAGGGCCAAAAATGTAAGGCCAAAAATGTAATTCAATATTTCCAAATTTATCCATCTCTTTTCTTCTTCCTTATTCTCTCCCCGTCTCATTACTTACCCATCCTACATTAATGCCTATTTTAATACTCCCTTTATATCGAAAAAGAAATCACTCTATCATCAAATTTTTGTATCAAAAAGAAAGTTATTTTAGAAAAGTCAAAGTCTATTTTCCATTTTTACCCTCACTTTTTTTTAATTATATATGTATTAAATGCTTTGTTATTTTTCAATGAAGGATTTTGTTAGGAACCAGCTATCCAGCAGCAACAATAATCAGATAATAACTAATGGATCGAACATAAGAGGGTAGAACGACTAGGTGATATATTGATGAGAAGGAATGAAAATTACAGCCAGGTATTCGAGGTCCTGGTGCCCTCCCACGTTCACTGAATTCTTCCCTCCTTCCCTCTTCTTTCCCCGGGTATTAATAGCGATCCCTCTACCCCCTTCCTCTCACATGCCATAACAACCAAAACAGAAAAGATGACGTGCCCTACTCCCTACGAGCACCTCCCTAACAGAATAACCAACTTAGCTGAATTAATTAAAATAGACCCTACACCCTAGACAATAAAATATAAAAGATAAGGACATAATAACCGGATCGGTCAACTCTGGTCTTTCTCATTTCTTGCTCCTCCTTACATACGTGTATTTGATTATGGGCCTATCAGATGTTAGCATAATTTTAAGATTGCTTTTATTGCTTTCTTTAAAAGTGTGTAAAATGACAAAATGACTTCAATTTTATACGAATGGAGTAATAAGATTATGTAAGTTCCACCAAGGGTATCCTGATCAATAATTTAGGTAACACTTATTCTAATTTTTAAAACAACTTACTATATGTGCTACAACCTTTATTGTGAAATAGATAGAGTGAATATCATACTAATATAATATCATACATTATTTTCCAAATAATATCTAAAAAGCAAGACATATTAATAAGATATATAAGACACATAATATAGAATGAATCTATAGAATTAGGCTCATAACCTCTTATCCCAAACTGCATCAAGATTCATCTTGGAAGTGACTTAGAAATTGATAGCTATCAAGTAAGACTCAAAAATCAATAACAAGATGAACCTAACTATTCCCTCTTTCTCCAATAAGAACAATTATATTCATCTCGAAAGTGGCTTAGAAGTTGATAGCTATCATCTAAGACTAAAAAACCACTTTTCAGGTTTAAGCAAGAGAAAATACATATTGTCATTCTCTTTTCTCCAAAAGAACATTTTCATCATTTTTTATCTGACGTGAACATCTAGATTTATCTTGAATGTGACTCAAAAGTTGATATATATCATTCAAGACTAAAAATCAGTTGCAAGGTGAAGCAAAAGAAAATAAATATCAATTAGAGAAAAGAATGAAAATATTGTCATCTTATCCCATGCAAAATCTTAAGGAATTAAGAATAAGCTAAATATTATAAAAGTAGCAGAATCAATGATTCATAGCAAATCAACAATGCATAAAAATCACGAAATGTGACAGAGAGAGGTCCTAGGGGTATAACATTTAGGCCTATCTCAATCCAATGACAAAAGTAAGCTTATTTATAATAAGATCCATTGTTTGATGATGTAAAATACTGAAAAGAAGTGTAAACAAACAAAAAGGTGGAGACCTAAACAATTTAGACATGAAAAGAGAGAAAGGGTCACATATATGGTACTTACACTCCAAGAAGGAACGGCCAAACTTCAGATCTGATACTGGGATGAACACCCTGCATCAACAACAAAACATTCACACTATCATAGTTAAGGATAGTATGTAAGAAAACACACAACATAGCTTTTTCCAGTCAGTACATTCCCTGCCTCCACCACCAATCTCCCCCAAGGGCGAGGTGAGGTTGTGGGTCCAAACTCAAAGGATACTAAACCAGTTCAAAGGACAAAGTCACTTACTCCATTTCGAACTTTCTTCAAGAACTTGACTCCACCATCAAAAAATTTTCCATTCACATCAAACAGACGTTTCCACTGTTTAGGGATAAGAGCATGTTTCCTTCTTCGCCGAGACCAAGGAGACTTAAGGCTTCCCCTGAATTGGAAGGGCAACAAGAACAAATGACTTAATTAGTGAAGGCTGCAAATCCATCAGGATTATAACAAAAGAAGAAAAAATAAACCACAACTTCATATACTACAGAGAGATGTAGCATTTCAACTTCTTTCATTCTCTCTCATCTGGGAGAAGTAGGTGGCTCGGTGAAATTTATAATACAAATGAAAAAGAAAGCAGATTGAACCAAAATTTTACACAGTAATGACAAAAATGACTAAAAATGGAAAGAGACCGGCCTGTTGAAATTGGTTCCAACTTCCGACTTAATAAGGTCGCTGGTGATAGTGACTAAACTAAATAAATACCAAACAAAGGATGACAGAACATGTTAAAAATAAGCCAACTTTTCTAGGGTTCACTCAATCTGTTTAGTTGGCAACAAAGACAGAGTCAATGAAAATGTAACTTAAGTTCTCAAACATGACTCGGTCTAAGGATGCACCCGTGGGATATATACACAGAAAAATAATGAAAAACTTCCGCACACGAATAATTATTTGTTGTCTTATGCAGTAATCTATTCCTAGAGCATGAAGACCAGAATTAACATCCAATAATTACTTGATAGTAACGTTCACCTCAAATAGTACAGAAAAAGGAGAACGAAAGGAGCCACATCTTTTGATTTCAGGCGAAAGCCTCTAAACAAGATGGATCGGCATTATAGATCTGAATGAACAAGAAGGCTAGCGGACAGGAATAAAAGCTCGGATCTTGATCGAATCGAAGAAAGAGCAAAGCAATCAATTAAATTTTGGAATGAGATCTGAATAAACAATTTAGAGGAGAGGAAACTCACCGATTAGAGGAAACTGGTGAGGATGAGGAAGCAACAACAAAAAGAACCGATCTCAAATGAATCCACGATGACGGCGATGATGAAGATGACGAATGCGACGAAGACGGAGTTGTCGGTGCTGTAGGTGTGTGACCTCGGCGAAGGGCTTTCATCAAGAGTTTTTGTTCCGAAATCATTGGTTATGCTTGTTTTTGTTTTAAATTAATGGCGGAAATTAAATTTTCTAGGATTTTCTTCCACGATGGATTGATTGTTTGATTGATCTACAAAGTTAGTTGCAACAACGAATAAACTGATCCAGGTAATTCGACGCGATTCTATCTGATCTTTTACCTACGAGAATAGATGAGGGTGGCGGCCACGGCAAGGCCGGCCATGGCCGTTACGGCCAAAGCTAGACCGACATTAGAGGAAGGCCAGACACCACCAGCGCCACTGCCGCCGGTTAGAAATCCAATAATCTTTCCGCCGTTGTTACTGCTACTGCTGCTGGCTTCGACGAATAGAACACCTCCTCTTCGACCATCACCGGTAAAGAGCATGAAAGAGAGAGATAGTGATAGTGCTGATACGGCAGCAGCTCTCACGCTCTTCCTCTTTGCCACCAGCTGATCACACACCACCATCACCAACTGAAAGCCCCCTCCACCCCTTGCCCCCTCAACTGCCTTCTCTCCTCAATATCTCTCTCCCCCATTTTTTCTCGCGAAAGTAATTATAGCGAACTACCTTTTGTCCTTTTACTTTCGCCATCCCCCCTCCCGGAGCATCCTTCTTTCTTGTGCGCAACTGCCAATTGCTGTCTTTTTCCTTTTTCAATATTTTAAGTTATTTGTACTTCTCTTTTTTTTGTGACAAATGTATGTCTTTCTTTCGGCAAGTGCCAGTAGGAATTTGGGAGTGGGGGCGTTTAATTATTATATAGGAGTATATAATATGGTTGAGATAATATGATTAAGTTCCTCAGCCTCCGGACATTTTGACCTATCTCCCGGCCCTACATATTGATTCATGGATCAAAGCTCCGAGTCAAAATCTCATTGAATCTGTTAGTAAATATCTTCGACTACGTAATTTCACTTGACAACCAAAAAAACTATATATATTTTTTTAAATATATTTAAATCCATAGTTATCATCCCAATTAATATTTAAAATTATATCATGAATAGTCTAAAATTATTTGATGAGCATTTTCAAATATATATATAATAATAATAATAAGTGATACCAATTCAATAAATAATAAATTAGTCCAATTTAAACTAATTCCCTCCAAATAACAAACTAATATAATAATATCATATGATAATACATATATAACATATTTATATATATTTATAATAATTAAAATCATGAGAAAAAATAACTTATATATATATAATTTTTTTAATTAAATATTATTTATATTTATCAAGTCGAATATTAAATTTGTATGATTCTTTGTTGATCGAATTTATTACACAATCTAAAAATAATAATTGGTAATTTGAGTTTTTTTGTCTGATAAAATTAAAAATCAAATTAATTTATTAATTATCGAATTGGACTTACTTATCGAACCTTGTAAACAACCTTATATGTAACTAAGTGTGCGGCGAGTATAACTAGTCATTGGATGCATCTAGATAGACTACGGTCCTAGGTAGTTTGAATTATATTAGACAAAATAGAGTCAATATAATTCATCTTTGTAGATTAAATTAAACTAAAACCAACCAAATTTGACGTCGGCCGAACTAAACGTACTTATGGCTCCCTTGAGACTCTTTTTCTGGGTAATTAAATGTAATTACATTACCAACATAGGAGTTTTAGTATTATCTGTTATGATACAAACTGTATAATACCTCTAAAATTCACTATATAAAAATTTTTCGTTTTATTAAAAGATACAGTGGAAAGAAAGAAAATAAAACTATGAATTTCGGGAATATTATGATAATACCCCAATTTAAGCGGAGTGTTATAAGAATTGATCTGGCTACTTATATTAACATGGTATACCATCCTTTTGGTAATTCCGTTCTAAGAACTCTACACTTAAGCGTGCTCGTTGTGGAGTAATTTTTAGGATGAGTGACCCTCCTGAGAAGTTTTGGAAAATTTCTGAAATTTTTTTAGGAAGTGCGTGAGTGAAGACAAAGCATGCTGAAAGGACTCGTGCTGATCTATGGGTTGGATGGGCCAGTCAGCCACCTAGCGGGACGATTCTTGAAATAAACTGTACTAAGACAGTTAGTGGTTGAGGCGCAATGAAGACGTTGTGATCTTTGAGTGGGGGTGAATGTAATACCCCAATTTAAGTAGAGTGTTATAAGGATTGATCTGGCTACTTATATCAACATGGTATACCATCCTTTTGGTAATTCCATCCTAAAAAACTCCACGGTTAAGCGTGTTGGCCGTAGAGTAATTTTAGGATGGGTGACCCTCCTGGGAAGTTTCATAAATTTTCTGAAAAATTTCTCAGGAAGTGACTCGTGTTGATCTATGGGGTCAGCCGATCAATCCGAAAGTGCTCTAAGGTAGCCCCCGTGTGGTCGTATTGACTCAGGGTGTTACAATTACCACCAAACTTAGTACCAGACTGGTTCACTCCTACCGTTCCAGTACCAAGTGCTAAGGCTAAAAGAATAAAGCACAAATTGCTAGAAATTCAAATCATATGGAAATCAGAGTAGCGCAATAAATATTTTATAAGAATAGAATCCACCAATGGTTGTAACAAGAACAAAGATTACATTTAAAATAAGAATTAAAAGAAAAAGAGTAAAACCCTAAAAGTTTCTGAATAATCCTTACGCTATTTCCCGTTACCCACTTGAATAGCACCTACAATTGACCTACAAGAGACACTGCACATTGAATAGGCAAGGGCTCCACTAATGGAACTCTTCAGTACTATGGTACTGAGTAATCCTTTAAACTATACTGAAAAGTAGGCCCTCAATGCAACACATGATGCAAAACTAGATACACATATAATAAGAGATGCATACACAACATCCACATACTTAACAAGTCCATCGCATATTAATAGGTCAGAACGTAAAATCAATACTTTTGGGCCTTAAGCTAATAATCAATCATTACTCAATCATCTCTCGAATTATATCCATGTGAGTGCGGGAACCTCACTATTATAGCTGGTCGACTGGAACAGAACGCTCCTGACCACTATTATTCGACGGTGGATCAGTCTCTAAGGTAGAAGGCCCCTAGCCACTATTATTCGCCGGTAGACCGGTTTGGGCCCGACTCACATGGTGTTCCACTATATGTGATTAGTATTTTTCATTATTTATTCACATCCAGGTTTGGATTTATTGAGCTTGGGATCCCCCGCTATTATAGCCGGTGGACCGAAATACATGTAAACATCTTCCAGGGCAAAACGCTCCTAGGCCACTATTATATCTGGTGGACCGGTACTTATAATATAATTCATCTAGGCTCGGCTCAATTTTCTTTCACCTTCATGATTAGTGTTTCCCCTTTTTAATCATCACAACAATTCCATTAATTTGCCTCGAAGGGGAGATCAAGATCCCAAGATACAAAGGTACACCGGTCGTATTGGTGCATACAAGATCCTTAGTACCCTTCAACTATCAACCCAGGGACGCAAAGGTACATTGATCATACTGGTGCATACAGCTACTCAGTACCCTACCAACAATGAAACCTAATCCATAAGTATGCATATCCCCTAAATAGGTCCATAGAGCTAGATAGAGTAAGATGCAGGGATTGGTTGGGGCACAAAGGCACACCAACAAATACCAAAATCACCGTGGGCTCTTTAGGGTAGCGACCCCTAAAGAGCCACCATTCCTGATCTCAAGGTCTTTCAATTTAATCATAAGTATATTGATTAAGGTGATCATGAAAAGCACAACAACCAAATACTTATTCACTTTCAATTGTTCCTAATATCATTAGGTACTCCTTATTCATACAATTATCCAAGATAACTTAGATGAATCATTAAGGTCGTCATTATCTCATCCAATTTCGATTTAGGATTCATTCTCATGATACTTACTAATTGTCAAATACCCTTATTTTGTTGTTTAGTGTTACTTGAGTCTTATTGTGAAACTTTGTTATCCCGTTGACATATTAGATACGAATTACCGAATTACCCCTTGCTTGTATAATTATTAAGCCATCCCTTCTTTACTTACCAATTTACCATATTACCCTTAATGTTGCATAATTACCAAATTACCCCTTACTCGATTTAGGTTACCAAGTTATCTTCCGCACTTATTAGATCGCAAATCACCCTTCGTATTTGTTACACTTGTCAGATTTCCCATTTGGTTGGTTAGATTACCAAATTACACTTTAGTCGGTTAATTTACCAAATTGCTCTTCTCCATTATCATAATTACCAAACTGCCCTTTAGTTGGTTAATTTACCAAATTGTCATTCTCCATTATCATAACTACCAATTTACCTTTCCTTTACACCAAATTACCATTTTACCCTTCTAATTTATTAAATTACCATTTTACCCTTCCTTTACACCAAATTACCATTTTACCCATCTACTTTGTTAAATTACCATTTTACCATTTATTACCATTCCTTTACACCAAACTACCATTTCACCCATCTACTTTGTTAAATTACTATTTTACCCTTCATTTACACCAAATTACCATTTTGCCCTTCTACTTTGTTTAATTACCATTTTACCCTTCCTTTAAGGAAAAATTACTATATTACCCCTTTACTAACAAAATTATCATTTGCCCCTTACTTCCAAAATTATTTTAATACCCTTTTACTTAAAAAATTACCATTTTGCCTTTATTACTCCACTTTTATTAAAATACCCTCACTACATACAATATTAATATTAATGCTTCATCCTCATCATCCAACTCCACCAACTATTATTTTTCAATATAATCCTCATTAGCATCCATACATATTAGGTCACACTCTTATACAAGACATATTACTAAAATGCCCCTAGGGCTCATAATAATAATATTAATGCATCAATGGTCAGAATAACATAATATATCATAGATAAGTACTTAACATTTTTATTAACAATAAATCTCCTTTCTTAGGCATTATTTCTACACATAGCACATAAACTAGAATACTTTCCTTTTTATCAATCAATATAAGTAACTACATATATTATACTAAACAACATATATCATGCATAAAAACATATTAAAAACCTTAACGTGCTAGCATACGTTTATCCATACATTTAAGTGAGGTTTAATGATTACATTATTTCCTACAAAAATCGAACAGTACCGGTATTCCAGTTAAAGATTCAAACTTTGATTAGCAAAATCAATATCTAAAAATAATATCAATAATTATCATATTAGAGTAGAAAATCTAAGGAATAAATTTTATAAAAACTTAATAAATGACATACTTAACTTAACCATTATTATACCTTAAAATTATTAACCAAAATAACCCAAATGAAGGCAGAAAACTCACGTTGCTCATGCAACATGAGTTACATGCAAGCACAAGGAAGGAGAGGGTCGAAGAGGATGGAAGAAAGGAAGGGGTGTTTTCGATTTGGGGTTTTGGGGCTACGGAAGAGGGCGGGTGGGGAGAGTTAGGGCAAGGGATAGGTGTAGGGGTAGAGTGGAGGTGTAGGTGGTGATCAGGGATGGGTGATCGGCGGCCAAAGGCAGTGGAAGCAGTGACAACAGGGCTATGAAGGGGGTTGTAGGAGTGGCGAAGGTTGAGAAGGAAGGAAAAGGAAGGAGGAAAAGGAGAGACTGCAAGGGTTTGTTTCGGCCAAAGAAGGTAAGGAGGTGGTGGGGGAGGTTGTAGGGAGTGGATTGGTGGTTCGGGTGACAACGAAAGTGGTGGGACGACGGCAAATGGAGGAGGAGCAGGGTGGTTGTCGAGAAGGGAGAAAAAGAAGAGGAGAGGAAGAAGGGGATTCAGGGAGCTCATGGTGGTGTGGTGGTGTGGGGTGGGAGTAGGAGGTGGCAGGAGGCGGTGTAGGCGGTTGGTGTGGCAGTGGCAGCGGTGGAATGGGGTGGCGGAGAAAAATAGGGGAGAAGAGGATAAAGGAGAGGAAATGGGAGAAAAGAGATCAGGAGAGGGAAGGAGGGATCGAAATGGGGCAGGAGAGAGGATAGTGAGGAGAAGAAAAATGAGAGGGAAAAGAGGGGAACAGGTGGCCGATCGGGGCAGGTTGTAAGGAAAGGTAAGGGGAAGAAGGGGAAGAAGGAGGCATGTGGCTAGGGGTGCAGGGTTGGTTGGTCCAAAAAGGGGAAGAAAATGACGGGGGCAGAGAGAGGGAGAAAGGGAGAGTTACAGTGGTGGCAGGGAGGAGGCAGACTGCGTGCAGGAGGCTCGGTGTGCTCGGGATGGTCATGAATGGAGGAAGGTGAAAGGAAGAAGAAGAAGAGAAGGGGCAAGCCACCCAGGCAAGGGAGAAAGAATAATGGTTAGGCCCAATAGGAGGAGAAGGAAGGAAAGAAAAGAAAGGGGGGCTAGGCTGTGTCGTGTGGGAGAGGAAAAGGAAGGGAAGTGGGCCGACGACCAAACTCACAGGGGGAAGAGCAGGCCATAGCTTGGCGGACCAAAGAGAAGAAAAAGGAAAAAGAAGGAAAGGAGAAAAGGAGAAAGAAAAGGACAAAGGGAAAAAGGAAAAGGGAAAATAAGGAGAAAAATAAATTGTAACACCCCCAAAATTCACTCTTGAAAAAAAAAATTTGAAAGAATAAAGCGGAAGCTAAAATAGAAGTTAGGGAATGTTACCGTCACATCTAACACAAGATAAATGTCCACCATCTATCTCATGCTAAATGCAAGGCTAAAACCTGTCAAACAAAATTTCAAACAACATCTATGTCGTGAGGATAAACTCCCATAAGGAAATATCCACAGGTAGATGGCAAGTGAATAGATTCACTAAATAAAATCATCCCTGAATCAATCAACAAAACCTGTGAAATAAATCTGAATTTTAAAAGCTTATCAGAGTATGAGGAATTAAAAGCCAATTACAACGCCCTTGATATTTTAAATACAACAATTGAAACCTCCAAAAATAAATACAGTTAAACAAGACAAATTCCAATAGATCAAATTTCGGATTGCCTACTCTCTCAAACCAAGCCTTCCACCCAAATACAATATCCGACCTCAAACTTGCACAAGAGGTCTGCTCCCCACCATCAATGGATCATCATAGGACCCATTCAACCAAGGCAGTATCAGTACGGGTCCAATACTGAGCAAATCCCACTACCCTATCTTATGGGAGAGACGTAAACTATAACATCAAGTGCATATTGAATTATGGTGCATTACGTTGATACAATATTATGCATACTCAATACCCACATCATAAGTCCTACCATACACATATAATAACATGCGAAACAGATGTAACATCTTATTTAAACATGTAAGTGTGGTATGACCAAAATATAAAGTAGCTCATGCGCTTCAGGTAGGAATAATCCATATTATTGACAACTCATTACATGGCCACAATCACATAAGCAACATGTAGTAATATAGATAATGAAGGCCGACTATGGTCCGGGTAGACTCATTCTTTAGATCTCTGGTTAATATAGTCGATTCACATCATTGTCTTCATCAATTCATGTGAGTGCGGGAACCCCACTATTATAGTCGGTGGAACGGTCACGAGGGCCATGCCCTGCCACTATTTTAGCCAGTGGACCGGTCACGAGGGTAACATACCCTGCCACTATTATTTGCCGGTGGACCGGTCTAGCCCCGACTCACATGATGTTTCACTATAATTACTTTGTATCTTTCCCATGTCTTATCGTTATTACGTTCGGTTTGTTGAGCACGGAATCCCCCACTATTATAGCCGGTGGAACGGTCACAAGGGCACATGTTCTGCCACTATTATAGTCGGTGGACCGGTCGCGAGGGTAACATACCCTGCCACTATTATTCGCCGGTGGACCGGTCTGGGCCCGACTCAACATCTTCCTCTTTAAGTGATTAGTATCTTAACGTGTCTTATTCAAAAGAATTTTACCCTTAACATGCATATCCTAAAAGGCCACACGACATCCATCATAACTTGCAACATACCCATATTAGCACATACCAGACAAGAGCATGAGAGCATACCTCGGTTCCAAGTTGCGCTACACAATAAAAATAGATAACATATAGGACACAACATATAAATCGTACAAGGCATCCAAGGTAAGTAAAACACGTAACACACAGGCGGCCTTAGTTACGTCCTTACGAAACACCCATAAGTGGAGGTAAGTAGAGACTTACCTAAATCCGAAGCAAGCTAAGCGAGATAAGAGGGAGAGAGAGATCACTAGCTCGAGGATCCACAATAACGCTTTCCTAGATCGCCGATAGAAATCGAAAACTAAGTTAGAAACTATCCTATCGATCAATAATTCAATTATTATAATTAAATCGACACAAAGAGACACAAATAATTTTTCTTGGAAAACGTGTCCAAAACCTAGGACTCAAGAGCATAGCTCTATTAAGATTTAAGGTCAAATATTACTCAAATCGGTGTAAATACATATCAATTAAAGTATTTTAAATTGATTTGGAAGCTAGGGAAATGACGATAGAAGATAAGTTATTTTTTTTCGAAAATGATTTACTAGTTAGGTTTTACAACTCAGAAGACAAACCAACCATTTGTATAGAACCAAATCCAAACCGATTAGATTAAAACATAATTCAAATGGTTTAAAACCCAAAGGAAGAAATTGATTAGACAAAAGACGTATAGCAAAAATCAATTTTATAAAACCATCCCTAAAGATTAGGGTTTTTAAATGCCTAAACTACGAATCGACCAAATCACTTCGATTATCTCCAATTGATAGTTTTAAAACACAATTAAACTAATTTAGATAATCTAGATAATTAATTTCAACAAAACGATCTTCCTAGTAGCCAATTTAAGACTATCCATATTCAAAATTAGGGTTTTAAAGCCCACAACACAAACTCGGGTAATTCAAATTAAAGGTATTAGAAAGCAATTAGGATCATTTCAACTATTTCTACAAATTTAATTTTAGAAAACAATTATACACATGATCAATTCTATAATATCACTTGAAATCTAGGGTTTTAGGCCTGAAAATACAATTCGGTTGAATTCTATTAATTTAATCAAATTGAATGTTTAGAAATGCAATTAAACACATTTTATAACATATCAAATAATCAATTGATCAAAACCAATAAAAGAAATACCCAATTTAGCACAATTAGGGTTTTTGAGCCCGGAATACAAATCCGATCAATTCTTACTAAAATATATAAATTGACGGTTCGGAAATGTAATTAAATATATTCTAATATAAATTATATAGTCGATTAATAAAACGACCCGATTACACAATCCAATTTCGACATGCAAGAGATTTGACCTAAAAATCCAATTCCGATTAATTACGCACAATTTTCCCAAATCAACGCTTCCGATATGAAATTAAATACATTTCAAACGATATTATAAAATCAATTGAGCGAAACAACTCAATTATGCGACCCAATTTTATCACACACAAATTTTGACCTATAAATCAAATTCCGATAAATTCTGCATAATTTTCTCAAATTGACGGTTCCGACATGAAATTAGATACATTTAAAAACATATTGTATGATCAATTTATCCAAAATCGCTAAATTGGGCGGATCCGAAAAATTTGGGCATAACCCGGCCAAAAGTCTAATTTTCCAAAATTCCAACAAAACCATACAATTAACCTATTCAAATCATTCTTACAACACATATATACATAATCAAACAATCAATTTAGCTTTTCATAAGCTAATTCATACCCAATTAATCAAATTAATATTAGGATTTTCGGAAATTTATACCAAACGAAACCAACACAAATCGGGACAAGAGAATGCTAGAGAAGATTCGTCGGAGGCTAGGGTTGGCTCGCTGGTGGTCAGCGAGGCTCGTCGGAGCCGGACGGCGGCGGCGCAACCTGCACGGTTGTTGCTGGTTGCTGCTACTGCTGCGGCTGCTGGTTGCTGCAGCTTTCGATGGTCGGGCTAGCTACATCGCTGGTGGCGGTCGTGGCCGACGGTGGCTGGCGAGGCAGAGCTAGGGCTGTTCACGGTTCAAATATCCGATATTTCGGATATTTGATTGTCGGATATTTGAAATTTCGGATATCTAAAAATGATATTTGATATTTGATTTGAAACTTCGGATATCCGGAAGATCGGATATTTGAATTTTCGGATCGGATATCATCGGATATCAAATATATCCGATATTATTCGAATACAATTTCAAATATAAAAAAATCACCAAATGACAAATATATTTTATATTATCCGATTTGTTGAGCGAATGCTGAGCAAATATCCGATTCGCTTAGCAAATATCCTACTTACTCAACAAATATCCAATGTTAAAACTAAAATAAGAAAGGAGTGGATGGAGTATATCGGTATGCAGAGTATTTTTATTTTTATTTTTATAAATATCTAAAAAGGGATTATATTAAAAATATAATTTTAATTAAATTAAATTTTGCCTCAAATAATAAATAAAGTAAGTAAAAATTATACACAGACACATCTAAATTTATTTATATACAATTATATATAAAATAAAAAATTATAAAAAATATATAAATATTTTTTCTTCGGATCGGATATTATTTGTATTTGTCGGATCGGATATTTGATTTGTTTGACTTTTCGTTGACCGGATCGGATATTTGATTTGAAAAAAAAATCGGATCGGATATTTGTTTTTTCGGATCGGATCGCTTCGGATATCGGATCGGATAAGCAGATATCGGATAACATGAACAGCCCTAGGCAGAGCAGGGAGGAGCTGGGGAGAAGGGGGAGGTGAGGGAGGCTGGGACGGGAGCAGAACAAGATTAGGTCGGGAATAGAGACAGAGAGGGGAATGGAGAGAAGAAGAGAGAAAAGGAAAAGGGAGAGAGGGGTCGGGGGCATCGACGAGTTTGGGTTTTTTTTTAAACAAATACACATATAAAATAAAATACTAAATATTAAAAATATTATTGGAAGATTTTATATAATTTTTTTTAACGAAAATTTATTTTGAAAGGATCCGGAGGCTTAAAATTGATATACAAGCCATATAAAGAATTTCGGGAATGTTTTCGAAAAATTTACCAACAAACGTTAAAATTTGTTTTGCTTACGGAAATACATTATAAGACCCCGAAATAATATTGAAAAATATATATGAAAATATTTAAGTCGAATTCTAATAAACCGAGACCAATTTTAATAATTTTCGAAATCGGTTTTCCGCAAACTAGAAAAAAAAACGTAAAACAAAAGAAAATTAATTTCGGGAAGAAATTCATAAATAAGTTCCGAAAATCTTTTTAATTTAAAACTTTCCAAAAATATTAACGATTTCCAAAAACGAATAAATTTAAAGTCGAAAATATTTTCTACAGATAAAATCATTAAAATAAATTTAACTATTTAAACAAAAATCCTATAATTTAAATAATATATTTCGTTAACAAAATATAACCCCAAAATAAATTCGAAATCACACAACGAAGTTATAATAAAAAAATGAATCTAAAATATTAAAAATCAAAACACGATAAGGAAAGGGAATACATATTTTTAACCGAAAATTGAAATCATAAGAATATAATAAAATCATTGTCGTGAACGAATTTATCTAGAATGGTTCGCAACGATAACGATTAATTAAATTCAAATATGAATTCGAAACCATCGATAAATCCATAAAATGAATCAAAATTAAAATAATTAATTGTTTGCATTAAATTACACTAATAAAATCATTACACTTAATAATTTTGGATTTTAAAAATATGGGGTATTACATAGATAAAATAATTTATGGAATAATATATTGTAATATTTTTAGTAGATAAAAAAATTTAATAATATAATATAATATAATATAATATATTGGTTTAAAAAGGTTAATTTTAGAAAAATATTGGTTTGAAAAAGCATTTAAATAAAATGAGTATGATAAAATAAAAAAATATTTATTTTAATTTATTAAATATTAATATCCAATTTTATATACTCAAAAATCCATAAATTAATTAAATTAAATAAATTTAAAAGCTAATTTATCCTAAATAAAAGCTATTTATTAAATTATAGGTTTTTAAAATTTTGGGGGATTGCAAAATGTGCCACAATTAAAAATTAGAGGAATCATAAATGATTTTATCTTATTTGCATCTATTTATCATTGCTAAGTAATCATTTATCCTCGTATCCTCATTGTGTTAAAGGTATATAAGTATGTTAATAATTATTTACCTTTTAACAGTGTAACAATTTGAAATTTAGTAACCTTTATTTTTATATGTTTAACATCTCATTCAAAATATAACCCTCAAACCTCAGGTTAATTATTTTTATTAATCCTTGATCCTTAACCCAAATAAAGTCTTAAATAAATTATCATAATTATTTTTACCATTTTTCTTTTTTCTTATACTCCTCCCTTAATCAATTTTTTTTATTTAATTTTCCTAATCAGATACCCTAACATAACCAAACTAAACCTAGATAAAAATAAATCCAATCCTAGTCTAACCTATCTTTTGCCATCTCTCTCTCTTACATTGTCTCATGTCGTCCCACTATTCCTTTCATGGAATCCTCCCCTTGTCTCCCTCCATTTTTCACGCAACACCCACACCCCTTATTCACAGACCATCATCACACCACCGTTATATCACTCAGCCCCCTCCATTTTTTGTTCAAAATTTTCCAACTGAACCCAAACCCATTCTCTCTTTTTTCTTCTCCTGACCATACTACTAGAGATTTTGTTGCTGCACACCCCTCTTCCAATGCCCCTCTAGCATCAAGAACCGCCACCAAACACCCCCATCCTTTCTCACACAACGCCACCATTCCCAACTCCACCATCTTCATCATCGCCCCTCTTATTCTCTCCCTCGCGCAGAATTTCCACCACCGAGCATGTCGTCATTTTCCTTCCAACCCAAGCACTCCCTTTTTTTTGGGTTTCTTTAATTCATAGCCTCCTCCATCACCACCTATAACACCCCGCAAGTCGATAAGACCACGCGGAGACTACTCTAGAGCATTTTTTTGTCCAACGGATCAACACAAGTTCTTTCACCATGATTTATCCTTACTCATGTGCTCCTCGAAAAAGTTTCAAAAAATTTCTGAAATTTTCCAAAAGGGTCACCTATTCTAAAAATTGTCCCACAGTAATGACACTTAATGATGAGTTCATATTTTGACACATTTTATACCCTTATAATCTTAGTTTTTGGTAGTTTATTTAGCTAATATAGGGGAATAATTATTGTTTTATGCTTAAGTGGTAAAAATTGCATAAATTTTATTATTTGAGCTAAAATGATATATATTAAGTAAATTTAGAGTATAATATTATTTATTAATATTTATTCAATTTTATTTTGCAGATATTGTTTTTAAATAAAAGAAAAAAAAAGAAAAAAAATAAGAATTGGACCTTTGGACCAACGGCCAAAGGCCGAAGGCCCAAAGGCCCGCAAAAAGCAAACCAAACGGAGCTGAACGACGGAAGAAGAGTCAGCAGGGCTGACGTGGAAAGGAAGGCACAGAAAATTATAAAAAGAGGTGGCAGGTCGAAGGAGAAAAGGAGGAGGGAACGGAGGCGTGCGGACGAGAGCCTTTATAGGCTCGGGAGGAAGAAAAGCTTCGGAGGCGGTAGGCCCGCAAGCCAGGCGGGTGGGCGACCGCAGGCCAAAGCAAAAGGAAGAGAGCCCCTTCACAGGCTCGGCAGAGAGAACGTCAGCCATCAGTGCAGGACGACGCACGGAAGAGGAGCGCCGCACGGGAACCGAGGAGCGACGCAGCAGCAGTCAGCCGCCAGCGAAGGAAAAGAAAAAAAGAAAAAGAATTTGCACGGAAATAAAGGCAAACAAGGAAGAAAAATTAGAGGAAGAATTTAATACCCGGTAGAGTTTATTTCAGATAAAATTAATTTTTATCTGAATAAATTCTTGAACTTTTATCCAAAATTAATTCCGGTTATTTCTTTCTCTTATTTTTAATTTATATTTTAGATATATATTTCTGTGTAATTAATTCTTTAATTATGAGTGGCTGATTATTTATTGTTAGGGAATAATTTGAAACCCTAGATTATGATTTGAATTATAATTTTATTTTCTTTGTTTCGTGAGATTGTTTCTTGACTCTATATTAATTGCTATCGTTTATATGTATAATTCTGTCCAGTATAGTTTATTTGGTGCATGCCTTGTTCTGGTTCCTCATAAGTGACAGTATGTAGGATTAATTGCCTGCTAGGTGGCCATCTAAATATACTAGAATTTATATGTATAAATTGCAGCTAGGTTAGATAATAATTCACCTAATCGTTTTGTGATTCTAACCGAAGTGGTAAAACGTTTCGATACGTGTGGGTCAAGAAAAGGAAATACAGCTAGACATGCTTTTTGTACTAGTTTGGGTACTTAGGTTGACAGCCTTCCACTTAAACTTAATGCATTAAATCTAGTTAAATATAGGAGCCGCTTGTTGCTGCTATACTGCTAGTATTTAATAGGGTTAATATTGGCGCTTTGTCGTATTAATTTAATTAAGGGAAGTAATATAAGGTGTATAGACCTGCTTTTGGTGTGCAACTTGGTCGATCTCTTTCTCACGATTAAAAGATGACTTAGAAATAAATATTATATTACAACCTAGTCTAGTGGTGGATTTTTATTTCCCTAACATATTTTTCATATCTGCGGTTTCCCATTATTTTATTATTATTAGTTTGTTTTATTTTATTCCTTTTATTATTTTATTATTATTTTGATAAACCCCCATTAGTATTTTTCTTATTTATTTATTTTACGTTATTTAGTGTTTTTATTTTATTTATAGTTTAAGCTAGTTAGATAGAGGTGGGCCCTCTCAATCCCTGGTTTAGAACGATACCCTTATTTACCAGTGCTACATTTGACAACAAGAGGGTTTAAATTGCGTGCCGGCTACGGTCGCACCAATTTTTGGCGCCGTTGCCGGGGATTGGTAACTTCACTTTTATTTTGCTAGTATTTTTAGTGTGTTTTTATTTTTAGTGTTTTTGTATTTTTTTTTCTTTTAGTTTGTTTTAGATTTTCTTAGGATTTTTGGTGTGTTTTGTTATTAACATTTTCCTTTGAAGTGTTAGTATTTTCAGGTGGCTATGAGAGGATCCTTTGGTTATGGACAGCTTTACTCGAATCTTAACGCAAGAGTAAATGAGGTAAGTATGAGTAGTCTTGAAGATAAACTTAACAAACTTACTACTCTTGTTTTGCAGGTAGCTGAAGCTAGAGTTATTAATACAAGTGGAGTGTGTCATACGCAAGGAAATCCATATGCTTACCATGAACAAGCTATGAGAGGAGGAGGATGGACACAATCCGGTGCTCAATCCTTCAATGGTTTTCAAGGACATGATCCTTACACAAGCACATACTATTCGGGAATGAGGCATCAATCCAACTTTGGATGGGAGATGAATGATCAGTATCAAGTGCCATATCAAAACCCTTACACGCGTGAATATGAAGCTTCAAAATATTATCAATATCCTCAACAAGAATCTTCTCCAGTTTCGGAACCCTCAAGTTCAGAAAAAATGGACAAGCTTCTTGAAGAACTGATAGATGGTCAAAACCAATTGGTAGAAAGCCAAAATCAACTGATACAAATGAATGATCATCATTTAGCGCCATATCAAGACCCTTACATATGTGATTATGAAGCGTCAAAACATTATCAATATCCTCAACAAGAATCTTCTCCAGTTTCAGAACCCTCAAGTTCAGAAAAAATGGATAAGATTTTTGAAGCATTGACAAACAACCTAAATCAACTGGTGCAAAGTCAGATTATGCAAAATGAAAGGGTGTCAGTGATAGAGGAGAAAATGGGTTATATGGTCAACCTGATGAATCAATCACAAGCACAAAAAGAGCTCTCTAGTACTTCAATTCCAAATTCACGTCAGAGTTATGAGGATGATGATGCCATATCTGAATGTGAGGATGAGCTAGTTGAGGAGGTTTCCATGAAAAACATTGAAGAGCAAGATCAAGTGGAAGAAGAGCTTATAAAAGTAAAAGAAGAATCTCATCAAAATGAGGATCAAGTGAACAAAGAGAAGTATATGGATGACAAGACTATCACTTTCACCTACCATATACCATCTTTGAACATTTATTCCCCACTTTTGCTTGGAGATGACCATGAGACACAAGGTAAGCCTTTGAACCACTTTGATTTTATTTATGCTAACCACACTCCTTGTTTTTCCTCTTGTAGTAGGTTGTATGGATCCAAGAGTGAAGAGAGTAATCAAATCATCTTGGATACATTTAATAAAAAGCGCGATGCTCCAAAGGAGAGGTTATGTTGGAAGGACGTGTTTAAAGATTTTGAGATGGGAAAATATGTTCCTTCGATAGAGAGATTACCATATATGGACACTGGACAAAACATTCTCTCTTTACACACCTGTTTAAACTCCATGCTAGGTAAGTTACGTTCTTGCTGGATCAAATCTTTCATTAAATCTAACATTTTATCTTTTTCTTCCTTGCAGGATAAAGATGATCATCACAAGGAAGGATTTGGTGAAGCGGCTCTCAAGTGGACGTATCCACCTTGAACGAGTAAACCGAGATCACGTCAGGCTGAAGACATAAAAACAAGCGCTACTTGGGAGGCAACCCAATGTCATGAGGGAGTTTTCATTCCTTTATTTATTTATTTATTTATTTATTTATTTATTTTGTTTTCTCCATACTTTAAATTACATGTTTTACACATTGAGGACAATGTGTGATTTAAGTGTGGGGGTGTATGTGTTTTATTATTTTCAAAAAAAAATTGTTTTGATTTTTTTTAAGAGTGTTTAATTTTTTTTTTAGAGTGTTTAGTATTTTTAGAGTTGTAGGAACCCTTAACTAGTTAATGAGGAATATATCTTTGAAATTTAACGAAAAAGATGATCATGAAATTGAGATAAAGTAAGTGGAGATTTTTTGTGTTGATTTCGATATAGGGAACACATATCTATGTGCCTAAATGTGAATGGAGAAAGAACATGTATGATTTTCTAACCACCGACATGGCATGTTGAGATTCGTCACATTCCTCAGTGAGCTTTTGAACCATATGTACCTTCTTTTCTGAGCGAATTTACACAAAATCATCTACTTTTCTTGGCTTCAAAATTTCTTTGTAAACCTTATATATGTTTAATTGTTTTGATCAAAGTATTTGCCATAGATCTTGTAATGGACTATAGAGATTACTAGAACTTACTCTTGTGTTAGTCGAAGCTTATAGTCAAAACATGCTCTGATTGAGAAAATGATAAAGGCAGCTTAGGAATTTTCCATCACATGACCAAATAGCTTAACCTGATTTGTGTATACATGATGTACAACCTATAGAAACCCTTTTGAGCCTATACATGGAGCATACATTTTTTTTATTACCCACATTCAATAACCTTCGGGCCTTAATGTCCTTACCTTTGCTTAAAGCTAGTGGAAGGAAATCAAATCGTTATGGATATGAAGAGTGGTTGTATATGTGTGTGTAAAAAGAAATATATGTATTTATGCTAAGAAAGGGGATTGGTTATATTTGGTGGAGAAAAAAAAAGAAAAAAAATAATATAAAAAAAAATTTTGAAAAAAAAAAGAGAAAAGAAAAAAAAAATGTTAGGATATAAGGAAGAGAGGGAGTTATGGAGATTATGTTGAGAAAGTTCTATTCATGTTCTATTTTGGTGATATGTATCAATGATCATTGATGTGGAGTTATGCTTATATTTCATCTAATTATTAGATTCCACTAGCTCTTGATCTTTTTAGCACCACGCTCCTAAAATACTCCATACCCTTCTTTACCTTAAACCCCGTTACAACCAATAAGTAAGTCCTATTTGATTCTTGAGATGAGCAGCCTTTGATCTGTTGGAGATTAGTCACAAGAGTTAAGCATATGGTTCGGTCCATTTGGCAAATATTTGGTATCTTTCATGAGGTTTTATCCACAAGAACATGAGCCTTCTTTGTTTATACATGTGAGTCGTTTATTAATTTTATCATCTTAACTCACATACATGAGTGTTTCTATACATTTGTAGCCATGAACCATAAGAGAGAAAAAAAATAGAGGGTATCCATAGTGAGGATGGATCTTGATGTGACTAAGGCGTGGTAGATTTTTATCCATAATATTGATCTGTTCATACCTGTCATGTTTATGTATGAACCATATATTGAAATTGATTCTTTAAATCTCCCAATGCTGAATCTTGATTGATTGCTAATCTTGACGTATGAAAGTAAAAGATTCTGAGACAAATATGGTTAAGGGTGTTAGGTATATGGTTTTAGTTTTATTTTTTATTTATGTGTGAATTTTTTCATTTTATTTGTGTGTGATTTTGGGGGTATATCATCTGCGAAACCCTCACGAGACCTTACTCGTCCTCGATGGGTGACCTAGGGGTTTAAAGGGCTTGTTACACATGCTAAGTGTAATCGTGAGACCTACGAAAGTGGCTAGTTAATTTAATTTTATTTGTTTAGAGTAATAACTTGCTTGAGGACAAGCAAGAAGCTAAGTGTGGGGGTGTGATGAGTTCATATTTTGACACATTTTATACCCTTATAATCTTAGTTTTTGGTAGTTTATTTAGCTAATATAGGGGAATAATTATTGTTTTATGCTTAAGTGGTAAAAATTGCATAAATTTTATTATTTGAGCTAAAATGATATATATTAAGTAAATTTAGAGTATAATATTATTTATTAATATTTATTCAATTTTATTTTGCAGATATTGTTTTTAAATAAAAGAAAAAAAAAAGAAAAAAAATAAGAATTGGACCTTTGGACCAACGGCCAAAGGCCGAAGGCCCAAAGGCCCGCAAAAAGCAAACCAAACGGAGCTGAACGACGGAAGAAGAGTCAGCAGGGCTGACGTGGAAAGGAAGGCACAGAAAATTATAAAAAGAGGCGGCAGGTCGAAGGAGAAAAGGAGGAGGGAACGGAGGCGTGCGGACGAGAGCCTTTATAGGCTCGGGAGGAAGAAAAGCTTCGGAGGCGGTAGGCCCGCAAGCCAGGCGGGTGGGCGACCGCAGGCCAAAGCAAAAGGAAGAGAGCCCCTTCACAGGCTCGGCAGAGAGAACGTCAGCCATCAGTGCAGGACGACGCACGGAAGAGGAGCGCCGCACGGGAACCGAGGAGCGACGCAGCAGCAGTCAGCCGCCAGCGAAGGAAAAGAAAAAAAGAAAAAGAATTTGCACAGAAATAAAGGCAAACAAGGAAGAAAAATTAGAGGAAGAATTTAATACCCGGTAGAGTTTATTTCAGATAAAATTAATTTTTATCTGAATAAATTCTTGAACTTTTATCCAAAATTAATTCCGGTTATTTCTTTCTCTTATTTTTAATTTATATTTTAGATATATATTTCTGTGTAATTAATTCTTTAATTATGAGTGGCTGATTATTTATTGTTAGGGAATAATTTGAAACCCTAGATTATGATTTGAATTATAATTTTATTTTCTTTGTTTCGTGAGATTGTTTCTTGACTCTATATTAATTGCTATCGTTTATATGTATAATTCTGTCCAGTATAGTTTATTTGGTGCATGCCTTGTTCTGGTTCCTCATAAGTGACAGTATGTAGGATTAATTGCCTGCTAGGTGGCCATCTAAATATACTAGAATTTATATGTATAAATTGCAGCTAGGTTAGATAACAATTCACCTAATCGTTTTGTGATTCTAACCGAAGTGGTAAAACGTTTGGATACGTGTGGGTCAAGAAAAGGAAATACAGCTAGACATGCTTTTTGTACTAGTTTGGGTACTTAGGTTGACAGCCTTCCACTTAAACTTAATGCATTAAATCTAGTTAAATATAGGAGCCGCTTGTTGCTGCTATACTGCTAGTATTTAATAGGGTTAATATTGGCGCTTTGTCGTATTAATTTAATTAAGGGAAGTAATATAAGGTGTATAGACCTGCTTTTGGTGTGCAACTTGGTCGATCTCTTTCTCACGATTAAAAGATGACTTAGAAATAAATATTATATTACAACCTAGTCTAGTGGTGGATTTTTATTTCCCTAACATATTTTTCATATCTGCGGTTTCCCATTATTTTATTATTATTAGTTTGTTTTATTTTATTCCTTTTATTATTTTATTATTATTTTGATAAACCCCCATTAGTATTTTTCTTATTTATTTATTTTACGTTATTTAGTGTTTTTATTTTATTTATAGTTTAAGCTAGTTAGATAGAGGTGAGCCCTCTCAATCCCCGGTTTAGAACGATACCCTTATTTACCAGTGCTACATTTGACAACAAGAGGGTTTAAATTGCGTGCCGGCTACGGTCGCACCACTTAACTATGGAATCCTTAGGACAAAATCAACAAAAGGATGGTATAACATGTTGATTTAAAGTAACCATATTAATCCTTATAATACAAGACTCAATTTAGGGGTATTACATTCACCCCACTTAAATAATGCAATATCCTTGTTGTGATTCGACCATTTACTATCTCATTACAATTTATCCTAATAATCATCCCACTAGACAACATATTGGATCATCCAAGTTCAGCTCGCGATTGCAGTTTCACTCTGATACCATTTATAACACCCCAAGTCAATAAGAGCACACTCTCCTTATTGATTTTTAGCTTGTGCTTAGGATATGATTTACAAACTTAATCTCCTTAGCAATCTTTGACTTAGTTAAGTATTAAATACTTAAATTTTTTTCATGATACACATGCACACTTAATAAGATAAGTCAAATTCATAATTAGTTTGTTATCATCAAAATAAAGGTTGATTGACCTATAAGGTCAACAACTTTGATAAGCTTCTCTTCCGTTAATTTACTTAGAGAAGAAGAAATAATCATTGGAAGAGCATTATAATCCTCTAAAGACACATATTTGAGATGAGATGGGATGTGAGAGGTTTAAGTTCAAGTTGAGGAGGCTCCTCAATGGATGGTTTTAGCTTCTTGATTTCTTTCTTTTCCAAACCCCTAATTAATGGCTTTAAGAGTCTTAGACATGGTAGAGACATTGCTAAGAATTGGAGCATCTCTAATAGTATTAAGTCCTCCACTTTTTCATCCAATCCATGTGTGACGCATGTCTTTAAGTGATCTTCCATCCTATTGACCTGAAAAATACTCGCTAAAACAACTACCTATAATGTCAATGCAAAAGTAAGTATCCTCCTTATGAAGGCATTTCATGATATCAAACACATTAAATGTTAATTTCTCATTACTCATTACAAGATCAATTTCCCTTTATGCATATCAATAAATTCTACCTACAGTGAGAAAATGTCTCCCTAAAATAAGAGGTACGTCTTGGTCCTCTTCCATGCTTAGAACAATGAAATCCACTAGAAAATGAATTTCTCAACCTTCACCAACATGTCCTTTACCTTACCTCTTGGGTAATTTATGGATTGATTTAATAAGTTTCTTAGGTAATTTATGGATTTATCTACTAATTGTATAGATACAATGGTCCCATTGGGCTCTCTGAGTCTTAATTTTTGAAAAATGGAGAAGGGCATACGATTAATTCTCTCTAATAAATCACATAAAGCTTTGTCAAAAAATATGGTACCAATTGTGTAGGGAATAGTAAAACTATTTGGATCTTTTAATTTCAAAGGAAATTATTTTGAAGCATATTGGATCATTCTTCATTTAATCAAACCATCTTTCAATCCTCATCCTTCCTATTATTGGCTAAAATTTCCTTCAAAAACTTATCATAACTTTACATTTAGGTTAGAGCCTCAACAAAAGGGATATTTATGCGCAATTTCTTAGCGACATAAAAAAATTTGAAAATTTATTGTACATTTATGTTGTTTCAAGCATTGAGGAAATGGAATAGGTGGGGCATAGGGCTTTACCTCAAATTTGGAACTTTTAAGTTCCTCAATTACCTCCTCTTGATGAGTGCTTGAACCTTTGGGCGATTCTTCAATGCGATTATCATTCATATTCTTTTTCACGCTTGGTAATGACACATTAGGGATATTTTTGCCACTTTTTAAATTTATTGCCTTAGGTTTTTCCCTAAGATTCTTATCAATGTTTCTTGGCAAGGTCCCTTGCTCCCTCCTACCAAACATGTTGGCAAGTTTCCCCATCTACACCTCCAAATGATTTATTAACACCTCTTGATTTCAAAACCTTATTTTTGAAGTGCTTATAAACTTAGTTAATACTTCCTCAAAATTGGGTTTATTCCCTTGAGTTAGTGGCTAAAATTGGTATCGATGAGGCAGTAGCCTTACTTGACTTGAATTTTGAGGAGAATTATGAGATAGAGTTATTCACTATTTCACCATCAAAAGTTGTACATGTTGGAGTAGGGATTTTTTTCCTACCAAATTTCCAACAAAGTTAGATTGTTCAGGTGAATAAACAAATGGATTACCTACTTGGAATTCAATCCTATTGAGTGGTCCTCCACATAGATCACATATGATCAATGGAACCTGCACATTAGACACATTTAGATTATCCACTTCCTTGGATCAATCATCCAATTGAGTGAACAAATTGCTAATAGAATCTACAGAATGAGTGACCACTATCATAGTAGATAATCTATATGATTACCATTGATGGATATTGCTTGTAGTCTCTTTAATGAACATGAAAGCATCCTATGATGTCATATTCATAATGGTTACACCTACGATTGTATCTATCATAGAATGGTTAGTAGATGATAAACTATTATAAATAGTTTGAACTTGCAACCAAATAGGCACACCGTGGTGGGGAAACTTCCTAAGAAATACCTTAAACCTCTCATATGCTTCATACAAAGTTTTAAGGTCATTCTAAGCAAATTAGTAATATCAGTACGCATTTTAGCTATCTTAGAAGGGGGAAAGAATTTATATAAGGAGTGTCTAGCCATTTCATTCCATGTAGTGATGGATCCAACCAAAAGAGAGTGCAACAAGCTCCTAGCCTTGTCCCTTAGAGAAAATGGGGACAAGACGAGTCTAATAGAATCACCAATTACACCATTTTGTTTAAAAGTATCACAAATTTCTATAAAATTAGCAAGATAAGCATTAAGATCATAATTTAGAAAACCTCCAAACTGTATCGATGTTTGGATCATCTTAACTATGGTAGGCTTGATCTCAAAGTTGTTTGCTTGGATGTTTGGTCTTCTAATAATCGAACTTGAGCCATCAACACTTGGGGTAGCATGGTCTCTTAAAGATCTCCCTATAAGCACTTATCCTTGTGGTGCATTATGCTCTTAGAGTTGGACTCAATATTGGAGTTACAACAGATTTTAAGGTTTTGTTATACTCCGTCTCATCTTCTTTTATATGAAGCGGGCATAGTTAGGAAATAGTTCATTCAATTTGTGGATCAAGTGGTATTAACTCCTCCCAACAAGCATGAGTCATACACTAAAGCACCGAAAAAAGTATAAATCTATAAAACTTGTTGTGAGAAGATAATAAAAAAAGTAAAAGGAAAAAATGCCTAGATCACAAAAGAATTCTCTATGTTCCAATATAACTCATTGCCAATCCCCAACAACGGCAATAAAAACTTGATGTGTCCTTACTACAAGTATACGGTGTTGGAATAGCAATTATGATTGATTCCCTAGGGACTGGAGAATGAGTATCAGGACTTGATCGAAATCTATTATGTCTAGGTGCATGAAAAAGTGCGACACTAACTAAAGAAAAAGCATTCAAAAATAATAACCAAAACATACATATGAACAAAATCACCAAACTTGTTCAAAATAAGAGAAGTAGCTAAGGTTTATTTTGATTATTGTGATCCTCCTATGCAACTAATACCCTACCATTTTCCTTATCACAATCAACAATGCTAATAGGGATAAATAGCACAATGCTTTCTCAAGCCACTGTGCCCAACTATTTACCCTAATTCATCTCTCTCTAGCATGAACACAAGATAAACAATGCAATACACACTAATGAAATTCCTCCTTTTTTTTTTGTTGTAGAAGGTGAATCAATGTATCTCGGCCTCGTGATTTAATTCCTAATTAAATTATAAGACCTATCTCAACCCATATCTCCAATCTTGCTAGAAAACATCAACATTAATATCTGGATGAAATTCCAATCCTAATAAAACAACCAATAACGTTAAGCAATTTGATTTAGTTGAAATAAATAAGGGGAAGTAGAGTAATCAATCACAATTGAATCAGGGTATCTTCCGTCACCTTAGCATAAGAACAACTAGCAAATTATCTCCATGTAACACAACAAAATTAGATAGAAAGTATTCAATTTCATACATCGGATAGAGAAAGATAATCCTCCAACATTTGGGTTGATTACAATCTCTAATGAAAACTTCACATTTGATGATTACATAAGATAAATGAGTAATAAAGTGGATAGAGTTGAAAGGGATGCTAGATCTAGAAAAAAATGCCTCAATCTTGATCTCTAATTTTTCTCTCTAAAAGCATACTTAATATTATTTAAATACTTCACACAAAAATGGTTGAAAATGCCAAAAAATGGAACAACATGGGCCTCCATGTAATTCTTAAGACTTGTAGAAATGAAATGGTTGTTTGGCATAGGCAATGGTGATGACACTTCCCCCCATTCCGTGCCTCTGTATGATTGTGGTGTCACCTACAGGCCACCTATGTCCTTCCTTTAGCCTTATGCTTCCATTTCAAGCCTAGTTTAACCTTCCACTTACCATGTTTAGCTTCTTTTCTCATCAATTTTCTTCCACATCCCATAAAATAAAGCCATATGGAAATAACCACAAACAAATGGCCTAAACTATGGATAAAACATAAAGAAGTCCATAAAATATGTATCAAAATGGCACCAAGTCATGTAACCAAGCATAACCATTGCGCCTCATCCAACATAAAAAAGTATAGATACATAAGAAAATAGTCTGAATAACTACAACACTACACCCACAACCTAGATATATCTCTCTATTGTAGTCAATACATTAAGTCACTAATATTAACAACACCTACTAAAACAAGGGCATATACTTGTGAAAATGAGCAGGTGTCCATAAATTAATACGCGAGTACTTGTATATGAAGTAATATGATTAATTCAAAAGATATAACATAATGCACTCAACACACATATAATACAGTGATCACATAAGAATATGTGTGTGATGATAATAATGATACGTACATTATTGAGTGATACAATTATTCTAGAGGTATAGCATGATACAAATAGATCACGGTACACGTAAAATAAGCATTTGATAACACACGATACGATCACATTCATAACATAAGACATGATCTTAGAGTATAAGCTATGTTATTATCATCTTTAATTAGTAGTCAGACAACATGTTTTCTCATTTACGTTGAATACAAGAACCCCATTAGGGTAGGTAGAAACAACACTATTCAAGTGGGGGTCACAAACTGCTCATGAACCCATAAAAAATGTATTCATAATCCTTGAGCAAGTATACCGTATATTATTCGATGATTCAGAATCACACAAGATAGATTTAGTGCCTTCTTCTTCTAATAGAACCAGGCCACTAACGGTGATGAAATGTCTGACTCCTAACTCATGTGATATTTTCAATTTTATTATTACTATTTTATTTAAGCATAGTAACCACACTTATCACTTAACACAATATCTCACACTTACACTACACTTAAGATATCACTAATAACTTGCCATTTCATCCCACTTTAATAATTGTGATATTTTTTGAATAATTACATCAACTCTTATAATTAAATTTAACACTTAAAAATATCAATTACTCATAGCATATCATTCATTTTAGGAATTCATATCAACAATTGTAAATTACACATGCGATTAGAGATATACTAAGGTCAATTAAAGAAAACATGTCACATATAACATAATATATTTATTAACAACCAAAAAAGGATCATAATAACATTAAACCAATACTTAAAGAATGACAGAATAAATCAAACAAGCCACTTAACTCAAAGGTCTCACCTAAGGAAGCCCTTAATATTATCCTAATACCCTAAAATTTTATGTAATCTTAATCTCAAGTAATTAAAATCCTAACCTAATTCTAATCTCGGAAAATTGATATTTCTACCTTGCCCTAATTTCTTAATCCTAAATATTAACCTAATTATAATTTTTATTTTAGGTCATTAATATTTTTAACCTAAACTTAACTTTTGATGGTTGGTAATTAATTTTATCCTAATACCCTAATTTAAATTATTTTAACATAATTCTAATACTAATCCCAAACCTATTTTCCTTTCTCCTTTTCCTTTTTTCCTTTTCTTCCTTTTTATCCTTCCTATTTTCTTTTCCCTTTTCTTTCCTCATGCCTAATTGCCTTTCTCCTTCTCCTCCTTTTTCCTCCTGAGTGAATCACTCCCCCAAATAAATCCCTTCTTCCATGCTACCATATCCTTGTAACACCCCGAAATTTACTACTAATTTTTTCATTTTTAAGTGGAAACATTAACATAATATAACAGGTGTTACCGCCACACATAGCACGAGTCTAGTCCATACATTTCTCGTACTACGTGCAAGGCATACACTTTACATCATATAAATCAAAACTTATGGAAATAGATATAAATAGTAAAAGACTTGAATAATTTAGACATAATAACATAGTTTGGAGTATATGCTCCAGATAATACAATATCCAAAAGAGATAAGGGGGTTAAAAGAGATGAAGAGTCCAAAAGAGATATCCAAAATCTAGGACACATAACATGTGCGACCTCGGATAGAAATAACTATACGCCCTAACCATAGGGGTATAAGCCCGCATCACTCCGCCCAACGAACCTCCTCAAAGTCAGCAGAATCATCATCATCATATATCTGCGACACAACGTCTACAAAAGTGTAGTATCAATACGCATCTCGTACTGAGTAATACAATTATCCTAAAGAGATAGCACTAAGTGCAGGGTCCATGCGAAGAAAGTAATAGAGCATATAATAATAAGATAATATCATGCTTACGTATATATATGTTAATTGAGAACACGAAACTCAACCTTCAAGCATAAAATAAAGTAATATGAATGTATTGGTAGATGGGATCCATTGGTTATTATATTTTATCATCGTGATCACAATCAATTTATTATATTAACTTGAGGAAGGAGACTCAAAGAAACCATAACAACTAATATAGTACTCAAACGGTACTAGCCTTAGCTGGCCCACCCAGAAACGTAACCAGACCACCAAATAATAGGACACCTAGTCACTTAAGTATGCATACCCCCTATAGGGCCGAAATATATCAAGACACCTATAGAGTAGAAAAGGGCATTTCCAGATCTCGTAAGGCACCCGGGATCACAGAATAAAAACACCGAAATGGTACCAAGTGAATACCAAACCTAACTCAGATAGCTACCCTGAGTGATACAAGTCCGTCTCAAGATCTTTCACTTTAAGTAATTAATGTTTTATCAAATATTTAGGTTGAACAAGAACAAGGCCACAAAACATCACTTAATCGCTTCTTTGAACATAAACCAATTAGTTTAGCAAATTCCAATATTGCTTATGCACTTAATCCATAGATGAATCAAGGTTCAATCCATTTAGAGCACACAGGCTCATGATCATGCCATTAAAGTCCAATTGAATATATGAGGCATTAAAGCCCGAGGGATATCATTAAGGCATTAAAGCCTAAGTTTCATGCCATGAAAGGCCCAATATAATTAGTTCTCAATGTACATTAAATTCAATTATTCGAGACAAAGATCAATAGCCAATATTAAAGTCAACCAAGGGGTCACTTATAATGCTAAATTAAATAACTAGTCTAAAGACATAATAAATGACTAAAATGTCAATAAGGTCAAATAATTTAAGGTCAATAGAGTGTATTTCATGATAAAAGATATTACACTTAACCAATTATTTTCTTAGGATGAAATATCAATAGGAAAATAAGATAAAATATTAAGATTCCTCAATGGACCTACAATGTCTCTTTCTCTTTTTCTTTTTCTTACTTAATGAATTATTTTAATTAAGGTCTCTAAGTCTACTCATCAATGTCACCCAAGTATTATAATTATATATTCTAAATTCTTGTATTAGCATAATATTCAATTAGGTCTCAAAATTTCCAAAATTTTACATGTAATGGCCAAAATGTCTTTATTCACCAAAAATTACCTTAAGCTTCTAAAATTCATAACTTACTCTAAACAACATCAAATCTTAACATATCATATACCAAATTTTAGGCAACGGGATTCCTTCTCGAGGGGCCACCTTGAGTTATGTCCCTCCATTGCTCGCAGGGGATAAAATTCAAGTCTTTTTGCAAAAGGACATGGTATATAACACTTGTAAAGATTGGCAATGGGCGATCATGGGGTATGTCATTGGTTTCAGGCCTACCTTGTCCCAAATGGTTGGATATGTCAAAAGAAACTGGTCTTGTGTGAAGGAACCCAAGGTGTTGCTCCATGATCAGGGTTTTGTAGTGTTTAAGTTCGATTGTAAAGAGGATAGAGATTGGGTTCTGACCAAACCTTATTGGTCCTTCTTTAATAGGCCATTTATTCTTAAAGAGTGGCATAGGAGGTTCCAGTTTACTAAGGAGAAGTTCCAATTCATGCCTTTATGGATGAAGCTTATGAATCTTCCTTTGGACTATTGGGATGTCAACTCCTTGAGCAGGATTGGAAGTGCAGTAGGGAGACCTTGGTTTTTGGATGGTATTACCTCAGCGAGAGAGAGAATTTCCTATGCTCATATGTTGGTTGAGGTGGATGTGTCGAAGAAACTTGTTGAGTCAGTGGAGCTAGTTGATCTAGATGGTGCTGTGTTGTCCCAGAAGATTATGTATGAATGGATGCCTGCTTTTTGTGAGGCATGTCATGAAGCAGGTCACTTTTATGAGAAATGCAGAAAGGTTTCCAAGCCTATGGTGCAGGCTGCAGGGCCTTCTTTTATTGCGGAAGGGTAATTCAGGGCTGGTCAGGGAGTTCAACAGTGGAGGAAGGTATCTCAGGGGAAGTCTATGACTCAGAACAGTGAGGAAATTTGTGCAAAGGAATGAGAAAAGGCAATGCCAGAGAATAACAATTGGTTAGAGACCAGGGGAGAGGATGAAAGGAGAAATTGGACAAGGGAAATTTTGGAAGTAGATTTGCATGTTTGGAATCAACTGATGGTGTTACTTTCCTGTAGGATGATAGTATGCAGGAGCAGGGTGCTTTGCAGTTGGGAGAACGAGCAATGGGTCGGGTCTGGACCGGGTCCAACCATACCCAGACTCGAACCCGTTTATATTACCTAGACCCACACCTAACCCAGACTCATCGGATCTCAAAAGTTCGGACCTGAACCCAAACCTAGATCCACCGGATCTAGTGTGTAAACGGGTCCTAAATGAGTCCGGCTATTTTTAAAAAAAATAATTAATAATCTGTGTAAATACAAATACATTTATGTTTTATATAACTTAATATGTATTTTTTATTAAAAAAAATCCTCTATGTGAAAAAATAAATATATTAAAATAGTTACGTTAACTTTTTAAATAGTGTTTTAATGCTTTTAGAATACAATATTGTACATATTACTTATAAAGTAAATATATAAAAATAAAATTAAAAAAATGAATAAGGAGCTCAAATAAGATTATGATAATAATGGCAAACATAATATTAGTATGTATTTATATATGTATATATATAAACACACACACGTATATATACTAAACGGGTCTGGCGGGTAGGGTCTGGGTCGGGTCTGGGTCTAGAACTACTAGACCCAGATCCAGACCCATTAAGATATATATGGACCCAGACCCGTCGGGTCCAAAAATCATGGACCCATACCTGCTAAAAAGGCGGGTCTGGGGCGGGTCTTAGACCCATTGCCATCCCTAGGAGAACTACATTCTCCTTAGTTTTCCAAGAAGATTTTAATTGTTAGGGGCTTGGAATGTCAGGGGATTGAATAAGCCCTACAAGCAAAAGGAGTTGAGGCACTGGTTATCAGTGCATAAAATGTCTTTTATGGGATTATTGGAAACTAGAGTGAAGTGTAATAAAGCTTATGGAATTTTTGCTAAACTTGGTAAACAGTGGGGGAGGCTTGATAACCATGTGTCTCATTCTAATGGGAGGATTTTGTGCATTTGGGATAGAGAGGTTTGGGATGTACAACTTTTAGCATGCAGTGAGCAATTTTTGCATGTTTTTGTGTCTACACTTCATTCCAATGTGACCTTCTTTGCATCCTTAGTCTATGGTTTTAATTCTGGAGTTAATAGAAGGGCTCTCTGGAATGTCTTCAAGATCATAAGGTTGAGGATGAGCCTTGGATTGTGATGGGAGATTTTAATGTTGTGTTGCAACCAACTGAGAAATTTCAAGGTAATGCCATTAATCTTTTTGATGTGTCAGAAGCTCGAGATTGTTGTAATTATTTATTAATTCAAGATTTAGCTTTCACTGGCTTGAAGTTTACTTGGTCAAATAGAAGTTTGGGTGAAAATTTAATTATGGCCAAGTTGGATAGGACAATGGTTAACTTATCTTGGTCTTCTAAGTTTCTTTTGTCTTATACTCCATTTAAGGAGACTCTTTTTTCATATCATAGCTCTGTTATGATCTCTTTGGATGAGAATAGGCCTTAGTTTAGGGGTCATTTTAAATTTTATGATATGTGGACTTTAGATCTAGGTTTTCTACCTTTGGTGGCTGGTATTTGGCAGCAGTCTCTTGCAGGCCCTGACCATAGAAAATTTCAAGCCAATTTAACAGAGGTAAAGCTTAAGTTGAAGTCCTTTAATAGAGATAAATTTGGAGGAATTTCCTCCAAGGTTCAGGATGCTAGAGAAAAGCTGAAAAGAATTCAGGAAGCACTGGTCCAGCAACCTCATATTCTTTCATTGCAGTAAGAAGAGAAAGTATGCTTGCAGCAGTATGAGTTTTATACTAGATGTGAAGAAAGTTTATTGAAGTAGAAATCAGGTATTAAATGGCTGAATTTGGGGGATTCCAATTCCCATTTCTTTTTATCTATTATGAAAGCTAGACAGAAACAACATATTATCAGGAAGATTAAGCTCTTTGATGGTCAATGGTGTTCTGAGAGTGATGGAATTGCTAAAGTTTTTGTGTCCTTATACTCTAATCTGTTGGGAAAGGGTAGTCTTGCTTCAGGAAGTGTCACATATGAGGTTCTTAAGTAGGGTCCAAGTTTACCTCTTGCTCATCAACATGAGCTTCTCAAACCCATTTCTATGGTGGAAGTTAAAGATGCATTGTGGTATATTGGACATTATAAAGCACTAGGGCCTGATGGGTTTACTGCAGGGTTTTATAAGGCGGCATGGAATATGTTAGGGGAAGATCTATGGATTTTGGTAATGAGGGTGTTTCAAACAATATTTTTCCTTCCTTCATGGGTCATACAAAGCTGGTTCTTATTCCAAAATCATAAAATGCTCAAGAGATGGCTGATTTTTGATCTATTGCATGTTGTAATGTGGTTTATAAGATTTTGGAAAAGGTTTTAGCAGGAAGATTACAAAAATTCCTACCTGTTATTATCCATTCTTCCTAGTCTGGTTTTGTTAAGGGGCGAAGTTTAGGAGATAATGTCCTATTGGCCTATGAGTTGCTGCATATATATAACAAGAAGTATATTTCTCCAAGATGCATGATCAAAGTGGATATGAGGAAAGCTTATGATTCTGTAAACTGGATCTTCTTAGAGAAGGTCTTGCTGGGTTTGTACTTTCCTTTGCATTTTGTCAAGGTGCTTATGGTATGTGTGTCTTTTGTCACTTATTCTTTATGTGTTAATAATGTCATACAACCTCCTTTTAGGGGGAAAAATGGGCTTAGGCAGGGAGATCTTTTGTCTTCCTTTTTGTTTGTTATTGTGATGGAGTATCTCAGTAGGCAGTTCCAAGCTTTATGGGGAAAGGAGGACTTCCAAGGCCATCCTAAATGCAGGAAATTGGGGATTATCAGCTTAGTTTTTGCTGATGACTTGTTGGTGTTCTGCAAAGCTACTATCTCTTCTGTGATGGATGTTAGCAATGTCTTATCCGACTTCTCTACTGCTTCAGGGCTCCATGTTAGTCTTGGTAAGAGTAGGGTTTTTATGGTTGGTGCAGACCAGGAGCTAAAGTGTTCTATCCTTTCCCATCTTCAGTTTCAGGAGGGGAAGTTTCCTTTTAAATATTTGGGAGTCCCTTTGGATGCATCAAAGCTAAAAGCTGCTAATATGATGGTGTTGATTCATAAATTCTCAAGCAGGCTTCATCATTGGGCTAATAAATTGCTATCTTATGTAGGTAGATTGCAATTAATAAAATCTATCATTTTTGGCATAACAAACTACTAGAACCAGGCATTTATTATACCTAATAAGATTGTGCATAAAGTTATGGGATTATGCAGGGCTTTTCTTTGGTTAGGGAAATTCTTACAATCTAAGAGAGCTTTAGTAGCTTGGAAAGTGGTATGTTTACCAAAGAAGGAAGGGGGGTTAGGTGTGTTGGACCTATTTTCCTGGAATGAGGCAGCAGTGGGGAAGCTGTTATGGCAGATCACTCAGAAGAAGGATGCCCTTTGTATTGAATGGGTTTATTCCTATTACATAAAAAGATAGGAAGTTGCCTCTTGTAGCCTGCCTTGCACAGCTTCTGGGCTAATGCACAAAATTTTTGGTTTAAGGCATAGACTGCTCCTTATTTTCCAGCATTGGCAGAGGGATCATTCCTATCAGATTGCAGAGGTGTTTGATTCCATTCGTTTTTCAGCTCCTAAATTAGGTTGGTGGAGAGCAGTGCCAGTATGGTCCAACCTAGTAGCTCCTAAGCATAAATTTATTTTTTGGTTGGCTGCTCACTCCAGGCTTCCTACCAAAGATATCTTAATCAGCCTTGTTCCATCCATCAGTCTGCAATGTTGCTTCTACTCTCAGGAGGAAACCATTTCCCATTTATTCTGTAATTGTCCTGTGTTGAAGAAGGTTTGGTTTGCTATTAGTAAAGCTTGCAAGGAAAGGAAGCGTCACAGATCCTGGGAGGTTTTGCTAAGATCTTTCTCTAGAGTTAGATGTAGAAGTGCAACAAAAGCTCAATTTTATTCTTGTTTTTATGCAGTATCTTTCTACGAAGTTTGGAAGGCTAGGAATGGTAAAAAAAATTCAAATGTAGCTTGGGATTTGAAAAGGATAGCTCATCGTATTGCTTTTAGTATGTCTTCTCTATATACTCACCCTAGCAGGAGTGATAAGTTTAGAGGTATGATAGGGATAGTGGATCAATTCTACAACTTCATTTGTAATTCTTCTTGATGATATACATATTCTTGCTTTAAAAAAAATGACTAAAATGTCAATAAGGTCAACTAATTTAACTTAAGGTCAAGAGAGGTGTATTTCATGCTAAAAGATATTAGACTTAACCAATTATTTTCTTAGGATGAAATATCAACAGGAAAATAAGATAAAATATTAAGTTTCCTCAATGGACCCACAACGTCTCTTTTTTTTTTCTTTTTCTTACTTAATGAATTATTTTAATTAAGTTCTCTAAGTCTACTCATCAATGTCACCCAAGTATTAGAATTATACATTATATTGTATTTTTATAAGTCCGTTGCATGGAGGACACTTATCTGTAACTTTTATTTATATTATTATCTTTTTATGTTATTTAGTTTTTTTTTTTATCTAACTTGATTTAGCCTTAGTATTTAGCATCAGGAAGGTAAGAAGACTAGACTTGAGTTAAGTATGCTAGTAATACCCACTATTTTGTGATTTACACTTTTGCAAAATGAAAATTTTAGTCAAAATGGGGGTATTACACAATCTATTGTCGCCTATAGCATGCTAGTGATAATGTTTTTGTCATATTTAGCTAGAGAATGATTCCCTCATGGTAGTCCATTTCCTTAATAACATTTTATCTACTTGTAATAAGTGATAATTGACCTTTCATGTAATATGTGATAAATCAAGTGGTGCATTACTCTGTGCCAAGTAGTTGACTACTAATTTAATAAGACATTAATACTTACAGGAAAAGAAAATGTGTGTTATAACCTAAATGTTGCAATTGTTTGAATAAATGGCCTAGTTTTGTCAAAACCAAAGGACCCTATATTTGCTCTATACTAGTTAATTCTATTAGCCTATAGAGGATATAGATACTTAATAATTAGTGATTTTCTAGTGTTACAAGTTGACATCCTAGGTTAATCAATGTCTTAATCCTTATTTTGATGATAACAGACGTATTTAAGGGTTTAACATGTTTGATTAAGTGTGCATGTACCATAATGATGATATGGATGACAAAAAAACACTCACTTAAAAAATCCTTCAAGTGCAAGCTTAAAAGAGCATTCAAGTTTCAAACATAAGAAAGAACTATTTCAAGATACCTAAAGACTCAAGAATTAAAGGTTTAACCTTTAAGCCTTAAGATTTTCTAGTAAGGTTGTTTGAGCTTTTACACTTTTAATGTTGCCTCTTAGGATGCTTAAATTATTCCTTAGGAGTTATTTGACTTAGATTCTTTGTTGGTTTTAAATCCCAAACCTTTTTCAAAGTATTTTGCAAATGGTTGCCTCTAGCCAAAATCTATCGATTAGTTTCAGAATAATTGAAAGGTTTGTATTTTCAATCCAAGACCTTACCTTTTGCAAAAACCTTAGCAACCAATCAAGTAGTTCCTTATGAAAATTTTCCCTATAAAATATGTTTAGCCTTGATTATAACATATCATCTAGTTTAAATAAATTGATCTATCGATCCTCAAATCGATCAGCTAGTTTGTTCAACCAAGCTATAGGTTGAATGTTTACAAAAACTAAATTTGGCCTCAGCCTTAACACATCTATTGGTTTCCTAAAACTGATTGATGTATTCTTGGAACTGATTGACTAGTTTGACTAACCAAGTTATGAGTTTTTTCTTCGTCCTAAACACATCATCTGGTTCTCCCTAATAAAGAGATTGTTTTTCCCAACAAGGCCATTGGTTTGCAAAAATATTAATGGGCTTTCAATATGTCCAAGGACTAAAAATGTGTCTCCTAAACTAGTCGACTCCTTACTACAATGGTGACATTTTTCTATTAAGTATGAACATAAACTATCAGCTGACTATACCAACTAATTGACTAGTCAAAGTAGCCAATCGACTAGTACCCTACTAATTGACTATTCAACGTTAAATGTTGAAAATCTTACCTCACTATTTATGAACAGTAACTTTCTTTTTGTCATTGATGACTAATTTTTTGCCTCATGGTGTATATAACATTTATTAGGTAGAAATAAAACCATATTTTTAGCTCCAATTTATTACACAATCAATTACTACTCCTAGTAAATAATTTTCAACTATACACTTTCAAATTTAAATTTCTTGAGAATTTCTCAGAAGTGTTATTTTTACAACTTATCTAGGATAAATAATCATTGTAAATAAACTCAAAAAATTGGTCATAACTTTCATATCCGTAAAATTATGAGGATTATTGTAACTGCAAACACCCTTCCTCAAAATTCATTATAAGGGGTTATGAGAGCATCTATTATTCTTTAAGAGATTATGAGTGTAGAATCTACAGAAGATAAACATGATAAGTTGTAAGTATGTCTCGTATAGGTTATTAGAGTTGTAGATAAATTAACCTGTGAGAAAATCATCAATAAACTCGTTACAACAGTTTCAAAATCTAAAAGGGAGAGCTTTTTTGGTAATGGAGGTAGATAAATTAGATTTTGATTGTTTAGAACCACTATAACTTGTGTGTCAAAATTTTAATTGCTAATTATGTTCCATTCTAACACATTAACCCCGTGTAGGGTACTTTGAATAAAATAGTAAGACCAAAGTGTCAATTGAGTTTCAATAAAAATGGCCTAGCTCTGGCGAAACCATATGACCTTATATCTACTATATAAGTGTATGATCCACCAACCTATTGAGGATACATATAGTTAAAAGATTAGTGGTTTTCTAATGGCTATTAGGTGTGTTTTTCCTTAGCATGACTGTTATCTTCCATCTACAGGGAAAAGAGGTGTGGTTGTAATTTTAGTGCAGGTCATGATCTCAAGTGACTAATAAAATGAAAATATGTGATCACCTAAGTATTAACTTTAATACGTTTTTTTCTTAATTCATCTTGTATCATGATTATATATGCATGTATAGTATCTACCTTATTATATGATTCATATGTGTTATGTGTGCCTTTTTTTATATTAATGTATATTGTTGCATTACTCATTATGTAGCATACTAATGATCCATTTCATTGGTTTTGCTTATTCCCACGAGCTTATGCCACCCTGACGAGCTTATGCCACCCTGTTTCACATATATCTATTGTTTTAATGCTCATGTTGTGATTGTTTGCAGTGAGTAATTATTTAGGCTAGTATTAGTGGATGGTTATTTGGATATCCCCTGTCTCTCTCTATACTTTTACACCACTATTATAACACTCCCATTTTTAGAACTGAAAGTTAAGCGCGAAAGCTAAAATAATAAAAATATTGGGTGTTACTACCACACTTGATACAAGCCTGATTTCCTCTACCATTCTTATACCAAGTTCTAAGGCTAAAATTATTAATTCACTTAAATTAATACATGATTAAAAGAAACATAATAGAGGATTCAAAAGATAAGTATTGTGTTATATAAAAGCAACATCGATGATTTATAAAACTCAAAGAGAGATAATATGAAAGGACACAAGCGCCCCCATACAATTGAAAGTAATATACTAAAAGACATTGGATAGCCCTAGACTCTCAAATTGAACTACCAAATTTCGATTAAACTCAAAAGTTGATCTACAAAGACCATTGCCCATTGAATAGGCAGGGGACCACGAAAGGAACCCTTCAATGTAATGGTACTGAATAACCTTTTATACTAAAACAAAATGAAAAACCAACATAAAACACATGCAAGGCATCAAAATAATACATGGTATAAAACATTGAACTATACGTGTATCAATTAAAATATGAGCATCATTCTTGTACAACATACCATCGAGGTCATATATTTTTCATGCTCGTTCGTCTGAAATTAATCAAAGCTTACCGATGGAACATATAAGAGATGTTCTTTGTGGTATAATTAGAAACATCATCAACCAAAAAATAATACAATCACCACAGGCCACATATCTCATTGATATTCTCAATAAATCTTATAACATAGGTAGTCTCACAAGCACATATCAATAACAACTCATCGTATCACAAGTAGGCACGAAGGAAACTACTGCAACATATGTAGTCATGAAGGTTATTACCAGACCATAGGTGGGTACAAAGGCTGCTACCAAATCATAGGTAGGCACAACGAATAGTACCGACTAGCTCAATAATCCAATAATACATCAATCATCCATTTTATTTATTCGAGGGGAGATCAATCAACTTGGATACACTAAGGTACTCCAATCATATCGGTGCACCAAGGTAACATAATATCCTATTAACTATCAACCCAATGAGTAAAGGTAACCTGGTCACACTGGTACACGAATGTCACATAATACCTTACCGACAAGGACACCGAATTCATAAGTATGCATACCCTCTATCAGTTCATAAAATAAAATATAGTAAGATATAATGCCTGGTTGGGACACTAAGGCACACCAAAAAAAATCCATAATCAACAATGGGTTGAACCATGATAGCTTGCAAAGAGATCACCCACCTTATTCCGGATCTAGAAACTTTGCATAAATTTGACAACCCTAAGGATAAAAAGGCTAATTAGGTGTAAGAGGTTAGAAGAAAATGAAAAGGGAAAGGAAAGAGACATAGAATAAAGAAAAGTTCATTTTATGGCGAGTTGGGTCATACAAGAGGGTTTATAAAGGTGGTGCAACAAGAAAAGAAAAGAGTGTTGATGTTGTTTCAAGGAGTATTTATATTGTTGCGATTGGGGCCTCTTCTCTAACAATTCTAAAGGCTACAATTGCTAGAGCTATGGGTTCTTCAACTATAAGAAGAAATGGAAGAAAGAGGAAGGTTGTTGGTTAGGATATGCTACTTATTAGTAAATTACTATTGCTATTATCTATAAAATCATAAATATTTTTGTAGATATGAACTAATTTTGGTCGTTGGTGTAGGTATTTTTTGCTAGGTTATACAAGACTAACTTATGATCCCTTTATTTGGATATCAACTATAGAAGTGCAAGACAGAGGAAGATAATGTTTGCTACTTTTTGGTTAGGTATAAATGATGTAATTTTTGTACAACTCAACCATTACTACTTCAATTTAGGGCAATTTTAAGCATATGATGATGCAATATTTTGTATAGAAACCATACTACAATGGTAGAAAAAAATTGGTGAAGAATATACCATTATGGTAGTTGGTTATGACATTTTTTGTAAGACATGTCCTAAGTTGTTGCTACTAACAATTACAATTGCAACTAGTATTTTTGAGGATTACATGTTTGAAAACTTGATGAAGATTAATAATAGTACAAGTGACATCATCTTGATTCCCCACCCAAGTGTTGTCTTCATGTTCTTAACTTCTAGCTTGGCATATTGAAATTCTTGAATTAGTTTGTTAATTGCTTCTTAAATTTCATAAGACATCAATTTGTTGGCTTTAATTATTTGTTGTGTAGGTACTTGATAGGTTGATGTTGTGGAATCTTATGTTGTGACCCAATGAAAGTAATTACAATTATAACATTTGTAAACCATCTATTAGGGTTAATAACACTTCTTGAAATATGGAGTGTTGTAAATCTATCTATGCAATCACATTTTATGAATTGGCTCATATATACTTGTGGGTGGTGTGATGATGAGTGTGATGTTGAAGTAGCCATTTTTGTGCTTCTCAGGCCTTTGTGTTTTCTTCCCTTCTCTTATTTATTTCACAATAGCATAGGGAAGTGGGAATTAGTGTTTTTTACTTCTATTTTATTTTACATTAGCGTAGGGCAGTGAGCTATAGTGTTTTTTGCTTCATTTTTCTCTCTCTCTCTATAGCAATGATGGTTTTGATTCTATGTTAGTTTAGTGGATTGAGGATATGTAGGAAGTAAAGAGAATGGAGAGGATGAAGTTTGAGTGTATTGTGTGTGAGATATTTATAGAAGGGGAAATCAGTGAGTTGGTTTTGAGAAAGTAGTTGTTGGTGATGGGTTAATGTTAGGGATACTTTTACAATTTAATTTTGGTTGGTAGTGAAAAATAGGAAAAAGAGCCATTGGGATAGGAGGTTAGTGTTAGGGATAATTTTATGTTAGGTTAGGAGTGAGATGAAAGGAGGAAATAACCATTAGAAGGATGAGTTGGGTCATAGGGGTAATTTGGTCTTTAAATATTAAGAGACTATTAGGTTTGGATGAGGAAAAAATTAAAAGATATTTTGGATATTATATAGATGAAAAAATATAAAAATGAATAAAGTTCATAAGAAGAGTATTTTGATCAAGTTAGATCAACATTTTAACTAAATTTTGTTACAACTTGTTCTTCTTTTAACACAAACTATAACATAAATTTTTTTACTTAATAATAGAATTTTCTTACCCTACTTTTTTTGGGAAAGGTTTTCTTAGACTATTTAAAAACCAATAGTTTATGTTGATAAAGGGATTCACATTTACCGGACACGCTCAGCCTGACTCGACCTGTACAAAATCTAATAAATTCATCAACCTGATCCAATTCAAATCAGACATGAGCTGACGCGGATGTGAATATAAGTGACTTGACTCGACCCTAACCCATAACACGTCATAAACCCGACTCGCTATCAACACGACCTATTATCAACCTGACTTGCTATCAACCTGACCAAACTCAACAAAACCAAATTCTATATTAATTAGTTATGATAATAAAAAAAATACACGTCTTATTATTTATTTAAAACTTTTAAGAATATATTATTATTTAAAAATTACTTTTATTTTATTTTATTTTTATTGTAAACTTACTTATTCACCAATAGTATTATAATTTTATCTTCTTATTTTTTGCGTAAAAATATAACATTAAAAAGTCATAATGATAAACAAATAACAATTAATAATACATTATTAATCACATGCTTACGTGAAATTAAACTTAATGCTTGTCTACAAGGTTAATGAGTTAGATTAATTTTGGTAGTCAATGTCCTATTTGACCAAAATCTTAAGTGATTCGATCTAATATTAACTTTTCCTGAAGACAATTCGACCCATCAAAGTCTAAAAAGACCCAATTCATCAAGTTAACCCAAATATGACCAATTAATTTAACTTGAACAAGAAATCACCTAAATATAAGTTTACTCAGCCTAAACTAGACCTAATAGGGATGTAAATAGGGTGGGTTTAGGTCGAGTACGCCTATTGTAACACCCCAATTTTTACTACTAAAAATTTTCGTCCCACAACTGAAGTAATTAAGTAAAATATTGGAGGTTACCGTCGTGATTGACATAATTCTAGCTTATGCAACCATCCATACATCAATCACAAGGCTAAAACATTTAAAGTAACACAAGAAAATTAGAAACCAAAGAACATTTATAATAAAATAATGAGTTTGGAGCCTAACTTCGAGTTAACAATACAAAATATAAAAGAAGGGATACCATGGATCAAAAGTCTAAAAAGTGTGTCTAGTTAAATATATCGACCAGATAACAATTACTCTTCACCCAACCTTTAACATAGATGAAGTCACTCATCCCCATATAGGGTATCATAGGCAGCATAACCATCTAGCTAATCTTCTCAGACCTGCACATAAGATTCAGGACCTCCTGCTCGTAGGATTGAGTAGCACCTGTAAAACGGGTGGTCAGTACGCTATGTACTGAACAAGGAAACAATACTATTAAAATAGAGATACAAATAACACATGCTTTTACATTAGATAATAAGTGAATAACCAAATAAATGAAACATCTCATTTTCATTTTTTGTATATGTTGAGTGTATAAACCCTAGTATTCTTAAATCGGTGGAACGGTCTGAATCACCGTCTCAGGGACAACACATATGAGCTATTATTTTTTCTAGTGGAATGGAGATTAAAAACATCTTCTTAGGGCAAAATGCTCCTGAGCCACTATTCTCCCTGGTAAAACGGGAATACATATATATATGGAAAAATAAATCACCTTGGTCCTGACTCACGTATTCTTCCACTTTAAATTATTAGTATATTTTCCATAGGTTATAACAATACATTTTCATTTCACGATGAGCAAGAGCCCCACTATTCTTAATCCAATGGAACAGACTGAAGCACCTTCTCGAGGCAAAACACTTCCGAGCCACTATTCTTTTTGGTATAACAGAGATTAAAAATATCTTTTTAGGATAAAATACTCCTAAGCCACTATTCTCTCTGGTGGAATGGGAATACACACACACACACACATATAGAAAAATAGATCACCTTGGCCCTACTCACTTATTCTTTCACTTTAAGTGATTAGTATCTTATTTAAGATTGATTCTTAGGTATAGAACACATTAAAACAGATGCACATATAGCATAGATCCAATTCCTTAAGTCCTTTCAAATTCTAATTACACACCCTTTAGTATTTATTCTCCCATATTAGTTATTCCACACAACTTATATTATATCTATAATACCTTACTTTCAGAAAACCCTAATAATTATAACCAGTAATTATGTGTATTAGTTATAATAATTATTATAGGTTGTTTGTACTAAAAAATATTATTAATATGTGTAATATTATTACGACTTATTATTTATAAAATTTAATTAGGCTAAAATATGCTAGAGGGTGCGTATTAAAATTTAAACCTAGGTTTGGATCGTAGTCGGTATCCATTTTGTCAAATAAACCTATTCTAGTAATCGGATAATTTTTACCTGGATACTTTACCTAGTTTTATACCTAAATAAATTATCCCTACCCTATTCTATTTTATTACCTCAATCTACTCTCCCTCTGCCCCGACACACCACCCTTGTGCCACCCTCATACCATATCCCTACCCCATCAATTCCCAGCTCCTATGGTTGTGGGTTGGGGTTTGAAAATTTTGCCTGATCACAACCCCCTCCTCTTCCTCTCCATGTGTGTAAATATATATATATACATATACCTCATTAATGCAATGAAAAAATAGCTCATTATTCCTCTATCTTTCTGTAAAAAAAATCAACCCAAACACCCCTCCTTGCCGTCGCCAAAACCACCCAAAAACTCACCTTCGACAACCTTGCCGCACCTCATCCACCACCTCCAGAAAAACCTTTCATTACCTCACCCATATATGCAACAAAAATCACCATTCCAACCCCTAGCTGCAGTAAAACTCTCAAAAACCTCCCCTACCCTTTGGCAAAATCTACTAAAGCACCCACTACCTACGACAACATCTGCCGAACCATTTTCTTTCTTTTATTCCCTACCTTTGCTGCAGCAATAGTTGCTGTTCCTACCCCTAGCTATAGAAAGAGATTATGTAACCCCTCCCCAACCTACAACAAAATCCACCAAATCCCAACCACCCACATTTGGCCATAACAACCAAAGCTCACCCGTGTGCTGCACCATTTTCCACTGTTGCTCACCCCCTCCCTTCGGCCAATTCCACCGATCCTACCCCCTACTTTTTTCCTCCCTTGATGCTACAACCTCCATGGAAATGGCAGGTTGTGCTATTGCTAGACTCCTATGCTCGACAAAACCCAACCTATCCCCCCTTTGTTACATAAATTTTGGCCGACACCTTCTTCGAATGCAAGTTAGGTTTTTCCCCATTCTTTTCTCTTCCATTACCTTAAACCTTCATTAATTGTATTATTAATTCTAATTATTTTTTTAATTATTCTTAGCTGATATTCAGGAAGTTTTGAAAGAAGCTGATTAGGATAAGCGTGCTTAGAGACCAGAGCCTTTATTTGTAAGGATACTCATCGATATTTCGGGTTTTGTGTTAAATGCTTGTATGATTATGTGTGTTATTATGTTATTGTTATTATATTATTAAAATGCATGTTGATGATGATATGATATATTGATATGAATTATATGATAGAAAGGAAGTGAGAATATCGAAGGATATGTTGATACGATGATATTACGCTAAGTCGTATTTTTTGTGGATGAGTAGAAATTGTGGGAGAGTAGTATGGGAATAATGAATTATTATAAGTGGGAAATAATTATATTTAAGATGTATGTTAATAAAAGGAGGATTCGGAAAAAATGATATTGAGGATATGAGATTTTCGTAAAATAATGGCTATCGGCTATTTTTAAGGGTTGGGTTAATATGGGAATTTTGGTATTTTAATGTGTTAGATGGATTAAAATATGCTAATAATATAATTTGAAGTGTTGGGGGTGATTATGAAGGTCATAAGTTCTTCAGATGAGAAAATAGCTAAATTTGGGAATAGTAGCCCTAAAATGGTAATGTTATTATCACATATATGTAAAATGTTCGGGTTGGGCCACGAATTTTGGATATGTTTTTAATATAGGTATTTTGAGGATTTATATTTAATTTGGTAATTATATAAGACTTATGTGATAAGTTATGACTTACTTGTGAAATTGGGATTTTGGGAGCCTTATGAATAGTAACTTTTGAGACAAGGCTATTATCACATGTGTAAGACATGGGAGTTAGAACTTGAAATTTGGTTATGTTAATTATACTATTATTTTAGGAAAAAAAATACTTAATTTGGTGGATAAATGATCAATATGGAGGAATTTATGCTTAAATTGTGAATTTAGGATTTTCGGGGAAAATGAGCATGTTAATATTTGAGAACGGTCTTGTTATCTGTATGTTGATGCCTTTGCTTGCCTTAATTATGTCGTACTCATAAATCAATCATGAATAATATATTAATCATTTAAAGTGAAAGATCACATGAGTCAGGACTGGCTGTATATGTCCGTTCCACCGGACGAGAGCATTAGCCTGGCGCGTTTTGCCCCGGGATTGTATATTATTAACCATTCCACTGGTAAGAATAGTGACTAAGAGTGTTTTGCCCTGGGGTGGAATAACCGTTCCACTGGTTGAGAATAATGGAGTCCCCAAACTCAACTTAAAATAAATCCCGAGAACGATTATAATCATTTATAAGACACTAGTCACATAAAGTGGAATACTACGTGAGTCAGGATCGGTTGTATATGTCCGTTCCATCGAACGAGAACATTATCCGAGAGGGTTTGCCCTGAGAATGTATATTATTAACCGTTCCATCGGTAAGAATAGTAGCTGGATGTATTTTCCAGAATTATATATTATTAACCATTTCATCGGTAAGAATAATGGCCATGAGCGTTTTGCCCTAGGGTGGGATAACTGTTCCACCAGTTGAGAATAGTGGGATTCCTGAACTCAACATAAATAAAAGAATGGAAGTTGATATATTCTAATAATACGAATCTGGACTAGTAATTATCTTGTATTACCTTTTGTATCTCGCATGTATACTACTTTCCGCTATGAATGTATGTAATTATATGTTTTTCCAGTTTCAACTATATTGTTACCTTACTCAGTATGTAGTGTACTGATCATCCTTTTCATGGGTGATGTTCATTCCTACAAGCATATCTGCCCTGTTTTGTAGGTGATTGATGATTATTAGCTTGATGTGCTTGCCTTAGGTGAGTGCTAAATGAATTAGTAAAGGGCATGGTTATCCAGATATCTCTATCTATCTTTGGACCCGTAGTCCTATGTTTTCACTACTTATTTCCTTCTCTATATTTTTTATCCCGTATCGCTGTGGAATCAAGTACTTTCCACACCTGATTCCTAGGTATAATGTTACTTTGCCTTGCACCCGACATAGACTGGGCATAGGGAGTGCTTCTTCTATGTTGGATATGGCGTGACACCCCTACGTTTTGTGTTTTAGCTTCCGCTATTAACTCTTTAAAACGAAAAATTTTATGTTCCAAACTTTGGGGTATTACAATATCATCTCCAAATCCTATCATCATTATCATACCCAAAATACACGATCTACTTCCCATATACATACATTAATAATCTCATCTCGATATATTACTTACATAAATATCCTCAACCCAAATTCCACAGATTTATCATAGCACCTCCTATGAAATTTACATGATTACCAATTTCGATATATAACGTCATAAGGTTAAACATTAACAATGTATTCAGAAATCAGTATAACCTCTAGATCTTATACATGGAATAATGGTATTGTCATTATAAGATAGTTTGCTCCAAATTATCCATTAAATCATTTAAGGATACCAAGCAACAATAATACTTCCTAAAACTCCTCATGCTATTATTATCATATTTTGATACACCTAACACATAAAATACCAAAAATTCCTTATTTTCCCATAATGACTAAGTTACCCTTAAACACAAATAAAAATATTTATTTTATAAAATCTTGTACCTTCCACACATATTAATTTCCAAGTCCACAATTTATCATCATAATTCATGAGAATTCTTAATTCCATTTATCAAAACTCATTTAACCCATATATCATACCATAAGATATATTTCCACAATATGACATTATCACAACAAAAACCATAACATAATGGTATCTATCACCCATTCTTACTTTCTTTCAATAACATAATATCCTTAAGCCCTTATTTCATACCATAAGATATATTTCCACAATATGACATTATCACAACAAAAACCATAACATAATGGTACCTCTCACCCATTCTTACTCCCTTTCAACATAAAATTCATATCATCACAAAATGTCATGATCAACGCATGTTACATCATATATCAACAATATCATGAAAAACACATATAACTATACAAGTAAATAACACCAAAAACCCTAAACATCGTATAGTATCTTTACCGACTAGGACACTAGGCTCTAAGCACACAAACCCCAGACTTCATCCTCCGAAGCTACTAGATTACCACCTATTAAGCTAACAAAAATCATGGTTAGGCTTGAAGAGTTAAATTGAAGGAGAAATCAAGGTAAAAAGGGTAAAATTGGAAATAACCGTAGTTAAATGGGAGCTTGAGATGTGTGGATGTGTAGAGGAATGTGTGATGGAGCTATGGTAAAATTTTTGTGGTGTTTGGACAAGATTTGGAGGTGAAAATAGGGGTGTACGGTTGAAAATGGGAAGTTGCACGATTGTGTTGTAGGCGGTGCAGCCCTAGTCTAGATAATTGATCACGCACGGCTAGGAGGTGTTGAGTTGCATGACTGTGCTGCATCGATGCACACCTAGGCCGAGAGAAAATATCACGTACGACCAGGCGGTGTGAAGTTGCACAATTGTGCGATAGGAAATTTTTAGTGTTGTATGGTTGTGCTGAGGCTGTGCACAGGCCATGCACTCTGTAAAAGTGTGATGGACGAAAGGAATAAGAAGGGAAAAGAGGTCGTGGTGTTGGGAAGGTTGAGGTGACCTTGGTGGTTGATCCACAGGCCAATAGGCGGCAAGTGGTGGCTGAGGTGGTGCATGGTAGTGGAATGAGATGTGCGTCGGCCAAAAACAAGGAAAGAAGGAGGAAGAAGAAGAATAAGAAGAAAAGAGAAGGAAGAAAGGAGAAGGAAGAGGAATTGCTCGGGTAGTGTTTTGGACACAAAGATGGACAGAATAGAGGCACACTAAAGAGAAAGAAAGAAGAGTGTGTAGTATACACGCACACACACATATGTGTGTGTGTGGTGTGAATCGGGGAAGAAAGAAAAAGAATAGGGGAGGCATGTGGCGATGATGATGGTGATGGTGCAGCTGCAAGGTGATGATGCTAATGTTGATGGTTGAAGAGGATGGTGAGGAGTAGGGTAGTAGCTGTAGGGTGATGGTAGTGATGGTTGTATTTAGGTGTGTTGCATGAGAAGTAAAATGGTAGGGGGAGTGTGCAAGTTTGCAGAGATGGGAGAAGGAGAAGAAGAAGGAGAAAAGTGATTTACGATGGACGAGGGTGCAGAAAGGTAATGGGTGATGAAGCAAGTGGGGATGATGCAAGTTGCAGGTACAAGTTGCAACAATTTCAATTGTTGCAGCTTAAAGTTGACAGAAGGAGGAGAAGAAAGAAATAATAGAAAAGGAGAAAGAAAAGGAAAAAGAGAAGGGTTGAGAATTAGTTTAGATGATTTTGAATTAGCCATAAGTAATTAGAATTAGTGGAAATTTTAGCAAGTTTCGATTTTGATTTACGAGTTACAGTTTATCCGACTCAAGGTTTCAGTTTCGGGATTTAAAAAATTAGATGAAGGCTAAAATAAGATTTTTTGAGATTAGAATCAAATTAGGGTGTTAATGAAGCGAGATTAGGCTAAGTAAATATTTGGGGTATCACACTTATAGCCATACCCGTACCCGATAATTAAATCTATACCTCTATCCCGAACAAATATCCACTAACACATTCATATCCGTATTTGTTGGATATTTGTTACCTGACGGCTAATCCGTTTATCCGTTAACGGATATTATTCTTCGGATAAATCTATTACTCGATGGATACATTCATTTAGAGTTAAACCAAATAAAAATGTTAACCTTAATTTATACTATATTTATTTTAAAAGTAAGGGTAAAAATGTAATTATATATCTAGTAAATGAGTATGAATATGAATACGGGTATGAGTATAGATACGTATATGAAAATAGATATCCTACATCTGTATCTGTACCAAATGAATATTTTTTTTTCCATCTTCCATATCCGTTTAAGTATTTGATGGATAAAATCTATTAAATTTCGGATAAAATATGTTCAGTTTACATTCGTAGACATGACCCCACCTGATTCAACAAGCTAATCCGAAATAATTCTAGCCTGACCCGACTCGATCCAAACTTAATTCGATTTGATAAACTAATCCGATACTATCTTAATCTACATCGACTGTAACCCGAATCTGACCCAACCCAAATAATAAAACGATTCGAAATAATCCAATCCAAATTACAACCGACTTGTAAAAAACATAATTCGTGAATAATCCGGTCTGAACCCGACCTGATTGCTGCATATGTTTATGGATATCTAATCAGCACTTGAGCGAAGTTGCTTTGTATTTGTCCACATAACATCATTTTACCATCTTATTAAGAGTTATAACAGTCAAATTTCTACACACAAACGCCGTTGTTAATCGGTCACCGAAATTGAGAATTTTCTGAAGACATTCGTGATTAGGGTCACATAAACAACCCTTGATTGCAGCGTTTGAGTTCTTTACTTTACGCACTTACCCTTCCCGACACCGGAAGCTAGTACATGGTAATTAGTACAGAAATTGACGGTCACAAATGCTGGTGGCCTATGAACTGAACAATCTCTCTTAAATTAACTGATTGACCAAAAATGCAGAATCCAAATTGAACATCAAGAAACGCGAGCTACACAAGAATCACATGCTGATAAATGTAAAATCAAATTGTAGTACCCTCGCATGTCTCGGCACCTACATTTTAATCCGGCGCAAACCAATTTACTCCAGGCCCAGCCACGCCCCGCTAATCCAATGACCGCTGCTCTCTCACTAGGCAGCTCTCGTTTAGACTTGCTTCCCCTGCTCCGGCACCTGCAATATCCACACATTTCCGCACCAGCCTCACTAACCACCAATGTACGTTGTCGTAAAACACTCCACGTCACCAATTTCTCTCGGGTTTCCCCCGCGAATCAACTGCCGGAGAACTGTGTTCATCACCCTTCGCTCGAGATCCTTGGTGGAGCTCGGGAGAAGTATCTCCCTCATCTTAGGAATCTAGACCGACCATACGAACCATTCCCGGTAATTGGATGGAACCGACATGTAGAGACGATCTTCGCTGCGTTTTGTCGGTCGCTTCCGGATGTTAGGTATCGGCGTGAATGTATACGGACTGAGGATGGTGGTGTTGTGGCTCTTGATTGGGTCGCTGGTGATGATTCTAAGTTGCCGGCGAACGCACCGATTGTGATTTTGCTGGTAAGTGATGATGCTATCTGGAGTTTCTGTGATTGTTTGTAGTTCTCTTGGAAGTTTTTGGAGTTCTGCTTCCATTAAGCATTTCAGGAAGTTATTACTGCTGACCATCTCAAAGCTGTGTGCAGTTCATGCTGCCACAAGCTCGACGAATGGCCCTGGTGTTTATTGTTTGTTTTCTCAGCTAGGTTGGATAACTCGAAAGCTCGGAATTCGCTGAAATTTAGGCCTCTATGAAAAACATTTACTCAGAATTAATTAACTGCTATTCGTAATCAGTTGAACTTGCTGTAGCGGCGGCCAAATTGGGCCAGCTTTGCTTGTGTATCTGCGAAACCTCTGCAAGTGAATTTGCAAGAGAAATTATAACAATAAAATCGTAAATTGCAATGAAGGGGCTACTTCTACAAAATATTGATACATCTTTCGTCGATGATTTCCCTCTGAAATTGGTTTTGAAATGTTTGGTGCAGCCAGGTCTGACGGGCGGTAGTCATGACACATACGTGAGGCATGTGTTGGTAAGAGCCAGGAACCACGGCTGGAGAGTGGTTGTGTTTAATAGCCGTGGCTGTGGTAATAGTCCCGTCACTACTGCTAAGGTATACCTTTACCTCCTCTGGATACACAGTTGCTGCCTTGCTGGAACACATTTGTTTAATTGGATGAATGCTTATTGTTGCTGCCGGTAATCAAGCAGGTGATTTTTGTGGGAAAAGCAACTTGCTTGGTGGCCAAGTGGCATGCTTGGGATCAAGTCAAAAGAAATAAAACAGGGGCGGGGGAATCAAGGAAAGATAGAGTGAAAATCTGAATATTATTGATTTGAGGGTAACGAAAATGTTTAATCTTTTTCAAAATGGGTAAGTCTTTTATTTATAGTGGGTAAATAGGGTTAAGGTTGAAGGTGAATTGGTCCCAGTTTTGGGCTCTTTAGCCTAGTCCTAGTTCCTTAATTATAGGAGCTATAAAGAAGGGATGATAATTTGGCTGCTTGCATTAGACCCATATCATCACTTCATTTTTTTACATTTTGAAAACCCTTGTGGGCCGGTCTTTACATGGGTGGATTCATCCTTTACATGAGTGGCTTGTCCAGGATCCACTTGTTCGGATTCATCACTTGGCATCTACTCGTTCTTTGTGAGTAGTCTTCAAGCCTTTAACAGTTCATTTATCTTGGAAGCTTTTTGTCGGTGATCATGGATTGTCCTTATTGTTGTCTAACTCATTCTTTTGCTCAGTCGACCGTCATTTTTGTTGCTCGACAGTCATTTCTATCGCTCAACTCATTCTTTTGCTTAGTTAGCAGTCATTTCTATCGTTTAGCTTATTCCATTGCTCATATTTTCTCTTCTTTTGCACACATGCCTCCAATTATTCGTTGTCATCGTTCTCTATTCCATCATTATTGATTATGCCATCATTATCATTTCATTTTTTTGGGCCTTTTTAAAACGAAATTGTTGGGCCATTACCGTTTGAATTTCGAATGCCCTTTTGGCTATCCCCTCAGGTATTGCCTTATAAATACTACATTTGCCTATGTTTTTAGTTTCATCTTCCTCCTTCAAATCTTCTTGACTATAATTTGGAAGCAATGCAAACTCAAAATCCTAAAATTATAACCATTTTTGCCCTTGATCCTCCTCAATTTACGTTGTTCCTTTCTTGTGTACTTGATTCTTCCAGTTCTTTGTTTTCTTGTGAATGTCCAGTGTTATTTTTGAAATTTGTTGAAACTTCCTTCACTGCCTCCTTCTCCTCTTTCATCTCCTCCCTTTGCCCATTCTTCTAACCAAGTGTACATTTCTCAAGCTCTTCAGACATGTTAGGTGCTAGTTCTTAGCTGTAAAAGCAATCACAACTCTCTATTGGTGGTTGATCTTCTAATTGGTTCTCATCCACAAACTCCACCACTTTCCTCCTCCGTAGTGTCCCTAGTGCCTAACCCCTTTACTTCTAGTAGGGTGGCATTGTGGAGGCAACGAAGGCCTCAAAGTAGGAAACAAGCTGAAGATTTGTGGGGTGGGGCTAGGGTTCAGGTAGAATAAGTTCATATGGAGATTGCTAGCATCATCATCGTTGGGTGACTAGCTGTTGTAAAGGGAAGTACTTTATTCTAGATGAATACGAGCTCATCATTCCAAGCCCTAAAGACTATGCTCTTAAGCCACCCTTGGGGTGCATAGTGCTAAACATGGACTGTTTTGAAAGGGGACTTATGTTGTTGATTCACCCATTTTTTTTAGAGCTTTATTTGCTTCACTGTTTGCTCGGTGGCTCAGCGGGCATTCAACCCTAAGAGGGTTATTTCTTGTTTTCTATAGGTTTGCCATAAGTTGGAAGTGACTCAAAGTCTTACTTACCATCTTTTTGTGTTTACTAAGTGGTTCTCAAAGTTAGAATTCGGCAATGTATTAGCATAGAGAGGCTACAAGCTCATAAATGAACCCCAAACCTCGGTGCGCAATTGGAACGATTGTTTCTTCTTTGCTAGGTCCAAGGAGATGTGGGGGGTTCAAGGCGGGGTGCCGATGGACACCAGAACATTGCACAATATGACCCCCAAGCTTGAAAACCAGGACGTTGTAGCCTTTGCAAAGTTCCAGGTTCAAATTGAGGAAATTAGGAAGAGGTTGGCGGATTAGTTCAATGTAGAGGATATTGCGGGGGACAAAACTTTAGCTTACCTACATGAGATCAAACTTGTCTCGTATGAAGGAGATAAGCTTTCCCTTCTCCCCTTTTGATTTGTCCCTTCTTCTTTATGAGGAACATTATTGCTAACTAGTTCTTACGCATAATCCCAAGCATGCAAGATCGAGGCTGGGAAGCGGAGGATTTCAATGGGTGGTGTCGAGCCTTTGAAGGCCGGTTCTCAAATGTTTACGCCTCTTGGGTTGAGGGTCGTTCTAAATCGGCATCTCAAATTGGTTGTTGTCTCCTCCAGGACTCAAACGTTGGTTGGTAACCATAGTTTGAGAGGGTGATGACCTTGTTGCTAAGAAGACTCAAGAGGGCAATGACCAAGCTACTAAGAAGAGGGGGCCTCCCCCTAGAAGGCCTTCCATCTCAGAAGAAAATGGAAGCCTTCAAGGCTCAAAACCGAGGTGTTGTTAAGGTTTCTCCCACTAGGTTACTTTTGCTTGGTTGCGGGCTCCGACTCTGAGGCTCACTAAGGTGTTGCCGAGGTTATTCTCCCTAAGATACTTCCACTTATTGGCTTGCCTCTTTCTTCTATTATTACTTCAATTCCTTCTGCATTGTTTGTCTTGCCTTCCTCCTCCTGCCTTTTAAACACCGCAACTTTCTTGACCTCATCTTCTTGTCTTTTATTTTCTCCCTCTATCCTCTTCTCCCTATCATTGCCCTTGCTGCTTCTTTTAGCCGGGTAGAATACTTCTTCCTTCATGACTTCGACTGCTCTCCCCACCACTTGTCCCTTATAATACGATCTTAACCACCATGTCTACCAGCCAAACCAGGCTTTGCTCTAGTCTCATCCTTTTTGCGGATCTTGCCTTCTTCTACCTCTGGTATTGGGACCACTTGGATGGCCTTCTTGACTTACCATTCTTCGCATCTTTGATGTCCGATAACATCAAGGAGCGGATAGGCTAGAAGATTGCCTCGGGCCTTGCTTGCCTTGCAGTTTGGGACATCTTGGTCAACCAAAGGACAAACATTCTCACAGTTGAGTTAGCAAACTAGGATTTAAAGGTATACATCTTATCTCTTGTTTAATGTTTGCACACTCTTTGGCATTGTCTTTGTCTAAACGTTTATATTTGCTTTTTCATGATAAATGGTGTAATTGGTTTTGCGGAGCCACTACAATGGCACTTTGCCCGCCTTGCGAGAGGACTTGTTGGGGTAAACCACTGCTGAGTTGGAGAAAGCCACCACCCTTTAAGGGAAGATGACTAAGCTTGAGGTAGAGTTGGATAGGGCTAAGGTAGAGCTGGTTGCTGTTGAAGAATGAGCCTCCAAATTGAGAGCCAAGCTTTGGGCGGAATCGGCCAAGACTAGGGCAGAATTCATTGTCGTTGAAGGATGAGCTCAATCAGATGCAGAGCTCAAGTCTGTTTGTGTCGAGTTAAAGACAACATACCACGGGAAAGCTATAGAACATACAATGAAATATCGGTACTGCAATTGCGTATCGACTGCAATTTCGTGGTTTTTGGGACAGTTGCGACTTGAAATTCCAAAAATGCAGTCATTTCAGAAAATCACATATTTATCGCTGGGATATTGGCGAAATTTCGGATATTGGCCGATATTTGCCAATATTTGTTGTGTAAAATAATTAAAAAATCACGCCGCGACATATAAAATATCATTCTCGACATCTTGATACCGGAATACCGCGACCGCGACTGCAACCATAACCGCGGTTTTATTGCTTGCTATAGAGGGACTTCTAGGGACACCTTGGGATTTAGGTTCATAAGGCTCGTCGAGTCATGATAAGAGATTTCTTGAGAGTGATGGCTTCCAAGATAAACTAGAGGCCGACCAACAGATGGGGTACAAGGTAGCTTGGTAGAAGTTCACCATTCTGGTGGCTTAGCTAAGTTTCATCTCACCGGTGAAGATTTGGATAACATGGAGTTGTCTCCTTCCCCTGAATCTTTCGAGGAGAGATTGAAGATGATGGAGAATGCCTTCGAGCCTTGGGTTATTCAAAGGAAGTCATTGTTGGCTCGGTGAAAGAGGCTTGTGTGTGGCGGTATGTGAGTGATGAAGTTGAGGTGGATGATAGTGAGGAGGAAGAGGATGGGGAAGATGGGTTTGGGGACCAGGCTGGTTATGGAGTTGGCGGGGGTTCATCCCAAATTTGAGGGCGGATGCATCATTTTCCTCCCTTTTTGTTGTTGTTTTGGACATTCATAACATACTTAGCCTCTGACTTTGAGCTTCAACTTATATATGATGTGTCTTCCTTATCTATCCCCTTTCTTTGCTCATCTTTCTTTTGTATTGACAATTTACTTAGTAAACATGTCAGTTAATATTCAAACACTCACTTTCAATACTTGATGAACTAGTGAAATATTTAAGCATTTGATTGTACAACACTTGAGTTGAGGCTTGTGTATGCATAGTCCACATTCTTAATCTTACATGTTTTCATTCACGAAGTCGTATCAAATGCTTAGGCAATGCCTGATGCTTAGCTAAAACACATCATCTTATATTTAGGCTAAGATAAGCATGAGTCATCTAACACTTAACTAAGCAAAGACTCTTGAATCAATTCCTCTTGACTAGTACTTAGCTATCCATTTTTTCAGCAACATAGTTATCCTTTACCAAGCAACCCACCAATGTATAAATGCGTAGTTGATTTGAAACTTGATCAAGGTACTACATTGAATATATTACCATTCCAAGCTATGTAACTCTTTAGTGTCACCTCCTTTGGTGATGCTATTCATTTATGACCCGTTCCTGATCTGTTGATTAGAGGGTTTTTATGTCATACATCAATACTATTTTTTTCGAGTTACCCATGACCGACCTTGGTCAAAGGGGACCGTCTTTTTCTCATTCGGCATTGTTCCATCCAATGCACCTATGGCCTCACTTGGTTAGAGGGGATTGTCTTTTTCTCAATCGGTATTGTTCTTTCTGAACCACCCATGGCGTCACTTGATTAGAGGGGTGTATTTATTTTTTGACATTGTTCTTTTTGAGTCATCTATGACCTCCCTTGGTCAGAGGGGATCATCTTTTTCTCGATTGGTATCGTTCTTTCCGAATCAACTATGATTTCACTTGGTCAAAGGGGCTCATCTCTTTTGACATTGTTCTTTCTAAGTCACCCATGACCTTAGGGGTCATCTCTTTGGACATTGTTCTTTCTACCTATTCAGCGCGGTGAGAAACATGAGAATGGAACAAAAGGCAAAACACTATATATGAACATGATTTGCTCTTCCTCATTTCTTGGAAAACATAACAGTTAGTTGAGGTAGATACAAACATGAAGGTCGAAGGGTGGATCACAATGCATGTATAAACGTAACGTACCTAAACTCTTATATCAATTGTACTAGAGGCTAAGGATGGAAAGTCCTAAGATGTTTAGCATTCCATGCCTATGGCCACTCGTTCTTGGTTAGGTTTGCAAACTTGCAAGCATGCAATAAAACTGCGGTTGCAATTGTAGTGTTGCAAAAGATTTTTTTATATGTCGCGGTTGTGATGACGTATTTTTATATTTTGTTTATAATAAATATCGGTAAAATATTAGCAAATATCGGTCGATTACTTATATATCACTGATAAATAAGTGATTCTAAAACCATCATGTATTGGTTGACCCAAAATTAGATAAATATCAGCCAATATTGCGATTCAGGATTGATATTTAATTGTATGCTTGTGAGTGCACGAGCCTAGTTGAGAGCCATGATCCACTAGGGCCCTTCCCATCTTGGTGCTATCTTCCCAAGCCTTGAACTCTGCCTCTTGGAGTATTAGGTCACATTCTCGAAATGCCTTTACATTAACTTGCTGATTTTTCCATCCTCTATTGGTGAGCTGCCAACATGACTTGTGCTTTGTCTTGGCTCTCTTCTATGAGGTCAACTACTAGAGTTTGCAGACCGGCTTTAGGCTCTTAATTTATAATTTTGAATGTTGGCTCACTAGCCTCAACGGGGATCATTGCCTTAGCTCTAAAGGCCAGGGTGTCTCTCCGATTGATTCTTTCCTTGTGGTTTGGTTGCCCCATATATCGTTGAAAATATATTGAAGGTTATGTAATTGAAGGACAAAAATATAATTTTATATCAAATAAATGGATATGGGTATGGGAACGGGTATGAAGGCTAGTACGGATTTGAGGATCCCTTACCCGTATTCATATCTAAACTCAATGGATAGTTTCCTTTCCTTTATATTCGTATTCATATCCATTTATCTATATCTATTTACGCATCTAACAAATAAAAATATATCAAGTTTTCAGATAAGGCTGTTAGAATCAAGATTCTACCTATGATCGATTTAGAACTTCAAGATTGGATTGTAGGATCATAAGATCCTACGAAAATTATAAAAATATGAAACTTATATATTTTATTGCTACAAATTAAGATATTTTAAGTTAAAAGACTACAACAATTACAAACTCTCATATAACCACTAGTTGAGTTGCAATAGGTTATAAGTAACTTAAAACATTAAAGTCATTGTACAAATTAGGAACTATATTAATTGAAAAAATCATAAATTAATTGTCGAATGAAATGGGAAAATTATAATAAGATTCTAGGTAGAAGTGACATACAACTCATTGTGTTCAAAATATATAATATTGCTAGCCTTAAGAAAAACACACAAAGAATAAAGAAATCAGATGATAATGGAGGTAATAATGAGATGATAGTATTTTTTATCGTTTAAGAGAATAAGACCCCAAAAAAATTACGCTGGCTTTTCAAATTTTGATGAATCAAGATAAAAAAGAAAATGAAAGAAGTTTTGACCATATATGCACACATTAAATTACTATATAAACCATGTGTAAACCATAGATTAGAGTTTGTTTGCATTATGAAGCTAACATGATATAAAAATAATAAGAATAAAAAATAATTTTGAATTCAATGGAATTTATTAATTAATAATATTTTAAAATTTAATATATTCATTTTACCATTTAAATAGATATTATTATCAACAATAGATTTCACTGTCTTTAAGGATATATCAAGTAATTTTTTTTCGCTTTAGCTCATTTTCAAGATATGTTGTAAAATAATGTGGGTAAAGAATAAGAGTATTAAGAAATAAATATATGTGGAGTAATAGGGGAAATTGATTGGGAGATAAATCAATGAATATTATAGTTATTATGTAGGATCGTGGGATTCTATAGTAAGATTGTAGGACTATACAGTTGGATCATAGGATTTGGCTACAGGATCGTAGGATTCTACGTTATGATCGTAAGATTCTATATCTATTCAACTACTTTAAGATTCTGCCTAGGATTGTTGATTGTTTTGTAATTTTTAGATCATAGAATTGTAGGATCGAATCAAAATTTTATTAACTAAGATTTTAGGTAAAATATGTGTGATTGCCATCCCTACACATGGACATCTTCCTCTAAGCCAACAATGACTTTGTTTGAATAACCCAAGGCTCGAAAGCCTTTTCCATCCTCTTCAATCTCTTCTCAAAAAAGTCAGGGAAAGGAGGCAACTCCACATTATCCAAATACTCTTCTGGTGAGATGCAAACCCAGCTGAGCCACTAGAATGTGAACTTCTCCTGAGCACCTCGTACTCCCTCTTGAAGTTCTATTGGTTGGCCTCTAGTTTATTCTAGAAGCCATCGCTCTCCAAGAACCTCGGTATATTGGATCGACGAGCCTCGTATACCCACATCCCAAGGTTTAATGGGAAGTCCTTTTGTAGTTTTCCCGTGGCTTGCTTGGTTTTCTCTAGTTCGACAGGGATAGAATTGAGCTTTGCATTTGATTGGGAAGCTCGTCCTTTAACAACACTCAATTTTACCTTGGCCCTAGCTAGTTTTGCCCCAAGCTTAGTGCTTGACTAGGGGGCTTGTTCTTTGACGGCAACCAACAATACTAGAAGTTTGGTTGTCTTCCCTTGAAGGTCTAGATTTTGCCTCCGAACTCTCCTTAGCTTGATTTTTAATTGTTCCAGCGGAACATTATCGGTTTCCACAAATCTTAGTAATCGGTCTTGTATTTCTACAACTTGGCAATGGTTTGTCCTAGTAGATCCTCTAGTTTCCCGTCCCGCCCTTCAGTAGAGAGTTATTGGTGCTAACCTTGTTCTTGTTGGCAATGTGCACAAAGTGTCGCTAGAGTGGCTTGGTAAAACTGTTTACATCCTTTATCATTGTAAAGAGAGTATGTTCACTTAAAAAGACATAAACAAGAGATAAGATGTATACTTTTAAAAGTTGGTTTGTAGTCTCGGCCATCAGTCCTTTTATTTAGGATGCCTCAATATGTAAGGAAAGCAACACCTCGGGCAATCTTTAGATCTATCTGCTCCTAAATGTTGTCGCACATCAAATATGCAGAGGAAGGTAAGTCATGATATTAGGCCATATGAGTGGACTAGATATTGCCACCAGAGGTATGAGTAGAGAAGATTGGCGAGGAAGAGCCTGGAACGTAGCTTAACTAGCAGGTAGAGATGGTGATTGAGAGATGGTGTTATAATGGGGTAAGTGGTGGGGAGAGTAGCGGAGTCATGTTGGATGAAGTATTCCGCTTAACCAAAGTAGAAGTGGTGAGGGTAGTGATGGAGGAAGAGTAGGGAGAATTGTTAAGACAAAGGAAGAAAGCAAAGGATAATAATAAGAGGTCAAGAAAGCTATTTTGTTTACAAGGGGAAGGTAAAATAGAAGATGTAGAAGGAATTGTAGTAAAAGGAGGAAGAGGCATGCTAAAGAGTGAAAGTACCTTAGCGAGAGTAACCTTGGCAATACCATGGTTTTGAGCCTTGGAGGTTGCAACCTTCTTTTGAGGTGGAAGTACCTCAGTGGGAGCAACCTTGATAGCACATTGGTTTTGAGCCTTCGAGGTTGATACCGTCTTTTGAGGCAGAAAGTCTTCTTGGGGAGAGGGTGAAGCCTCCCTCTTCTTAGTAGTTTGGTTGTCATCCTCTCGAGTTATGGCCACCAGGGGCAAGGTAGAAGAAGCCACATCCTCGGTGGATGGGAAAACCTTGGTTTGAGTCCTGGAGGGGGTGGCCAATATGAGACGATGATTCAAAACAGCCCTGATACCAAGAGATGCAAAATTTCGGGAACCAGCCTTTAAAGGCTTGGCACCACCTCTTCCTGGCCTTGACCTTCTATGCTTGATATTATGTATAACAGTATAAGAACCGGTTAGCAATAATGGTCCTCCTAAAGGAAAAGGGGACAAATTACAAGCAAAGGAAAAGCTTATCATCTTCATTAGAGCCAAGGTCAACCTTGTGTAGGTTGGCCACATTTTTGCCCCCAACAATGTCTTTGCCATTAAAGTAATCCGTCAACCTCTTCTTCATCTCCTTAATCCACGCCTTGAACTTTGCAAAGGTCACAACATGTTCTTCAAGCTCGAGGGTCGAACTGTGCAATGTTTTGGGGTCCGTTGCCCCCCAAAAGCCCTCACGACTCCTTTGATCTGACAAAGAAGAAATGATCCTCGGAAATGAAACATTACCGAACTCTGACTTCAAGGATGACTTACTAAACACATAGAGATGGCGGAAGAGAGTGAGGCTCAGATCCATTTCTAGCTCACGGTAGGTGTACAGAAAATAATAAATAACCTTCCAAGTGTTGGGTGTCCACTGAGCCATGAAGAAAATAAAGCTTGGCCACCTCGAGTGTGGTTTAGGAGCTCGGTCTTTAGGGCTGGGAATGATGAGTTACTCATCTAAAATGAATATTTCCCCTTCAAGGTAGTAAGTCGCTTGGCTATGATGATGCAAGCACTCTTTGTAGGGTTTAGCTCGGCCTTAACCTCACCCCCCCCCCCAAGCGAGCATTTAGCTTGTTTCTAGCTTTGAGACACTTGTTGCCTCCATGGTGCCACCTTATTAGATGTCAAAGGGTTAGGTATTGGAGTTGGTTGGAGGATTAATTGCTAAAGTTCTATTAGTAGAGGGTTGCAATTGTGTTTGAGTTTGTAGTTGAGAATTAGATTTTTCCATGTTTGAAGAGCTTGAGATGACGATGGTAATTTGAAGAAGGCACACTTGGTTTGAAGAGTGGGTAGAGGGAGGAGATGAAAGAGGACTGAGATAAGGAGAATAGGGTAGTGAAAGAAGTTCCGACGATGATTCAATTTCAAAAATCACATTAAATATTCACAAGAAAATAAAGAATTGGAAGAATCAAGTAAACAAGAAAGGAGTGATGTTATTTGAGGAGGATCACAGGTAAAAATGGTTGTTGCTTCTAGATTTTGAGTTCGCACTATTGACAAATTACAATTAGGATAGCTTTGAAGGAGGAAGAAGAAATTGAGAAAATAGGCAAGTGTGGTATTTTTAAGGCAATATCTAGGGGAGGATAGTAAAAGCGCATTTGAAGTTCAAATGGTAATGACCCAATAATTTTGTTTGAGGAAGACCCAAAAAATAAAATGATGACGACGACATAAGCATTAATGACGAAATAGAAAATGACAATTGGAAACCCCAAAAGGGTGAATTGATGAGTGCTAATGTGATAGGACAAGATCTGGCGTAGACATTTGCCACTCACCAAGGCTAACATGAATCACAGAAATTAAAGTGGGAGTTATTTCATCGAGTTATTTAATTGATTCACGCTGTACATTCTACCTTTTTATGTTTTCCATGGTTAACCCCCGTCACTCACTAGTATGTCTAATCAATTGGTTTTGTATGAACACCATTTTTAGTAGTAGGCGGAGGCATGTGTCAGGCGCCTGGGGAAAAGTGCCAAAAGAAGGGAAAATTTGAGTGAAGGAATAAGTCAAACAATAGAAATAACTACAAATCGAGCAAAAGAATGAGTCAAGCAACATAAATTCCTACCAATCAATTAAAGGAATAGGTTGAGCGATAGAAGTGACTACCGACCAAGCAATTGGATTAATTGAACAGCAGAAAGGATTGTTAATCGTCAACCTAGATATCACCGACAAATAGCTTCCAAGCTAAACGAATTGTTGTGGGTTTGAAGTAGGATTGTGCAAATATTCCGGGATCTGAATATTCGATCCGACATTTAACATATCCGATCTAGTTTTGTTAAAAGGATATCTGGTTTTGATCGGATTATCCAATTCGGAAAAATATCCAGCATTTGGTTGATTATTCTAATAATATATCATAATATTATAATAAAGTTTTTGTAGTGTTAAGTTTTTTGAACATTAATAATAGCATTTTAATATTCCTTTTAGATAAAATAACCACTCATATAAGTATATATATGAATATTAATTGATATATAATCTTTATTTTTAAAAATTTATTGTTAAAGTTATTAAAATAGTATCTCCATATCAGATTTGCATTTTTAGATATCCGAAAATTTGGATATCCAGATTAAGGGACATGAAGTGAATATTCTATTTGATGGATATAGATATTCTGTTATAAATACCCCTAGTTTGGATTTGGAGACTACTCACAAAGGACGAGTAGATGCCGAGGGACGAATCCAAGCATCTAGGAGTGTCAAATTTGAGCAAGTGGATCTTGGTCGAGCCACTCGCGTAAAGGACGACCCAAGGAGACAATGTAAGTTCCAAAAATAGGGATGAGTGATAACATGGGTCTTAGGCATATAAGGATGGCCCACCCATGTAAAGGTTGGCTTATAGGGGTTTCCAAGATGTAAAAATAAGGAGACTGATGGTATGAGTCTTATGCAAGCAACCCAATTATCAACCCTCAATTTGGCTCCTACAGTTAAGGACCTAGGACTAGGCTAAAGAGCCTGAAAGTGGGCCCAATGGTCACCGCTAACCTCAACCCTATGGCCTAGTATAAATAAGAGACAGACTTCTTTTAAGAAAAAAAAGGGACACATTTTTATTACCCTCAATTAATATTATTCAGATTCACTCACTTTCCTCGGCCCCCTCCCATTTTATTTATTTTCACCTGATATTAAGCACGCCACTTGGCCACCAAACTCGTTTTTCCTGCAAAAATCCAGGCAGCAACACTTATATTATGTGGAACCAATGGTGGAAAATGTGCAGTTTTATTCATCGTCCTACACTGGAGATCTTCGTCAAGTAGTTGCACACGTTGGAGGTCTTTATCTTGAGGCTAATTTGTATACCTTGGGGTGGTCTATTGGAGCTAATATTATGGTCCGTTATTTGGGAGAGGTACAATTGTTTCCTATATTTATTCTTTTTAGTTATTGGTTTTGTGCTATACTTCTAAGTTATAATGTGTTTCTCCCGCACTGAACGTCGCCATATTTGTTACTTGCAATGGAGGTTGAATGACTAATGTTCTCTGTTTTTTTGTTTGGTATTCTACAATTGTTAGACGAATATTTATAGCTCGTTTCCTTTTTCTTTTTCATTAACAATTGAGCATTGCCTTGAGTAAATATAAGTTGCTCGACTGTGCTTGGTAGTGTCAATCTTCCTTGAGTTCTTGTGTAGTCAAACAATTAATTTCATCAAATTTATAGGTATGCTTGGCATATCAGCTGAATAATCTTTATTAACCCGTTGGTTATTTATTTAATTATTATATTTGACTTGATAAAATTGCCTGGCGAGGGGTCTAATGGTTTTACCCAACTTCTTAGAGCGGTGGTGTATCAGTACCTTCTTGTTAGCTCCTAGTGCTTTATTATTATTTTGTCAATGAACCTGTGTTTTGCGTTTGGATTGTATATTTGTTGAGTTCGTGATGTTGGGTGCAACGGCCTAGCCCGGCTGAGGCTCACATGGGTTACCTCCTTGCTTCTTTCCTAATGGTCCTTCCATGGCTGTGTGAATGTGTAGGAATCTGCTTTACGAATCTTCACAAGTTTCTTTTATCATTTTTCTTTATCCTAGTTTCCTGCAATTGCGGGGATCCGGTTTTCGGGTAGCGGGGAAGTATGTTAGCATGACGATGAGCAAGGAATAAGAAACATTGCTTTTGTGGTAGCCGTTTAAAGTTCCTGCCTAGCGGCTTTTCTCTTTTCTATGTTTTAATTATTGGTGAGTTCTGCTTTAATGTCAATTTTTCGTTGCACCTCTGTTTCTGTGATTGCAGGAATCTCACAAATGCCCTTTAGCCGGGGCTGTGTCTTTGTGTAATCCTTTCAACCTGCCAATTGCAGATGAGGACTTCCGTAAAGGCTTCAATAATATCTATGATAAATCTTTAACTAATTCACTTCGCCGAATATTAAAGAAGTAATGGACAGATGTCTATCTTTTATGTCATCATTTTCACTTGCTTGATATTTTGGTTGCCTTAACAAGCGTTTGTGTGGACTTATTTTACACAGGCATACCCTTCTTTTCGAGGATATAGGTGGAGAATATAACATTCCACTGTCTTTAAATGCCAAAACCGTGAAGGAGTTTGACGAGGGCTTGACACGCGGTAAGTTGGTCATTCCATTGAATATTGCGGTTTATCAATAATTTCCGTACGGAATTATGGCGCAGTTGCTTAATTTACGCGTATTTGATTCGTTTCAGTGTCATTTGGTTGGAAGTCTGCAGATGATTACTACATCAACTCGAGTAGCTCTGATTCAATAAAAGACGTGTGCATACCTTTATTATGTATTCAGGTTATTTTTTATTCAGTTTCCCGGTAGCCATGTCTACTCCCTGGTGATGCAGTTGTTTAGTAAGTCTCCTCTCTTCTGGCTATAATTTGATTTCTTCTAACAGGCTGCAAATGACCCAATTGCTCCAGAAAGGGGAATACCACGAAATGATATTGAGGTATGTGCTTGTTTGTGCCTCTTTACCATCAGGTTTTACTAGGAGCACCGTGTGGTGCCACTTGAGATAGTTGATTTGGGGATCATCGCGAATTAATTGGAGTTACACATGAAGATCTCTATCCAACTTCATTTCCATTTATCTTTATGTTGCCATGGATGTTTCATCTCAGATATGGTGCCTGACTTTCTGTTTCTTATGCCAGGATAATGAACATTGTCTTTTGATAGTTACACCAAAAGGTGGCCACCTAGGGTGGGTCGCCGGAGCAGAAGCACCGCTAGGGGCACCATGGACTGATCCCTTCGTGATAGATTTCCTGGAATATCTTGAGAAACGATCAACCAAGGCCCTGTCATCTACTCAAGCGAACATCAAATCACGGCAGCATGCAGATAATTTACAGCATGTGGAGGTATAATTACCGGGAGCAGCCTTTTGCTGCAATATTCTGCTAAAGTGGACGGGGATATTGCCACATATATGTTTTTGATTCAGCTGTAACTTCAGAAATTCCAAAGTACAGATATGTAGTCAAAATTCTGGTGGATTGATTCTGGTATAGTGAATAGTCTGATACTTTCAGGTCAAGAAACGCATTAGTTCAGGTAATTTACGATCATTGTTCTTAGTTGCGGTTTTGTCATCGGTCCAACCTATGATGATGAAATACGAGACTTTTTAATTGCCAGAAGCCATTGCATTCTGTGTTGCGATCTCATACAATTGGATTTGATTACCACCCAGGTTCTTGGCGTTCAGAGCGGCAATAAATTACGATATCCGACTTCAAATCTATAATCGCCAAACTGGCCTACTCCAAATATGATATCCATAAAGATGTAGGGCTTGTTTGATAATTAGTGGATAAGTAATAATGGAGGGCAAAGTTTATTAACGAGAAAATTGTAAATTAAGTAAGAACGTTCGGAATTTGTTCTGAAAAAATAAAATAAATATTTTTGAATTTCTAATTAAGTAATAAACTATAGTATTTAAAATCAGATATGATCGGTCAGTAAATTAGTTAGGTCACAGGAAATTAGTAAAAATCGGTCATAAATTGATCGAACTAGTATAAAACAACAAACCAATGAAAAGTCGGTCATAAAACTAGTTCGGAACTAGTTAAATTTGTATGTAGTTTAAGTCTTTTTTTTTCTTCATATTTTATAATTTTTGACCAAATCATTAGTTTGTCTACAAAAATATCGGTTTGATGTTTGATTTAGTTTTGAAAACTATGGAATAAATGTTTATATATATATGTTTGTATTTTATGCTATACAACACTCTTTATAATATACATATGTATGTATTATATATAATTATGTAGTTTATATAAAATAAAATATCATTAGTTTCAAAAATTATAATAACTTATCTAGAAAATCGGTCAAGCCTAAAAATTAAATCAAATCCAGCTAAAATAAATCAAATTAAAACCAAAAGCATCACACAAGCATACCAAAATAAATTGAAATTCAACACAATCTCATTATCCAAACAACTAAAAATGAAATTTACCAAACATATCAACAAAAACACCTTCTTTTCAATCTGGTTAAAGAAAAAATTAAAACGAGAAGGATCAAATCATACAAATCAAACTACATAAAAAAACCCAAACAAATTAATGGTGAAATAGACATTGTAGCTTTTATGATACCAATAAATTGTGAATCATTCACGGTGACAATGATGTCATCCACATAAACCAAGACATAAATAAAAGGACCAACCGAAAAAAATGATAAGAGATGAGTCTGTATAATAGGAGGAAAAACCAAGCTGATTAAATATGTCTATGATCTTTTCAAACCAAGCTCGTGGTGCCCACTTGAGACCATAGAGAGCCTTATATATGAAGTTTGCAAACATAATTAGCATGAGCGGGATCAATGTACTTAGGGGCTGCTGTATGAATATTGTCTCTTTAAGATCACCATAAAGAAAGGCATTGTTAACATTAAGCTACCATAGGGACCAATCATGAATAATAGCAAGAGATAACAAAAAGGCAAGTAATAGTAGGCTTGATAATAGGGCTAAAAGTATGAAAAACATCAATATCAGGTTGTTGACCGAAACCCTATGCCACCAAACATGCCTTATATCTTGACACCAACTAAATGCTCAAAACTCTAATTTTAGAAATTATAACCAAATAAGGATTTATTAGGAAAATTAATTAAATAAATTATTTTATTAAAATAAAGGAAATTAATTAAGGTAAATCTAGAGAAAAATAATAAATAATTTAATTAGAAAAAATTAAGGTATTTTGCTAATTAAAATAGAATTTAAGGAAAATTTATTCAAAATAGTCCAAATTAATCTAAAAAGAAATTTAATTATTATTTTTCTAAATATTATTAAATTAAATATTCAAAAATACAAAATGTCCTAAATACACCAACCCATCTATTTCCTTTTTCTTCTTTCTTTTCCTTTTTCTTCCTTTTCCCTCCTTTCTCCTTTCTTTTCTTTTTCCCTTCTTCCCTGATTTGGGCCTGCCTGCACGGCCCAAGTCCCCTTCCTTCCCTTTTCTTCTTCGGTGTGGCCCAGGCTCGCACCATTTCTTTTCCTTCGCTCGTCGCCTAGCCGGTCTGCCTTCTTCTTTTTCTTTTCTTTTCTTCCTAGACCGCACAGTCCACTTCCTTCCCTCTTCCTTCTTCTTCCCCAGCCCCCTGCGCAACCTGCAAACCCCGAACCTGCAGCCCGTTTTCCGCCGTCCGCTACCGTACTTCGCTGACCGTTCTTTCCCTCTCTCTCCCTCGTCGTTTTCTTTCCTAATTTCGACCCAACCAACCCTCTCCTCCTCACGCACACCTGTCCTTCTTTCCTTTCTCTCCCCCGACCACCAACCCTCCTGCCATGGCAGACCTAGACCGCTTGCCACTGCCGGCCGGTGGTCCTACTACCTCACCCGCCCCCTCTTGTCATCTTCCTCCTCTGTCGTTTTCCCCTCCATTTGGCCTATAAATACCCCATAGGCATCCATAATCGAACCTTTGTTTTCACAGCCCAGAAATTTCCCCCTTTGCGCCACCTCCCGATTAGACGACCGCCTCGTGGCATCTGCCCAGTGCCGCCACCCGAGCCACCCATAGAACCGTCTCTGCATCACCCTCTACCCAATTACACCTTCCTCCTCCTTCGATTTGCCCTGCACAAGCCACCCTGGCTGTGTAAAGTCCACCTCCCAATCAACCCCACCTCGACTACTGCCGCCCTTTGCACCATCATCCACCGCCAATTCCACCACAACCAATACCCCCTCTACCCTCTAGAACAACTAGGGGAGCTCCTTCTACCTCCCTATACCTCCATTTTTCCTTGCCACCCTCTTCTCCTCTTTTCTCCTCCCTCCACCACCTTCGACCACCACATTCGCTGCTGTGCGCCGCCCCCTTTTTCTGCACCACCATCTCCATTCCAACCCTCTCCACCTGAGGCACCCACCACCACCTTAGTCACCCCTCATTCCCTCTCTCCTAGCCTATACAACCACCTCTCCCTCTCTCTTCTCCCTCCACTGCAGCCACTGCCGATGCCACCACCGTCCCTAGGTGGTACTCTAACCTCTCCAACCCCTAAACCTTTTTTATACAAGTGTTAGTAATTTTTAGTATTATTATTATTATTATTATTATTATTATTATGATGATGTTATCATTATTATTATTTAACCTAACTTCAGAAATATTTCTAACTAATATTATTATTATTATTAATGGTCTACAACTTTAGTATCATTATGATTATGATTATTACTATTATCATTATTTTTCTTATTATTACTACTAATGCTAACTTTGTCCCATTATCACTTTTATTAATATTGTAAATACTTGAACCCTTATATTATTATTACCATTTTGATTATTATTATTATTAGTAGTATTATGTTTAACATTATTATTATTATTGTTACTATCATTATTATTATTATTATTATTATTATTAAATCTATTATCTTTAATAACATAAATATTACTATTAATAATTTAACATGAACCAATGTACCTCTTAAGACTTGTTTTGACTAGTAATGACATGGTTAGCTACTTTGAGAATGATAACCCTACTTTTATTTATAAAACAACTATTACTATTATTAACCTTAATAGTAGGCCATGATAAGTGTAAGGTAGGAAATGATGGTAATTTTGGTAAGAGGGAGGTTAACCCATAGTATTTCCCTCTTATAGGTGAATTAACTTAAAACCCTAAGGAGGTGTAGGAGCGTGCTCCAAGCCTGGTGTCGTATTAGGTAAGGATATGGTTAAGGCTTTTTATGTGTAAGAATGTGCTATGTGTGTTGGTTTGATGGGTGTGCTTTATATTTTATATTATCATGTTCTTATGGCGTAGCTTGCTACGTATGGAGCTAAGGTAAGTTGCATGTGTTTATGATATGTGTAATGTGATGTTATTACTTGTACTTGAATTGTGATTATGTAATACCGCCCCTTATGACATGTATGATAGGAGGTCCTAAGTAGTATGATGTGGTTATGAGAGAAATGGAAAAGAATGAGGAAAGTGATTTGAATTGAAAATGGTAATTATTGCCTAATTATCTTATGATCTCTGGGTGAATAAAAAGAGGAATAATAGGAATGAAATTAAGGGAATGGATCAAACATGCATGGGAAGTCTAAGGTCTGCATGGATTGGTTACTTTGCATGGGGATAACTTCCCCTAATTATCTTATTGAGGATGGCAGAGCAAAAATAGGGGGGAAAGAAGGGAGAAAGAAGGCTCGGAAGGGAGGTGAGGGAACTCGAGGCAGGAGAAGAATGAGCAAGAGAGAAGAAGAAAAAAAGAGGGAGAAGAGAGGAGGTAGGTGTGGTCGGTTGGGAGGATGTGGTTGCAGGTTTTAGGGTGGTAGGTTTTAGGGAGAAGGAAAGGAAGAAAAGAGAAGGAAGGGCATGCGAGGGCTGCGGTGCAGGGGCTTGTATACTTTTGTGTTGAATATGTGTTATTTAATAAATTATGGAAATTCTATGAGATGATGTTCTTATGAAAAATGAAATTATGTAAGTACATGTTTGGGTATAATATTGGTTACAAAATATTTATGGAAAACTAAGGATATGTACTTCGGATAATAAGCGGAAATGTATATGCGTTGGGTTTATAAAGATTTGGAAGAATATGATTGTCCTGATTTCCCTAAGGGTATTATGGTCTTTTAAGAATAATTATGTGATCATACTTATGTGTTTAATTGTTTGTCTTGATTTTGGCATGATAATATACAATTAACTCTGAATAAGATATTAATCATGTAAAGTGAAAGATCATTTGAGTAGGGCCGAGGTGTTTATAAGGCTCCGTTCTACCGGATAATAATAGTGGCTCGAGTGTGTTGTCCTTAAGAGGTGCTCCAATTTGTTCCACCAGATTAAGAATAGTGGGTCCCTATACTCAATGTGAATGAAAATACAATTAAGAGTTAAATTATAAATGGAAATATGCTAATCATTTAAAGTGAAATACTACGTGAGTTAGGACTAAGGTGTTGAGTCCGTTCCACCGGATAATAATAGTGGCTTGGGTGTCTTATCCTCGAGAGGTGCTCCAGACCGTTCCACTGGTTTAATAAATAGTGGCTCAGGAGTATTTTTACTTTGAGAGGTGTTGGTTCCATTCTATCGGATAATAATAGTAGCTTGGGTGTCTTGTCCTCGAGAGGTATTTCAGACTGTTCCACCAATTTAAGAATAGTGGGGTCGTTGAACTCAACGTAAATAATAGATTAGCATATGGCATATCTAATGAAAGACTTAGAATCTGTAGTTATTTGGCTTTCTTCTATTTGTGCATGTATGATTTGCTTATGAGAATTCTTGTATTATGTGTAACCCTGCTTGACTGTACCGTTACCTTACTCAGTACGTAGCGTATTGATCATCCGTTTCATGCGTGCTACTCAATTCAACGAGTAGATGACCCAGATATTTATGTGTAGGTCGATGAGGACCAAGTCAATGATTTCGTAGCTTTTAATGCTATATATGTGGAAGAGTGATTCATTTATAGCAGGGTTTGGGCGTAGAGTCATGTTATTCTGATGATAGCTTTTACCCTGATACCCTTTTTGGACTCCTAGTTCAATGGGATCGTTTTTTGGTTATATTTTGATATAGTAATCGGAGTTAATCTCCAAACACTTATTTGATGTATAAAAAGTTATCTCATCTCTTTCTAATCATTTTTTAAATTTTCTAATTTTTTGCCTTGTGATTGATGTAAGGATGGTGGGATAAGCCAGACTTATGTCAATTACGGCGATAATACCCAAATATCTGATTATACGCTTCCACTTAAAGTGTAATTTTTTAGTAGTAAATTTGGGGGTGTTACAGTTAGGCTGACCCACCCGGAGGGAAAGAAAGGAAAGAAAAGAAAGAAGGAGGGAGGACCGGACTGGATGCACGAGGGAGAGGAGAGGGAAGGGGGAAGTGCGTTGGTGGCCCAACGAGAGGGGGGAGAAAGGAAAGCAAGCTGGGCGGCTCAAAGAGGAAAAAGAAGAAAAGAAAAAAGAAGGAAAAGAAAAAGGAGAAAGGAAAAAAAGGAAAAAATAAAAAAGGAAAAGGGAAAAAATAAAATAAAATAATTTTTGAAATGATAGCATTTAATATTTTTAATAGATAAATTAATTTAATAATTTACTTTATTAGGATTTAATATATTGGTTTAAAAAGGGTAATTTTTAGTAAAGTATTGGTTTGAAAAATTACTTAAATAAAATGAGGATGATAAAATAACAAAATATTTATTTTAATTTATTAAGTATTCACATCCATTTTATACACTCAAAGATCCACAAAATAATTAAATTAAATAAATTTAAAATTTAAAATATCCCAAATAAGGTTTATTTATTAAATTCTAGGTTTTAGATTTTTGGGATATTACAATTATAGTGTATTAGGTGTGTTGTCCTTGAGAGGTACTTCATATCATTCTACTATTTTAAGAATAGTGGTTAGATGCATTTTTCCTCTGAGAGGTGTTGGGTCCGTTCCACTGGACGATAATAGTGGCTGTGTGTGTTGTCCTTGAGAGGTGCTTCAAACCATTTCACTAGTTTAAAAATAGTGTTTAGGCACATTTTTTCCCGAGAGGTGTTGGGCATTTTCTACCAAAAGATAATATTGGCTCAGGTGTATTGTTCTTGAGAGGTTCTTCAGATCGTTCCGTCGGTTTAAGAATAGTGGGGCTCTTGAGCTAAACATAAATAAAAATATGATCTTGAGATCATAATATCGAATAAGTATTAATAATTTAAAGTGGAAGATTATGTGAGTCAAGGCCTGGGTTTGTTCTACTGGATAATAGTAGTGGATTAGGTGTGTTGTCCTCGAGAGATGCTTTAGACCGGTCCATCTGTTTAAGAATAGTGGCTCAGATGTGCATTACCTTGAGAAGTGGTGTGTTTGTTTCACCAGACGATAATAGTAGTTCAGATGTGTTTTTTCTTGAGAGTTTCTTTAGTCCATTCCATCGGATTTAAAATCGTGGGGCCCTTGAACTCATCATAAATAATAAAAGAAGAGATAAAAATGTTCATAATGATTAGTTTATTTATGGTTAATATTAATGATATATATATATATTTTCTCACATTCAACTGTCCTGTGATTACTTTATCAATTGGTTCAATTGTCGTTAGTTTTTATAATTGTTCAAGTTTAGTATTATAAGACTATAATCAATGTTATTCCACAAACATTAGATGTTTATTCAACAAAAGATACATTTGCCTCCAATGTTACATCATCAACTGCCTCTTGCTCATTGGGAGCCTTGGGCCTCTCGAGTGTCGTCTTTATTATATTATCTACAGACTTCTTGGCATCTTATTAGTCTCTGCTACTAACTCCCATTGACTTCTTTTGTAGTTGTTTTTCCATCATCATCAAGCTTACACGATCTTTCATATTCCATGATATAAATGCCAATGAAGCAAAGGAGATCGAGCTAAAATCCTCCATAACTAAAACTTGAAAAATACCTTCCTTCAACTACACTCTCTATTTTCTCGTTGATCCTTGATGTCTTCTCTATTTGGATGTCAATAATGCATAAGTCCAATCGCTTCATTTTTATGGCTTCTGTATCTATCTAAATCACTTTACCAAGACTCCTCCCACTTTTTTTTTTGTGTGAGATTAGACTCATCAAAGACTTCATATTTATTAGACACCACATTGATCTTCCATAATGCATTGTACTCTATAACAAGCCTCCAAATCCACTCTAAGAGAAAATATAAAAGTTTCCTACTCATGTCTGCTATACCCACACCTTTTTTTTCCTTTCTACTGGTCATTAGCTTAACTCTAGCACACTAAATGCCTTGGTTCCCTTGTTAGTCTTTATCTACAAGAAATGTTTGGTCAATTAGGACAATTTCTATTCAACCGATCAAGAAGAAATTCTATGAGCTTGACTCACCATGAATCTATGCTTACACAATTATAGGGACAACATCTAAAGTGTATTAATGAACTCGTTTTTCTGTGAGAGAATCTATGGAGAGCCCAACTCAACTAAGAATTTCTCCCAATCAAAACATTAGGTGAAGGGTTAAGAAATAGAGCTAGAGGCTAGTCAGGACAACCTAAATTAATAAGAATCACTCTGTCACCGAAATTCAGTTAATTTGCTTTCTAGGTGGCTAGCTTCATTTCCATCCCATAGATAATAGGTTCCCAAACTGAGTAACATATTGTATGCTATGGATCCAAACTTAAAAACCAAATTCATCAAAAAATATGTATATTAGTGCACTAATGTTGTTTTTTATTTATTGATTGATAATTAAGTAATACAAACTAAAAATAATACAAAATAAAACAACACTTTGGCACAAAAAATTATTATTATTATTATTATTATTATTATTATTATAATGACGCTGATACTAGTAAAAAAATTATTGTAATTTTTTTGCCATAAATTTATTTTATTTTATATTATTTAATTGTCAACACAAAATAAAATTAGTGCACTAACACATGTTTTTAGATAAATCTAATTTTTGGTTTGGTTTTGGAGTTTAGGTTTCTAGCATTCCTCTAATTTTCCATCTACCTTTTTTTTTTTAAAAAAAGAACTTTATGTTATATAGGTATTTATTTATTGCTTCACTCTAGATTTAGTGGCATAACTTCATCCTCTTATGATCGGCCTTCTGCAGCATCCATCTCCCTCTTCGTCTCCTCTATCTCTACTCCTCCTGTTTAGATCATCCTTTTCACGGTAGGTAAGCTTTTAAAAAGAGGAACGCACGATTATCTGGTACAACCGAAACAATAGATTGATTTCATTCTAATCGTAATTGATATATATGCAACGTAATGCACGTAAAAAAGTAACCCCAGTTCAACTAATGATGTTTGTTCTGGTGATTAATTATTAGTTTTTTCGTGTTAAAAGTTTCGGTTGGAATCTCTCCCACTCTTAGTATGGTATTATGTATGGGGTTGGATGATGTCTGTATGAATGCTACTACTGCTACTACTATATACTAATAATAAGCTCACCCTGATTCATCATGCTCATCCTTGACACTTTCCACGTCTCTCTATTTGTCGTCGTGTGTTGACACAGCTAGCTTGGATAGGATTGCGTGTGAGAGTGATTTATTTTCCATGTCATTAATTTCTGTGCATTAGAAGTTAAGACTAACGACGTTAAATACACCCTCATTTGTATATTTATTCCTTAAGTTTTATTTATTTCTCAGTTTTTCCTTCGTTTTAGGCTCTTTTTATATTTTAATGAATGTTTTTTCCCCTTCCTTAAAGAATTGTTGATGGTGTACAAACTCGATTTCGCTTTTATAATTATAACGGAATGAAGATTGTGATAACTTTTCTACATCAGAATATTCAAGCGTGATCCTTTTTTCCTTTTTCAGGGACCAGGGTGCTGATGTGATGCTTCACATTTTAGATTGAGCGGAAGGCTGAGCCACACCATTGGTGGATGACAAGTCACGGCAGATGAAGATGAGGAGGCGCACAGCTGCTTGCTTTATCAACTAAAAACCCTACTACGTATATGATGATCCGAACCAGGAAGAATAGTGGTTCATTCTTTGATGTAATAGAAATAATTGTGTATTTTTCTTTACAAAATTTTAGATTTAAATTACACCGTTTTTGATATATAATTTAGATGTGAAAGGACATAATAATTTTTTAAGATAAAATAATTATAGTAACTTTAGTAATTGTAGTACAGGAGTTCGATTGTCGATAATTAATTTAAAATCACTAGTGATTTTATATACATATTTTTTTACACTTTTAAAATATATACTATAATTTTCTTCCTGTGTTAATCCAAAACAGAATAGACAGCGAAATCTACGACAAATGTATTGACGAATGAGGAATAACATAGGTGATGACAAGAAAATAAAGTTGAGTCAATTGTTTTGTCTAATCCTATTATTTTGGCTAGACATTTCACACGTGGAGAGCCTCATGATCGATGTATGGGCGGAATAACGCATTTAGCCAATCTTCAACTCCTTTTGATGAAAAAAAGAGAAGGGTCGTTAGGACAAAACAAATATCAAGTTTATTTTACTTTTCTTATTCATGCTAGGCCACTGTAGGACAGAATTCAAAGATACTATAATATTTCGTCCGAATGAGATAGTTCTACGAAAAAATTTAACGCAAAAAAAAATTATAAATAGCTATCGAGTACCATTTTTTTTACTTTATTAAAGTGAGATCTCTTTTAAATCATCCTATTTAAATAAAACCTAGCTATGCATTTAGGTATCTAAATACTAATTGTATTTTTTAACTGTTACGATAATAATTTTATCGGTACTCTGATTAAAAGATTACACTATATATGCCAATTGGTCTCCAACCATATTAAAAATAAACACGAGTTGAAATGCATTATTGTTTTAGTGGATCAATAGGACACGACTTCATTAACTCATACGATATTAGTTTAGTGTTGAGATTAAGTTCTAGTTGCATAGATATCATATTAGAATCTTCCTCATAATTATATCAACTTGTATTTCGAAGAATCGATATAAAAATGGAAAATGACAATTTTTTTGTTGTTGGTGTGTTTGTATGAAAATAATATCGTAGCAGAAGGCACGCATCTTTGGTCAAAAGATGAGATATTTAGTTCAAACCCTAGTTATGTCCGCTAGCGCACTATATACCAATTTGTTTCACACGTAGACTGCTTGAGAATTGGATAAGTTCACCCATTACTATAGTCCGAGTTACGTGACGTGAGTCGGTTTCTATATATATACAAACGTTTGCTGACATATAATAAGCCAACAGCTGTGCTCATTTCTATTGCTACCTAACGCTATGCGTCACATGCACGGTCATGGAATGTTAAGGAAGCTCCATCACGTCACGTTTTTGTACTAGCGAACCACATACATGGTCTCGGGTCGGCCTTGTGGGCTGTAAGCCCGAGGCCCTGCCTAGGACCCCCAACTAATAAAGGTTTCATCTAGGGATGATAATGGGTTTCGGATCCGACCCAGACTTGTTAGACTCGTCTCATTTTTAGCTGGTCTGGGTTTATGATTTTTGGACCCGACGAGTCTAGATCGGATTTGAGTCCATATATATCTTAAAGGATCAGGATCTGGGTCTGGACCTAGTTCTAGACCCAGAACCGACCCGCTAGACCCGTTTAATATACATATGTGTGTGTGTGCGCGCTTGCACGTATACATATATAAATACATACTAATATTATGTTTGTCATTATTATTTTAATCTTTTTTTTGTTGAAGAAATCAGTCTACTTATTTTATTCATCAAAACATAGGAATTCTATACACCCTCAACATCAAAATAAGCATAGAAACACAACAAAACAGAAGTTAGTTTTGAATGTGTTGTACAATGCTTTGATAATCTAGATTAGAGCTAAATTTTTCAAGAACTTTAGAAGTCACCTCAAGCCGGATCAAGCTGTGAAGCTGTTGAGGCGTTCTACACTTGTCTTGAAAGAGTCTTCCATTTCTTTCCCTCCAAATATAATAGATAGTTGCTACCAATCCACTTCTCCTCCAACATTTCATCCACTTCTTTCCTCTATTATGTCTTTTGAACCATCTAAGTTCATGAGTCAGGTTCATTACTCTTCTATTCATCCCCATCCATGCATAACTGCTATTAATAACCTCTTTAGAGTATATATAGGCAAACCACAGGTGATTCCTGGTTTCTGTAGCTTCCAAACACAAATGACACCTATTTGCAAGATGGAATCCCCTTTTACACAAATTATCTTGAGTGAGCAAATTATTCTGTGTAACCAGAGTGGTTATGACAGAATGCTTTGGAACACAACAATTATCCCAAACAGTTCTCTTCCAGTAGACTACAGGCTCTTTCCCTTTAAAAAACTAGTAGGCTTCTTTAGCATTAAATTTTTCTCCCTGCCCCCATTTCTGGATCAAACCTTTTGCTGCATCAATACTTCTAGTTGCTTGTATAAGATTATCTCTGATCTGTAAGAGCTTCTTCCATCCACCTGAGAGATTCCCTTTTATTCCCACTACCCAAGGATATGCACCTTTTAAATTGTAAATACTAGCCCATTCCACACATACATTCTGTTTAACATTTACAAGTGCAAACAACCACTTAGTCATGAGGGCTTTGTTCCAGGAAAGGATTTCTTTTATCCCCATACCCCCCTCTTCTTTAGGTCTGCATATTTTCTTCCAACTGCAGGGGTGCAATCTCTTTTGTTCACCATTATTCCAAAAGAAATCTCTGCACAACTTGTCAATCTAGTTGAGGACTACCCTAGGAAGGGCAAACACACTACACCAGAAGTTATGCATGCCAAAAATCACAGAGTTTATTAATTTTAATCTCCCTGCATAGCTAAGGTAGTGGGAGCCCCAAGCCTGTATTTTCCTCCTGATGTGATCTATAAGAGTAGCACAAGAGGAATTAGACAAACCTTTACTGCATAAAGTTAGGCCTAAATATTTGAAAGGTAAATTCCCCTCACAGAAATCAGTCTGAGATAAAATGTAGTCCTTCTATTCTCTGTCCAGCCCTCCAAAATAAATGTTTGTCTTTTGTAGATTGGCTTGTAGTCTTGACATCTTAGAGAATACACCTATGGTCTGCATAACAACTTGAATAGAGGGGAGGTCTCCTCTAGAAAAAATAAGCAGATCATCTGCAAAGGTTAAATGAGTGAGGTTGGTAGCTTTACATTTGGGGTGCATTTTAAACTATGCTTTCTTCTTTAGATCTCTGAGTTGCCTTGAGAGGGATTCCATACACAGCGCAAAGAGATAGGGGGAGAGGGGATCTCCTTGTCTTACCCCTATCACCTTTGAAATAACCAAGCACTTCTCAATTTATGTTAATTGAATATCTAGCAGAGCTAACACATGTCATTATCCATTGAACAAATATTTCTGGAAATCCATAACACTGCAGAATATTTTTTAAGAAACTCCAATTAACAGTGTCATATGCTTTATGAATGTCCACTTTTATAATGGCTCTTGGGGAGATATTCTTCCTTTCATAGTGGCTTGCTAGCTCTTGAGCCATAATTATATTATTAAAGATACATCTAGTGGGGACAAATGCAGCTTGCTCCTTACCAATCAGGGTGGTCATAAGAGGTTTTATACGATTTGCCAAGATTTTTGTGATGATCTTGTAAAGAACAGAACAACAAGCTATAGGTCAAAATTTTGTAACATTAGAAGGACTCTTTGTCTTTGGGATAACATAAATACAGGTGGAGTTTATTTGTTTCAGAATTTTCCCTGTGTAAAAAAAAATCAGCAACAACTTCACATACCTCTGCACTTACCAGGCTCCAATTCTTCTTAAAAAATGTTGATGTGTATCCATCAGGCCCTTGACTTTTATCATCATGAATGGAGAAAAGGGCACTCTTGATTTCCTCATTGTTTACTGGACCAGTAAGTTGAGCATACACATTGGGAGAAAGATGTGACCCTTCCTCATACAACTCTTTTTGGAAAACATCCACAGTGCTGTCTGTTCCCATTATAGTGGTGTAATAGTCCACAAAAGCCTTTGTAACTTCATGCTGCCCCTCTCTTAGGACTCCCTCTTGGTCTTTTATTGCCCCCACCCTGTGAATAATATCCCTTTCCTTTACTTTGTGGTGGAAATAAGTAGAATTTTCATCACTCTTTTGGATATGGAAAGCCTTAGCTCTTTGATAATGGGCACTCAGTTCAGCCTGCTTCAGATGTAGGTAATACTGTTTTAATTCCCTTTCTTTGTCAATTTTTGGCCGATCCCTCTCCCCCTACATTAATTGATGTTGAACGTCAATCTACTCCTCATAACTCTAGTGGACTCTCTCTTCTATATTGGAGTAATTTTTCTTGTGGAAGTCCTTAAGCAGGTTCCTCAGAAACTTCAATTTGCAGGCTATCCTGTACATTAGGCATCCCTGGAAAGATTGAGACCATGCTTGGTGAATTAGGGAATAAGCTCTGTTGTCCTGAAGCCAACAATTCAAGAATCTGAATGGCCTTGGATCTGCAATCTCACCTCTGAGACTGACTCTTATTGGAGAATGATCAAAGATCCTAGGCTCTAAGAACACAACATCACTTTGAATTCCTTGACTTATCCAGGTTGCATCAATCATTGCTCTGTCCAGTTTTTCCCAAACCCTATCTTCTGCATCTTGGTTATTACTCTAAGTAAACAAGGGTCTAGTGGAAGCCATGTCAGTTAGGCCCAAATGGTGAATAATATTTGAAAAGTCTACAATATCATTCATCCTAGGGGGGCAACAACTACTTCTTTCATAATACTTGCCACTACATTAAAATCTCCCATTAGCAGCCAGGGTAATTGATTATTCTGAGAGATCTAATGTAATTCTGTCCATAGCTGCTTCCTTTCCTGAGCATCATTAGATCCATAGACAAAAGAGATGCAAATGATCTTATTCAGAATTTTACAGTTCACTTTACAATGAATAGCCTACTTTGAGGAACTTATGACTTCAAGATGAGTAGTTCCTGGATTACTCACAACCCAAAACCTACCATTCTGATGGTAGTTATAGTTATGTGTCACCATATATTTAGAGAATCTCCTGTTTTTGATCCTTTTATAATTCTGAGGTTTAACTCTTGTCTCCAGAACTGCCATAATATCTAGCTTTCCACTATTAACAAATTCAATTACTGCTTGTTGTTTGAGGCTCTCATTGAGCCCTCTTATATTCCATGCCCCTATATTCATGTTACAAAGGTTTGATACATCATCTCCCCTTCCTTTATCTCCAGTTCATTTAATGCCTTGGAATCTTCTTGTTGTTCTGCATCTTCAGCCCAGGATAATGCTGTATACTGATTTGAGATGGAAGTCAGTGGATTTTTGTTATTTGTGTTGAACACTGTTGTGTTTCTAGGAGTAGACCACTCCTCTTTTTGAGAACTCTTCCTGCATTTGCTATTCATTTTCTCCTGATTTCCTGAGTTTTCCCCATTTAGAACTAGAGTTGACTCTTTTCTATCATCATCCTTTTTTCCCTGTTCACTATCTTGAGGAGGAGAAGGATTCTCCTTTGCTTGTTTTGGTCTCCAAATTTTTTTTAGTCATACAACCCTTTTCCTCATGACCCAGTCTTTTGCAGGTATGGAAATAGAAGGGTACCCATTCATAAATGACTTTCTGAATTTTGGTACTTGAGAAAGGAGTCTTCACTATGATTTCCTTAATAAGGGGTTTTGACACATCTATCTCCACTTGTACTCTAGCAAATGCAATTTTTTCTTTTGTTGTGGTAATTTTGTCTGCTATCAATGGGGTGCCCAATTGACTAGTTATTTTACTTAAGGCATTTTTTGACCAAAAGCATGGCTCCAACTCTGGTAGAAGAACCCAGATAGGCACTATACTATTGTCCTCAATTTCACAGTTGAAACCAGGTGCCCATTTTTTTTTAGAATGAGATGCTTTGAGCCAAGGTTCCATGGTCCTCCTCTCAGAATTTTATCTCTATCCTCTGCATTCTCAAATCAAAATTAGTACCAACTCCTTTTGTAATGCAGCACTTTTGATTTGGCAACATGATTCCAATTATTTTCCACATAAGCCTGAATCTGCTGAACATTTATCTTTCCTCCTAAAACACACCCAACCAATGTGTTCTCCCAGTATTCAATTTCCTCTACAATACCCTCCATCATAATTTTGACCACACCATCCGAATTGTTATTATGATGGAATTCTAGATTCATGCTAGAGTTATTATCAGACTTCAATTTCATTGCTTATGAAGTCTTAGAATTCGTCCTGTTCTCATCAACCACAATAGGGGGGATTTGAATTTGTGTATCATGGATTTGGGCAACCAATTCTGCAGGGTCAGGGCCCAATTTTAGGGTAGATTTTGATTGAGAATCTTTACCTGCATTACCAAATGTCGTGGGTAAGAAATCCCCAAAATGGATCCACAATGGCGATTGCAAGTTATTTTCAAGGTATTCGGTTTGTGAGCCATTTGCCTCATTTAAACCATCTGTGGATTCAGCTCGATTCGCCGAGTTCATTGCTTTGATCTGCTGATGTTTTTGCGGTCGACCTCGTCCAGCCATGGCAGAATCTCTCCTTCGAAACTCAAGAAGTTCTTGGGAGAGAGGAATTGTCCGTTCCTAACCGTCTCTCGATAAATATTTTATTTTTAAAATTTTATAGACTTCAATTACCAAATAAGCTCTTTATTTATTTTTTAAAATTTTATTTTTGTATACTTACTTTATAAACAATATGTATAACATTGTATTCTAAAAGTTAGGGATGTAAACGGGGCGGATTTTACCCAAAACCCAACGGATATTTAAACAGATATGGATAAATGAATATGGATGATGGAACAAAATACCCGTTGGGTTCGAATATGGATACGGGTATGGGATATCCATACCCGTACCCGTAACCATACCTGTATCCATATCTGTACCAGTTTACCTGATATATAATTACCTTTTTACCTTTAATTTTAAAATAAATATAGTATAAATTAAAGTTAAAATTATCATTTAGCTTAACTCTAAATGGGTTTATCTGTTGGGTGATGGATTTATCCGTCGGATAATATCCATTAACGGATAAATGGATAATTTGTCGAGTAACGGTTATCTAACGGATACGGATATGGATATGTTAGCGGATATGGATTCGGGTACGGGTACAAATTCGGGTACGGATTTTCTTATCGGATACGGATATGGATATAGGTATACCCGTCCCGAACCCGCCCTATTTACATCCCTACCCTATTAAATTAATATCTTAAATTTTAAATAAATAAATTTATCTATCTAAATAATTAAATACCCTTATTCCAAAAAAATTATTTTATTTCTATTTCCCCTATTTCCTTTTCCATTTTTCCTTATTTTTTATTTTTCCTTCCTTTTTCTTTTCCTCCTTTTTCCTTTTCTTCTTTTCTTCTTCCTTCGGGCCGCCAGTCTGCCTCCTTGCCCACTGGGTCGTGGGCCTTCTCTTCTCCTCCCTTTTTCTTCTCCCTACGCTTGTCCATCCCATCGCATCTCTTCTCCTTCTTTTTTCTTTCCTTTCCCCTCGATTGGGCCAACCCAACCCTCTTTTTTTTCCCTACCACTCCCTCGTGTGCACAAGCAGACCTTCTTTTCCTTTCCTCGCCAAACTAGCCTTCCAGGCCCCCTTCTCCTTCCTTTTGCCTTCTTTTTGCCCCTTATGTCGATGAAGCTATGCCTGCCTGCAACTTGCATGCCTACCGACTAGCCCCCTGCAGCCCTGCCATTATAGCCTACCCTCACCCTGTCTCTCCTTTTTCTTTACCTTCCATTTTGAGCCAAATATAGCCCCCCTCGTGTGCCCCTTCCTTTCCCTTTTCTTCTTTCCCTTTCCTTTCACTCTACACCGCGACCCCATGTAGCCTGCACCACCTACTCGAGCAGTAACTGCCTTCTTTCCCTCTTCCTTTTCTTCTCCTTATCTCCTCCTTCTCTTCCCATTTCCAATCTCCCTTGAGCTCCCTCAATTCCTTGTAGAAGCCCCCTCTTTTTCTTTCTTTCCTTCTCCTCCTGTCTCCCTTGTTTTGTGCCACCTCCCTCAACCTGTGCTTTTGCTGCCCAACTAACTACCACAGCAACCCCTTGGCATCCCCTGCTACCTCCCTACACCACCCAACAACCACCTCTTACCCCTATAGCCACTCTTCCACTCCTTTCTCTTTTCTTTCCCCTTCTTCACCTTCACCTTGCACCACCACCTTGCGCCACCCATTTCCCCTCTTCCACCGCCGCCATAGCCACCCATCAACCCCCTGACACCTCCTCTACCACCCCCTTCCTCACCTTAGCAGAAAATCCCTTGCAACCTCCCCTCTTCTTCTCATATTTTCCCTTCCTTCTTCTTCTTGTTCTTCTTCTCCCTTCTTTGCACCCATTTTCCTGCCTTGCAACTGCCGTCTCCACTGTCGATCTTTGACCCTTGACCACCACCTACACCCCTACTCCCTCCCCACACCTAATCACCACCCTCACTGCCCTCTACAAGCCCTCAACCAAACTCCCAAAACCTTACCCGAACTAACCCTCTCCTCCTTTCTTCCATCCCTTTTTTGACCCTTATTCCATATTCATTCTATGTACGCTGCTCCAGCCTTGTAGCATGAGTCTAATGCATCTCCTTAAGAAAATATTGCTAATTTTTAAGGTATAAAAATAGTTAGTATTAATATGTATTAATTAGGATTTTTGATAAAAATTTATCTTTATAATTTTTCAATACTAATATCCTAATTTTTGATATTAATTTTAGATATTAATTTTTACTAATCAAATCTCAAAACTTTAACTAGAGTACCAATAAGGTTTAATTATTATTGAAAATAAGGTAACCATTATACCCTAATAAAATGTGCATATATACGTATGCTAGCACATTAGGATTTTAAATATGTTTATGTGCATGTTGTATGATGTTAAGTATATTATAATTTGTAGCATATGATGGTGAATGAAATAAAATGCATGTTAATTAATGTCTCATGTGTAGAAATGATAGTTAAGGAAGGGGCCTTATTGTTAATAATAATGTTAAATGCATGTATATGACATGATAAGCTAATGTGGCCATCTATAGCATAGATAATGTTAATGTGAGCCCTAGGGGTATTTTAGTAAATTTTCTTGTACAAAGGTATGGCCTTAATAAGTATATATGGCAAGTGCTAATAAGTATTGATAATAAATAATAATAGTTGGTGGTGATAGATGATGCATATGGACCATGAGTGTTAAGGTTTTATGTGGCAAAGGTATTGCGCTAAATTTGGCATAAAAAGGAGATAACTTGGTAATTTTGTGAGTAAAAAGGTATTTTGGTAAACTAATTAAATGAGAAGGGTATTTTGATAATTTTGGCATAAAAAGGGATGACTTGGTAATTTTATAAACATAAGGGGTAAAATGATAACTTAATAAGTAAAAAGGGTATTTTGGTAATTTGGCATAAAAGAAGGGTAAATTAGTACTTTTTGAGTAAAAAGGGTAAAATAATAATTTAGTAGGTAAGAGGGATCTCTTGGTAATTTGGCACGATAAATGGTAATTTGATAATTTTAATAAGTACGAAGGGTAATTTGGTAATTTAACTAACTAAAAAGGATAATGTGGTAATTTTAATAAATATGAAGGGCAATTTGGTAATTTAACTAACTAAAAGGGCACTTTGGTAATTTTAATAAGAATGAAGGGCAATTAGGTAATTTAATAAACTTGAGGGGAAATTTGGTAATTTTAACAAGTATAAAGGATAATTTGGTAATTTAACCAACTGGAAGGGTAATTAGGTAATTTAACAAGTATAAAGGGGGTAATTTGGTAATTTTAACAATTATAAAGGGAAATTTAGTAATTTAACCAACCGGAAGGGTGATTCGGTAATTTAACAAGTATAAAGGATAAAGTTGGTAATTTAATAAGTATTGAGGGTAATTTGGTAGTTCAACAAATACGAATGGGTATGTTGGTAATTATACATGTATGAAGGGCAATCTGGTAATTTGGCAAGTAAAAAGGGGTAACATGGTAACTTTACAAATAAGGGATATTTTAGTAATTTTGTAAGTATGAAGGGGTAAATTGGTAAATTATATACAACATGACAATGGATTAAATAAGCCTCCATAATAAGACATAAGGGATATTAAATAAAAGAATAAGGGCTTATGGCTTTAGTATCACTTGCGTAAGTATAACCACGTATATTATAAGGATAAGGGTATTTTAGTAAATCAGTGAATATCATAAGGATAATGCATGGTATAGGGTTGAATGGGTAATTAAGGATATGATATGATATTTATCTTATATTCATGTAAGAAGTGCCTTAGTTGTTAATTATACATGAAAATGTGTGCTGGATGTGCTGGAAGTACATGTTAAGGTTTATGCGTTCAATGATCCTTGATGTAGGCTACTTGATTTTATGACCAGTATTATGATTAAGACGTGATGACGTATTATGGCATATGAATAAATGGAAATGAAGTACATGATGGAAATAGATGATAAAAGGATGGCCTTAGTGGCTTATATAAGTTAACATGGATAATAATATGAATAAGGATTTCTTAATAATAATAGAAACAAATGGAAGTGATTGAGTATGTGATTGTTTTGTTTCTCGTAGTTATCTTAATTAAGACACTAATAATTAAAGTGAAAGACCTCGAGATTAGAAATTATGGCTCTTTAGAGGTCGCTACCCTAAGGACATAGTTTAGCCCATGATTATTTTGAATTTTGTTGGTGTGCCTTGGTGCCCCAATTAGGCCCCACATCTTACTCTATGTAGCTCTACAGACCTATTTAGGGGGGGTATGCATACTTATATATTAGGTTTCCTTGTCGGTAGGGTATTGTGTGTCTTCATGCACTAGTGCGACTAGGGTACCTTTGCGTCCCTGGATTCATGATTAGAGGGTATTGTGTGGCTTGTATGTATCAGTGTGATCGGTGTACCTTTGTGTCTCTGGGTTTATGACCTCCCCCTCGAGTTAAATAAATGGAACTGCTGTGTTAATTAAATGGAAAATACTAATAATGTAAAGTGAAAGACTATTGAGCCTAGTCCAAACCAATCCACTGGCGAATAATAGTGGCCAGGAGCCTTCTACCTTAGGTGTTTCTATTCCATCGGCTATAATAGTAGGGGATACCAAGCTTAATAAACAAAGCCTTGGATGTTAATAAATCATGGGAAGATACTAATCACTTATAGTGGAATACTATGTGAGTTGGGGCTAGGCTAATCCACTGGCGAGAATAGTGGCTAGGAGCTTTTTGCCTTAGAGACCGATCTACCGACAAATAATAGTGGCCAGGTTCGCTCTACCCTAGGTGTTTATGATCCATTGGATATAATATTAGGGTTTCCGTACTCATATGGATATAATTCGAGAGATGATGTTGAATAATGTTTAAGTAATAGCTTAAGACCAGAAGTATAACACCCCTAAAATTCACTATTAAAAAATTTTGGTTTATTTGAAAATTAGTAGAAGCAAAAATTGTAAATTTTGGGGATATTACCGCCACACTTAGTACTAGACCGGTTTTCTCTTACCGTTTTAATACCAAGTGCTAAGGTTAAAAATTCACAAAATACAATTTACTCAAATTCAACCTTTTTTAAATCAGAGTATCACATTAAATTCGTTACAAGATGTAAAACCCACTATTAGTGGTTACAAAAGTAAAATCATTTAAACAATGAAATAAAAGGTTAAAAGAAAAACCCTAAAATCTTTCCAGACAATCCTTATGCTCTTATATGATAATAGCTTGAATAGCACTAACAACAAACTTGCATGGGACACTGCCATTGAATAAACAGGGGCCCACAAATAGAGCCCTTTAATACTATAGTATTGAGTAACCCCTTTATACCAAACTAAAAGGTAGGGCCCATGTGCAACACATCATATTTAAACAATATAAAAACGATAACATATATGGGCTTAGGGAAAATCACAATTGATATAAGAATTAATAAACAATATAATAACACATATAATAGGAAATGCATAACACAAAGTCCATGTTCTTAGCCACTCCATCACATACCAATACAGGGACAATCACCAAAGCTAAACTTATATTGTATCAATGGATCATAAAGTGAAATCAATACATTTGGTCATAAGCCATTAATTAAACATTATTTAACATCATCTCTCGAATTATATTTATCTAAGTGCTAGAACCCCACTATTATAGTCGGTGGACCGGAAATACACTTCAGGATATAATGTACCTGACTACTATTATTCACTGGTGGACCGGTCTCCAGGGCACCTTGCACTTGGCCACTATTCTCGTCGGTGGATCAGTTTGGCCCCGACTCACATGGTGTTTCACTATAAGTGATTAGTGTTTTTACATAATTTATTAACATCCAATGTTTGGTTCATTAAGCTTGGGATCCCCACTATTATAGCTGGCAAACCAGAAAACACTCTAGGACATCTTACTCCTGGCCATTATTATTCGCCTGTAGATCAGTTTGGGCCCGACTCAATAATCTTTCACTTTACATAATTAATATTTCATTCATGTCTTATTCAACAGGTCCAGTTATTTAACTCGAGGGGGGTCACGAATTCGGAGATACAAAGATATACCAGCCATAGAATCAAGTATTCTATATCAAGGATCATGTCATATATAAAACCTTAACATGTACTTCTAATATATCCAACCAACATTTCCATGCATACTTACAAACTAAGAACCTCTTGCATGATTATGAAATAAACAACATATTATACCCATAATCACCCATTCAATCTTATACCATGCATTATCCTTACGATATTTGTTAATTTACCAAAATACCCTTATCCTTATAATATACATGGATATACTTAAACAAGTATTACTAAGGTCATAAACCCTTATTCTATTATTTAATATCCCTTATGTCTTATTATGGAGGATTATTTAATCCATTGACATATTATATACAATTTACCAATTTACTCCTTCATACTTATAAAATTACTGAAATACCCTTCTTGTTTGTAAAGTTACCAAGTTATCCTTCCAGTTGGTTAGATTATCAAATTGCCCTCTATAATTGTTAAAATTATCAAATTGCCCTTCAAGTTTATTGAATAACCAAATTCCCTTTTTATTTAGATAAATTACCAAGTTAAATTACCAAATTATCCTTCATACATATTAAAATCACCAAATTTCCCTTCATACTTATTAAAATTACCGAATCACCCTTTTGGTTAGTTAAATTACCAAATTTTCCTTCATACTTATTAAAATTATCAAATTACCCTTTTGGTTAGTTAAATTACTAATTTTCCCTTCATACTTATTAAAATTACCAAATCGCCCTTTTGGTTAGATAAATTACCAAATTTTCATTCGTACTTATTAAAATTACCAAGTGGCCAATTTGCCCATCATACTTATTAAAATTACCGAATCGCCCTTTTGGTTAGATAAATTACCAAATTTCCATTCGTACTTATTAAAATTACCAAGTGGCCCTTTAGGTTAGTTAAATTACAAAATTATCCTTTTATTGTGCCAAATTACCAAAATACCCCCTTTTACCTACTAAATTATCATTTTACCCCTTTTAGTTACAAAATTACCAAGTTATCCTTTTTTTTATGCCAAATTACCAAAATACACTTCTCACTTATTATTTTACCATTTTACCCCTTTTACTGACAAAATTACCAAGTTATCCTTCCTTTATGCCAAATTATCAAAATACCCTTCTTACTTATCATTTTACCATTTTAGCCCATTTTACTCACAAAATTACCATTTCGCTCTTATTATGCCAAATTTACTAAAATACCCTTATCCCATAAAACATTAATATCCATGGTCTATATACATTATCTAACACCACCGGCTATTATTATTTATTATTAATACTCATTATCACCTACCACACACCCCCTATGCACATATATTTAGGCCACACCTTTTGCACAAGAAAAATTTCTAAAATACCCCTATGACTTATATTAACATTATATATGGCCACATTATCTTATCATGTCATATATATGCATTTAATATTATCCTTAACCATAAAGCTCCTTCCTATCATTTTTAGACATGACACATAAATTAACAAGCTTTTTATTTCAGCAACCAATAGATGCCACAAAATATATTATACTTAACATCATACATCATGCACATAAACGTATTTAAAACCCTAGTATTTTAGTATACGTATATCCATACACTTTAGTAGGGTGTAATGGTTACCTTATTTCTAACAATAATCAAACCTTATCGGTACTCCGGTTAAATGTTTTAGCTTTAATTAGTAAAAATTAACACCTAAAAATAATATAAAAAATTAGCATAATAGAAGTAGAAAATCAAAAGAATAAATTTTTTTATTATCAAAAGATAAATTAATACATACTAGCACTAACTATTTTTATACCTCAAAATTAACCAAAACTTGCTAATCATAAGCAGCAAGACTCACACTGCAAGAGCATAATGAGTTACATGCACAAGGGGGAGGGAATAATGGGTCGAAGAGGGGAATTGGGAAAAGGGAGGGGGGTTGGCTCGGGTGAGGGTTTTGAGGCTTAGTTGAGGGCTTGTGGAGGGGAGTGATGGTGATGGCTGGGTGCAAGGAGTGAGTAGGGGTGTAGGTGGTGGTCGGGTGTCGAAGGTTGGTGGCTAAAGGTGGCACAGACGGTGGCTGTAAGGCTAGGAAGATGGATGCAAGGATGGACAAAGGAGAATAAGGAATGGAAAAGAAGAACATAAGGGAGAGGCTATAGGAAAATTTCAGCCAAAGGGAGGAAGGGGGTGGTACAGGAGGTGCTAGGGAGTAGAGGGGTGGCTATAGAGGAGGAAGAAGAGGGAGAACAACGGTGCACAGTGGTAGTGTAGTGTGGAGGCTGAGAAGGGGGAAAGAAAAGGAAAGGAGGGGAAGGGTGGGTGCAGGGGCAAGTGGGGGTTATTGGGCAATGCAAGGAGGTAGTAGGGGGTGCCAATAGGTGGATGTGGTGGTTGGCTAGGTGGTAGCAGTGGTGGTTGGAGGTAGCGAAGAAAAAACAGGGGAGGAGGAGAAGATGGGAAGAAGGGAGAAAAGAGGAGAGGTAAAAAATGGGCAGAGAAGGAGGAGATGAGGAAAAGAAAAGGAAGAGGGAAAGAGGGAAGTCATGGTTGGGTTAGGTGGTGCAAGCTGTAGGTGGTATGCTGCAGGATCACAGGGAGAAGGAAGGGAGAAAGGGAAAGGAAATGGCACGCAAGGGGCTAGGGTGCAGGGTGCGAGTGACCAAAAATGGAAGGATAGGGACAGAGGAGAGAGGGAGTGAGCATGTTGCAATGGTAAGGCTTTAGGGGACTTGGTGGTAGGAGGCGAGTTGCAGGTAGGCATGACGTGCGACGGTTGAAGGAGAAGGAAGGAGGAGGGAATAAGAAGAATAATAAAAGAAAGGAGGCAGGCTGTTCAAGTGGGGGAGAAAGAAAGAAATGGGTCTGCCCTGCGCGCGAGGGAGAGGAATAAAGGATGGTGAGGTTGGGCTGGCCCAACCGGGGGGAGAAAGGAAAAGAAAAAAGGAAGAAGGGAGGTGGGTTGGGGTGTTGATGTAGTGTGAGGAGAAGAGAAGAGAAATAAGCGCCAGCGGCTCAGTGAGAAGGAGATAGGTCGGGCAGCCCCAAGGATGAATAAAAGGAAAAAGGCGAAAACAAAAAAGGAAGGAAAAGGAGAAAGAAAAAGGAAAAGGGAAAAGGAAAAGGGGAAAAATAAAATAAAAATAATTTTTAGAATAAGGGTATTTAATAAATTAATTTGATAATTTAATTTATTTAAAATTTAAAATACTAGTTTAAGAGGGATTTTTTTATAAAAAATATGGGTTTTGAAAATTATTTAAATAAAATGAGTATGGTAAAATAACAAAATATTTATTTTAACTTACTAAATAATCATACCCATTTTTATACACCCAAAAATCCATAAGGTAATTTAATTAGTTATTTAAAAAATTAAATTATCCAAAATGAGGATTAATTATTAAATTTTAGGTTTTAAAATTTTGGGATATTACATGAAGTACTGATTTCACTTTCATGATTCATTGATATAGTATAAGTGTGGCCTTGGTGCCTGTCTCTCTCTTGGTAAGTGATGGAATTATTAAGTAAATGGACCTTGATTACGCATTTCCCATGGTATACTATTTTGCTTGTTTGCTAGCACTTATGCTATTGTTTTACATCGTTTATGTATGATGTGTTATATGTGAGCCCTGCCTTTCAATTTGGTTTAAAGGGTTACTTAGTACCATAGTACTAAAGGATTCCATTTATGGGCCCTTGCCTATTTAATGGGCTATGTCCCTTACAGGTTAGTTGTAGGTGCTATTCAAGCTATTATCGGGTAAGAGTATAAGGATTGTTTGGAAAACTTTTTAAGATTTCTCTTTTAACCTTACTATTTCTTTGTTTAATGATTTCACTCTTGTAATCACTAATAGTGGGTTTTATCATTTGTAATGTCTCTAACGTGCTACTCCGATTTAAATGAAAGTTTGCATTTGTATAAATTGTGTTATGTTCCTTTTTAGCCTTAGCACTTGGTACGAAAACGATAGGAGGAAACTAATCGGGTACTAAGTGTGGCGGTAATATCCCTGAAATTCATAATTTTTGCTTTCGATAATTTTTAAATAAAAGTAAATTTTTTAGTAGTGAATTTTAGGGGTGTTACACCCAACCATAACCTTGCATTAGGAAATAAATTGTGAAAGATCTTGCTAGTCATTTTGAGACCTTCCATAAAAGTAAATTTTTACAAGTTTAGTTAGTAGTGTTGATGCATTAGGTTGCTAATACCTAATTGATGTAATACTCAACACGGTTATGCTCACCACTTTGCATTTGGAAGTAATATGAATACATTTTTACTTACCAAAAAAAATGAAGATTGAAAAGTTCTTATCATGAGTGTTATTTGTGTTCTAATAGTTTTTGATGTTTTATAAGCATTGTCTAGTAGTTTTAAATAATATTGTTGTTGACATATTTTGCTATGTTTTTCTATTATTCTACTGAGATATATTTTGAATAATTTGCTTATTATTAGAAAAGTTGAAGAAGTTAAATATGTTATAGCTTTGCAGTTTGCACCATGACTAATTCACGTACAATAAAGGCATGGTTGTTTTGGTAAAGGATGACTTGTTCGCTTTAGATACTAATTTGATGATTTATTAACTTTTTTTCTATTTTTGATATACATTTTAATGTCAAAAAATTATTATATAGTTAAATTATATATAATAAAAAATTTTGGGTTAGTAAATGGGTAATGATAATAGATAAATGGGTAATGGTAGTGGGTAAATGGGTAGTTTTAATCTCTTAAATAATGGGTTTTACGGGTAACGGGTTTATCCATTGGATGATGCATCATCTATTAAGTATTGAGTATCCACCGGATACGGATATGGGTGAGGTAATAGATACCTTTTTAGGTACGAGTAAGGATATAGATAAACACTTTCTTATCATGTTTGGGTAGAGGTAGAGGTACTTGACCCGTGCCCGCCCCGTTTCTATCCTTAGATATAGGATGGCCTTAGTGTATTGATAAGTTGACCTTAATATTACCTTTGACCTTGAATTGGACCATTGACCTTAGGATTGACTTGAATAATTGAAAATAAAGGAAAAATAGTTAAATTTGGAGTCGACATTATTGTGCAATATGTTTTATTTGTAATCAGCTCATAAAATATTAATATTTCAAGTGGAAGATCTCAAGTTTGGGATTGGTAGCTCCTTATAGGTAGCTACCCTAAGGACGAGGTGTATCCCTCATTTTGTGCTATTGTGCTCTTGCAAGACCTTATATATATTAGGTTATTTTGACTCTGTAGGGGGTAATGATATTTAAATATTAGGTGACCTAGAAAAACTAAGGTTATTGTGTTGCCTTATTGTGCTAGTATGACCAGGTGAACATCGGTGTCCTTGGGTTCTAATGTAAGGGCATTTAACACCATTATGCACTAGTATGACTAGGTATACATTAATGTTCCCAGGTTGATTGTCTCACCTCGAGTAAGATAAATGATAAGGAAGTATTAGTTTGATAGCCTTATGATTGATGTGGATTGTTGGTTTGGTTGTTTCTTCGGTCCCCTACCTTGGTATTTGAATGGATTTGATGACTTAGTTTTTAGCATTGACTATGATAGGGTTATTATGTGTTTTGGGATTGATGTGAAATGGTTAAGCATGTTGGTTGTTGGGCATGAGATCTTGATGTAGTATATGCTTTTACATGATTTTTTTGGTATATTATTATTGTATGTGTTTTGTGTTTTGGCTATATTTTTGGATTATTGTGTAAATATGTGCAATATGAGTATACTACCTCTTGTGAGGTATTGTGATTTATTCAGTATGAGAAAGTCATATTAATACTACTCTTCCAAATGATTATGCTAAGATCATGGAGTGGTACGAAGATCATAAGAGCGGCAAGGATAAGGGGAGCCCTTTAAAAGATATTATATTATCAAAAAGAGTATTTGGGTCTAAGAGTTAGAGCAAACTGGTGTCACATCTTCGGGCATAAGTTTTTGTTATAATCGATTTTTCTTTGAACTATTTTATCCTTTCTTGTATTTTGATTATCGTTATTGTACGGATAATATTTATTTATAACTTTTATCTCGAACGTTGTCTCTTATTTTTGCTATTTTGTTTTAGATCTAACTTGTTTTAAGCCTTAACACTTAACATAGAAAATCAGACTTACGTTAAGTGTGAGCGTTCCATCCATTATTTTTGAATTTAATGCTATTATAAAATAAAAATTTTGAGTGGTAAGTTGGTGGTGCTAAAATATGCTAGCATTTAATTTTCATATTTTTTTATATTAATTTAAAATTAGTTTAAATCTTTGATAGATAATTCCTGTCATAGTCAATCTAATTCACCTAAACTCATGAGTTATTTAATCCGATTCAGACTGAGGCCGATTAGTAATTAGTCCGGTCTTCAATTTCTATTTTTCATAAATCTAGACCTTCGGATTACGTAAGTCCCATCCCATCTGATTTGATTTTAGACATGTGCACACCTTTAATAGGCATCGCTATTAGTTCAATCCAAGGGAAACCATAGTAAAACTAGAAAAACACCCAAAATGCTCGACAATTTAAGGCAATTGATATGGGTCATTATAAAACCTCACTTGGAGATTTGGGAGCAGACCAGCTCATGGCGAGAGACTTGTGAAATTTTATAGCCGAGACTTGTTAACATCAGATAATTATTGACGTCATTGTTTCTGAGAGCAATGAGAATAAGGGACAACATGCATGACATATTTCTTATCAGGTCACCCTTGCTAGCTAGTCAAACATTTATGCGTTGTGACTCCATACACATGTGCCGGTTCGACTAAAAACTAGATCTGAATGACTATTCATTACTAAATTTGACGTATGACCTCTACGGTAACTTGAGATTATTATATACTTATACCTATAAAAAATATATTATATTATTAAAATTTTATATTAATAAAAAACAATTTTAAAAAAGTCAAAATATATTTCTATTTTTACCATAACTTTTATTTATTTATATATGCGGTAAAAGATTTATTATTTTTTAATAAATGATGTAAGTATAATTTTAAGATTATTTTTATTACTTTTAAAAAAAATATATATAAACTGATAGAATGAGTTAGGTTTAATAGGCACAAACTATATTTTAACATGCAACTGTCGAAAAAAATTAAATAAGTACATAAATTGACATAAGTACTGATGTATATACTTGATAACTATAGGTGCCCATTTCTTTCATTTTTCTCATGTTTGATAAATCATATTAATAATCAAATATAGATTAGGTCATTTTAATAAAGTAAATCTTTGTAATTTATATTTTTTTTACACACAGTAGGCCATCTTACTTATATAGTATTGGCATCTATTATATTTACATCAATTGTCATCCACCAATTAAATAAGGATATTGTTTGCCATATATTAAATAATTAAGATGATGTTTGGTAAGGAAAAAAATTAAAAAAATATTCATTAAATATATATACTATATGCTTAAATAGATGAAATAAAACTCATTTTAGTATAGAATTAATATGCATGAATTGAATAATGAATATGACATATTATGTTCAAAACTAAGAGAAAATGATTCATTAACTATTAAGTAAGTAAATAAAACACAAAATATTCTATATATAATTTCAGTAAGATACAAATACTATAATATGCAATTAAAGATACTACGACATGTAAATATAATACCATCAACATTAATATACTAATTTATACAGTAAAAATATAATTAATAAAATATCTTAAAATACTACACAAAAATAAGTATAAAAATACAACTATAGATATATAAAAATACTAATTCATGCACGTATGTATTCTTTGATATACACCTAAAGATTCCAACAAAGACAACACAATTCTACTTCTAAAATAAGATATTATGTGAAGCTAAATATAAATATACAAATACAAATAGATAAAAATATTATTGTATTTAGTTAAACATAATATTAAATACACTCAAGATTCTAACATAAAAGTTAAAAATATTATTACAAAAAGCTATAAGATTTCTAAAATATATTTTAGTAATAATATAGAAGCCTTGTGAGTTGCAATTAACAATGATAAATATAATATTTTAATGAATATTTAATTGAAATAAGTCATTAATATGTTTTTTGTGAGATTATGGCTTATATTTGTGTGTATAGTTTAACACGGGTTGTCGCATACAAGCATTTGGAAGAGTTTTGAGCCAAACAGAAGCCAACGAAGAATACATACCCATGTTTGTTAACATGACCCATGTTTTTTGGGGCTTCTTGGTTCTATATTATTTGAAAAAAAATTGAGAGTTTTGAAAAAAAACATGGATTACGTTTTTTTTTCTATTTTCTACCGTTCACTTATGTTGGTTCTATACTTCTGTAAATGACGCATATACTTAAATAAGTTAGCACATGCTTAATGAAAAATAACGGCTTATAGGATAATTGACCACTGAAAGATAAAATTGAGACAAGAGATGAGAAGTAGAATAATATTTGATCAAGATAGAAACAAAGATCAAACAATCACAACTATCACTCAATGTTTCAACACTTGAGATAAAAATTATGAGATTTTACACATGAAATAAAATTTTCACTCAACTTTGTAGGGGGTAATGTAGCTCAAAAATCTAATTTTAATTCAAAGGGTAGTGTGCTCCATTATGTTGAGGATACCCATATATATAGTGGAAATCATGAGTACAAAATGTTCATTCTACTCTTTCCCTTTACCTAGCTAGTTACATTTCAACTAATCTAGTTACCTAATACAAGTTGACATGGAGTTGAATTGTAACTAACTTTGGTTAAGCACATGTGGGGTGTAATGGGTTGATTTTGACATCCATACCTATAATGTCTAACCATACATGTTTGCATTGATAGGTAATACATCAAAGTACAATTATTCAATCACTTCCCATATTTAATCAATAAAAACAATTAGATTTGGGAGGGTAATGGCTACGACCAGCAAGTAGGCTAACTTGGGTATTACTTAGAGTTGACGTGGCTGATTTTTTCACCTACTCCATCATCCATTTACCATAGCTTTTCTTACCTTATTTTATTTCAAAAATGGATGCATCATGTGGCTAATTTGTCCTTGTCTTAGATGACACAAAAATTGATTATTCTTGGAACACAAAACAAAAGAGATGGCTAGAAATTGGATTTGATGTGCCACCTTGCATAAGCCATGCACGTAAGTTACATGGTTTGTGTATGGGTTGACACACCCACTTTATTTTCTCATTTTTAGTTATTTAATTTTGTCAAAGTTCAGAGTATTTTATGAACTTCTAACTTAAAAAGAAATAAATTGATGAAATATTATTATGGGATGCTCCTGCATCAATAAAAAGATTGTGTATAAAACTATAGCGATGTGCGGTAATTTGTTGAGCCTATTTTGACCCTCTCCTATAGTATTCTCTTAAGTTTTTAAGATAATTATGTACCAAGTGATATTTTGGCGATTGCTTGATTATCCATGCAATCACTAGTGCTACATATAATAGAGATTGTCATTATTTTTCCAATGGTTGTTATGTTCTAATTGTTCTTTCAATTGGGTTCTTCAAATTTCTTGATTGTTTATTAAATCAAGTCTTGGACACTCATATCAGGTGAAATTTTCCCTAGGTCTTTCCTATCATGGTTGTTGGCATCTACTTTTAATTATAATTAACTAGTATATTTTATTTCAATATTAAATTAAAATTAGGGTGGGATAAACTTAATTAATTTTAAGGGTAGAATATGGAAATATGATTTAATATATGTCCTAAAAAAAGTTTAAAACCTTACTAAAAAAATGCGACTAAAAAATGATTGATAATGTGATTTAAAAGCCGGATAAAAGCTTACAAATTAGTTAAAAGTTAAAAAGTTATAAGTCATTTGAAATATTTTTTCAAAAACTAGTTTGTAAGTTAGTAATAGTGATATTTACCATACAATTTTTTTATTAAAAAAACTGTTAGTAGATTTAATAAGATAAAAATTAGTTTATAAACTATTTTAGACAAGTCAAATAAGTCTATTTGATATATATATATATATATTTTATAAAGTGTAGATCTTATCCCTTTAGTCATAAATGATAACTTATTTTGAGCCTTACCACTTATTATAGGAAACCAAACTTATGCTAAGTGTGACGGTTACATCCATTATTTTTAAATTTAACGATTTTTTAAAATAAAAATTTTGAGTTGTAAGTTGGTGGTGCTACAATATGCTAACATGTAGTTTTTATATATATTTTTTATTAATTTAAAATTAGTTTAAAACTTTGATAGAATTTCGGTCCTAGTCGGTCTAATTGGACTAAAATCATGAGTTATGTAATCTGATTCAAAATGGGACTAGATAGTAATTAATCCAATCTTCGATTTTTATTTTTCATAAATTTAGACATTTGGATTATATTAGTTTCATCCGATCCGGTTTGATTTTAGACACGTGTACGCCTCTAAGCGGCACTGTTATTAGTTCAATCTAAGAGAAACCATAGTAAAACTAGAAAAACACCCGCCTGCATGGGCGTAGCTCAGTTGGCTGAGGCACGGGACGTTGGTACAAGAGGTCAAAGGTTCGAACTTCGTGGGATAAGCTACAGTGTGGGAGTTTCAACCCTCCGTTTGTGGGGGTGACTCCTTGTGGGCACCACGGACAAGGGACCACCGTGTGCTTGGTCGCTGAGTCACCATGATTTACCCCTCCAATAGCTGTCGGGCAGGCGGTTGGGGGCCTGGGAGTGAGGGAATTTCGCCTTTTGGTACAAGAAAAACACCCAAAATGCTCGAGCATTAATTTAAGGCAATTAATATGGGTCATTATAAAACCCCACCACCTACCCTGGCTTACGAAATTGGCTCGGAGGTTTGGAAGCAGACCCAACTCATGATGAGAGACTTGTGAAATTTTATACCTAAGACTTGTGAACATCAGATAATTATTGACGCCATTATTTCTAGGAACAATGGGAACAAGGAACGACAAGCATGTCATAATTCTTATCAGGTCATCCTTGCTAGCTAGTCAAACATTTATGCCTAGTGACTCCATACACATGTGCTGGGTGCCTGGGTCGACTAAAAACTAGATCTAAATGAGTATTCATTACTAAATTTGTATGACCTCTATGGTAACGTGAGATTATTATATACTTATCCCTATAAAAATTATATTATATCATTAAATTTTTATATTAATAAAAAACCTATTTTAAAAAAGTCAAAACCTATTTTCTATTTTTACCATAACTTTTATTTATTTATTTATTTATATGTGCATTAAATGTTTTGTTATTTTTTAATGAAGTGTGTTAGTGTAATTTTAATAATATTTTTATTACTTTTTTAAAAAAGTGTACAAATTGATAGAATGAATTACGTTTTGATTAGCATAGATTATATTTTAACATATAACTGTCAAAAGATATTAAATAAGCTCATATATTGACATAAGTACTAATGTATATACTTCGTTAACTATAGGCATCCATTTCTTTCATTTTTCACATGTTTTATAAATCATATTAATAATCACATATAGATTAGGTCATTTTAATAAAGTAAATCTTTGTAATTTATATTTTTTTACACACATTAGGCCATCTTACTTATATAGTATTGGCATCCATTACATTTACATCAATTGTCATCCACTAATTAAATAAGGATATATTTTGCCATATATTAAATACTTAAGATGACATTTGGTAAGAATAAAAAATAAAAAATATTCATTAAATATATATACTATATGCTTAAATAGATGAAATAAAACTCCTTTTAGTATAGAATTAATATGCATGAGTTGAAGAATGAATATGACATATTATTTTCAAAACTAAGAGAAAATGATTCGTTGACTATTAAGTAAGGAAATAAAACACAAAACATTCTATATATAGTTTTAGTAAGATACAACTACTATAATATGCAATTAAAGATACTTATATATCCAAATAAAGATGCTACAATATGTAAATATAATACCATCAACATTAAGATACCAATGTATACAGTAAAAATACAATTAACAAAATATCTTAAAATACTATACAAAAATAAATATAAAAATACAACTATAGATATATAAAAATACTAATTCATGCACGTATGTATTCTTTGATATACACCCAAAGATTCTAACAAAGACAACACAATTATACTTCTAAAATAAGATATTATGTGAAGCTAAATATAAATATACAAATATAGATAAATAAAAATATTATTGTATTTAGTTAAACATACTATTAAGTACATTACATATCCTAATATAAAAGTCAAAAATATTATTATAAAAAGCTATAAGATTTCTAAAAATATATTTTAGTAATAATATAGAAGGCTTGCAAGTTGCAATTAACAATGAAAAATATAATATTTTAATGAATATTTAATTTAAATAAGTAATTAATATGTTGTTTGTGAGATTATGGCTTATATTTGTGTATAGTCCAACATAGATTGTTGTGTACAGGTGGTTAGAAGAGTTTTGAGCCAAATAGAAGCCAATGAAGAATACATACCCATGTTTCTTAATATGGCCCATGTTTTTTGGGGCTCCTTGGTTCTATATTATTTGAAAAATATTTGAAAGTTTTGAAAAAAAAAATTGACTATGTTTTTTTCTATTTTCTACCCTTCACTTGTGTCGGTTCTGTACCTCTACAAATGATACATATGCTTAGAAAGTTGGCAGATGCTTAATGAAATATGGTGGTTTATGAGATAATTGACCAATAAAAGATAAAATGGAGACAAGAGATGAGAAATAGAATAATATTTGATTAAGGTAGAGTCAAAAATCAAACAATCACAACTACCACTCAATGTTTCACTTGAGATAAAAAATTGTAAGATTTTATACTCGAAATAAAGTTTTCACTCAACTTTGTAGAAGGGGGGTATGGTAGTTCAAAAATCTAATTTTAATTCAAAGGGTAGTGTGCTTCATTATGTTGAGCTACCCATATATATAGTGACAACCATGAGTACAAAAGTTCATTTTACCCTTCCCCTTTACCTAGCTAGTTACATTCCAACTAATCTAGTTACATAATATAAGCTAACACAGAGTTGAATTGTAACTAAATTTTGTTAAGCACATGTGGGGTGTAATGTATTGATTTTGACAAACATACCCATAATGGCTAACCGTACATTTTTGCATTGATAGGTAATACATCCAAGTACAATAATTCAATCACTTCCCATATTTAATCAATAAAAACAATTAGATTTGGGAGGGTAATGGCTACGACCAACAAGTAGGTTAACTTGGGTATTACCTAGAGTTGACTTGGATGATTTCTTCACCTACTCCATCATCCATTTTCCTTACCTTTTCTTACCTTCTTTTATTTTAAAAATGGTTGCATCATGTGGATAATTTGTCCTTGTCTTAGCTGACACAAAAATTGATTATTCTTGAAACACAACACAAAAGAGCTAGCTAGAAATTGGATTTGATGTGCCACCTTCCATGAGTCATGCATGTAACTTACATGGTTTGTGCATGGGTCAGTACATCCACTTTATTTTCTCATTTTTAGCTAATAAAATTTGTCAAAATTAAGAGTATTTTGTGATCTTCTAATTTAAAAAAAATTAGTAAAATATTATTATGCGATCCTCTTGCATCAATAAAAAGATTGTGTATGAAACTATAGTGATCATGTACGATAAGATGTCAAGCCCATCCTAACCCTCTCTTATAGTATGATTTATATTTTTAAGAGAATTAGATACTTAGTAATATTGTGGCAATTATTTTATTATCCTTTTAATCACTAGTGCTATATGTAATAAAGATCGTCATTATTTCCCCAATTGTTATTATGTTATGATTGTTCTCTCAATTGGATTCTTAAAATTTCTCAATTGTTTATTAAATCAGAAACTGTACATTCATATCTGGTGAAATTTTCCCTAGGTCTTTACTATCATGGTTGTTGGCATACATTTTTTATTATAATTAACTAGTAGATTTTATTTCAATTTTAAAGTAAAATTAGTTGATTTTAAGGGTAGAATATGGAAATTTGATTTAATATATGACGTAAACAAAGTTTTAAAACTTACTGAAAAAATGCGACTAAAAAATGATTGATATTGTGATTTAAAAGTTAGATAAAAGCTTACAAATCAGTTAAATTTTTAAAAGTTATAAGTCATTTGAAATATTTTTTCAAAAGCTAGTTTGTAAGTTAGTAATAGTTTATTTACCATATAGAATTTTTATAAAAAAAAATGTTAGTGGTTTTAATAAGATAAAAATTAGTTTATAAATTATTGTAAATAAGTTAAATATGCCTATTTGCAACAAGGGGGGAGGTTATCCATTAATTATGCCATAAAAGGCCACAGATATTCTGAGATCATGTTTCTTAAGCTACATCCACTAGTATCATCAAACATCAAGTGCTCTCTAACCACTAGGGGAGGTTCCTCGTACACTTGGAAGCCATAGGGAAGCCCATATCCTAAGTTAGCAATTCTATCTGCCACATGATTAGACTCTTGATAGTTATGAGCAACACAATACATGTAACACCCTCAAAATTTACTATTGAAAAATTTCATTTTATTAAAAGAATTAGCGGAAGTAAAATAACAAAACTATAAATTATGGGGATATTACCGCTACACTTAGTACCAGACCGGCTCATTCCTACCGTTCCAGTACCAAGTCCTAAGGTTAAAAGAGCAAAATACAATTTACGAGAAACTCAAACCATATTTAAATTAGAGTAGCGTAAATAACAATTTACAATAATAGAATCCACCAATAGTGGTTACAAGAATATAAGTTATATTTAAACCAGGGTTAAAAGAGAGAGGTGAAACCCTAAAAGTCTGGATAATTCCTTACACTCTTTCCCATTGCCTACTTGAATAGCACCTGAAATGGATTTGTAAGGGATTCTGCCCATTGAATAGGCAGGGGCCTCATGAATGAGACCCTTCAATACTATGGTACTAAGTAACCCTTTAAAACATACTAAAAAGTAGGCCCGCAATGCAACATATGATACAAAGCTATATACATATATAATGAGATGTGCATACATAACATTCACATACTTAACATGTCCATCAAATATTGTAGGTCATAATATGCAATCAACACTTTTGGGGCTTAAGCCATTAGTCAGTTATTATTCAATCATCTCTTGGATTATATATCCATATGAGTGCGGGAACCCCACTATTATAGCCAGTGGACCGGAAAACATATAGAGCAGAACGATCCAGACTACTATTATTGCCGGTGGACCAGTCTCCAGGCAGAACACTCCTGGCTACTATTATTCGCCGGTGGACCGGTTTGGCCTTGACTCATATGGTGTTTCACTATAATTGATTAGTATTTTTCCATGATTTAATTATATATATATGAATGCGGGAACCCCACTATTATAGCCGGCGGACCGAAATACGTACAGGGCAGAACTCTCCTGACCACTATTATTCACTAGATGGATCGGTCTCTAGGGAAGAACGCTCCTAGCCACTATAATTCGCCAGTGGATTGGTTTGGTTCCGACTCACAAGTCTTTCACTATAAGTGTAATACCCCATATTGAGCGGAGTGTTATAAGGATTGATTTGGCTACTTATATCAACATGGTATACCATCCTTTTGGTGATTCCATCCTAAGAATTCCACAGTTAAGCGTGCTGGCCGTGGAGCAATTTTAGGATGAATGACCTCCTGGGAAGTTTCGGAAATTTTCTAAAAGTTTCTCGGGAAGCACGTGAGTGAGGACAAAGCGCGCTGAAAGGACTCGTGTTGATCTGTGGGGCCAGCCGATCAATCCGAAAGCACTCCAAGGTAGCCCCCGCGTGGTCGTGTCGACTTGGGGTGTTACAATAAGTGATTACTATTTTCCCTTTTTAATCATCACAATAATTCCATTTATTTTCCTCGGAAGGGAGATCAAGATCTTGGGACACAAAGGTACACCGATCGCACTAGTGCATTCAAGCTACACAATACCCTTCAACTATCAACCCAGGGACACAAAGATACCCTGATCGTACTAATGCATACAACTACTCAGTACCCTACCAACAAGGACACCTAATCTATAAGTATGCGTACCCCCTAAATAGGTCCATAGAGTTAGATAGAGTAAGATGTAGGGCCTGGCTGGGGCACAAATGCACACTAGCAAATACCAGAATAACCGTGGGCTAAACCATGTCTTTAGGGTAGCGACCCTTAAAGAGCTACCATTCCCGATCTTGAGGTCTTTCATTTTAATTATTAGTGTCTTAATTAAGGTGATCATGAAAAGCACAACAATCAGATACTTATTCACTTTCAATCGTTCTGATATCATTAGGTATTTTTTATTCATACGATTATCCAAGGTAACTTAGAGGAATCATTAAGACCATCATAATCTCATCTAATTCCAATTTAGGATTCGTTCTTATGACACTTACTAATTGTCAAATACCATTATCTTACTATTTAATGTTACTTGAGTCTTATTACGAACTCCATTATCACAATGACATATTTGATACGGTTTATTGATTTACCCCTTGCTTGTATAATTATTAAGTCATCCCTTCTTTACTTGCCAATTTGCCATATTACCCTCCTTGTTGCATAATTACCAAATTACCCCTTGCTTGTATAATTATTAAGTCATCCCTTCTTTACTTTCCAATTTACCATATCACCCTCCTTGTTGCATAATTATCAAATTACCCCTTACTTGGTTTAAGTTACTAAGTTATCTCCCACACTTATTAGGTCACCAATCACCCTTCATAATTGTTACACTTATCATATCTCCATTTGGTTGGTTAGATTACCAAATTGCCCTTCTCCTTTGTTATAATTACCAAATTGCCCTTTAGTTGGTCAAATTACCAAATTATCCTTCTCCATTATTATAATTACCAAATTTTCCTTCTCCATTATCATAATTACCAAATTACCCTTCTCCATTATAATAATTACCAAGCTACTATTTAGTCCATTATCATAATTACCAAATTACCCTTTAGTTGGTTAAATTACCAAATTACCCTTCTCCATTATCATTATTACCAAATTGCCCTTCTTTATCATCATAATTATCAAATTACCCTTTGCCATTATCATAATTACCAAGCTACCCTTTAGTTGGTTAAATTACCAAACTTTCCTTATCCATTATGTTAATTACCACTTTATCCTTCTCCATTATCATAATTACCATTTTATCCTTCTCCATTATTATAATTGCCATTTTACCCTTTTACTTACAAAATTTCCATTTTATCCTTTTACTTACAAAATTACCATTTTGCCCTCTACTTCCAAAATTATCATTTCGCCCTTTACTTCCAAAGTTACCATAATATCCTTTTTAAAATTACCATTTTGCCCTTTACTTCCAAAATTACTATAATACCCCTTTACTTACAAAATTATCATTTTGCCCTTTACTTTCAAAATTACCATTTTACCCTTTTACTTACAAAATTACTATTTTTTCCTTTACTTTCAAAATTACCATTTTACCCTTTTACTTACAAAATTACCATTTTTTCCTTTACTTTCAAAATTACCATTTCACTGTTTTATTACACCACTTTTGTTAAATGATCATCACTACATGAATATTAATATTAATATTAATATTTTATTCTCATCATCCAATTCTACCAACTATTATATTTTAACATAATACTCATCAACACCTACATATATTAGGCTACATTCTTGCACAAGACATATTACTAAAATGCCCTTAGGGCTCACAATAATATTATTCATGCATTAATGATCACAATAACTTAACACATCATGGATAAGTACTTAACATTTTCATTAATAACCAAACTTCTCCTTAAGCATTATTTCCACACATGGAACATAAACTAACATGCTTTTCTTTTTATTAATCAATAAAATCAACTACATATATTATATTAAACAACATATATTATGCATAATAACATATTAAAAGCCTAATGTGCTAACATACGTTTATTCATGCGTTTAAGTGAGATTTAATGATTACCTTAATTCCTGCAAAAATAGAACCTTACTGGTATCTCGGTTAAAGATTCAAGCATAAGACTTTATAAAACTTAATTAATGAAATACTTAACTTAAATATTATTATACCTTAAAATTTATTAACTAAATTAGACCAATAAATGTAGCAACTCATCCTGCTTATGTAGCATGAGTTGTATACAAAGTAAGGGAGGAAAATGGTTGAAGGTGGTGGAGGAAAGGAAGGAAAAGGCAAATTTTGGGTTAGGGTTTTGGGGCTAGGAAAGAGGGTAGGTGGGGGAGGATTTAGGGTAAGGGAAGGGTGCAGGGGTGGAGAGGGGGTGTAGATGGTGGTTGTAGATGGATTTTCGGTGGCCAAGGGCGGTGGCGGCGATGGTAGTGGGGCTCCGAAGGTGGCTACTGAGGTAGAGGTGGCTGAGAAGGAAGGTAAAGGGAGGACGAAAATGAAGGGCTGTAGGTGTTTGTTTCAGCTAAAGGAGGTGAGGAGATGGTAGGGAGTGGTTTGGTGGCTCGGGTGGCGGCAAAGGTAGTGGGACGACAGTAGAAGGAGGAGGTGCAGGGTAGCTACCGAGAAGGGAGAAAAATAAGAGGAGAGGAAGGAGGGGGCTACAGGGGGCTCGAGGGACGGTGTGGTGGTGTAGGGTAGGAGTAGAAGGTGGCAGGAGGTGGCGCAGGTGGTTGGTGAGGCGGAGGTAGCGATGGAGGGGGCGGTTAAAAATAAGGGAAAATTAAAGGAGGAGAAAAAGGAGAGAAAAGAATCGGGGAAAGGGAAGGAAGGGCTAAAAAAATTGGAAGGATGAAGAAGGAAGGGAAGAAGAAAAAGAAGAGGGAGTGGAGGGGAGTAGGTGTGGCCGATTGGGCGGCTGTAGGGGGTAGGTGTGTCGGGTTTGTAGGGAGAGGGAAAGGGAAGAAAGGAAAGAAGGGGGGCATGCGTGCTGGGGGTGTAGGGTTGGTTGGGTCTGAAATGGGGATAGGAAAAGGGGGGAAGAGAGAGGGAGGTAAGGAGAGTAGCAGGGAGGCAGACGGCTGTCGGGGTGGAGTTGTAGGGCATGGCTTGGGTGGTCGAGCATGGAGGAGGTAGAAAGGAAGAAGAAGAAGAAGAAGAAGAAGAAGAAGAAGAAGAAGAAGAAGAAGAAGAAGAAGAAGAAGAAGAAGAAGAAGAAGAAGAAGAAGAAGAAGAAGAAGAAGAAGAAGGAAGAGAAAGGGTAGGCCAGCGAAGGAGAAAGAAAAGAAGAAGTGGACCGACCCGGTCGGGGTAGAAAGAGAGAAAATAAGAAGGGTTGGGCCGGGCCACGTGCGTAGGAGAAGAAGGAAGGAAGGAAAAGGAGCTGGGCCACGTGCGTAGGAGAAGGAGGGGACAGAAAAGAAGTGGGTATGTGGCCCAAGTGCGAGGAGGAAGGGCAGGCCGAGGTCTAGCGGCCCGAGGGAAGGAAAAAGGAAAAAGAAAGAAAGGAGAAAAATGAGAAAAAGGAAAAGGAGAAAGGGAAAAAGGAAAAGGGAAAATGGTGAAAATAAAATAATTTAATTTATAAAATAATAAAATGTATTGTTTTTGGGAAATAAATTTATTTAATAATTTAATTTAATATAATTTAATATAAGGGCTTAAAAAGGTTAATTTTAAGAAAAATATTGGTTTGGAAATTTATTCAAATAAAATGAGTATGATAAAATAACAAAATATTTATTTTAATTTATTAAATATTCCTATCCAATTTTATATACTCAAAATTCCATAAAATAATTAAATTAAATACATTTAAAAGTTAATTTATTTCAAATAAAAGCTATTGATTAAATTATAGGTTTTTAAAATTTTAGGGGATTACAATACATATCAAATCTTTTAATAAGCAATCTGCAGGCTTTCACAATACTCGACTGAGGGAAATAATTAGGTGTATTACCATTGATCAGTTTGACAACAACCAAGGAATCGCAGGAAACCAGCACCTTTTGATAACCTCGACTAAAAGCTAGGTGGAGGCCATGCCAAATGCCCCACAATTCTACAACAAGAATCAAACCAAAGCCCATATTAGCTATAAAACCAAACTGCCATCTACCGATGTTATCTCAAGCTACAACCCCTGTAGTGATCGGACCAAGATTAGGAAGAGCACTTCCATCAACATTAACCTTCAAGAAACTAGCCAACGGGGGATTCCATCCAACAAATATGGTATTTTGTGTGACATAATAGTGTTGTATGACATTGATAGTTTGCCATGCCCATACTTCATCACCCACAAAATTCTTAATCCAACCAACTGCTCTAAAGGGCAAAATGTCCTGGTCATTGAAGATTTTCTTTTTCCTCCAAAACTAAAGGCACCAACATGTAACCACAAAGATTTGGGCAGTTGCAACCAGAATCAGTCTTCGAAATTGTTGTAAAAAAATTTCCTATTCACCTCTAATGCCTGAAGGTGGATCCAAATCTCCTTACTAATCGGGCAGTCCCTTAGAACATGGAGAATATCTTTTGTAGCATGTCCACATCTAGCATAACCCAGATCACAATCAATTCCCTTACGGGATCTGTTAACATTCATCATGAGCTTGTACTAGCCAGCTAGCCAAGCAAAGGTCTTGATACGTTGTCCAACATGGAGCTGCCATATCAAATTCCAACAAGGGAACCACAGCATATTGTCCATGGCTAGTAGATCATATGTAGATTCAACAGAAAAAAATACAAGTGGAGGATAGGCCCCAGCTCTTAACATCCTCACTTCCTTCCCTTGTATTAACATAGTAGGCAACTATTTCAGCTAAACAACCAGACGGGATCAGATGCTGAAACAATTCCCAACGCCAAGTATCATTGTCATTAATCAAATCTTTCACTTTAAGTTGCTGTAATTCTAAAGGAATGGTTGTACGAACCATATCATTTAGAAGCAATCTCCCTATCCACCAATCTTCCCAAAATTTGACTTGTGTTTCAGAATTCACAATCCATTTAGTGCCTCTATCAACATCCTCCATGGCACTCACTATGTTGCTCCACAACGTTGACAAATTACCAGACATAGTGAAAGAGTGAGTGGTGCCATCAAACTTATATTTCTCTTTGATTAGCCGAACCCAGAGCTGACCCTGGTTAATTAATACCTCCCATGCTAATTTCATCATGAAAGCCCTATTTTTAGTGTCCATATGCCACAACCTAATACCAACCTTATCTTTTGGTCTACATTATTGATTCCATCCAACCAAATGGACCGTTCGACGAGAACCATAGCTACCCCAAATGAAACTTTGATTAATCTTATCTAAGAGTAAATTTATGTGTTTGGGAAGTTTATTAGTGAGCATAGCATATGAGGGGATATCACAAGTCATAGATTGGTAAAGAGTAACCCTTCTAGCAAGTGAGATCAATTTAGGTTTCCAAGAAAAGAGCTTCTTGTAGACTCTATCAACGGTGAAAAAAAGGATCTTGGTTTATGTCCCATCGACAAATCAAGATTGAGGTATCTACACAAAGATTGGATAGTTTTTATACCTGAGACTGAGGAGATTTCTCTAGCCAAACTTCTCAAAGTGTTAGTTGAAAAAATAATTGAATACTTATCCTTACTAACACACTAGTTAGAGGCCAAACCAAACCCGTATAGGCAATTCATGATACACCTAACATGTGAGATCGAGGCATATGAGAATAGTAGGAGGCCGTTTGCATAAAAAAGATGGGAAATTTGAGTACCTCTCTTGGATAAATAGATGGGTTTCCAACGGCCAAATTCTACCTCATCCCTTATAGAATGAGCAAGTCTTTCCATACACAAAATGAAAATATATGGCAAGATAGAGTCATCCTGATGAATTCCTTGAGATAGATTGAAGGCCTCCAATATCTCTCCATTCCAAATGATCTTGATCAAGGGGGTAGAAGTGTAGAATATAATGATCCTAATGACCTCAACTAGGATCCCGACCAAATGTAGCGTTTCTTCAATGAAATACCAGGAAAGTCGATCATAGGCCTTTTCAAGTTCCACCTTGATGGCCATTACATCTTTTTTCCCTTTCTTCCTTCTCATTGAATACATAATCTCCTGGGTACTGATGATATTGTCCCGGATTTCTCTCCCGGGCAGAAAGTTGCTCTACTCCTTGCCTATCAAATAGTGAATAATAGGATTCAACTGAATAGTAAGAACTTTGGTGATTACCTTATAAAAGATATTACAGAGGCCAATAAGTATAAAATCCTTAATACGGGTTAGGTGCTCCAGTTTCAGAAGTAGAGAAAGCAAAGTCTCATTAAGCTCTTGCCAAAATTTACATTGATTAAAGGCATTCGAAACAAAGGAAAAAAGTTCAAGTCCCACCACATGCTAAAATTTTTGATAAAAGATAGGGCTAAACCGTCTAAGATAGGGCTTTAATGCACGCATGGAGAAAATAGCATTTTTGAATTCGTTTTGGGGAAATAGGCTGACTCAACTCTGTCTTCTCAATTTTGGTCAGCTCTTTGAAGTGCATGGGAACCCTATGATCTCTGACATAAACCATATCCTCAGTGAAGAGATGCTTAAAAAAAAATCAAACACCATAATCATCATTTCCCCTTTATCCATGACCTATGAGCCATCATCTTTGTGTAAACTTATCACCATATTATGTCTATGATTAGCCGCAACAACCGCATGAAAAAGGTGAGTGTTTCTGTCTTGGAGAGTGGCATTATTATACTTTATGCGTTTCATCCAATAGATGTACTCTTGTGTAATAATTTCATTATATTATTTAGTCAACTTAGCCTCTAAACGATGAAGGTTGGCTGAAAAACCAACCTCTAAAGCTCTTTAGATCCCCTCAATCTTCACTAATACCCTCCTCTTATGAGTTTGAATATTTCTAAAACATTGAGAATTCCAGGTCCTCAACATATTGGTACAAGAGTTAATCTTGTCGCAGAATCCTTACTCCCCCTTCCAGCTATCTGTTATCACTTTGTTCAAGGATGGGTATGTGGTCCAAACTACTTCAAAAAAGAACCTGCAGCTTGGCCTTGAGGATCTATCATCATCCCAAAGAGTCGACAGAATATGGTGATGGTCTGAGCATGTACATACCAAGTTCTACACGTGTGCTGCCTTGAATTGCATGCTCCATGCATGATTAGCTACCATCTATCGATCCGTGAAGAAAATTTTTTACCTCGGATGTTACCTCTCCATGTAAACTTCAGTCTTGAGAAACCCAAGTCAATCAGCCTACAGACTTGGAGACGATCACAGAACTTGACGCAACAGCTCATGAGCCCATTACTACTACCACCCCTACGCTCATCCAAAGAAGATACATCATTAAAATCCCCTCCCACAAGCCAAGAAAAGTCAATTGAGCTACATAAAGACATAAAGTCCCCCCCATAATTCATCTCTTACCACAGGAATGGGTGAGTCATAAATTCTAGTAAAGAAATTTTTTTGTCCCATCTGCAGTCAGATGTGGGTATACAACAATTAGGATGAGGCTCCCATCACCTCGACAGAAACAATATCATCTCTTTAAAGTAACCAAATACCCCCTTGAAAATCACGTGCTTCCACTCTAACATTTCCATGGAACTTGAGTTTACGAACACTACAACAAACTGGACCATTCACGACCAATTTAGCGACCAAATTTTTTTTTGTCGTTATTGATATATTATTAACGACCATTGTCAAAAGTCATCGTTGATGGTATATCTATTGCGACTAATATAATTTTTGGTCGTTAAAAAAAATTAAGTTATATATATGTTTTATAGTAATTTTTTTTCAAATCTCTAAAATCCAAAAAAAAAAACACTTAATTGCCCCAACTCCAAAAAAAAAAAAATCCCACGCGCCCTATACTAATTGTGTGCATGGGTGTTTCGGCCCTTTAAAAAAATACAACATTTGCAAACGCGCGCCTGTACCCATTCATATAAAATTTTGGGGTCTGCAGGTCGTCTTCCCTCCCTGACCCTGCTCGACGACCCCATCCCTGCCCTGGCCGTCTCCTGTTTGCAAGTCTTCTTCCCGGACTGCACCACCATGCCATCAACCGCCGGTCAAGTAGACAGCCCACAGCTGCTACTGCACCTCGTCGTCGTCGTCCAATATAGCAGCAGCGGAGTAGCAGCAGCAGCCACCAGCAACACACGACGACAGCCGCGGCGCGCCACCATTCGTCCTTTTCCAGCGCCGCTCGTCACCGGCAAGTGGTCCTTGACCGCCGGCGAAGGTCTAGCACCCCTCACTCCCTCCAATTTCGCTGCAATACGTTTGGTATAAATACTCAAACCCTAACTTATGTTTTGATTAATTTTAGATGAATTAACTTATGATAAGATAATTTAGTTATTTAATTGTATATATATGTGTTGTATGAATGATTTAGAATGGTTAATTGTATTGGTCATGGTTGATTTGTGAAAATTGGATTTGTGACCCGGCTATATCCGGATTTGTCGGTTTTATCCGATTTAGCTATTTTAGATAAATTGAATTTACAATATCCTTTAAAATGTATCTAATTTCATGTTAGAACTATCAATTTGAAATTTTTGTGCGAAATTAATCGGAATTGGATTCTTAGGTCAAAATTCTTGCGAATTTAAATTGGATTGTGTAATCAAGTTATTTTATTCAATTGATTATATAATTTGCATTAGATTATGTTTAATTTCATTTTCGACATGTCAATTTAAATATTTTAGTAAGATTTGACCGGATTTACAGCCCAAGCTAAAAAACCCTAATTATGTTAAATTGGATGTTTCATTTATTGTTTTAATCAATTGAGTATATGATAGATGCTATCTTGAAAGTAAAATATTAGGAAGGGTTTTGATGGATGGTGGTGCTGAAGTTTTTCTTCATTACTTTATATTGTTATATAATCTCTTTGTTATGTCCATAGATTATTTTCTATGTTAATTCATTTAAGAATTCTATAATCATTCAAGTTGATAAAATTAGATAAAGAATATGATGATGATCAACATTGACATTTTTTTTAACAAGAAATAAAATATGATATAATTGGTATAAATACTCAAACCCTAACTTATGTTTTGATTAATTTTAAATGAATTAGCTTATGATAATATAATTTAGTTGTTTAATTGTATATATATGTGTTGTATGAATGATTTAGAATGGTTAATTGTATTGGTTATGGTTGATTTGTGAAAATTGGATTTGTGACTCGGTTATATCTGAATCTGTCGCTTTATCCGTTTTATATAAATTGAATTTACAATATCCTTTAAAATGTATCTAAGTTCATGTTAGATACTTTATTAATGATGTTTGGTATTATATTTTATAATCCTTATCGGGTATTATTCAAAATGATAGTGTGCATGTTTTATCTAATTGGCAATTGTTTTCTAATTGTTATGTTTATGCCTTTTTTTCCTTTAGAAAATGGCACCCAATAAGGAATGGATTTGCCTTGTTGATGATCGTTTTCATGGTCCAGCATATTTGACTGGGGTTGAAGAATTCTTGAACTATGCATTTCAAAAAAATAATACGAATTTAATTAGATGTCCGTGTATCAATTGTGTTAACACCGATTCTAGAACTCGTGATACTGTGAAAGCACACTTGATGACCTTTGGGATTATGAGAGGTTATACTTTATGGTTTCATCATGGTGAAGAAGGACACGAGGAACATTCTGAAATAAATATGGATCCTCAAAATAATGAGAATGAAGATGACTATGATGATAGTGATAACGAGATAGTGGAACTTTTAGAAGATAGGTATCCTCATTATCGGAATGTTGAGCCTAATTTGGAAAATATGGGATCCCTAAACCATGAAGAAGAACCCAACTTTGAAGCATAAAAAAAACAAAGGTTGTTAAATGACTTCCAACAACCTCTTTACGAGGGTTCTAAGGGATCTAAATTGTCTAACTAACATTCATTGTCTTGAAGTCTCAAATTATTGAGGTCCAAGCTGCTGAACCCTCCCTTACTCATGTTGAGGTGGCTGAACGTGTGCATGGAGTGACTCGAACCAGGGGCTATGTTCCTGGCTATGGTGGTGGAGTGAAGCCTAGAGATATTAGAGGCCCTTACAAAGGTAAGAACAAGCTTCTAGCAGATCTCAAGGCAAAGGATACTGCTATTAAAAGAAAAGAAGAAGAGATTGAGAAAAAGAATCAAGAAAATCGAGTGCTAAAAGAAAGAATGGACAAATGGGAACTTGTCATGGAGAAGATTTTGAAAAGTGCACGATTTTGATGCTTGATGGAAAATGAAGAGAATATACATGATGATATAGAATACATGCTTGCTTCTCCATCTATATCAGAGGATACTGGGTGCCCTTGAACATGAGGTTAGTTAAAATTGTTAAATGTGTTAATTATTATGAGTATGATTCTAACTAGTTGTCTAATAAGCTTAAGTAACTAGTTTAGATCTAAATAAATTCAAAGAAGCTACATATGGTTCCTAGGGATGAATTTTTAAAATTAACAAGCATAGGGACCCTCCTAAGACAACTACATCTGACTTTGAGAGATTATAAGTAATAAGATAATACTAGTGGTATAAGTTGGCTCACATAAGTGCTCGCCTTGTTTTCAACTTCACTTTATTTATGCTGGTTGATGATTTTGCTCTAGGTTACTGTTGCTACAGATGATGTGGATGTGCTTCAACAGATTACATTGCAGCTCTCTGGACATTTTTGTATAGGTTGGTTTTCTCCCGCTTTCTCTATATTTATATTTTGCCATTAAGGCTAATACATTGGTGGATGTTAGTGGACATAAATATGGTCATAGAAGAATAAATGACCGAGAAACCCGACAAGCTCAGAATCAACTGCATAATTATAACATCATTTCCTTCACCATAACCTGTGTGTTGATTAGCCTTTACAATTTTTCTGTGATTCATGCGTCTACTTAAAAGTATGTTTGGCATGAAAATGTATCCGAGATTTAAAATCCTATTATATGACTCATATCAGAAGCCTAATCCACTGTTCTTTTTTGGCCAACTTGTTAGAATCCTGTGTGACCCCTCATCACTCTCACCATTTTGTCTGCATGATATATCAAAGATACCAATAATGGTTATTGTTTGCCAATCTATCCTTAAAGTCCATTATCCCTTTTGCTTTTATTTAACTTGCATTCCATATAGACAGTTTAGACCTGTTTTACCAAAATATCTATCAAGAGATCTTCCATAAGGACTAGAATTTCAACTTTGCATTGCTCCATCCTTGAATTTATCTACCAATACTGCATCATCTCCATGCAGAGTTAAATATTCTGTCATGAATTTGATCCTTAGTACATGAGTGAAAAATTTACTGTGTAAAAGAGTAGTGTGCAATTTACTGGGCAGCATGCCAATTATTCTACATTTATATTGTGGATGTTGTCCCTAGATTTATATCAATATATTGACAGTAGTATCAGATTTAGGCCTATTGATACGATCCAAGACATCAAAACTATTTTACATCCGTATTGGCAACAAATTGCTGGTATACTGAACATTGGTTAATATTACATCTGATATCAACTAGCATTTATTAGATTTATTCCCACATGCAAATATATTTACTTCATAAATTTAAATAAAAATATACTAACTATTTACATATGAAACAAACATACTGTAGAAAAGTAGGATCTTTGAAACTTGTAATTTGTTAGACTTTATCTTATAGCTAACCAATAAATACCAGATGCTTTACATGTTTCATGATATTAGATGTTTTATTTATGATATTAGACTTTCAAATAAAAATAAGATTTTTTGTAAACAAAAATAAATAAATAAACCATGCCAGGACTACTGCAATATATTGTTTATAATCCATGATGATCCGAAACAATGATACCATGACCGTTAGAGCATCACAACTCCAGTCACACAACTTCCATGGTCCAAGTCAACCATAATTTAAAATTATGTTTTGTACCTACCAGTAAAGTTAGTTTTGTATATATTGTAGAAGTATAGGTGTAATTGATGCATGAATCATAGAAAAAATATTGCCTGATACACTTTGTGACCAAAACACACCATATTAGGTATTGAATCATTGATAACAGACTTAAGGAAATTCTCTTATCAAATATATAAATTATATGAAAAGTCACCAGAAGTTGAAGATGAATTTGTAACCTTTTTCTCTAATTCTGCAATAGTTTTTATCTTGTTAAATTTCTACCATAAGTTAGAATAGTAATATTTTATGTAATTTCCATAGGTAATGATGATGCATGATCTAGGTTGTCGTAGTAGAGCACATCTAATAAGTTCGGATGTTATTGAATCATATTTATTTCCATTTTCATTATTTTCCTTATATTTGGAGATTTCATTTTATATATCTAATATCATGAATTGCATGTTAAGGAAATTACTCATTGTTTATTTGATACTTATATTAATTATTATTTTTATATTTCTATTGTTGCAGATCTAGTTTATTTTGATAAGCTTACCAAGTCTATTGTATCCGATGGATAGAATGATTAATTCTTAAGCAGCTGCTAATCATGATATTTTTGTAATGCAACGACATATTGTAGCTCTTTTGTAATATATTTATATTTGATCATAGCCGAAAATTATACCGGACATTTGATACAAATTATTTGTATGAATATTTAGTTAAATGTTTAATTATAAACAGATATTTAGAAAATTATATCTATATGTTAGAATGAATATATATGTATGCAGGTACAAGATTTGAGAAGATCAAAATGGATATATATACATGCATACAGGTACAGGTCTTGAGAAGATTGAAATGGATATATGTACGCATATATGTACATGTCTTCAAAAGATTGAAATGGATATATGTATATCCATATAGGTGCAGGGTTATAGATGAATATTGAAATGTTGTTTATATATATTATTGAATATATAATTATGCCATTTGCGACCAATAAATTATGTCGCAAATAATGAATGAATTTTAGTATTGACGGAAAAATTAGTCGTTATTGGTGTGATACTTTTTTAATTACGATAAAAAAATTGGCCGTTAATATTATTTACGACAGTGTATTTTATTCGTCATTATTTTTAACGACCAACATCATACGTTGTCGCTATTACTTTTAGCGACCAATGTCATAAGTTGTCGTTATTACTTTCAGCGACCAACACTTTACGTCGTCGTTATTACTTTTAGCGACCAAACTTATACGCCGTTGTTATTACATTAGCGACCAACATAATATGTAGTCGTTATTGCTTTAGCGACCAAAAAATTTCAGTTGGTCGTTAAAGCCTTTAACGAGGGAGCAATAACAACCACTGACGACCAACAAATTTTTTTGTCGTTATTAGCTTTAGCAACCAAAATTTGGCCATTAACGACGAAATTTGTTGGTCGTTAAAAACCTTATTTCTAGTAGTGGAATAACCTCCTCTGCCTTGTCTCCACTTATTTTTGTTCTATTTTTGTTCCAACTAAAACCACAAAACTAGGATTATTCCTCTTGACAATCTCAAAAAAATGAGTATAAAAGGTTGAATTGCTTGCTCCTCTAACGTTCCAAAATAAGAATTTGTAGGCCTTATTCATCATGAATGACTACTTGGTTTAAGGGGGAGGGTCCGGGGACCCCTATCATGTGTTGTAAAAGGATCTGCTCCTTCCTGTTTCTTCAGTGTTCTACCTTTAGAGCCCCCTCCTTCACTAGGAAATAGTATACTACCCCGATATATTCTAGGTCTGATATTACCATCACCCCTTTGGGCCGCCTCCTTACGGTTTTTAATGCTAGTGAGAGGTCTCTTAGGCTCATGACTGGGGTTAGTGTCCTTGCTAGTAGTAGAGTTTGAGCCCAATCACACAACTTTAGTTGGCACAGGGTTCCGTATGTTAGCAGTCCTTGAATAGGTTGGATCAGTCTAGGTAGGCAAACAAGTCATCTTTTTTGGCCCAATATCTTGACAAAGGGGCTCATTAGTGGGGGTCGCCCCTTGAGTCATAACCTCAGTATTAACCTCAACTTCCATATCCCGAGACTTAGCATCTAATTGATTATCACCTTCCTCTATATCCATATCTCTGAGAACATTAAAATGAGAAGTTAACACATTACCTCACCCCATTTGTAATTGATCCCACTTATTACTCACAGAGTAGTAATTCTTTCTATTCAAATTTGGCTGGTGCTGAGAATTTTGCCGATGCTTTCCTTTTCCAGTGAGTAGAAAAAATGGGCCATAAGGACTTGAATCTTCTGCCGCATATGTAGGTGTACACACCACCTCTCCGTCAGTTTCTCTACTGTTGTTTTGGACATTTTCCTGCTCAGCCTCTACCGAAATGAGGTCTGGATAGTTCAACTGTAAGTGACCAACTCTTCCACATTAGAAGCATATCATTCTAAGCCCCTCATATTATATGTTGTATATGGACAACCCGATGTAAATCCTAGGAAGCAAGGGTTTGTTCAAGTTAATCTAGATTGCAAGTCATACAAACCTACCTCGGGACATATTAGTCGTCTTCGAGTTGATTTTGATGAACTTACCGACACTGTTGCCAATTGATATGATCTTCTCCTCATCTCTATAGTACTCAATTGGAATTTTAAGGATTCTAATCCAGGCAAGAGTAGAGGTGACTGAAGTAGTGGAGACATGGAAATCAGGCGTCCACTTTGGCACATTCATATATCAGCCATAAACCATCCACGGGCCATTGCTAAGAATGTATTCAAAATAGGACCGTTTTTGTAGTTTGATAAGGAAAAAATCCATCCCCAAATTAATAAGTTCATAGGTTCCCTCGAAAGACCACAATTCACGAACTTTTTGGTAGACTATTTCATATCACATCAAATGTCCAAGAAGCTTAATAATGAGTGATCACCTCCAAGGTCTTCGCAACTTCCTCTTCTCTTCGGCAGACAACCAAATTTGAGCCCATTGAGAATTAAGGATTTTTGGATTATCAACGCAATCTTCTTCGTCCATTACTTGAATCGCCTTCCATTCCTCTTCATCTGAATTGGAATACACAATCTTCTTGACTTGTCCCTGCAAAATATCCTTGAACGAGAACTCTCATGTCTGGGGGTTTTCTATCCCTTTGTCCTTACCTTTCTCCATATCTAGCCCCGGATTAGATGAATCAATTTGAATTGCTATGGTCATTGCAGAATCAATGATCACTACTGTCAGATTAGTGGTTTCAATAGAACGCTTGAGTTTCTTGTGGATGGTGGCGTTGAATTCTAGTCGAATCAAGGGGGGTCATGGTCAGTGGCGGAGCCAGGGCATTTTTATGGTGTCCTGGGACACCATTGAAATCCAAAATAATAAAAAGCAAATGCATTTTTGTAGCATTAATTTATCCCAGCCCTGATGGTTAGTGCACCCTTTAGTTTTTGGTAAAAGTCTTGAGTTCGATACCCCAATATTACAATTTCAATTTATGGCCTGTGGTGCACCCTTTTTCTCTTTACTTTTCTTTACCTTTTTTTTTAATTTATTAGTTCTTTTTGTTAGGTAATACATCTACATTTTTTTTCCTTTGACTTTGTTTATTTTTTGTTTGTGTGACAATAAATTTATATTTGCCATAGCTAGGTATGTGTTCCATAATTTTTCTAATAGGTTTTACATTTATTTTTTAATTGTTTTTAAAGGTTTACAACTATTAATTTTTTTTATCAACATTTAAAATAAACTGCTATCAAAATAAATAAATATTTATTTAAGTACCTAAAAATATTATTTTATTTTAATATTTACTTTAGTATATTATTTATCGAACTAAAATAGTAGTGACACCATGAATCCAAAACTCTGACTCCGCCACTGGTCATGGTGTTCTTTGTAGGAGAAAAGGGGATCATGTGAATGCACGTTTTTTTTTATGAAGATCGTTAGCATGTGAGTGAATGTATAATATTATATATAAATATATTTTATAAAGACTAGATCTTATCCTTTTAGTCATGAATGATAATATATTAAATTAAAATTCTCTAAATACGTTCGTCGTTATAAAGAGAGAGAGGCTAGGTATATCTCACCAAATTAACCCTCGCTCAACCCGCCCCCCCCCCTCCCCGCTTTCTCGGACGATTAAATCCTGCGATCACGAACATGGCCGCCGATATGCAGATGCGGGCAGTCCACTTTCCATCGAAAAAACGCCCCGGCCAAGATGAAGACGACGAACCAGCGGCGATCACAAAAAGGCCCTTCATCTCAACCGCAAACGAAGACCCGGCGGCAGCCTTAGCAATGGCGCGCCACGAATTCGGCGAACACGGCGGCGTCAACATGTCGATTGAAGCATCGGCCACGTTCACCGTCATGGAACCCGAGACGATGCGTCGCCTATTCAGCGGCGAACTGGGCCCCGACCATGATTTCTTCGTCTACAGCCGTCATTTCAACCCGACCGTTCTCAACCTCGGCCGTCAGATGGCAGCCATGGAAGGCACCGAGGCCGCGTACTGTACTTCGAGCGGTATGTCAGCTGTCTCATCGGTTCTCCTACAGCTGGTCGGATCCGGCGGACACGTGGTGGCGTCAGAATGTCTGTACGGCGGGACTCATGCCTTGCTGACGCATTTCTTACCAAAGGCATGCAATATTACCACGACGTTCGTCGATATAAACGATCATGATGCGGTGAGGAAAGCTATCATTAGTAATATTAATACGAAGGTGCTGTATTTTGAGGCCATGTCGAATCCGACTTTGACGGTGGCGGATGTGCCGGCACTGTCTAGGTTGGCGCATGAGAGAGGAGTGTTGGCTGTGGTCGATAATACTTTTACTCCCATGGTTCTGTCTCCGGCGAGGTTGGGTGCTGATGTGGTGGTGCATAGTATCAGTAAATATATTAGCGGTGGTGCCGATATTATTGCAGGTACGCTCTTGGATCGACTCTTTTTTTTTTCTCTCGGCAACTATTTTATATAAATAATATATATTTTAATGTATAATATAAATAAATTATATTTTTAATCCTATAAGACTATTGGAATTCTCTAGTTAGATCAATGGCGATTTTATGTACCGGCTTTTCCCTCCCCGATTTCTAAGTCCGGTGACCTGAATAAAATTCACAGAAGGATTTTTTGAACAAGTATTAAAAAAAAAAGTTTCCATCAGTTAATTTGTGAATTTTATGGACCGTGCGAAAGTAAATTGTGATTCATGAGGAAGCTCTGAAATTTTGACACATCGTAGTTGATTCTAAGCGAGATGACGAAAGAGGTATACCCTTATCGTATTCGGTGTTTTTTGTCCTCCTACTCTGTCGGGGAGGAGTGGTCCGCACACGTGTCATGCTACCGTCGTTGTCTGAATTAGCTTTCTGAAGTGACGGTGTATCTATGCCATTTTTTTTGGAGGGAGATGGGGCATCCGTATCTATCTATCTGACTAATCTTCTAACATTATCTATTGAGAAAATTATTTTAAATTCTTTCTAAGTCAAATTATTTAAAGTTGAATAATTTATTTAATATTTAGGTTATTTTTAGTGTATCCAATTTAATTATATGTATATATAACTAATACTATATGTATATTTGTAGATATTTGGATGTATATATTAATATAGTTATATGTACGTATTATTTTATATTTGGAATCAAATACTATAGGATCATATTAATTTTTAGTCTATTAATTTTTTTTAAGTAAATCTCAAATTAAAATTTCCTTATTTATTTACTACATAAGCGCCATTATTACGAGTGACGTCGGTTTTGTGGTAACGAGGAACTCTATTAAATTAACGGGCCGTTTTGCTAGTAAATTTTTCGAAAGAAGGATAATTTAGATGAGGTTAAATTAATTAGGTGAATTTTAGATGAGGAGAAATTAGTTTGATAAAATTGAGGTGAGATAAATATGAATGAAATATTTTTAAATGTTTTTTCGTATTTGTTGGAGTAGTCTAAGCGAATAAGTCATAGTCTTATTTATATTAAGTTATATGAGGGTGAATTGATAGAAGTTATTAAAATATTAACGTTAACTTATATTAACTATCGATTTAATTATAGGTTAATTCTTTTAAGGTGAATATAGGTAAAATGAGGCTATAATTTAACCTATCCTAATTCAACCGAAAAAAGATTTATCAAATGAGGTTAGTAAATCTAATCTAGATTAGCCTTAAAAGAAACGAAGGCTATAAGGTAAAAATAAAATAATAACGGGGGCGATCGGTTGAAGTTAGAGGCTTGGTTACAGTGAGTGTTTCTTATTTATTTATTTTTGTTAACAGCTATATTTATATATTGTCTCTTTTTATAAATAAATTAAAAATATTTTTACTAATCATTATTCATTTTTTTCCTTCCTAAAATAGTATTAATGTGTAACAAATACGTATATTATCTGATTTTTTTGATGTTTTAATCATAATCCGTTGGACTCTCTACAGTATTATTATTAATTTTTTTTATTGGAAAATACATTCCGTTGGATTTGATAAGTCAATAAGCACATTTTGGCCCTGCCTCACAAAAAAAAATAAAATTCAGATGATCCATTATTGATTAACTACCACGAAAGTTGAAACACGTGATGGAACTTTGAAGGTTATAATAATTTTATTGTTAGAAAATGCAAATTCTGTTACAAGTCGGAATCATAACGAAGGAAACATGTGTTTCGGCGTTGCGAAGGCAGATTTTTGGGTTGCTCTGCAAAAGTGGAGCCGGGCAGGCAAGCAAATGGACGATGGCGTGGCATCCGTGTTTTTTATTATTAGTTTTTTTTTAAAAAAAAAATCTTAACACCAAATTTATTTATTTTCCAAATGCAATGCAAATGCAGGTGCTATCTGCGGACGAGCCAGCCTCGTGAACTCAATGATGGACCTTCACCAAGGAACACTTATGCTTCTAGGCCCAACAATGAACGCCAAGGTAGCCTTTGAACTTTCCCAACGAATCCCACACCTGGGCCTAAGAATGAAGGAGCACTGCCACCGAGCCTTGGTCTTCTCACAACGCATGAAGAAAATGGGCCTTAAAGTCATCTACCCAGGCCTCGAAGACCACCCACAACACGAGCTCTTGAAGTCCACGGCCGACTTAGAATACGGGTACGGTGGGATCCTGTGCCTGGATATGGAGACGGAAGAGCGTGCAAACAGGCTGATGTATCACCTGCAGAACGGGGCTCAGTTCGGTTTCATGGCCGTCAGCTTGGGTTATTATGAGACGCTGATGTCCTGCTCCGGGAGCAGTACCAGTAGTGAGATGAATGAGGAGGAGAAAGCGAGGGCTGGGATATCTCCTGGGCTGATCAGGATGTCCGTTGGCTATAGTGGGACTTTGGAGCAGAAATGGGCTCAGTTCGAGAAGGCGCTTGGCAAGCTCCATGATTCGCATCTCGTTATTCGTAGTTAATAACAGGAGATTAATTTATTGCTCCGAATGTAATTCATGAGAATCTTATCCTTCCTCAATAACTCACGTATGATCATCCTACCTGCCTCGTCTGCAGATGTATGTGCTGCTAATCACTGTAATCTAATCAAATCGAATAATAATATGTTGATATCTCGCCTAATTAGTTTGCATTTAATTGGTTCGTTTCTGTATCATTCGAGGTGCTAACTCTAATAGCATGCATCTTTGTCCCATCCAGTACCAGCAATTACAATAATTGTTTACGCCTTCATTTGGATTGAAGTGAATTCCAATGAGAATAAATAGTAAAAATTAATCTAGTTTAAGATAATGAAGACAAATCTAAATGAATGTTTTAAAATATTGTATGGATAATATTAACCTAGTTTAAGATAATGAACACATACATAAATATGGGTATTGGAAAAAAAAATGAGAGGCGTAATAGCAAAACCAACGATGGATTATATGGGAAGTAAAGAAGTATCTTAGAAAATAATGGAGGTTCCTTTAAGTAGTACAAAACTATCTTAAAGTGGAAAAATAAGGCTTGGTAGCTTAAATTGCTATTGTTGCTTATGAAATAAAAAAGAGGAGGTCTCACAATACTTTTATTTTAAATGAAAAAAAAAGAGATAAAAGAAATTTAATTATTTATGCTAATTGATCAAAACATGCATCATTCTTATCTTTATTATTTTTTAATTAAAAAAAAAACCTTTAAGGTAGTCAATGAGTAATATTAGTTGTTGTATGTGCTCTTGCATACTATTTGTTATCAACCAACCAATTTATTGCATAGTCCTAGACTAGCCTTATTTCTTTAAAAGAAAAGCCAATTTGACCGATTTACTTATGTCATTTGATTAAATAGATTTCACTTAGGTTTATTAAGAAATGACAATCAGAAGAGTTTTATCCAAAACTAATGGATTTTATTCGATAAATGTATAAATGGATATGGACAAACGGATATGAATACATGTAATACCCCAAAAATTTATCTAATTTTAATCTCGAGTAATTAAAATCTCAACCTAATTCTAACCTCAAGAAATCAATAATTCTACCTTATCCTAATTTTTTAATCCTAAATCTTGATCTAACCCTAATCTTTGTTACGAATCATTGATATTTTTAACGTAAAACAAATTTTGGATGGTTGATAATTAATTTTATTTTAATAACCTGATCTAAACTATTTTAACCTAATTCTAATCCTAACCACAAACCTATTTCCCCCCCCTTTTCCTTTTCCTTTTTTTTTCCTTTCCTCGTGCTCATTTTCTTTCTTTCTTTCTTTTTCCTTCTCCTCCCTCTTCTTCCTTGATGAATCACTACTCTGATCAAATCCCCTCTACCATACTTCCATTATCTATCTCCTTTTACCATCATTATCACATCATCACCTCCCACCTCATGCATTGAAATGTCTTGTTGAAAATTTTACCCCAACCATATGCCTCACCTCCCTTGTCGCCCTATGCCAGTGCATGTAACATATGTTTGTGTTTGTGTATCCCACATACGCAACCTCATTTAATGCTCCACCACCTCCTTTCCTCCCTCCATTTCTATAACATTCCAATTTTTAGAACCACAAAATGTTATTTTATAGCGAAAGCATATAAATAAAATATTGAGTGTTACCACCATAATTGACATAAGTCTAGTTTGCCCAACCATCCTTACATCAATCAAAAGACTAAAATCATTTATAGTAAAATAAGGAATTTAGAAATGGAAGAAACATGTATAATACCATACGATTTTGGAGGTTAACTCTGTGTTGCAATAACAAAATACAAAGTAAGAGATACCATGGATCAAAGAGTCTAAAAAGGTATCCAGATAAATACATTAACCGAATAACATAAATCTTCACCCAAACACCTAGTACAGATAACATGTCACTCATCCCCACATAGTATAGCAAAAGTAGCATAGTCATCTAGCGGGTCTTTAGAGTCCTACACAAAGGAATCAGGGTCTCTTGCTCGTGGGAATAAGTAACACCAATGAAAAGGGTGGTTAATACGCTATGTATTGAGCAATATAACAATACTATCAAATCAAGGATACAAATAACACATGCATTCGCAATTGATGATAAGTGCACATTCAAACAAAAGAAAAAATCTTATAAGATAAATACTAATTTGTGCTTCTTTATTAGATATAACCATTTTCATTCCTTCATATACGTTGAGTTTAGAAACCCCAATATTCTTAAATTGGTGAAATAGTTTGAAGCATCTTCTTAGGGATAATACACTTGAGTGATGCATAAAATGGTAAAAAAAATTAGGTCTTGTTAAGAGTTGATGATGGGACTTGGGTTTAGTTCCAACAAAAAATAATATATAAGAGAGGATGAGATGGGAAAAATATTTGATATTAAATTAACCCTTGAAAACAAATACTTACAATTACCATTTAAGGTAACAACTCTTAAAATAAAGATTGTAAATTTTTTGTAAAAACTCAATAGACCATGCACTAGGTTGGTTGAAAGTAAAACAAACAACTTGGGGGTCTGCATAATACTAAAAGAATGCCTCTTTAATTCCTTTTTACACTCTTATAAGAGTGTAATAAGTTGATAAAATTACAACCAACCCTTAGGTAATCATAAGGGTTCAACTTAACCAAATTCTAACCTAATGCATGCTAACTATGGTAGGAATCAAACAATCAGTATAGGAGATGGTGTTTCGAGCCTCCCATCATCCATTTCCCATGAATTATATATTACATTAGGTTTACAAGATAATAATTAGGACTTAGGAAACATAAATTACAAGAAAAAGGAAAATTAGCACATTACTCATTCATTAACTAAATAGAAAAATAAACCTTCCCTAAGACCCCCTTTAGTCGGCTTCTTTAGCTACTTTTTAGGAAATGAAATCCCCTTAATTAATTCTAATTAAGTTCTTGGAAAACACCAAAACTTAACTCCAAAATCTACTGCAAAATTAAAGTGGCTGCATGCTTGTGCTTTTCAAATAATGTGTGCTCCATGTGCTAATTTTTGCTAGATGTTAGCTGAATCTTGGATGGATTTTCAAGCTATATTCAAGCCATAATAAAGCCAAAAAAGGTTTTTGATTGATGGTTTATAATTATTGTTGCATGGCTTGCATGACTCAATATAATCTAGCTCATATTTTAGTCCAAGTAAGGAAAGTTTTTGATTCTCCTAACTTAGAAAAATTTATGAATAGATTATTGTCACCGCATGAGGGGGATGCTTCTGCATCATCCTTTCCTATTGAGAAGGACCAATATTATCTTCATAAAGCTCATAGTGTAAGTAAGGAAGTAAATCTCTCACGTTAAATGTGGTTGATACGTCCCCTAGTTTTGGTAAAAGCTCCAGCCTATATGCATTGCTTCCAACTTGCTCAAGTAATTTGAACAGTCCATAACTTGGTGGCATTAGTTTGTTCTTCCTCCTAGAAGGGAATCTCTCCTTTCTAAGGTGAAGCCAAACTAGATCTCCCAACTTGAATATTTGCTCTTTTCAATGCTTGTTGGATTTCTTTTTTTATTAATCTTATTAACCTTCTCAATTATGGACCTATTTGCTCATGTAATTTCTTAAATTCATTGGCCCTTTCAATTGCTTAAAAAATTACTTGTGCTTTAATGGGGAGAGGAATGAGATCAATGGGGGTGGTGGGATTCACTCCATAAACCACTTCAAAAGGGGAACAACCGATGGCATAAGTAGGGGACCGGTTGTAAGCGAACTCTATATGACTAAGTTTGATGTCCCAATCCCTCAAGGGTTTGCAAACGAAACTCCTAAAAAGCATGCTGATGGTATGATTGGTGAATTCTATTTGCCCATCTCTTTAGGGGTGATAGACGGTTATAAAAAGAATTTTAGTACCAATCAACCTCCACAATGTCTTCCAGAAGTAGCTAAGAAACTTGGTATCATGATTAGAGACAACTGATTTAGGAATACCATATAACCAAACTATCTCCTTAAAGTATAGATTGGATATGTAAGAGGCATCATCTGTCTTGTGATAAGGGACAAAATGTGCCATCTTGGAAAATCGATCTACCACCACCATAATGACATTATTTTACCTTTGTGTCTTAGACAATGCCACTATGAATTCCATACTCACATGATCCCAATGATGATATAGGATAGGCAAAGGAGTAAAGAGCCCTAGGTCGAAGTGACACTTGGACTTTTGGCAAGTAGAGCACCTTGCCACAATTGATTGTACATCCCCTACCATTATAAACCAATAAAAATGTTCCTACATTACATCAAAATTTTTTTTAATGCCAAAATTTCCAGTTAGTCCTCCTCCATGCACCTCTTGGATCATCAACTCTCTAATAGAACTTTTGGGAATGCACAACTTGTTACCCTTGAAAAGAAAGCCATATTGAATCAGGAAGGGACTTAGAGTCTTGCCTTGATCTTCAAAATATCTTACAAAGCCTTCAACTTCCTTATAGGGCTCATTCAAGCACCCAAATCCTAGGATTCTTGCTTCAAGTAATGACAACAATACCTCTTAGAGAGGATATCTGCTACAACATTAATTTTGCCACTCTTATGCTTTGATACAAATGAGAAGGATTGCAAAAACTCTACCCCACCTAGCATGCTTAAGGTTGAGATTATGTTTCCCACTTATGTATTTTAGGGACTCATGATCAATATGCAATACAAATTGTGATGGCCCAAGATAATGAGAGCAATAATCTAAATTCTGAATAATAGCATTGCGTTTTTCACTAAAGAAGGATATTAGATTTCCTTTTTATAGTAGAACCACTCTAATGCCTACTCTGCTTGCATCACACTTTATTTCGAACACTATGTCAAAGTTGAGCAATCATAGTACTGGGGCTTCACTCAACTTACCCTTGATGACTTCAAAGGCTTCTTGTGCTTGTTTGGTCCATTTGAATTTTCCCTTTTTGAGTCACTTTGTGATAGGTGCTAGAAGTGTACTAAATCCTTGGATGAATTGCCTATAGAAAGAGACAAGAACATGAAAGGACATAACATCAATGATGGATGTGGGTGTAGGCCACGTTCTTATTACCTCCACCTTTGACTCATCCATGGAAATACCATCTCTGAATACAGTCAATCCTAGAAAGGTGACTTTGGCACAAAGAATTTACACTTTCCTAGTTTATTGTACAACTTTATTTTCCTAAGAGCTAAAAATACAAGCTTTAAGTGCCTTACATGATCATCACTACTAGAGGAAAATACAAGAATGTCATCAAAGTACACAACTACAAATTTAGAAATGAAAGGTCTTAGGACTTCATCCATGAACCTCATGAATGTGCTTGGTGCATTAAACAACCCAAATGCCACAACCATCCAATCATATAGGCCTCCCTTGGTCTTGAAAGTGATATTCCATTTGTCCCCTTCCCTCATCCTGATTTGATAGTAACCACTCCTTAAGTAAATTTTGGAGAAAACACTTTCCCTGTGTAAGTAATCAAACATGCAATCAAGCTTAGGCATGGGATAGCTATACTTGATAGTAATATTTTTGATGGCTCTACTATCAACACACATTCTCATTAAGCCATCCTTCTTTGGTACCAAAAGAGTTGGTACATCACATGGGCTAAGTGGTTCCTAATGAAACCCTTTTACAATGATTCTTCAACTTGTCGTTGCAACTCCATGGCCTCTTTAGGGTTACGCCTATAGGCCGGTTTTTTAGGGAGTGTAACACCGGGAATAAATTCAATTTGGTTCTCTATGCCTCTTATGGAGGGAAACTCACTAGGTAGTTCATTTGGGATTACATCGCCAAAATCACCCAGCAAGGTTTTGACCCTTGGGTCAAGTGGACTACCATTCACATTATTTTCAAGCATCAACAAAAAATACATGGTTTTTCCTTTCTCTATGGCCTTGTCTAACCCCTTCCCATCTATGAACACAACTTTTTTATAATTTGGATCCTCCCTAACAAGTGAAGACTGAATGCTAAGGGGTGTGACTATAATATTTTTGTTAGCATACTTTAAGCTATAAGTGTTCTTTCTACCATCATGCTTGACATGCCTATCATATTGCCAAGGCCTACCTAACAAAAAATGACATGCATCCATAGGAACTACATCAAAAATAATTTTATCTTGATAAGTCTTCCCTATGGAAAATGGAACAATAACTTGTTTAGTGACCTCAACCATCGAGCCATCATTTAGCCATGGAAGCTTATATAGCTTGGCATTTGTAGTACTGGGAAAATTAAGCTTTTATACAAGAGTGAAAGAATCCACATTTGCACAACTACCCTCATCAACAATAATGGAACATATTATACCTAGTATTGTGCACTTAGTATGAAATGTATTTTTCCTTTGGGACTACTAATCCAAGCCTTCTTTTACATGCAACACCCTCCTCACCATCAAGACCTCTCCAAAATTTGGTAAGACTTCCTCAAACTTGGCATCCTCCTCTATGGCTGGGTGCTCCCCATCTTCTTTCCCCTCCAATGGCACCTCCTCTAGGTCAAGCAAAGTCATCACCATTTTGTTTGGACATAAATTTTGATAATGCCCAATCCCTTGACACATAAAACACCTCACTCCTTTGATTCTACTTGAATCACCTATTTTGAGCCTTCCCTCACCCTTAACATCAAATATTTTGTGTGTATGAGACATATTAGGTGTCTCCCTTTGAGTTTTTTTAGTTTGGATTCACCATGCCAAACTTCAAACCCCTCTTTTTTTTTAATCCTCTCCACCTTAGTGGCTAGATGAAACAATTTATCTGGGGTGTAATATTTGTAAAGCTCCATCTTCCTAGCAATGTCACTTATTAAACCTCCTAAGAATTGTGACATCATGTGCTCCTCCACCTCCTCCAAACCAAGCTTAATAATTATCTTTTCAAGCTCCCTTATATACTCTTCTACACTCATATACCCTTGTCTCAAAGAATACATTTTATTGTAAAGGTATTGGGTGTAAGAAGGTGGTAACCTTTCCCTCTTCAAAATTTTCATTTTTGTCCATCTCCTCACCTTAGACTTTCCTTTTTTCTCCCTCCTATGTACCAAGTTTTCCCACCACAAGGAAACATGAAATTTTAGCTTAAGGACCACTACCTTGAAAGACTTTTCATCATCATAATATTTGGCTTCAAACATCCTATTACACCTCAACTCTAAATCCAAAAAGCCATTTGGATTATATGACCCTTCAAAATTTGAAATCTCTATTTTGATATCATGAGAAGACTCCCGTATAACATTTATTCTCCTCCCTTGGAACCTAGGAGAATCACTAGAAGAAGAGATAAAATTACTACCTTCTTCCTATTAGTTTGGTTCCTCCTTTTCCACATGAAATGATGGGACTCTTCTTGAGTGAGGAATGCTAGTATTTGATGTAAGATATTCCAAAATTCCTAGCACTCTCTTTATGTCTTCCTTTAGGGACTTTATAGTCCCATATTTTCTCAAGTTTTTTGCTTATTCAAGACTCAAACCTCTAGGAGCTTGTTGATTCTCCATGGTGGTTTGGAAAGGAAGGAGTGAAAACAAGTGTGCAAAAGTGGGGTGAGGGTCAAATGGTGGGATCTTTTTTTGGTTGTGTTTGGTTTGAATGGGCAGGGGGTAAGAAAGGTCTGATGGTGGCTCAAATGGTTGTAGGGTTAGATGAAAAGGTAGCCGAGAAAAATGGTGGTGCTCGATGCTAGGGTGGTTGTAGTTGATTTTTTTTTGGTGAAAAAAATGGATGGTTTTGGTGGTGGTTCAAGTGGTGGTAGGGTGGATGAAAAATGGGGATGGGATAGGGTCAAAATGGGGCTGGAAAATGGTGGTATAATGTGCAGAAAAATGAGATAAAAACAAAAGATACAACTTTATCAATCTTGAGTTTTGATACCAATTTGATGCATAAAATGCTAAACAAATTGGGTCTTGCTAAGAGTTGATGATGGAACTTGGGTTTAGATATAAAAAAAAAGAGAAAATATAAGAGAGGATGATATGGTAAAAGGATATTATATTCAAGTAACCCTTGAAATCAAATACCTACATTCACCACTTAAGGTAGCAACTCTTAAGATAAAGATTGTAAGATTTTTGGAAAAACTCAACAAACCATGCATTAGGTTGGTTGAAATGAAACAAAATGACTTATGGATCCATATAATACTCAAATTATTCCTCTTTCATTCCTCTTTACACCCATATAAGAGTGTAAGAAGTTGAGAAAATTACAACCAACCCTTAGGTACCCATAAGGGTTCAACTTAACCAAACTCTACTCTAATGCATGCTAACTATGGTAAAACTCAAACAATAAGTATGGGAGATGATTTTTAAAGTCTCCCATCATCTAATTCCCATGCACTAGCTATTAAATTAATTTTAAAAGCTAATAATTAGGACTTTAGAAACATAAATTACATGAAAAAGAAAAACTGGTACATTACTTATGCATTAAAAAAATGGAAAAATAAACCTTCCCAAGACCCCCCTTTGGCCGGATGATTTGGCTAATTTTTAGGAAATTAAATCCCCTTAATTAATTCTATTAAAGTTCTTGAGAAACACTAAAACTTAACTCCAAAATCTGCTACAAAAGTGAAGTGGCCGCATGCTCGTGATTTTTAAATAATGTGTGATTCATATGTTGATTTTTGTTGGATGTTGGCTGAATTTTGCATGGATTTTCAAGTCATATTTTTGAGCTATATTCAAGCCATAATGAAGCTAAAAAAGTTGATGAGTTGATGGCTTATAATTGTTGTTGCATGGCTCCATATAATCTAGCTCATATTTTACTCCAAGTAAGGAGAGTTTTTGATTACCCTAACTTAGAAAAATTTATTAATAGATTATCGTCATCACATGAGGAGGATGATTTTGCATCACTGATCCACTATTATCATAAGGTGGAATGAATCTAAAAACATAACCTTCTTAGGGTAAAATGCTCCCAAGCCACTTTTATCCTCTGGTGGAATAGATATAAAAACATTACCTTGGTCCTGACTCATGTACTTTCCCACTTGAAGTCATTAGTGTCTTACCCATAGGTTATACAGTTATATTTTCATTCATAATGAGTAGGAACCCCACTATTCTTTATCCAATGGAATGGACTAGAATACCTTCTTGGGGAAAAACGCTCCTAAGCCACTATTATCATCCAATGGAACAGATATATATATAAACACATCATCTTCTGGGGACAAAATGTTCCTAAGCCACTATTATTCTCCAATGGAACGGATATAAAAATATCACCTTGGCCCTAATCACGTGATCTTTCACTTTAAATGATTAATATCTTATTCATGATTGATTTATAAGTACCAAACACATTAAGGTAAATAATCACATAACATAATTCATAAGGTCGATCTCCAGAGTCAAGACCTTTAATTTCTTCAACCATAACATTACAATCCTAGCATAAATTCTATTATATTGATCATTCAACCACTAATTATAGTATATCTGTAATACTCCGTATTTTAAAATTTAATTTGATGTAAATATTAAATTATTTTAATTTTGACTTCATAATTGAATTTAATTAATTATTGTCGTTGCGGATGATTCTAAATAAATTCGTTCACGACCATGATTTTATTATATTTATATGATTTCGAATTTTGGTTAAAATTATGTATTTTCGTTCTTTCTCGTATTTTAATTTTTAATATTTTAGATTCGTTTTCGATTATAACTTCGTCGTGTGATTACGATTTTGTTTGGAGTTATATTTCGTTAACGACATATATATTATTTAAATTATAAAATTTCCATTTAAAATAGTCAAATTTATTTCAATAATTTTATCAGTAGAACATATTTTCAAAATTGAATTTATTCGTTTCCGAAGTGGTTAAGATCTTCGGAAAGTTTTAAATTAAAAAGATTTTCGAAGCTTATTTATGGATTTCTTTCCAAAATTAATTTCTTTCCGTTTTACCTTTTTTGGTTGCGGAAGATCAATTTCGGAAATTATTTAAATTAGTCTCGGTTTATTAGAATTTAATTTAAATATTTACTTATATGCTTTTAAATATTATTTCGAGGTCTTATAATGTATTTCCATAAATAATATAAATTTTTAGGTTCATTGGTAAATTCTTCCAAAAATACTTCTGAAATTTTATATATAGCTTGTATATCGATTTTAAGCCTTCGGAACGTTACAAAATGATTTTCGTTAAAAAAATTTTAGATAAAATTTTCCAACATTATTTTTAGATGTTTAGAGTTTATTTATGTGTATTTGTAAAAAAGAAAAAAAAAAAAAGAAGCCCCAAACCGGTACCCTTCCCCGACCCTCTTATTTTCCTTCTCTCTTTTTCTCTCCCTTCTCTTCTCCTTCCCTTTCCCGACCTGTCTCTGTTCTGCACCTAAAACAACAGCCCTCATCTCCTCCCTGCTCTTCCATGCTAGCAAACCTCCAGCCACCAACCGCCACTGCCAGTCACCGCAGCTGTAGCAACAACCATGAGCAACCGTAGCTGCAGCTACAACCGCGAGCAGCCGCAGCAGTAGCAGCAACGAACAACAAGCCACGGAGCCGTCCGGCCATGGCGAGAATCGTTCGACCTCCGGTGAAGCTTCTCTTGCCTTCTCTTGTTCCGATTTGTTGGTTTTGTTTGGTATAAAATTCTAAAAACCCTAACTTTTGATTTGATAAATTGAGTATAAATTAGTTTATGAAAAGCTAAATTGATTGTTTGATTATGTATATATATGTTGTATGATTGATTTAGAGTAGTTAATTGTAGTGTATTTGGTTGATTTGTGAAAATTAATTTTTTCGTCGGGTTATGTCCGAATTTTTCCGATTCGTCCGATTTAGCTATTTTGGATAAATTGATTTTACAATATGTTGTGAAATGTATCTAATTTCATGTTAGAATCGTTAATTTGAGAAATTTATGCAGAATTAATCGAAATTGACCTTCTATGTCAAAATTCGTGTGTGATGAAATTGGGTTGCATAATTGAGTCGTTTTACTCAATTGATTTTGTAATATCGTTTGAAATGTATTTAGTTTTATATCGGAAGTGTTGATTTGGGAAAATTATGTGAAATTGATTGGAATTAGATTTTTAGGTCAAAACTCTTGCGGGTTTAATTGGATTGTGTAATCGGGTTGTTTTATTCAATTGATTATATAATTTACATTAGAATATATCTAATTACATTTCTGAATCGTCAATTTATATATTTTATCAAAAATTAATCGGATTTGCATTCCAGGCTTAAAAACTTAAATTATGCTAAATTGGGTATTTCTTTTATTGGTTTTGAGCAATTGATTATATAATATGTTATAAAGTATGTCTAATTGTATTTATAAACATTCAATTTAATTAAATTAATAGAATTCAACCGAATTGCATTTTTGGGCCTAAAATCCTAGATTTCAAGTGAAGTTATGAAATTGATCATTGGTATAGTTGTTTTTCTAAAATTGAATTTATAGAAATAGTTTAAATGATCCTATATGCATTATAATACCTTCGATTGTAATTAATTGATTTGAATTATTCGAATTTATGTCTTGGGTTGTGAAACACTAATTTGGGAAACCGATAGTCTTAAATTGGCTACTCGGAAGATTGCTTTTGTTAAAATTGATTATCTAGATTTATTTAAAATTAGTTTAACAGTACTCTTAAGCTATCAATTTGAGATAATAAAAGTTAATTAGTCGGTTCGTAGTGTGGGCATTAAAAACCCTAATTTTCGGAGATGGTTTTATATAATTAATTATGCTATGCTTCTTTTACCTAATCGATTTCCAAATTTGACTTTAAATCATTTGAATTATGTTTTTATCTTATCGGGTCGGATTTGGTTCTATGCAAATGGTTGGTTGTCCTTTGGATTGTAAAACCTAATGAATAAGTCATTTTTGATAAAATAGCTTATAATCTATTATTCTTTCCCCAACTTTCCAAATTAATTTGAAATGTCCCAAGTGATAAGTGTTAATCCGATTTGGTTAATATTTAAGTTTAAATCTTAATCGAGCTACGCTTGCAAGTCATAGGTTTTGGGCACGTTTTTCAAGAAAGGTTATTTGTGTCCGTTTGTGTTGATTTTATTATAATTGAATTATTGATAGATATGATAGTTTCTAACCTAGTTCCGATTTCCATCGGTGATCTAGGAAAACTTTCTCGTGGATTGTCGAGCTTTTGATAGCTCTCTCTTTCTCAATTTGCTTAGCTAGCTTCGGACTTAGGTAAGTCATTACTTACCTTTATTTATGACGAATTCTCGATGTATGTCTGCTTGGAGTGGAAGGTGATGATGATGCTTATTGATTATTTAGTTATGTCAAGCATATGCTATGTCCTATATGATAATTGTATGAATATATGAATTTGTATCCTCAATGCAACGCGTGTTAATATGACACTTGAATATTATATGTGTGTAAGTGTGCGAAGGGTTTAGTATGGATTGAAATTGCATGATGTCTTATATTGTATTTTATGCCATGGATTTATTCGGCTTTAATGCCTCTGGAATCGATCGGCTTTAATGCCACTTAAATTAGTTCGGCTTTAATGCCCCTGAAATTGATCGGATTTAATGCCATTTGGATTGGTTCAGCTTTAACGCCGCTTGGATTAGTTCGGCTTTAATGTTGCTTAAAATTGACCGGCTTTAATGCCGCTTGACTTTAATGCCATTTGAAATTGATGTAATAATGGAAATTCATTGTATTGATGGATGTGAGCTAAGTGCTGTTATGTGGGCCTAATTTATGATCGACTAAATCCTTGAATAAAATATTAATCACTTAAAGTGAAAGATCTTGAGTGGGACTTGTATCACTCGGGGTAGCTATCCGAGTTAGGTTTGGTATTTACTTGGTACCATTCTGGTGTTTTCTATTCTGTGATCCCGGGTGCTTTACGAGGTCCGGAGAGGCCCTCTTCTACTCTATAGGTGTCTCGATATATTTCGGTCCTATAGGGGGTATGCATACTTAAGTGATTAGGTGTCCTATATATTGGTGGTCTGGTTACGTTTCTGGGCGGGACAGCTAGGGCTAGTAGCGTTCGAGTACTAGATTAGTTGTTACGATCTCTTCGAGTCTCCATCCTCAAGATAATATAAACAAATGGTGGTGATCATAATAAAGGAATATAATAATGAATTATTCTCGTTGGCTCTTGGACTTTATATTTCTATTTCCTGTACATGTCTCATGATTCTATCATACAATAGTGTTTCCATATGACAAATGTCTATATTCAATTATCATATGATCTATTATTTTAATCACATGTGGGACTTGTGTGTAGAATGATACCTTCTAGGGTAGTGTGTGATTCTTAGCATGCGATCATGATTTCCTGTACGCTTGTACCTTATGTATTGTCATGTCTAGTCATGTATTTTAAGCATGAGTTTGTGACCCCATGTTTTATGGTGTGTGTATCATATTTATAATCGAGCATGAATTATTGTATGAGTAGAATGATGTATGTATCGCATGTATAATTGAGCATAAGTATTGTAAGCTGAATGTTGCCGTATCTTATATGTATTATGTTTCTTTCCATGAGTAGGGTAGTCTTGATTTACTCAGTACCGGACCCGTACTGATACTACCTTGATTGTTTGGGTCCTGTGATGATCCACTGATGGTGGGGAGCAGACCATTTGTGCAGGTTCAGTATTAAATGTGTTATTGTTGGGAGGAATATTTTCCTTGGATTTTGAGAGTATGCTATCCGGTGATTCGATTTGGCAAATAATGTTGGCTCCACTGTTGGGATGCCCCTTGGTTCTTTTCGGATTTTATTGTATCTCAAATGTATTATTTTGGTGTATAAATCATTCATTTGATTTGTATTTAGTTGGTTTGTGATTTTGTGGGAGATGTATTTGGATTTAATATCCTTTATCTTTTTAAGTTTTAAAGTCCAGGATTATTTTACAGATTTCCGTTGATTTATTCAACGATGGTTTTATTCAGTGAAATTGTTCACTTTCCATCTGCATATGGATATCTCCTTGTGGGAGTTTATCCTCACTGCATAGATGTTGGTTGAATTTTGTTGGACAGGTTTTAGCCTTGCATCTAGCATGAGATAGATGGTGGACATTTATCTTGTATTAGGTGTGGCGGTAACATTCCCCAAATTGTGTTTTAGCTTCCGCATTATTCTCTTAAACTCGAAATTTTTCAGGAGTGAAATTTGGGGGTGTTACAATATCATTTATTAAATATTATCCTTGTTAACACACCTGTAATTCATAGTCTAACATCCATGTCTCACACATATTATAATAGGGCTCCAAAAACCCTAATTTCATGATTAGTCATAACTCTCTTCGTAAGGCTCGTATGATCACCCAACTTCAATATATATCCTTAAATTACCAACATTAACAACATATCAAAAGTTTATAGTCTAACCCAAGGGTTTTACACATGGGATAATAATATTACCATTTAAGGTCACTATACCTTAATTAAGTTATTATCTCATTTTGAGGAACCCACAACATTCAATAATTACTCCAAACACTTCACTTGATATCTTTAGCATAATTAATACACCTAACATATTAAAATTTCAAGGTTTCCATATTAACCCATATTACTACTCCATAAGTTATAATTTTCCACAAGTACAGCTTAGCGTATTAAGGTTATATCAACACATCTTTCCCTTTCTCACTTCCTTGACATCGTATAAATCTATATTATCACAACATATCATTAACAACATATATTCTGTCATATAACAACAATATCATGATAATACACATAACCATGCAATTATTTAACACAAAAACTCTAAAACATAAATTAGTATCCTTACCAACAAGGACATTGGGATTTAAGCATGTAAATCCTAGAGTTCCTCCTCTGAGATGACCGAAATATCACCTAGAAAAATAAGATCATATATGGTCAAACTCAAATATTATAACTAAAGAAAAAGTTCAGGTAAAAGAGGGTAAAAATAGAAATAATCGGAGTCAAAGGGAAGCTTAAGTTGTGTTGAAGTATGGTGGAATGTATAATGAAGTTAAGGTGAAAATTTAGTAGTGTTTGTATAAGGTTTGGGGGTGAAAAATAGGGTGTACGACCGAAATGGAAAGGCTGTACAGGAGTGTGGAAGACAGTGCATACCTAGGCCATGAGTTGGGATCAAGCACAGGCAAGTTATGCAAAGAGGAATGGTCATGCTTGCTAACTAATTGCATAGAACAATATCGAACAAGTGTGCATGGGTGTTCCGCAGGCCATACGAGGGTTCATAAGCAGACTTTTCTAGTTTACAAAGGCGTGCGGCAAGGAAAATTAGTAGTGCACGGCCGTACTTCTCACAAAAAGTGTTGGATGAGAGGCAAGAAGAGGGAAGAAAGGTAGTAGTCAATGGAAACGGTCGAAAATGACAAAGGGGAGTGATGGGGTGGCCTTGGTGGTAGGTCCATTAGGCTTTGGACGGTGCTTGGTGGTGATGGAGGTAGTTCGAGCATGCAAAACAAAGCATGATCGAGTAAGAAGAAGAAAAAGAAGAAGAAGAAGAAGAAGAAGAAGAAGAAGAAGAAGAAGAAGAAGAAGAAGGAAAAGAGAGGGAGCTTAGGGCAGTTGTTTTTATTTATTTATAGATTTTGGGTAATAAATGGTAACAAATAAATAAGGGAGAAGGAGAGTGGAGGTGGTATACACACACACACACACACACACACACATATGTATGTATAATTATGGATATGTGTGATGGGTGAGGATGTAGAGGGATGGTACAGTTGAGGCATGAGAGATGGAAGAGAGGAGTGGAGAGGAAATTCAACAAGGGGATGGTGGAGTGTTGGGGTGAAGATGACAGGGTCTGAAGCATGAAAGCGATATTTGTGTGTGTGTGTGTGTGTTGCGTGAGATGAAAATGGCAATGGAAGGTGTGCAATTGAAGTAGAAAAAATGTGAAATGATGACGGTGAGGGATGATGGTGGCTGCAATAGAGGGTGATGGGAGATGGTGCAAGTTGCAAGAATAAGAAATATAGAAGTCAAGCATTCCAGCATAAAGAGGTAGGAGAAAGGAGAAAAGAGAAGGAAAAAGGAGAACGAAAAGGAAAAAGGTAAAAATTTTAAGATTAGTTTTAGATAAATTTTGGATTAGCCAAAATAGATAGGATCAGTGATAAAATTTACTAAAATGAAGATTGGGTTAAGAAATATAGTTTATCCGAGTCAAAGATTCGAATTAGGTTAAGATTTTGGGATTAAGAAAATTTAGTTAAGGCTAAAATAATATTTTATCGAGATTAGAATTGGATTAGGGTATTAATGATATGGGATTAGGTTTAGCAAATTTTCGGGGTATTACAATTTCCATCGAAGAGTAGCAGCAATCGCAAAGCTTTCCTTTCTTCCATTCCTCCTCCTCATTGTCGCCACAAATGCCATAAAAAACCAACAACCCCACCCTCCACTACTCCTTCCTCCCTTGCATCATCTACCTTTGTAGTTCCTCCCCTATTTTCTTCGGCCATTACTACTAAAACCACCCCAACCAACGAACATCACAATTTGCTTTGGTACATACCATTGAAACCACCCCTTACCTTGTCATCACCTCTAGTCCTTCCCTTGAGAAACACCCCTTCCTATCATTACCTTACCATTAGAAATGACAACTAGTTTCATTTCTTCTCCCATTGCTTTGGCATTAATTGCCTTCCCCCCTTGTTGCATAAAGTTCCATTGATACAATTTTGAGCCTTGCAATTTGGTTTTTGCTCCATTCTCTCATTCTTTATTATCTTAGTATTTCTTTAGTTATATCCCTAATTTATAATTATGTTTTATCATTGTTTATTAGGTAAATGTTTTGAGGTCTTAGAGGAGGAAAGATAGGATATACATGCTTAGAGACTGCTGCCCTTTTCAGTAAGGATATAAGTTGTAATTAGGGTTTTTGTGCTAAATGTTATATATTATTGTGTGTATAATCATGTTTTTATTATTATGTTGTTAAAATCATTTTTTTTAATGTTACGATATGATAATGTGGACTATATGATGGAAAGTAAGCAAAACTAAGGAAGCATGCATTTATACGATATTACTGTAGGTTTTAATAATTATAGTTATTCAATATGCATGGTGATGTAATAAATTGAAGATTTGAAAATAATGCTATCAGACATATAGGGTTTTCGTGAAATAAGGGTGTTTGACTATCCTTAAGGGCATTTTGGTCAATATGTGTGTTGTATGGAAATTTTGGTATTTTAATGTGTTATATGGTTTAAAATTTTGTAATAATATAATGTGAAATTTTATAATTAATACTGAATATCCAAAGTCCAAATAAAATGAGAAGATAACTTAAATTAGGAATAGTGACCTTAAAGGTAGTGTTATTATCGTATATGTAAGATGTTGGAGTTAGACCATGATTTTAGGATATTTTAATAATTAAATTTTATGAATTTATATTTAATTTGGTGATTATATGAATCTTATGGAAAAATTTACGCCTAACTAGTAAAATTAAGGTTTTGTTGGTGTTGTAAATAGTAACTTTAAAGATATAGTTGTTATCACATGTGTAACATGCTGGAGCTAGAACTTAATTTTTGAATATGTAGATAGTAATATTATTTAAGTAAGGTATGATAAAATTGGTTTATGAATGATCAATATAGAATAATTTATGCTTATAATATGAAATTAGGGTTTTATAGGGGGATTATGGACATATTCCTTAAGGAAGGGATTGATAACTAAATTGTTGTGTTTTATGTGTTTAAATTATGTATTGTGAATATCTATGTGAATCTCTAATGATGATATAACCAACTATGAATAAGATATTAATTGTTTAAAATAAAGATCATATGAGTTAAGACTGGTTGTACCTATCCATTCCACTAGACAAAAATAATAGCCAGGAGCCTTTTGCCCTGGGGTTGTACATTATTTATATTGTTTAATCAGTTGAGAATTGTGGGGTCCCTAAATTAAAATTGAAATAGATCATTAGAATCATCCTAATCATTGATGAGATAGTAATCACTTAAAGTAAATGACTACATGAGTCAGGATAGGTTGTACCTGTTTGTTCCACTGGATGAGAATATTGGCCATGAACTTTATGCCCTAGGGCGGTATATTGTTGCTACTAATCCACCGGTTGAAAATAGTGACCAAGAGTGCTTTTTCCAAGGGTTTTATAATGTTTATATCGTTTTATCGGTTGAGAATAGTGGCCAATAGAGTTTTTTCTTGAGGTTGTATATTATTAACACCATTCCACTTGTTGATAATAGTGATGTTTCTAAAATCAACGTAAATAAGAATCATATTGATGTTATACCTACTAATGAAATAATGGAATCAATATTATCTTACATTATATATTATTTTTCTCACTTATTCTTCTATATGATTTATACATTTGTATATCTTTTTTTATTATATTTTCACCTTACTTAGTATATAGTGTACTAGTTATTCTTTTTATGGATGTTGATCATTTCCCTGAGTGGAGGGCCCAAATGTTTTTGTGTAAGTCGATGAGGAACATTTGGATGATTTTGCTTCATATGATATCCTATGTGTGGATTAGTGATCTTATGTATCAGGTTAGGCGTGGAGTCATGTTATCTAGTTATCGTTTTTTACCCGGATACCTTTTTAGACTCTTAGCTCCATAGGAACCTTGTTATGTATTTTGATATTGTACCCTTTGAAGCATTATATGGACATAAATGTTATCAATTGATTATTGTACTTGGACCAAAGATGATTGAGGAGATGACTCAGCAGGTTCAATTGATTTAAGATAGGATGAGAGTAGCACCGAGCTGTCAAAAGAGCTACGCAGATCAAAGACGTTGTAGTGATGGTTTTGAGCCCAGTGATAGAGTTCTATTGAGGGTTTCATCTACTAAGGGAGTGTAGACATTTGGTTGGAAGGGTAAGTTGATCCCAAGGTACATTGCTCTATATGAGATTCTTGATAGGGTTAGCGAGGTTGCATATTGCCTGGCGCTTCCACCAGATTGGCCCAAATTCACAACATCTTTCACATCTCCTAGCTGAGGAAGAATGTCGCAAATCCGTCACACGTGATCAGGCCAGATGAGATTGAGCTCAATGATTCTTTTTCCTATGAGGAGAGGTCTTTGTGGATTCTCGACACCAGGATTCGACAGACCCACATGAGCTCAGTTCCACTTGTGAAGATTCTTTGTAGCCATTATTAAGAAGAACAAGCAACTTGGGGGGGGACCGAGAAGGATATGCATGAGATGCATCCCAATATTTTTAGCTTAGGTGTGTCAGGTTTGGGGTTTTCTCTCTTTTAAAGGGGGTAGTCCCTAGTATTATAGTAATAACTTTGATAGGTTTGACCACCGAGATCACTTTCCTTACATCCTTTTTTCCTTTTGTTCCCTAACCTAGACTTTTTGACTTTTTAAGAGGGTAATAATGTAATACCCCAAAATTTTACTCAGCCTAATCCCCTATCATTAATACCCTAATTCGATTTTAATCTCGTAAAAATCTTATTTTAGCCTTAACTAAATTTCTTAATCCTGAAATCTTAATCGAATCCGAATCTTTGACCTAAATAAACTATATTTTGTACCCCGATCTTAAAGCCACTAAAATTTATCACTAATCCTACCTGTTTTGGCTAATCTAAAATTATCTGAAACTAATATAAAACCTTTTTTACTTTTTCTTTTTTCTTCCTTTCTCCTTTCTCCTGTCATCCTTGCCATAACATTTGACTAGCCTTATTTATGCAACTTGCAAACTACAACTTGCATCTCCCATCACAACTCTACAACCACTATCAACCATCATCCCTCACCCCTTTTTCTTCTTCTTGAGTTGCCCAACCTACATGTACCACCTTCCCCTACCATTTCATTTTTTATTTCCCACGCAATATACACTCACACACCCTCACTACCCATGCCTACACCCTCTGCAATTTCACCACAACACATAACCATCACCTCCCTATTGTCCCTCATGCTGCCCTGACCTGCACCATCCCCCTACATCACCTGTTACATGCCTCCCTACTTTTTATTTCACCCGTTTGCATGCCCATGTCCATATACACAAGCGCGCGCACACGCACACACACTACAAAATCTCCTTCCTTCTTATTTTGTTTTGCCTCCATTCTACCCATTTTGTGTCAAGCAACAACTGCTCGAGCCCCTCCCTTCTTCTCCATCCTTCTTCCTTCTTCTTTTCTTCCTCTTATTTGCTTTTTTTTGCTTACCGAACCACCTCCACCACCACCATCACCATTGTGCACCACTATGTATCGCCTAACGTCGGTGGACCGACCACCTAGGGCTGCCCCATCCTTCCCCATCACTATCGCTAGACATTGCTGCCAACCATGAAATCCTTTGCATTCATCATGATTTTATAAAATGCACGGCCTACACATGACTGTGCAACAATAAAATATCTTATCGCATGCCTATGCAACCCAACACAGCCTGCCCGTGCATCCTCTCACGACCTACACATGGGCGTGTGCACATGGCCTATCACAAGCCCATGCACATTTGCTTGAATTAAGTCTATTCTACCGAGTGATCAAGCACTGCTGTGCCACTTCACACAGCCTAGATGTGCATGATTCTAACTCTAGACTAGGGTGTGCACTGCCTGCAATACGATAGTGTAGTTTCCCTTTTAGGCCATGCACCCCTATTTTTACCCCCAAACCTTATCCAAACACCCTAAAATTTTCACCATAGCTCCAATATACATTCCACCACACATCCACACAATTCAAACTTCCATTTGACTACAGATATTTTCATTTTTACCCTCTTTACCTTAAATTTTCCCTCGGTTATATTATTTGAACCTAACCGTGTATTATGTCATTTTTCGTCGGTGATATTCCCGTGATCTTGGAGGAGGAGGTGTAGGATTTACGTGCTTAGAGCCTGATGTCCTAGTTGGTAAGGATACTAATCAATCTTTTAGGGTTTTTATGTTATTTACTTGTATGGTTGTGTGAATTTCCATGATAGTGTTGCTATATGATTTAATGTATATTGTTGATGATATGTTGTGATTATATGGATTATGAGCTTGAATGAAAATAAGAATGGATAAGAGGTATGGAAACGATTTCATTATGATAATGAGGTATTTGTGAGGATTCCATTTTATAGCATGATATATGGGCTAAATAAGGTATGATAAGTACACATAAGTATATATATGAGGTATGGTGATAAATGGTGGATTTGGAAAATAATGTTTGTGGAAGGTAAAAGGTTTTATAAAATAAAGGTTATTGTTTATCCTTAAGGGAATTTTGGTCATTATGGGATAAAAAGAAAATTTTGGTATTTTAATGCTTTAGGTGTATTAAAATATGATAATGATATCATAAGAAATATTTTGGAAGGATTATTGATTTTCTTAGGTTCTTTAAAATGAGGTAATGGTTTAATTAGGGCATATAACCTAAAATGATAATCTAAGTAATCCATGTGTAAAATCCTAGAGTTAATCCACAATTCTGGATATATCACTAATTTTGGCATTATAGGGATGTATATGGAATGTGGCATTCATATGGGTCTTATGGGAAGATTTATGAATACTTGTGAAATTTAGGTTTTGGTTATTTTGTGAGTAGTACCTCGGGATAAGATTATTACTATGTGTATGACATGGGAGTTAGATCATGAATTACGAGTATGATAATAATGATGATATTTGAGAATGATATATTACAATTGGTGGTTGAATAATCAATATGAGAGAATGATGTTAGTAATGCGGAACAAGTACTTAAGGAAACTAAGGATCTTGACCTATGTGATGTGTTTATCTGCCTCAATGTGTTCAATGCCTGTGAATCAACAATGAATAAGATACCAATCATTTAAAGTGGAAGAGAACGTGAGTAGGGCCAAGGTGATGTTTTTATATCCGTTCCACTAGGGGTAATAGTGGCTTAGGAGCATTTTTCCTCGAGAAGATGATGTTTTAAAATATCTGTTCCATTAGAGATAATAGTAGCTTGATAACGTTTTGCTCCGAAAAGGTGTTTTAGTCTATTCCACTAGATTAATAATATTGGGGCTCCTACTCATCTTGAATGAAAACATAACAGTATAACCTATGGATAAGACACCAATGACTTAAAGTGGAATAGTACATGAGTCAGGACTAATGTATTGTTTTCATATCTATTCCACCGGTGATACTAGTGGACCGAGAGCATTTTACCCTAAGAAGGTGATGTTTTTATATCCGTTCTACCAGATGATAATAGTGACTTAGATATATTGTCCTTGAGAAGGTGCTTCAAATCGTTCCATCAGTTTAAAAATAGTAGTGTTCTTGTACTCAACATATATAAAAGAATGAAAATGGTTATATCTAATAAATAGGCATGGATCAGTATTTACCTTATGAGATGTTTTATCTATTTGAATGCGTACTTATCACCTGTTATGAATACATGTGGTATTTGTAACCTTAATTTGTTAGTATTTTGCTCAGTACATAGTGTACTGATCATCCTTTTTATGGGTGTTACTCATTCCCACGAGTAGGAGACCCTGATTCTTTTGTGTAGGTCTTTAAAGATCCCATAGATGACTATGTTGCCTATGATGTACTATGTGGGGATGAATAATCTATTATCTGTGCTGGGTATTTGGGTGAAGAGTAATGTTATCTGATAGATGTATTTACTCTAATACCTTTTTGGACTCTTGATCTAAGGTGTCCCTACATTTTATTTTATTTATTGTCACTCAGGGTTAATCTCCAAACTCATATTGTATTACCAATGATTCTTTCATTTCTGCTTTCCTTGTTTTACTATGAATGATTTTGGCCCTAAGATTGATGTAAGGATGGTTGGGAAAACTAGACTTATGTCAATTACAGTGGTAACCCCCAATATTTTACTTATATACTTCTGCTATAAAACAAAAAAATTCAGTAGTAAAAAAATTAGGGCATTACAAGTTGGTCCTATTAAGATCTATATATGGTTAGCTTTCTATATTGCTGTTTGATTATTTATATTGCTGACATTTTACAGGTTATGGCATTGAATTCTCTTATTTTTAATACCTTTGGTGGATTCTTGGGGCTTCCATGAGTGGTATGTTGACAGACATTTCCAGATGAAGTGGATGGTTATAGGGAGATACGTGCTTCATCTGTTGTTGTGTTGTAAGTTCTAGCATACCTTTACTAGACTTCCTTATTTGCTTAAGATATATCTATGGGTTTTCTTAGTGCAATTTGTTTACATGCATGCCAAATGAAGGAGCTTATGTTTGAATTTTATGTAGGAAATGAAATGGCTTGCTCGCTCTCAAAGTTCATTGCATAACAAAGATGTAAAGCTTACGTTATAATTTCTGTGATGATCGATCTGAATTTTCTTATGTCATCACTCTTTAGTATTGACCCTATAGTTATTAACAAAATACTTAGACATTATATTTTTTGGGGCAATGAAAAAAAAATAGTATAGTGCCAAAGCTGCTTTCACTTTTCTAAAGTCCCATATCAGCTGGCAACTAGGTTTTTGATTAGTTTTGATATTCCCTTAGTTAATGCCTTGTTTGAGTTGAAAACTTTAGTTGTGTTGTCTAGCTAGTGGAATGGGCTATATACCACAATCGCACACACCGCCGTCCACCCATTCGGGTTGGGTGGGATTCATAGATCTAGATGAGCCTAATATTTTTTTTTCTTGGCTAAAGGTTTGAACTCATTTAATTTTGTTTTGCTTAGTCTTTACATAAGTTTTGGTTTCCATGGTTTGTTTGAGCGTCTCCAAAATTCTCTTTCATCGTGCAAGGAGTTGAAGTTCTTCCCATATCCCACGATCTTTTCTATTTAATGCTCTTTTAGCTTTTGTTTTCAATTTACAAGAAAAATCAAGCATTACTTCTCTTATTTAAAAGCTTCTCTCTTCTAAATTTTCACAAAAAATGGGCATTTTTCTACAACTTCTAGTATCCTTTCCTTGAGCGCACGAGACCGAGGGTTGATTTTATCATTTTGATACCAATAATTATATCAACTTCTCCTAAATCTTGCATATCAAAATGAGAAGACAAGAACAATTTGGTCTTATTTACCTTAGTTATATTTGTGCCAATAATTAACATGTCATCTAAATATAGGAAGATAACTTCACATTTATGCCCAATCATTTTGGAATAAACACATGAACTAAATGCATTCACAACAGAACCTTCGATGACAAAGGTCCATTCAAGTGCATGATGATTTGAGTTGGTGATGATGAAGAATAAGACTAGAAAACATGGATAATAGTATCAGGTGATGATCCAACTAAGTCGTAGCAAGATGAGTGACGTGCGCATGGAAAAAGATGCACACTAATTGTGGTTAGCTAACATGTGGTATATGTGGGAACTAACAATTTGCCTTCTAACCTTTCCATGCCACATAAATTTAGGCCCAAAAAACCATATATCTCGAAGTCTTTATCATGTGAGATATAGAATAAGAATGATGCATCTTCTAAGACCTTGATAGCTTCCTATTCTATGCTATGTAAAGTAGTCACATAATTAAAATCTCCACTAGTCAAGCATGACCTAAAAACTTGATCAATAATTCTCACCAAATCACCCCACATCTCATTGTGAAGTGGAGTAATAAGCAAACCATAAATAACCATAAACATAAATCTTTGACATAAAGTTAATGCAGAAGTATGAACCAACTGTGACAAGGCTCCAATAACACATAACTAAATATGGATAGTATGCCACAAAATCCTATTGTGTATGTTGCCTTGAATCAAGTGAATTTGATGTGTGGAGTATGCATATCGGGTTTGGAGGGAAAATATGCATTGGAATGGCTTGAACAACTAGCTAGTGCATCATTGGCACAATCGTGCAGGTGTGTTGAAGAAATTGGCTCGGCCATCAACACATCTATGCAATTGTGCTATTTTTTGCCGAGAGAAGAAAAATTGAATGACCAACCTATGCAAGGTTGGCATGGCCATGCAAACATTTTCCATGAGAAATAAAATGGAACGACCATGTTGTGCAGGCTTGGCATGGTCGTGCAAGGGACTCCAATCTCTTGTATAATTGTGTTTCCTCATGCCTTTTGATATGTTTTTAGTTATCTGCATTCTTAATTTATAGAGAAAGTTTGATAGAGAATTTTTATAGTTATGAGAGATCCACTCACATCATCAATTATCCATTTTATTTGATTAACTCAAAGATTGAGAATGCTTTGTAATCATCTATGATTTTTTAATTCCTTGATTGATTAATATACCAATCCATCTCTCCTTACCCATGAACATAGGTTGATTTGACCGAACCAATTAAATCTTTGTATCCTTGATTTACTTTATACTTTCTTAATTTATTTACCTTTAATTTTGGATGTCAATTATTTTTAATCATGTGACGATTCAAATCCAATCTTTGTTTGATCTGTTCTATGTTCTGTAGCAAATCCAAATACCAGCGTAAAATCCCTATATACTTCAACGTTAATATTGCCATCAAGTCTAAGTTAATGAACGACATCATCAACTTTCACACCACTAATTTTGGTTTTTACTAGAATCACCAATGAAGGATTAAATTGGTGAAGAAACTTAAGAATGAGCTATAAAGGATTTGTTAATTGCACCCTTCATATATCATAATAGGAAATTTTAATGTGGAGAAACACTTATAACGACACTAATTTGAAGAAGGAGGATCTAGATGGCCCTTAGTAGTTCTATGATGTGTAACCAACACTTCAATCTTCTTTACTTTTTCATCTTTTCATTATCACAACTCTTGCTCAAGTCTCTAAATTAGACTTGTGCTTGGGAGGGTTGTTAATGTCAGGTGTAATAGGATTCTCCCTAACCTCACTTCCTTCTAATATTGCTCATCCAATTTGGAATAATTCACCTTTTGAGTGTGTCCTTAAAGGGAATTACAAAACTAAAATCCCATGGACTACAAATTCTCACCAAAAACATCATTTGGCCTACTGCCTTGGGCCGAAACCCATTTGTGCCAAAATCCATCATAGTCATTTGATGGCAATCAACACCTATATAGGTCGAATCCATAACACATTTTAGTTTATTGTGAGAGGAATCAAAAGTTGTGGAATCATCTATGTGGGGTTTGAGGTATGGATGGTAGGAGAATAAAGGATAATTTTGAAGAGGCATTCACACTTGTAGGAGTGCATTCTCTACATTGCAAGCATTTAGCCGATAATCTCTATTGTTAACATGAGAAAAAAATCCAAAAATGAAGTTTTGTTTAGAATGCTGCTAACCCAACTAATGATACTTCAAATAATGGTTTAGCTCAATTTGAAAAATTTTCTAAACTATAATTAATGCCTCATATAGGATCATGTATTGACATTCTTACTTGCAATTTAAGTGGATTGTTGGAGAGGGGGTGGGGTTTCTAATTAGAGCTTTAATATATATATACATATAGCCTTAGTTTTGAGTGATTTCATTATGAGCATCCTATTTTTTCCAATTGAATCAAGTTTGTTATTGTGCTCTTCCTCTTTTTTTTTCTTCTACCCCAAGTTAGTTATTGGAGTTCAGATCTGTCTTATTTTAGTTATTATATTTGTACATTTTGATTCATAATGATGATTAAAATATAACAAAATTTAAGGAAAAAAAAGAGTGTTGTAATAATATAAATTTGAATTATAATTACTCTCAACTAAAATAATAAAGGGATCGAATTAATATTTTATCTACTTTAATTTTATTGTTTTAAAAAAATCTAGCATTTGATGAACATTTTTATTAAATTTATTATTCTTAGATTCTTTGAATAATAAAGCTTCGGTATGCTTGGATCATAAGGTTCACTATTTGTATTGAATTAGGGACTTAATCCCATGTTGTTTGCTTAAAAGTGTCTATTACTTGAGAAGGATAAACCTTTGAATGTTCTTATGTAATATTATGTAGTTTGATTTGATTAGAGTTGTCTGATATCATTTAAATTAAACTTAAAGTAATTAATTATTATGACTATAATAATAAAAACATTAATAATGCTAATGATAATAATATTAACAATAATAATTATTATTATAGAAAAATGTAACTATAATAATAATAATAATATTGATAAAAATAAAAAATAACTTATTATTATTATTATCATCATAAATAGTAACATTTCTCATAAAAAATAATATTATTCTATATAAATTTTAAAAATTATTATTATTTTATTTAATTTGATATGATTTAAATAATACTGTCATTTTATGATCTAATTTGATTATACCTTTTTTAAATATAAGGCGAGAAAAATAAAGCCTAACCATAGCACTCATGTTAGGGTTTAATAGATGGGCCCTGAGGTGAGGGGTAAGCACCGGAGCTTGATCGGGCAAAAGTTTTCAAGTTTTGTGTCAAGCAATAGGCCAACCTAATTGAGTTTGGTGGCCAGTTTGGTGTATCTAATTGTTCAACTTTGTATGGGCCAGACTGTCAGACTTTGAAAGCGTATACGGAGGGAACACTTGGCTCAATCAAAATTGAGAAGGCGCAGCAACCCAGAGGTTCATAAACACGAGTAGTTCAATCCCGAAACAACTTATACAAGTTTGTGGTCTGCAAGGACTTAGAAGGGTGTTTAGTCGAATGGAATTGAATTTGGAAAATAGATGGACCTCCACACACAAATCTCATGGCGTGGCTGCTGCAACATGGGTAGATTACCAACTTCAGAGTTCAGAGTCGCTGAATAAAAGGCATATTATTGATGACCTTTCTTTGGGTACGTGGTGAAGACAAGGAATGCTACTCACATATAGATTCCGGAAGTGCAAGTTATCGGTTGTTCTTCGGAAGGAATTATATAGGGGAACGGATTCCAAACGTTTAATATAACACATTTGAGCATTTTTTGGAGAATGATATAAATTTTCAAGCAATTTTTATTTCAACGTATAAAGTTGATAAGTATGTTCCTTTAAAAATGAGATCATAGAGCAGTAGAAATCAAATTTTAGTATCATACAATAGTAAGCTAATAATAAGAAGGATTGACACCAGGAAAGTAAAGAATAAACGTCAAAGTTTTAATTCATAAACAAACAATAATTAGAACTTCAATAGTAGGCTTCATCATCAATCAATGAGAGAAATAAACATTAGAATAAAAAACTTGTCATCCATAAAAATGTCATTTCAATTTTGAAGCATGAATGTAATTATCAATCATTTATATTTTACTATATGACAATTGATATCATACAACATTAGAAATCAAATTGTACTCAATGGTGATGTACACGATCAATAAGAAACTAAAGTTCTTGCAAAAAGGAGGAAAAGCACCGAACAAAATAAGAATAAAAAGAGGAAAACTATCAAGAGGAAAAAAGATAACAATGATTTTGTGAGTCCAAGAAAAACAAAGAGAACACTCAACAAGGGTAAAAAAAAAAAAAGATAAAGGGCAAGGAAATAGGTGACCGGATTATATTTTAGAAGAATGTGAATACTAAGAGCACCAAGTTGAAAGACTATAATTGATTACTACTCAAACTGAACCTCCTAAGCAAAAGACAAGGTCTAGGATATCTCTCAAAAGGATATTTGAAATGATTCCACAATTAAATTGTAACACCCCGAAATTTCGTAACCTTTATTTTCGGGTATCTAGACATTTATTTAAAAACTAACATTTAATCTTTAGCCTAATTATTTTATTAATAACCTTTGTTCCGTAAAACTAAATAAATTTTTAAATATTTTTTCTAATTATTTTTTTCTCTTTCCTTTTTGTCAAACTTATCCTAAACCTAATTATTTTTTACTTGATATATTTCTACCCGATATCCTAATACATCTAAACTAAACCAAAAAACTAAAATAATATATATATCCCTACTCTACCCTACCATTTTTTTTACCTTCCTTGATTTACCCCTTCAGTGTCCTATTCTTTTTTCTTCTGCCCCGACCACTCTCCCTATATTTTTCTTACTTCACACAACACCTATATCCCTCACCTATCAAACCATCCCTCTCCCTCATCTCTATCACCCATACCCCTCTGTCGTGCCATACTCTAACATCTCGCCCCTCTCTCCATGTACATATACATATAGACAAACAAACACTCTTACTCAACACAACTTCCCCGATTATCTAGCCTTCCTTTCCCCTCTACATTTTCCCCAACCGACTGCATTTTCCTCAACTAACCACACAACCCTCCTTTCCCGTCTACATTTTCCTTAACCAAACACTACCCTCCATTTTCTCCCTCTTTCGACCTTGTTTGGTTTCATCTCCAACCTTGCTCGTGTACCCTACCTCTCCAACTCCTCGCACACACACCCAAATCCAGACTTGCGCCATCGACGACCTCAATCTCCACCACTATAACCCCTACTGTTGGACTCTCTCCCATCATCCCCACATGCACCATCACCACCCATTGCCATCTTTCACCACTATCCTTCCATTTTTGTGTTTCATAAACATCACCACCGGTCCATTCTCCTCTCCTCATCACCATCATCCTAGCAGAACCACCACAACCTCCACCACCAGCCCTCCTCTTCTCCTTCTCCTCCTTTTCTTCTTCTTCTCCCTTATCCCCTATTGCGCCTTGCTTCTCCTCCTCCTCCCCTATGGCTAGAACACCCATTGCACCTCCCCTAGCACTGACTTCCTGTAACACCCCGAATCTATACGACCACACGGGGCTACCTTGAAGTGCTTTCGGATTGATCGGCTGGCCCCACAGATCAACACGAGTCCTTCTGGTGCGCTTTGTCCTCACTCACGCACTTTCCGAGAAATTTCCGAAACTTCCCAGGAGGTCACCCATCCTAAAATTGCTCCACGGCCAGCACGCTTAACTGTGGAGTTCTTAGGATGGAATCACCAAAAAGATGGTATACCATGTTGATATAAGTAGCCAAATCAATCCTCATAACACTCCCCTCAATTTGGGGTATTACATTCACCCCCACTCAAAGAACGCAACGTCCTCGTTGCGCCTCAACCATTAACTGTCTTAATACAGTTTATCCAAGAATCGTCCCGCTAGGTGGCTGACTGGCTCATCCGAGTCCAGCTCACGGTCGCGGTTTCGCTCTGATACCATTTGTAACACCCCGAATCTATACGACCACACGGGGCTACCTTGAAGTGCTTTCGGATTGATCGGCTGGCCCCACAGATCAACACGAGTCCTTCTGGTGCGCTTTGTCCTCACTCACGCACTTTCCGAGAAATTTCCGAAACTTCCCAGGAGGTCACCCATCCTAAAATTGCTCCACGGCCAGCACGCTTAACTGTGGAGTTCTTAGGATGGAATCACCAAAAAGATGGTATACCATGTTGATATAAGTAGCCAAATCAATCCTCATAACACTCCCCTCAATTTGGGGTATTACACTTCCCCCTTCATAACACTCCCCTAGGCAACAACTGAAACTATTGTTGCTTTCCCCTTCATTTAGACTCCCTTCCCTATAGCCAACTCCAGCCCCTACACCACCTCATTTGCAACCACTAGCCTCCACCACCCTTTCCCACATCACCCTCACAGTCTCTTGCACCACCTCCCTCACAACCACCATCCTAGCTCAACCAACCCATGCCATCATTACTTTTTCAACCACACTACCTAGTCGTGCCTCCCTTCCTACGCCCCCACCACCATCCTCAACATCTGAATCACCAACCATCACCACCATCTTCACCACCCCTATCTCACCCTTCCTCCTCAACCAACCCAATACCATCTCCACCTTTCCCACCTCAACCCCTTCTTCGTGCATGAGCTCATACTATATGTGCAGCGTGCGGGAGTTTTTCCTCTAATGAATTTTATTACCTATTTTAAATGTAAGGATATTTTATTAATTTTATAAAATTAAATATTTTGTTATTATAATTATTATTTTATTCATTAAATATTAATTTGATAATTTTGGTATTATTTTTAGGTACAAAGTTTGATTAGCGGGATCTTGTAGTATTTAGTAGGATACCACTATTTTATATTTTTGTTGGAGCTCAAGTAACTTTTATACCTTACTAAAATGATAAATTTTTCATGATAGCACATTAGGGTTTTGTGTATGAAATATGTTAAGTATGATTCGTTTATAACTATGTATTGATTATTGTATCATAAAATCAATAAAAAGAGTATGTTATCATATATAAAATATTTCGAGTTCAAAAGTATAGTAAAAATGGTCTTTCATGATTATGTATGAAATGTACGTGGAAAATGAGAGGATGAGCATGTTTAGATATAATTAAGGAATAATAATCATGGATGTGTGCCCTAGGGCCAATTGGATTATTTTATGTGTATTATGGTTTTTTACCATAACAAGCATGTCTAATATTTATTATATGGTGTTAATCATGATACTATGTGATCATGGATGCATTAGATATGCGTGCTAGGTTTTATATGCAAAATATTGAATAAGAACAAATTATTCATTTATCTTACTCGATAATTTAACTGCATGATAAATTAATATAATTATTATGTTTTAGTTTTTCATGACAAACCTATAAACAAAATGGATTTAATAAAATAAAGATGATATTCATGTGATAATATGAACTCAGGGACATTTTGGTCATTTTTGGCCTAATGCGCTTAGATGTGAAATATCGAGTCTAGGTTGGTGTAACACCCCGAGTCGATAAGACCACGCGGGGGCTACCTTGAAGCGCTTTTGGATTGATCGGCTGACCCCACAGATCAACACGAGTCCTTTCAGCACGCTTTGTCCTCACTCACGCACTTCCCGAGAAATTTTCAAAAAATTTCCGAAACTTCCCAGGAGGTCACCCATCCTAAAATTACTCCACAGCCAGCACGCTTAATTGTGGAGTTCTTAGGACAGAATTACCAAAAGGATGGTATACCATGTTAATATAAGTAGTCAAATCAATCCTTATAACACTCCGCTCAATTTAGGGTATTACAGTTGGCCTTGATAATTATATGGTTGGTTTACGTGTTTATCAATTTTAAGACCCATAAATTCAATGAGTCTTGTGAGATGACCTCGTATTAACAACACTGAATAAGATACTAATGGTTTAAAGTGAAAGATCACGTGAGTTAGCCCAAGGTGTTGGGTCTATTCCACCGAACGATAATAGTGGTTCAGGTTTGTTGTCCCTAAGAGGTGCTTCATACTATTCCACCGGTTCAATAATAATGACTCGGGTGTGTTTTACCCTGAGAGGTGTTGGGTTTGTTCCATCGGATAATAATAGTGGCCCAGATGTGTCATCCCTAAGAGGTTCTTTAGTATGTTCCACCAGATTAAGAATAGTGTGGCTCTATATTCAACGTGAATAAGAATATAATTTGAGATAAGTATCAATCATTTAAAGTGGAATATTATATGATTTAGGACCAAGGTATTGGGTCTATTCCATCGGACGATAATAGTGGATCAGGTGTGTTGTCCCTAGGAGGTTCTTCAAATAGTTCAAATGGCTTAATAATAGTGGCTCAATTGCGTTTTGCTTGAAGACATGTTGTGTCTATTCCACCGGATGATAATAGTGGCTCAAGTGTGTTGTCGCTGAGAGTTTTTCAAGTCATTCCACCAATTTAAGAATAGAGGGGTCCCTGAACTCAATATAAATACAATTAAAAGTGATTATTATCAAATTTTACTATTTATTGGGTTATTGGATAGGTCAGTAGTAGTATTTGAGCCTACATGTGGTTTGATAGTAGCTTTTTTACCTACCTGTAGTTCGGTAGTAGCCTTTTTGCCTATTTGTGGTTCGATAGTAGCCTTTGTTCCTACATGTGATTCGGTAGTAGCATTTGTGTCTATCTATGGTTTGTGCCTAATTATACAGCAAAGAGCATATCTTGGATGTTCGATTGGTAAGTTTTAGTTTGTTAAGATGAACGAGTATAAGTAGTATGTAATATTGGTAGTATGTGGTTATATGAATGATTACCATATTTCAATTGAAGCATGTACATTTGGATATTTTATTCCATTTATTATTGTAATGCCTTGTATGTGTTTCATGTTGGGTTTTCATTTTGCTTTAGTATAAAGGGGTTGCTCAATACCGTTATATTGAAGGGTTTCTTTCATGGGCTCCGGCCTATTTAATGGGCAATGGTCTTTTCAAGTTAGCTTTCGAGTTTAGTCAAAAGCTAGTAGTTTGATTTGATAGCCTTGGGTTATCCAGTGTCATTTAGTATATTTGATTTCAGTTGTATTTGGGGCGCTTGTGTTGTCTTGCCTTTCTCTCTTTTGAGTTTTGTAATCACTAATATTGCTTTATATAGCACAATATTTATCTGTTGTCTTTTTTATTCTATTTCTTATAATCATGTTATTAATATAAGCGGAGTAATGATTTTAGCCTTATTACGTAGTTTGAGAATGATAAAGGAAATTAAACTTGTACCAAGTGTGGCGATAACATCCTTCATTTTTATTATTTTAGCTTTTGCGATTAACTCTTTTAAATGAAAATTTCAAGTCCAAAAACCGAGGTGTTACATTATTAATGATCAAAGGGACACAATTCAAGAAATATGGTTTGGAGGCTTCTTGTACCTTCACACCAACAAATTAAATATGACATTTGGAAATTATCTACCTGAAAATTTCAATTATTGGAGCTACAACTTACAATTGAAAGGGGAAACAACTTGATATCACTAGGGGCTACTAAATGGAAATGTTCTAGTAAAAAAACTACAATCCTCAAGATTATAAATAGTTCTTGGAGAAGTAGAGAAACACATGGAAAAAAAATACTAGAAAAGGAGATCCTAACACAAAAGATATGCAAAGCATAATCATCAACCATAGGGTAGGGGATGAATTCAAAAGAGATTTTGTTGTATAGATTTTTATAGCATTTTTTAAAGTACACTAATACATTGGTTGCACATAAACATACTTTTGTTGCTGATGGATGTGAACAACATAAGGAGGAGAAATTAGTGTTGGTATACAATTGATGTCCTCATAGCAACAACAAAACACAATCAAAAATCAAAAAGTGACTATTGTAGAGTGAAATCCTATTCCTCATGGTAATAATCATTGAATAATTATATGAAGCATATGCATTTCACAACACTTTAGAATAATTAATAAAAACATTTGTTCTTGGCAGCTAGTTTATATGGACAAGTGTAATTCTAGGGTAAGGTTATCAATAGAACAATACCTACCATAATGGGATGGACAAATAAAGAATTTAAGTAGAGGATAAAGTACGAGTTGGTTAAGAGCGGATTCGGTAAGGTCAGGGTCTTAGAGAGACTATATATAATAGATGTAGAGCAATAAAAAATTTGAGATCATGAAGGACTGCAACTTGGAAAGGAAGAATAACAACATAGAATAATAGAAAATCCTTCCTATATAAGAAAAGAAGATCAAACAAGATAAAGCCATAAATATGTAAAAAACCAATAGAGTCAGTAAGTTAATCATGAAAAAAATTTCTAATAATCAATTCTTTTATGATTTCATAATTCAAATTCATTTCATGCTCTAAAAAACCTTCTTAAAAAAGCACAGGACATCTTGGAGAACATAAAAATAGTGAGCTAACAAGCCGCAAATATGTTCATTAGCTTAACTATGCTAATTTATAATGCTTGGAAATATTGAAGTTATGAAATTAATATGCTCTACAATTGCATAAGTCCGTTTCTCTCCTTCTTTTTTTTTATGCCGAGTGATAGGGCTAAAAAAAATCATAAATAAAGTAAATAAGTAGAAATGCGAGACATTACATAAAATTTTTTTTGGGTAATATACTTCGTACACCAATGGAAATCAAAAACTCAAAGGGGCATAAGAGTCCGAAGAAAATTTGATTACATCAAAAATAGGTACCTGCTGGTAACCAGTTTGTCTTATCTCTTAGATGTAAAAAACTACTCCAAATATAGGATCTCTTCCTAAGGACTCTTTTCTTATTCCCTATAGTAATCCTAGAGCCACTCCATATCCTTCACACAGTCATCAGCAAAAGTAGTATCAGTATAACTTTCTCGTACAAAGTAAATCATAATACCTCATAAGAGGTAGCATAACCATATTACATATAACTACACAAATTCTAAAAAGCATACTCGAGCACAAAGCATGTATCATAACCACATGCAAATAATTATGGGATAACAACAAGTCTCACACCCAACAATAAAACATACTAGTTCACTTCACATCATCTTAAGGTACAATAGACATATCTGGTTATTTAAATAGATTATAAATACCAAGTTTGGAAACTAAGGCAATTATCGAACCAAAAAATCTAAACAATTTCAATTACCAAGGTAGGGCATAGATGCAACTACCAAACCAACTAACCCAAAACAATTCCAACATCAAGGTAGGGCACTAGGGAGACTACCAAACCAACTAAATTAAAACAATTATTTTCATTTTCTTACACAATAGGAACTTCCATTTTACATTACTTGAGGGGAATGCAATCAACCTAGGGACACTAAGTTACACTCGGTCATATTGATACCCGCAAGTAACCCAACCCTCACACTTCAGCCTAGCGACACAGTAGTACATCTGGTCATATTGGCACACAAAGTCAACATATTTTCCTTCAACCTCGGTCACCTAATCCTTAAAAATTGATACTCCTATAGGGTCTATAAGTCACCTATAGAGAAAAATAGGGCCTTACTAAGGTACAATCAGTGAACCAAAGCAAATGAGGGCTAACACCTCATCTTTAGGGTGGCTAATTCTAGAGCTTAAGCATTACCAACTCAAGGTATTTCACTTTAAATATTAATATTTTGTGAGGTGATCATATATGCCATATATTACACAATAATTTTTATTTCCATACGTAACCATTTTTCCTTTTATTTTCAATTATTAATGTAAACCCTAAGGTCATCAGTCTATGTCATGTTGAGTCAACATCAAGGTTAACCTATCAAAATTCTAAGGCCATCCCAACATTCAATTGTTAATAAAAGATACATTAGGTAAAAATTACCAAAATGTTATTTAAAATCCTAGTTTTGCCATTTTATTCATTTTCGTACCAAACATTATTATTATGAGAATTTTTCCATGAAAAGGCTAAAGGAAATATTCCACATTATTTTAGCACATGGGTAATCTTTACATTTTGGTGATTAATTGTATTTTCTACTTTTCATGTATTTAGTGGGTTGCACCCACAAAACCCTAATAATTCAACTCTCACGTATCACATATCCTATGCAGCATGTACATATATATTTAAAGCATAATACTAAATTTAAATAGGGAAATTAGCATCTTGGTACATGTAGAGGAATATCTCTATCCCTAGGTTATGCGAATAGAAATCATCATAGCTAACCTTAATCATGCGTATATGCTTCCATGTGAATCTTAGTAATCCTAACTACCATGAATTAGCAATCTTGAGGTATTTACCATGGCATGTACATCATAACTTATCAAGACTGAAAATCCTTAAAAAAAACCCTACACATCCAGATGTAAATCATACAACATATTACACATGTATATAGCTTAACTTACAACATTTATATGTATCATTCAATCAACATCTTATCATTTTGTCGTGCATGTTACAATACTTGAAAAGAATAAAACTGAAGCATGATTATAGGTCTAAACATTCCTATAATTCTCACACATAAATTCTACCATCTTATGAGTGATTTGATTTACCTAATTTAAGCTTACACAAAAAGTATAATGCAAGATCTTCAAGAATTACCTAGGAACTTAACACACAAACACATATGTATTAGAATTTAATATTACAGAACAATAATCCAAAATTACTAAAACAACTCAAGTATTATTAACCAGCTGAAGCAAAGTAAAGGAAGCTAACCAATACTCACGCAACAAGGGAGGAGGATAGGTGGAAGTATGTCGAGATGGAGATGAGGGAAAATGGTGGATTTGTGAGGTGCTAGGGGGCCAAGAACGACATAAATGGCCTGTGATAGGGAAGGGGAACAACAGGGAAAGGTGTAGTAAAGGGGAAGCCAAGGCATAAATAGTTGAAGACAAGGAAGGAGGATTCGATGCTTTTAGTTGAAGTTTGGGTGATGGTTTTGGTGAGGTTGGCCTTAGGTTATTGGGGTGTTTTGTGACTTGCATGGCTTTGGTTGTGGAGGACACAACAAGGAGTCGAGGTGTGGTGGAAGGTTGTGTAGCAAGGTAGTGAGAATTAGCAGTTTTTGCCAAAGGAAGAGGGTAAACTTTGGTGAGGTTAGCCAAAGGTGATGGTTGGTGTTCCATGAGTTTAAGCGAGGTAGTGGGGTGTGCATTGGTGTTGAGGTGGTTTTAGCCGAACTTGTTGGTGCAGGGGTGAGGAACTGGTGGAGATGATCGGTTTTAGGGATAAAGAGGTGGCGGTGAAGTGTGTTGCTAGCAAAAATGGTGACAAAGAGGGGCGATAATGGCTAATGGGCGGGGTTATTTCTTGCTTGAGGGAGCTCGGGGAAAGAGGGGAGAATGTAGGTTGCTATAGGGGAAGGAGACAGAACACAGGATGAGAGAAGATGGGCTTAAGAAGAGGATGGCTTGTGGGGAAATGTGGAGCAAAACAAGGAGAGGGAAACATGAGGGAGAGGGTGGTATGGTGCAGGTATGGTGTAGAGTAATGTGTAGGAGGAGAAAAGTATGCGGAAAGGGAAAGAAGAAAAGTCAATAAAAATATAGGAGGCTAGGGTAATTATTTAGGTGAATAATCAAGTAAAAATATCCGGTTAATGGAATATAATTTACTCTATGCAGCAGATACCGATTAAGATCTAACTCAGGATTAAATTTTAATAACTCATTTTTTGATAAATTTTAACCTAATTAAATTATATATCTAATATGTCATAATAATAATACACATATTAATGATATATTAAATATAAAAATCCTCAAAATAACTATTACAACTAATACACATTATTATCAGTTTATAATTAGAGTTGTAGAAAATAGGGTATTACACACAATGTAAAAATATTATGTTCAAATAAACCAAAATAAATAAAGAAAGAAAAGTTTTGATTGATGAAGCATAAAGAAAAGTTTTGATTGATGAAGCATAAAGAGAGGCACGAGGGAAAAGAAAACAAAAGGGAAAACTAAGATAGAACATGGATCAATGCACAATACACATGATGGATACACATGGTGGATAAAATTTGGAGCGACTCACAAAAGAATAAACATTAGCACATTAAATGATATTTATCAACTTTTATTTAATAGAAACAAATTTAATTCAAACATTAAATATTCAAAAATAAAAATAAATGGTCACTAGAACAATAATGAAAAAATTAGAAAATTACTATATTGAAATAAATATGAAAGAATAAAAAAACTTAAACCAAGATAGAAACGGGCTTAACAGATAATACACAAGACACATACACATTAAATGTAGAATGAATACACATCACATCCTGTTACATTTATATAAGATAAAAAAAATGTTTAAGTGACAAATAAAAGATAACTATCAAAACATTGAAGGACACACATCAAATTTCATTTATAAAATTTAACTTTAACTCAAACATCACACATTCAAAAAGAAAAAAAAAATGGTCACCACAAAAGCCAAAGCAATGATATTGGTGGTAAATTGTTCCCCATCTATTTTCCTATAAATACCAGAGTTCCAAATTAAAACCTATATATCTTAAAAATAAAAACTAAGAACCCTAAATTGCTTTAAAGCAAAATCAACAAAAATGATCAAAATGGCGCGCACATAGGGAGTTGAATCTAGGGAAAATTTGAGAAAGTTTCTTGAGAAACCACAATAACCATTACAAGTAGAAAATAATCAACTCTTATAAGATCTAGAAGGATTCCAACCCCTTCCCCACCACAGGCCTACCACCCATAAAGAAAAACCTCCATGCTAAGAAAAAAGAGAGAAATCTTCCATCTTTCTCACCATAAGACAAAATTAGCAAATAACCAAGCCACTCACTAAAAAGAGGAAGATGGAAGGAAGCAGGAAAAGACAAAAACAAGATGGTCATAAAGATCAAAAAGAAAAAAAGAAGATGAAAATGATGAAGAAGATGATGATGGGCCTTCAAACTTCTTCGCTAGATGAAAAAGAACCTAACATGTGTGAGATTTATAAGTTGAGATTTAGATAAGGGTATGAGAAAGAGATAGACTTGGACAAGAAGTGAGAAAACATGGTAAATCTTTACTCATCTAGCTACTTTGACTCATCTTCTTCGTCAAATGAAGAAGAATATTTAAAATCTTTTTAAATTAAAATGTACTTTTAATGCTCCCCACTTGTTTTCATATATGTATTTTAGGTTTGTTAGTATTTACCCATGGGAATCTAGTTTATGTTTTTGAAATGTACCGATCTATTGGGTTTATTATATATAATGTAGTTAAAATATTGTTTTTGACAATGTTTTATGCTCCTACTATGATGATTCTGATAATGTATAAAGCGCTTTACATTATGTTTATGATAAAAATGGAAAAGCTGTGATAATAAAAACATAATCTGAATGGAAAACATAATAAAAATCAAAATGATAATAGGATACATACGATGATGACAAAGCATAAATATCATTAGGGTTTTGTTTGATCATGATTTATTTATATATTGTAATGTCCCACACCATTAACTTTTTGGGCATCTATACATCAATAATCTATTTGGGCTTCTATTGAGCTTAATGGCTTTATAATTGTTTATCATACTGAGATGTCTAGTACAAGCATTAAAAATATACTACAATACATCATAATGATAAAACACAAATTTTTGAAATCACAAATATAAATTCTTCTGTTATTGGCTATGAAAATATTAAAATAATGAGTAGGTTAGCTAATAATGAATGAAGGAGGTTGGAGAAAGAGTTATAAAGCTTAGCGTGTGGGAACATTCATTCACCCTTCATGTTATCTTCACTATGGAAAAAAAAATTAACGTGATACAGTGGGTGCACCTTACACTCTGGAATATAATAAAATCTGTGTCAATTCCCTTACCATTTCCTCTTCTTGTTGACACAATCTTCTATGCCATAATAGACTCCATATTCATTTTCTACCATAATAAAATTTGATATTTGCCATGCACTCATCTTTTTTCAAGGACAAGTCAAAAGATTCCAGGAAATAACTCCACAAGGACAACCTTCCCAATCCATTTGGACTATAGAAGCTTAAAATTTTCAATCATTGGTACACGAATTGGATTAAATGATAGTCTGTATAAGGCGATTCGAAACTAAGTTTTTGTATATTCTATAGTAAGAAAAAACACTAATGGAACATTTTAACAATTTAAGTGGGACACATACATGGTGGTTATAAGTTCAAACCATCATGTATACCCTTAACAAGAGAGGTGAATATTAGATATGGGCATACACGATGGTTTTAACATATTATCCCTATCTATACACTAATAGTGCATAAGGAATTACACGACAGTTGTAATTTAACACCATCATGTATATCCTTAGCCGATATTTACCTCTCTTGTTAAAGGTATACATGACAGTTTTAACTAACATTGCCATGTATTCCCTTCTATACTATTACAATATACACAACGATTATAAGTTAAAACTATCGTATATACCCCTTCCCTTTTTTTTACTTCATCATTCTTTGACCTAGAACTGTTTGTAACTTTTTACTTTACCTCTTGATATTCAGATAGTATCGTTTGAAGAGATGAAGCTCTAAAACTGCCATTGGGCTTCTCTCTTCTCTACGTTGGAGTTCTTGCTCATTTTTCCTCATCTTCAGTTCACCACCATAGCCTTTTCCTCTTTGCTTTGACAATATATTCATTACTACTTTATTCTTATTTTATTTTTGGTTTAAGTTTTTTGTATAAATTTATCTATTTTCTGAATTTTTCTTATGTCTTGCATATTAAAACAAGTTCATGTATATTTATACTATATATGATGTTGTAGTGTATATATATACATTCCGTGTTGTTAGCTTTTAAGTTGATATGTATTGTGAAGATATATTATCAAACTATATATTTTTGACAAATAAAGAATATAAATACATAGTACATTGTAGAAATTATGGTATTGTTACTAGTGCAAATGTTGTATATATTATGGGTAAATTGGGGGTTTTTTGCTTAACTTGACTAATATCATCAAATTTCCTTTTTTTTTTATAATTTAGGGTCCAAAGTATATTTATTTCTCATTATAGATCATAAGTGGATGAATGCAAGTAGGTTGCCTAGAGAATATATAGATAATATTCAAGACTTCATTAAGTTAGTCGTTGAACATTCAAAAGATCTTTTGCGGATATATTACCCATGTGTAGATTGTGGAAATACGATAAGAAGAGGGGTAAATGAGATACAAGATTGTCTCATTATCTTTGGAATTGATAAGAGTTCTACTAAGTAGATATTGTATCGAGAGCCACTTGTTAATAGACCTAGTGTGGTTGACCACGATAATGTTAAAGTTGCAAATTATTTTCTTAGATGGAGGACATGACCAACAATGTTGAAGAATATTTTAGAGACCATATAGAAAGATTTGAAATTTTGGTTAATGATTTGGAGATGCCTTTGTATAATAGTTGTACTAAAATTACATAATTATCCGGTGTGTTACGACTATACAATTTGAAGGCAGATAATGGATGGATCGATAAAAGCTTCACTTCAGTTCTTGAGCTCTTCAAAGAGATGCATCTAAATGACAATGTGCTTCATCCCATACTTATAAAGCTAAGAAGATTATGTGCTCTATGGATTTGAATTATTAAAAGATTAATGTCATCCTAACAATTGAATATTGTACCGTAATAAATTTGCATCGTTAGATAATTGTCCTGAGTGTCAAATGTCATGATATAAGAGGGATAAGGTTCCTAAAAAGGTATTGTGGTACAATCCAATTATACCACGATTCTGACGCATGTTTCATAATGAGGAAAATGTAGAGAACTTTATATGCCATGTGAAAGGAACAACTTCCGATGACAAGCTTAGACATCTGCCTTATTCTCCTCAATGGAATATTATTAATTATGTTTTAACACCCCAAATTTTTAAAAGCTAAAATTTAGATATTTAACCTTGTATCCGGAATAATTTAATATTTAATTATTTTGTAGACCTTTGTCTTTCAAAAATATATAAAATTATTTAATAAATTAATATAATTTATTTTATTATTTTATCTTACTATTTTTATTTAAATAAATCTCAAACCCATACTTTTACCAAAATTATTTTCTTAAATTAATACCTTAATTTTTTGGATACATTAATTTAATATTTTTTCAATAGCCAATTTTAGTTCAATTTCTAATCCTAACACTAAAAATATTTTTCTTTTCTTTTTCTCCTTTTCCTTGTTTTTTCTTTCTTTTCCTTTCCTTTCATTTCTTTTCTTCTTCCTCCTTCCCTGAGCCAGCCCGGACTTCCCCCCTCATTTCTCTATTTTCTTTCCCTCAGGCTAGCCAACCTTTTTTCCTTCTTTCCTTTCTTCTCCTCAAACTGTCCCAACTTCTCCCCTTCCCTTCCTTCTTTTCTCTTGCACAGGTTGGCCCGTTTCCTTCTCTCTCTTTTTTCCTGCCCCCACATGGCCTGTCTTCTCCCTCTCCTTATTCCCCCATCTATTACCCCATACCAAACACACCCCCTCACATTCCTTCTTCCCCTTCTCCTTCTTGCCAGACCTGCAAGCCTGCACCACCACCCACCCTTCTTCCAGCCAGACCACCTACACCACCGCCCCTTTTGCTTGTCCCTTTCTTTTCCATTTTTATCCTTGTAGCCCCCTGATCTGCTTCCCCAACATGCATTTCCCTACCATAAGAGCCCTTACACACCACCTAACCCTGCACGCCAAACACCTCCCCTCCTCCCCTTCTTTTTATCCTTCTTCTTCTTCTCTTCATCCCTACCTCACTTCTCCCTCAATCTCAGCTCTTCTCCCTGACCCTTTCTTCTCTTTTTCTACCTTATTCTCCTGCCTTATTTTTCCCCTTCGACACCCTTGCAACCACCTCCTCCCTTTCCCCCACTAACCCAACCACCACACTGCCATCTCCACCACCCTACTTACTCCCTACACTGCCCTAGGTAGCCAAAACATAACATCCCCCGCAGTCTTACCTCCCTTTTCTTTTTCTCCCCTTCGACATCCCTACACCCACCACCCTTGGCCACCTCTTCCCCCTCCTTTTCCTTCACCACTACAATCTCCCCCCAGCAGCCTACCAACACCTCGACCTCACCTCATGCACCATCACCTACAGTCGCCCCCAGCTCTGCTTGCCTTTCCCCCCTTCTCTTTCACTTATTCTCCTTTTCTTCCTCTTCTTCCCTTCTCTGCACCTCCCTTCCTAGAACCCATGATGTCGTCTCTGCCTCCTCCAAGCCATCACACCACGACCTCTAATCACTAACCACCTCTTACACCTAACAACCAACACCAACACTCCCCATCATCTCCCTCAACCCTTAGCTGAATCACCAACCTCCCCCCTTTTCCATTTCCTTTAGCCATATGTTTGGCATGGCTCACGTTGCACATGCAGCGTGAGTTATGCTATATATTTTTAGGTATTTTGAATAATATTAAGGTATACGTAGTTTGGTAATGTTATAACTAATAAATATTTTTGTTAAAAATCATTATTTCATTTATCTAATATTAATATTGTATTTGTGATATTATTTTTAGGTACAAAATTTTATTAAATGGAGCCTAAGAGTTTTTAACTAGATGTTTGGTTTTTGTTCAAAATAAGGTAACCGTTATACCCCACTAAAATTTTAGATTATCGTATGTTAGCACATTAGGGTTTTTCGCATGGGATTTATGTAAATATGATGTGTTACAAATAATCCCATGATTATGAATGTTATCTTGGAAAAAAAATACATGTTATCTTGTGTATGTAAGATGTGTGTGAAAGGTAGATTAAGAAGGGGTTTAATGTTTGATGATGGGTGTTATGTTTATATGATGCTATATGTTAAGTAGGTATGGACACTTGTAGTAAAAAACTTGCTACTATGAGCTCTAGGGGCAATTTGGTCATTTGGAAACATCATGATATTTAACCCTAACCAAGATGCCTAATGTGTTATAAGTGTTGCTAAGAGTGGAGATGGAAGTTTGGTGTATTATAAATACATGTGTTAGTAGACATATCAATATTTTATGGCCTAAGGGTATTTTGGTCATTTTAATGTATGGTGGTGATCATCCTAATAAATATGCATGCTAAGTGTTATGTGGTGTTGAAAATGATAATAGGGGTTTGTGGCATTGAAAATATATGTTCCATCATGAATAATAATATTATATGATATAGGGGTATTTTGGCAGTTGTTCATGTAATATGATGATTAATCTACTAAACTTCCATGATAAGCGTTAAATGATGTTGAATGTGAGAATAGGAGTTTATTGTCTTAGTATCACCTATTTCGGTAAGAAAATCGATATTATATAGTTTAGGGACATTTTGGTAATTTTACATATAATATGATGATTAGTCTAATAAACTTGCATGATGAGCATTAAATGATGTTAAATGTGAGAATGGGGGTTTATTGTCTTAGTATCACCTAATTCGGTAAGATAATCACTATTACATAGTCTAAGGGTATTTTGGTAATTTTACATGTAATATTGTGATTAGTTTAATAAACTTGCATGTTAAGTATTAATTGATGTTAAACATGAGAATATAAAATTGTTGTCTTAGTATCACCTATTCCAGCATGATTATGAGTATTGTAGGGTCTAGGGGTATTATGGCAGTTTGAATTGTACCTTGACGAATATGCGAATGAATAGGCATGATATGTGATGTCTGTTATCAAGTATGAGTATAGGGGTCTTGTTGTATTAGATGTGTATGTTTCAACATAACTATTACTATGTCATGTTTAAGAGTATTTTGGTAAATTGCGGTATGCTATGATGTTATTCTCATAAACATGCAAGATGTGCATTAATTATTGATTAAGTATGAGAATGTGTATTTGGTTGTTCTAGAGGCGCATATTAGGGTTTCATGTGCAAAATGGTCATTTGGTGTGTCAGGTAACTTAACTTCATGATCAATAGTTTACTTATGGTGTGTTACTCTTTTTACGGCATGTTGATAAAATAAAATGGAATTTGTGATGGAAATATATGGTAAGTGTGAGTATTTTGGTCATTTGCCTTAGGGGTATTTTGGTCATTTTGACCTAAAGTACCTAAGTGTGAGTATTTAAGCGTAGGATGGTCTTAATGGACTACTTATGTTGACTTTGACAATAATCTTGATTATGGTTACTTCATAATGTTGGAAACAAATAAAAATGGCTAAGTATGTGGTTAATGTGTGCTTCTCGTGGTCACCCTAATTAAATATTATTACTTATAGTGAAAGACCTCGAAATCAGGAATGGTGGCTTTTTAGGGGTCACTACCCTAAATACATGGTTTAGCCTATAATTATTCTATATTTTCCTAGTGTGCCTTAGTATCCTAGTCTGACCCTACATCTTACTCTATTTATCTCTACGGATCTAAGTAGGGGGTATGCATACTTATAGATTAGGTGTATTTATCGGTAGGGTAATGTGTGCCTTTATGTACCAGTACGACCAAAGTACCTTTACATCCCTAAGTTGATAGTCGGTAGGATATTGTGTTTCCATTATGTGCTAGTATGACTGGGGTACCTTAGTGTCTCCAAGTTTGTCATCTCCTCCTCAAGTAAATAAAAATGGAATTGTGCGATAATTAAATGTAAATGATTATTGGAATTTTTTGGTAGCAACCTTTGAGCCTACCTGTGCATCACTAGTTGCCTTTGAGCCTATCTGAGTTTTGATAGTAGCCTTTGAGACTACCTATTTATCATTAGTAGCCTTCGAGCATACCTGAGTTTCGGTAGTAGCCTTTGAGCCTACTTGTGATTTGGTAGCAGCCTTTGTGCCTACCGTGATGGATCGTGTACTATATTGTATTGATGGGCCTATGGGCCTACCTGTGAGTTAAGTGGATGGTGTATATTGTTGAAGGTGATGTGGCTCTCTAATTATACTACAAAGAGCATTACTTGGATGTTCTATAGGTAAGATATGTTATTTTTAAGTGAATGAGCATTGGTGGCATATGATCTTGATGCATGTGGCTATCTAAATGATTATTGCATTTCAATTAATATAAGTATAATTCCATGTTTATGTGATTGATGTAATGCATCTAATATGTTGCATGAGGGCTTTACATGTTGGGTAATGGTATCGATGTTTATTTAGCTCCTCTTATTGAGGATTTAAAGTACATGTGGGATCACGGAGTTGAAGTGGTTGATGCACGGAACGAAATGTCTTTTAACTTAAGAGTGGTGTTATTTTGTACTATAAATGATTTTCTTCTTATGGCAATTTTTTTGGTAATAATGTGAATGAATACTATGCATGTCCTATTTGTAAAGACAACACAAACTTTATCCAGCTACTAAAGAGTAGCAAGGCTACTTATCTTATCCATTGCAGATTCTTACCTATGAATTATTATTATTATAGGCAAATAAAAGCTTTTAAGGGAAAAGTTGAAGAAGAAAGACCTTCGAATCCTCTCATTGGATTTATAGCATTTGACAAAGTAAAATACATGATTGTGTGTTTAAAAAACAAACAATAAGAAAACAGTCCCTTCAAGTAGGTGGAAGAAGAGGTCAATCTTTATTGACCTTCCATATTGGAAGAACTTGCGCATATGTCATTATCTTGACTTGATTCATATAGAGAAAAATATATCTAATTGTCTAATTGGCACTCTTCTGAATAAGCTATAATCCTCTCAAGTAAAACATGTATTATATGTTACTGACCCAGCTAATAAATAGTAGTTGGTTATCTTGAATACAATAAAATACAAAGATGACATACAAGGGGAGAATGTTTTGACTACTAGCTTACCTTTCTCGTCCAACCATGATGACGTTACAAATGATCTCTATGAATGAGATGATCATGAAGAAGGGTTATATGTACTTGAATCATAGTTTGTGCATAATAGGGCACATGCTGTTGATTAAAGCGTTATAGAAGAAAGGTTTAATTGCTTCCAATGTGTTGTTTTATTTGATTTTTTGCATAAAGTTTATTTTACATATTAATTGATGTAATTACTTCTTATGTGTTGTTTTGTTTTATTTTGTGCATAAAGGTTGATTTTTTATATTTTGATTATATCACATCACATATTCCGTTAATTACTTCCTAATCTATAATTTTTATTTGTTGTTTCAGTTATGGATCCACGTGAAGATGATTTGCATGCTCAAGAGGTTGGAAAAACACAAAGAAGGGGGACAATCAAATTTACATAAATGGGTAGAAGCATATAAAGGGACATTGCATTTAATGTTGATTTTGATGAATCAGGGTATCTAGTGGGTGATAATAGGGATTTGTTCATTGATTATTGTAACTCAAGGGCTGATGCACACATTTCCATCATTTATTGGACTTGGAGGGATGCCCCAAAAGAGTTAAATGATAGTGTGTGGGATGACACTATGGTATGATTTGATTGCTAGAAATAGATATAACTTTTTTTTATTACCATATGATAGTTTATTTATATGCAAACTAACTATTTAATTTTTTAATGTTGCAACAAGTATTTAATGTTGGACAAACACATACGAAACTTGTTATGAGTCAAGCTGCAAAGTCTTGGATAGATTGGAATTTGTGGATAACTAAAGACCATATGTATGCAGCGAATGGTATGATCATGTCCATGCCCTAGATATCTGTAGGGATGTGATCACCCTCAACCAATGGAGGGGGGATTTCTATTTATGGAGGACTTAAGAGGAATATGAAGTATGTAAGAACATATTATTATTCACTTATCTTTCAATTTAAACTAACATAATCTACCTATCCAATATGAGCGGTGAAGAGCGCCAAGAACAAAGCTAATGTAGAAAAAACATTAATGCTCACAAGCTAAGGTGTAGAGGAAATAAGGTAGCTAGAGAAGCCTTGGCATGAATACACACAGACACACACACACACACACACTTCTATGCCATTCTTGTATAATCTAAATACTAAGTATTTTTACTTGATGTAATATAAAAAACAAATGGTGGGGCAAGCAGAGCTAACCTAGACCCTATATGTACCCCCAAAGTAAGATGATGTTTGGATATATGATAGGGTAAAGAACGGAAAGCCTACCAATGAACCAACTCAATAGATGGTTGAGAAAATTATAAGGCATACAATATTTCTCTTTACTTGGTTTAACATGGTTACTTATCTCTAACTATTTTTCTTACTTTAAATATGAGGGTTGGAGAAAGTATTATCTGGCTATGCTTTTGATAGAGAAGGTTTGAATGACCTTTTAACACACAAATTGGGCACTTAAGAGCATGGTCGTCGATGTGGGATATATAATTGTGGGTTCAACCTATATAAGGTATGTGGACATTGCCATGTTCTCTCCCTTCAAAGAAAAAATTTGAATAGATGGAGAAAGAAGTGGCGGATTTGAGGGAATCACAAGAAGTAATCCTTAGGACATTGGATAGTATGTCATCATATTCACAATGCCCGATTCAACCCTCCTTATATAGTGTTATTAGACCCTTTTCAAAAATTATTAAGGTAATATACTACACTATATTCTGTACTATTAATACCCTTTTCTATATAGTCATAGAGGATGAGCCTATTGTAGCAGATGTTGTTGCATTTATTGATTCCAACTCAACCCTTCGTACTCGATAATTGGGGGTTAATAAAGTTTGGGTCTTAATTCATAATGTCTTTGAGGCATACTTAATGGAGCCATTTCCACTTGATGTGATATATAATTGTGAAGAAGAGGATATGCCCGTATTGTGCTTACTAGAAGAGAAATTTGTTGGATAACCGAGTAACCATGTAATTATCAAGGATGAGGTAATCCAAACTTTTTAAATTTTAGATTATATTATTGTTACTTAAGTGATAATATAGAATATAATAATTATGTCAGTCACTCTTTCTTACTTAAGGCGGTCATATTATAGGAAAAATTACTAGCAAAAGGAAAGAAAAGATACGGAGCATGTCGAAACCCAAAAAGCCTTAGGAATGAAAACAATAATTAAGCATCGTGACCTATCACCTCAATTTATGTTGTATTTGGATATGGTGCTATCATTTGATGGTAATTCTATTAAGATTCCTTTTCCAGCAGATTTGCCATAAAATCAGAAGATGTGAGTATATGGATTGCGGATGGGGATAACCTACATTTATTACAAGGTGAAATGTTATAATGTCAACCTATAATATCATATACGAGGTAATTTAAATACTTTCATGTTTGAATTTATTTTAATTATTAGTGGGAAGTAATATTTTGATACTAAATATGTAATTTATTCTTTCATAGTCATATGTTCTTAAAAGATAGTTTATTATCTAATGTCTTGGATAATTCTGATGTATATAGATTTCTATGCTCAAACATGATCTCCAATGAAAATGATAATATTGAATTTGTTTCATATGCAGTTAACATGATGAAGATGGCTCCACAATCCCTCTTATTTGCTCCATTTTCCTTTAACATGCATTAGGTACTACTGATATTGCATCCATCTTCAGGGACAATATATTGGATGGATTCCATTGACGAAAATCCTCATTCTGATCAAAAATATTAGAACCACACATTCACATATATAAATTGATTTAATTTATGGTTACTAGCAATTAGGTGATTCAAGGCTTATTTTGGGCCACAAAAGAAGGGAAGGGCACCACCACCACTTATGTGTTGGAAAAAATTTTAAGGTTTGGAGTTTTCATATCATTTAAGAATTATTGTCACTTAATATTATATATTTAGTATGAGAAACTAATAAGATAATGTAATTTATATTTTATTTTTTAGTATCCATGACAACAAGATAATATAAGTTGTGGATACTACACCATGATATCCATGAAGGAAATCATTTGCAAATATTAGATAGGATATAGAGAAGTATGTATTTACTTTGCTTAGTTCATATTAATTATGATTAACTATATACATCAATAAGAACATGATACTTTCCATCTTTTGTAGATCCATCAACCATTTGAACTTCGTAAATATGATAATTACAAGATTAATGAAGTTAGAAAAGAATAGTTATATTTTATTACAAGTTATTATGATGATTATTTATAGGTTCGTATGCACTCCTTTAGTTTTTTGTAGTTATAGTGTAAACATGAATGAAAAAAGAATTTTGTATAAAGTTTTATATACAAGGTATATAACGAAAGTATAAAATCATTTATTTTAATGGGAACCTTATGAATTCTAGTTGCTTGTTTTAGATAAAGCAAATACTCATGATAGTAGTGAAAACATCTTGTAAACATATGTAGTTTTTTTGAAGGAAAAAATATGGTATAATAATGATCAAAATTATTATGTTAAAAAAAAAAAAAATAGGGCACACACGGCCGTTATCAGCCAACACCGACGTGTATCCTATAACAAACATCCCAACTCGTTGAGAGGGGAAGTATGTATTTGTTATTAAATTTATATCGTTCATGAAAGAAGTCAAGTTTTGATGGAGGCCCATGAGCACTCGTAGGACCATATTTTTTCCTAAGCAACGAAGGCACTGTTCGGCAGTAGAGATTTAAAACATATATCACCAGATTATTTGCAAAACAGGGTGTGCCACGTATATTTCCCGCTGCTTTCGCATTGTCACCTAATAGATGCGGCATTCCTTCAATGCAATCACCTAATGAACATGTATGATATATTACTATCATTATGGAGAATGATATTCATTTGATAAACGAATTTATAATGACTCCAGCAATGATTCTAGCTACCCGGCATTAAGAGCTTCCGTTAATTACAATACATACAATATATCAACATCACGTTTGCGGCCAATACACATACAAGCATGGCAACGATAGGGTGCGAAAGATACCCATATTTTTGTATAGTTTATTTATAACAAAGTAAAATATATTTGGAGGAATTTTTATTATATAGATAGATAAATAGACAGATTGTTTTTTTTTTTTTTTTTTTTAATGAGGCTTCATGTGCACATGGTAGATTTACTATAATTAAAAGGAAAACTACTCTTTTAGGTAAATATATAGATAGATTCTTTTTTTAAAAAAAGGAGTATCATTTAATTTTGCAGGCCAACTTGCATATTTACACTTAATGTATTAATTATTCTATTTTTGGAATGAAGTTAAATTATTAACCAGTGTACATTAATATTTGTTCAACTAAGCCATATGCATACGTACATACATACAAGATCTTAAATAAATTTTCTTTAATTTTAGATACACTACATTAGAGAGACAAAATATATAAATTTATACGCTCTTAAATAAAATTTCCTTGATTTCAAACACAATATAAAGAAAGAAAAGGTACAAAAGAATAATTGTACCTAAAGTTGTCAAAAGTTGTCTCGACCCATCCGTCCTAATTAGGCCCACACAAAACCCACGACTCAAACTCGACCCAAACCCGACATCAATCTGACCCATTATCAACCGAATCCACTATCAACTCAATCCGACTTGACAAAAGCGAATTCGATATTAAATTGTTATAATGACAAAAAAATTCAAAAATCTTATTATTTATTTATTTAAAGTTTTTAAAAATATATTATTTTATAAAATTTACTTATTTTTCTTACTTTTATCGTAGACATACTTATTCACCAATGATCTTATAGTTTTATTGAATTTTTCATGTTAGAACACAACATTAAAAAGTCATAATGATAAATAAATATCAATTAATAACACATGATTAATCACATACTTACATGAAATCAAACTTAATGCTTGACCTTACTAAGTATAACTTTTAGAAAATGATTCACCTTTATGTAACTTTTACATCCTATACACCAATTCCAAAACCAAGTGTCATCCAATTTGTGGTGGTTTCATCTCTATTTGTTTGAAAATCATGCTATTTATTTCATTCCATAGTCTATACACAACAATAACAATGATAGCTCTTAGTGCATATCTTCTTTCTCTTAGCCATTGGCCTCCCTTTTAGATCCATCATACTACCACTCCCATTCTACAATGGTTTGGCATCTACCAATGTTCGTAATAAGCATACTCCAAAGCTTTTTGGAGAAATAACAAGAGAAAAAAATATGGTGAAAAGATTTACCATTTTGTTCATAGGGAACAAATTTATGGTCAACAAGCATCCACCACTTTATCATCATGCCCTTTCTCAACAATCTCTCATACATTGCAATCCATAGGATAAAATTATGTCTTGGTAGGGAGAGCTTACTACAAACCATGTGGTATCATTGCAACCTTGGTCCTCAACTTTAGGATTCGCTTTTTGCTTTATATTCATCACTAGTTTTACCAAATTTGAGTATAGTATCCTTTATTTGTAAAACTTAAAAGTTGAGTGCTTTTGACACTTTCAATGTGAATTTCCCAATGGATTTATGGCAATGGTTTCACAATTAAATAAGACACATGTTCTTTCATAATTTTTTATTTTTTGTAGAAAAATAAAATATTGAATAAATATGTTGCAATACTCTAAAAAAATATAATGGCTTTAAAACAACAATTAGCCATGTCATAAAGTAATAAATTAAGACTATAACAACCACAAGATGTATAAATTTCTTGAGGTTTAATATCTAATAGCCGCTTTTTCACACCTTAATATTTCCATTTCATATTAGAACCATTATCATACCCTTGTCATTCACATCACTAATATCAATGCCAAGGTTTTCTAATGCATTTTTAAGTTAATTGAAAAGCCCTTGACTTGATGTATAAGGTTGTAAGTTAATTTATTTAGTTACTTTTCTTTCTTATATGCGATCAATGTCTTGTTAAAGTGTATGTTTATTTCCATATTTTTTTTAAATTATCTTGTTTGATATATCAATAAATATTGATTGTTCTTATTAGTGACTAGTTAATATAAATATAATTTTAATGTAAATTGATTGTTATTCATGAAGAAAATCATTTGCAAACATTGGATGAGACAAGAAGAGGTATGTATTTAGTTTGTTTAGTTCTTATTAATTATGATAAGCTATATACATTAATACTAACATGATAATTTCTATCCTTTATAGGTCTATCAAACTTTTGATCTTCGTAAGTATGATAATTAAAAAATTAATTAAATTAGGAGTGAACAGTTAGATTTTATTACAAGTTTTTATGATGATTTTTATAGAATCATTGTGTTCCTTTAATTTTTATTGTTTTACCTATAGTGTAAATATGAATGAAAAAAAGATTTTTGTATAAGGTTTTGTATGCAACATATATAATGAAAATATAAAATCGTTTATTTTAATGTGAACGTTAAGAATTATTGCTGCTTGTTTTGGATGAGATAAATACTTATGTTGCTAGTGAAAGCCTCTTCAAAACATATGCAGATTTTTTTGTTTGTAGAAAAAAATATGGTACAACAACGATCAAAATTATTCTATTAAAAAAAATAGGGCACACACGACTTGTATTGTACATCTATACGACAATATTTTTAATTAAATCGATGTATAAATTTATGAAGCTAATTATTTTCCGACCAAATTTAAATAAGTATGTGGCAGTTTTTAGGGTCGTCATATATAATATATATGGTGATTAATTAGATGAATGTTACAAACTGCTGCGAATTTCAGTTTTTTAACCGTCGTCCATGTATTTTCCTACAGTTGTGAATGGACAACCCTCATCCGTATGCCTCCATAATCTATCCCACCTTGAGTTTATCTTTACCATTCAAACAATATAACAATTAAATTAGTTAGATGTTCATAAGTTTCAATGAAATAAGTTTAATAACAATTTGTTATTAAGGTGTCGTTTGGTATTACTTATTTTTAATAGCTACTTTTAGATAAAAACTAGTTTTATAAATCTACTTTTAAAAAAGTACTTTTATAAGTAAAATGTATGTTTGTTTTTACTTTTATTATATAAGTAATTAATGCTAAAAAACTACTTATTGTACCTTATTAGTGTTTGGTTTTCATTTTTCTACAAAATGACTTTTTCTTTTCCATCTTTAGTTTTTATCTTCCTATATATATCTTTTAGTAATAATTACTATATAAATTATGTAATATTAAATATTAAAAAGCATATGAAACATTAACAAGTATAAAAAATATAAAGATATTACAAAGTACTAAAAATTATAAAATAAAAATTATAAACTTATTAAAAAAATTATGAACAACCACTAAACAAACTTTATAAAATTCACAAACTTCTAAAACTCAAATAGTGACAATGATCAAAGTTTATATTATGCAATAAAAATTCTTAAATTTATGATAAGCATCGTAAAATCAAATAGAATTATTTTACACTTTAATTAGATCCATAATCCTAAGTATTAGTTAGCTAGCCATAAATATAATTAGAAACATTGGTTAAGCTAACTAAAAGCACACTACACTACTATCTATCTATCACTGAGCTAACATTGCCCGATCTAGCTAATGCATCTGACATTGACAGACAACTGGCCTTAGTTCGTCTTCCCTACATACATCTAATATTATAATACATCACTAGCTCGCTACAGAGTAGACTATATGTCATCGATGGAAATACAACACACACGGAGAGCATGAATCCAAAAAAAACGAAGAAAACACCACCCGTATCTAAATTTCATAAGACTTGGGCCAAACATGAACTTTAGTGTAAATATGAATGAAAGAAAGATTTGTGTATAAGATTTTGTATGCAAGGTATATAATGAAAATATAAAATCGTTTATTTTAATGTGAACATTAAGAATTATTGCTGCTTGTTTTAGACGAGATAAATACTTATGTTGCTAGTGAAAGCCTCTTGGAAACATATGCAGTTTTTTTGGTTTTTCTTTTGCAGAAAAAAATATGGTACGACAATGAACAAAATTATTCTATTAAGAAAAATAGGGCACACACGACTTGTATTGTACATATACACGACAATATTTATAATTAAACCGATGTATAAATTTATGAAACTAATTATTTTCCGGCCAAATTTAAATAAGTATGTGGCGGTTTTTAGAGTCGTCATATATAATATATATGGTGATTAATTAGACGAATGTTACAAACTGCTGCTTATTTCAGTTTTTTAACTGTTGTCTATGTATTTTCCTACGGTAGTGAATGGACAGCCCTCACCCATATGCCTCCATAATCTATCCCACCTTGAGTTTATCTTTGCCACTCAAACAATATAACAATTAAAGGCTGTATTTGTTATTAAATTTACATCATTCATGAAAGAAGTTAAGTTTCAATGGAGGCCCATGAACACTCATAGGACTAAATATATGTATAAATTAGTTAGATGTTCATAAGCAGCGAAGGCACTGTTCGGCAGTAGAGATTTAAAACTTATTTCAACAGAGGTGTGCCACGTATATTTCCTGTTGCTATCGCATTTTGTCACCAAATAGATGCGGCATTCCTTCAATGCAATCACCTAATGAACATGTATGATATATCACTATCATGATGGAGAATGATATTCATTTGATAAATGAATTTATAACGACTCCAGCAATGATTATAGCTACCCGACATTATGAGCTTCCGTTAATTACATTACATACAATATATCAACATCACGTTTGCCACCAACACATATACAAGCATGGCAACGACAGGGTGTGAAAGATATCCATATTCTTGTATAGTTTATTTAGAACAAAGTAAAATAATTTTTGGAGGAATATTTATTATATAGATAGATTTTTTTTTTTTAAAATGAGGGTTCATGTGCACATGGTAGATTACTATAATTAAAAAGAAAGCTGCTCTTTTTGGTAAATAGATAGATAGGTGGATGGATTCATTTGTTTTTAAGGATTATCATTTAATTTTGCAAGCTAACTTACATATTTAAAATTAATGTATTAATTATACTATTTTTGGTGTAAAGTTTAAATAATTAACCAGTGCACAATAATATTTGTTAAACAAATCCACACGCGCTCGACCCACTCTTAAATAAATTTTCTTCAATTTCAAATATACTATGTAAGAGAGACAAAATATAAATATTTACATGCTCTTAAATAAAATTTTCCGATTTCAAATACACTATAAAGAGATAAGAGGTGCAAGAAAGTCTTCGACAATGTAGAAGTCTGTAACCGATGGATGCTCATGCTAATAAAGATGAGAGTTGGGTTCTGGATTAAGAATGGTAGGAGAGAGTTTCCTTATAGGTTGGAGGAAGTGGTTCACAACGTCCAGGCTCTGATAAGCTAGGAGTTTTATCTTGTCTTTTACTCTTATGTTGACGTTTTGTGCAACATCAATTATAAAAAAAAAAAAAGATAAGAGGTGCAAAAGTATATTTGTACCCTCCCCTCCTGTCAGTTATACGTTAAACAAGGTACTTAGAATAAATGGACATGAAATAGTGGTAAGAGCATGGTTTGGACATCTTAAGTCGTTAGCTAGCTAGGTTCGATCAAATTTACTCGCGTTATGCCATATCATATTAGTTTTTACCAACTGCTGAATGTATATGTCCACCACTATACATATACGATCTGCATCTCAATATAGTTAATGTTTATGTTTATCAATTTTTTTTTTAATTAGTACATCTTGATAATTATAAAAATAGATAGATAGGTTTTACTCCGCGTGATCGAGCGACATGATAAAGATGTACCCGGGTTGCCATGTTCTCTTGGCTAGGCGCATGTATTGAGGTTATAACACCTTGGCATGAACCGGATAAAGTATTTGCTCTCATGGGGAAGGGTACACCCATGTATTTAGGTCATGCCACCCGGGCCAACCTTATATATTCTGAGACTCTAGACAAATATATTTATAATACCTCAAATTTTATTTAATATTAATCTCAAGTAATTAATAGCTTAATCAAATCTCAATTTTTACCCTGATAATTTATATTTTAACCTATACTTAATCACAAATGGTTGATATTTTAATCTTATCTTAATTCTTTAAATATAATTTTAAACTTAACCTTAACTATAATCCCACACTTATTTTCTTTTCCCTTTCTTTTTTCTTTTCTTTTTCCTTTTCTTTTTCTCCTACCTGATTTTCTTCTTTTCCATATGCACTTTTCTGTGTTCCTTCTTTGTCGCCTCGACCAAGCTCCTCTTGTCAAGCTTCTCCAAAGCGTGACCATCTCAACCTTCATCTCCCAAAAATCTTAGGATGTATATTCGTTGAAAATTTTGCCTAAAATTTCCCTCTATCATGCCTCACCCTCAACTCGTGTGTGTGTTCTCTCTGCCATTCTATATATATATATATATATATATATATATATACCACAATCTCTCTGCCTCATTTTTTGCCTACCTAACTCACTCATTCCCTCCATTATTGACAAGCACCATGGCCTCTAAATACCCTTTTATTCTCCTTGCTTTATGCCTTGTTCATCGATGCCATACATCACCACACCAATTGCCACTACCAACCATCGAACGCCATTGTTTCGATCTCCCCGGCAATCAACCACCACTACCTCCCAATCAAACCCCCCATCATCGCCCAACCATCACCACCCTAAGCCACTCATTTTCCTCTCTTAGCGGTGCTTTGTTTCATTTTTTTATTAACGTACATGTTCGTGCACCACTCGCACTCTCTAGTCGTGCTTCTCTCGCACAACGCACAAAGGATTTGAGCATAGCCAGTGCACACCTTACATTCTCCCTCTTGTGCACCTTCTCCCCTTACCCGGGCATGCATTCCTTCTAGACTTGCGCATGTGTTGCATGCATATATGAGTCCCTTCGATGTTCCCCTTGACATAGTTGTGCTCACCCCTCTACCATGTCATGTTATCTCCCTTCTAGCATGCAAAGTTCATTAAATAGGTGTTGAAAATCAAGTTGTATAATAGCTAATCAATTTAGGATTTCTAGAGATATGGCTGATTGTACAATTTTTTAAATTAATTTTAGATTCAAAAAACATATCATATGGTTATGTTACAATAAAATGAATAGTTACTAATACTATATATGTAATCAAGGTATTAAGAAATGAGTTTAGTTTTTATATGAAATTAATAATGTCTAATAGAACTTTTGCTTCATCTTGAATAACTTCTTTAACAACCTTTAGTCCAAAAAATAAATCCAAACCATAAAAAGCAAAAACTATATCAAGTTTTAAAATACTGTCAAGATTAAGATAACATATTTTTCAAACATTTATCATATAAGGACTTTAACTGATTTAGATCATTTAAGAAACCAAAACTTCTTCATATATTTTAAATTATTCAAACTATTTTCAAAAGAAGAAATTACTTCATCAATAACATAATAAAAATAATTGATTTTTAAATAATCCTTAGGAGGAATGTGCTACATCGTTAATATTAGCTTCGTCATATTGTCGTTTCCTATGAATTACTCTTCTTTCACAAAATGCATAGGCTCTAAATTCATCTCATAATTTATTTTTTTAGCTGAAATTAGTGTTGTGGTCGATCCATTTTCTCTATATTTTTTCAAAAAATACAATAATAAATTTCAAATGTTTCATAGCAACATTGATGTGCCCATCTTTATCCTGTAAGATCTTACTAGCTACATTAACAATAAATAATAAAGCATACAAAAGTATCATACCCACAAGAAATTTAAAATTTTCAAGTTCATGTGTAGGCAAAGAATAAGCTTCAAATTTTTTTTTTGGGTAAGTAATGTAAATACTGTATTACTTTCAATATCAAACGTTTTAGTACGTCAAGAAAAACTCAAATCTAATAGGTGCACCAAAACAATGATATAGCAAAGTTATCATATTGTCTGTGCAATGAGCAACTGTAGCAAATGATTCACCTTTATGTAACATCTACATCCTATACACCAATTCCAAAACCAAGTGTCGTCCAATCTGCGGTGGTTTCATCTCCATTTGTTTGAAAATCATGCTATTTATTTCATTCCATAGTCTATACACAGCAGCAACTAGGACATCTCTGAGTGCATATCTTCTTTCTCTTGGCCATTGACCTCCCTTTTAGATCCATCAGACTACCATCTCTATTCTGCAATGGTTTGGCGTCTACCAAAGTTCTTAATAAGCATACCCGAAAGCTCTTTGGAGAAAGAACAAGAGAAAATAAATATGGTGAAATCATTCATCATTTTGTTCGTAGAGAACATATTTAAGGTCAATAGGCATCACTCTCTCAATCATAAACTCCACAAAGTCTTCGGTTGAGACCCTCTCCCTTAGCGTCTTTCGCTCTCTCTTTTATGCACACAGGAGTCGTATATACTTCAATATCATATAAGCCTTTTTATAGGCTTAGAAAAGACTTAAAACCAATAAAAGATACAAAACCAATCTAATAAAAAGATACGAATGAAATCGGGTTGAAAAGTCATGCCGCGTGAAATAGGTACTGTTGACAGGACCATGCTAGCCACCACGACCTGGTCGTATTTGCCACTGCTCAGTCTTCGCTGCTGTTCAATTGTCTTCCATTCTGGGCCCAACCTAACCTGTGATACATTAGCTTGAACCGTGGCTTGAATCCGAACACGTAATATTGTTCTCACAAAAAAAAAAATTAATATAAAGTGTACATTATTAGGATAATCACCCCGGATGGCTTTTAGATCGTTTCAAGAACGATTTTTTTTTAATAGTGTCAGAGAAGAAGTTATATATGTGGTAGGATTATTATTATAAGAAAAGATGGATCGCGATAGAGGAGTATAAGCTTCAGTAATTACTTTAACAAGATTATGGATAGAAATATATATATATATATATATATATATAAGTTTTTTGTAAGGCCCGATATATATGGGACATACAACAATAAATATATTATTTCACTTCACACTTGAGGAAATGAAGAAGGGGAAGGGGGTGGCGGGGGAGGGAACCAGAAAAAAGGAAAAAACATCCCATCTCAACCCATCGATCAGACGAGCTTTACACAAATATAACCTCCCCAGTAGTTTGTAGTCGCAAATTTCGGGCACGCACGCACGCATGCACGTGCTAATTAATGACCGACGTACCATGATCTATAGATATACTGAATATCGACGAAAATAGGCCAGACATATATACTAGTATATAGCAATGCAAGCGCTTAATCGATCGATCGATCAAGGTGCCTGGTTCCAAATCTCCTCGAGTTCCCTTGCAAATGCCTGCTGGCGTCCGACGACAATAGTAATATGGTCCTTGTTGTCGATGATCTTGAGGCTGGAGCGTGGAATCTTGGAGTGGACGTTGTAGCTGCATTCGACGGGGATGAGCTCATCGTCTCTTCCGTGTAATATGGTCACATGACACTCCAGCCGGTCCCTCACCGTCTCCAAATACCCTTCCAGTTTGGTGGCCGTCCCACAGATGATGTTGTGTAAGGTGTGCCACGCCGCGTTGTGGGTATGACAGAAGAAACCTTCAAGTAGGAATGTTCTAAACCTGCATAAATATATATATACATGTATAGATACATACATACATACATACATACATGCAAATAAAGTAATGCTTAAATACGACGTGAGTAAGAAGTCGGTCCAAATGATTTAAACAAATTTGAAATTTGAAATATATATAAAGTAGTATTAAGTAGGTAATTAACCATCGCTTTCGATTTTAAGTCTCAACTACATTTGACCTACTCTTTCCGGCAATTTTTTTTTCCTTTTTTTTCTTAGGGATGCACAAAGTTCTTGGGCTACGAATGAATAGTCAAGCAAAGGTGCGCAGCAGGGAGTGTGATTGCGTGGGCGGTCGATCGTCATCAGGATCTGACTAAAGAAGACTTCTCTGGTGGACCTTCCTTATCAACAAACTCGAAGAAAGGAACGCATACGCACGTAGGTACTATCATAGTACTCTAGTATGTCCATTAGTTGCTCCATGTGATTAATTAATTAATATATTAAGTAAGACGTGGGAGGGAGGGAGGGAGGGAGGGAGGGAGGGAATGGTTTGGAAATAGACAGACAGACAGATTCTTCTTTCTGATTCTTGTCTTGCGCGCAACCATCTTCTTCCAACAACTTAATAAATGTCACACCGCTTAAATTCATTAATATTTTTATGGTACAACAACACCTCATATATTATATATATATATATATATAGAATTCATTAATATTTTGAAAAGTGGCCCCCCACATAGATGCTACATCCTGAGAATAACAAAAGAAAAAACACCATGCAGCACGCAGCAACATCTAAAACTAGCAAGGAAGGGATCCGTATGTATTCACTGTTGATTTATCTGACTATATACTTTTTATTTTTATTTTTTGTGGAAAAAATTACTTCTTTACGGGCGTTTTTATTGTCATTTACTGTTTTACTGTAGTTAAACTCACAAAATAATTAATATTCACAGGGCCCGGCGGCTACTAGCGGACTACATCCATGTCCGCCGAGGAAAAAGAAGAGGGGTTGTTCGGAAAGGCAAAGCCAGAGATGGGCGCACCAGTCCATGCATCATCGACCAACATTTAATGTGCGGCGTGTGTGTGCGCCGCGTGTCCCAACAGGCTTGCGTAGATCGGGTCCGTCAGTCCCGGCTACCTTGTCTGGGCCTCGGCTGAAAAGTCAACCGGTACGTGGGATTATATGCATGGTGTGAATACGTACGTCAGTATATTACTCCCTAGTCCCTCCCTCCGTCAACTGATTCTATCATTCTCTATAATTTTTTTTAAAACAATAAAAATAATTTTAAAATTGTGCTAATATTTTTATTTAAAAATAATAAAATATTTAATATATATATATATATATATAATTAAAAAAATATTGATAGAATAATATTTTTTTATACCGAAAAAGTATATGATGTAAGGTGGACCTATGTAATTGGATGGAAAAATTAATTAGTGCCAACTTTCCATCCCTTTACTCTTAAATTAGTCGGCAATATTTCATAAGAGATTGTCGTATACTATAACATAAGATAAATAAAATAAAAGTAAGTGCTATCTATTTGAATGAATGTAGTAGTTTGCTGCTACAAGTGAAGTGGGAATCTGTCGCCTTTTCTTCTATTAAAAAATAGTCAATAAATAAATAAATAATCTTTCTTCCTTTCATAAAACTTTGTGCTTTTATTTACGGCGACCAGCACAACTGTTATAAATAATTAAAGTGGATACCAAATGTTGATGCATGGAGTGAGTTCTTCTTATTAGTCAGAGAACAAAAAGGGCGTACGTAAGGTCGAAAGTCCGCTTGTTAGGAGTGACTCGTGACCACTGACCCGTCACTCGTGAGTGAGGAAAGACCAGGTCGGTGCGCGGAGGAAATGAAGGAACATAGGATTGGACTACTTCTAGGAGTATCATGTTTAATTAAATATATATAAAATGAGGACTAGGAAATACTACTACTTGTAGTGGCTAGCCAGCCAGCCAGCCATCCAGGAAGTCATGGAAGGACGGATGCCTACCTGTTTCTGATGATGAGTTTGGTGAGAAATTCCCAGATGCGGTGGTTCTTGCAGATGAGCAGACACACCGTCCTGGATATGTGTTCGTACCAGCAAGCAATCGATGCCCCGAAGGCAATAGGGGGCCACACGCGCCTGGGAGCCACACTCCTCAGCACGTACCTCGTCGCTGATTCTGCCGCTGCCTCTGCCTGACCCTCCCCTTTCTTCGGGGCTGGGAAGTACGGCTGCACCCACCGACACGCACGCACAAATGGATATAAATATTTACGTATACACGTACGCGTCGACACATCATCTATGCTTAATATAATTAATCGTAATATATTTTTAGTATACATTTACAAAAATATATTATATATAATTGAAATATAAAAAAAAATTGAAAGTAAAAGCAGTCCATTATTTAAAAATTATAATTAGGCAGGCAGATATGGAATACTATATGACATGCATATGCGTATGTACATGTATGATCATCAGAGAGGAGGAGAACGTACAGGTGCCAGTAGCGTGAGTGACTTAATGGAACCGGGATGCTTGACGGCGAGGGCAAGTGCCAAGATGCAGCCTAGAGAATGGGCCACGATGTGGAAAGACCTGACCCTGTACGGATCAATCACCGACCGTTCGATCATCTCAACGTGTTCCCTCAACGTGTATAATGAGTCCGCCGGTTTGGGACTCCTTCCGAATCCTAACAGGTCGACGGCGAAGAACCTGTATCTGGATTTGGCGGGGTCTGATAGGTTTGGAAATACGGTTTCCGTCCAGAACTTGGATGATGAGATGAATCCGTGGATAAATAGGACGTCCTCCGTCGACGCCGTAATCTGATCTGCTCCGCCTGTTTGTGTGTGGGTGTGTGTATTCGGAGGGAGGGAGGGGGAATAAATAAATAAAAAAGAAAAAAAAAAGGAGTTACAGTCTTAGAATTAAAAGAACATAATTGAATTCGGAGACTGATAATGCATGTTTAGACCGGCCGGCGGGTACATGGAATGATAATGCATGCTTTTCGATGGCAAATGTACATTACATTATTAGGAGTGGTCCAAAGAAAAGTAATTGATTGACGGTGTCTGTCAGTAGACTCGGTACGTAGTTGTGGCCGATGAAGGAGTGACTTTACGGATCATCTAGCTTGCTAACTAGAGAGATACTAAGTACATTTGTACAATACCTAACTAACTAGCGAGCTATCCGGAACCAGCAGATAATTAATTAAAAACACGCAAACCCCGTCGTCTTTAAGTAATTAACTACAAATTGATTCGTTCACATTCATATAGAGTAATATAATTTTAATCAATTAGCACCCATCTATTGCTTATTAATTAGTAATTTCGTGTGGATTAACTTAAATACGTACACACGCATATGCTCGTCCGTACCTTTAGGAGGATGATCAGCACCGTGGACACGAACATATAGCGCCTCCTTCGGAGAAGTAGCCCAACAGGTGCATTTGTTGCAATCGCAGTCGGACCATCTTGGAATCGGATGCTGCGACGACAGCGGCTCCGACGACTGCAGCTTCCCTCCAATCTTTCCTTGCAGCATCTCCACGATCGTAGAATTAACCTTAAATGTGGAACGCCGACGGGACGTACCCTTCTTCTTCTTGTCTGCCGCCGCCGCCGCCGCCATCGTCTTGTCACAAGATGAAGGGGAAGAGACCGAGGCCGAAGAAGACGAAAACTGTACTATGGCGGGCTTAAACCTCCTGAGCTCGTTGACCGTAGTCTTAGAGACCTCAGAGAAGAGAGAAGGACGGTTGTAAAGCGTATCCGAAACATCTTCCAACTGCAGCCTGTTGCTACCAGTAGTAGAATTATGATTATTATTATTATTAGCAGAAGCACCAGCAGTGCCGCTATTACTGCTCAGACAGACGACTTTGGCCGACTCCCCTCTCTCTGAGACCAAGATCTTGCCCCTTCTGGTAATGGCTTCTGTACCCGAAGGAGAGCAGTAACATGGCTTCCATTCCGCCTCGAAGAAGAAATCAGCTGCTTTGTACGCCACACAAAGGATGCAATCAAGGACGTCCAAGAACGAGAATACTAGTAAGCTGATTGACTCGTTTATGATTCTCCCCGTCACGCTTATCACCGATGATATACCTTCGCCTTTTTTGCCCATCCTCAACTCCATACCCTTTCTTCTCAGGTTGCTAGCTAGCTTAGTTCCCTCTCTCTCTCTCTCTCTCTCTCTCGGTGTGATCGATTGTGGCTGGCTAGCTCTGTATATATGTATGTTGTGTGTATAAATCTATGTTTCAATCACAAATGTACCGATTCGGATGACCCGGCCGGAGCTGCTAGAAAGCAAGGCAGCTAATTAGGTGCGTGCGTGCGCGGTACGTACAATTAATTAATCAAACGCCAGCTAGCTAGCTAATGCAACAAGATTGCTATTTTCCGTTTCGGGGTCCTTAATTTTTACTTGGAGATGAGGTTAAAAACAAGGCCCCCATTAGTTATATAAGAGGGCCCTTTCTTCCTCCTCAAATGAATGCATATATGTATATATATATATAGACACACACACTTAGCTTGTAAGATTGGGCACGCTCGATCTCTCTATATGCTAGCTAGGGCTGGTGTGGGCTAAGGGAGTAGTATATATGTGTTTGTGTGTGTGCGTATATAGAAATGTACAAACAAATTCAAACTGGGTAGAGAGAAAGCATATGCAGGGCCAGAAAATGAGCGCAAAATCAGTGCATCTGAAGTGTCTGCTACTAAAACTAAGTTGGTTTTTATATTCTTTTCCTGAAATGGAAGGGTGGGGGTGTTGGGGAGGGGTTCTAGCTACTTTATAAACAATAGGCCGGAGGAATAGGATTGTGGGAGGGTGGGGATATATCGAGGGCAGATGAGAATTAGAAGAAGAAGAATAAGAAGGATGACAGCAAATATGCACGATCTTTTAGTGGGATTTGGGAAATATGTTCGATAGATGGAAGAAACAAATATATTTGAGGAAAGGTAGTGAGGAGCGAAGGCTTCTATAAAAAGTTTCTTGCTCTGGGGGTTTGGGGTTGGGGAGGCCCGAAAGAAAGGGACAGATGATGGTGGTGGCCTGGTGGGGTTGGGGGAAAATTAAGGAAGATGGAAAAAAGGGAGGACACGTACGTACGTAGAAAGATAGATAGATAAACAGAGAGAGCGTAGTAGAAGTAGAAGAAGAACGATGAGGAGGAGAACAGCAGCAGCGAGGGCCGCGCGGGGCTGGTGTGAGATTAAGGAAATTCAATTGTGTCATTAAAACCAGTTTGTTGGAGAAGAGGCCATGGGTAGGTGGTGGTTGAACCTTCCTAGGTGAGCCAAGTTAGCAAATTAAGATCGACATGGATTTCAGCCTTGCTAACAAGTTTTCTACTACTCTACTAAGCTAGTTTTTACGGGCCGGGTGGGTTAATTAGTAAGGAAAAAATCTTATATAAATAATCCCTCCGTATCTAAAAAAAATACATTTTATCACTAAATTTTTATATTAAAAAAATTAAATTAATTTTATTTTTTATTTTTATTCTTGTTTTTTTTCTATTATATATATATCTTAAATAATTTATTATTTTTTAATAAATGGTGTAAATATAATTTTAAAACTACTTTTATTAGCTTTGAAAAAAAAGTACAAAAATTAATAGAATCACTTCATTTTTCATATGAATAACATATTTTATGTAGAATAATAATAATAGTAATAATGATAAAACTTTTATTTTGAAGAAAATTTATTTAATGTTATTTTTTTATTTCTAGATATAGTAGTAGAACTCTTTAAGATCTCTAAACTTCAAGATATGTTTTTCCTCTTAATTATTATATATATATTTACAACATCGATGAGGTCTATTCACTATAGGCATCAGGAACACTTTAAAAGTGCTCTAAAACTAACTAACCAATAATAATAATAATAATAATAATAATAATAAATATATAAATAAATAAGGACACACAATTAAAATAGTACGTATGTACGTATGTATTAGAGAGTAGTACCACACAAGCTATATATCTAATTAAATTTCCATCTGCACCGTCTCTCGTGAATTTCACGCTCACCCACACTGTTCCATCCACATGGCCGTATGGATGGAGTGTTCATTTACTACTACTAGTACTACTACTTATTCCCATCGTCATGCATGGGAATTGAGACGCCAGTCACGCCACTAGGTTTCACTCCCTCCCCCGCCTTCTTCTTTCCCTCCCTGCTTGCGTTAGTGCTGGGCCTGCTGGCCCCATTAAAATATTGTTGACTTTTCGGGTCCAGCTCCTCTATTTTTCTCTGTCGCTTCCGACACAAATATGTGGTGCTTTCTTCCCTTCATCCTGTTTTGTTCCCTGGACTTATCAAATACTGGTATTAAATTACTCCCTCCTTACAGAAAATATTACTTTTTAATAAACCACATTTTTTTAATAAAATTCAGGAGGATCAATATTTACAAATTCTTATTTTCACTGATTTTTACGCAGTAGTAGACTAGTTTTAAAAATATACTTTATCTTCTTTAGCTAGGGAAAAAAAAATTGAACTTACAACCTCAGGACACCCCCTTAACCATTATTGTAATGTCCCCGCATGTTCTTTGCCGATAATTATTTGGAGCGCTTTTAAGATAGATTAAGTATTTTTTAATATGTTCAATCATCGTCTTTAAATTATTTTGAATCAAATGCGTTTAACTCTATAGTTATCCTAGGATAATTTTTTCTAAAAAGATTAATTATATATTCTATTGGTATATATAGTCTTATTAATTATTTTTTTTAAGGATCAACGATCCGCCATTAATTTAGAATATTAAAATTATAAAAAAAAAATTAATTAATTAAAACGTTTGTCCGTTGTTGCTGGATATATAAAACCTGAATTTACGTTAATTTTTGTACTAGCTACACTGAAGCACTGCTTGGTAAATTCATTTCATGCGGCCACATCTGTTACTTGTCAGTTAATTTCAAAACTATCCTTAATCTTTTAGTATATTTTTAATCATGTATTATAATATGTCAATGCTCCTCGTTTCATTTTGTGTTGGCAAATTATTTGCCCCCACGGTGCCTTCATCGTACATAAAACTACAAATGAACTAAGTCAAGCCGAATATTTTTGTACTCTGACTCAGCTTGTTTAACTAAAAAAATGAGTCGAACTGAGTTTTTAACAAGATGAACAAAATTGAGCTGGCATCCAAAGATATAAAATAAACCGATATTTACTTTTTCGAACTCAGACTCAGCTCATTTAATAAATGATTCCAAACGTAAGGTTCCGACTTAACTCATTTAACTAAACAAATGAGCCGAATTAAGCTTTAAACGAGCTAAGTTGAGCCAAACCAAATATTGAGTTGGCTTAATCGTTTATGTTTATGCATACTTTTTGTTTTACCCTTTTCTTTTCTTTTCTTTTTCTTTTCTTGTATACGTATTCTATGGCGGTTTTTTTTAATGTACTAATACTCAACATTGCACGAGGACAGAGGTAGAAAAATGGGGAGGGAAAGAAACATAGAAACGTTATTTTTTAAAAAATTTGAAAATTAGGACGGTAGAAAACGTAAAAAAAATTATATATATATATATTTTAAATTGGATTAAATCTACTAAAATTAAGAAAAAAAATATAAAAAATCTTAAAATTATTATCTATATTAAATAATTTTAATCATTAATAATTTTTTAATAAAAAATTAATTAAATAATTTTAATATAAATTTTAATACCGAAATTTTTTCGGAAGGACAACGTTTCGGGACGGTTCCCCGTGCATCACTGCTGATACTTACTTTTTTGATTGATGAACAGTGCACATGCATTAATACTCAGCCGGTCAGCCCACTATCCAGTTGGATGTTTCCCGGGCTTTGAAATTTATATCGACTGCCTGTGCTGTCAGATATTTCCTACCTTACACATCCTTGCTTGTAAAAATCAAAATGATATAACTTCTCTGGATTCATTGCCCCAAATGTGTGCATGATTTATTTTTTTTAATTTAGGGGGAGTTTTTTTCCTCCAGCATTCAGTGTTCCAATGTGTGCCGGATTCATGTAACTTGTTCGAATGATATAAATTCATTGAAATTTCGCAATATAATATGATAAATCTACTTCAAATTTCATCAACTACTAACAAGAATCGATTGATGAGGGCAAACCGGTCCATGCGTTATTTCTCACCAACACAACTACTAAAGCAACCGCAACACCAATTAATGAAAAACCCCTTCCTTTAAATACTTTTGAAAAGTTCGCCCCGTGCAAGTTACCTTTCACGTTAATTCATCGAATGGGTCGTGTAATGATTAGCAGTAGTACTTTTGTAGTATTATACTACCACTACTGATATTAATAGTTTCCTATCCGCCCGCCTCTGGCTCCTCTTTTATATATATATATATGGAGGGGAAAGGCTTCAATTATTTTCTACAATATTTTAAGTTCAAATCACATTATTTTTGTATATATTTAAGGTGTAAAAGAATACGTATGTCATTTTAGATAAAATAAATATAGTAACCGACTATGAAAATGTCCAGTTACATTATTAATGGAAAGGCCTTTTCGGGTTTAAAAATATTTCAAAATCTGGGAAAACTTTGTAATTTAAAAGTTATTTTGAAAATGAGTGTAGTTAACAAGACCAACCGATTTTATACCAACTTCTAACACCCCCATAGTTCACTACTAAAAAATTTTATTTTATTAAAGAATTAGCAGAAGTAAAATAACAAACTGTGAATTCTGGGGATATTACCGCCATACTTAGTACCGGACCGGTTCACTCCTACCATTCCACTACCAAATGATAAGGCTAAAGAGGATTATTGTCAAACACGAGTCAATACTTAAAACAAGAATTTATAACAGAACTAGAAAGTTCATAATATGGAAATTAGAGTATGTGGAAAAGAGTTTATAACCTAGAGTACATAATTAAAATTCCTCAATAGGAATAAAGGTTACAGTACGATAAAAACCAAGTATGAGTAAACTAGTACAAAATAAAGGGACATAAAAAAGGTAAATCTGGCCACGACACTCTCGAATCCCAAGACCAAGTCCATGCTCAACACTCAGCCCTGCCCGATGCCTCGTAAGTATTGAAGGCATGAAAAATAGTAACACCGACTTGCACAAAGTCAGAGGGGCATTCTGCTCATGGGAATGAGCAGCACTCATAAAAGGGTGGTTAGTACGCTACGTACTAAGTAAGGTAACCATACAGCTAGGACCAAGCATATAAAAACAAGTAACACAAGTATGAGCACATAACAACACACAATCATTACAGATAAATAAAGGCCAAGTTATAGTCTAGAAGAACTGATTATTTATTCTCTGATAAATACTCATTTTACACCATACTCTTTATCGATCTATGCGAGTACGGGAACCTCATTATTATAGCCGGTGGATCGTAAACGTACAGGGCAGAACGCACCTAACCACTATTGTATGCCGGTGGATCGGTCTCCAAAACAAGATGCTCCTGGCCACTATTATTCGCCGATGGATCAGTTTGGCCCTGACTCTCATGATGTTCCACTGTAAGTACTTAGTTTTTTTTACGTGTCTTATCAAACTTAGGGTTTGGTTTATTGAGCTCGGGATCCCCCCACTATTATAGCCAGTGGATCGGTCACGTATAGGGTAGAACGCACCTGACCACTATTATATGCCGGTAGATCGGTCTCTAGGGCACCCCGGCACCTGGCCACTATTATGTCGGTGGATCGGTCTGGGCCTAGCTCAATAATCTTCCATTTTAAATGATTAGTGTTTTATTGTGTCTTATTCAACGGTTTCACCCTAGACATGTATGACCGACTCCATCTACACTTATCCTCCCAAGAGGGTCTGTCCCATATCTTGATACTTCTGCACCTCTTAACATGCCCCTAGCAACCTTCCTTTATTCCCCTTGCTCACACTGGAGGCCCAACTCCTAAGTGAGTGGGTCAAGGCCCACCACCCTACACATCCAAGTCCACTTACTACCTTACCCTAGGGTTTTCTCTAGAAACCTTAATGTGGGCCTATGTGGCTCACCCTTCTCTGCCTCCCACAACTAAGGTCGTTTAACACCCACACATCACATCTTTTATATTCAACCCTCATCATTTCACTCTTCTCCCCTGAATACACGTGTGACCACGAAACCCTAGGTGACTACACTAAATCCTAGTTGACCACACCAAACCCTACCATCCTTCTCTCCACCTGCCACCCCTCCATTTCTCACCTTCCACCCTTACTTCTCCTATGATATTCATACTCACCATACACATGACATTCCTCCACCCTCATCCCATACACCATTCACCCTCACTTATTTTTACTTTCATCACCATCTCAAATTAGGGTTTTCCTCCCAAACCCTAGCCAGGTCTCCTATACACCCTTATACTAACCCACGTACTATTTTTCACTCAAAGCCTCTAATCACCCAAACAACTCTTCACTTACCTTACTTACATCCCAATACAACTTTTCATATGTAAAATTTATCCCCATGCGGACTCCATGCACCCCATGTAAACCCTCAAAGTTTTCATGCAAAACCCTAGAATTCTCATGCAAACCCTAGATTCTCCCATGCCATGTTCACCCCCTCTTTTATTTTATTCATAAACTCCTTTTTTATTTCTTACTTTCCCATTTTTTTTTATCTTTCCACCCCATATTACCACATTAAATATCCTGGCATGCATGTCTTAAAGGTCCACATCACAATTCATAGCATATACATATTAAACACTTGCTATAAGAAAGCACATGAGCATACCTCAACTCCAAGTTGTGCTACACATAAAACAGTTATAATAATAAGCATAAGATACATAACATATCAAGATACATGGCATACAAGGCATATAAGGCATATAGCACACATAGGGCCTTAGCTACATCCTTACCTAAAACATCACTGGTCTTGGAGTACACTCCTACGCCTCCTTAGGGTTTTAACTAGTTTCACCTATAAGAGAAAAAAACTAAGGACTAGTTTCCTTCCTACCAAAAATACTGTTATTTCCTATTTTATTCTAAGATTAGGGTTACTATTATTAAGAGAAAATTTACAAGTGAAAATAGAGTTTTTATTCTCAAGTTAGCCTACTAGATTATTACTAGTCAAAATAGGTTTATATTAATATTTATAGCCATATTTACATTATTAAATCTAATAGCTTTACTTCTTCTAATAATAGTACTAACACTAGTTATAGCAAAAATAGTGATATTAATAACAATAGTAAGACTAATACTTATAGTAATAGAAACTCTAGTATTTTTAAGGTTAAGGCTAATAATAAGGAGAGAAGGGGAAAGTTTGAGTGTTTAGGTTAGGAGAGGGGGAATGAGAGTGGAAGTTGAGGTGGTGGTAGATGCCTAGGTGGAGAGGGTTGGAGTGGTGGTGGTGGTGCAGGCAAAGACGGCCGCGCAAGCGGCGGTGCTATGGGGCCGAGGGTGGTGAAGAGGGAGGAAGGGAGGAGGAGAGGGAGGAAGGGGAAAAGGAGGATAGGGAAAGCTAGGGGAAGGTCTGCAGGTAATTTTGGAGGGTATAAGGGGTGGTCGTTGCGGCGGGTGTGGCGATGGACGGCAGCGCAAGGGTGGTGGTGGCTGGGGTGTGGCTGATCGGGAAGGGGACTTTGCACGGCCAAGGTGGCTCATGCAGGGCAAATAGAAGGTGGTGGAGGGTGTTTTTTGGTGGATGGCAATGCAAGGAGTGTTTTGGTGGGTGGATCGGGCGGCGACGCTGAACGATAGTAGAGCAGTGGGTGGCGATAGAGAAGGGAGAGTTTTTGGGTTGGGAGAAAAAGCTTGAATGAGGGGTGGATGAGGAGTATTTATTGGCTAAGGATGAGGGGGAAGAGGAAGGATTAGTGGCAGGCAGGTATGTCGCCGGCCGGCGGCCTAATGGTTGGAGAAGGCCTGCAAAATTTACAGGTCAAGCTGCTCGAGAAGGAAAAAAGGAGAGGAGAGAGAGCCATACGTGAGGGGAGAGAAAGGTTGTGATTGGGTGGAGGAGAGAGAGGGAGTGTCAGGGAAGAGGGTAGGGGTGGCAGACTGGTGTGTGGCCACGCAGAGGCTGCGTGCCTACCCTTGGAAGTGGGAAGGTCGGGCACAGGGAGAGAGAGGGAGTCGGGGAGAAGGGAAAGAAGAAGGGGGTGTGCGGCGGACCGACGGTCCAGGAAAAAGAAGAAAGGGAGGGGAACCAGACCGGATGGGGGAAAAGGGGGTGCGGCGCGAGCCTGGGCCGCGTAGGAGGAAGGGATGGGGGATTTGGCAACAGGGATGGGTTGCCCCAGGTTGGGAGAGGGAAGGAAAAAAAAAAGAAAAGAAGAAAGAAGGGAAAAAGGAGAAAATAAAAGGAAAGAAAGAAAAGAGGGGGAAAAGGAAAAAGGGAAAAAGAAAAATAGGTGGGTTGGGGTATTTAAAATATTTTGGTATTTTGGGATACTTAAAAATAATAATATTTTAATAAAATAATAATTAAATTCTGTTTTTGAGTTGATTTAGGATTTTTGAAAGATTTGTCCTAAATTCCATTTTATTTAGCAAAACACCCTAACTTTCTCCAATTAAATTATTTATAAATTTCCTATTGATTTTACCCTAATTACTCCCTCTTATTTTAATAAAATAATTAATTTAATTAATTTTCCTAATAAATTCTTAATTTGTCAACATTTTCTAAATTAGGGTTTTGGGGTATTTCACCTTGACTCTGTGTAAGTTACACATCAATCAACCCACAAAAAATTGAAGCATTCTTCAAAGAATGATTTAGCCAATCAATCTTCAACAAGCCTACATGGGCTCATGGTTTTAGTTTCAAAGATGGAGTTTTTGGAAGAGTTAATCAAGTATTCTATTAAGCCTTCGATGATAGAGAATAGGAATATTAGGAAGAATGGAAGAAGAAGCTTGTGAAGTTGACCTCGAGATGAATCAAGCTCAATTGTTGCATATAAGTTTAACAACCAAAGAAAAAAGATGGTTGAGGCATCCTTAGTGGGGCTACTTAATTGTTAAGCCCCCGAGTCGCTCTATCCACCATAAAATTTAGGATTTATGGGGTATGGAAGGGACCTATTAATTGGTTGATTTAGGTCATATCTTCTTCCTTGTCAAATTCTAGAAGAGATTTGGTCTGGAGTCTATCTTTAGTGGAGGACCATATGTTATTAACCAACAATATCTCACAATTTGGAAGTGGTCCCTAGACTTTCAAGCCTCAATGAAATCAATCTCATCTACCCTCTCTTGGGTTCATGTCCCTGAATTTCCCATTAAATAATATAGGGATGGAAAAAATTAAGGCAGATGGGGAATCTTATAGGTAAGTTTATCAAGATTGACAATAAAATTGATAAGTCCTAGGGGAAATTTGTCCATATAGCAATGGAAATTGATTTGTCTAAGCCAATACTCCCTAAATTTTATTTGGTGACAACACTCTATAATATAGAGTATGAAGGGATCCAAATGATATGTTACCACTGTTGAAGGTTGGGCATTTGCATCAAAATTGTCTATCCTCACTTAAAGTTATGGAACACTAGAAAATTGCTGCAAACACCCCAACTACTATGATCAAGGATATTGGTGATGTTGGTGATAAGCATGCATCCGATTCACCTTTAGACCGTGTATGATGGTGCAAGATCGAGGATGATGTCAATCTCACCACAATACCATATCAAACTAGAGAAAACATTCCTGGGTCAACCTTAGGTAGCAAGTTAATTCTATGACTGTAAAAAATAGAGCCAAATCCTCCTCCTATTTGCAGTCATAAATAAATAAGTGGAAATTTTCCCTAATTTTGAGGATCCCACCATAAATATCATTGAATAAGATTATGGTGTGATTAATAGCCTGACTTTGGACTCCTCTTCCACAAAGTCTAAAAATTTGGGCTAGGAAATAATGGTTGATATGCCTAAAACATTTATTACTGAGTCTATGGTACCTATTTTGGAAAGGCCTACTTCTACCAAATCTATTTTGATGGGCCATGAAAATAGAGCATCACTTGTGCCAACAAAAAAGAACAGGGATCCCTATTCCTCATATGATTGCCTTCCCTTAGCCCTAATCTCTAACAATTCTACATCTTAGATCAAAATTACCTCTCTTTAGTGTCAAGGAAAAATTAAAAACTCCTCTCTTAGTAATACCTAACAAATGATAGGGTGAGATTCATCTTCAATGACTTTACAAAGAACTATTTCCTCTAAGAATATTCATGATTGGGGTTCTAATCCCCCACAATAGCCTTAACTACCTTTGTCCTCTATTTTTTTCTTTTTTCATGAATACATATTATAATTTCCTCTTCTGGAATGTAAAAGGTACAGGTAATGTGAACTTTTGCATGCACTTGCTGGATATTATTTGTTAGTTTCATATGTTTCTCCTAGTTCTTGTTGTAACTAAGTTTAGTGGACACAAGGTTAAGGAAGTAGTTCGAAAGCTAAATTTCACTAGGAATTTTTGTTTTGATACCCAAGGTTTTTCCAGTGGTATCTAGTTCCTTTGGAAAGAATATTATATATCTATTGATGTCTTAAGCACTTCTGCTCAGCTGTATCATTCTAATTTTTGTCTTTGAGATGGACTTTTGATCTTGTTTATTGGTGTATATGCCTCTCATATTCCTTCTCATAGGGATGAGTTTTGGGAGGATTTGATTTCAATCTTGAACTCTTTACGTGACATTGATTCTATTCCTTGGCCCGTGGGTGAGACTTCAATGATACTGCCTCCTTGGATGAATACATAGGAGGCAACGCTCATAAAATTATAAGATATAGACTTTTTACAGACCATTTAGATATTTGTGATCTGGATGACATTTTACTTGGCATAGAAAATCCCATGGATGCAAAGTGAGTTCGTGCATTGATAGAGTGGTAGCTATGAAGACCTAAAGACTTATGCTTATGGATACCCATGTCTAGCACCTAATGAGTACCTATTCTAATCATCATACGCTTTTATTGTCTATTAGTCCTCACCAACACTTTTAAACCCTTAGCCACCCTTTCAAATTTGAATCATCCTAGCTCTTAGATTCGATACTTGAAGACGTTGTGAAGAATAGTTAGCATCATGACTCAGATTTATCCTTTACCTTAGCTACTTATTCTTCCAAGTTGAGTGCTTGGAGCAAGGAGGTCTTTGATGACATTATTCGAAGGAGAATATATTGTGAGCAAGGATTCTTAGCATCCAAAAAGTTCTAGTTGAGAAGTTTTCTTGAAGGCTAGTCAAGTTAGAATCATATTTGATGGGTGAGTATAATGATACTCTTTTACAAGAACAAGCTCTTTGGTTCCAAAGAGATAAATCAAATGTGGCAACTTTACAAGATTTTAACACAATATTCTTTCATTTATCTACCACCACGAGTAAAAAGAGAGCCCATATTATATGCCATAAAGATAATAATGGCTCTTAAATTACTAACAAGTAGCAACTTATGACTATAGCAATTGAATATTATCATTCTCTTTTCTCGGCTAAATAAACTCATTGCCATGTGATTCCTCGACTTGTAGGTTTTCCTTCACTTACCAAGGATGAAAAAACTTTGATTTCTAGACCGGTGTCTCTCTCAAATGTTAAAGAATCTACCTTCTCCATGGCTCCTTTTAAGAGTCCAAGCCTCAATGGTTTTAGTCTACTTTTCTTTCAAAAGTGTTGTCACATTATCAGAAATGAAATATTTTGCGTGGTTTGGGACTCCTTTAACTCAAGCTATTTTCCTAGCTCACTTAATGAGACTCTCCCTTATACATAAGGTAGGACACCCTACTTCAATTAAGCATTTTTGATTGATAGGTTTGTGCAATGTTGCCTCCAAGGTGATCAAAAACTTTCATACCATGTGTATGAAACTTATTTTGATACTCATCATTAGCCTTTACCAAAGCATATTTCTCCCTGGAAGGCAATCAAAAGATACTATAGCGATTATCCATGAGATATTACATACAATAAAGAGGAAGAAGAGGAAACTTTGTTAAATAGCAGCTAAAGTGGATTTAAAGAAAGCTTATGATCATCTTTCATGAAACTTCGTTAAAGTCACTCTTCGTTTAATAGAATTTCATTTATCTATCATCTAGCTTCTTATGCATTGTGTTTGCACACTAGAAATTTGAGTTATTTGGAATGGAGAATTATCGAGAGCTTTTAAGCCATCGCGAGGCATTCGTCACGGTGAAACTATTTCCCTATATATCATTGTCATTTGTTTAGATCAAATCTCTCATCTTGTCAAACATGTTATCAATTGTGATGTTTGGAGAGACATTTAGGTGTGTAAAATGAAGTCCAAATATCACACCTTTTTTCCACAGATGAACTCCTCTTCTTTGGTATGGTTAGTTCTAATCAAGTAAAGATTATGATGGACTACCTACATCTTTTTGAAGCCTCTTCAGATCAAAAAATGACTACGAGGAAATCTTATATAATTTTTTCTCCTATGGTGGTTAGTTGTCTACGAAGAGAGATTTGCACCTTGACTGATATTTAGGAAATTATTACTCTCCATAAATATTTGGGCTTTTATAATAATGTAGATAGGAAGATGAAGACTATCTTTGCTTCTGTTTAGAAAGAGTTAAGAAATGATTGTGTTTCTTGGTCACTGCACACCTTTTCCCTTACAGATTGGCGAACTCTAATTAAATCACTTATTTCAGCGATCCCTCTCCATATCATGCATACTACTAAGTTGCCTAAAGGAGTTAATGAAAGTATCGATCGCCATGCCAGGAGTTTCATTTGTGGTGGCTTTCAGAATTACAAATACATTTATCTTGTAAGTTTGGGAGCAAATTTGTTGAAGTAAAGATAAAGGGGGCTTTGGGTTATGTTTTACAAACACCATGAATTCGGCGTTCCTTATGAAACTTTCTTGGGAGATGATGAACACAGGCGATGCCCTATGGATTTAGGTTCTTCGTGATAAATATATTCGTAGTAATTCTTTATGGGGTTATAATCACCCCACGGGTTACTCTTCCTTGTGGAGGGACATCTCAAGGATTATGACTATTCTCTATAAAGGTATCAAGTGGATCGTTCAGATGACCTATGAAGTTCTCTTTTAGTTAGATTGGTGGGTAGGAGACACACATCTAATTGAGTACATCACCACTGTTTTTGGATGAGGATACTAGGCATTAATATATCATCGATTATTTTGACCTAGTTTATGGTTGGAAATAGACTCACTTCATACACATGTTACCTACACAAACCTTAGCCAACATAGTGAGAACCTTTATGTATCTCTACATCACCGTTGATGACTCCTTTGTGTGGGGTTAGTCATAAGATAACCTTGTTTATAAAATTAGCTTACTATTTTCTAGCCCTAGATGATACCCCTTCGTCCTTGAATTGGAAAAGACAATGAAGATTAAAGTTTGTGAGATGATTAAAACTTTCATTTGGCTAGTTGGTCATAATGGATTCCTTACCAAGGAGAATCCTTGGTGTTCATATATTTCAACAAGCAATGTTTGCCCGATTTTTCATCAATCTTGTGAGAGTATCATACAAGCTCTCAGAAATTGCGCCCATAGCAAGATTGTTTGGCATCCATTACATGTTCCCTAAATTAATTCAACCCTTCTTTTCTCTTTCACAAGATGAAAGGATTAGGGATAATATTAGGCACACGTAAACTACCATCGATAACTCTTTTAGCTGGGCTTTGATTTTTATGTGTGACTACTGGTATCTTTGGACTTGGAGAAACCATATCGTCTTTGAAAATGATTATGAGAATATTGGATGCAGAACCCAGTTGTTATGAGATTTTGTTCTTGATGAAGTAAGGGCATGGAATAGGCTCCAAGAAATTCATATATCATCTTTGTAAATGATTATGAGATCATTGGATGCAGAACTTAATGATTCATATATTTTGTTTTTGATGAACTAGGGGCATAGAATAGGCTCCAAGAACTTCAACAACCTTTATTGCAAAGGAATTCCCAGCTTTGTCATGGTTGCCTCCCCTTTATGGTGTGATTAAAATCAATGTTAATGGTAGTGTTATCTCCAACCCAGGTATTATTTCTTCAGGTAGGGCTGCTCATGATTTTACTGGAAATTAGATTTTTTGTTTTGCAACCAACTTGGGCATGGGTAGTATTTTGATCGCGGAATTAAGGGGAATTTTTTATGGCATGCTTGAAGCTCACAAAAGAGAGTTTAGACATATTGTTGCGTGTTCAGACTCCTGCATTGTAGTGAAGTTACTCCAGGACACTTCTTACTTTCATCATCCTTGAGGCTCGTTGCTAGAAGCTTGTATGGACCTTATGTTAGAGTTTATTTATGCTCAGGCCATCCATAATTACCGTGAAGAAAATTAAGTTGAAGACACATTGGCTCACTTGGGTCACATTTTTTATTACAATGTCCGCTACTTTGAGAGTCTTCCTATGTCAGTGAGTGATAAGTTGATTTATAATATTATTAGTGGAAATAGTTGGAGATACTAGTCCATGACTAGATAGTTTCTGATAGTTTGGTTTTCTATCCCTCCCTGTTATCTGAAGGAAAAAAAATGTAGCATTTAATCTGTATGACTTTCGATAATATGAATTATATTTTGAAGAAAATTTTGGAGAGAAAAAAAGACCTATATATTGTAGAACAAAGAAAATAATGTTTTTTTTATTAAAAACAACTTTGCTTGTTAATTAATTTTATACTAGGTTATATATACAAGCTAGTTTTTAAAAAAAATATATTTTAAATATAATACAGTAAAAAAAAATTAGGTGAATTTGGCTCACCATGAATTATTTCATATAAAAAAATAGAAGAACGTGACAATGAATTTACGGTGCGACGTTCGGACTTAACTAAGAATTTATTGCTTGTAACTATCTTTTAAGCTCATTGTATCAAACGTAAATTAATGAAATCGATTGAGGAGTTTATTTATTAGCCAGCTATCGTGTTTGACAACCACCTGGAATTGGGGTCGTCTTTTTCAATGCCGAGGGACTCTCAGCGAGGTTGCCCATAAAAACCATAGTGCACTGGAAGCAGAAGAACAAAGGTACTCAAGGGGTGATGGTCAAACTTGATTTCCATAAAGCCTACGACACAGTGAGATGGGATTTCATTGACTTGATCTTGGAGCTTATGGGTTTTGGGAATATCTGGAGAGGATGGATCAGTGAGTGTCTTTCAACAGCTAGTATTTCTATTCTGGTCAACGGGACACCGACTACCCCGTTTCGGATGAGGAGAGGATTGAGGCAAGGGGACCCGCTATCCCCTTTCCTGTTTGTCCTGGCTACAGAGGGTTTCAATCAGCTGGTGCAAAGGGGCCTGAGAGCAGGAGTGATCCGGGGTTTAAAAGTGGGACATGACCAGCGGGAGGTGTCTCATCTTCAATATGCTGATGATACGATGGTGTTCTGCGAAGCATCAAGAGAAAATGTGTTGAATTGGAGGAGGGTGCTTGACTGTTTCTCCATATTATCAGGGCTTAGGATCAACTCCTCCAAGACGGAAGTGATAGGGCTGGGCACAAATATGAATCAGACAAAAGAGATGGCCGAGGTTTTTCAATGTCAGGTGGGACATTTGCCTTGTACCTACCTTGGACTGCCTCTAGGAGCAAACCCTAGAAGAATAGAGACGTGGAAACCAGTGATTACGAAAATTCAAAAGCGTCTACAAAGCTGGAAGATAAGGACACTATCTAGAGCAGGAAGATTGGTTCTGATCAAGAGCGTTCTGAATAGCCTGCCAATGTACTACATGAGCATGTTCACCATCCCAAAAGGGGTGATAAAGGAGATAATCCGCATTCAGAGAAACTTTTTCTGGGCAGGGAGTGGAGAGAGGAAGAATCTGCCTTTAGTCCGATGGAGTACGATCCAGAAACCACGAAGTATGGACGGATTGGGGGTAGGTGACCTGTCCGTAAAGAATAACGCTCTACTCTTCAAATGGTGGTGGCGCTTCTTTACCAGCGAGGGAGCCTTGTGGAAACAGGTCATCGAGGCGGTGTACCCGAAGACTCAAAAGGGGATCCTAGAAATCCCAAGGAGCGACAGAGGCAAGTCTACATGGGGTGATATTGTCAAAAGAGGCCGTGATAGCAAGCTTCTGGTGGAAGGCATAACGATAAGGTTAGGGGACGGGGAAACGATCAGGTTCTGGCATGACAACTGGGTGAGTGACGGCAACTTGCGCGATAGATTTCCAAGATTATTCTCAATTTTCGGTCAGCCGAACGAAAAAGTGGCTAACATGGGGGTTTGGGACGGAGCGTGCTGGAACTGGAGTATTGTGTGGAGGAGAAGACTGTTTGTATGGGAAGAGGAACAAGAACAACAGATGATGACCTTGATCAATCAGACCTTACCAAGCAAACAGGGGAGGGACGGCATTCTCTGGAATTATGACAACAGTGGGGGGTACACAGTCAAATCCTTTTGTGAAGCACATTTCAGAGAAGAGGTAGGGGATGAAGAAACAGGGACAAAGTATAGAAAAGTCTGGTTTGGATTAACACCGCCAAGGATTGAACTGTTGACCTGGTTCGTGATCCAGCAAAAACTTAACACAAAGGAGCTGCTTGCAAGGTTACATCTTATCAGGATTAGTGAGGCCCTGTGCCCCTTCTGTAGGACGGACACGAAGACGACCTCGCACTTATTTCTGCACTGCAGACTCACGGGGCGGCTTTGGTATGACATTTGCGACTGGATGGGGATCAATTGGGTCATGCCGGAGAGCACGTACCAGGCCTTTTCAGCTTGGATAGGAGTGGGGTGGAAAGGCAGGAAAGGTAAAATCTGGATCGCAGCTTTTTTCGTAGTGGTTGGAACCATCTGGGAATTTTGAAATAAAGCAGTGTTCGAAAATGCCAATATTTGTATGAACTGGATTTTGATGTTGATCAAGACTAGGGTGGCATTATGGCTAAAGGACGGGCAGCACATCGGTGAATATAGGGTTGATGATATAATACATCAGTTACATTGCTACAACTGAGCGGTGTGGCCCTAGATGTTGGGTTACTTTTGTTTTCTGTTGATTGGTGGTCTCATTTTTCTTTGGGGGTCTCTTTTATGTGGGTGGGTTCCGGACTGACGGGTCCTTGTTTTCCAATTTTGTCTGGATGCCAGTTTGATCAATAAACCATCAAAAAAAAATGGAGATAGAATGAAAGTGTAAAATGTCGTCGATAAATTAAAAAAAAAAAAAGCCGAACACCTAAAGATCAGTTTTCACACAATAGATAGCATGATGTTGGAAAATAAAACATAAAAAAAAAAAATTAACGATGATATCATAGAAATTAATAGCGATTACGACTACATTCCTAGTTTCCTAACCTATCGTTTGTGGTGGTGGTGGTGGCGGGGGGTGGGGGGAATTAATGCAAGTTTTTTTGCTGTCCTTGGCTGGCCACATCCCACATGGGATCGAGCCTAACCTGCCTACCCTCCCATATTTCCTTAACACCATCACCATCACCGTCTGTCCTCGGAAGCCTTAAAGTTTTCCCATAGGGCGGCGGGCGCTCTGCGGCACTATCAGATTTTGATCCCTTAACTAAATGCTAACCGATTTCAAGGCTTTCTTCATCAATGCGACCATACTGTAATTATTATTTCCTATGAAATTATTTGTCGTCCTTCGCATGAAAGTACTCCGCAACCGCATTCTCTTGCTTGATTTGACAATTTCATCGGCCGTTCTGTTTTCTTCTGTCCACACCTCTAACGGTTTTACACGCTGGGACGACGTACATTCGATCGGAAGGAAGGGACAAAGCACGATTACATATTCTTTTAATGTGCCCGCATACGATTCCTAAAATAAATCTATGGATACACACGCACGTTTTTTTTACCTCTCTGATTCCGTATACGAGTGTAAGAAAACCGAGGAAGCTTATGGGCCATAAGTAACATATATCTCTATCGTTGTAATAAAGGCCGATTGGGATTCACATATACTATGAAAGATGTTATTTGTGCGTAAATATGGCAGGGATTATGGTTATTTCAAATGGAACACGAGGGCGTCCTTTCTTGTACGGCCGTGTTGGGACGAGGACGATACGAAGACCGTAGCTATAAAATAAATTTTTAAACAAAAGATGCGTCGTTTGTATCCAACAGCATGGCCCCTTCTCATGGCGTAGGACACTAACGATACCTATAATGTCATCAACGAGGTGCAAGGAGAAATAACCAAGGAGGAGTGCGACCTCAATCGATTTTCCGTCTCAAAACCATTTGGCAATGGGAGAAGTAGTTCGCCAAGACAATTTCACTTGACTTCTAACATCTAACATTCGGCGTGGAATAACATAGCTAACTCACACATGCAACTTAACAATCTTTCACTCATTTGCAAGCCCATGAAATTCCCCTTGAACTCAAACTAGCAACCCGAATTTACAAACCACTAAATTTTATCCAAAAGTTTAAAGCACCAAATCCTTTAGAACATTCCTAGGATGGAATTGTGGTGTTAATCAAATCTAGAATAGGATATCACCATGCGAAAAATGGCCCGATCATGAACCTTCGACTCAGATACCACTTGTAAGGTGAGATAACCAAAGAAGAGCATAAGTGTGTGAGATAGGCCCGAGTGGGGTTCCATTCTAAAAGCACTTGGCAATGAGAAGAATAAACCATCGAGTCTGTACGTTAGATAAATCCACTTCAAGCTTTCAATGTGGGACAACACAATTCACACACACAACTTAACACCCAACTTGTTCAACTATGCTCACAAAAGCTTAGATTGAATAGTAGTCAAACTTGGTCAATGATGAAGAGTTAAAAAAAAAACTCTAAATTATAAAGCAAGGAAGTATTTTCCATAGGCCCACCTTGAGTTCAACAACATGTCATGTTGTATATATGCAATATGCAATGTAAGAAACATCAATTTCAATCCTTTCCATTTACATATACCCAACTAAATCTACTTGAATTATCTTCTCCTCATACGTATGAATGCATAAATTTGGTGACTCCTAAGTATTTAACTCCATCGAGGATTTCATAACACATATTAAATATATATGTCTTGTTGAAGCAACTAAACAAGATAGATACGACCAAGGAAATTGATGCTTAAATATATTAAATGCAATCATATAGGTATTAGGTTGTGGCAGAATTTAAGCCCATATGTCAGAGGCTAAGAATGACCTAAAATAGAGAACAACAAAAAGAAAGATTTTTGGAGACCAACACGAGTGAGGAGTGTCCAGGAACACAACCATGTCGATGAGCAGTAAAGATGGAGTGATAATGGAAGATAGAGGATCAGCACAAGGTGGTCGTGGTGGTTGACATGGCCATGGTGATTAACATAGGGGGTGTCGATCAAGGTTGTTAGAATGGATATTTTATTTAAGATTGATTTGGAGATTAGGCTCAAATCGTAGAAACTGATCATATGATCGTAAGACCCTATAAAAATAATAAAATATGAAACTTATATATTTATATGTTTTAAAATAATATATTTTAAGTTATAAGAAGAAAAGAATAACACTGTTAAGCTCTAATATAACTACTAATTGAATTGTAGCAACTTATAAGTATAATAAATTGTTGAAGTCATTGTACATATTAAGAACTATATTAATCCAATAAAATCATAAATAAATTATCAAATGAAGGGTGAAAATAGAATTAGATTATAGGTAGATGTAATATACAACTCATTGTGTTCATAATATACAATATTATTAGCCTTAATGAAAGTGAATGATAATGAGGACAACAATGACAAGACATTATTTTATAACATTTAAGATAATAAGGCTCCAAAAAAATATGTTGGCTTTTGAAAATTTAATGAATCAAGATAAAAATAAGTTAAGAAAATGATTTTTTGCTATATGTCCACACATTAAGTTACTATATAAACTATGTGTAAAGTAAAAAATAAAGCTTGTTTGTATTATGAAAGAGAAAGTTGATTCTCTACTTTAGGTCAAATAACATAAATAAAAATTAAACGAGTTATGAAAATAATTACATGATTTATAAACAATATGGAAAAATAATTAATTAGTTGGTCTTAAAGTATAATCCTTTATTTAAATTATTTGGCTAGAAATAACATAACCAATAAGTTATGATAGACTTGCATAGTTTAAGAGAGTGTATTAGTTAAATATTCTCATTGACACAGAGTTGATAATCGTGTATTTAGAGTTAGGTCAAATAACATAAATAAAAATTAAACGAGTTATGAAAATAATTACATGATTTCTAAAACAATATGGAAAAATAATTAATTAGTTGGTCTTAAAGTATAATCCTTTATTTAAATCATTTGGCTAGAGATAACATAACCAATAAATTATGATAGACTTGCATAGTTTAAGAGAGTGTATTAGTTCAATATTCTCATTGACACAGAGTTGATAATTGAAAAGGTTAAGTAATTGGTTAATTGAACATTATAAAATGATTAGTGGTGTAACCGGTCTTCTTGATAGTTTGTTATTTATTAATTATTAAACCTTTCTTGTGTTCTAATTGCTTATATCTTGAATTTTATAGTTTTTTAGTTAGAATCATTAGTTTAGAATAATATTTACTCTGTTAATATAATTTCATAGCCTAGGTTTGATTAGAGTTTTTGAGTTATTTATTAGTATCTATTGGACAATAATCTAGTACTCGTAATGTTTCCCATTACTTGCGATTGGTATACTTACTAATAGATATATTTGGCCAATATCACTCATCTACTTTCAAGAAAAGGATGGTGCCATCTGTAAAGAGTTGATCAGAAAAAGGATATTTTATATTTTGTAATTGGCATTTAATCCTAGGTGCCATCTTCCACTTTCTTAGAGATGGATGTTAAGAGAACTTCCATGTACATAATGAAAATATACTGAGAAAGGAGGTCCCATTATCTTATGTCTCTACTTAGCTTGAAATGTTGAGTTCACAATCCATTTACGAGAACTTAGAAAGATGACGAGGAGATGAAAAATATAGTTAACTCTATTGGGCTAAGTTGGAAGCTAAGCCAAACAAGATTCTATCTTATAAAGGACCAAGTCAATAAATCAAAAGGTTTTGCAAAGTCGACTTTCATCACTATTGATCCCACTTTCCCAAATTTGTAGTGATTTAAAGGCCCCTTGGAGTGGGTTAATAAGTCATTTTAGAATAGGGAATATTCTGTTAACAAGCACTTTTGGTGATCATTTTAGTGATAGTATACAAAAGAATAACAAGTTTAAAAAGTTGATCATGTTAATAGGTACTTTATTTTTCTATTTCGTAGGATCATATAATTTTTTTTTTGTTCATATAGAAAAGATATTTATATATAAGTGATTGTCTTCCTTTGGCAACCTAGACCCCAAACATCTTTACAAATTAATGTTAATACAAAAGATGGACATGAATCAAGAAACATAAGTCCTTAGCCCATGTTATTGCCAAAACTTGCCAACTTGTGTGCAACTCAAATGCCCTGACAATAAATATGCATTATGTTGCCTCATAGAATTCCTTTAAAAGTGTCATGTAGTCGAGAATCATACCACTGCATAGGTGAGAAGTGAAATTAGAAATAAGCATAAGGATAGATAAAGAATAACAATCAATGTCTAAATGCTTGACCCCAAAAGACCTAGCTATCATGAGACCATCACTTAATGCCCTAAGCTCTGCTTTAAGGCTATTAATTGGTACTTTGCTTCTGGAAATCGCCACCACCCAAGCCTCCTCGGATTTGCTAATCACTACACCACTACCAATCCTCCCATCTTCCATCAAAGACTAAGTTGAGTTTAAGGTAGTTATATTCCAATTGTTCCTGTTTTCTTTTACAATAAATATTCTCTTTTCAAATCCCACACACACAAAGAGAGATTATTAACTCAGATATTATTTATATTTATCGAATCAAATATTTACTTTATTTATTTATTATTAATCAAATCAGTTATTTAATTTAGAAAAAAAAAATTGAATCAACTATTTAATCTATCAAATCAATTTAATTATCAAATTAATTTATGAGATATCAAATATTGTGAACTGAATATTAATTCTTACTTATTTAAATCATATATCTTATGCTCAATGTCGCATTGGGCCTCTTTGTTACAATAGGCATTATGTTTAACGTTGCCCGTAAATGGTCACAAGCCCAGACATACCCAGCAATCATAGCTGGCTGATTGTACTGGATACTAATTCTTCCTCATTTATATCGTTGTAATTTTGTTTTTAGCCCATTCGGCCACTTCGTAACAATGGGCCTCACGGTTATATTACTTATATTGCTTCATAGGACTAGACACCCTGGGCAAAGCCGATATGCCCCTTAGCCCATTCCGATGGAGGCCTACAAATCCTGTGCGACCCGCTTCGCTGTTGGTTTGTCGCCCCCTTGGTGACTATTTACTGACTGAAGTGTTACAGATTTGCCTACGATGGAGTGGTGTTCGTCAAACTGACAATAATTTTCTTTCAGCTTTCTCGGGAAACAGTTCTGAATAATGACGTTAGGAAGCAAAGATGGAAGTAAAGTACGTCGCAACTCGCAAGTATTACTGCCTACTGCCTAGAGTTGCATGAAAAGAACGTACAAAAAGCGTAACAATTCATTTTTTATCAAATTATTATTTAAATTTCAAATCCGAATCCAAATATAAAAATCAAGTTAATATTTCGATCATGTTTTACAAATGATCATATTTCAACCCAATTTCAACATTGTTTCAGTTCGATGTTAAAACTAATCCAATTTTAACCTCATTTTATCCGAATCAAACACGAGCAGCTGAATGTCAGTTCTTTCACATAGGTATAATTTGTAAGGCAATTTTTTTTAAATGATCTAAACTTCACCCTGTTTTAAAGGCCTGAAATTACGGGTTGATCTGATTTTTGCACAACCCTAAAAAAACTAAAACCAATTAATATCAAACAAAAGTCATGAAGATATAACTCCATCCGAAAGGATGATTTAACGGTCAACCAAAATAAAACCTGTTATGCAAATAAAATTATTGTAAAAGATTTAAAAGATGCCCAGAAAAAAATAGAGAAAAAAAAGTATCCTTTCGGATGAATTATAGGCCTCAGAATTGCAGAATAGACAGCAAGGCTTAAATTAAAAAGCCATTCAGTCCCGAAAGATGGTGTTCTTTTAATCTGATCTCCTCATTGGCCAAACTCTAAGAAACAGCTACTATGAGCAATCAAAAACGAAACAATAAAAAAAATATTTATAGAGTGATAAATAACCAAATAACAATATTATTTGAATGTGTGCCTCACTGCTTATGCAAACTGGTAATGGATACGACGCCGCTCCACGAGGCGATGGAATATGAGAACGCCATCTGAGATGGAAATTCAAACTTCTCCTCCTTCGAACAGAAGGAAAAGGACCTCGGCATCAATCAGCTCGCTTTGCGACGTTTGACTTCTGGGATATAAAAACACGGAAAGAGTTTGCCCTAATAGTAAGAAATCCCCGTCACATGATACATGGTATCAGATACCAAATTTGAGGGGGAAAACAAGTCATATTTCATAATTCAAAAAAATATTAGCAAGACAAATCAATCGGAAAATCTTCAATACAGAAACCGGTTGATGAAAGGAAAAAAGAAACATAAAAGAAAAAAAATTGAAGGAGGCGATTGGAAGATCGATTCGACCAGATATTAAGAAACTGAAGAAGCAGATCGGAAGGAAGATTGGACCTGCTAATTCAATAGCAGATTGCAGATGAATTAAACTCATCGCATCAACACGAGTGAGTAAGCAATGTAACCCCAAACATTGTAATCCAAGAGCGTCAAACAAACTACGGAGGAAGATGAGGTGGAGGTTTCGTATATATACAAAGAGATAAGACAAGACAAACGGAGCCAAATTCAAACGCCGCGGCCGATCGAGCTGACAGAGATTAGGGCTTCCAGTGCCGCCGCGGCCGCTTGAGATGATAGAGAACAGGTTTACGGTGAGTGAATTGCTATATAACCATTTGGGCCCCAAAAAGGAGTTACTGTGACAAGACTCAAAGATTAATCTACAGGGCCTTAAACGGAATCAAGGATCCGATAATCACCTTTAGCGTGATTGGTCTTTATTTCTTTCTTTCGTTTTGAAGTTGAGAAAAGACGGGATTCTTCTCGCCTTAAGAGGCTCCCTTTAGTTTGGAAAAAATGATATGCAAAAGAAAATGACAAGAAAAAAAATTAAGGAAATAAAATAATATATGTATATATATATAAAATAAATTTTAGAAAGCATTTTTTGTGTTTGAATTTTATTTTAAAAAATATTTTGAAAAAAGTTGAGCAATGGCCACGGCGTCAACTTCAGCGTTGTTATTATTTGAATGCTCTTATATATTTAATAAAGAATTTAAAATTTTAAAACATTATATTAGTACATAAAAAAGTTATGAATTTTCAAACAATCACAAAATATTTATAAACTCAATATTAATATTAATTTTTTTCAAAAAAAAGTAAAAAAATATTACATAAAAAATTATAATTAATTACCAAAAATTAAAAATATCTTGTATTCATTTTCATTTCAAACATGTCACAACAAACTAGAGAAAAAAAATAACTATATAATTAATTTTTATACATATATATTAAAAGTAATAATATACATTAATTGTTTAATTGATTATTTAAGTGGAATACAACTAAAAAGAAAAGGAATAAGAAATAGGAGAAATGAAGAAAAACATCTAATAATAATAAAAAAGGAAAAAACAAATTAATTACAAGAGGCATATAAAGACCAAAGGCTAGGTTGAGGTTCTCATAATTAGGGTTGTTCACAGACTAGTTATCTGGTATTTTGGATATCTAAAACTCCAAATATTTGAATACTAATATTTGTGATCCAATCTAAAACTTCAAATATTTAAAGTTCAGGATCAGATAACAAATAACCAGAAAATTATCTAGTAGTAATTTCAAATATAAAAAAATATTATAAAATAATATATTTATCCAATCTGATAAATAATATCTGATTTGATTCAAATACATTACAAACTAGTTTGCTAGACATTTAATAATACATAAAATTATCCAACTAAGTAATCCAACATGTGATTATTATTATTTTTTTTATAAAAAAATACAAAGCCATAGATGGCCACATAACCCATGTTGGTTGTTGATGGCTTCTCCTAACATAAAAAAGTTTAAAGATCCATGACAAACTTTGGGATTGAAAATTTGGCTGCTCCAACCACTACATTCAACATTTAGATGTAACTATATTAAAAATCATCCATGATAAATAATTAACAATAAAAAATCATTAAATTAACTTAGTAAGTGTAACACCCCCAAAATTCACTACTGAAAAATTTCGTATAATTAAAAGAAACTTTGCGGAAGCAATTAACAATCAGTGAACTTTGGGAATATTACCGCCACACTTAATACCAGACTGGTTCACTCATACCGTTCCAGTACCAAATACTTAGGCTAAAAGAGTAAAATATCATTTTACAAGAAACTTAAGCATTTAAAAATCAGAGAAGCGCAATAAACACTTTACAAGAGAAAGATTCAACAACGGTGGTTACAAAATAACAAATACATTGAATTTAAAAGAGACAAGTAAAACCCTAAAATTTCGGGACTGTACCTTACGCTCTTTTCCGAGAGCCCACTTGAATAGCACCTGAATACAACCTGCAAGGGGTACTGCCATTAAATAGGCAGGAGCCCCACAAAGGGAACCTTTCAGTACTACGGTACTAAGTAACCCTTTAAAAACGTACTTAAAATACAGGCACGCAATGTCACACATGAAATACTACTACATTCATATATAACCATAAATATAAACATGATATTCGGATCCATTTATTTGTACATCCAATAATTCAATCATACATTAATAGCGTATACGTAACATTCACTTTCATATATTTGTTTAACCAGTCAACTAATATCAATAGGCCATAATGAGTAATCGATATATTATGAGCCTTAAGGCCATTGGGCCATCATTAATTATCTCGATGATTAGTATTTTTCCATAACTTATTCACATCCAAATCAAATTTAATTGAGCTCGGGACCCCCACTATTCTGGCCGGTGGATCGGAACACACACACACACACACACACACATATATATATCATCCAGGGCAAAAACATCCTGGGCCACCATTATATCTGGTGGATCGATACTCATGAGCATTATCCAGGGCAAAACATCCTGGGCCACTATTATTTCCGATGGATCGGTACTCATCATATAAATCAACTGGTCCCGGCTCGTTAATCTTTTACTTTAACAATTAGTATTTTCCCTTTTTATTTACACAACAATTCTATTTATTTGCCTCGATAGGGAGATCAAGAAACCGGGACACAAAGGTACACCGATCGCAATGGTGTATAAAAGCAACTCAGTACTCTTCAACTAGTAACCTAGGGACGCAAAGGTACCCTGGTCGTACTGGTGCATAAAGCTAACTCAGTACCCTACCGACAAGGACACCTAATCCTTAAGTATGCATACCCCCTAACTAGGTCCGTAGAGCTAGATAGAGTAGATATAGGGTCTAGCTAGGACACAAAGGCACACCAGCAAATACCAAATAATCGTGGGCTAAACCACGTCTTTAGGGTATCGACCCCTAAAGAGCCACCATTCCCGATCTCGAGGTCTTTCACTTTAAGTATTAGTATCTTAATTAATGGTGATCACAAAAGCACAACAGTCAGATAATTATCCACTTTTAATTGTTCGGATATCATTAGACATTTCTTATTCAAATGGTTATCCAAGGTAACATGAATGAATCATTAAAGCCATCCTGAACTCATCTAATTCCGAATTAGAACTCGTTCTCATGATACTTACTAATCATCAAGTATTCTTACCTCGTTAATCAGCGTTATTAGAGTCATATTACGAATTCCACATTCACAACGATATATTAGGTACAAACTACTCAATTACCTCTCACTTATAAAATTATTAAGTCATCCCTTCCTTACTTGACAAATTACCATATTACCCTCCTTGTTACAAATTACCAAGTTACCCTTTATTCGATTTAGATTACCAAGTTATTACTCATACTTATTAGGTCATTAATCCCCTTTAATAATTATTACACTTAATATACTTTCCATTTAGTTGGTTAGATTACCACTTTACTCTTTTTCCTTTATTATAATTAATAAATTATCCTTGAGTTGGTCAAATTTCTAAATTACCCTTCCTCATTATCCTAATTATCAAATTACCCTTTATTTCGCTAATTACCAAATTACCGTCATCTATTATCAATTACCAACTACCCTACTTCGTTATTAAAATTATCAAATTACCCCTGGTTGGTTAAATTACCAAATTGCCCTTTTATATGATCATAATTACCAAACTACCCTTCACCTTCATCAAATTTACCAAATCACCCCTTGGTCATTTAGATTACCCAAATTGCCCATCGTAATTGTCATGATTACCAAACTACCCTATTCCATTATTAAAATTACCAAAATACCCTCTAGTCGGTTAAATTACCAAATTACCCCTCACATTTATCATATTTACCTATTTTACCCTTCTCCATTATTATAATTACCAATTTACTCCTTTCCAATTTCCACTTTTACCCCTTTTGATTTACGAAATTACCGTTTTACCCTTATACCTTCAAGTTTACTATTTTACCCCCTTAACTCCCAAAAATTACCACATCGCCCTTTTACTTATAAAATTTTCCATTTATCCTTAATTATAAAATTACTATCTTACCTCCTTTAATTTCCAAATTACCATTATGCCCGTTAATCACAAAATTACTATTTTACCCTTTAATTTTAAAATTACAACTTTACCATTTTATTCCAAAATTACCAAATTGCCATTTTATTACAAAATTAATAGATTACCAAATTGCCCCTTTTATTACAAAATTACCAAATCGTCCCTTTTATTACAAAATTACCATTTTACCCTCCTTTACTTCCAAAATGACCCATTTACCCCTTACTTCCAAAATTACCACTTATCCTTTTTCTAACAAATTTACCATTTTACCCTTGCCTCCAAAATTACCAACTTATCCTTTTAATCAAGAATCACCATTTTACTCTTAATACACCCTTATTATTAAATTATTATTAATACTACATAAAATATTAACTTTAATGCCTCATCCATGACTCTTATAATTAATATAATGCTTATTAGCACATATATATATATATATATATATATGTATGTATGTATGTATTAGGCCATACTCTTGTACAATATACATTAATAAAATCCCCTAATGCTCACAAAATATTAAACATGTATTAAATATCACAATAGCATATAACAACATGAATAATAATTAACATTTTCCTTAACCACCAAATTATTACCTTAAATATTATCCCCATACATATCAACAATCTATCATACTTCCTTTTCATCACACTACTACAAATACGGGAAATAATAACGGGACATTAATAACGGTAGTTCGAAAACCGTTGTCAAACGCGTGAAAATTAATCGGCGGGAAGTTTTGATAACGGTTCTAGTTAAAAACCGTTATTAAAAGGGCAACGTTAAAATTTGGACGGATGTTTTAATAACGGTTTTATATAAACCGTTATTAAAAGAGGATTTAATAACGGTTCATATTAGAACCGTTGTCAAAAGTCAGAAGCTTTTAATGACGGTTCTTCCAGGAACCGTTATTAAAACCCAAAATCAAACTTTTATTTCTCGCTCGGTTCTGTTTCCTGCCAAAATTTTCAGACTCTCTGCACTTTCGTTCTCTTGCTCTCCTTCCTTCTCCTTGCAAACCCTCGCACCGCCAACTCGCACCACCAGGCTCCTCTCAAGTAAAGGAAACCCTCGCACCGCCACACCTCTACCATTGTTCCGAAGCTAGCTGGCACTTGCACCTTCATCCTCCGTCGTTTTTGAAGCCCTTGCCTCTCTCAACATTCTGACCGTCGTGTTTGTAGCTAGCTCACTTTATGTATGTGTTTGTTCTTCCTCTCGTAACTTTTTATCTACTTATATAAATGCATGTCTGTCGCCAGGGTTTCATTCGAAAATGTGTTGTTGAATGTGTTGGCTGAAAATTTTGCTGTTTGTTGTTGAATTTGTTGCGTTATTGTTATATATTAACAAATGCATGTGTTGGCCGAGAGCTTTACATATTATTGTTGTATTTGTTTGTATGGAGAATATAGATTCAACATTATTTAGAGCTACAGCCATAATAAACAAAAGAGAAGACATTATTGAGGTTATTTAGAGCTAGATTCAACTGTAAACTTTGGAGGGTCATAACTTTTTCGTGCGACCTTGGATTTAGGTGATCTAGGAGGCTATTTTGGGTATTTTTTCGAGATCTACGACGTGGAAAATTGGTGGAGCCGGTTTGAGCAATATCGGAGCCCATAAAAGGCCGTTTTGGCCTCTAAATTTAGGTTTTTTTGTGATACAACCTTTTTAGGGTCTTTTTTACAAATTTAACCTTTAATTTAGGGTATGATGGTGTTATATAACCTCTTCATTATAGTGGTAACATATGTTTCCTACCTTTGTATTATTTTGTATGTAGGGTAATACATGTTTTCATTTATTTTAGTTTTTACTTTTATCAAAATTGTTTTTCCTCTATTGTTTATCTCTTTATTGTAATTATGGATGAGATAAGAGCTTTAGGTACCTCCAAAATTGAAGATCTTCGAGACAAAGGAACTTAGATGATGATGATGAAATTGAAGTTTTTAAGGGTTCAAGTGAAGAAGACGAGCAATGGATCTTATAGTCTAGAATAGATTGGTCAACATAGATCCAAGCCATGTATGTTTGCTTTTCCATATTTTTCTATTAATGAATCATGACATACCTAATGGCTAACTGTATATTAATTGAAACATGGGTGTTGTAGTTTTTCACCGATGACTATGCACGAGGCCAGCAATATAATGTTGATCAAATTGATGAAGTTAGAGGCCAAGCACGTGCACTCATTCATTCGGTAGCGATCTATATATTCTACATGCATTTTTAGGTTTTATTTCGTCTACCAGCTTAGATATATGAACTCTTTACTTTGGGGTGTAGAGCTACCAAGTTGTGGTATGCCCACTAATTTTATTGCAAGTATAGTTGGTGTATTGAGACATGCATACCAATTATAGATTGATTGAAATTATGGTGTGATTGCAGATTTGGTATGAATTGATGTTGTTTTACATTGCAGATTTGGTAATTGTTTTAACATACAGATTTGGTAACTGTGTATGTGGGTAGGAACAAAACTGCAAAAAAAAAGTGGAGTTTTAATAACGGTTCTTATAAAAACCGTTATTAAAATGTAGGTTTTAATAACGGTTTTCATCAAAACCGTTATTAAAAACTGGAGTTTTAATAACGGTTTTTAAGTAAAAACCGTTATTAAATATGAAGTTTACGCGCATATTCGCGGGTTTTTGTGTATTTTTCATGACGGTTATGAACCGTTATTAAAGATTTAATAACGGGCGATTTAATAACGGTTGAAAACCGTTATTAAAACTATAAAATAACCGTTATTAAAATCCCTTTCCGTGGTAGTGTCAATAAACACAATAATTACATATAATATGCTAAGCAACATATATCAAGCATAGTACACACTAAAAATGCCTAATGTGCTAACATACGTTAATCCATGTATTTAAGCGGGATTTAACGATTACCTCAGTTTTCGCAAAAAATAACCTTACCGGTATTCCGGTTAAAGGTCCAAGCTTTGATTATAAAAACCAATACCTAAAAATAATATAAAGATTTATTACATTAGAAATAATAAATTCAAGTCATAAAACATTATAATGCTTAATTAATCAAATAATTAAATTAAAATATTATTATACCTCAAAATTTTTACTCAAATAATTTAACAAGGGCAGCAGCTCATCCTGCTCATGCAGCATGAGCTGCATGCAAGGAAAGTTGGAAGGGGGCTCGAAGGTGGTAAAGGGCGGAGAAATGGGTATTTTCGGGTTGACAGTTTGGGGCTAAGAAAGGAGGGGGTTAGGGGAGGATTTAGGGCAAGGGGATGGTACAGAGGTGGAGAGGGGGTATAAGTGGTGGTCGGGGATGCGTTGGAGGTGGCTAAAGGTAGCGGAAGCGGCGGCAGAGAGGCCGCGAAGAGGGGCTTCCGGGAAGGGGTCGAGATGCAGGCTGGCGAGGAAGGAAAATGGGGAGGAAAAATGGAGGCTTTCGGGTGATGGTTTCGACAAAAGGAGGATTGGGAATTGTATAGGGGGTTGCAGGGAGTAATAGGGTGGCTCAAGTGGCGGCGAAATTGGCGGGACGGCGGCGGAACGAGGGGTTGCAGGGCGGTTGCCGATAAGGGGGGTAAGGAAGAGAAAAAGAGGAGAGGAGGAAGAATGGGCTGCGGGGTGGCTTGATGGAGGCTGTGATGGCTCAAAGGTGAGGTAGAGGGTGGCAGGAGGTGGCGCAGGTGGTGGTTGAGGCGGCGGCAGTGGCGGAGAGGGGCGGTGAAACCAAAAATAGGGGAAGAGAGGGGAGGAAAAGGAAGGAAAGAAAAGGGAGAGTTGGGGTGCATGGAGGGCTCGGGAAAAATGCAGAACGGGCAGGCAAGTAGGGAGAAATAGAAGAGGAAGAGAGGGGAAGGGATAGGGCTCGAGGGGTGGCTGTAGATTGGTAGAGAAATGGGCGGTTGCAGGGAGAGGGGGAAGGAATGGGGTGATGGCCGGAAGTGGTGGGAGAGAGAGAGAGAGAGGGTTAGGGAGGTCAATAGGGGAGAGGGAGTTACAGGGAATGGGAGTTGCAGGGAGTGGCCATGGCAGGGAGTGGATCGGAGGAGAAGAAAGAAAGAAGAAGAAGGAAGAAGAAGCATCGGGGGGCTGGGTATTGGCTGCTGGGCGTGACAGGCAGACCAGCCGAAGAAACCAGCCGGCCCGGTCGGGAGAGAAAGAAGAGAAAGGGGGAGGGGCGGCCAGCTCGTGCGAAGGAGAGGAGAAAAGAGCTGGGCCAGGAAAGGAAAAAGGAAAGGAGGGAGGAGGGGAGAAGTGGGCCAGCGGCCCAAGGCGCAGGAGGGGTGACGGGCAGGCCGAAGCAGGTCGGCAGCCCAAAGAAGAAAAGAAAAAGAAAGAGAAGAGAAAAAGGAGAAAAGAAGGAAAAGGGGAAAAAGGAAAAAGAAAAGGGAAAAAGAATAAAATAATTAATTGATAAAATAATAAAATGGGATAATTTTGGGTATGAAATTTATTTAATATTTTAATTTAAGATAATTAAAATGTAAGGGTTAAAAAGATAGTTTTTGTAAAATAAGGGTTTAAAATTTTATTTAAATAATAAGAGTATAATAAATTAACAAAATATTTATTTTAATTTATTAAATATTTATACCCAATTTTATTTACTCAAAAGTTCATAAAATAATTAAATTAAATGAATTTTAAATGTTAATTCATTCCAAATAAAATTTATTTATTAAAATATAAACTTTTAAAAATTCGGGGCATTATAGTAAGTATGTCGTGTGACCAACAAATGACCCCTATCAATGGTGATGAACATATAAAGCAAGCTAGCTAAGGTTGTGTTGTTGCCACTTAATTTTCTAGCACATGTAAGTAATATATATAACAAACCCGGAGCATATACCACTTAATTTACAACAAATTAGGAGTTTGAAAGCAATTTTAAGCAATCAGCATGTACTAGGCACATAAATTAATAAAAGAAATAATCAACATGTAAAACAATTATTTAATTAGCAATTTTCAGCAATTCATGTCATCCCTAATTTAAATTCAACTTACATACCATCCTATACCATAATTTGTTGCAATCAAGAAGCTATAATAATTCATGTCAAACCTATTTAAGATCCAACTTTTGCACACAATTAAATGCTTAAATCATGAAAGAACAGTATTGGTTACATTATCATTGCAAACAATAGTAGAGGTTGAACCATTGCAATTACAAATAATAAAATAGTACGGGTTGCTACATCAAGCCCTAATTTAAATTCAACTTCTACACATTAGAATCGGGAATCATTGCAAATGATAGGGGTTGTTAGTTATTACAGGGACTGCTACATTACTTGGAGTCTCATGCAAAGTTTTTTGAACTCTTATTCTTTAATGTGCATAAGTGGTAAGGCTATATTTATTTTCTCCAATTCTAAAATGAAAAAAAAACACTTCACTTTGTTAGTAAATATCTCATAATAATTAATCAAATACAAAGAAAGAAATATGATTAAAGAATTACCTTCTTCAATTTTTTTCAAGATCCTCCAACTTTTCTTCCAACAATAATGGTTATTGTGACTTGTGACCAATCTTGTGCACAAATGAAAGCCTCCGCCATCATTCCAGTTAAAGAACTACAAAAACGATTAAGCACATGGCCTTTAGTGTTAAAAGTAGTGCCGGCAAAAGTTGACCCGAACCGAAAAATCCGACGAATACCGACTCGATTCGCCTGAAATCCGATCCGATTTTATCTGAGTAATTAAAAGCCCGAAACCTATCCGATCCGATCCGATACATATCCGATATCCGATATAACCCGAGAAATCATAAGCCCGGAATAAACCCGACCTGACCCGCTATTCACCCGAAACCCGATATAACCCGAAAAACTATAAATCCGAAATGACCCGACCCGATCCATTATTTATCTGAAATCTGATATTATCTGAAAAATTATAAATCTATAAAGATTCAACTTGGTACTACCCAAAAATTAACATTAACCCATAACTCAAAATTTTTAAAACTTCATAAAACATGAAATAATATAGATGTGCAACTAATCCATACTAGCACTTACATCAAAATCTAGAAACAATATACTTTCATAAAATTTATATCACTTATGTATATACAAATACAATATCCATTGATACAAATAGAAACAAAAGTAGAGGAAAAAAAAAGAAAAATACTACTATGCCATTTAAATATTATTTCACTTCCATTATTTTATCTAGTACCATAAGATAATAGCAGTGCAGCCTTGAACACTATATGTTAGTATCTATACGACCATACCTTGCAATATAGCACCTACAACATCATAGGAAAGTAGGAAAAATCTAGAGTGAGAATGTTAGTTATTTATTATAAAAATTGAAGATTAATATTTTTTATTACATCAACAGTGTTAAATAGTAAGAAGTCAATATTAGTTGGTCTTTTGTCAATAATAATAGTCATTATTACTTACTTTATCTAATTTTTATCTTATTTAGCTTGATATGATCTAATCAAAATATATAATAAAAAAACTAATATGTTGTTATTATTAGTTTTGCCCTAATTGATATTCATTGATTACTATTATTATTGTTATCATTATTTTTGTATTATTATTATTATTATTATTATTATTATTATTATTATTATGTTGATATGATGTGATCAATCTCTTTTAAAAATAATATGAGAAGTACAACCTTAGAAGTCTTCATTTGTTATCAATTATCAATGACTATTATAAGTTAATATCATATAAGGAGCATATAAGATATAAATATAATATAAACTTAAAATAATACTAAAACGCAATATGACCAAGCTAATAATGGAGTTGAATTATAAGTTATACCTTAACATAAAAAGAAAAGTGATACGATTTGAAAACTTTTAAATTTGAAACGTCAGATACATCTCTAAAGATAAAATAATAACAAAAAATTCTAAGGCCCCAAAATAATTAATATAATAATTCACTTTTAATTGAATAAGATAAATTAAAATAAATGATCTCAAAATAATTAGCTTTTAATAATATCTTGGAATAAAAAGAAAGAAAGAAAATGACACAAGCATGGCTCAAATATGAAATGACCTAAGTCCAATCTAAATTCGACCCGAAAATATAATAATTCAAACTCAACCGAGCCCGATTCGAACCCGAACCGAAACTAGAACAACCCAAACTTACCCGAATCCGAGTCCATCTGATCTCAACCAAACCCGACCCGAGAGCTTAGAATGACCCGAGATTATCCGATACTGAGTTGATCCGAATCAAACCCGACCCAGTCCGACCTGACAAAATGATCCGAAATTATCCGAAATCGATATGACCCGATTATCATGTTATCCGATCCGATAGTGACCCGACTCGCCCGATTGCCAGCTCTAGTTAAAAGTTTATTCCAATGCAATAATAGAAATCAGCATGCCCAATATATCATTGGTCATTATATTCATGATATGATATCTTGATTTATCCTTCCTCCACCAACTCAACACATCTTTAGGAATAAGAGCACTCTCAACTTCCTCACTTGTTCCTTCATGGGTCTCTACCAAATTCTCTTCCAGATACCTATTTAATTCATATTTCTCTTTAATATTTTAACTTTACCTCATCATCTTAAACTTTTTGGCCATTTGTCTCCTTGCTTCATGCACATTTAAGTTAGATCATAGTGAAACCTCATAATCACTAGTAGAGGATGCCCTTGATTTGCTAACAAATACTTGTGATTGACAAAAGGTATAGAATGCATACACATACCTCAATCGCTTCCTTACATCCTAATGTAAAGACGCACTATAAAAACTACGATAAACTCTATATGTATTGAAATCATCAAAATCCTCATTCACATCACCCAAATCACCAAAATATTCATTAATTAACCAATCAACATACACTAATTTACCACCAGGATCAAAAACTGCAATGACAAACATTAATAAATTCATATTCTTTTTGTTAACCCAATGCTTAGAAAACTTAGCTTACATCCTATAAGCCATTGCTTTTACATTTTCATCACCACTTTCATTTCTAGTACACATTTCTAATAAGAGCAAATTCTTGCAAATACACATTTCTAGTGACATAAAGAGAACCTAAAATAATCAAAGTAGCTTCATAGAATATTTTCAAGAAAGACAACAAACAACAAATAGACTCCTTATCCTCATGAGAAGGACAAACCATAGTCTTATTAAGCTCGTCATCGTACTTTTCATCCTCCTTCAATAAGTCAAAAGCCTTTTCTAAAACTTTTAAAAAAATCAAGCGTCATGTATGTAGAGTTACATCTAGTTTCAACATCAAGACAAACATATTTATTGGAACTCGATTTGAATTATTCAACCCAAATCTTAAACTTTACCAAATGAGCAAGAAATGATCTCATATATTTCACAACTGACCGAGTTCTAATAATCCAATCAATATTTTCTTTTAAACCCTTTTTACAATCAAATTCAAATTTAGACTTGGGAAATTTGACCTGACAAGAACTATCCAACCCAAATTATCCGATCTAAAACTCAATCTAGACCCAAAAAGTTAAACAGATCTTAACCCTAAAACCCAAAACAACACAAATTAATCCGAACCTGGCCCAAGGTTAGTTAATCCAATCAAGGATTGTATCTAAAATGACCAAAACTAAAATAACCTAATCCAAAAAGAACTTGACCCATACATAGATAAAAACTAGATAATGACCCCACCCAATTATGACCCGTCTAAAGCTTACCTAACCCAAAATGATCCAACTTAAATCTGACCCATACCCAGACATAATTCCAAACTAAAGTCAAATTTGATCAATAAAGGTGACATTTTATCTCATATAAATTGATACACAAACATTAATAAACTATATTAATAATAAATTTTTATGTAAATAAAGACATGCAACTCATATAATAATAAATGAAACAAAACAAGTAAGTCTTTGTTCTACTCACTTATTTTAATATCATATTAGCATCGATCTAATTAAATCATGAAAATTATTATTATTATTATTATTATTATTATTATTATTATTATAAGTATAATCATAAAAATTATAATTGTAAATATAATAATAGTAATAATAATAATAATAATAATAGAAAAAAATTATATTTGTGTTTCTACTGATAATAATGATTATTATATTTCTAAAGATAAAAACAACAATAACAAAGTATAAAATAATACTCATAGTTGTATTTATAACAATAAATATAATAGTAATATTAATAATGATAATAATATATTATTATTATTATTATTACTACTACTAATACTACTATTACATATTTTATGATAAAAGTTTGTTATGTAATTACATATATTATGATAAAAAAAACTATGATAAGTATAACAATAATAATAAATCACAAATTTTAATTTATTATTTATCTTAATTTGATTCAAACTGATGTCTATCCAAATTATAAATTGAATTAATTTGGCCAAAACCTGATACAAACCAAATTATGCAGATCTGAATCCACCCAACCTAAACCTGATTCTACTCGGAGTCTATAAATCCAAATCAAATTGGAATAAACCTAATTTATTAGACCCAAATCCAGCCCGATATTCTTCCAACCCAATATAGACACCACCTATATTACCATTATCAGAATTAGACCCGAACCTGAAAGATACTAAAATACCCCAAAACCCTAATTTAAGAAATTATGGCCCAATAAGGATTTATTAGAGAAATTAATTAAATAAATTATTTTATTAAAATAAGATGAATTATTTAAGTCAAAATTAAGAGGAAAATAATAAATAATTTAATTAGGAAAAATTAGGGTGTTTTGCAATTTAAAATGGAATTAAGGAAAAATTACTCAAAATATCCTAAATCAATCTAAAAAAGGGAATTTATTTATTATTAAATATTCAAAAATACTAAAATGTTCTAAATACCCCAACCTATCTATTTCTTCTTTTTCCTTTTTTCCCTTCTTTTTCCTTTTTTCTTTCCTTCCTCTCCTTTTTCCTTTTCTTTTTTTCCCTTCCTCCCTGATCTGGGCTAGCCCCCCTCGTGGCCTAGACCCCCTTCTTCCCCCACGTGGCCTAAGCCCGCCTTCCTTTTCTTTTTCCCCCGCCCGTCGCCAGCTTCTCAGTCCTCTCCCTCTTTTCTTTCTTTTCTTTTCTTCCCAGACAGGCTAGTCCACCTTCTTTCTTCTTCCTTCTTCTTCCCCGACCCCCTCGCCTATAACGCTGCACCCTACCACCACCGTCCCTCTCCTCTGCCACCACCGCACGCCAGCCTGCCACCTTCCCTCTCTCCCCCGTCTTTTTTCTTTTCCTTTTTGACCCAACCAGCCCTCCTCTCTCCTCATGCATTTCCTTCCCTCTTTCATTTTCTTCTCCCTAGACTAAACACCCCCTGCCATTGCAGACTTGCATCGGGCTGCAACCGCCGATCGGTGGTCCTGCCTCACCTACCCTCTCTTGTCTTCTTCCCCCTCTGTCATCCCCCCTCAATTGCCTATATATAATATACCCCATAACCGCCCCTCAACCAGCCTTCTTCCTCCCAGCCCAAAAAATCGCCCCTTTGCGCTGCTGCCACCTAGCACCACCACCCAAACCACCTACCAAACCACTCCCTGCCCCACCCTCCACTGAACCACACCACTCACCACCCTCGATTCTTCCTACATGATCAGCCTAGGTCGTGTAAAGTTGCCCCCTCGATCAGCCAACTATCACCCACTGCCGCCCTTCGTGTCGTCGTTTCCACCATTTCCGCCGCAACCACCACTCCCTTACCCCCTAAAACAACCAGCAGGACCTCCCCTACCTCCCCTACCTTCCTTTCCCCCTGCCTCCCTCTCCTTTTCCCTTCCTCCCCTTCCACCACCTTCGGCCACCACACCAACCACCGCCTGCGCCGCCCCTTTAGCTGCACCACCACCATTCCAACCCTCTCAACCTAGAGCATCCACCACCACCTCAACCACCATCTCATTCCCCCTCTCCTAGCCTATAAACCCACCTCTCCACTTTCTCTTCTCCCTCCACTGCCGCCAGAGCCATCTCTGGTGCCGCTTGGTCACCACTATCCTTAGGTGGTACCCTAACCCCCATAACCCTTAATTACTATTAATATAATTTTTATCATATTCATTAGTATTAATCTCATTATTCTTATTCTTATTATTATGTTATTATTATTATTATTATTATTATTATTATTATTATTATTATTATGTTATCATTATCATCATCATCATCATCATCATTATTATTATTATTATTATTATTATTATTATTATTATTATCCTTATTAATACTAACTTTGGCATATTATTACTACTATTATTATTGCAAATATTCAAACCATTATTATTATTATTTTTGTTTTTTTGTTACTATTATTATTATTATTATTGTTGTTATTATTATTATTATTATTATTATTATCACTTTATCATTATTGTTAATATTACCTATATCACTAATATCACTATCACTATTAGCATTATTATTATTATTATTAGTATCATTATTGTCACTACTTTAGTATTATTAATATCACTATTATTATTACTAAGATTTAGATTGTTATTAGTATTACCACTACAACTATTATTATTATTATTACTATTAGTAATATTAAAGCTATTATCTTTAGTAATATAAATATTGCTATTAATACTTTAACATGAACCAATATATCTACTAAGAGCTATTTTGATTAGTAGTAACATGATTAGCTACCTTAAGAATAATAATCCTACTTTTACTTGTAAAACTACTATTAATATTAGTAACCCTAATATTAGGCTATAATAAGGGTAAGGTAGGAAATGATGGTAATTTTAGTAAGAGGAAAGTTAACCCTTAGTATTTTCCTCTTATAGATGAATCAAGTCAAAACCTTAAGGAGGCATAGGAGCGTGCTCCAAAACCGGTGTCGTATTAGGTAAGGATGTAGCTAAGACCAACTATGTGTGTTATGTGCCTTGTATACCATGTGTTATGTTATGTTTTTGTACCTTATGATTATTATAACTATTTACTTGTAGCGTAGCCTGGAGTTGAGGTATGCTTATGTGACTTCCTTATAACATGTGTATAATGATATGTAAGTTGTCATTGTGGTGTTATATGATGTGACCCTCTAGGACATGCATGCTAGAATATTTTAATAATATGATATGGTGTGAAAGGATGAAAAGGGAAAAGGGGGAAGTGAATTAACTGAAGGGATATGAGATTGACCTTATTATCTCATGATCCATGAGGGGACAAATAAAAGGAAAATATGGACAAAATGAAAGAGTGGAGTGAATCTTGCATGAGAAATTCTAGGGTTTGTATGGGATGGTAGGAGTTCACACGGGGATGATCCTTAGGTGGAAAAGGTTGTCTTGGGGTGTAAGTAAGGTAAGGGAAGAGTTTTTGGGGTGATTGGAGTCCTTAGGTGAAAAATAGTACATAGGTTGGTATATGGGTGCATAGGAAATCTGGCTAGGGTTTGGGAGGAAAACCCTAATTGGAGGAGGTTGTGAAAGTAAAAATAATTGAGGGTGAGTGGAATATGGGACAACAGTGGAAGAATATCATATGGAGGGTGAGTATGGGTGTTATAGGAAAGAAAGGATGGTAGGTGAGTAATGGAGAGGTGATGTATGGGGAAAGAAAGGTGCTAGGGTTTGGGGTGGCCAGCTAGGGTTTCATGGTCATATATGTAATTGGGGAGTAAAGTGAAATGATTGGTGTTGAATCTAAGTGGGATGATGTGTTGGGTGGTAAAGGAGCTTTAGTTGTGTGAGACAGAGGAAGGATGGGCCATATAGGTCCAATTAGGGTTTCGGAGAAAACCCTAGGGGGCGATAGTGAAGTTAACCTTAGATGGCATAAGGTTGTGGACTTTGACCCCAAACTTAGAAGTTGGGTATTCATTGTGAGTGAGTGGAAAAAAGAAAGGATGTTGGGGTGTGTTAGGAGGTGCAGAAGTCCTAAGATATGGGGCGAGCCCTCTTGGGAGAATAAAAGTAGACAGATTGTGACATACATGTCAAGGGTGGAAATATTTATTGAATAAGACACAGTAAGATACTAATCATTTAAAGCCAAGATTATTGAGTCGGGCCCAGACCGATCCACTGGCATAATAGTGGCTAGGTGCCGAGGTGCCCTAGAGACCGATTCACCAGCATATAATAGTGGTCAGGAGCATTCTGTCCTATACGTTTCCGATCCACCGGCTATAATAGTGGAGGATCTCGAGCTCAATAAAACAAATACTAATTTATGATAAGACATGGGAAAGACACTAAGTAATTATAGTGAAAGACCATGAAAGTCGGGGCCAGACCAATTCACCGATATAATAGTGGCCAGGAGCACTTTGCCCTGGAGACCAATCCACCGGCAATAATAGTAGTCAGGAGAGTTCTAGCCTGTACATTTCTGGTCCAATGGTTATAATAGTGGGGTCTCACACTCACATGGATTGATAATGATCATGGTGTGAAATGAGTATATTGATCAGAGATCTAAAGAATAAGTTTAACTGGTCTATGACATTGCCTTATTATCTGTGTTGTTTGTATGTTGTCTATATGATCATGCCTATATTATATGTCTTTCTATGTCTGGCCTTAGATTCATGGTTAGCTTACTCAGTACGTAGCATACTAACCACTAGTTTCATAGGTGATGCTTATTCCCATGAGTAGAGGGCCTACTGAGTTTGTGCAGGTAGGAGATGCCATCTTCGATGCCTACGATACTTATGAGGCATCAGGCACCGTTGAGAGTTGAGCTTGGACTTGGCCTGGGGACCGAGAGAGACATTGGCCAGATTCTCTTTTACTATTCATTTACCTTGTATCATTTTATTTCAGTTCTGTTTTATTGTACTGTACCTTTTATCCCTTTGGGAACTTTAATTATGCACTCATTAGGATTGTAAACTCTTTTTATGCGCACTCTAATTTCTGTATTATGAACCTTCTAGATCTTCTATGAATTCTTGGTTTAAGTTTGACTAATGGTTGATGATAACTTTTATTTAGCCTTGTGGTTAGTACAAGACTGGTCGGGGCTGGACTTGTACTGATCACGGTGGTAGCACCCCCATGCTTGTATTTATTTTAATTAAATGAAAATTTTCAGTAGTGAAATTTGGGGGTGTTACAAATACTTAAATCCAAACCCAACCCTATTGCATAGCAACCTAATTTAAACCCAACACAAAATGACCCATGTTGAATCTAATCTGCATGATTCATTTGCTACCTTTATTCAAAATAAGGGTATCACACCTCATATATAAACAATCCTCAACAAAAAGTAGTATGCCACCCCAAATGCTAATTATTTTTTTCAAGTATTTGATTCACAAATCATTAGAACTAGCATTGCCAACTGTTATAGTAAAAAATTTGTTAATTCCCCAATCAATAATACATATTTCAACCATTTTGACAATAATCTTACCACAATGGCCAACTAGTTGACAAAAATTAAGAATTATTTTTTTTAATTCCAATTTTGATAAATATAATGACTAGTCAAGCACATATAACTAATATTTTGGCATGAGGTCCAACAATTAGTGGTGAGACTAGCCCTACAACAAAATTATTGAAAATATTGTTTCAATTTTTTTTCCTCATTTGCAAATATTTTATGACAATCCCTAGTCACTATGACTCTAAAAGGTAAAATAAATTTTGGTCAAATAACTTCCAAAAAAAATTGAATCCATCTCTCTTAAAAAATGTAAAGGGAAGATCATCCACAATAATCATCATTGACAAAGCTTTTCTACCGCCCTCTTAATTAATTTTCCAAGCATTCATCATTTTCACTAAGACTACATTGAGATTATTTGGTCCATCACCCTCTTTTATTATTTTATTTGAGTGAAGAAGGGCCATTAACCTCATATTTTTCTCTTTATTCTCTGGAGTTTCTTTATAATGAGTAACAGGATTTATCATAACAATATTTCCTTTTTTTAGATCAATAACATAATATTTTCCACAATAATTACAATTAGCTCTCAAAGATTTAGTGGACATCTTTGTAATATGTGCCCACACCTAAGATTTTCTCTTCTTACCTTAAGAAGATAATGGCTTAACTGCACTTGAAGAAGGGGAAAAAGTATATGTATTATCTTCCTTGTTAATGGTTAGCAAGTCATCACCAATAGATTCTACAAATGGAGATAAATTGCCCACCTCTTTGGCAGCCACATCCCGCTCTCTATCATCAACCATATTGATTGGAGATTGAAAAGAAAGGATGAATATTAGCATTTATTCAACCAAACACAAACCACAATATAGAATAGCAACAAAACTAATTAAACTAAGTAAAAACAACAAATATTCAAACTCAATACACAACAAAGTTGCAAAAGCTCATTACACAACACAATTGCTACAACTAAGTAAAGTTTATACACAATAGGATAGCAAAGTTTCATAAACTCGAAACTAAGTAAACCACAACACAATATTCATCATGTTCTCTATAACAAAATCAAAATCAAACATTCTCTAGATTTTAACAGTAAAATCAAGCTCAATACACAAAAAAAAATTGACAACCAAAATAAGTTTCACTGAAATAACTAAAATAGGTTTGACGGTAAAGTCAAACATAATACACAACAAAATAACTAAAATCAAGAAAATTATTAAATAACAACGATGATGAAACCATGTCAAATCTAATTGAAATAACTAAAATTACACATTAAAATTGAAACCCTAAAGTAATTACATAATATAGGTTTAATTTATAATTAAAAATTGAAACCTTAAAGCATATAACTCACTTTACAACTCAATTAAACAAAAAACTACATAGTATTATTATTCATGTTACTATTTAGTTAAAAAAATATGTATATTGAGGGTTAGTTATCTTACCGAATGGAAATCAGGAGGAACAACACGAAAAATGGCTACCTTCAACAACTTGTGAGCTTGAAATTGAAGACGTTTCCTTGAGATTGAAGGTGAGAGATAGAGTTTTAAAAAATATTAAAGAGAGAGAGAGAAGAATATGAGTGCGAAATTGAAGATGAGATGAAGGTTGAAAGACTTACTGAACTTGAAGAAAGAAGAATTTGATTTTAAAACTACTACATCTTCATCATCTGAGTGCAAGAGGAAGTGTAGTGGCACTGGTGAGAACTAAATAGTGTCGTTTGTCTCCATCAAATGAGAACAAACTCCATGGTAAATAGTTGAGTAGCAGAGCAGTAGAGACTAGAGAGTTGAGGTCGATTGTGAGAATTAAGAGGTGAGCCTTAGAGAATAGGAGGGAGTCATCTAAGAGAGAGAAAAAACAAGTTATTAAATTTAGCCTGTACGGTTATGTGATTTAGTGGATTAGATCGTGGTGGACTGGTTAGAAAGTAGATAGAAGAAATGACTGTGTTATATGGTTGGTATTATTGGGCCACATTGGTAGTGGACTAGTGGTCAACTAGATAAATAAATATTATGTGTGTGTATGTAATTATATATATATATATATATAATAACAAATAATTTAAAAATATATATGTTTTTATTATGTAAGATATTATTTGTATTTTTTAAATCTAATATCCGATTTGTTTGATTTTTATTAATCAAATTGATTATTTTATCAAGGAAAAAAATTAGGTCAATTATTTATTTTTTTCAAATCGAATTATTAGATATCGTATCATATGAACAACCCTAATCATAATAAATTACAAAAGGAAAAGGGTATTTGATGTGTATCTAAACAATTTTAATTTTTTATTTGAATAATTTTGTACATATAACTATTTTTATTATTCTATGATTAATTAGGGGATGTGATAAGGGACACAGTGTGCTGGAATGGATTGTTGGATGTTGATGGTTGCTGTGACTAAATGTTAGATGCTGCTGGTTGCTGTGATTGAATGTTTTGCTGCTGGTTGCTGTGATTGATTATTTTTGTGTTGATGTTTGCTGGATAAATTGAGTCCTATTGTGTTGACATAGTTAGAGAAAAATATTGTATTCCCATATGATGCAATCGCCGGAATTGAAGCTAGTATAATTAAGTAGGCCGCATAGGCATCCACCTCGCCCATAATTGGGTTAGTAGGATTATTTCCTATGCAACCCTTAAAATCTACAATTAGCTATATAAATTAGCCGATGGAAAATATGATTATTGTATTCCTTAACTTTTTGGATCAGTTATAGCTAATTGTAAGTGGGTTGAATAAGTAATCTAGCATCACCCCAATTATTGTTATGTAAATATGGGTCAGTAGGGAATTGATTGGGCTTGGCAGTCATGAACCCAATCGAGTCTAATAGCGTATGTATTATATGTGTGTATTGTATAAAGGCGGAAAACAATTATCATTGATTTTGGCATTCAGATATACGATTCTTTTACTTCTCCCTCTATTTGTGCTCTCTATCTCTCTCTCTCTCTCTCTCTCTCTCTCCTTTTCTTCCTCGTTGAAACCCTCATTGAATCTCTTTCTTCTCTATTGATAAAATCAGTCTGTCGTTGATTTTCAATTGAGCCTTGAGTAATTTAATCTTCCTTTGGTGTTTTATCACTGGCTGATCAAGATCGGTTTTCTCCGATCATATCTTTGTATAATTTTGTCCGGCGTTTCTTCGATTCCAACTGAGGTTTCATCGGTATTGGTGGATTGTTTCCCATTCCTCTATACATTTTGTGAATAATACTACTAATCTAGTATAGGCTTTAAATGACTTTTTTTAATTAGTCCTTCATGCCTCACTTCCATGGTTTCCTATTTTCTTCAGACTTTCCACATATTTTTGTAAGGAAAACTAGATAGTTCAACTTTTCATCCTTTTTCTTCATTATCTTATTTCCCTTTTAACTTTACCAATATAAAAATGCATTTCCCTTTTAAATATATATATATTTTTTTTTACTTTCCTTGAAATTTTCTTAGAACCAAATAGACTGTAAAGGCCATAAGTTGGGCATGCATTAACCTTTATCAGTAATGTAATTCTTTTTAGAGGCCATCGAAGTGTTTCAAGTTTCAAGATTTTCATTTCTTCTCTTTCGTTTGGGTCTTTTATTTTCTTCCTTCTCTTAGCCTTTGTTTTTGCAAATAGTTTGGTTATCCATGAAATTAAATCATATTTTTTCAATAAATGAAGATATATTATACAATATAGTTATTTCTAAGATATTTATATGAAAATTTACATTATAACTATAACTTTTCTAATTAGAATCCTTTTACAAAATTATTATTAAATCTTCTCATTATTGCTAAGAAATTTAAAGGAGAAATGACATTATAAATATAGTTTATTAATCGATGATCAAAGGTAATGAATTTATTATAGTGTTGCAGTTGTTGATTGGCGTTGTTTAGTTATTTGTTTAAAATAATTTTACTATTTTATAAATAATAAATTGCTAAAAATTATTTTGATGGTTTAAAATAAAAATTGAAAATCAATGACCAAGTTACATATAAGGTGCAAAACTTTCTCTCATTTTTTCATATAAAATATAATTTATTTTATAATAAGTATAGATATTTTAGGGTCATATTTTGAAATTTACCTTTCTATTTTCTTTCTTCCTTATTTTTTTCTCATTAATTACCCATCTTATATGTTACTTATAGTTGTGGGTTGTTTGGTAAATGAGATTATAGGTTTTGGTATTAAGATGCAAAAGTGAGATGAAAATTATTTATTTATTTTCATTCACATGATTGGTATGCTATGGAAATAACTTAAGAATAAAATAATAAATTTCCTAAAATGTCCTTACTTAATCTTGAAATGATTTTAGCGAGAAAGATGATTATTAGAGGAGTTATTTTAGTCTTTTAATATTTTAAATGCATTCTCATCATCTATTATCATCCCCACATGATAATAAACCTTCGAGATTAGAGGCTCAAAATTCACATCTTTAATCCTTTTTCTATTGACATCTCCTTTGAACAAACATGAGAATATATTAAACCCACACTCCAATTCCCATTTTAGATCTTTTATTCTCTAGATTTAAATGTCTCATTAGAGTTATAAATGAGTCTAGTTGAACTCTCTTTTTTAAGCTTGGAGCTATTAGTAAAGAAGTTAGGTTGAGTTAGCTTTGATAATTAAAATTAACTAGTCTTTTCAATTCTCATATAAGCTTGATTATCGAATTAACTCATTCATGTTAGAGGATTTTTTTACTAAACATTATTATAAGAATACTCATATTGTTAACTTAATTATACTTAACTTATTTATGTATAACACAATCCTTAGTTGAAATGAATTGTTGTAACCAAATGTATAAATTCAATTTTTTTTAATCTATTGTGATATTTATAAAAAATTCTTTAATGATCATATAATTAGGCTCAAACATGTTTCTAAAGGAGCAAGTTTGAGAACAAACAAGTTAAACCTAAATGGGTTCAAGTTTTATTCATTTATTTAATAATCTAAAATCAAACATTAAGCTCAATGAAAGGAATGAGTAATTTATAGTGCTACTCATAATAACAAAATTATCCATCCATTCCAAAAATGAAGTCCTCATGCATTTTGATGACAAAATTTGATTAATAATATAATAGTACCCCATTTTTTGTAAACCTTACTTAAGAACCTAATTGTAACTTAATGTGTTTTTTGAATCCGATCATAGAAATAATAAATTGATTATTATGTGTTGGATGAGTTAATTATATGTGTTTGGTTTGGGGTGGAAAATGGATTAAGTTAACTAGGTTAAAAATGGAATATTTAAATTTTTAGTGATGGGCGGTAGAGCAAAGCTTGTAGTTCGAACAAAAGAGTGTTGAGGAAAAGCTAGTAGCACCAGGAGGTCCAGATAGACAACTAATTTTTGATCGAGTCTCGTTCGAACATTAGGTTATGTGAATTTTATTTACATTTTTGTGTCATTTTGATTTCATACGCCCTTCTTTTTGTCCTTTTTGACCTTCTGCTAGACTCCCCTTACTTAGGATTATATTTTTACTTGTTATCTTACATTTATCCAAGATCTTAGCCATAATCACTTCACTTTACCTCTCACCCACTCTCATTTACTTTGTACTTTAACGCAACCCTTCATTTAATTGTTGGAGAAGCAAGCTTAGTTCATTCTATTCTCTCTCTGACCTTATTTATTTTGAACTTCATATGCCCCCATTCACTTCGCATTTTATTTATTCAACCATTTTGTGTTGGTGATCTCTCATCTTTCCTCTCTTTCTTTGAGCTTTACCTAAGTGTTGAGAGCTTCCTCCCTTTGTTCTTGCAACTTAACTAAAATCCCCTCCATCTCTTACCTTCATTTGTTGGTTCTTCTTCTCTTGATCCATTATCTAGCCTTTTTCTATTTTTCTTAAATATACGTGTTATATTTTTGAGAGATTGAAGAGAGTTTTTCCCTCCTTTTTCTCTTCTTGTCCATCGCCCATTGCTTAGATATGGATCTTTTCCTTTGGTTTTGGTGATTATTGTTATAGTCTTGTTGTTTTATTATTTAGTTCTAATTATTTTGTTGGGTTTTGTGAGTTTAAGGAGTAGGTAATTAGCTTGGTAGCTAGAGATTTTTGTGGCTATTTGATCTTACTCCTATATTTATTGGAAGGAGGTAACTCATATGCTCCAATCATTTGGGTAAAAATTATGTGATAGCATGTTTAGGGTTTCTATGATATGCTTAAGTGATTTGTATGCTTCATTATAATTCCATAAAAATATGCATGCGCATAATATTGTTATTATTTTTTTACTAAAAATGTGACCATGCAAATATGTGTAAGAATATATTAGATTTATTTATTTTAGTGTATGTATGATATCATGCTATAATAAGGTTGCTTATTGTGAAATATTTATACGTGTGATGTAATGGTGGATCAGCCAATGGCTAGTTTGTCATAGCTAAGAAATCTTTTGTTATTTTTGATTTTACCATTTGATTCCTTACATGTTTTACTTAAAATTTGATATATGATATGTTGAGATTTGAGCATTTTTATGTATGGTTATAATTATTAAAAGGTTACATGTTCTAAGGGTATTTTAGCCCTTTCACATTAAATTTTTATTTTTCCGCATGTATGCCTAGTATTGTTATATTATGTTGAGTATGAGAAGTATATAGATTATACTATGTTATATATGTATGATTAGGATTGTATGTGTGAAATGGACTTAAATGTGATTTAGGGGTAACAATGGTAATTTTTTCATTTTTTTTAGAATTATAAATGAATTTAAAATGTTTAATTTAATATATTTAGCCTTTTCATGAGAATTGAGGAATTAAAATAAATCTTAGTATTAAAATGGTTAATTTTGAGATAACTAAGATTCTAAGGGAATTTTGGTCATTTATGACCTAATGTGCCAAAGCATGAATAACTAGATATATGATGGATTTGGTATATTCTTAGGTTGAACTTAGTGTCGACTTTGATTTTGTCTTGGAGCGTTGACCTTAGAACTAACTTAAATAATTGAAAATAAAGGAAAACAAAGTTAAGTATCAAATTATATTTGTTGTGTATTACATGATAATCAAATAAAATATTAATATTTAAAGTGGAAGACCTAAGGAGTAGTTTAGTATCTAGGGTTAGCTACATTAAAGACTAGGTAGAAGACCTCATTTTGGTTTTAGTTTCACTGTTGGGTCGTTGTGCCTTAGTAAGGCCTTGATCTACTTTATAAGTGATAGACAAGCCCTATAGAGGGCATCATGTAACACCCCTATTTTTAGTGCTAAAAATATTTATTTTAAAGATTTAATTGCATAAGCTAAAAAGTTAAAAATTTTAGGGTATTACCGCTGTATTTAGTATAAGTTCATCTTCCTCTACCAGTCTTATACTAAGTTCTAAGACTAAAATGTTACTTATGTTCAATTAATAATAGCAATTTTCATAATAGAATAGGGATTATGTTACATGTGAGATCATGACTTGTAATAGTGTGTGTAGTCTAGAATGGATTGATACATACAGGTGTTTAAAGAATTTTGGAGCCAAAAGGAGATCAAGTAAGAAAACATGGGGGGTCCGTGTGTGTTAGCACGACCCGTGTTTTCTTGGCATGCTTGATCCTGCGTTATTTTGGCAAAAGACTAGAGTTATAGGAGAAACACGGGAGGACCGTGTTTGTTAACACATACCATGTTTTTCTTGTTTTCTTTTGTTTGCTTATGCTAGTTACATACTTCTATAAATAGATGTGTATGAAACCATAGCATGTAGTAGTGCACTATCGAACTCTGTCCAAACCCTCTCCTCTTGTATTTTCTTATATTTTGAGAGAATTGTGCACCGAGTGATATTGTGAGGATTGTTTGATTCTCCTTATAATCACTGGTTTTGTATAGCGTAAAGATCATCATTATTTCCCCAATTTTTTTTGCTGATTGTTCTCTCAATTAGATCTTGTAATTTCTCAATTGTTTGTTAGATCAAGTCCTCAAAATTAATGTTTGGTGAATTTTTTTTCCCTACACTATAGTTTAACATCGATTTGATAATATAAGATCATAAAATGGTTACAAAATCCAAAAGAAAATAAATACAGAAGGAACACAATAGTCCAAGGATATCCAAATAAAAAAAAATAAGATTAGACACCGGATAGTCCTAACTCTCAAATCTAAAATACTAGTGAACAAGTTTAATTCACAAGCAATTATGTAAAGTCAAAATTTCCCATTGCATAGGAACGGGACCATGAAAAAAATACATATTAGTACAACGTTAGTGAGTAAACCACTATATAGTGCTAAGCATGCAAAGGTTGTATAGAGCACATGGAAGGTATCAAAAGTGAAACATGACATAAACATATCAAACCATACATATGAGGACATCAATTCATATAAACCATATGTATGCATGAAGGTAACTACCAAAGAGATAATCAAATACATTACGAATAACCACACATATTAGTTACTTCCAATTTTATTACTCGATGAGATAATAGAGACAACCCAAAGACATATAAAGTACACTAGTAATACTAGCACACGAAGGCAACACAATAGGTAATACCCTCTTAGCCATACAACCTAGAGATATATAAAGTACATTCATTATACTAGTATAATAAAGGCAACACAATACCCTCTAACCTAAGTCACCTAATCCTTAAGTATTGATACCTATTATAGGGCCCTTAGGTCACCTATAGAGTAGACTAGAGCCTTAATATGACAATAATGCACACTAATGAAACCAATCCAAAATGAGGACTCCTGCCTCATATCTAAGACAACTAACTCTAAAGAGCAAATTATTCCCAAATCTTAAGGTCTTCCACATTAAATATGAGTATTTTATTTGGTGATCATAGATATCACATAATACATAGATAATTAAAATTTCCTTAACCATTTTTCTTTATTTTTAATTATTCAAGTCAACTAAAAGGTAAATGATCAAATAAACGTCAAATTCAACATTAAAGTCAATCTAACAATCTAGTAAGGTCATCTTAGATCTAGTTAATCACTTTTAGGTGCTCTAGGGCATAAATGATCAAAATTCCATTGAGAATATAATTATCAAATTATTATCCATTTTAAATGATAATTTCATTCCATTTAATAATTTATCGTAAATGGCTAAAATATGATGATTGAATCATTTTAGCATGCCAGTAAATTATGAGGCATGACAAATGATAATTTCCCCCCTTTATATGATTTAGCATGTAAGGCCCTAGCATGCATATCTAATTCATCATAGATTACATACTTTCATACTTAATATTATATAATACAAGTTATTAATACATATTGGAATAAAATGAACATCGTAACTTAAAAGACTAATTTACCCCTAGGGTATACAAATAATAATAGTCATTCAAAAATACACTTAAACATGCTCAACCTATTATATTAGTTATATCCATCATATATAATTTATAGTTAACATTATACTTATTCTATCATGCATTCATAAACATAATATTATAGACAATTTAACATGCCCCATTGTATATAATTTCATGCTATCATAATTAGAAAAATAATAATAACATAACAAGACTTGTTTAGGATAATAATTATAAATTGGCACATCATAATCCTAATATGCTATCATGTAATTTTTAACATTTTACTTAGGAATATAAGTTACCTTAATTCCATCAAAATGGAAAAATATGAGCAACCTAATATAAATCCCTATCCTCCTCTAATCCTCCTTTTTTTACCTAAAAAAATAAATAATAAATATTAGCAACCCAACCACTAATAAAATAATACTATTGAAATCTAACAAAACTAAGTAAGAAAAAAAATGCTTAACAAAGCCAAGTCTACTGGGGATAAAATGTAAGCTATAAAATAGGTGCCAAACGTGAGTTACTCATGCAATAAGGGCCATGCTTCATGAGCTGGTCACATTATAGGGATAGGGGTGTGTGAAACGATGGTGTTTCAAGGTATAGGGTTTCACGAAGTTGGGATGCTACAACAAGGTAGTTGGTTGAGTATATTGTTGGTGGGGCAAGGTGGTGGAGCTGTGCTAGAGGCTTGTATCAATCAAGTTGGCATTGTGAAGACTACATGCTAACTGGGCACATCAATGCGAAAGGGTTGGCATGGGAAGTTGGGAAGAGATGAGGGAGGTTGGGTTGGTTTTTGGGGCTAGAACTAGTGTTGTGAAGAAGTTTCACGGTTGGAAAAGTAGTAGAGGAGGTTGAGGAAGTTTTCAAGGAATAGTAGTGGTTGTTGGTAACTATGGAGGGTGCACGAGGGAAGTGGTGCAAAGTGTTAGGAGGCCGAGGAATGGATAAATGAAACTAACTAGAGAGGAATAAGGAGAAGAAGAGTTCAATGGTGGTGGAGCTCAAGGATGACAATGGATGTTATTGGAATGAGGGTATGGGCAGGGTTGAGAAAAGCTCCTCCCTACTTAGTCTGAATTCATGCACGATAAGGAGATAGGAAATGATGTGAATGTTCATGGATAATTCAAACAAACACAAGGCATGGTCTTTATTTCCTTGAGGACACAAATTAGTGTTGATTGTCTTGATCTTCTTGACCATTGAATGTTGATGTAGCTTTTCAACGATTAAACAATGTTTCTGAGAAGAAATCACCTAGTTTTCTTCCTAGAAGATACTCCACTCTCAAGCACACACTCACTTGGAGGAGAATAGAGAGAATTCAAAAATTATGTGATTTTATTCAACTTGATCAAATATGTGTGTACATGGATAAGTGGTAGGATATATATATATATATATATATGATATTTTTAGAGTGTTAAAACTCGTACTAACTAATTAACAACTTCCTAACTAATATAGTTGTCAATTCTAACTAATCTAGTCATGACATCCTTATTAGTTGAATAAAAACAGATGTTAGAAACCTTAACTTCTACAACCTCCAATGTTAGCTAAGAATAACTAATTAGTAGTAGTTGTAGTTGTTAATAACAATCTCTATAATCCCCTACAACACATGTATAAAACATATGTAACACTCGCCCAACAATTACAAGACAATATTTACAAAGTATACATAAAATAACAAAGCTAAATAAAACCCTAGCCATACATACATATGATCCATGCAACAATGCTTTGTCTTATAGCTTTATCTTCTATGTCACTTGTGTACATCCTTGTCTTGTCTTTGTCTTGTACACTAGGTGTTTTGAATGAATCCTCTTCCTTACAAATATTTGATATACCAGCAAGAATTCCTTAAGAAATTGTAAGTAGAATTAGGGTTTTGGGGAGAGGTTTCAAGAAATTCAAGATTGATAGGTTATATCTCCAAGAATGCTAACTCTTGAACTTTACAAGATTTATTAGAAGATTTAGATACTCTTGTATCAGACAGAGGTGGTGGTGGTTGGTTACAAGCCTAATGAAATGCCCCGAAAATTTCTAATTTTATAAATTATATTTAAATGAGGTTTTATTAGAAAAAATTATTTAAATAAATTATTTTTATTAAAATAAAAGGATATTTAATTAGGGAAAATCAAGAAGAGATTTATAAGTATTTTAATTTGGAGAAATTTTGGTATTTTAGCTAATTATGGACTTTATTTTGAAAATTAATTAAATAAATTATTTTATTTAAAATAAGAAGGAAAAAATAGTTTCAAATTAATAATAATTTTATAAATAATTTAATTGGATAAAATTAGGTTGTTTTGCTAATTAAAATGGAATTTATGAAAAATCTTTTAAAAGTCCTAATTTAGCCTAAAAAGGGGTTTAAATATTATTATTTTTAAATATCCCAAATATTTTAATTAATTTAAATATCCAGCCTAATTATTTTTCTCTTTTCCTTTTTCTCTTTTTCCTTTTCTTTCTTCCTTTTTCCTTTCTTTTTCTTTCTTTTCTTCCTTTTCTTTTTCCTATCCATTTTCCGTCTGGGCCAGCCACAACCCAGTTTCCTCCCCCTCCCTCCTTCCTTCGGCATGACCCAGTCCAGCCCGCACGGCATCTCCTTCCTTCTCCCACGCCGCGCCGCGTTTTCCTTCTATTCCCATCTAGACGCTGCGTTTAATTACCCCGTTTTAATGGCGGCGCCCGGACCGCTCAGTCTCCTTCTTTTTCTTTCTTTTCTTTCTTCCTTGGACCACCTGGTCCAGCCTTACCTTTCTTCTCCCCTAGCCCGATCGCACCTGCCATTCCCTGACCCCACCGACCTGCAACCTCTGCCGCCGCCCAGTCGAGATTTTTGGCGCCGATCTGGCCCCCTTTGACCGGCCTTTTCCTTCTTTTCTCTTCCACTTATTTCGGCAACCTCATCAACCCAACCGAATCTCCCTTTTCTCGTGCTATCCTCTCTCTCTCTCCTGCGCATTTCCCTGCCCCGTTTTACTCCCACCGGCCAACCTCGCCGCCGGTAACCCTAACCCTACTTACCCTGATCTCCAGCCGATCCACAAACCCTGACCTCCCTTCTAATCCTATAAATACCCCCCATAATGGCCCTGTATCGAGCTCTTGATCCTCAACCTAGGAATGCCCGACCTTGCCGCCGCCGCCACTTAAGACGCCTAGTCCGCCGTCTCTGGCAAACTTCGCCGCCATTTATGGCCACCAAAATCTTCCTTGCACTTCCCTCTAGCTAACCAAACCATTTATCACCCTCAATTCTTTCTGCACAATCCTCCCCGATTGTACGAACTTCCCTTCTCGACCAACTTGTTTTCCAGCTCCGCCACCCTTTGCGCCGCCCTTATCCACCTCTTCCGCCGGTTCCACCACTTCCTTCACTGCCCAAATTGTTCTGGAGACCATCCTCTACCTTCCCCTGCCTTTCTTTTCCTCTTTCTCCCTCTCCTCCTCTCTCTTTCTTCTTCTCCTCCATTTGGCCACCACCCACCGCCGCCGTGCGCCGCCACCTTTGGTTGCGCCACCACCCTTGGTTGTGCCACCACCCTCATTCTGTCCCTCTCCTTCTGGGCAACTCAAAACACCCCAGCTCCCATCTTAATTCTCCCTATTTTATTCCCAGCATGCCACTTTCCCCTCTTTCTTTTCTTTTTCCGGCCGCCGCCGTGCACCACCGCCGGTGCCGCCTATTCCCACCAATCTAAGGTTGAACCCTAGACCCTCTCGGCCTTTCCCTATTTTTATAACCCTTAAATTATTTTATTTCAATTATTTTCATATAAATATTATTATTATTATTATTTATTATTTTTAATATGTATTATTATTATTATTATTAGTATTAATGTTTTGATTATTATTTTTGTTGAGGGCTGAAGCCCTATTGTATTTTTAATTCGATTTAATTATTATTCTTCTTTTTATTTCTATTATTACTATTAATAATATTAATATGTTATTATAATTATAATTATAATTATTATTTTTATTATTACTGTTTTGAATAACTATTATTATTATTTCATTATTAATATTACAACCACTTTACTATTAGTTTTTCTATTATTATTATTATTATTATTATTATTATTATTATTGTTACTACTACTACTACTACTAAATGTGGGTATTTATTTTACTAATATTATTATTAGTATTGTTTTAGTAAAGGGGCCGAAGCATTTATTTTACTTTGTTTTTGAATAATGTCCTTTTTATTGTTATTATTATTGTTACTATTATTATTCTTATTTATATTCTCATTGATATTATTTTTAGTATCATTATTATTATTAGGGTAAAGTATTTAACCCTATATTATCAACTTTTATAATATTTCTATTATTTCTATGTCTTTAGCAAAGTTAGAATTTTGTTAATGTTATTTTATTAGTATGTTATTATTTGGTCAAAGCCCTATGGAGGTGTAGGAGCGTGCTCCAAGACTGGTGTCGTTTTAGGTAAGGGTGTTACTAAGGCCTTTTGTGTGCTTATATGCATTATGTGCTTCATATGCTATGTATTCTATGTTTATTATTATTAATTATTTCGTATATGGTATGACGTGGAGTTGAAGTATGTTTTTGTATGACATGTGTATTATTTATATATGATGATATGTGTTGTGACCCTGTAAGACATGCATGTGAGGATGTTGATGTGGTTTTGTGGGGGAAAGGATGAAAAAGGAGAATGGGGAAAGAGGTTGACCAAGGGAGGTGAGTTGACCTAATTATTTTAATGATTCATGAGTGGCAGAATAAAATGGAGAATGTTAGGGTTTCGTGTGGGAGAATCTGATTTATGATTTTATGGTTTTGCGTGGGAGAATATAAGTTATGGTTTTGCGTGGGAGAATATAAGTTATGGTTTTATAGGGGAGAGTCTAATTTATGGTTTTGTGTGGGAGAATATATTTATGGTTCCATTTGGGAAAATCTAATTTATGGTTTCGTGTGGGAGAAAATAATTTATGGTTCTATTTAGGAGAATCTAATTTATGGTTTTGTGTGGGAAAATATAATTTATGGTTTTATATGGGACAATCTAATTTATGGTTTATGTGGGAAATTCTAATTTATGATTTTATGTGGAAGAATGTAACTTATGGTCTTGTATGGAAGAATCTAATTTGTGGTTATGAATGGGAGAATCTAATCAATTGTATTATATGGACCAATCTTTGGGTTTTCTATGGTTTGAATCTAGGATTTGGTATGGATGGATCCTTGGTTTTGTGTGGATTGAATTTAGGGTTTTATATGACAGAATCTAAGATTGCATGGTGGTATTAATGGTTTGTATGGTAGTATTAATGGTTGTATGGTGGTATTAATGGTTGTATGGTGGTATTAATGGTTGTAAAGAGGTATTAGGGTTTGTATGGTGGAGTTAGGGTTTTGCATGAGGGTTAATGATTGCATGGGATTTAGGGTTTGTATGAAAAGTTTGAGAGGTTGCATGGGATGTGTAAAGTTTGCATGGGAGTAAAATTTATGTATGAAAGGTTGATTTGGGATGTAAGGAAGGTAATGGAAGTGTTATTTGGGTGTTTGAACATTTTAGATGAAAAATAATACATGGAGATTATATAAGGGTCCGTAGGAGATCGAACTAGGGTTTGTGTGGATAATTAGGGTTCGTTGGGGTTGCTTGGAATTTTTGTATTATCATGTGTGTTGGTGATTTAAATGTAATTATGATGGTGGGATTTTATGACTTGTGATGTGTGAAGTGTAAAGATAATGATTCGTGCATGTCCATGATGAAAGCTTTTGAATAAGATACTTAAGACATTAATCACGTAAAGTGGAAGATGTTGAGCCGGGCCCAGACCGATCCACCGTCATAATAGTGGCAGGGAATATTTCCCTCGCGACCGATCCACCGGCTAAAATAGTGGCAGGGAATATTTCCCTCGCAACCGATCCACCGACTATAATAGTGGGGGATCCCGAGCTCAACAAAATCAAACCCTACAGTTGCTAAGACATGGGAAAGACACTAATTACTTACAGTGGAATACCGTACGAGAAGGGGCCAGACCGATCCACCGATATAAAATAGTGGTAGGGCTTGTACCCTCGCGACCGATCCACCAGCTAAAATAGTGGGATTCCCGTACTCGTATGGACTTGATAAAAAGTATGGTGTGAAATGAGTTCTGATCAGAGATTAATTTAAAAATTAATCCAGACTATAATTGGGCCTTTATACTTTTACCTGAATGGTCATATGCATTATGTTATCATGTTGGTCTTATGCTTTATTATTATTCTGCATTCTTTATGTGCTATTATGTGTTGGCATTAGTGCTTGGTTACCTTACTCAGTACATAGCGTACTGATCACCCTTTTCATGGGTGCTGCTCATTCCCACGAGTAGTATGTCCTTCTGACTTTGTACAGGTGGGCGAGACATCAGTCGGGGTTGTGTGTTGAGCATGTTTTGGCTCAAGTTCGAGAGTAGTGTGGCCGGATCCACTCTTCTTGATATCTTATTTATTTCTATTATTTCTTCTTGTATCAGATTTATCCTGTTGATCTTTTACCTCGTATTAAATATTTGAAGGAAACCTTTTATCGATTGTAAGAATATTCCTTTTGAGGAATTTTAATTTCGCACTCTGATTTCCATTTGATTCGTGATTCTTTACGCGCACTCTGATATTTGTGTATGATCTTTCTAGTTCTTTTATGAGCTACTGGTTTGAGTTTAATGTTAATAATTTTCTTTAGCCTTAGCACTTGGTACTGGAACGGTCGGAGAGAACCGGTTCGGTACTAAGTGTGGCGGTAACATTCCCAGAATTCATAAGTTTTAAGTATTTCTATTTTAATTACTTCCATTTTTTTTAAAAATGTAGTGAATTTTGGGGTGTTACACAAAAAAAAAAGCCTAAGATAGGGGGTTGAAAGTAGGGGTTGTTAGGCAGTGAAATGAGGGATTTAGGGCAAGTAGAGTGAGGGCAATCATGATGCATTGGAGGGTGGTGTTTGGGTTATGGTTCTACAAAAAAAAAACACAGGGGTGTTTGGGTTGGGGTTGAATTAAAAGGAAAATGAGGAGGGAGGAAGAGTTATGTAGGGCGGTAGTGATGCATTAAAGAAAGAAGACAAGGAGGGGAGAGTTATTATGTGCCTAATAAAGGGCATGTGAGATGGAGATAGGGTTTGGTGCTTGCAAAGAAATGGTGACGAGGTGGATTGTTATATTACTATTGGTTTGGTTTAAGTTTAGTTAAGTTAAGTTATTTTGGTTAGTCTAGGGTTTCTAATTAGAAAACTAATCTGGGAAAAATAATAGGTTAAGGATGTAGGTTAAAGAAAAAGGGAAAAAAGAAAAGATAAATAATTATGGTGAATTATTTAAGAATTGGTTTGGGTTATGTGTTAGGGGTAGAAAAGTAATTAATCTAAGGTTTAGGGTTCAATTTTGAATAAAATGATAAACATCTAATAGAAAAAATTACAAATTTTTTTGGTGTTACATATCAATACTTAGGAATTAGGTTTTCTAGGATGGGAGGGTATTATGTTACATTGTGCGCCAATATGCCTAAGGTACTTGGTACATCTCTGGGTTAAAAAGGTTAAGGATAATTTATTGCCTTATGTGCCAGTATGAATGAGGTACGAAAGTGTCTTTATGTTGTGATTTTATCCCCTTGAGAAAGTTTTTAAAAAAATAACCTTGTTTGGTAGCCTTTGGAATGCTTGGGTTCAGACTGAATTCTTGGTTTGATAGTTGCCTTTGTGCACTACCCTTAATAATTATAAATACATTGGTTTGGTTCATTGATATTTGCCTCAGTGAAATATCCAAATGGTTATGAAATATGATATGACTGTTTTGGAAATGACTAAGTATGGTTTGGTGTCTTCCCTTGTATAACACTTTTGGCATAAATTGATTTATTTAATTCTATATATGATTAAGTGTATTAGTAAAATGAGCATATGACCTTCGTGATAATTATATCCTGGTATGATTAACCATGTTTCTTATCGTATGTATTCTTGATGTGATTACCTTCCATGTGCTCCATATAACCTTTGCATTATTAGTGTTGTGAAGTGTGTTTACTTAGTATTGTTGCACTAATAAGTTCTATTTCATGGTCTCATACATATTCAATGGGAATAAGTGATTTTATAGGATTACTTTGAGGGTATTTCTTGATGGCTAGGATTTGGGGTTAAGAGTTGGGACTATCTAGTATTAGCTCTAATATCATTTGATTATGATATCCTGGGCTTTTGTGTCCCTTTTTTAATTCCTTTATTTTGTGGGTTGTAACTCTATTGAATGATACTTTTGTGTATATTGGAACAATTGTAATATGTAATGTAATATCTATTATGTTCTTATGATTATTGTCATTAATTAATATGAGTAATATTTTAGCCTTATCACTTGGTACAAGAATGGTAAGGGAAACAAGATGTAAGCTAAGTGTAGTGGTAACACCGAATGAGGTTTGGTCTAGTAGTAAAGACCAACTTTTGGGTACCAAAGGTCCTAGGTTAGAATCCCCCACCCTCTCTCTCAGTATTGTAATATCTTAATGGTGTCGCTACCTATACGGTGATTTGTAATTACCTTTATGGGGCTCCTTATGAAATTAAGTATGGTGGTAACACCCAACTTTTTAATGTCTTAGCTTTCACAACTAATAATAGAAAACAAAATTTTTCAGTAGTAAATTTTAGGATGTTGCATTTTTTTAATAAATATTGATTAAAAATATAATAAAATAATATTATAAAATTATTTTTTTAAAATAATCTAATAATTATATTTTAATATTATAATATATTATATATTAAGAGATATTAATTATCAATGTTTGTCCTCAAAATGAGTGAGAACTTCCTTTTTGGAATATAGAGTAGCTAAAATTTAAGTATTGTTTATTCTAAATTTTAATATTTATTAATATGTGTTCTCTAATCTTAAATGTCATTTGTTATGAAATAAAGAGATTATAAATTTAGATATGCTAGAATATTTAAACCGATGAATATAATATAATCAGTTATCAAGAATTTGTAAACTTCTTCTCCCTTGATCATGGGTCAGCTTGCCCTTTCTTTTCTCCCCGCCTGACCGGTCTTCCTCTAGTCTCTTCTTCTTCTTCCTTCTCTCCCCCTGCACATCGAGCCAACCTTCCCCTATGCCTACACCTATCCCCTACAACTTCCCCCTCTGCACCTACCATTGCAGCCATGTCCTTTCCCTCTCTCTCTAGTCCCTTTCCTTCCATTTTTAGCCACACACACCCCCTGCACAACTACCCCACATGCCCTCCTTTCCCCTCTTCTTCTTCTCCTTCCTGCCACCACAAGCCATACACCTACAGCCCATGCACCCCCACCTAACCCGACCAGACATACCCTACTCTCCCTCTTCTTTTTCTTATTCTCTTATACCCATTTTCTTCCCTCATCAAGCTTCCTTCTCCCCCCTACTGAGCCCTCTTTTCTCCTTTCTTTCCTTCTTCTTCTCCTCCCCTGTTTTTGCTATGCTGCCCCTAACTATCGTCTCCGCAGCCCAACCAACCGCCACTCCGACTCCCCTGGCTCCCCTTCTTCCTCCTCTCACCACTCAGCAGTCACCACATGCCCTTACAACCCACTTTTACCCTTCCTTTTTCCTTCCTTCTCATTTCAACCGTCCTCCCTGCATGCCACCTTGCACCATCCATTCCCCCACTTCCTCCATCACCGAAGCCTCCCCTCGACCACCTAACACCTCCCCTCTAACCTCCCTACCTCACCTTGCCTGAAATCCCCCTGCAACACCCTATTTTCTTCTCTTCTTTTTTCCTTCCTTCCTTCTTCTTCTCCCTTCCTTGCACCCATCTTCCAACCCCTACTGCCGCCACCACTCTTCGACCCCCTGCCACTCTTCCTACACCCAGCCACTACCCCAACTCCCCTCCCCAAGCCACCACCTGAGCCTCCCTTCCACCCTTACTCCCCCTTTTGTGCATGCAGCTCACACTACTCATACAACATAAGATTTGCTGCAAGTTTTAAGTTTATTTTACCAAAATTTGAGGTATAATGTAGTTAATATTAATATGTATTTAATAATCTTTTTGATAAAAATATATTCTATTAATTTTCTACTACTAATATGCTAAATTTGATATTATTTCTAAGTACAAATTTTTACTAATCAAACTTAAGTTTTTTACTGAGGTGCTAGTAAAGTTTAGTTGTTGCTGGAAATATGGTAACAATTATACCCTACTAAAATGTGTGGATTTACGTATACTAGCACATTAAGGTTTTGGATGTGTTTCGTGCGTATATTATGTGTTGTTAAGCATCTTATGATTTTAATGTTATGTTAGAAGATAGAATGAAAGGCATGTTTTTGTATGAAATGAGACATGTATGGAAATAGTGGGCCTTGTTGTTAATAATGATGTTAGATGCATGTACATGTCATGATAAATAAATATGGCCACTTGCAGTAGAAATAATGCTAATATGAGCCCTAGGGGTATTTTAGTAATTTTATTTGTACATAGGGTGTGACTTAAATAAATGTGCATGGTAGGTGATAATGGGTGTTATTAATGAATAATAAGGGTTGTGGTGTTAGATGATGTCTATGGACCATGGGGGTTAATATTTCATGTGTTAGTGGTATTTGGGTAATTTAATGAATAAGAAGGCCATTTTAGTCATTTTGGCATGAGAAAGGGGGTAACTTGGTGATTTTATGAATAAAATGGGTAATTTGATAATTTAACAAGTAAGAAGGGTAGTTTGGTAATTTTAGCATAAGAAAGGGGTAGCTTAGTAATTTTATGAACAAAAAGGGTAATTTGGTAATTTAATAAGTAAGAAGGTTGTTTGGTAAATTTTGGCATGAGAAAGGGGTAACTTGGTAATTTTATGGATAAAAGGGTAATTTGATAATTTAATAATTAAGAATCTTAGTTTAGTAATTTTGACAAGAAAATGGGGTAACTTGGTAATTTTATGAATAAAAAGAATAATTTGGTAATTTAATAAGTAAGAAGGGTATTTTAGTAATTTTGTATGAGAAAAGGGTATTTTGGTAATTATATAAGTATAAAAGGGTATTTTGGTAATTATATAAGTATGAAGGGTAATTTCGTAATTTAATAAGTATGAAGGGTATTTTAGTAAATAGGCAAGCAAGATGGGTAATTTTATAATTTTGTAAGTGAGATGGGGTAAATCGGTAATTTGCATATAACATGGAAATTGATTTAATAAGCCTCCATAATAAGTCATGAGTGATGTTAAATAATAGAATAAGGGTTATGGCCTTAGTATCACTTGTTTAAGTATAGTAATGTATATTATAAGGATAAGGATGTTTCAGTAAATTGGTATGTATCATAAGAAAAATGCATGGTGTAGGGTTGAATGGGTAATTAAGGGTGTGTTATGATGTTAATTTCATAATCATGCAAAAGGTGCCTTAATTGTTAATTATGCAAGGAAATGTGTGTTGGATGTGCTAGAAGTATATGTTGGGGTTTATGCATTCAGTGATCTCCTAGTGTGTAGAGTATTTAATTCCATGACCAGTAGTATAATTATGATACGATAACCTATTATGACATGTGAATAAATAAATAAAAAATATGTGATGAAAATAGATGATAAGAGGAAGCTTTAGCCTTAGGGGCATTTTGGTCATTTTGACCTAAGGTGCCTAAGTATAAGAATTGGAACCTAGGATGGCCTTAGTGGACTATTTAAGTTAGCATGGACAATAATAATAATAAAGATTACTTAGTAATAACAGAAATAAATAAAAATAAATTAGTATGTGTGATGCGTTTCTCGTGATTACCTTAATTAAGACACTAATAATTAAAGTGGAAGACTTTAAGATCGAAAATGGTAGCTTTTTAGGGGTCGCTACCCTAAAAACAAGATTTAGTCCACAATTATTCTGAATTTTGTTGATTTACCTTAGTGCCCCAGCTAGGCCTTGCATCTTACTCTATTTAGCTCAACGGGCCTATTTAGGGGGTATGCATACTTATGGATTATGTGTCCTTGTCAATAGGGTATTGTGTGTCTTTGTGCACCAGTGTGACCAAGGTACCTTTGCGTCCTTTGGTTGATAATTAGAGGGTACTGCACTGCTTGTATGCGTTGGTATGATTGGTGTGCCTTTGAAGATTCTTGATCTCCCCTCTCGAGTTAAATAAATGGAATTGGTGTGCTAATTAAATGAAAAATACTAATAATTTAAAGTGGAATATTATTGAGCTAGGTCTAGACCAATCTACTGGCGAGAATAGTGGCCAAGAGCTTTTTGCCATAGAGACCGATCCACTAGTAAATAAATAGTGGCTAGGTGTGTTCTGCCTTAGAGTTGTATTTCCAATCCACTGACTATAATAGTGTGGGATCTTGAGCTCAATAACCAAATCTTGGATGATAATAAATCATAGAAAAGATACTAATCATTTACAGTGGAACACCACGTGAGTCGGGGCCAGATTGATCCACCGACGAGAATAGTAGCCAAAAATATTTTTTCCTAAAGACCGATCCACGGACAAATAATAGTGGCCAGGTGTGTTCTTTTTCAGATTTGTATTTCTGATCCACCAGCTATAATAGTGGATTTTCCGTGCTCATGTGGATATAATTAAAGAGATGATTATGAATAACAATTAATTAATGGCTTAAGTACAGATAATGTTGATATCACCATTATGATCTGTTGTTGGTATGATTGTGGCCTTGGTGCCTATCATGGGTTGAGTGGTAGTATGTGTTGATGGTGTGTGGTTGGACACTTGCAACTATTCTATAAAGAGCTTCGCTTGGATGCTCTCTTGATAAGTGCTGGAAATGCTATGTAAATGGACTTTGTTATATATGATTCTTGTGGTACAAGTCCATTCAATGTTTGTTGTGTTTATTTCTATGCATTGTGTATGTTATTGTTCTTATGTTTAAATGATGTGTTGCATGTAGGTGCTACCTTTTAGTTTTATATAAAGGGTTACTCAGTACTGTAGTACTAAAGGGTTCCTTTATGGGCCCCTGCCTATTCAATGGGCAATGTCTCTTGCAGGGTAGCCCGTAGGAGCTATTTAAGTTTCCTTTTTGATTAAGAGTGTAAGAATTATCCGGGAAGCTTTGAGGGTTTCTCTTTTAATCTTATTATTTCCTTTGTTTAATGATTTTATTCTTGTAATCATTCATATTGGATGTTATCTTTTGTAATATCTTAAACGCGCTACTATGATTTAAATGTAATCTTGGTTTGTGTAAAATGTGTTTTGTTCTTTTAAACCTAAGCACTTGGTACTGGAACAGTGGAAGAAAATCGGTCTAGTACTAAGTGTAGCTGTAGCATCTCCAAAATTTACTATATTTGCTTCCTCTTAACTTTTAATAAAATAAAAATTTTCAATGGTGAATTTTAGGGGTGTTATACCAGACTAATGCTAAGTGTGGCAGTAATACCTATTATTTTTATAATTAATGCATTGCAAAATAAAAAACTAAATAGTAAAAATGGGGGTGTTACAAATTTCCTTTTCAATTTGTGGAAAAGGAAGCATTTAGAAGGTATACGCGAAAGATACAACCTAGAACAATTATCCGTTCTTGAACTACCATTGCTATAGATGCTCTACAACTTTTTATGGGGGAGAAAACAAAGTTGAAAGAATTTTTAAGGAGTTTCTCAAGTTATATTTATCTCACCAATGATACATGGACTTCTTGTCAAAACTTGAGTTACAAGGTCCTCACGACTTATTTTATTGATAAGAATTGGATGTTGCATTCAAACATTATTAATTTTTATCCTATTGCTTATCATTATGGTGATATTATTGGTAGATTTATTGAAAGATATTTGATTGATTGGAATATTGATAAGGTGCTAATGTTAACAATTGATAATGCAAGTTCAAATGATAAGTGTATATTAAGAGAACATGTGTTTCGGTTTTGAATTTTTTTTTACCATATTAGATGTGTTGCCCATATATATAGTGTTGTTGTGAAAGAGTGGTTGAAAGAGTAGAGTGATCACATTCTTAGAGTTTGATATATTGTGAGATATATGAAATCCTCTCCTATTAGATTGTAAATTCAAGACTTATGTTCATCAAGAGAAGTCAGAGACCAAGAGAATGGTGTGTTTGGATATTGAAACTCAGCGAAATTATACCTATATAATATTGGATGTTAATTTTAAATCTAGGAAAGCATTTGATTTGTTGAAAAGAGATTAAAAAAAAGATTGTGGTGAAATGGATAGACTAAAGGGTTTGCCAACTAATGATGATTGGGAGCATGTGTGTGTGTTGCTTTCTTTCTTGAAATATTTTTATGAGACAACCTTGAGGATATCTTATTCTTTATATGTCATGGGTAACATGTATTTGCAAGAGATTTGTGGTATTTTGAAAAATGATTAGTATTGCTAGAGATGGTGATGATTTTGATAGAAGTGTAATGACTTTGAGTATGAAATCTAAATATGATATATATTGGGGAATTTCTTGAAATAACAATGTGTTGCTATTTGTTTTTATGATTCGTCATCCTAAGAGGAAGATGAGATTTGTGTGTTAGTCAATAAATACATACTTTGATTATGATGCTACATTTGAAATGCATGGCAACATTGGTGCAACTTTGAAATAATTGTATACCTTTTATGCCTCTAAGCTCCCTTCTTCTTCAACCCTTAAGCATCCTTCATCTGTGAATATAAGTAAGGTCACTTATAAAGATGGTGATTCATTTGGCATAGAATATGAAGAAATTGTGGCAATTGTAACCTCTTTATCTCTTGGTAAGAATGATTTAGAAAAGTATTTAAAAGATAACTAGCCTATGGTTGGTGCAGGTTTTGATATTCTTATTTAGTGGAGGGATAATGCTATAAATTATGAAGTTGTTGCTTTGATAGCCGAGGATCTTTTAGCTATGCAACTTTCTACTATTGCATCTAAGTCTACATTAAGTGTCATAGTTAAGGTTCTTGATTTGTTTCATAATTCTTTAACCCTTATAATGATAAAAACATTAGTTTGTATGTATGATTTGATACGGCCATCTTCGAAATGTTCTTCAACGGAATGATTAGTTGAGGATATTGAATGCATTGAGTCTGGTATTCCATTATTCTATTTTATTAATACTTCTTTAATTCCTTTTTTTTGTGTGTGTTTTTTTATCTAATTTTTATCTTACTTCCCCCTAAATATTATAGGCCAACCACCTGTTGTGTAGATTGATGAGTTTGATATTGCAGAATTTGAAGGCTTGATAATATAACTTTCTTAGTTGCAAAATTATGTAGCCGTTAAAATTGTTTTAGTTATTTATGTATGAATTCTATGGATTATGGACTTTGGATTTTTGTGTGTGTGTGTTTGTTTTATGGACTAGTTTACCATAATTATTGCTTTTAGGTTTTGTTTTTATTTAATTAAAATAGGATAAAATATCTGAATACTATTTATTTCATATACTTGGATCATTTTGTGAAGAAAGACACCTTCGGAATTTTGAATATAGGATATTGAGTATTTGGTTTTAGGTATCGGATTTTTCGGATATTCAGTCAAATACTGGATTTTTATTGAAAATAGATGTAGTTTTGGATATATTGGTTATATTTGATATCTGTATCAATTTTTTTTAATATCAAATACGACTAGATACATATATAAATATAGTGTATGCAATATCTTATTGGGTCAGATATCCAAAAAAATATCCAATCGAATATGAATATTTGATTTTCTACAGTCCTACTTATGACAAAGATAATAAAAGAAAAGGAAAAAAAAGAAACAAACTTCTAATGCCTATTAATTGTGATATATAATGTTGTGTTTTGTACAGTAAGCTAAAAAATTGAATAATGCTACTTACCCAGATACAAAACCCAAACTAAAAATCAGATTTCACTAAAAATATATATATTAATGTATTAATTTTATTTTTTATTAATAATTAAGTAATATAAACTAATAATAATACAAAAGAAAATAAAATTAGGACATAAAAAAATGTAAATCCTTTTTTTATTATAATAATAATAATAATAATAATAATGATGATTATAATAAAAATAATACTAATAATAAATTTATTATACTTTTATGCCATAATTTTCATTTATAGCATATTATTATTAGTTTATATAATTTAATTATTAATAAAAATTAAAATTAATATATTAATATGTATATTCTTAGATAAATTTGGATTTAGAATCTGGATATATAGCACTACTCTAAAAAACTAACCAACAGTTGATAGCTAAAGTCTACCTATTTTTTCTAGGATTGTTTGAAATAATTAATTATTGAACTAATTGAAAGGTATTGAATAGTCTTTGTCCCTTGAGGTAATATTATAGTATATTTGACAAAATTAATTAAAAAATTAGCTAAAAACTTGTATGTTATAAATTACTGTAAATATTTTTTTTAAACTAAGTTTATAAATTAGTAAAAAAATTACTTATCAAATATAACTTTTTCATGTTAATTATGTTTCATAATTTATAAGCTACTTTTAAACTATGTCGAACACACTTGTGATCCCTGACAGACACGATGAAGTCGGTCTATAGCTTTTTCTTACTCTTGTCCCGCCTTATGGTTAATTGGTTATGGAGAGGCTTGAGGCCAATAGTACTTTTGTATCACTTTGAATCTTTGATGCTATAAATATAAATAGGTACTAGTAAAAATAAATTAATAAATGAAATGTAGCGATAGGCTTGCGGTTGCGCAAAGAAAAGGACGTTTTGATGTAAGAAGGGGTTGACTGACTTAGCGAAAACGAAAACAAAACACAAGTGGCTATCCCGAGACGAGCTCCTCTGGCAAGCCATTCTTAGGCTAAACACGTACTAGTAAAAATTAATAATATAATTTTGTCCGAAACGGTAAAATAGAACCAAGAGAAAAGGCCCGAAGAGCCAATAGCGATGATGAATGTCATTTTCCAGCGTTACCAATCGCCATTGAAACTTCCCTCAAACGTTTCTTAATCCAATGCCTACGCACGCTCATGGAAGCTTCACCCGATCTTTACTTCCAGAAAGACTTGGTCGAGTCCTGGTTTTAAAAACGTTACGTGTGTTAACTACCCTACTCCGAAATTCGCAGCATTCAATCGAACTCTCGCGTCTTGCAGCGTTCTCTTTGGTCCGGAGCCAACCACGACCATCAGCTGAATGTCGACTCCCCTCCGCTCCCTCGTCCCTATCCTCCTCCTCTCCTTTCTGCTCTCTCTTTCCTCCGCTGAAATCCGGAAGACTGAGATACGTTCCGATTCCCGACCCATCATCCCATTCGACGAATTCGGCTTCACCCACACCGGTCGCCTCGAACTCAACGTCACCGGAATATCTCTCTCTAACAATAACGTCGACCTCTCAAAAGTTGGGTTCTTCCTCTGCACTCGTGACAAATGTCTGCACATGCTTCAACAGCTCGAGGACTCCGAGATTACGTGTGCCCTCGATTCCACCCTAGTCCTGGTCGTCTTCACCTTCAACCGTCTCACCGGGGGCAGCGCTACGAGCTTCTCTTCTGTCTACAAGGAGGCCGATTCTGATCAGTACACTCTTTTCTTTGCTAATTGTTACCAGAACTTACAGGTTTCTATGAACGTCCTCTCGGCGATGTATAATCTCAACGGCAAGAGCGGCGCGAGAGATTATTTGTCGGCGGGACGGACGATTCTGCCTAGCGTTTACTTCCTATTTTCTTTGGTTTACTTCTGCCTTGCTGCTTTCTGGGTCTACGCACTGTATAAGAAGCGATTGACCGTTTTTAGGATTCATTTCTTTATGCTTGCTGTTGTTATTTTGAAGGCACTGGATTTGCTGTCTGAGGCTGAGGATAAATCTTATATTAAGAAAACTGGTAGTGCTCATGGTTGGGACGTCCTGTTCTATATATTCAGCTTTCTGAAAGGAATTACTCTGTTTACTCTGATTGTTTTGATTGGAACTGGCTGGTCATTCCTGAAACCGTACTTGCAAGATAGGGAGAAGAAGCTCTTGATTATTGTTATCCCACTTCAGGTGGTGGCGAATGTAGCTCAGGTTGTGATTGATGAGACCGGACCCTACGGAGAGAATTGGGTTACTTGGAAGCGAATCTTCATCTTGGTTGATGTCATTTGCTGCGGCGCTGTGTTATTTCCGATCGTTTGGTCGATTAAGAATTTGCGGGTGGCTGCCAGGACTGATGGGAAGGCTGCTGTGAACTTGATGAAGTTGACATTGTTTAGGCATTACTACATTGTGGTAATCTGCTATATTTACTTCACCAGGGTGGTGGTGTACGCTTTGGAGACCATTACATCCTACAGATATCTATGGACCAGTGTGGTGGCTGGGGAGTTGGTAACACTGGCCTTCTATGTGTTTACTGGATACAAGTTCAAGCCTGAGGCACAAAACCCGTACTTGGCTATTCGTGATGAAGACGAAGATGTTGCTTTGGAACAATTAAAGCTTGAGGAGGACGAGTTTGAGCTGTGAGAAAGCTAGTATGAAGTTTCAGGTTGTGGGTTGAGCATATTGTGTCCATTTGAATTCAACGTACCTCAGTCAACAAGCTGATGAAAGTTGATATAGTTTAGTTCTTTGGCATAGATCGGCAATGGCTGTGTTATCTGTCCATTCCTATGATACTGAACCTGTTTATCTATAGGCCAAAGCTTCATAGTCATAGCCTCATAGGTTGTGAATTGTATATCATATCATAATATTCTTCGTTGCCATTGTGGCTGTCTTCTCCCTGTTTCTAACTAGATATCCTTCTTTTGTCCGCCTGGTTACGATGTACTGATCGATGTTATGGTCATTGTAGCAAGTTCTTACGTTCGTGGCAAAATTTGGTCTCAACTTACCCTTTAAGTGTCTGGATTTGGGCACAAACACCTCTTGAATGTAGTTACTTCTGATGTACTCCAGCCTTTGCTATATAGATCTGAGGGAGTTAGACGCAATAGTTTTATACAGCTTGTTGCTTGCTGACTGAAGCATTTTAGGAGTATGAGCCCCCGTTTACGTGAATGTAAAAAATGAGTCTTCAAATTTCCTTCCCTCCTACCCACCCATGCTGGGGAAGCGTGTGTTAAAAGTTCCTATATGTATGTACAGGAACTTTACTTTTTGTAATCTAGAAGCAGTTTAGAAGAACATCCATATAAATATTGTACGAAAAGTTTTCTAAACATATGAAAGCTTTTGGAGTTGCTTGAACGTGTCGACATTGACTCAAATGTCACATGGCACTTTGCATGCAACGGTAAAAATGCTGAGGCATGTTTACCAACTTTTATTTGGATGTCACTTGGCACTTTATTGTAGATATATGATTGGACCAAAGCTAATGAATCTTACCCTATTCTTGCTTAATTATCAAGGCTTTGAAATAGCCGACAAAGGAGGCAATAGATATAGATGAAGTTGTAAGCAAAATGTGGCATCATCCCCCTCTCTATCCACTATATATACATGTCTCCTCCAACTTTGCTAGCATGTCATTTTGAGAGTAAAAATGAGAGTTAAGCTTGTTAGTTGTTGGGAACTTGTTCAGAATAAGTCAAAGTAAGTATGTTTGTTAAATTAGTTGAGTTGTTTTGGTTGGTCCAAGGGTTGTTGCAAGTTGTCGGGAAGTTATTCGAAGTCCGTTAAGATTATAACAAGATAGTGAATCTAGTGTCACCCTACAATATATAGGGGAGCTACTATGAAAATGAAGATATATTACATGTGTGTGTGAACTTGAAACCCTTTTAATAAAATTTCTCTTTGTGAGACTTTTGAAATCCAATTCTTTATGTGAGTTTTGAACCCTCTTTGAATATATTCTAAGTGAGTTCTTCAAGAGTCGTCTTTAAAGAAGTTCTATGTGGGATCTTCAAGATTTGAAAGCTAATGAATATTATTCAAAACCTAGTTTGAATACCTTATCTTGTGATTAAAGAGATTGTTTATCCACATCCTTCAATTTTTTTAGTTTGTGTTCCTTTTTGTGTGAGTAAGAGTATGACACATCCTTACACTTTTCCTTTTATCCATCCATGTTTTAACACCACCACCAATTCACATTTTCACCATTCCAACATAAACTCACAAATGTTCATATATTTCCAATCCACTTATTCCATTCACGTCAACAAATTCAAGTGTTTCACAATTGAACATGTAACACCCCTAAAATTTACTACCGAAAATTTTTATTTTATTAAAAGTTAAGCGTAAGAAAATACAGTAAATTTTGGGGATGTTACCATCATACTTAGTACCAGACCGGTTTCCTTCTACCGTTCAACTACCAAGTGCTAATGCTTAAAAGAACATAACACAATTTATACAAATCCAAGAACACTTCCATAATGCTTTAAAATGATACGAGAGCATGTAGTGTATGTTTACTAATCTTATTTATGGAGCATAATGTTCTTGAAATTATTGAGATAAGACATTAATTTTTTGAGATTCTCAAAGTAAGATGAGAAGAATCAATAAAGATAGAATAAAAATTGTTGGACTCAAGGTCTTTAATGTGATATTACTAAAAGATCAAGAAAATTTTAAGAAATGCGGTTGGTTCTTACTTGGGTTCAAAGAAGGGCAAATTTCCATTTTGTGAGGTGTGACAAATATGAAAATTTGGAGCTATTGGGAGCCACACCAACATTTTCACGAAGATTTTGGCTGCTTGTTTTGTTTTAACTACCTAGTTTTTTTTATGTTAGTTATGATCAAATGATGACGCATTAAAAGTTTCTAATGTTTGTTATAGAATGAATCAAAGGTATTTAAAGTAGTTATGTTTGTTATATTAGTTAAGTTCTTAGTCTAAGGTTTCTGACAAATTGTTAGAAGATTGTTCCAAGTTAGTTAAGCTTGTAAAAAGGAAGTTAGGAGTTGGTTTCACCATATATATATATATATATATATATATATATATATATATATATAGGGAAGCTATGAAAATTATGATATATGGTATGTCTATGTGAAGTTGAAATCTTTTCAATATAAGTTCTCTTTGCGAGTCTTCCAATATCTATAATTTTTTTATTTATGCTTTTAACCCTCTTTGAACATATTCTAAGTGACATACTCAAGAGTATTATTTACAAGTGTTCTATGTGAGACCTTCAAGAGTTAAATACTTATGATTAGCATTCCAAACCTAGTTTGGAAACATTATTGCGTGGTTCAAGAGATGTTCATCTATATCCTTCATTTCTTAGTTTGTGCACTTCTTTGTGTTATACATTATTTAAATGATTCACAATCAAATGCTTTGATAATGGATCAAAGTAGTATTAGAGCCTATGTTTGGTTTCGTTTCTCAAGAGACTAACGATTCTAGTGCATTGTAAAACTTTTATCATAGCATCAAATATCCATTAAGAAATCATCAAGATTTTCTCTCATTTAAAGATTACCATTTGTTCTGTATGTTCTTCTCATATAATGTGATCTCTTAACTAAATAAATAAATAAGTGGTTTGTGTGATAACGTAAATGATTGATTGAATAAGTAGTCAGTCTTGATTGTGAGTGTTTCTTATGGCGTATAAGATAATTATTATGCACCTAATTTTACTTATAATACCATGCTAGTATCATATTTACATGTCATTATCTACAATAGGCTATCAAGATGAGATTTATGTGTTAGGATGTTTCCTTATCCTTCTTTCACCATGATCAACATGCCCTTGCATGTATTAAGTGTAATCATGTTATTACTCAATAAATATATTGTACTAATACTATACTTCCTTTTTTCAAACTATAGTGTACAACTACCTGGAGATGATGTCTATACAGAGGACTTGGACATTGCACAATTAGAGTAGGGTCAATTTAGAATAAGGATATCAAGTATACCATGTCAATGTTATTTCTATATTCGGATATAAATATTCTCTAACTATTGTTTTACCTTTGTCCCCCTATATTTGTTGTTGTTGTTGTTTCAGGAGTTGTTATCTCATTTTGGATCTTGTTTTCCATTGTATATATCTTCCATATTCTATTAATTTAATTTTATTTTAACCAATTAAAGTTAAATTTTTTTGTCTTTGAATTTCATATAAGAATGGTGAGGGAACCAAATTTATAATTAATAGTAATGCCACTCATATATTTATGTTTAGCTTCTACAATTAAAATGAAAGTTTTCAATTTGTAAAATTTAGGGTATTATAGAAGTAGCTCGATATGGCTTGATAAATTGACCTAAAAATGGCAGTACCTAAAGTAACCCAAATTCTATTCATATTGTAAACTAACCCTCACCTGAAAGGACTCATATATAAAGTAAATCTACCCAACTAAAAAATTATCTTAAATTGTGTTTATTGTTAATGATTTGTGAACCAAGAAAGTCTTAGAAAATTTAAAGGAAGCATTGGTTGACTAAAGGATACTAAGGGGAAAGTTTAGAGGAGAGATAAGAGAACAAAATTCAGAAGTTGTATTAATGATTTCTCTCCTCCAAAATGAATACATGGATCTATATATATTGGTAGGATGAGGGGGAAGGAAAGGGAGAAAATACAATGCAGTAGGTGTCAACCAACTATTTCTTATACTATTTGCTTGACTGGACCAGCATAGAACCTAGAAGAGAAGAATCCATAGCCCTTTTTGGGCCTATCTTCAATCTTTGGGTCGATGCTCCTTGGACCCAATAACATTGGTTTTGAAAAGGCCTATATTAGTGTCAAACCTGAGTCAAATACCAAAATAATCTATAATTACCCAAATTTGAAGAGACTCAACCTAAAGTAATCTAACTTAAACCAATAAATTGACTCAAGATAACTCAAACCCGACCTAGGTACCAAAATGACACAAATAATCCAAACCTAAAATGACCTAACTAGAAGTAATTAAACCTAAAACCAACTACAGAAATTAACTTGAGTTGACTTAAACACAAATTGACCTAAAACTAACTCACAATCAATGCAAGTGTTAAAATAACAAGTAATAATTTGAACAAAAAATGACCCAACAAGACCCAAACCAAATGCATGAAGTGAAATCACCTGAAGTTTAATTGACTTGAAATCAACCTAATTGGACACCACCTAACTTAAAATTGTCTCAGCAGACCTAGCCACTTATTTTTATTTAGCTACCTATTTTATGTTAGTTATGATCATATGACAACTCACCAAAATTTATTAGGCTTATTGTAGAATAAGGCAAAGGTAGTTACAATAGTTATGCTTGTTATAATGTTAGTTAAGGATTTGGTCTAAGGGTTTTTTCAAGTTGTAAGGAGAAATTTCTAAGTTTTTTAAGCATGTAACAAGGTAATTAAGACCTACTTTCACCCTATATATAAGGGATCTACAAAAATTAAGATGTATATGCCTATGCGAAGTTAAAATCCTCTCAATAAAAGTCTTTTGGTATCCGACTCTCTTAGTGATTTTTCAACCCTCTTTGGAGATATTATAAGTGAGTTATCTAAGATTCCTCTTTGTAAATTTTCTATATGAGATATTAAAGAGTTTAATGCTATTGAATACTATTCAAAAGCTAGTTTGAATAGATTCATGTGTGATTTAAAATAGTGTTAATCTATATCCTTCATTTCTTAACTTGGTTTCTTCTGTGCGGTTCGAAATGTCAACAAAAAATTTAAGAGCTTTACACTCAAATGCTTCCATAACACATCATGTCTCCTCCAACTTTGCTGTTATCCCATTTTGAGAGAAAAAATGAGAGGTAGATCAAGAAAAAAAGAGAGAGTATTAGAGAGAGAAATTATTAAGTCTCTCTTAATCTTAGTCTTTCCTTTGCTTTATCCTATTCTAAGTACAACATCCTACTTTTAAAAAATATATTTAATATTATATAAATTATATAATTATATTATTTAAATATTTATCACATCTTTTAAACAAGATTGAAATCATAGTTACAATTTAGAAACATTACGTTCCTTCATTCGTATCGTTGCTCACAATGTAATTTGTAAGACTTTTTGAGCCACTTTGACATCTAAATTCTTCTATATTTTCCTAAACTCATCATATTTAAATTTATTAAGTTTTTCTAAGTCTCCTAGCCATTATAAAAAATGATAAATTAAGGTTTTGATTAAAAATGCCATTTTCATCTTAGTTAGTATGTATCACATTTTGTGCCTCCGTATAATCTTTTTGATAATCAATAATTTATGAAACTTTGAGGATTATTTTATTTTAGTGTTATAAATTTAAAATAATTTATTAATTTTAGATAAATTATCATTTTATAGGCAAAATAAGCAGCTAAAACTTAACTTATCTACCAGACCTTATCTTTATCTTCTAAGATTTAACTATAACCTCACATATGCATCAAGAACTAATCATAATCCTCCATTATAAATAATATGTTACCACCATACACATACCCTCTATAACTCCCCCAAATTTATGAACTAAAAAGTTTTATTTTTAAAAGTTAGTTGCAGAAACTAAAATAGTAAATCGTGGGGTGTTACCACCACACTTGGTATAAGTCCATTTTTCTCTAATGTTCTATTACCAAGCGCTAAGGCTAAAAATATTTTTTCACTTAAATTAATAACACAATTGTAAATCAGAGTAGTAAGAGAGTTAAAGTAATTTAATCATCATTTTAAATAGAACTAACTGTCAGTGGTTATAAAACGTTAGTGAAAGAAAATAAACAGTAAGAATTATAGAATCTTTTGGATCAAAAGATACTGAAAAAAAACATTAGATAACTCCACACTCTCTACCCAAATAGTAGCATTCAACAAATCATGTAAGTTAACCTACAAAGGCCACTGTCTATTGAATAAGTATGGGCCCATAAAAAGGAACCCTTTAGTACAATGGTACTAAATAACCCATTGTAAAAAACTAATATGTAAGGTTCGCATGTAACACATAAAATGCATCACAAAATGCATGAACATTTAATTATACATATAATAATTGGAATACAATAATCATTAATATAACCACATGATATCAAGACCATATACTTCCAATGCTCGTTTATCTGGAATAAATTGAAACTTACCAATGGAACATCTAAGAGATGCTTTTTATAGTATAATTAGAAACATCATGCTCCAAACATAAACATGGTCACAAAGTTCATTATCAATACCAACAACTCTCATAACATAGGTAGGTTCACCAGTACAAATCAATAACAACACATATCATCACAAGTAGGCACAAAGGCTACTACTGAAACATAGGTAGGCACAAAGGTTACTATCGAACCATAGGTAAGCACAAAGGCTACTATCGAACCACATGTAGGCACACAGGCTGCTACCAAACTAATCTAATAATCATTTCAAATCAAATAACACTCATTTCCATTTTTATTTACTCGAGGGGAGATCACATCAACTCAGAGATACTGAGGTACTCTGGTCATATTGACGCACAAAGGCAGCACAATATCCTACTGATTATCAACTCAGGGATGCAAAGGTACCCTATTCACACTGGTATATGAAGGTATGTAGTACTCTATCGACAAAGACACATAATCTATAAGTAACTAGGTCCGTAGAGCTAAATAGAGTAAGATACATGGCTTGGTTAGGGCACTAAGGCACACCGAAAAAGTTTATAAACGATTGTGGGATAAACCATGTCTTTAGGGTAGCAACCCTTAAATATCCACCATTCCTAATCTCGAGATTTTTCACTCTAAGTATCAGTGTTTTATAACGGTGATCATGAAAATACATATTAATTACATATATCCACTTTTTCATACTTACCATTTTTACTCATTTCCAACATTCTGAGATAACCATAATCAAGTTCATTATCAATGGCAACATCATAATCTACTAAGGCCATCTTAGACTCAATTATTGGAACTTAGGCATTTTAGGTAAAAAATAATCAAAATACCCCAAAGGCTATAACTTACCACATTATCATTTGTTTCCATTACATATTCCATTTTATTTATTAACTTGTCATAAAAAAGGATACTATATCATAATAAAATTATTTATCATATAATTAAATCATCAGATATGCCAAATGACCATTTTACCCTTATACATAATTTTGCACATAAAATCCTAACATGCATTCCTAAAACATCTAAACATGTATTCTTATGTTTAATAACCAATAATATATATTAGGCATGTTTATTAGAATAATCATCATGGTACACTCAAAATTACCAAAATACCCCTAGGCCATATAAGAATGATAATCATACTGAAACATGTATTTCTAAAATATCAAAACACCTATTCTCATACATAACAACAAATAACATATATCAGGCATGTGTATTAGGATGATCATTATGGTACACCTAAAATTAGCAAAATACTCCTAGGACATATAATAGTAATAATCATACTAAAACGTGTGTTTCTAATACAATAAAACACCTATTCACATGTTTAATTATAACTAATACATATCAGGCATGTTTATTATAATAATCATCATAGTAAACTCAAACTTACCAAAATACCCCTAGGTCATATAACAATACTAATCATGTTAAAACATGCGTTTCTAAAATAGCAACACACCCATTCTCATACTTACCAATAAATAATGCATATCATGCATGTTTTTAGAATAATCATCATGGTACACTCTAAATTACCAAAATACCCCTATGACTTATAATAACAATAATCATGCTGAAACATGTGTTTCTAAGCCATCAAATCACATACCACCATACTTAACAATAATTAGAACACATTAGGCATTCTGGTTAAGATTAAATATCATGATATGCTTAAATGAAAAACTTACCCCAAAGGGACATGATAGTAATAATTATGCTACAAGTGTATCTAAACATACTTAACCCAATATTTTTACATGTACATATCATACAAAATCTCTTCCCAATATTAGAACCATTTTGACCACACTTTTGTACGCATGATATTTTACATAGGATAACATGCTTCCTTTTTTGATTTTCATGATAACAATAAGAAATGCATAATTATATGTAACGAATCATGCTTAATACAATTTACATGTCGAAAACTCTAATGTTATATCATATGAAATCCAAACATTTTAGTGGAGTATAAAGGTTACTCAATTTTCAGCTAAAGCAAAATTTATTGGTAACATCCTAAAATTTATTAGGCTTCGCTTATAAAGCTTTTGTACTTAAAAATTATATCCAAAAATACCATATTAATATTTTTCATTAAAAATATATATTAAATATGAAATTACACAACTACCCTTACACATTAATAATTACTCAATAATTTTGAATTTTAAAAACATACAACATGAGCCATGTACGTAGGGGGTTTCAGTGGCTAGTGATGAGTTCATATTTTGACACATTTTATACCCTTATAATCTTAGTTTTTGGTAGTTTATTTAACTAATATAGGGGAATAATTATTGTTTTATGCTTAAGTGGTAAAATTTGCATAAATATTATTATTTGAGCTAAAAAGATATAAATTAAGTAAATTTAGAATAAAATATTATTTATTAATTTTTATTAATTTTATTTTGCAGGTTTTTAAGTAAAAAAAAAAGAAGAAAAAAATATAAGACCTTTGGACCAACGGCTAAAGGCCGAAGGCCCAAAGGCCTGAAAAAAAAACTAAACCAAACGAGCCGTCGAGCCGGGCAGTCAGCAAAGAAGGAAAAGAAAAGTCAAAAAAGAAGACTCAGCGCAGGGCTGACGTGGGCGATCGAAGCACAAAACAAAAGAAAAAGAAACGAAGCCGGCTGCATGGAGGAGCAATCAGGGCAGCACGGAAGTTTATAAAAAGCAAGGAAAAAGCCGCAGAGAAGAGGAGAGCATTAATTACAGCGACAGAGCCGCAAAACGAAAAACAAAAAAAGAGAGGCTCGGGAGAGACAGAGCGCGGAGAAGAGAAAGGAAACCGAGGCTCGGAGCAGCCAAGGACGCCGCACGGAAGGACGAAAAGCAGGTGTGCGGCAGAGACACACGGACTTCGAGGAAAACGCACGGAAGGAGAGGTGTGCGCCAGCCGTCAGCCGGAAAAAGGAAAAAAGAGAAAGAATTTTTGGCACAGAAATTAAAGCGTCGAGAGAAGAGAAAATTAGAGGAAGAATCTAATACCGGTAGAATTTATTTCAGATAAAATTAATTTTTATCTGAATAAATTCTTAATCTTTTATCCAAAATTAATTCCGGCTATTTCTTTCTCTTATTTTTAATTAATATTTCAGATATATATTTCTGTGTAATTAATTCTTTAATTATGAGTGGCTGATTATTTATTGTTAGGGAATGAATTGAAACCCTAGACTATGGTTTGACTTATAATTTTATTTTCTTTGTTTCGTGAGATTGTTTCTTGACTCTATGTTACTTGCTATCGTTTATATGTATGATTCTGTCAAGTATAGTTTATTTGGTGCATGCCTTGTTCTGGTACCTCATAAGTGACAGTATGTAGGATTAATTGCTTGCTAGGTGGCCATCTAAATATACTAGAATTTATATGTATAAATTGCAGCTAGGTTAGATAACAATTCACCTAATCGTTTTGTGATTCTAACCGAAGTGGTAAAACGTTTCGATACGTGTGGGTCAAGGAAAGGAAATACAGCTAGACATGCTTTTTGTACTAGTTTGGGTACTTAGATTGACAGCCTTCCACTTACACTTAATGCATTAAATCTAGTTAAATATAGGAGTCGCTTGTTGCTGCTATACTGCTAGTATTTAATAGGGTTAATATTGGCGCTTTGTCGTATTAATTTAATTAAGGGAAGTAATATAAGGTGTATAGACCTGCTTTTGGTGTGCAACTTGGTCGATCTCTTTCTCACGATTAAAAGATGACTTAGAAATAAATATTATATTTTCAACCTAATCTAGTGGTGGATTTTTATTTCCCTAACATATTTCTCATATCTGCGGTTTCCCATTATTTCCCATTATTTTCGTTATTAGTTTACTTTATTCTATTTAATCCTTTTATTATCTTATTATTATTTTGATAAACCCCCATTAGTATTTTTCTTATTTATTTATTTTAGGTTATTTAGTGTTTTTCTTTTATTTATAGTTTAAGCTAGTTAAATAGAGGTGAGCCCTCTCAATCCCCGGTTTAGAACGATACCCTTATTTACCAGTGCTACATTTGACAACAAGAGGGTTTAAATTGCGTGCCGGCTACGGTCGCACCAGCTAGCTGGTTGATGGTTGGAGGTGGTGGTTGGGTGGCGTTGGTTTGACCAGTTGGTGGTAGAGGCTGCAATGGGAGGTGGAGATGGTAGTAGCTGGGTGGGTAAGTGTAAAAGGGATGAGGGATTGCAACAACGGTGGTGCAGGGTTGCGGGAAAGGGGGTGACATAAAGGAGGGAAAAGGGAAGAAGAAAAGAAGAGGAAGAAGAGGGAGGAGTTGGTGAAGGGGTGGCTGCGGGGTGATGGTATAGGAGATGGTGGTGTGGTGGCTATGAGTAGGCTTGGCCAAGAGGAGATGTGGCTAAATGGAGGATGGAAGAGGTGGTGGCAAGGTGATACAATGTAGGGGTAGGATTTAGGGAAAAGGTGGTTGGGCGGTGGTGAGGTTGTGGTTTTGGTTACGTAGGGAGTTTAGAGGGGGATGAGGTAGAGGTTGGGTGTCAAGTGGAGGAGATAGCAATAACAAAAAACTGTTATTGCCCATGGTATGGACGCTGGAGATGAGGCCGATGCTAGGGGCAAGAATTGGTTGAAGTCGTCATAGAGAAGAGAGGAAGGAAAAATAGGGTGGCATGGGAGAATAAATAAGGAGGGAAGAAGGGAAGTAGAAGGTGTCCAACAGTGGAGGCTATTATGGTGGCGATGGTGTAGTGGTGTGTTGGATTCGGTGGTGCGAAGGAAAAAAGAAGGAAGCAAGAGGCAGGGGGAGAAGGAGAAATAAAGGAAGAAAGTCGGGGGAAGAAGAGGTAAGGCACGAAGGAGCAGGAAGAAGAGAAGAATAAGGAGAAGACGAAGAAGAGGAGGAGGTGAGGGACTTTGGTGTACTATGGGGTAGGTAAAAGTTTGTAGGGATCTGGTATAAGTAGAGACAAGAGGTCTAGGGTCAATGGGGCTAGCAGGTGACAGGTTGCATGGGAGGTTGGCATATGCTAGAGGAGAGGTTGAAAGAGCCAGAAATGGAATGGACAATGGGTACGCGAGGGAGACAGGGTAGGGTTGCTTGGATAGGAAAGGAAAGGGAGGCAGGTCAGGTGCAAGCATGCATGGAAATGGCACGCTGCGCAGAGGAGGGCATGGTTGGGAGGCATGAGTGTAGAATAGGTGAGGGAGAAGAAATAAGGGAAGGTGGGATAAGCTGTTGGGGTGTGGGGAAAGAAAATAAAGGAAGGAGATAGTTGGGCACAATTAGGAAAGAAGATAAGAAAGAAGGGGAGGTTGGGTCGAGCACAGGAAGAAGGAAAAGAAAAGGGGGAAGAGTGAGCTGGCCCGAGGAAGAAGAAAAAAGATGGGAATGTTGGGTCTATGTAGGAAGAAGGAAAATAAAAGGGGGAAGTTGGTTGAACTAGGTAAGAAAAGAAGAGAAATGAAAAGAAAAAGAAAAGGGAAGAGAGAGAAAATGAAAAAGGAACAAAGGAAAAAGAAGAAAAAGGAATAAGAAAATAGATTTAAGGTTACAATTAAAATTAGGTTAAATTTAGGTTTTTAAAATAATATTAATTTATCCAAATTTAGGGTATCAAATTAATAAAAATAAATCAGGTAAAATTATTGATTTAGGGTTGGTTTAAATAAAAATGGTAAGATAAAATAATTATAATAATTTACCTAGATTTGTGGGCCACAGGTTAAAATATAAGTAATTTAATATTTAAATGTTAAAATTTTCAAATAGAAGGCTAAATGTTCTAAATTAAGGTTACAAAAATTTAGGGTATTACACCACCTCCATGTCTCCTAATCCCATGCGGATGTAATGATTAAGATTCCTTATTCATGACATTCACTTAACTTAACCTACCCATTCATCCCCCCTTCTTCCTTATCCATTTAGTGCATCCCCTTCCAATTGACCTCCTTTGGATCCCTATTCTTTGCTCATCATGTCTTTTTCCCAACCACCATGGAAGTGATCAATATTTTCTAGCGAGTAGTTCAACAATTTATAGCGATCGAAGCTCATTACCATTAAATTATTTGGAAATAGTCTAGTTATTTCATTTTTGTGTTTGGCTTTTGGTTTTTGATATACTTCTTTCAATTTTTGTTATATGTACTTCATTTGATTTGTTAATATTTCCAACTTGATTGCTTTCTCTTTGATTTTGTTATATTTTCTATTCAATTTGATTTCTTAATATTTTCTTTGTGAGTAAAACTAGAAAAATAGGGTAGGGGTTGTGCGACGGATTATGGAGACCGAAATGCAATGAATGAGAAAATGGGTGTCGTATGTAGTAAGCAAGCTGTATATGTATGTATGATGCATTGGTTGTAAATATTTTATATGATGAACCTAACAATTTTATGCAAGTAAGCTAAATACTTAATGTGATGAACCTAAGTATAAGCATGTTCATCATGTGCTAAAAATATATGTAACACCCCCATTTTTTACTACAATTTTTTTAAAAACAATACAGAAGAGGAAAATACTAAACACACCTAGGAAAAATGGGGGGCTATCACCATACCTAATACAAAATAGACATTAGCCTTCCATCTCCTATTAGATTCAAGGCTAAAACCAAACCGACCAATTTAAAGTAGAGTGCACAAAATTATGTTACATAAATATTTAAAATATCATTTATAACATAAGACCTTGAAGGTCCCCGACATAGTAAAATATAGGGAGAATGATAAGCTAAAAATACAGGGCTATAATAGTAGAAAACAAGTTAGGACATGACTCCAAAACCATGGTCCATCATAGATCGCATCAAACCTTTGAATGTCCACACTCTCTAGCCCCAAACCCAAGATAAGGTAGATCCACTACTTATCATCCCCAAAAATCTACACATGGTCCTTTGCTTGTGGGAATGAGCGGGTGACTGAGCAAACTAGCACATCAGTACGCTACATACGGAATAAGCCAAGTTACCTCATCAACGGAAGTCACAAGCATACAAGGTTCAATCATGATATAGAAATTATACTTAACATGCCTTATGCTATTGCCATATATGTGAGTGCAACAATGCATTAGGATTCACTATCACGCATAACTCAGGCAACTCAGAAGGTATCACGATCATTTTCATAGTACAATATCATAGCTAATCACACACACGTACTAAGCATATTATCAAGATGAACACTAGGGTTTATTTTCCAACTTGCTCAATTGATTAGGTTATACCATTTCTTTATCCATATACTTATATAGGTCATCATCCAGTCAATCATTCCAATTATTAACCAATTATTCATTCAAATCATTATCTAAGTAATCATTCCAACTTTTACCATTATTACCATCTAAACATTTGTTCCAATAATTATCCAATTATTCATCATCGAGTAATGGATTGTGCACCACCCCATGGTCTCACATACTATAGAAGCCTATCCAAAGCAAGAGACATAAAGTCTAGGCCGAAGCCAATAACCACAATGGACATAAGTCTAGGCTGAAGCCAACTAATATGGACATAAGTCTAGGCTAAAGACAACCAACTAGGTAACCATACCCTTTAGTATCGATACCTCATAGTATATCATCAATTTCTAGAGTAGGTAAGGCACAAGAATCTACTAGAATCCCCCTCGAAGGAAAATCCTGAAGGCACCTATAAACACAGGAAGGCGGACTAACCCCTAGTAGCTAATTGAGCATTGGGTAACCCATACCCATACACAACTTGATTGTCTTTTACTTTACGTGATTAGTATATTATTCTTGAGGTTACATGATCACACAAGGCTCATACAAAGAGTAAGCAAGGCATTTGCGTATTTCTTCCATATTAATCCTTTCCATCTCCCAACTAAGTGTGGGGTTTCCATTTATGCTTGTCTAATGTCAATCATTCTCATTATACTATTCCATTCAAGCCCAACCCCTATTTCACCACCCTATTTATTGAGAATCGTCACATTTTATATGTGGTACACCCTTTAAGCCTTTCCCACACCTATTGATGTGTCATAAATCATATTCCATTTAATCCATTCATTAGGTCATTGATACATGGTAATATATGTATTTTATCCATTAATTGGTCATATAACAATCTCATTCACACAAACTAGCTGAACCAGTCAATCAGTCTAGTCCAACCAGCCGATTGGTTGCACCAACCAATCAATCGATTTGGATCAACCAGTTGATAGGTTTGGCTCGACCAAACCATATTATTCCTCAAACCAGTCGATTAGTTTGGGAAAACTAGTCGACTATTCATAGATCAATCGATCGGTTTTACCCAACCAATCGATGGGTTGAAGCAGAGAGAAAGATCAAGGTCTCTTAAGGCCTACTAGTCGATGGGTTTAAGCAAATAGCAAGATCAAGGTCTTTGCAGACCTACCAATTGATGGGTTGGGTCAACCAATCGATCATTCTAGGAACTTGTCGATCGATTTACCCTCCAATGACACTAAACATTCATTTTCATGCAGATCATGCTTATAATTCTTTATTATACCACATTAAAACATGTTCTAACATCACATAACACATTTTTAGATTACCTTAGTTGCACATTTCACCATTAATCATCAAAATCTAATCTTTCCTCAATATTCATACTTTTTCATCTAAAATGCACAGTCTAACCATTTAATACAGTTCTATAAAGCTATATATTCATGCCAATATGTAATATCAAACTTAAATAGTTCTATAACATGCAAGTTTACTCATAACCTATTTTAGAAGTAAGAATAACCTATTTGATGCACGCAAAATTGTCCTTAAATAATAACACTCAACTTGTGAAATCCTCAACTTTGAAAATCTTAAAAACAACAAGTTTAACTCAAAAATTAGTGAATAACTTTTACAAATACGAACTTGAAATAGAAGGGAAAGAATGGACATTCCACACCCAAAGGAAAAACATAGGGTAATTCAGCCGAACCACACAACCTTTTTCCTAAATCTAACTCTTTCTTGCTTACCAATTAAAACAAGTGGGATATAGAAAAAGAATCATAAGAGAAAAAGAAATCTAAATGCAAGGCTCAATGTGCAGGGGGGAAAGGTGGATGCTAGAGAGTTAAATATTTCAGTGGCTAAAAGAAAAGGTAAATAAAAGGGGTGATTAGGGCTATTTATAGCTAACAAATTGATAAAAAAACATAAGTGTGGTCAAGAATAGATTGAAAAGCCTAATTCTTACCATTCGAATTTGAGTTAAACAGGTAAAATTCATCCAAGATATGATAACCTATCATCTAAAGCTCAAATGGTCATTCTAGAGTGTAGGTCAATTGGTCCAGAAATGCAATACACGACGGATATCTATTAACATATCCATATCTGTATTCATTGGATATCCGTTACCTCACGGATTATCCGTTTATCCATTAATGGATATTATCCAATGAATAAATCCATCACCAGACAGATAAACCCATTTAGAGTTGAGCCAAGTGATAATTTTAATTTTAATTTATACTATATTTATTTTAAAAATAAGGGTAAATGGGTAATTATATATCTGGTAAATGGGTACGGATATGGATATGGGTATGGATATTCTATATTCTTATCCATACCCGAACCCAACAGATATTTTTTTCATCATACATATTTGTTTATCCATATTCGTTTAAATATCCATCATATTTTGGACAAAATTCACCCTATTTACATCCATATACACAAGAGGAAAAATGGAAGGTCAGTGTGGAAGGAATATCCCAGCTATGCAAAATTGAGCCTAATATTGAAGCAATGATGCCATAAATGTGAAAATGAGAGAGGTGGAAGAAGGTAAAGTTGAGGTCATCTCCCCCCCCCTCAACTACCCCCAATCAACTCCTTAGATCAATCCGAGGTAGTATTTTTGGGCTAACTGTATCATGAAAAAGGTTAAGAATATTTTAGGAACAATTTGGCATGGGTCGGTAAGGTTCTATATCAATATAAGAAATCTTCTCAAAAAATTGAGTTTTGAAAATATATTCAACTCAATAAACCAGCCGATTATTTTGTCCTACCAGTCGACTTTTCTATAAACGAGACGATTAGTTCCCCAACCAGTCAATCATTTTGGTCAAGTAAAATATATTTTGCTAAAATGATGAGCCAATCAATCGATTCATGGAACTTATTTAATTTAGTTTTCCAACCTCATTTCAAATCCAAATTTACCTCAAACCCAATAATAATCTCAAATCAAAATCAAACACTAAAAATTGGTATAATTTCTCATTCAACAATTTAAAAAGATGAGGTATTATAATATATATTTTATCTTTGTGTCAAAATTATATTAATATGGATGTCTATTCATAGAGGGGGGAAATGAGGTACATTTTGATATAATTTTTAAACTTTTCTAATAGCCCAAATTAAAGATAATTCTTTTAAAAGTTTTAAATTAAAAGGGGATCATACATAATAAAGAGAGAAAAAAAAATATAACCTTAGGTATTTTCATGTAACAAATAAGATTTATAAAATTATAAAATTACCTTATATATGTCAATGATGTTGTATCTAGGTTCAAGTTGTGTCTCTATGTTTCACCTCTCATAAAAAATTTCTTACCGTACAACCACCCTCTCATCTTCCTTGACCATCCTCACCCCATCCATAGGCTCAAGTTGATACCTCTTCTAACCTCTCATCCTCTTAGTTAATAGATTCACCATGTCACAACTAATCTTTCAAAATTTCAATTCATGCTCTATATGATGGTATATATGAAATTTTTATTAGTGATGGCTCTATATTACCAATCTCTCACACTAGTTTCATCTCTATCCATACTTCCTCTTATTCTTTTTCCTTATCTAATGTTCTTAGTGTTCTTAAAATGTCATGTAATATTGTCCCTATTTCTCAGTTATACACCCTCTTCATTTTTTATCAAGGATATTTACATGTGGGCGTCTCTACTTCACGGGACAAACAGGAAGGATATATATGAGATATCAACACTTCTCCATCACCACTCGTTGCCTTTTCCACTTCAAAGGCCAATCATTAGGAATGATATCATCACTTGGGCCATCCTTCTAACTCCATTCTCAAATGTCTCATGTCACATCTTAAGTCTCAAGTGTCTAATTCTCTTAATTTTCATTGTAATTCTTGTTACAATACTAAAGTTACAAATTTCCATTTTTTGTATCATCTCTCTTAATTTCATTTCCCTTTGAATTTATCTTTACTGATTTATGGACACCCCATGTTCTTTTTTTCCTTTTTCTTTTTACAATTTTAAATACTACATTATCTTTTCTAACCATTATACCAAATATATATGGTTTTACCCTCTCAAGCACAAGTATGATACTCGCGATATTTTTGTAAGGTATAAAGCATTGGTTAAATTTTTTTAAATCTCCCTATACTCGCACTATAATAGAATAACGGGGAGGTTTTTAGACTCTCTCCTCTTCTTTTTTTTATCTACTAATATAATATCTCATTTCCACTTCCCTCCTCATACTCCCAAACATAATTGTTACATGGAGTACCGTCATTGGCATATAGCTAAAATAGGTCTTACACTTCTATCTCATGGCTTGCTTCCATTTATATATTTACCTCTTGCATTTTTTTATAGGACATACTTAATTATCCGCCTTTCTATTCTTAATTTTGATTATCATTCACCCTACTTTAAGTTGTTTGGTGACCAACCAAATTATGACCTTCTATGTAGTTTTAGATGCCTATGTCATTCCTGGTTGCGATCTTATACATCTTATAAGCATGAATCATGTTCACTTCCTTTTGTTTTTGGTAGGCTACTCTTCCACCCAATATTCTTACCACTACCTTAAACTCATACTAAACTATGAGCTTTGACTGGGTATTTGATATATAACATAATAATGTTTTTGTTCATGTAGGTGTCAGAGAAGTATTGTGTTGGCATTGTGCATTCTATGAGAAACATAGGAGGCCTGTTTTCATCAACACAAACTGTGTTTTCTAACAAAATATTTTGGGTGAGTTTTTGGAAAAAAAGATGAGAGTAAGAAAAATAACATAGGATTCTCATTTTTCTTAACATGTACCATGCTTTTTAGTCACTTTATGAAACACGCTATTTTATCCGATAGGGTTTCATTTGATATACAAGAGATATGATAAAATCCTAGCCGTCAAGTCATGAGAGATAATTTCTTCATCATCATCTTTTCTATAGTTTTCTCCACTTTTAGAGAGTTACTAATTTGTATAATTAGTTGATTGATTTATTGAATCATATTCTAATTACATAAGTGTAAAAATAAAGATCTCTATTTTCTATTAATTGTTCTATCTTACAATTAAATTATCAATTGTTCAACTATCTTGTTAATTTTGATATTAGTTTAGATTCATTCAATCAGGAGTTATTTCGTAACAATTTAGTATAAGAGCTTGGGTGTGTGATCGATATATATCAGGATGGTATATACAAGATTTAAAATTGAGAGATTTGATCATTATATTAATTTAGGGTTATGAAAATTGATGGTGAAGGCAATCCTTACTTAGAACAGACTGGAGAAGGTATTATCTAAGAAAGTGGAGAAGCTAGAAACAATGTCCGATGAGGAGTTCAGAGATATTGATTTGAAAGCCTTGTCCACCATATAATTGTGTTTATCAAAAAAGTTTTTGTAAGAAATAGTTAAAGAGAAAACTATTATCGCCTTGTGGTAGAATCTGGAATCCTTTTATATGACAAGATCTAAGGCAAATCATCTATTATGGAAGAGCTTGCATCATGATTCGAAATTAAGTGAGGGTCAATCACTGAAATCTCTTTTTGATGAATTTAACTTTATAGTTATATATTTTAATAATATAGATGTTAACTTAGATAATGATGATGATCTGGCTATTATGTTATTGTGTTCTTTAAATGTTTCTTATAAGTATTTTTGTGAGACCGTATTATATGAGAATGATGAATTAGTTCTTGTAGATGTCAAGAATGCCTTACTACAATGTGAATTGATTGAGAATTAATTGACTAGAAGATGTCTAGGTGACTCTCATGGTGAGGGACTTTTAGCAATGGGTTTTGGTGATAAGAAGAAGTTCAAATATAATATGGATAGGTTCAAGACGGTTACCTAACATGGTTGTTGTAGAAAAGGCCATATTAGGAAATAATACCCTAATAGGAAACCCACAGATATTGTTGATGGTGTATCCGAAGAGGGTGATGCTTCCATAGCTAAGGGTTATAGTGATGGTGATGCACTAATTGCCACAAATGTACATACCATATTGACCGATGGGTGGATTCTATATGGTGGATGTTCTTACCATATATGTCCCAAATGAAGTTGGTTTCAGATGTTTGAAGTGACTTAGGGTGTAGTTATCTTGATGGGCAATGATGTTGCTTGTAAAGTTGTTGGGATTGAGACGGTGAAGAGAAGGATGCATGATGGTGTGGTTAGGATTCTATCTAACATGAAACATGTCCCAAAGATGACTAAGAATCTCATTTCTTTGAGTTCCTTGGATAGTAATGGGTAACGGTGTGTTATTGAGGATAGTACCCTAAGAGTTACAAAAGGGTCTCTAGTGGTAATGATATAAGAGTAGAAGCGGGTTAGCTTTTTGACTGCTAAGCATAATACGAGAGTAACTCTTGAGTATTTCCATTCAGATTTAAGAGATTCATCGAGATTAGTTTTAAAAGGAAGTTCACAGTACTTGCTCACATTTATTGATGATTTCTCTAGAAAGGTATGGATGCATTTCTTAAGGAATAATAATGATATATTTGGTGTTTTCAAACGTTGGACAACCTTGTTAGAGAAGTAGACTAGGAAGTAACTTAAATGTCTCAAGATAGATAATGGTATTGAGTTTATTGTGTAGAGTTTCAAAGATTTCTTCCAATACCATAGGATATTGAGATATTGCACTTGTGTTAAGAGACTTCAGTAGAATGGGGTTTTTGAGTGAATGAACAAGACCCTATTAGAGAAGGCTCATTGTATGTTATCACAGGAAGGGCTAGGTAGAGAATTTTGGGTTGAGGTGGTTCACATGGCAACATACCTCATGAACTTAAGGATTTGGTGTCTGGTAAGACAATTGATTACTATGATTTACATGTATTTGGTTTCCCTTCTTATGCTTATGTGAATGATGGTAAACTTTTGTTTAGAACTAATAAGTGTATCTTTCTTAGCTTTACATCTAGAGTGAAGGGGTATAGGTTATGGAACCCAACTACATCCAAGTTATTGACTAGTAGGGATGTTACCTTCAATGAGCCCATGTTCCTCCAAAATACTGAGTCTTGGGATAGTGTATCAAAGAAGGTGGAGGAGGATAGTGCTTCGGGCTAGGTGGAGGTTGATGATGATTTGGATAACGGAGACCCTTCTAATAGATCCATTATTCCTAAAGAGGATGGAGCCAAGAAGTAGGTAGAGCAAAGGAGCGTTGCTCGAAGTAGAGCATAGAGGATTGTTAGGCTTCAGGTCAATTATGGTTTTGAAGAATTGGCTGGTTATGCCTTATCTAGTGCAGAGACTGTTATTGATGTGCATGTGCAAGAATCATTATTAGAGGTTATTAAGAGTTCTAATTCTACCGAGTGGTGTGCTGCTATAGAGGGGGATATGAAATCCTTATTAAAGAATCAGACATGGAAACTTGTGAAGGCACCCAATAAGAAGAAGATAGTTGGCTGAAAATGGGTATATAAGTTCAAACAGGGAGCCTTATAGGTTAAAAGACTAAGGTACAAGGCTCATTTAGTTGCACGAGGATTCAGTCAAATTCCAAGCATGGACTATAACGAGGTATTTTCTCCTTTGATTAGGCATATTTCCATTCATACTTTGCTTGTGATTGTAGCTATGCATGATCTAGAGTTGGAGTGATTGGATGTTAAAACTACATTTTTGCAGAGGAGATTTACATATGTTAGCCTAATGGGTTTGTTGTTGAGGAGATGCGTGATCTTGTGTGCCTATTGAAGAGGTCACTATATGGTTTGAAGTAGTTTCCTAAATAGTTCTATAAATGATTTAATCAGTTTATGCTTGAGAATGGTTTCCCTAAGAGTGAGTATGATTGATATGCACACTTGAAGGAGATGGAGGGTAGCTCACTTGTGTATCTTTTACTATATGTTGATGACATGCTTGTGGTAACAAAATATATGTCTAATGTTGATAAATTGAAGGCAATGCTAAAGAATGAGTTTGAGATGAAGGATCTTGGAGATGCAAAGAGGATCCTTGGCATAGAGATCATAATATATTATAAGCGGAAACTTTTATACTTGTCACAAGAGCTATATGTGAACAACATGCTGGAGAGGTTTCATATGATGGATTCCAAGATGATGAACACTCCATTAGATACTTAATTCATATTGTCAACTTTGGATTGTCCCAAACCTAAAGATGAAGAGGAGTTCATAGCTGCTATTCCATATTTGAATACTGTTGGTTGTATCATATCTGCTATGGTGTGTACTCAACTTCATATCACTCAAGCTATTAGTGTTGTGAGTTGATATGTGGTGAATCTAGGGAAGGCTCATTGAAAAGTAGTGAAGTGGATTTTGACGTATTTGAAGGGCACAACATTAGGTTATATAGAGTATGGGATATCAGTTGATTCTTTAGTTGGGTTTGTGAACTCTAATCAAGTGGATACCTTAATAAAAAGAGTTCCACTAATGGATATGTTTTTTTTTATCTTAGTGTTTCAGCTATTTGGTGGAGGTCTTCCTTGTAGGAGGTGATGGTATTGTCCACTACTGAGGAATAGTATATGGTAATGAAAGAGGCTTTTTAGGAAGTTGTGTAGATTGAGAGTTTAGCATATTAGCTAAGGTTTAGTTATAGTGCTCTAGTCATTTGAGGTGATAGCCATAGTGCTATCTATTTAGCAAAGAATTAGAATTATTTCTATTGTCGAAAGAAGCATATTGATATTAGGTATTACTTTATCAAAAGTACTATTTCTACTAGCAAAGTTGTGTTGGAGAAAGTGGGTAATTTGGATAATCTAGCTGATATGCTAACAAAGTCACTGACTATGGACAAGTTTGAGTGTTTCTCAAACTTGATTGGTGTTTAGGCCACGAGGCCTTTGTTCGGATAGATGAGTTTATAGAGGTATTTTCATATTATGCGTCAAAAATACTACATCAAGGTGGAGAATTATGAGCTTTCACTAGGTATTTAATACACGACATGATATTGTTTTGGTTTGTGTAGGTATTGGAGAAGTATTATGTTGGCATTGTGCATTATGTGAGAAAGGTGGGAGGCCTAGGTTCATCAACACAGACCGTTTTTTATCACCGAATGTTTTGGGTGTTTTTAGGAACAAAATCTAAGCGTAAGAAAAATAACACAAGGTCCCATTTCCCTAACATGGACCGTAGTTTTTAGTCACTTTACGAAACATCATGTTTTTTCTGGTAGGGCTTTATCTAATATAAAAGAGATATGATCAAACCCTAGTCGTCAAGTTATGCAAACTAATTTCTTCTTGTTCTTTATAGTGTTCTCCATTGTTAAAGAATTACTAATTCGTGTAACCGGTTGATTGATTTGTTGAATGATCATGTAATTACACAAGTGCACGAATAAAGATCTTTATTTTTCCCTAATTGTTCTATATTATAATTGAATTATCAAGTTTTTTAATTATCTTGTCAATCTTAATACTCGTTCATGTTCATTCAATCAAGCATTATTTCTCAAATTATCAATAGCCGTTGGTTCCAGATATATGACACTATTCGAGGTAGAGTTTCTATCTTGGAAAATGATGCTTCATACAAAGTTATTGGAATTGGGACTATGAGGGTGTGGATGTATGATGGTGTTGTCGGGGCACTGTCCGATGTTTGTCATGCTCCTAAGATGACCAAGATCTTTATTTTTTTGTGCTCTTTAGATAGAAAAGGCTATAGGTGTGTCATTGAGAATGACACATTAAAGGTTGCTAAAGGGGTTATGGTGACGATTGTTAACAAGTGGGTTAAGACATTGTATGAGCTTATTGGCACAACTATTGAGGGTGTAGTTGGGGTAACATTGAGAGTGTGTGACTCAAATGTTGTTGGTCTTGAGTCGATGAAACTACGACACAAGAGTCATTGGCATGACTAGGGGTCCTTATTCTGTGACTTAGTTACATCTAGATATTTTATCTTTTGTGAGTATGAATTCCTTTTTAATAAGAATGTGGAGCATGATAGTCAAATGGGAGCTTTAGATGAGGTGGAGGTTGTTGTTGGTTTAGATGATACAAATTATTCTAGTAAGGAGGAATCTGGGCTGCAAGTGGAGCAAGTGGGCATTATTTTAGGAAGAGTTGGTAATACCTTGTATACTACGGGCAATATTATTAGTGTGATGGAGCTAGTGTCAAACTAAAAGATTATTTTAGGTAAAAATTGTATCTTTTGGTATTTTGCTATTATTGCTAAAGATATGTGGTCTCTTTGGGGGACTTATACATTGGTATGTGATGTTTCACTGGTTATTGTTTTATTGTGTGTCTATGATATTCTTGTTGTAGCAAAAGATATATCCGAGGAGAAAAAGTTGAAGACTTTGGATTTGTCGTAATCCAAAGCGGTTGTAGTGGCTTACTTAGTTACTGGTTCATTTTCTATAGTTGGGAGATATTTGACGTATAATGTGATTAGTACCAACACTTGTATTACTCGTGTTGTGAGTATGTGTGTGGTGAATCCCTTAAAAGACACATTAGTTGGGTGTGGTGTAGATTCTGAGGTATTTTGTGCGCACAATATCTGCTTGTATGTAGTATGTGTTGTCAACTATTCTATTGACAGGTTACTTTGATATTGGGTGTGGTTTTGATGACTATAGGTACACTAGTGTGCTAGTGTTTTACCTTAAAGTTTATAAGGTTGTTTATTTGGATATGATTGGAGTTGATAATGTTGTTTGGCTTGGAATGTTAGCTTGTGAAGCTAAGATTATGAGAGGAGTTACTTCTGATGTTGATCTAATGTGTGCTAATGGATCCATTGTTTTCTCGTGTTCATTTTCCATGACGAGTTCTGAAATGCCCCAAAAATTTCTAAATGTATAAACTACATTTAAAGGATATTTATTATAAGAATTATTTAAATAAATTATTTTTAATTAATTAGGGCAAATCAAGAAGAAATTTATAAGTATTTTTATTAGAAAAGAATTTGGATATTTTAGCTAATTAAGCATTTTATTTTGAAAATAAATTAAATAAATTATTTTATTTAAAATAAGAAGGAGAAAATAGTTTCAAATTAATATTAATTTTATAAATAATTTAATTAGAGAAAATTATGATGTTTTGCTAATTAAAAAGGAATTTATGGAAAATCTTTTAAAAATCCTAATTTAGCCTAAAAAAAGGATTTAAATATTATTTTATTTAAATATTATCATTTTTAAATATCCCAAATATTCTAATTAATTTAATTAAGCCAACCCACTATTTTTATTTATCCCTTTTTCCTTTTTCCTTTTCTTTTTCTTTTTCTTCTTCTTTTCTTTTTCTTTTTCTTCTTCTCCCCAAACTGGGCCAGCCCGGCGGCCCAGTCTTCTCCTTTTCTTTTCCTTCGGCGCAGCCCAGCCCGCGCCGCGCAGCAGCTCCCTTCTGCCTTGCTTCTCAGCAACGCGTTTTATCATGTTTACACCCTAAACTCCGTGTTTCATTTAACTCACCCTCTTCGCCCAACCGACCGCCCGGTCTCCCTTTTTCTTTCTTTCTTCCCCGCGAACCAGACTAGCCCCCTCCTCCTTCCTTCTTCCTCCCCTCTCCTCCGTCGACGCAGCCTGTAGCTTCCGCCCCCGAAAATGGTGGCGCCGGCTACGAGGACTCTGACCGGCTGAGTCACCTCTCTTTTTCTCCCTCTCGACCCACACATGAGCTTGGCATGATCAATTATCCTCAACTCTCACTCGTTCCCTCTCTATTACTTCTCGAACCTTCTACCCAACCCAAGCAGTCGCCGGCCGATTTCTGACGCCGGCCACCCAAACCCTATCACCCAAACCCATCCTTCCGACCCCCAAAACCCTAATAACCCATCTAAACTCTTTAAATAGCCTAATGGTGGATGTTTTCGAGACTTCTTCTTCTCGAAAACCCTAAGAGAGATCTTCCTGCCACCGCCCCATCAGACGCCATTATCTCCACCTCCGGCCAACTTCAACGCCTTATCTTGCTCCCAATATCTTCCCTGCAATACCCCCTAATTAACTAAACTAAACAAAACCTTCGATTCATCTTGTACAAGCCTCCATAATTGCACAAAGTTGGTTAGTTGCTTCGACAGAAAATTTCACCCCGAGACGTTGAACCACCTTCCACCACCACATGCGCCGCTTCTAGCACCTATTAAACCAACTATTAACTCCTACTAATTATCCTCTACAGCCCCATATAATTATTTTAATTTTCTTCCTCTCCATCACCCATTTTCCTAATTTTTGGCCCCCTTAGACCCATTTTCTGGCCACCTCCGGGAACCATCGCCGGTTCCACCTTCATCCTCCAACTCAAGGTGATGCCATAGACATTTTAAATACTTTATTTTGAATTATTTATAATTATTCTAATTTTAGCCAAAATTTTAGTATTAATTCAACTTTAATTATTATTATTATAATTATTATTATAATTATTATTATTAGTAATATTGACTGTATTCTAATTTCTAAATTTTGTTTACAGGTCTGGAAGTATGATTTAGTAAGATAAAGTAATTATCTCGGCCTTTACCTATTTGCTTAGATTTTTACATAATTGATGTTATTATTAATAATATTTATAATAATATTATTATTAGTATAATTATTTGGTTGATACTTTGATTATTACTGGAAGAACATAGCCTTAAATTTTAATTATGCCTCGCAGTTATAAAATTTATTAACATTATTAACATTTTTCAACATTATTTTGATTATATTACCATTATTACCTTTATTAAAATATAATATAAGTATATATATACATTATTAATTTTATTATCAAAATTCTGAATAATATTATTTTTATCATTGTGGGAGGGTTATAAATCCAACTTTTAATTTTAAGAATTTTGATATCATTAATATCTAATATTCTATTTATAAAAAGTATCATTAATATTATTGTACTTTATTTATATTACTAATTATTTTTATTACTATTATTCTTATTATTGTTATTATTATCACCATCATAGTTATATTATTATTAAATCTATTTTGGGAGAAGGGTAGAAACCCTTAGTTTATCACCTTTTCAAAAGAAAATAAATGAATTAATTATATTAGTTCCTATAGTTAATTATTGAATAGTAAAATGTCATCCTAAAACCAAACCTCGAAATAAGTTAGAATTATATAAGAGAGTCTAATTCTAGTATGCTTTGATATAATAGGAACCCAATCAAATCCCTCAAGTGGAATGGGAGCGTGCACCAAGACCGGTGACGTTTTAGGTAAGGAGTGCTAAGGCCTTTTATGTGCTTATGTGTATTATGTGTTTCGCATGTTATGTATCTAATGTTTATAATTAAATATTTTATATGTGGTATGACTTGGAGTTGAAGTATATTGTGCATGGTATGTGTATTAATTATGTATGATGATATGTGTTGTGTATGTGAGGAAGTCGATGTGGTTTGTGTGAGAGGAAGGATGAAAAAGGAGGATGGGGAAAGAATTTGATTAAGGGAAGTGAGTTAACTTAATTTTATGGTTTTATAAGGAATAATCTAATGTATGATTTTATGTGTGGAAGAGTAGAATTTATGGTTTGTTTGGGAGAATCTAATTTAGGATGTTATTTGGGAGACGGTATTTATGATGTTATATGGGATATTCGAATTTATGGTTTATTTGGGAGAATTTAAATTAGGATGTTAATTGGGAGAAGGTAATTTATGAGGTTATATGGAATAATCGAATTTATGGTTGTTTGGGAGAATCTAATTTTTGATTTTATGTGGAAGAATATTTATGGTTTGAATTTAGGGTTTGGTATGGAAGAATCTTTATGGTTTGAATTTAGGGTTTGGTATGGGTGAATCTTTGGTTTTGGTTGGATTGAATTTATGGTTTTGTATGACGGAATCTAGGGTTTACCTGGTGGTATTAATGGATGTATGTTGGTATTAGGGTTTGTATGATGATATCAAGGTTTGTATGGTGGTAATTATAGTTGTATGGTGTTATTAGGATTTACATGGTGAAATTGATGATTGAATGGTGGTATTAGGGTTTGCATGGTTGAATTTAGGGTTTCACGTGGAATTTTAGGGTTTGCATGAAAACGGTTCAAAGGTTTGCATGGGGAGATTAATGTCTGCATGGGTATGAAAATTACGTGTGGAAAGTTAATTTGGGATGTAAGGAAGGTAATGTAAGTGTTTTTTGGGTGTTTGATCGCTTGGGATGAAAAATAGCACGTGGAGCAAATTAAGGGTACGGAGGAGACTGAATTATGGTTTGTTGTGGTTAATTAAGGTCTATGGTGGTTGATTAGGGTTTTTTGTGTTATCATATGTATGTGGTGATTAAAGTGTAAAGTATGATGATGAATATGAAATTTATGAGTTAATGATTCGTGCATGTCTATGGTGAAAGCTTCTGAATAAGATACTTAAAACATTAATTATCTAAAGAGGAAGATCGTTGAGACGGGACCAACCGATCCACCGGTTCGGAATAGTGGTTAGGGTTTTTACCCTATGTGCGACCGATCCACCGGTTATAATAGTGGTTAGGACATGTTGTCCTATGTGTCACCGATCCACCGGTTATAATAGTGGGGGTTCCCGAGCTCAACAAACACAAACCTGAGTTTTGTGAAATGCTTAAAAGATATTAACTACTTACAGTGGAATACCATGCGAGCCAAAGCCAACCGATCCACCGGTTAGGAATAGTGGTTAGGACGCGTAGTCCTATGTGTCTCCGATCCACCAGCTATAATAGTGGTTAGGGTATGATACCCTATGTGCCTCCGATCCATCGGCTATAATAGTGGGGGCTTCTGTACTCGCATGGATTGATAAAAGGCATGGTGTGAATCGAATTCTGATAAGAGATCAATTAAATGATTAATCCGGATTATTGGGCCTTTGTACTTTTACCCGGTTGATCATATGCATTTATGAATATGCTCTTTTACGTCCTGCATGATTTATGTATTTATGTGTTGGCCTTAGTGATCAAGTCACCTTACTCAATACTGGACCCGTACTGATACTACCTTGGTTGATGGGTCCTGTGATGATCCACTGATGGTGGGGAGCAGACCTCTTGTGCAGGTTTAAGATCAGAGGCTATTTTGGGGTGGCAGGCCTGATTTGAGTGAGTAGGCAATCCGAAATTTGACCCATCGGGTTTTATCTTGTTTAAATGTATTTCTATTTGGAAGTTACAAGTGTTATTTGAAACTTCAAGGGTATTGTAATTAACTCTTAATTTCTCGTACTTTGATTTTGTTGTATGATATTTCGAATCCTTTTATGAATTGATAATTTGAATTTAACGTAAATATTTTCTTTAGCCTTAGCACTTGGTACTGGAACGGTTGGAGAGAACCGGTCTGGTACTAAGTGTGGCGGTAACATTCCCAGAATTCACAGGTTTTAAGTGTTTCTATCTTAATTGCTTCCGTTTTAAAAAAAAAAATTAGTGAATTTTAGGGTGTTACAAGTTCTTTGGACCTAGAGGTTTATGATGATATTTTGTTATCTTAATGCTAGCTGTTACATATACTATGCCAATGTGGAGATTGTGATAACATGACTTGTATTTGTGTGTTTAGCTTAGCATAGATTGTTGAATATAGGTGTTTGGAGAAGTTTAGATCCAAAATGAGATCAAGGGAGAGTTATGGAACCACTAGTGAAACCCTATAAATAGATGTGTATGAAACCCTAGCGATACATGGTATGCTGTCAAACCCTAACTATACCCTCTTATCTTGTATTCTCTTGTGTTTATGAGAGAATTGTGTACCAAGTGATATTGTAAGGATTGTTTGATTCTTATTGCAACCACTAGTGATGTATGTAGTAAAAATCATCATTGTTTCCTCAAATGTTATTGTGTTCAATTAATTAATTATCCTCCCCTATTGTTGTAGGAATTATGTAATTATTCTTACAACACATATAGTTTCTATTTATGATATATGACTTAAAGTGGAGAATAATCTGTTGCATCTTTTATTAACTTGTTAGACGCTAATTAAAGGAGATCAATCTATTAATTAGGCACAATCAAGATCAATAACATAACACAAATAGAGTAATCTATTGATCAAGTAATCAATTAATCTATCAATATAAATAATAGGGTTTTACCTTATCCTTGGTAAAAGAAAATTATATCATGTTATTAATTAAAATAAAAACAATCAAATTAAAAAATAGAATCTATATTATACATAAAATATTAAACCTGAGAATATTTAAATATAAAATTACGACACCTCATATTCAAAATAAGAATTGATAAAATAATACTATACTGCATGGATGGTCAGCAACGCCAAAAATTTTCCTCCTCACTCTCAACGTTGTGTTGTCATCTGTTCTTCAATTTTTTTCCCCATAATTGATGACGCATCTGCCTTCTCTATTTGATTTTTTTTCTTTTGCCTTCTCCTTTTACTGCTACCTACTTTGTTTCTCGTATCTTTTATTTTTCCTTTATTTCTCTTCATAGGTCTATACATATACACACAACAAAGGGGGGTTTGTCGCAGAATATTAGAAAAAAAATTGGTTGACAAGTTAAATAACTATCTTTTTCTTTCTCCTATCTTTTTTCTTTACAATTTGCTTCCACGTATTATTGTCATGCATAAGATGAATTATCCACCTGTGAGACTATTCAAGTAGAGAAAAGAAAGAAAACAAATTTATAAAGCTTAAAGTCCCATAAAAAACTTTCTAAACATGTTTTTTTTTATTCCATCTGCAACTTCAAATTAATTTATGATCTATATATGATCATATTTAGGAAAATACACTAGAAATATAAGTTGTATATTCTATTTTTATCTTTTCATGAAAATCTAAATCACTTAAATCCAAGTTTTTATGTAAAATTTATGATTAAAATATGATAAATTGTCAAAATCATACAAAAATTAACTTTAAAATCTAAATTAATTCAATACATCATATTGTTATAAATTAAGGAAATAATTAAAAATTATATAAATAACCTCACATAGATAACCAAAAGCTTAAAGTAAAAGGATATAAAATATGTAAAAATATTTGTTCATCACATGACCTTTTCATTCATCGCGACTCTCCATTACATTTACATTATTTTTATTATACTAATTAGGTAGGTGATAATTATTTATCCCCCAAGGCATACATTATTTATCTTGATCATAACCTAATCTCTTGAAGCTTCAAAAATCAACGCACCATAGCCCATTTTTTAATAGAAGCCAAATATTGGTTTGTTGCTAATATTGTTGTTGAACATGTGTAGCTTCTCTTTATTCTACATGAGCTTGATGTTGAACTCCCTCAAGTTTTAGTTATATATTGTGATAATGTTTGTGCCACTAGCCTATGCTCTAACTTTGTGTTTCATTCAAGAATGAAACATGTGGCACTTGATTATAAATTTATTTGGGAACAAGTTAGCAGGGTATTTTGCTTGTGTCCCATGTTGCTTGTGCACACCAACTTGTAGATGTTTTAACAAAAAATCTATCTCAGTCCATATTTCATCAACTTACTTCCAAGACTAGACTCACTAAATGCTCACCAACCTTGCAGTGGCATGATAACGGTTGAGATCAACATTCTCTCCCATAATTTTAGTATTCAAATACAATAAATATTTTGTTACTGAGCAGTTTAACATCTTGTAATCTTCTCTTTTAATTAATTAGATAATTTGATTAAGAGAATATCCAAACATTCCACAATATTCTATTTACCTAATTAGCTAAGTTGTTTGAAAGAGCATTCAAGCATTTAGTAATCTTCTCTTTACTTAATTAGCTAAGTTGTTGAGATATTCTCTCAACCTCATCATGTAATATATATATATATATATATATATATATATATATATATATAAAATATCAAAGAATGTTGTGAGTTTCACTCCAACATATTCTTCCTACATATACTAAATCATAGAGTGAAGCCAACAAAACTAGAGCTCCATTCCAACTTTGAAAAGTATGACAATTGGTAAAGAGCCACCATGAGGACAACCGTTCATGGTGTCATCTAAAATGGTCACACTCTACTATATGCCTCATTCTTTTATTCTTCTACATAAATTTCACTCCTCAAAGTGAGTATGAGAGATTTGATTAACACTTACTATCTCTAATCTCCTTCTCCATGCTTTTTTACACTCATTCAAATGTTAGTTTAAATATACTATATTAAATAGTTAATAAATATTTTACTTAAAACTTATATTTAGAATGTGGATTACATGCTGACTTAACTATTTACTTATCACATTTCCATAAATATTCATCTCTCTCTCTAAAACCATATATGTAATATCCAAAAAAATTATCTAATTTTAATATTAACTAATTAATATTTTCATATAATCTAAATTCTATTTTTTGGGTGATTATACTTATTTAGTGTAACCATAACCCCGAATAATTGATACATAAAATTTTATATTAATTTTTTAATTATAAACCTAATTCTAATCTTAATGTCAAAAATTTTCCTTTATCCTTTTCTTTTCCTTTATTTTTTCTCTCCTTCGCTTGGCTTGCGCCCCAACTAAGCCCATCTCCTAGCACTGCCGATCTTCTACTTCTTCCTTTCCCTTTCCCTTTTCCCCTTTTTGGATTAAACATGCCCTTAACCTTTGCACCTCTTTTCCCCCCTTCCTTTTCTCAACCACACACCATGCACACTATTTCCCTCTACACAACCTTGGAAACCCTTTGTTACTCCCTATCCTAACTCCCTTATGCACAATCACCTCTCTCATCAGCCCTCACCTCTAGCCAAGCCCCTTCCCTATACTTCTTCCTTTATTACACGCCATTACTCATATTAGCACCACCACCACTATTGTCGATCCTATCTTTTCTCCTCCTTCGTCACTCCTTCCATTCTTACATGCTCCGCCAACCACTAAGCACCACCCCCATGCCACTCTCGATATGCTGCACCAACCACCGACCTAGCCACCCGGCATCACAACACCATCAACATACTAAACCACCTCCCTAAGGCACCCTTTAGCTACAACACTTAGTGTCATTCTCCTCCTTAGAGTTGTGGTAAATTCTACCATAGCCTCCCTTTTAGCTACGACACTTAGTGTCATTGCCCCCTTTTTTTTCTCACAATAAATTGTACTACAGCTGGTTCAACCTTTGTGGCCTTGGTTTGCTTCGGTCATTCTCCTTTTCCACTTTCCTTTGCCTTAGTTTATGTTGATTAATTATTATAAGTCTAATCTTGTGTATTTTTACTTCTAGGTGGTACTTTGATGGTATTAGAGAAGGGATCATAAGTCTTATGCGCTTAGATACTAGAGCCGCTTCGGTAATGATACATGTCATAGTCAGTGCGTTCATGTGCAATATGTGTATTCACATGTGATATTATGTTTGAGAATGTTATACGGAATTATGTTATATTAATGATGTATATTTGTATTGTGTGATGTAAAAGTAAGAAAGTTGTGGAAACAAGGGTTTTGTGCATATTGTGGGTTGGCATGAGTTGGGGTATATATATATATATATATATATATATATATATATATATATATATATATATATATATATATATATATATATATATATATATATATATATATAATTATGGTTATGTATTTTTACGATGATAATATATAATGGAGTTTGAAAAGGTATTCATAATAGGACCCATAAGATTTTTGTAAAAATATAAGTATTTTAGTTGACTCGGGGCATTTTCATCAATATGGGTTAAAAATGACATATTGGGTATATTAGTGTAAAAATTGGTTTAAAACACGTTAGATATAGAATGTGAAATATTTGGAGTAAGTATGAATGATCCAAGTCCAATAAATAAGAAAATTGGCTTTAAGTGGCAATAGTAACAATAGAAGTGCAATTATTATCACATGTGTGAAACATTAGATTTTGGCCTTAATTTCTAAATATGTTGTTAATATTGGCATTTTAGGGATGCATATTAAATTTGGAGGTCATATAGGTCTCATGAAAAAAGTTATAATTAATTTGTGAAATTAGGATTTTGTAAGAAAAGGTAAATAGTAACCCTAAAGGTAGGCTATTATTTCATATATATGACATGAAAGTTGGACCATTGTCAGTAATAATATTTGAAGGACTGATATTGAATTTGGTAATAAAATGACTACCGAGGGAGATGCTATACTTGACTTATGAAATAAGGGTTTATTAAGGAAGTATGACATGTCCTTAGGAAGGTATATTGGATCATGTGCCTTGTATGTCTATATGTGTGTTTGCATGATGACCTCGAAATAAATAACCACAAATAATATATTAATCATTTATAGTGAATGGTCATACGAGTCAGGACTGAGTGTACTAGCTTGTTCCACCGGACGAGAATAGTGGGCATGAACGGTTCTACCGGATTAAAACAATAGATAGAACCTTTATGCCTTAGAGTTGTATATTATTAATAATATTTCACTGATTGAGAAAAGTGGGGTCTCTAAAATCATATTTAAATAAATCATATAAATGATTGTAATCATTGATAAGATACTAATCATGTACAGTGAAATGTCATAAAGAGTTGGGACCAGTTGTACTTGTATGTTCCATCGGATGACAATAGTAGCTAGGATCTTTATGTCCTAGGGTTGTATATTATTGATACCGTTTCACCAATAGAGAATAGTGGCCTAGATCTTGATACCCTAAGGTTGTATATTATTGATATCATTCCATTGGTTGAGAATAGTAAATTTCTATAACTCAACGTGAATAAGATTATGGATATTGATTTTTCCATTATTATTGTAAGATATGGAATCAATAAATAATTTTTACCACCCTATGTTAATCTATGTATATGTTACCCATTGTTGTTGTACCTTATAAATTTGTGTGACCTTTCTATGAATATATTGTTACCTTATTCAATACACAATGTACTGATTATTATTTTTATGGGTACTTCTCATTTCCACGAGTAGATGACCTAGTTGAATTTATATAGGTCTTTGAAGGACTCTTGAATGACTATGAAGCTTATTATGCACTTATTTGGGGAGAGTAATGATTCTATCTTTGGGAATTGGGTCTTAGAGTCAGGTTATCCGATTGATACTTTTGGCATGGATATCTTTTGGGACTCTTAATTCCCAATATATCTCTCCATGTATTTTATCTTTTATACTTGGAGAAATCCTCCTAATATTTATTTTAAATTTATGAAACCTATTTCTTTATCTATTTTATTATGTTTAATTGTTTGACTAATTTTTCTTGTATTCAATGTAATGATGACATAGTAAGCCAAACTTATGTCAAGTATGGTGGTAACACCCAATTACGTTTGTTTTATGATTTCACTTAAATAAAAAATTTTAGGAGTATTACAATATCTGTTAGCTAACAGATTTACTAAGTAGTTTTCATATTTTATTTTTAGTAATATCTTCTTTTGGAAGGGGGGTTATCATAAAAATTATCACATAACTATTGAAAAATCCATAACAGACTTGTTAAAAAAATAGTGCATTAGTAGTGAAATTTTATTATAATGATTATTGACAAACCATAACATTATTTGTGGAAAACTTAGTGCAATAGAAGTGAAAACTTATTGTAATGGTTGTTGAATATATATATATCACACTATTGTTGAAAAATCAATACAACAATAGTAGGGATGTAAATGGGGGCATATTTCATCTAAAATCTAATATATTTTACTTGATGGATATTGAAATACTCCAAAATCCTAATTGAGATATTATAGCCAAATAAGGATTTATTTAAAAAATTAATTAAATAAATTATTTTATTAAAATAAAAGGGAATTAATTAAGGTAAATAAAGAAGAAAATAATAAATAATTTAATTAGGAAAATTTAGGGCGTTTTGCTAATTAAAATGGAAGTTAAGGAAAATTTATTCAAAATAGCCCAAATTAATCTAAAAAGTTATTTAATTATTATTTTCTAAATATTATTATTTTAAATAATAATCCAAAAATACCAAATGCCTAAAATACCCTAACCCATCCATTTTCTCTTTCTTCCCTTTTTCCTTTTTCTTCTTTCTTTTCATTTTTCTTTCTTTTCTCTCCTTCTCCTTTCTTCTTTTTTTCCCCTTCTTTTTGAGCTGGGTTAGCCCCTCACGGCCCAGTTTTCCCTTCCTTCTTCTTTTCCTATGGTGCGACTGAGGCCTGCACCGCCCCTTCCCTTCGCCCTTCACCCAACCAGTTCGCCCCCTCTTTTTTTTTTCTTTTCTCACCAGACCGCAGGTCCACCCTTTCCCCTTCCTTCTTCCCCAACCCTGTGACCTGCACCCCGACCTGCATCCATTCTTTTTTTCACCGACAACCAACCACCACCAACCAACCCATCCTCTCCCTCTCTCCCCCGTCATTTTCTTTCCTCTTTTTTGACCCAACCAACCTTCTCCCTCCTCACACACGCCTACCCCCTTTCCCTTCTCTTCCCCGACCACCCACTCCCTACCATGGCAGAGACTGCACTGCTTGCCACCGCCGACCGGTGGTCTAGCCTCACCTTCCCCCTCTTATCCTCTTCCTCCTCCATCATTTTCCCCCTCCATTTGGCCTATAAATACCCCATTGGCAGCCTAAATTGAGTTTATGTTTTCGCAGCCCAGAAATCTTAACCTTGCACCACTGTCCGGTCAGTTGCCCATTCCGTCACCGTCGACCATCTCCGCCCCCCATGTCGCCCACCTAAACATTCCTTGCATCACCCTCCACCCAACCACACCTCCCTCCTCCCTCGATTTTCCCTACATGAGACACCCCGACCGTGCAAAGTTACCCTCCCGATCAACCCCACTTCGACCCTCCCTGCCCTTTGCATCACCGTTCGCCACCAATTCCGCCGCAACCAATGCTCTCTCTACCCTCCAAAACAACTAGAGGACCTTCATCTAACTTCCCATACCTCCATCTCTCCCTACCTCCCTCTCCTTTTCCCTTCTCCACCCTCCACAACCTTCAGCCACCACACCCGCCGCCGTGCACCACCACCTTTGGCTGCACCACCACCTTCATTCCGCCCCTCTCCACCTGAGGCACCTTCCACCACCTCAATCACCCCCTCATTCCCTCTCCTCTAGCCTATACCACCATCTCTCCACCTCTCTTCTCCCTCCACCGTCGTCGTTGTCGCCACTGGTGCTGCCACCATCCTTAGGTGGTACTCTAACCTTCCCAGCCCCTAAACCCATTTCATACCAGTATTAGCTATTTTAAATAGTATTAATAAGTACCTTCATTAATAATAATAATAATATTATTATTATTATTATTATTATTACTGTTATGTTATCATCATTATTATTTAACCTAACTTTAGAAATATTTCTAACTAGTGTTATTATTATTAAAGGTCTACAACTTTAGTATTATTATGATTATCATTATTATTCTTACTATAATTATTAATGCTAGATTTGGCCTATTATGACTACCTTTATTATTATGGTAAATATTTGAACCCTTATATTACTATTATCATTTCGGTTATTATTATTATTAGTATCATTCTTAACATTATTGTTGTTGTTGTTGTTATTGTTGTTGTTATTATTAGTAGTAGTATACTTGACCATATTATCACCAAGGCTGCCACTATTATGATTACTAGGACCTTTATTAGCATTATCCTTAAGAGTGGAACCATTATTAATATTAATATTATTATTACTACTACTACTACTACTATTACCTTGTCATTATTGTTAATATTTCATAATCACTAACCTATTACCATTACTAGCATTATCATTATAAGTATCATTATGGTCACTACTTTTATATTACTAATATCACCATTGTTATTATTATTAGGGTTTGGGTTGTTATTAGTATTATCACTACAACTATTATTATTATTATTATTATTATTATTATTATTATTATTATTATTATTAGTAATATTGAAACTATTGCCTTTAATAATATGAATATTGCTATAATTACTTTAACATGAACCAATGTACCTCCTAAGACCTATTTTGATTAATAGTAGCATGATTAGCTACTTTAAAGGATAATAACCCTATTTTTATTTATAAAACGACTATTACTATTATTAATCCTAATAGTAGGCCACGATGAGGGTAAGATAGGAAATGATGGTAATTTTGGTAAGAGGGAGATTAGCCCATAGTATTTCCCTCTTATAGGTGAATCAAGTTAAAAACCTACGGAGGCATAGGAGCGTGCTCCAAGCCCGGTGTTGTATTAAGTAAGGATATGGTTAAGGCTTTTTATGTGTAAGAACGTGCTATGTGTGTTGGTTTTATGGGTATGCTTTATATTTTATATTATCATGTTCTTGTGGCGCAGCTTGCTAGCATTTAGCTAAAGTAAGTTGCATGTGTTTATGATATGTGTAATGTGATGTTATTACTTGTACTCAAATTGTACTTATGTAATATTGCCCCTTATGACATGCATAATAGGAGGTCCTAAGTAGTATGATGTGGTTGTGAGAGAAATGGAAACGAATGAGGAAAGTGAGTTGACTAGGAAATGGTAATGATTGACTGATTATCTTATGACCTATGGGAGGATAATACGACGAATAATTGGAACAAAATTAAGGGAATGGATCAAATATGCATGGGAAGTCTAGGGTTTGCATGGGATGGTTAACCTTTACATGGGGATGACTTTTAAGTGGAAAAAGTTAATTTGAGGATCGAGTGAGGTAATGGATGAATTGTTAGGGTGATTGGAGTCCATACATAAAAAATAGTACATGGGTTGATGTAAGGATGCATGGGGGATTTGAATAGGGTTTTGGGAGGAAACCCTAGGTGAGAGAAATGTGTAAGGGAGGAAAAATTAATAGAAATGGATAGAATGAGGATAAAATATGGAAGGGGTGCCACATGGGGGAAAAGTGAGTCAAGTGAGAAGAATATATTTGGGTTTTGATTAACATAAAAGAAAGAAGAAGTACTAGGGTTTTCGGGGAGCTAACTAGGATTTTAGTGATCATGTATGGGAGTTGGATAGTGAGGTTGTAATGTTAAGTGTGGATCGAGGGAAGTGATGGTTTTGGTAATAAAGAAGAGTTTTGGGTTCATAGTGAGTGGGAAAAAGATGGAAGGAAGTCCCAAGATCAAGGGTTGTGTTGGATATATGTCATGTGGAAGAGGTGATGGTAAGTAAGAGTGATGAATGATTAACATCGTATTGGGAAATAGACTTGCTGGAGTTTTGGTGTAACACCCCCAAAATTCACTACTGAAAAATTTTGTTTTATTTGAAAAAGTTAGCGGAAGCAAATTATAAAATCGTGAATCTTGGTGATATTACCGCCACATTTAGTACCAGACCGGTTCATTCCTACCGTTCCGGTACTAAGTGCTAAGGCTAAAAGCATAAAACACAATTTACAATCCATTTTTAAAATCAGAGTAGCGCATCAAATCATTTATAGGAATAGAATCCACCAGTGGTGGTTACTTTAACAACGTTAACATTAAAAACCAGTAATTTAGAAGAGAAGGAGAAAAAGCCTAACGGTACCGGATAATTCCTTACTCTCTTTCCCGTAGTCCACTTGAGTAGCACCTGAAAGACCTGCAAGGGGCACTGCCCATTGAATAGGCAGGGGCCCCAATAAGGGAATCCCTTCAGTACTATGGTACTGAGTAACCCTTTAATACCACACTTAAAAATAGGCTCGTAATGCAAACACATAATGCAAGCTATATACATATGTAATCAGAGATGCATACATAACAATCACATATATAACAAGTTATAAGTCACGATCGATACTTTTGGGCCTTAAGCCATGTCCTAGTATAAAATCAATACAATCGGGCCTTAAGTCATTATTCCATCATCATTCAATCAATCTCATATTTTATATCCATGTGAGTGCGAGAACCCCACTATTATAGCCGGTGGATCGGTCACTTATAGGGCAGAACGCACCTAACCACTTTTATATGCCGGTGGATTGGTCTCTAGGGCAAAACGCTCCTCGCCACTATTATTCGCCGATGGATCGGTCTGGCCCCAACTCACATGGTGTTCCACTATAAGTGATTAGTATTTTTCCATAACTTTATTCACATACATAACTGGTTTTATTGAGCTCGGGACCCCCACTATTTTAGCCGATGGACCGGAATATATATAATCATCATCCAGGGAAAAATGCTCCCGGGCCACTATTATATTCGGTGGACCGGTACTCAATATCACTTACCAGGGCAACATGCTCCTGGGCCACTATTATATTCGGTGGATCGGTACTCAATATCATAAGTCAATTGGGCCCGGCTCATTAATCTTTCACTTTCATAATTAGTGTTTTACTTTTCTTTAATCAGCACAACAATTATATTTATTTGCCTCGGATGGGAGATCAATAACCCGGGACACAAAGGTACACCAGTCATACCGGTGCATACAAGCTACTCAGTACCCTTCAACCACGAACCCAAGGACGCAAAGGTACCTTGGTCGTACTGGTGCATAAAGCTACTCAGTACCCTACCGACAAGGACACCTGATCCATAAGTATGCATACCCCCTAACTAGGTCTGTAGAGCTAGATAAAGTAAGATATAGGGCCTGACTGGGGCACAAAGGCACACCAGCAAATATCAGAATAATCGTGGACTAAACCACGTCTTTAGGGTAGCGACCCCTGAAGAGTCACCATTCCCGATCTCGAGGTCTTTCACTTTAAGTATTAGTGTCTTAATTAAAGTGATCACGAAAAGCACAATAATCAGGTACTTATTCACTTTCAATCTTTCTGATATCATTAGTCATTTCTTATTTAGACGGTTATCCAAGCTATCACAGAGAAACCATTAAGGCCATACTAATTATCAAATACTCTTACTTGGCTAATCAACATTATTTAAATCATATTATGAAATTCCACAATCACAACGACATGTTAGGTATAAATTACTTATTTACCCCTTACTTATATAATTGCTAAGTCATCCCTTCCTTACTTGACAAATTACCTTATTACCCTTTAGGTTGCATAATTACCAAATTATCCCTTATCCGGTTTAGGTTACCAAGTTACCCCGTACGCTTTTAGATCACCATTCACCCCTCATCATTACTACACTTAACATGTCTCCCATTTGGTTGGTTAGATTACCAATTTGCCCTTCTCTTTTATTACAATCAACAACTTGCCCTTTAGTTGGATAAATCACCAAATTACCCGTCTTTGCTATCATGATTACTAATTTGCCCCTCTAGTAGGTTAAACAATTACTAACTTACCCTTTAGTTGGTTAAATTATCAAATTGTCCTTCTCCATCATCATAATTACCGAATTGCCCCTTAGTTGGTTAAATTACCAAATTACCCTTTTCCATTATCATAATTACCATTATACCCTTCTCAATTATTATAATTACCATTTTACCCTTTTCAATTATTATAAATCCCAAATTACGCTTCTTCATAATTACAATTATTAATTTACCCTCCTTCATAATTATAATTACCAATTTACCCTTCTCCATATTTATAATTATTAATTTACCCTTCTCCATATTTATAATTATTAATTTACCCTTCTCCATTCTTATAATTACTATCTTGCCCTTCTCCATTATTAAAATTACCATAATGCCCTTTTATTGGTTAATTTACCAAATTACCCTTCTCTATTTTCATAATTATCCAATTACCCCTTTTTAATCATAATTTAATCACCAATTTATCCTTCGTCGTTATCATTATTACCATGTTACCCCTTACTTCCAAATTTGCCATAAACATCCTTTTATTTACAAAATTATTCTTCTACCCCTTACTCCCAAATTACCATAATATCCTTGTATTTACAAAATTACCACAATACCCTTTTACTTATAAAATTACCATAACACTCATTTTACTTTACAATTTACTATTTTACCCCTTTTACATCCAAAATTACCATTTTTATCTTTCCTTACAAAATTACCATTTTGCCCTTCTTTTCCAAAATTACCATATTAGCCCTTTACTCCCAAAATTACCATAATACCCCTTACTTATAAAATTACCATTTCGCCATTCACTTATAAAATTACCACATTACCATTTACTTATGAAATTACTATTTTGCCCCTCTACCTCCAAAATTACCATATTGCCCTTTTCCTTCAAAATTACCATAATACCCTTCTTTCTCACAACTTATAATTTTATCCTTTTACTTATAAAATTATCATTTCACCCCTTTCTTTTTAAATTACTAAAATACCCTTTTGCTTACAAAATCACCGTTTTACATCTTTCTTTCAAAATTACCAAAATACCCCTTTACTACAAAATTTCCAAAATACCCTTTTCACTTATAAAATTTCCACTTAACCCCTTTATTACACCACTTTTATGAATTTACTACCACTACATAAAATACTAATATTGGCACTTTATTCTTATCATTTAACTCCACCAACTTGTCATTATTCAACATAATACTCATTAGCAACTACATATATCAGATCACATACTTACATAAGCATATTACTAAAATACCCTTAGGCAATAATATTATTCATGCATTAGCAACATAATACATCATAGACAAGCATTTAACATTCCCATCAAATATCAAACTCATTCCTTAAGTATCATCTCTACACATGGCACAAAAGCTATTATAATTTTCTTTTCTTTTCTTTTTATCAATCAATATAAGCAACCATATATATATCATACTAGGCAACATAAAATATGTATAAAATCATACTAAAATCCCTAATGTGCTAGCATACATTTTTCCATGCATTTAAGTGAGGATTAACGATTGCCTTAATCCCGCAAAAATCGAACCTTACCGGTATCCCGGTTAAAGGTTGAAGCTTTGATTAGCAAAACCAATACCTAAAAATAATGTCAAAACTTATCATATTAAGAGTAAGAAAAACCAAAGCATAAAAATTTATAAAACTTAATTAATGAAACACTTAACTTAAAATGCTATTATACCTTCAAAATTTTATATTAAAATACTTAAGCAGGCAACAACTCATGCAGCTCATGCAGCATGAGCTGCATGCAAAATAAAAAGGAGGGAGTCTTGAAGAGGGGGTTCAAGGAGGCAAATTTTGTTATTTTCGGGTTAGGGTCTTTAGGCTAGAAAAGAAGGTAGATGGGGGAGGTTTCAAGGCAAGGGAATGGTGCAGGAGTAAAGAGGGGGTGTAGGTGGTGGCTGGGGATGGTTTCACGGCGGTAGAGGGCGGTGGAGACGGCGGCGGCAAGGTGGCGAAGATGGCTATCGGGCTGGGCGTGGCTAAGAAGGAAGGAAAAGAGAGGGGAGAAATGGAGGGGTGAAGGGGCTGGTTTCAGGAAAAGAAGGTGTGGGGTGGTAGAGGGAGTTGCAGGGTGCGGATTGGTGGTTTTGGTGGCGGTAGAGGTGGTCGGATGGCAGCGAACGGGGCGGTTGCAGGAGGCTTGGCGATAAGGGAGAAAAGTGGGGAGAAAAAGAAGAGGCGGAGAAGGGAGGAAGTGTAGGGGCTCGAGGGGGTGGCGTGATGGTGTAGGGCAGTAGGAGGTGGTGGTAGAAAGCGGCGCATGGGGTTGGAGCGGTGGTTGGAATGGCGGTGAGAAAAAAAAAACAAGGAAGAATGGGAAGGAGGAGAAAGGAGAGAAGAGGCTCGGGGAAGGAGGAAAGGCCTCGAAATTATGGGGAATGAAGGGCTGGTGAGGGTAAGAAAAAGAAGAGGGAGAAGAGAGGGGCAGGTGGCTGGTCGGTGAGAGGACGAAGGGTGGCAAGGAGGTGTCGGTTAGCAGGGGAAAGGGAGGGAAGAAGAAGGAAAGGAAGAGGGCATGCGGGATAGGGATGTAGGGGTTAGTTTGGTTCGAATTAGGAAAGAAAATGACGGGGGAGAGAGAGGGAGAGAGAGCAGGTGGCGGTAGTTGCAGGGCGGCTCGGTGGTGGCAGGCATGGAGTTGAAACTTGTAGGTGGTCGGGCGTGGAAGAAGAGAGAAAGAAGGGGGTGCGAACGGCTGGACCGACGCAGGAAAGAAGGGGAGGCCGACCGATCCAGTCTGGAAAAAGAAGAAGAGGAGAGACGGGTTGGGCCGCACAGACCACGCGGGAGAGGGAGGAAGGGAGAGGGAAGATGGGCCAGTGGCCCAGTGTGCAGCGGAGATAGGCCAGTCCGGGCGGTAGCCTAAGGGAAGAAAAGGGAAAAGAAAAGAAGAAAAAGGGAAAAGGGGAAAAGGGAAAAAAAGGGAAAATGAGAAAATAGGGAAAATAAAATAATTTAATTTATAAAATCATAAAATGTAATATTCTTGATAAATTATTTAATTTAATAATTTAATTAATTATAATCTAATATATTAGTTTAAAAAGGATAAAGTTAGTAAAATATTAGTTGGAAAATTATTTAAATAAAAATAGCATGATAAAATAACAAAATGTCTATTTTAATTTAGTAAATATTCTCGTCCAAATTTATATACTCAAAAATCCATAAAATAATTAAATTAAATAATTTTAAAAGCTAATTTATTTCAAATAAATGTTATTTATTAAATTATAGGTTTTCTAAAATTTTGGGGGATTACATTTTGGATGGCCAACTAGGGTTTCGTGGTCACATGTATTATATGGGAAGTAAAATGTGGTGCTTGGAGATGAATCAAGTGAGGTGATAAATTGGAGGAGTATGAGTTATTTGGGATAAAGGCAGGTTGGGCCATATAGGCCAAATTAGGGTTTTCCCGGAAGAAAACTTTAAAGAGTTATATTAAGTTGATTTAGAAATATGGGAAGTGAGCCTCGGTATTGAGTATTTGTGGTAATGAGGAAAGAGTGAGAAAGGATATTTGGATGTACTAGAAGAAGTAAAAGTCCCAAGACATGGGACAGGATTGTTGGGAAGTCGAGTGGGTAGTGCATATCTAGTCGGGGTTGTGTGTGGAATAAAACACTAAGCACTTAAAGTGAAAGATTATAGAGCCGGGGCCCAGTGAGGTTATACATTCTCCGATCCACTGGCTATAATAGTGGTCAGGTGCGTTTTGCCCTACTGAGTGATTTTCTGGTCCACTAGTTATAATAGTGGTCAAGAGCATTTTACTCTGCTAAGTGTTTTTGGTCCACCGGCTATAATAGTGGAAGATTTCAGGCTCGATAAATCAAACCTTGTATGGTAATAAGTCATGGAAAGATACTATTTACTTATAGTGGAATACCTCGTGAGTCGGGACCAGTGAGGATATATATATTTTTCTGTCCACCGGCAATAATAGCGGTCAGGTGTGTTTTGCTCTATGGAGTGTTTCCTGTCCAACGGCTATAATAGTGGGGTTCCTGTACTCACGTGGAATTAATATGAGAAATGTGTGAACCAAAAGTATAAGGTATGGAAATATACTAATTATTTATAGTGGAAAACCATGCGAGTCGGGGCCAGTGAGGTTATATATATACTTTTTGGTCCACCAGCAATAATAGTGGTTAGGTACGTGTTGCCCTGGTGAGTGATTTCGATCCACCAGTTACAATAGTGGTCAGATGTGTTCTACCCTGTGGAGTATTTCCAATCCACCGGCTATAATAGTGGGGTTACCGTACTCTAATGGAATTAACATAAAAGAGATGTAAGATAAATCATTAATATAAGTTCAACCTAATCTTGTAAATTTGGATTATTATCTTGTATGCCTTATGTGTTTATTTTCTTGCATGGCCTTACTTGCGTGCTTCTTGTTGGTTTTACCCATATGGTTACCTTACTCAATACGTAGCGTACTGACCACCCGTTTCATCGGTGCTATTCATTCCCACGAGTAGAGTGCCCACCTAAGTTTGTGTAGGTAGGTGATGATATCTTCGATGCCTACGACACTTATGAGGCATCAGGCGGGACTGAAAGTTGAGCCTGGACTTGGCCTGGGGGTTCGAGAGTGACTAGGCCGGATTTTATCTTCATTAATTATACTTTGTACCACCTTATTTTAGCCTTGTTTTATCGTACTGTACTTCCTATTTCCTTAGAAACTTTAATTATGTACTCCTTTGGATTGTAAACTTTTTACATGTACTCTGATTTCCATGTTATGAACTTTCTAGTTCTTTTATGAAATCTTGTTTTAAGTATTGACTTAAGTTTGACGATAATCCTTTTTAGCTTTAGTACTTGGTACTAGAATGATAGGAGTGAACCGGTCTGGTAATAAGTGTGGCGGTAATATCCCTAGAATTTACCATTTTGTTATTTCACTTCCACTAAACCTTTTTATTAAATAAAATTTTTAAGTAGTGAATTTTGGGGGTGTTACATATATTTCAATGGATATGGAGGAAAAAAAATTCCATCAAGTTTGGGTATAGGTACAGATATTGTGTATTCATATCTGTATCCATACTCATATCCATATCCATATTTATACATTGTTTATCCAATATATAATTATTATTTTTACCATAGTTTTAAAAATAATGTAGTATTATATTACGGTTAAAATTATCATTTGGCTTAATTCTGATTACCCTTAACCATTGATTTACCTGTTAGATATAATTGATCTGTCGGATAATGAATATCCAATGGATACATATATTGATACATTAGTGGATACTCATTTGTGTACGGCTACATATTTGGATATAATTTTCTTATTAGATACGGATATAAGTATGGAAGTGCCTACCCTGAACTCACTTAATTTACATTCCTTAATAATGATGAAAAGTTATGACAACGATTGTTGAGAATAAACATATTCTTATTTAAAAATTAGTACAATAATATGATAACTTTTTATAATAATAGTTTTTAAACAAATATCACACAACTCTTAAAAAATTAGTGCATAGTGTCAACCATTACAATCTATAATGGGTGCTTAGATCAAAGCTAAGAGGGGCACTTAAAGCTAGCAAAATTTGACCTGATCCATCCTGACCCGGACAAAACCTGCTAAATTCATCAACCTGACCCGGCCCAACCCAAATCCGACCTGACTCTAACCCGCAACCCGCTACCAAACCAACCCTCTATAAACTCGACCCAACCCGACTCAACAAAACCAAATTTGAAATTAAACAATTATGATAATAAAAAAAATACACATGTCTAATTATTTCTTTAAAGCTTTTAAAAATATATTATTATTTAAATTTTATTTATTTTTCTTAATTTTATTGTGAATTTACTTATTCACCAATGATATTCTAATTTCACTGATATTTTGTGTAAAAAAAACATTATAAAGCCTTAATAATAAAAAAATAACAATTAATAATACATTATTAATTATATGCTTATATGAAGTTCAACTTAATATTTGCTTACGAGGTTAATGATTTCGATAAATTTTGGTAGTCAATGTCCGATTTGACCCAAATCTAAAGTGATTCTATTCAGGATTAGTTTGGTCTGAAACTAACCCGACCCATTAAAACCTAAAAAGATCTAATTCGTCAAGTTCATCCAAACCTGACCCATCAAATTAACTAGAGCACAAAATCACCTGAATACAAGCATCTTTGACCTAATCTTGACCCGATAGAGATGTAAACGGGACGGGTTTAGTGCTGGTACATCCATACCTGTATTTGTATCCGTACCCGAATGTATGCCTGTACCTAAATGGGTATCAACTTATACATCTATATATGTATCCAATGGATATCTGTTACCTAATGAATAATCCGTTTACCCATGAACGGATAATATCAAGAGGATAAATCAATTATCCAACAGATAAACCCATTTAGATTTAAGCCAAATGATAATTTTAACCTTAATTTATACTATATTTATTTTAAAATTAAGAGTAAAAGGGTAATTATATATCGGGTAAACGGTTACGAATATAAATACGAGTATGGGTATGGGTATGGATATGGATATCCCATACCCGTATCCAACAGGTATTTCTTTCCATCCTCCATATCTATTTAAATATCTGACGAATAAAACCCAACGTGTTTTAGATAAAATCCGTCCCGCTTATATCCATTGACCCGACCCGACCCGATAAGCTAACCCAAAATAATCTAAAACCGACTCGACTCAAACCCGAACTATCTTAACACAAATCCGACCTAGTAAATTAACCCGATACAATCCAGATCTGTAACGATCAGAACCTAACCCGACCCGACCCAACCTGATCCAAATAATTGGGCGACCCGGAATGACTCCATCTGACTTACAATTGACCCTAAAAAAATGACCTGTAAATAAAATGACCCAATAACGAATCAACCAGACCCAAACTTGACCCATCCAACCCAATTGCCACCTATAAGGGCATTGCATATTCTCCTACAAGGAAGATAAAAAAAAACTTTTGAATGTTAGAGAAATACCAGTTTGGTATTAGCGAAAGGACACTCCAATGTTTAAGTCCATGATATAAGATGTTAATAATGAAAAAGAAAAGAGAGAATGGGGTTAGAGTGACTTTGTAGTTGGGCCATAAAGCTGCAATAGCCAACGATAAAAGATTCAAGATCCCTAATTGGAGGTGTTTGTAGGGATTTTGTTTGGTCGTTGTTAAATGAGAACAATTAGGATTTGAAAGTCTTAGCGAAAGCTTGTTTAGTAGATATGGTGAGCTACTATTGTTTGATCGTTTGTTGAGTTTCACTTATTTGTCCCTTTTGAGGTCTTATGGCTCCATTATTTATGGACATCATGACTCACAAAGTGTCCCTATATGGAGTGGGATAAGGATGCCATTGGAATTGGAGGTAGTCATCATAGGAAATTAAGGAAATTGGGTCACGTTCAAACAAGATAGGCAACGATTGGTTTTTGAATTATATATTGGGGTCAGGATATGCACCCATAATATGATCATTGTGTAGGTTAAGTTGACTAGGCATGAGAGGAAAACTTCTGTGAAGCTTGAGGCAGCTTAGAGTGTTCGAGGCTTATAGGCTTCATTATATTGAGTCATATCAGAGGGCGGAATTTTTCTAATACATGTAACTAATAAAAAATTATTACAATTTTGTTGAAAATTTTGTAGAACAAAGGTAACAATTTTCATTGAAATAATTATTGAAAATGTATCTCATAATTGTTTAATTTTTTTAATGTAGAATTTTAAAAGTATTTGTCTTTATTTATAGAAAAGAATTTGAGAAGAATTTTGGTATCATTTATTTTTTTATTTAACCTATGGTAAAGATAACCTATTTTAAAAAAAATCTAAACAATGTTAATATATTTATATAAATGCTACAATTATTAAATAAAAGTTGTTATATGTAACTGCATTATAATTTCTGCCAGCTAGGAGCGTGCAACAAGCAGGTTGAACCCATATATTAAAATATCGGTTAAGATGTATCCTTTTAGTCAAAATGTCTCAAAATTTGACCTCGTCAATACGATATCTTGGCGATACAAGTTAGAAAACACACACACACACACACATTGTCGATATTTGTCAATATTTATTGATTGATATTGACAAAAATGACCGATATTTATCATTATTTAGCGATATATGGTCAATATTTGTAGTAAAAATAAATAAAATAGTGACCTATACCGACATATGATTGATATTTGTTGTAAAAAATAAAGAAAATTTACGTCGTGACAAGCGCAACATATAAAATATCTTCCGTAATACCATGAGACCGCAATGCCATAACCACAACTAGGGTTTAATTGCCTTGTTAAGCCTGAAAATCATATCGGATTAGATGTGATAATCTGGGTTTCAACTAGGACTAATAAGATTCATAATCAATCTTCGGTCTATAATTTTATAAAATTCAAGTATTCGGTCAGTCCGGTCTAATATCTAAAGATTTTTAGTCTAGACCTAAAAGAATTGATAGACGGATACATACCTCTTTAGTTCACGGTAAAACTTAGATTTGTGACTATCAAAAAATAGTTTTCTGTGTCAAAGTTTCTCTCAATTATATTTAGTGGTTGTTAATTGATTTTGTTGAACTTTCCACCTGTTATGTTTATCTTAAGTTAGGAGAAAAATGAAGAATATTAAATGATGAATCCAATAAAGCATCTATTAAACATATGAAATAATAATAAGAATAAAAGTTTTGTATTAGTTTACAATGTAAGTGTGTAATGACAATGAATTTTCATATTTTTTTTTATTAATTTAGAAATAGTTTAAAATTTTAAAATATAATTCCGATCTTAGCCATTATTGTCCGACTAAAATTATAAATTACCTAATCCAAACAGGAAAGAGATGGATTAATAATTGATCCAACCTTTAATTTCTTCTTCTTCTTCTTCTTTTTTTTTTTTTTGGGTTAAATTCGCTGCTCCCAAGTCCCATCTGATTGAATTTTAGACCAGTGGACGAATCTGACGCCGGCCCATAGCCGATACATAGATACAGGCTTGCGGGCCGGCTGTCCTCAAACTAGCAATAAATAACCCTTCGTGTTAGGGTTTCGGACTTTATAGCAGTTGCCGCCATTGTCATAGGGAGGGAGCGAGAGAGACACAGAGCAAAATCAGCGTGCGGGAAAATCAGCAAAAATGGCGAGCACCAAAGTTCAGAGGATCATGACCCAACCTATCAATCTAATATTTAGGTTTCTTCAGAGTAAAGCTCGAATTCAAATTTGGCTTTTCGAGCAGAAGGACTTGAGGATCGAGGGCCGTATCATTGGTTTCGACGAGTACATGAACTTGGTGTTGGATGAGGCTGAAGAGGTCAACGTAAAGAAGAAAACTAGAAAGTCTCTTGGAAGGATTCTTCTTAAAGGAGATAACATCACTCTCATGATGAACACGGGGAAATGATGAGCTACCTTGTGGTTACAGTAGGAAGTTTGTCTCAAGTTTTTTCCGTGTAAGTCTGTTTGTAATCGATTGTCATGGAAGATCGAATATTTCTGTTTAGGGGTTTTGATGTACGAATTATTCCAAAAACTTCACGACTGCAACTTGTATTCTGACTTGGAAATGATAAATGGATAGAAATTATCTTATCGCTTATTGGTGTTTGTCATCTTCCATTTCAAAATAAATACCTAAAAAAATAAGAAGAAATTATGTACCCAGAAAATTTTAATTTCATCACCTTGCAGAGTAGTGGGCGGAAGTCGTCTGCAAATCGTATTCGAAGCCGTACTACCATCTTCCCGTTGCTCTCGGAAGGTTAGTATACGACTTGGATAAACCCTATACGCAGTCATTTCCGGCTTGTTTCAGTCGATTCTTTCTAATAGTTCAAATTGGTTGGAGGAAATTACTTCGCTTCTATTATTTTGTACTTTTTTTTAAAAAAATAAAAATAATTTTAAAATTACACAAATACTTTTTATTGAAAAATAATAAAATATTTAATATATATATATATATATATATTATTAAAAAAAGTACGAATAAAAATAAAAAATTAAATTTTATTTTTCTAAAATTATAAAAATTTGATGACATAACAGAGGGAATGATAAAAAGTTACCTAAGATTGAAGATGGTTAATTTTTTTTATTTAATTCGCTTTAGTTTTTTAATATTTTTATTAACCTTCAATTGAAGGAATGCAGTAAGGAAAAAATGAATAATTTTTTTTATCTCATTAGATTAAAAGCAAATATATGTGTTATAAAAGGAATTTTTTGATATACATATTATTACTCTTTTTAATTATTTATATATTAAATTTATTTTTCATATGATAATTATATTATTTATTAGAAAATAATATGATCGTCTAAAGAGAGAGAAAAAGTATGGATAAAAATTAAAAATAAATATTAACTTTTTAAAAATAATTATATTTTAAAATTAAAGTTTTGAGTTAAAAAGAATTCGTGTAAAAAACAGATGGAATATTTATCTTATTTTTAATCTTAATTCACCATAATTTAAATAGAATTTAAACAATATTCACTCCAATTAAGCTAAGTTACGTTAATTTTATCTGATCAATATTTTAAAATATTTATATCATTTCACGTTCATTCTATTTATATAAGATAAATTTTCATATTTTCTTTCAAACCGATTCGTGGTAATATACATGAAACATAAGGGTGAAATGGATACTTGTGCCTTTGTTTTTGAGTGGACTACATTTTCCTTTAATTTTCTATACTTAGATTCAACTCCGATCTAGATTGGGTATAAATTTAGTAGTCGCAGCCTCTTAGGCGTAGTTTTAAAAATCAGACTGATAATTAAATCGATATTATAACTAGTTCACTGGTCTAGTGTTCGAACCAGTAGTTTGAACTCGTCAGACTAATGGTAGATATTAAGTAAAAAAATGTAAAATATATAAAAAATTAAACTACATATGAATTTGACCGGCTCTCAACAGGTTTTTTGACCGGTTTTGCGACTGACTTTTTGATCGGTTCACTAGTTTTTACAGGTCCGACCGATTTTTACTGGTTCTGAGATCCTAAGAATCGGTACATAAAATCTGACCGGTAATCCGACTGGTTCACCTGTTCACGAGTCGGATCGGTCGGCCCGGTTCGATTTTTAATATTACAGTCTCAGGTCTAGATAGGATGAGTCGGTCCACACTCAGATGTAACTTTCACCCGACCAGTCGGACATGTTTAATACATATATATGTGAATATATATATTATGTTTGTTATCTTTATAGTAATATTGTTTGAGCTCACTCTTCATTCCTTTCTATTTTTTTTTTATATTTACTTTGTAAGTAATTTGTATAATATTTTATTTTAAAAGTATTAAAATAATATTTAAAAAATTAAAATAACTATTGTAAAATAATTATTTGTTATTTATTTTTTTAAAATAAAAAATATATTTAGTTATATAAAATATAAAAACATTTATATTTATTTAGATTATTAATATAGTTTTATTTAAAAATAACTAGACGTACTTAGAATTATTTTATAACCTATTTCCTCGCTAGATTCATTTGGATAATATAAACGGATCTTAGTCTTATTAAATCCTACTGAGACCCGATCCCTACGTACTCGTGTTCGGTAAAAATGCCCCAACACTCTTCCCTATCTCTTGATCACAGTGTTGCTTTAGCACTCTTTTAGATCATATGCAATAACTGGTTGATGCGCTGTAGTTTCGGACGGTGGACGAGCTAGCAATGTCTACTTACTACGATTGATGGGTGCCCATGACACACGCAAGTATGTAGATTTCGCATATGATGCTTGTCATTAACCATTTCTCCTGGATAAGTAGAAGACGAGGCCTTTTGATTATAAAAAACAATTTGATTGATTATTGACTGCGCGTAAAAAACAATTTTATGGGTGTCATACATTCTTTTTTACCTGCAATAGAAGTACAATCTTTCTGCAGTAATCGCGGGTGAGTTACTTAGTGCACAAATCTAGATGGCCTACTAAGAAGCCTCAGAAACCAAACGAGGCCGCCTACTAGTTTATCCTACCTGATACTTCAGAAAATGTCTACTATGAAGCCTCAGAATATGAACGAGGACAACTACTAGTGTCCTACCTGGTACCTCAGGAGTCAGGACCTCAGGTAAACTACATTGTGGCTGTGAAACAATAAATAAATAAATAAAAACAGAGAGAAAGAGGCAACTAAATAACTTTCAATACTTCAGGAGTGTTTCACTCCCATTCCCTGAACCATCTTCGTATTTGAGTTGTTGAAGCTGGAGAAATCTCCCCTCCAATACTCTCTGTGTAACACGAAACAAGAGTCTCTTTCTCGAGTCCGAATGGTCCTCCATATACGCTTCTGAAGCTTGGGCTTCTCAGGCTATTAATGAGGCCACTATTATTTGAGTAGCTTCTATCATTAGGCTGGAGGGAGGGGTAAGATAGACGTTTCTTGACCAAACCCCCTCGCTCTCTTTCTGATGTCGAACATCTTTGCTTTGGGGTGCTTTGTGTTCGAGCCTTGGCTCTTGCAGACTCCGTTGGAACCATGTAGTTGGGCAAGGGGGATGGTGCACTTCTACTGTAGCAGTTGCCGCTACCACTGTAGGGACGCGGTGTGTTTGCCGTTGAGTAGCTTCTTCCTCCTCTTTGGTACCTTGGACTTGCTGAATGCATCTGTAGTGGCTTAACTTTGTATGGGGAGGGTGTTCCTGGTGTTTGATGATCAAATGAGTTGAGATGTGGTCGATCCAGAGAAGTAACGGAATGCATGCTGAGTCGTCTGTTGTGGTGAGCTTGACACTTCAGGTTGGAAGTGTTCGCTGAAGACTTGGAGGAAGGCTGTAATGTGTCTACTTCTATGGTCTTTATGGAGTCTCGTCTGTCAGTAGTGGCCCTATGTTCATCATCCCATGGTTTTGTTGCCATCCACCTATCTAGCCATTTGAGGTTTTCGCCCACACCTCCCTCATATCCAATACTACCAGAACCCTGTGTGCCAGACAAAATGTGAGTATACATTGCCATCAGTGTTAGGGAATGCAATTGTTTTCCCCTCAAACGATAAGAGTGGCATGTTGAAACCTGGTGAGAGAAAGTAGAAGCACTTGGTTTTTCATTCTTGAAAGCAGCTTCTTTTACACTTTGCAGCATGGCTTCAACCTCCTGCAGCGTGCAGCGGCGGTCGTCCCACTGCTCCACATTGTAACTTTCATCTCTTGACTGCTATATAGACAGAGCATTAAAAAAGGTTCATCGCTTCTCTCTATAAAGGTTCAATACTGGAAAAATGCACTTACTGTTGATTTTCTTCGTCGTATATCTTGAAGATGACCGCCCCATAAGTCATCATTGCTCAGAGCCTGAGCAAACATGGATTTCCTCCTTCCAGTGTGAGACAGCCTTGCACGTTCATCACATATTTGAGCTTGTGCGCGAATCAGAGCTTGCATACATCTGAGTGTCGTTTTTGCTTGCTGCCGGACATTGTGTCCTCTCACCAAAGCCTGGAGCTTTACAATTGCCTTGAGGCTACGTAAGGCTTTCCTTGCCTGCATTGAAGCAAGTTATTAGAGTAAGCATTAAGAAAAACAAAAATAGGTATGAATGCGCGGATACACTGAAATCAATGGTAATAATGTTTCTTTTTCTTGGCAATCTCAGCTCCGTTTCTGTTCGCCAAGTGTGTTTCTCTTCATCTAGTGTGAACTAATTTAAATCAAAATTTCCCATGTATTCGTTGTTATATAACTTTTATTTCTGCAGCACATTGTGGTCAAGTTGATCAAACTGTGTTGGATTTTGTGTCACCCTTCTTTCCAGTTCCTATCAAGTGGAAAGAAGAAAAGAGAGGTTAGTTACTCACTAGGTAAGCTCGGAAGGCTGTTTGAATAGCAATGGAAGCATTGTGTTCTCTGACCAAACCGCAAGTTCCAGTAAGCCGAGCAACCTCAAATGCTGCTTGACCAGCAGCAGCAATTACAGCTCTTTCCTGAGCTTGGGTAGAGGTAGCGTGATCAATGTGCATAGCATCACACGTGGCATTTTCCTCGCATTGTTGTGTTTGATTTGCCGGTTTTCTGAAAAGCCATCTTCGTTTTTCTTGTTTCTGCAAATAACAAAGTTATCAAGATGGACAAGGAAAATGTTGGTCGAAGATTTCGCTGAAGAGTAAGTAAAGTTAAACAAAAGTTCAGATAGAAAGAAAGTCTTGCCTTTTGTTCATCTTCTTCTTGCCCGTAATCGTCTCTCTTCCGACACGGCTTCTTCTCGTCCCCCTTTCTGGGAGATCTGAAAGCCCTTTTCACTAGGGTCAGCCATGACTTACCTTCCTTCTTCCCCATAGCTCTGCAACAATATACTGCTAAACCTCAGAAAAGCTGACGTGAGATTTGATTTAGTGCTAGTAATTCTGAGAGTTAGTGATTATGCAGTAAGAGGTCCATTCTATAAATATTATCTTGTATTGCCGTAGCGTAGGTGTCGGTTTGGTGGCAATGAAAATTAAGTAATGTAAAGCGTCAGAATCTTATCGAACAACTCCCTCATTGGTGAATCTTAAGGACATAGATAACAGTGAATGTTATTAAAGTGGTGGAAGAGAGGGGAAGGCAGGCTCAGATACGTAATTGCTTGAGGGCAAGGGAGCTTACTGTTCAAACCAATATTATAAAATACGATGTCTTGGGGGCGATGAATCTGCAAGCAGTTCTGGTTTTGCTGGCAATTCATTGATATATAAAACCATCATCGTTATTTATATGAAGTCGTGAAAAAAAATTTAATGGATTCACGTGTTCGTTGCGGCTTCAAGACAAGGGAAAGAGGCACAGAAGAGTGGTTGGTGTTCTTGTGCTTGATTGGCTTATCTGCTATCTGATTTAGGAAGTGGAATGGGGAATCAGAGCAGAGTGATATTTATGTTATTCTGGCTTCACCTCGAAGACCGTCGTCGTCATACCTAGCTACTGACAGCGGTGTTGGAGCAGAAGAGTGAAGCATATAGAGAACCTGCTTTTTTGGATGATGCTTTGGTTGACCTGGTCAACCTGATGTCCTAATCTGGTTTTGTGCATTACCATAAATGATTCTTTGCTTTCTAAGTACTGCTGTCTGCATTTATTTAAATACTTGATCAAGTTGGCGGTGGATGAATACCAATTTCTTAATATGCTTGTTTTGTTGCTTTCTGCTGGTTAGTTATTACTACACTGCCTGATGCTTGCTATGCTCTTTAATATCTTGGTTTTGATATATTATCACTCTTAGGTGTTGTAAATACATCGTTAGAAAAAGAGGATGAACGTGATTCGAAACTCAAAAGTGAGTAGCTAGTGAACCCTTGGCCATTGTTCCTGGTGTTTTGAAATTCATAATGATTCTACTATTTAAAATATTATTAGCTGGCGTAGATTTATTGTGAAATAAGATATCATAATATATTATAAATTTATTTTTTTTCATTTTGACATAAATAACCAAAAAAATAAAGGGTGCTAAAATTACATGAACTTTTTCAAAAAAAAAAAAAAAACCTTAAATTAAAGGATAGGTTGTAACTTGTGGATTAAAAGATTAAACTTTTTCATGTAAATTTTCACACACATAGCGGATATATTTAGTGAGAATGATTCTTATGATGATAATTGATAACCAACAATTTTTTTTGTACTACTCACAATAATTTTCTCTATTCATTGATGACGATATACCCTAAAACATAAATACACAATATCTAAAAATTTCACCGTATTTTTTTGACATTTAAATACTATAGTTTAATGAGCTACTTATAATGATAATATTTTCTACCAATTGACAATAGTTTCCTCCATTCACCAAGGTTAGTTTTTAACTTAAAACATATATATATATATTATTTATAATAATGTCACCATCCTTTCTTTTTTAACATTCAAATACTATAAGTTCTAAGTTACCGTAGTTTTCTCTACCCACTGAGGGTAATTTATTCTACCTATTAAAGGTATTTTCCTCATCTATAGGTGTTTGTGTGTCTTATCACAACTCTTCATCTTTAATCTAACGGTTTGAATTGAAAGTTCTTAAATTCTCACCAAAGGACTGTTCTTATTATATATATATATATATATATATATATATAGAGAGAGAGAGAGAGAGAGAGAGAGAGAGAGAGAGAGAGAGAGAGAGAGAGAGAGAGAGAGTTGTGTTAAAATGAGAACTAAGGACTAATAACATCGTTTAAATTGATATAAATCAACAGTTATGATTTCAAGTAGAATCAACTCTAGTAAACCCTAAATCCTAACCATAAAACCCAAATCCTAAACATTAAACCCCAAACCCTAAACATTAACCTTAACCTTTAGACCCTAACCTTCAGCCCTAAACCACACACATGAACTATATATCCTAAACCTACACCCTAAACTCCAAACTCTAACCCCAACCTTAACCTTACACATTAATAACAACCATAAGCCCTAACCCTAAACCCAAACCCCAACTCCTAACCCCTAAGACATAAACCCTAATCTAAACCATAAAACCAAACCCTAACCCTAACCCAAATCCTAAACTACAAACCTTAAACCTTGAGCACAAACCGGAAACTCTAACCCTAAGCCCTAATCCCTTGACCATGAACCCTAATCTCTAACCATAACACAAAAAAATTTCTAATCTTAATTAGAGGGTGTTTAGTCCTTAAATTTTTCCTAACCCTTAATCATGACTTAATTATTAACTTTAGCCCCAAAACATTCTTTCCCTTCTTAACCCTCAACCCCTCTCTCATATGAGTATTTCCCTCTCCTTTGCCAACTAGTTCATGTTCTCCCTGGTTTAATTTATTTCTAACTAAATACCTAACTAATCCTAATATTCACTTAACTATCATTACCCCTCATTCAAGTGTTAATCATGCAACCCTATGCCTCTATTTCTTTCTCTCTCTCTCTTTTTGTTTGATCTGCACCTTGTTCTCCTCCACTAACCCTATCAAGTCAATTTATATTCATGCAACAACACCCTACTTCTTTCCCTTCATCTCACTTTCTATCATTTATTCCACCTAAACCATAGCTTCATTTATCTCATTTGCTATGAAATCCTCTCTTGTAGTCATTCTCTTCTTCTTCCTCTTACACCTTTATTTGCAGCATTCCTCACATAGCCTCATGCAACCTTTGTACACCCTTCTTGTTACACCATCACCACTAGAGTTGATACCTCACATTGGAGCCCCTATGCAACATGGACCACTCATAAAACCCTCCCCTTACCGCATGAGTTGGTCATGAAACCACCCATTCAACACGAACAACTCACCTTGATACCCCTTTTGGCTGCATGCAACACTCACATAATAACCACCTTTGAAGCATCCAACATTTCACAACTCCTTTGCCCCCTTCCATCCTTCCATTCATGTGATAACCTCTATATTTTTGTGTTAGGTGATCCTAAGGATTAGTAAGGTGTTGATTAGGAGTATTTTGCTAATATACCAGTGTAACTTGCATTAATGATACACATATCTAGTTTAGGGTCGTTAAAGATATGTATGCTTTGTATTTCCATGATGGTATGATTATTTTTTGAATCATGATCATATTATTAAAGTTTATATTAATGCCATAATAATATTATTTCATTTGAAATTATCACGACTCTATAATTCCTTGTGAAATTATCATGTTTAGGCCATTCTAGCTATTATATTAACATTCAAGCATGTTGTCATATATTACTATGTTTTGGTAAGTTTGTTGTTAAGTATATCATCAAGTAGGTTGGATTTTAGTGATTTTGGGCAACTTGGGATGGCTCAACCCCTTTTGTTATTTTAGAGCCTATTGATAGTTTTTTATTTAACAAAATTTCATAATTAGATGTTTAATTATATGATAAAGATTATGTGAGGAAATGGTGAAGTTTGGCAAATGTTGTTTTAGGGGTGTTTTGTGTTATAATCGGCTATAAGGGTTATTTTGGTTAATTTAGTGGGTTGTTGAAGAAAATAAGTCTATCATTTTTTTGTTGGCATTTTTACAAGAATTTTGATATGTGATATGATAGGTGTTGATTAGACATGGTTCAAGTTATGATTTACATAAGTTTTGGGGCATTTTGGTGAGATAGGGGCACTATGGTCATTTTGGGTAAATTTTGGAGTTTTGAGATTATGAAAGTGTTATTTTGGCCAAAATGTGATAAGTGTAATACATGATTAGTTTAGGTTAAAAAATTTAAACAAAAGTGCTATTATTATGCAAAAATAACTTAAAATGGGCTTAGAAATGTTAGAAGTATAATCAGCATTTTATGTGTAAAACATTGGCATTAAATATTGATTTTTGGATATGGTATTTATAATGATATGTTGGGATATATTTTTTTTTACTTGGTGAATTAGTGAGCCTTAGGGGGGAAATTATGAGTTGTTTGAATTAGGATTGTGTGAGGGTATCATGATCTTTTCATTTATGTTTTGCCTCTTAGTGTACTTGGTTATCTTCCTTATGCATTATCAATCTATGTGGTTGTAACATGTTTGATTTGATTGACCATAATTGCATTTTTAAGTATTTTAAGTAATAGCAATTTTGGGTATGAATTCAGTATTAAATAATAATTGGTATGTTATGTAACAAATGATAAGACAATGGTAATATAAGTGGAAGCACTATAATGTTAAGTAAGTTAAGTGATGCATTTATATATGCTAAGTGTTTAGTTAATAGTCTAATAAGACATTAATAATTAAATTGGAAGATCGCATGAGTTAGGACTGAGGTGCTTCATCTTATTTGTATTTTTTATCCGGGTTGTTGCGGTACCTATGATTCCTAATTATTGCAATAAATATAATGACCCTATATTTACTCTATATTATCTATTCCACTAGCTTATAAAGGTGTAGAAACTTAAAGACTAAGAGTCTAAACTTATGGTTCCCAAGAGTGTTTTGCTCTGTAAGGCTCATTATGTTGTGATACATTTCCATCGATTATAAAAATTAATGGTCTGGTGCATTCTTCCCGAGGAGGTATATTATGTTGTTACATCGTTTCACTGATTATGAAATAGTAAGGTCCCTAAATTTAATATGAATAAGTAAATGAAATATTTGTGATCACCTAGTGTAGAACCCTAATATGATTTTCTTGAGTCATCTCATATTAAGAACATTTATACATGCATCGTATCTGTCTTATTATGCAGCTCATGTGTGCTATATATGCCTTTTCTATTTATGTGTATTATTATCTTACTTATTACGTAATATACCAATAATCTTTTTAATGGGTACTACTCACTCTTGTAAGCTTATATCTTTCTGATCAATACTATAACACCTCCAATTTTAACACTTAAAAATTTTATTTTAAAAAATTAATTGTAGAAGTTAAAATGGTAAAAATGCAGGATGTTAGTGCTACACTTAGTATACGTTCAATTTCCTATACCATTTTTATAACAATTGCTAAGGATAAAACGTTACTCCATTTAAATTAACAACACAATTATAACAAAAAGAATAAAGATCATAGTGCATGTTAACATCATCTGATAATATAAATTCGGTCAGTGGTTACAAAAACCCAACAGAAAAAATATAAAAGGGCACAAGATTCTAGAAATATTCAAATGAAAAGATACCAAATAAGATACTAAATAGTTCTAACTCTCAACCTCAAATACTAGTCTTAAATTGATTTCACTAGCTAACTCGAAAATTCACCACTACCTATTGAATAAGCCAATGTTCATGAAATGGAATCCATCAATCCAACAATACTGAATAATCCACTATACAAAACTAAACATGTATAGATCACATGGAACACATAGAGGTATGAAATGAAAAAATGGTATGAAATACTGAGATATACACGTGATAATTAACATAAGACAACTATGCCTAATAAACAAATATCACAAATGCCACATGCTCCTCACACTAAATCATTTAAATTATAAAGGAAACTGATTAACCAAGCATCCAAGAGATACTTTCTCAGGGAAATACCTAGTGTAATATCCCAAATTTTATCTAATCCTAATCTCAAGTAATAAATATTTTAACATAATCCTAATATCATGTAATTGATATTTGTATCTTACCCGTCTCAATCCTCCTTTTTCCTTATCCTTTTCTTTTATCCCCATCGACCTTTTCTCCTTCTTCCCCTTCCAGGCATGCAACCTCCTCTTACATATCTCCCTTTTCATTTTCTAGCCCCTATGCTACCCTTCACTTACTCCTTTCACTGCCCTTCATCTACCTTGTAACCCAGCCAGCACTCTCTAGTCCTCTCCCAACTTCCCCGACCTTACAGCTTTGGCATTCCCATTTCACACACTCATCTCATATCCTATAAATACCTCTCCTCTACACTCCTTACTTCACTTATAAACTCACAAAAACTCTCCCCAGACTCCCTCTTCCTTCCCTCAACTCTTCTATCTTTCATCCATCGTCATCACTATTTTTCTTTGAGTATAGCTTTGCGTAACATATACAACATCACACACCCCTTCCCTTATATCATCCAAGCTTCACGTAGCTTAGCCTTCGCAATATAAAAACCCCACACATACCACTCCTTCTTCATGTTAATTTCTCATGCAAACACACCCTTGTTCGTGGCATCACCTCCCACAACAACACTCACCTCACCCAACCTACCCACACTGCGCCAATGAACCACGCTGCACTACCCCTAATAGTGTCACCTCATTACACCACCCACACCCCCAATGTGAGTATCTTATGTAGCGCCCCTTAGCTATGTGAGTCTCTCACGTTGCTCACCACCTTGCCACACCAATTTCTAACGCAACTAATTCAAGCTTTGCAAGGCATGGTTTGCTTAGGTTTTGCTCCATTTCCACCCTTCTTTTCCTTTTAGTGCTTCCTTGGTTGTTTTCTGAAATTCTAATGATGTATGATCCTTAACTATTGGGTGATTTTGGTGGTCTCGGAGGAGGCATCTTAGGGTTATATGTGATTATAGACCGAAAATATTTTTCATAAGGATACATGTTATAATTAGGATTTTTATATACAATGCGAACTCTTGTATGCAATTTCATATTTGCTATAATTATATAGATTATATCATGATGATAATGTCATTGTATGATATGTTGTGTTGTATTGTGTAAAAAAGAGTAATACATGAAATCATGTTTAAAAGTATTGTTTAATTAAGCTTGCTTTGTAAGTTGGGCAGTTGGCATGAATTATTGTCTAAGCCGGACTATGATGTTGAATCACACATGAACACCTACACACACATGTGTATTTGTTGTTAAGTGTTTCCATGATGAAATGTGTTGAAGGTTGAAACCCATTCATATTGGGACTTGTAGGATTTTTGTGAAAATATGGGCATTTTGCCTATCTTAGGGTAAATTTGGTGAATATGGGTTAAATATGGTATTTTTTATATTTTAATGTGTTAATTGAATCAAAATATGCTAAATATATTATGCGGAATATTTGGTGTAATTATTAATGTCCTAAGTCTAATAAAATAAGAAAATGATTTGAATTGGAAATAATAACCCGAGAGGCATGGTCATTAGCATATGTTTCAAACTTTGGAGTTATAACTTGATTTTTAGATATGTTGGTAATATTGGAATTTTAGTAATATTTACTAAATTGAGTTTTATTAGAAAAGTTATGCCTAATTTGTGAAATTAGGGTTTTATGGGGATTTATCAATAATATTCCTAGAGGCATGGTTGTTATCCCATGTGTAAGATGTTGGAGTTACACCTTGATTTTTGGATATATTTTCAATAGTTATATTTTAGGGATGCATACTAAATTTGGGGGTTATGTTTACCTTGTAAAATTAGGGTTTCTTAGAAAACATAATTTTTTCCTTTAAGGGATGTCTCGATATTCATGTAGTTATCTTTTGTGTTTCAAATGATTATGTTAAGTTGGATTATGTTCCTTGAATATCTACATGCATGCCTGCATGATTTTCTTGAGATAAATAATATATTAATAATTTAAAGTGAAAGATCACATGAATCATGCCAAGTTGTACTTTTCTATTCCACCAAACAAAAATAGTAGACAGGAACATTTTGCTGTGGGGTTGTACCAGTCCATTCCATAAAACTAGAATAGTATCCTGGATTGTTTTACCTTGAATTTGTATATTATTTATACTGTTTGATCGGTTGTGAATAGTGGGTCCCTGAACTCAACCTAATAAAGAAATGAATTATAAGCATACCTATTATAGAACTCTTTTAGTTCATCTATGGAGTCATCTCATGATATTATTTCTATGCAAACCTCATCTTTCCTTTATGGACTTAAGTGTTATGCATACCCTTTATCTATGACTGTATTATTACCTTACTTAGTACATAGCTTAGTGATCATCATTCTCATAGGTGTTGATCATTTCTATGATTAAATGACCTAGATAATTTTGTGCATGCCAATGAGGACCCTCAGACAATTTTGCTTCTCATTATGCTTTGATTAGGGAGGACCGATGATACTATCCTTAGGGTTTTAGATGTAGAGTCATGTTATCCAATTTATCGCTTTAGTCTGGATACATTTTGGAACTCTTAGTTACAATGTGTTCCTTTTGATGTATTTTGGATATTGTACTTGGAGTAAACCTCCAAACTCTTATTTGAGTCTATGAATCTATCTCATTCTTTGTTTTATCATGTTTTAAGTGTTGATTTTTTTCTTATATTCGACGTAATGATGGTATAATAAGTCAGACTTATGTTGAATACGACGATAACACTTAGTTATATTGTTATTATGGTTTAGCTAAGATGAAAACTTTCAGTGGGGTGTCACACCTATAATCAATCTTAACCTAATTACCATAACATTCACATTATATCTCATAAATACAAGATCCATATCAAGGATTTCAAAGAACCATAGGTAGGGCATGAAAGCAACTACCAACAATAGGTAGGGAACAAAGGCAACTACCTACCATAGGTAGGCGTGAAGGTTACTACGAAACCACATGTAGGTACAAAGGCTACTACCGATCCATAAATAGGCATAAAAGCTACTATTGACCCATAGGTAGATACAAAGGAAACTACCAAACCACATGTAGGCATGAAGACCACTACCAAACCACAGGTAGGCACAAAATCTACCACCAACACATTAATCCAATATCATCTAAAACCAACAATAATTATTTTTTCTTTTAATTTTCTTGAGGGAAGATCATATCAACGTGGAGGCACTAAGATACTTTAGTCACACTAGTGCACAAAGGCAACCCAATATTCTACCAACTATTAATCCAAGGATACTAAGGTTCCCTAGTCGTAATAGCACACTAAGGAAGTATAGTATCCTACCTATAAGGAAATTTAATTAATAAGTATGCATACCCTCTAAGAAGTCTATATGGCTAAATAAAATAAGAAATAAGGTCTAACTGGGGCGCTAAGACAAATTGGCAAAAATGCAAACCAAATAGTGGGTTGAACTATATCGTTAGGGTAGTAGATCCTAAAGAACTATCATTTTTGATCTCGAGGTCTTCCACTTTAAATATCAGTATTTTATTAAGATGATCACAGATATATCACATAACAACGCATATATTAATTGTCATACTTAACCATTTTTACTCATTTCCAATTATTCAAGACAACCATAAATACAATCAACACTAACGTCAACCTAATAATCTACTAAAGCCATCCTAAGTTCAATTATTCACATGTAGGCAAATTAGGTTAAAAATGACCAAATTACCCTTAAGACCATAATTATCACATTATTATCCATTTTGAATACTAAATTTATTTTTTTTAATACTTTGTCATGAAAAGGCTAAAATATAATACTTAAAATATTTAGCATGCAGATAAATTACCATACCCAATAAATAACCATTTTACCCTTACATATGATTTAACACATACAACCCTAGCGTACATATCTACTCCCTCCAAAATCACATATCTTCATACTTAACAATAAACAATACATATTAGGTATATTTATCATAATAAATAACATGGTACATACAAAAGACCAAAAATACCCCTAGATATACAATGATAATATTCATGCTAAAAAATATGCCTAAGCATGCTTAGCTTATTATAGTATATGCATACATTATACAAAAATATGTCCATGACATTAAACCCCTTCTATCATACTTTCATACACAATATTTATAACCATTTAACATGCTCCATCTTCATATTCTCATGCTAACATAATTAAGGAAAATAAATACGACATAACCAAAACATGTTTAATACACTTTACACAACAGAACCTTAATATGTTATCATATGATATTTATCATTTTATTAGGGCATATAGATTACCTGATTTTCAATAGAAAGCATAAAATATAAGCAACTTACTAAAATTAATTAAGCTCCACATATCAACATCTTTTACTAAAAAATAAAAATAAAACAACACAATAATCAAAACACCAAAACACAGCACTTAACAAAAAAATAAAATCAAGCCAAGTGAATAGTGGGCTCACACAACCAATGTGAGCCACTCACTCAACAAATGATGGGATATGTGAGTTGGCCATGCAACAAGGGGAAACCAACAAAGGTGGTTGGCACAACTAGAAAGGGGCTAGGGATAACTGGAAAAGAGGTTGTGTGGTTAGTGGGTGGGGGAGGCTCAAAAAGGTCAAGGTGGAGTATAGGGTTAAGGCTACTAGGGGAGGTGATGCTCAAATGAGAATAGAGGGTTGGAGTAGAGGATATAGATATTTTGGTGGTGGCGAGTTGCAATGATGGAGCTTGATGTAGCTAGGTAGGGTTTTGAAAGGGGATGTCGATGCACGGGACAGAGCAATGCGAGGTTACAAAATAGCCAGGAAATGGGTGCATGGATGGGTGACATTGAGGGTGATAGAGGTGCATGGAGAGTTGATGTAGGGGAGGTGAGGTAATATGGAGTTTTAACACAAGAGGCTAGGAGCTAAGAGATGGTGATAAAGGTGGGGATGATTAGTGGTGTGAGGGAAATGGTGAAAATGGACGGGATATAAGGTGGAAAAGGTTTGAATGGGAAAGGTGTTGCACCAAGGAGGTTAACATAGGCTTGGTGGTGGTTCGAAAGAATGAAGACCAAAAGCAAGGGTTGTGAGGAATAAAAATGACAAGGAAAAAAGACACACGAGGAAGATGGATATGGTGCTGAACAAAGGATATGAAAATGGTGGTGTCACTAGAGAAATGATGACTAGGAAGAGGTTGGTGATGGTTGATGGTGGTGATTGCATGAGAGGATGAAGATCGAGAGAATGGTCAATGGTTGATGATAGACAGTGTTGTGAGAAGAAAGTAGAATAAATAATCGGTCGAGCAGATGGGACGAGGCCAACTGGAGCAGGATAGGGGAGGTGTGTATGGCAGGGTGTTGTGTGAAAACTAAAGGGAGACCAGGAGGAGTGTTTTGTGCAAGAAAAAGAAGGGGACGGTAAGAGGTAGCATGAGAGAGGGAGATGGCAGGATATAGGTTAGAATGGGATTATATTCTTTTATTTTAGGTTTACTTTGGTTAGGTTAGAGTACCTAATTAGGAAAATTTAACCGGGAAAAAAATTAATCGATGAGGGATGAGATTTAATAAAATGAAGATGGTAAGAATAAGTTGGATAACTTAGTTAAACACTTATTTGGGTTACGTATCAAAGGTTAATAAAAATTATTAAGCTAATATTTTAGGGTTAGGTTTTAAATAAAAGGATAAACACCCGAAATAAAGGTTATAAAATTTTAAGATGTTAAAAATACTTTTGATGTAATTGCATGTAGCGAACATTTACGTAGGTTTGTGTCAACATATAATTATACAAATATCTATTTTTCTTTAGACTTCCAGTGCTGTGTTTTCTATAGCATCTATTATCTTCTCTCTATTTCATAATCTTATATCATCATATGATCAAGTATTTCCCACACTTGATCTCTAGATATGAATTACTTTTAACCTTTACACTCGGCATAGTTTAAATATAGGAAATACATATTCTATATTGGATGTGGTGTAACACCCAATATTTTATTATTATTTTTTTCACAAAAAAATTAGTAGTAAATTTTGAGGTGTTATACTAACCCTTAACCCCTACCCTTAAACCATAAATAATAACCCCAAAACTTAAAACCTAACCCATAGCCCTAAACCCTAAACATTAAACAAACCTTTGAAAACTATAATAATAATAATAATAATAATAATAATAATAATAATATAAACATCTAAAATAAATAAAATAAATTTTAAGCCCTAAAAACATATAAAAAACCTAAAATACAAAAAATATAAAAAACCTAAACTAATTGAAATAAACTTAAATCCATGACAAATCTAAATAAAATCTAAAATAAATAGAATAAAATATAAACCCAAATATGTTAACAAATCTAAAAAACTTAAAATAATTGATTTTTTTGAACCCTTAACACTAAATAAATCTAAAAAACCTATAACTTCAACCCTAAATTTTGATGAATATAAATATAATTAAAAAAGTAACTATTAAATCTAGTCACGTATTAATATAGAAACCTTAACTTGGATTAACTTCAAAATCCTAAACTTTAAAGCGTAAAACCTAGATCTAGATGAAATTAAATACATAATAACAAAAATAAAACTTAACTAAATTAAAAAATCTATACTTGGTTAATAATCTAAAAAACATAAGTTTAATTGTAATTAATAAAAAATATAATAACAACAACTGAAAATGAAATAATAATAATAATAATAATAATAATAATAATAATAATAATAATAATAATAATACTTGCTACCATCAACTGAGCTTAAACTCGTGTTAATGAGGCTGGCCAAGAGGCCTAAGACCGCCAAAACCACTACGCTAATGAGTGTCTTTTATATTAGATTTCTCATCAAAATATCTAAACAAAGGTGAAGTTGCATGTGGCTCAGGCGTAACGCTGGTTGTTTCATTTATAACATTTCATTATTATTACATTAATGACATTGTTCTATTTGCCACCCACTCTTCATCTTAGGCAATATCTGTAACACCCCAAAATTCACAATTTTTTTTTTATTAAAGATGAAGTATTTAAAATACTTAATTTAAAACCCGTAAATTTTGGGGATGTTACCGCCACACTTAGCACCAAACCGGTTCTCTTCGATCGTTTCAGTATCAAGTGCTAAGGCTAAAAAGATTAATATAAAACTTAAACCAAGATTTTATAAAATGAATTTAAGAGATAATAACTTCGAATTAGAGCATGCGTAACGAATTACGAGATATAATTGAACAACTGTTAAAAGGTCCATCTCAAATGCTGAACACAAAGTAATAAATCACAAAAGATAACTCCGAAACAAAGAGGATTAGTAAAAGCGAAGTAAAATAACAAGAAGGGTAAAAACAGCCACGACACTCTCGAACTTGAGCCAAAATATGCTCAACGCTCAACCCCGACTAATGTCTCACCCACCTGCACAAAGTCAGAAGGGAGTACTACTCGTGGGAATGAACAACACCCATAAAAATGGTGATCAGTACGCTACGTACTGAGTAAAGTAACCAAGAACTAAGGCCCACACATAAGCACATAAATCATATAGAAGAATAGAATAACACAATTATAACTGCATATGATCAACCAGGTAAACGTACAAAGGCCCATATATAATCTGGATTAATTACTTAATTAATCACTGATTAAAAGTCGATTCACATCATGCTTTTTATCAAATCCATGTAAGTACAAAAACACCCCACTATTATTGTCGGTGGGCCGGTCACTTGCTGGGCAACAGTCCACACCACTATTTTTCGCTAATGGATTGGTCACTTACGGGACAATAGTCCACACCACTATTCCTGACCGGTGGATCGGTCTGGTTCCTGCTCATATGGTGTTCCACTGTAAGTAATTAGTATCTTTTAAGTGTCTTGGAAAACTCTGATTTGTATTTATTGAGCTCGAGTCACCCCACTATTATTGCCGGTAGGCCGGTCACTTGCGGGACAATGTCCACACCACTATTATTTGCCGGTGGATCGGTCGCACATAGGGTAAACCCCCCCCACTATTCTTGACCGGTGGATCGGTCTGGACCCGGCTAAATAATATTTCACTTTAAAAGATTAGTGTGTTAAATATTTTATTCAAAAGCTTTCACCCTGAACATGCATGAATCATTACCTTTACACTTCACACATCACAAATTATGCATGAATCATTACCTTTACGCTTCATTCATCACAAATTATAGATTACATCCTCATAATTACAATTCAATCACCAAATACACATGATAACACAAAAGCCCTAAGCAGCCACAACAAACCCTAATTGTCCACACAAACCCTATTTCGGTCTCCTAGGAACCCTTATATAATCTTCACGTATTATTTTTCATCTAAAATGTTCAAACACCCAAATAACACTTACATTACCTTCATTACATCTCAAATCAACCTTTCATACGTAAATTTCACTCCCATACAAACTTTACACATCCCATGCAACATCTCAAACTTTTCATACAAACACTAAATCTCATACAATCATTAACTCCCATGCAAAACCCTAACTCTACCATGCAAACCCTAATATCACCATACGACCATTAATACCACCATGCGAACCCTAATACCACTATACAACCATTAATACCGCCATGCAACCATTAATACCACCATGTAAACCCTAATATCACCATGCAACCATTAATATCACCATACAAAACCTAATACCACTATACAACCATTAATGCCACCATGCAACCATTAATACCACTATGTAAACCCTAATACCACCTTCCAACCATTAATACCACCATGCAAACCCTAATACCACCATGTAAACCCTAATACAACCATAAATTAGATCCTCCTAAATAGAACCATAATTTATATTCTCCCACATAAAATCATAATTTAGATTCTCCCATATAAAACTATAAATTATATTCTCCCATATAACACCATAAATTAGAATCTCCCTTACAAAACCATAAATTAGATTCTCCCAAATAGAACCATAAATTATATTCTTTCACACAAAACCCTAAATTAGACTCCCCCATATAAGACCATAATTTATATTCTCCCACACAAAACTATAAAAATCATAAATCAGATTCTCCCACATGAAACCCTAAAACTCTCCATTTTATTCTTCCACTCATAAATCATTAAAAAAATTAGGTCAACTCACATCCCTCGGTCAACTTCTTTCCCCATCCTCCTTTTTCATCATTTCTCCCACACAAACCACATCAACACCCTCACATGCATGCCTTACAGGGTCACAAACCATTCATCACATATACATAATACACATATCATACAAATACACGAAAACATACTTCAACTCGACATCATATCATATACAACATAAATAATAATGATAAACATATGATACATAGCATGTGAAGCACATAATGCATATAAACACACAAAAGGCCTTAGTAACACCCTAACCTAAAATGATACCGGTCTTGGAGCATGCTCCTACGCCTCCTTAGGGCTTTGAATGGTTTTACCTATTATGAGGGAAAAGCTAAAATTAGACTCCCTCCTATCAAAAATACTATTAATCACTAACTTAATATAAGACTGGGCTTTTGATAAAATATTAAAATAATAATAGCAAAAATACCAAAGATAATATCAATATTAATATTAACAAGAATAGTAAAAATAGTAACAATAATAATAAAAAGGACATTACTCAAAAACATAGTGAAATAAAGGCTTTAGTCCCTTTACTAAAATACTACTAATAATAATAATATTAGTAAAATAACTAATCAAATTTAGTAATAATAATAGTGGTGAAATAATAATAATAATAATAATAATAATAATAATAATAATAATAATAATAATAATAATAATAATAATAATAAACCATAATAATATTGTAATAATAATTATAATCATAATGGTAATAATAGTAAGGATAATATTTGAAGATAAAAAGAAGTAGGGTTTCCACCCTACATTGAGTAATAATAACTTAATAAATAATAATAATATTATTATTATTAATAAGAATAAATACTAATAATAATACAAATACTAATAACCCTAATAATAATAAGATATGATATTTAGAATACTACTACTAAAATTTAAAATAAGCACTATAGGGTTTCAGCCCTATATAAAATAATAATATATACTAACACTTGGATATAATAATAATAGTAATAATACTAATAGTAATAATAATAATAATAATAACAACAACAACAACAACAACAACAACAATAACAATAATAACATTATTAACAACACTAGTGGTAAAATAGTTGTATTAATAATAATGGAATAAGAATAATAGAAATTTGAAATAGGAAATAATAATAATTATACTTATAACATATTAATATTAATAATAGTAATAATAGAAATAATAAGGGTAATAGTGCTAAAATCAAATTAAAAATTAAAATAGGGCTTCAGCCTTCAATAGAATAATAATAAAAATATTAATATTAATAACAATAATCATACATATTAAAAATGGAAATAATAATAATAATAATAGGATTTATATTAGAATAATTGAAATAAAATAATTTAAGGCTTGTAAAAATAGGGAAAAGGGCTGAGAGGGTCTAGGGTTCAACTTAGGCTAGTGGGGGTAGGCGGCACCGACGGTGGTGCACGGCGGCGGCGGCGGCGATCGGAAAAAGAGAAGAATAGGGGAAAAGTTGAATGCTGGGAAAAAGATAGGGAGAATTAAGGTAGAAGTTGGGTTGTTTAAGAATGCCTAGAGGGAGAGGAGTATGATGGAGGTGGCGACACAACCAAACGTGACGGCGCACGGAGAAGGTGGTGGTGGTCGAATGGGGAAGAAGGAGAGAAAGAGAGGAGGAGAGGGAGGAAGAGAAAAATAAGGGTAGGGGAAGGTAGAGGGTGGTCTACAGAATAATTTGAGAGGTAAAATAAGCGACAGAAGCATCGGAGGAGGTGGCTAGTGGTGGTTTGAGGGGCAGCGGTGGTAGAAAATGGTTTGGTTGAGGAGAGAACTTTGCACAGCCAGGGTGGCTCGTGTAGGAATAATCGAGGGAGGAGGAAGGCACGGTTAGTTAGGGGGCGGTGTAAGGAGTTCACGGGTGGCCAGAACGGGCGGCGGTGTTGGCTGGAGACGGGGAAAGTGACGTCTAAAGGGGCGGTGGCGAAAACGGTCATTTTTTTGGGTTCGAAAACGAAACTCGATTCCAGGGTTAGTTTAGGGATATTTATAGGCTAAGGGTGGGAGGTAAGGTCGAAGGGAATATGAGGAAGTTGGGGCAGGTTAGTTGGGCTCACCGGTGGTGACGATTGCCGGTGAAATTCTAGGCCAAATGTGGCAGGGTTGGCTGGCTGGGAGAGGGAGAAACATGCGAAGAGAGGGGAGTGGACAGGAAGGTGTGTTTAACGATTTGACGTGGAAGAGAGGGGGAGGTGGGCAGCGATCGTGCGTAGTTGACGCCGAAATTTTCGGCCGATTGGAAGGAGTTGCATGTATGCGGCGGGAATGGCAGGCTGTCAACAATGGGGGGAAAAGGAAGGAGGAAGGAGAAAGAAAGGCTGGACTGGCGGCAAAGGAGAAAAAAAGAAAGGAAGGAAAAGAAGGTAAACCAGGTCGGTCGGGTGAAAGTTAAGGGCGTTTAAATTAAACGCCGCGCTTTGGGGAAGAAAGAGATGAAACTCGGCGTGCTGGTTGCTGAGGAGAGAAGAAAGAAGGAAACGGGCATGGGTCGCGGCAGGAGAAGAAAAAGAAGGAAGGAAAGTGGGCCGTGCCAGGCCCAAATCGGGGGAGGGGAGGAAGAAAAAGAAAAGAAGAAAGAAAAAGAAAGAAAGAAAAAGAGGAAGAAAAAGAGAAAATAATTAGATTGGGTATTTAAATTTATTAAAATATTTGGGATATTTAAAAATAGTAATATTTAAATAAAATAATATTTAAATCCCTTTTTAGTCTAAATTAGGATTTTAAAAAGATTTTCCATAAATACCATTTTAATTAGCAAAACATCCAAATTTTCTTCAATTAAATTATTTATAAAATTAATATTAATTTGAAACTATTTTATTCTTCTTACTTTAAATAAAATAATTTATTTAATTAATTTTCAAAATAAAATTCTTAATTAGCTAAAGTACTCAAATTTCCTCTAATTAAAATACTTATAAATTTCTTATTAATTTACCCTAATTAATTTTCTGTTATTTTAATAAAATAAAGTATTTAATTAATTTTCAGCATTTTTGGGGCATTTCAATATCTTCTCAATACAACGGTCACTAAGGATTCTTAGTTCTCATTTGAAACTAACTAGCTAACTAACTAACTAACTAACTATATATATACGTTATTCATGTTGTATGTATTGTTAAGTTGTATGTTGTATTCATATTGTATCATATTGATAGTCTAAGGTGGGATTATGAAGCATATAGATTTAGTGGGTTATTTCTTTTTATTACTAATTAATTTTGGAATGGAATCTTACTTGGAATTATGTTTTAGGCTTGTGCTCCTTCCTGGTCATCTCTCCAAACAAGTGGTATCAGAGTTAAAATGATTTTGATTGAGACCATTTTCACACTCTCCAATCATTCTTTGGGCTTTGCTGTCAGTATGTTTGGCGTTCTCTTATTAGAAATTTGGTTAAAATTCTAGTTTCATCCTAATAAAAGTTTATTTGGATCAAGGTCAAGTGAAGTTAATGTAGGTTACATTTTATTTAATATCGTCTTGCATATTTTTATGGAACTTAACCAAGTTATGTTAGGTTAAATATTAATCTCATTTTAACTAGATTCGCCCTAAAATTGTTAAACCTCCAAATTAGTGGTTAAAAATGTAATACCCCAAAATCCTATTTTATGAATTAAAAATAAAATATGAATTATTGGGCAAGGTTTAATTAAATATACCAGTAATAACAATAATAATAATTATGGCCATAGAAGGAGAAAAATAATGTAGGGATCAAATTAGTGGAGGCTAGAATTATTTACTAAACTAAAATAAAATTTTAGTAAATCATAATAATAATAATTTCTAAATTAATAACGAAAAATTACTTTATTATTTTCATTAATTTTTATTATTCCCAAAATTCAAAAAAAAACCCAAACCACCCAACCAACTCACTTTTCTTTTTCTTCCTTTTCTTCTTCTTTTTTTTTCTTTCTTCCCCCTCCCTCGTCGGACTAGGCCACGCCCATCGCGGGTCCAATCCCTCTCCCCCTCCTCTTGTTTCCTTTTCTTCCCCGACCCACTCTCCCTTCTTTTTCTTTTCCCTCGCTCGACCTAGCGCCCATGCCGTCCCCCTCTTTTCCAGCCCCAAAACTTCTTCTTTTCCATCACCGCCCTTATTTAGGATATTTTATTTTAAATATTTTATTATTATTAACATAATAATAATAATAATAATAATAATAATAATAATAATAATAATAATAATAATAATAATAATAATTACTACTACTACTACTACTACTACTAATATTTAGTTAGGGAAATAAAGAAAAGGAAAAAGGGGTAGGAAGAAGGTTAAATAACCAGTGTTCCATATCTTATAGGTTGTGAACCAAACTGTTCTTGTGAGGAGGCATAGGATTCATGCTCTAAGTCCGGTGTCCTATTAGGTAAGAATATGGTTAAGGCTTGGGTTTGCTATGATTTATGTGCTTATGAGTGGAATGATATGTGTATGTGTACTTATATGTGAATGTGGACTAAATATTTATGGAATGCAGCTTGGCTTGCAAAGAGCTAATGAATTAGGTGTATGATTTATAATATATGTAATATGGGTGATATGACTTGTTATGTATGACATGCTCTTATGTATGGTTGTTATGGTATGTCATGCATGCTTCGAAGCCTTAGGTGGATTTGAGTGGTTATGGATATCTAAAAGAAATAAAGAGGATGGAGTGAGTAAGAAGAAATGGGAAAAGACCTAAGTATTTTGTGACATATGGATGATAAAATAAAGGAAAAAAGTAATAAAATGAAGGGTTAGGATAAAAATCTCACATGAGCAGTATGAAGCTTGCATGGGGTGTTTAGTATTTACATGGGGGAAAATTTTATATGTGAAAAGTTAGCTTGTGGTTTAAACATGGGGAGGAAAGAATATTTTGGTTGATTGGAGTGTTTGGGGAAGATATACTACATGAGTTGGTGGAAGTATGCATGGGAGCCCAACTAGTTTTTAGGAGAAAACCCTAAGTATGGGAGTGTTATGAGAGAATTTATAGAGGTTGGTTGGAATTTGGGTTGAGATTAGGAGTGTGTCATATAAAAAGTGAGATTCAAGTAAAAACGAGGGTAGAGTTTGTGTGTGAAGGGAAGGTGTAAAAGAAAAGAGGGGTTTTAGGGTTTTAGGGTGACTAACTATGGTTTCTTATCACTTGTGGAAGTTGGAGATTAGGGTTGTGATTTTTGGAGTGGGTTGAGTGGAGTGATGGTGTTGGAATCAAGGGGGAGTATGGGATATAGAGGAAAAGGAAAGGCTAGGGCCACATAGGCCAGATTAGGATTTTAAAGGAAAACACTAGTAGGCGATGGTGAGCCTAGGTGGAGAAATGAAAATGTGGGCCTTGACCATATGTGTGGGGGCTTTTGGATTCATGGCGAGTAGGATGGAAGGAGAAAAAGGGGTCCTGGAGTCATGGGAAGTGTAGAGGTCCCAAGCTATGGGACAGGGTCATTCAGGAAGTCTAGGGTGGAAGTGTGATAATGAGTGGGGAAGTCCACTAGGTGCATGCATGTCTAGTTGAGGTTTACTTGTGGAATAAGACACGAATAAAACATTAATTACTTAAAGTGAAAGAGTATTAAGTCGGGTCTAGGCTTAGGATAATTTTCGTTCCACCAGCTATAATAGTGGCTACGTGCGTTAAGCCTTAGAGTAGTATTTTCGGTCTACCGACTATAATAGTGGTGAGGTGCGTTATGTCCTAGAGTAGCATTTTCGTTCCAATGGCTATAATAGTGGGGGTTTCAAGCTCAATAAACCAAACCTTGGATGGTAATAAATCATGGAAAATACAATAATTACTTACAATGGAACACCACGTGGGTCGGGGCCAGGTTAGGATGATTTTTAGTCCACCGATTATAATAGTGGTTAGGTGCGTTCTACCTTGGAGTAGTATTCCTGGTCCACTGGCTATAGTAGTGGCTAGGTGTGTTTTGCCTTGGATTAGTATTTCTGGTCCACCGGCTATAAGAGTGGCCAGGTGAGTTGTAATTCCTCGAAATTTTAGAAAACCTATAATTTAATAAATAGCTTTTATTTGAAATAAATTAGCTTTTAAAATTATTTAGTTTAATTATTTTATGGATTTTTGAGTATATAAACTTGGATAGGAATATTTAATAAATTAAAAATAAATATTTTGTTATTTTATCATACTCTTTTTACTTAAATAATTTTCCAAACTAATATTTTACTAAAATTATCCTTTTTAAACCAATATATTAAATTATATTGAATTAAATTATTAAATTAAATAATTTAAAAAATATTATATTTTATTATTTTATAAATTAAATTATTTTATTTTCCATATTTTCCCTTTCCTTTTTTCCTTTCTTTCTCCTTTTTCTCCTTTTTCCTCCTTTCTTTCTTTTTCCTTTTTCCTCCCTTCGGGCCGCCCACGCTAGGCCTGCCTCCCCTATCCCCTACGCAACTGGGCCGTCGGCCCATCTCCCCTTCTCCCCTCCTCTTTCCCGCACATGTCGACCCAGCCCCTGCCCTCCTCTTCTTTTCCTTTCTCCCCCAGCGACTGGGCTGACCCAACTCTTCCTTCTCTCCCGATCGGCTTGGTGCTCCCCTTTCCCTTTCTTTCTTCTTCTTCTACGCCCCAATCTAGGCCCCCGACTTGTCCCCATCACCATGCCTGCCACCTCGAGCACGCCGACCACCGTCTGCTGCCACCACTGCCACCACTACAACCTTCTCTCTCTCTCTCTCTCTTCCACTGTCCCTTTTTTTCACCATTTGGGCAAAACCAGCCATGCACTCCCCACCCACATGGCTCTCTCTTTCCCTTCTTTCCCTCCCTTTCCCTGCCACCCTAAACACTGCCACCGACCAGCCACCTATCCCCCCTATCCTCCCTCTTCTTTTTCTTCTCCTCTTTAGCCCTTTTCCTACCCCATTTTTCGAGCCCCATACCTTCCCTGACCTCCCTCTTCTCCATTTCTTCTCCTTCCTTTTTCCTCCCTATTTTGGCTCACCGCTACCCTCTACCGCTTCAACCACCACACCAACCTCCTGCACCACTCCCTGCCACCCTCTACCTCAGCCTTGCACCACCACAATACCCCCTTGAGCCCCTACAATCCCTTCTTCCTCCCCTCTTCCTTTTTTCCCTTCTTTCTCCCCCTTATCGGCAACCTCCCTGCAACCCCTTCGTCCGCTGCCGCCTAGCCACCACCCAAACCACCAATCCACTCCCTGCAATCTCCTCTACCACCCCCACACCTCCTTTTTCTAAAAATAGCCCCCGAACCCCTTCATTTTCCTCCTCTCTTTTCCTTCCTTCTCAACCCCGTCCACTCCTGCAGCCACTTCACCGCCTTGCAGCCGCCACCTCTGCCGCCCTTGGCCGCCAACAACCTATCCCCAGCCACCACCTACACCCCCTCTTCACTCTTGCACCCTTCCCATGCCTTCAATCCTCCCCCATCTACCTTATTTCCTAGCCTAAAGACCCCAACCCAAAAATAGCAATTATTCCTTTCTTTCACCCCCTTCGAGCCTTCCTCTTTTTATTTTTGCATGCAGCTCATGCTGTATGAGCAGTATGAGTTACTGCATTCTTGGTTTATTTTTGTTAATAATTTTAAGGTAAAATAATAATTAAGTATTTCATTAATTAAGTTTTATAAAGTCTTATATTTTTTGTTTCCTTAAATCTAATGTGATAAATATTGGTTATTTTTAGGTACTGATTTTACTAATTAAAGCTTGAATCTGTAATGGGGATACCAGTAAGGTTTGATTTTTATGGAATCTAAGGTAATTGTTAAACCTCACTTAAACACATGGATAAACGTATGTTAACACATTAGGATTTTTAATACGTTATTATTCTTGTTATATGTTTGTTAATATATATATATATGCTTGTATTGATTAATAAAAAGGAAAGTATGCTAGTTTATGTGCTATGTGTGGAAATATTGCTTAAGGAAAGAGTTTGGCTATTAATAAAAGTGTTAAGTACTTATCCATGTTATTTTATGTTATTGTGACCATTTATGCATAAATAATATTATTGTGAGCCCTAGGGGCATTTTAGTAATATTTCATGTGCAAGAATGTGGCCTAATATGTGTGGGTGCTAATAAGTATTATATTAAAATATAATAGTTGGTGAAGTTGGATATTGTTAATGGAGTATTAATATTATTATTCCATGTAGTAATGTTAAATTAATAAAAAGTGGTGTAATAAAGGGGGTAAAGTGGTAATTTTGGAGGCAAAAGGGCAATATGGTAAATTTATAAGTAAATGGCAAAATGGTAATTTTATAAATAAAGGGGTATTATGGTAATTTTGGGAGTAAAGGGTAAAGTGGTAATTTTGGGAGTAAAGGGGTAAGAATGGTAATTTTGAAAGTAAGGGGTAAAATGATAATTTTGGATGTAAAAGGGTATTATGGTAACTTGCAGGTAAAAAGGTATTATGGTAATTTGCAAGAAAAAGGGTAATATGGTAAACTTGGATGTAAGGGGGTAAAATGGTACTTTTTATAAATAAGGGGATATTATGGTAATTTTGGTAGTAAAGGGGTAAAATGGTAATTTGTAAGTAAAAGGGTAAATTGGTAATTATAATTATGGAGAAGTGTAAATTGGTAATTATAATTATGGAGAAGGGTAAATTAATAATTATAAATATGGAGAAGGGTAAATTGGTAATTATAATTATGGAGAATGGTAAATTGGTAATTGTAATAATGGAGAAGGATAAGTTGGTATTTATAATAATGGAGGATGGTAAATTGGGAATTATAATAACGGAGAAGGGTAATTTGGTATTTATAATAATGGAGAAGAGTAAAATGGTAATTATAATAATTAAGAAGGGTAAAATGGTAATTATGATAATAAAGAAGGGAAATTTGGTAATTTAACCAGCAAAAGGGCAAATTGGTAATTATTTAACCAACTAAAGGGCAAATTGGTAATTATGATAATGAAGAAGGGCAATTTGGTAATTTATCCAACTAAAGGCAATTTAGTAATCATAACAAATGAGAAGGGCAATTTGGTAACTTAGCCAACCAAATGGAAAATAAAACAAGTGTAACAATTATGAATGGTGATTGGTGACCTAATAAGTGTGGGAGACAGCTTGGTAACCCAAATCGAGTAGGGTAGTGGCTAAGAACAACAAGTTGTGTATTATATGCCTCGTGTGCCATGTGTTATGCCATATTGTGCACTTTATGCTTAATGAGTAATCATTTGTAGCGCAACTTCGAGTGACGTATGCTTATGTGACTTTCTTACGGCATATGGATGATGATTATATATGTTGTGCGTACAATGTTATATGATGTGATCTTCTAGGACATGCATGCTAGGATGTTTAATAATATAACATGGGGTGAAAGGATAAAAAGGAACAAAGAGGAAGTGAATTAATTAAGGGGACACGATATTGACCTTAATATCTCATGATCCATGAGGGGAAAAATAGAAGGAGATTATGATCAAAATGAATGAATGATGCAACTCTTGCATGGGAGGTTCCTAGAGTTTGCATGGGATAATCCTTACGTAAGAAAGGTGTTAGGGTTTGAGCGGCCAACTAGGGTTTTATGGTCACATTTATGATTGGTGAGTAGAGTGATGGGATTTGGGTTGAAATTAAATGAGATGAGGTGTTGGACGAAAAATAAAGGTTGGGCCACATTGGTCCGATTAGGGTTTTAAGGAAAAACCCTAGAGAGTGTTAGTGAGAGGATTTGAATGTCATAAGGTTTTGGGTCTCAACCCATACCCTTAGGAGTTTGGTTTTCGTTATAAGTAAATGTAAGGGGAAATGGATGTTAGGGTGTGATAAGAGGCGCAAAGGTCTTAAGATATGGGACGAGCCCTCTCAGGAGGATAGAAGTAGAGGTCGGTGACATGCATGTTAAGAGCGAAATACTTTCAAATAAGATACGAATAAGACACTAATCACTTAAAGAGGAATATTCACTATAAAATAAATGATTTGTGCCAACAGGGCCTTATCTGTTGGTAAAAGCTATTTTTCTGTTGGCAAAAGCTTTTACCAACATAATTTTTTTTGTGACAAAACTATGGATAAAAACTCCGTGCTTAAAAGTTTTAGCCATAGATATGTATCATCTGTTGGGAATAATTGATAATGCCCACAGATATTTATCAGTTAGTAAAACTTATGCCCACACTTATATCTGTAAGTAAAAGTATTAACCATAAAATAATATATGTGACTAAAAGTATTACCCACAAAACAATATCTGTAACTAAAACTATTACCCACAAAATAATATCTGTGACTAGAAGTATTAGGCACAAAATTATATCTGTGATAAAAAGAATTAACCACACAATCATATCCGTGTGTAAAAGTATTAAACACAATATTATATCTGTTACTAAAACTTATTGCCAACATATATATATTGTTGGATATACATATTAACCCTGTATGTGTGTGTGTGTGTGTGTACATATATATTGGTAAAACCTGTACCGGCCAAAGCGTATAAAATTTATTGATATTACGTGTTACCACAATATCCAATATGCACCCGTAGTAACAATTTATGCTTATATATATATATAATTAACTACACCATATATAACTATCATTGTGTATACAAAATAATTAGTTTCTTAGCTCCCAAAGGCATAACAGTCCTTTAAGTACAATTCTATATAAACAACTTATAGTATAAGCTATTATACAAAAACATCTTCATACACTGATATACAAAATTATCGGCTATTATACAAAAACATCTTCATATGCTGATATACAAAATCATTGAGCTTCTTCGTAAGCTTACGAGCAAAAGCACTGAGCATCTTCGTTAGCTAACATATATATAAAAAGCCCGGGCGTCTTCATAATTTGATATACAAAAATATCGATCATATGCGTAAGCTAACAAATAAAAGTATCAACCGTCTTTATAAGCCGACTCACAAAAGCGTTTTTATAAACGCATCAAACATCATCTTCTTCATTCTCCTCTTCAGTGTCATCCTTTTTATTCTTGTCATCCTCCATTTGATAATAATCGTCAACATGTTTTCTCTAAAAATATATATACAATTAACTTAATCATATTAATCTAAATTTATATCAAAAAGTTAGACGATGAGAGTTTGTACTCTTTAGGGAACCAATAATTTTTTTTAAATTTTTATTGACATTAACAATAAAAAATTTGCCATTAAACACAAAAAATTTTGGTCATTAAAATGTTAATTATTTATAGTGAACACAACGTAACTCACTCACTCTAATTATTTCTACTACAATTGTTTTTTTGTTTTCATTTTATTCATTATTTTCCATGTAATAAAATTTCAATGCCTAACTTCACATGAAAACTTATTCTTATATAAAAACATTTATATTTTATCTTATGATATAAAAAAGTGCATGTAATTTGCATTATGAGTATATAATATACGAATTATCTAAGATAAAATTTGATGGGGCAAGATAACCATCCCACAAAAAATCCTAATTAGCATGGATAAATTTCAATGTTATGGCTAAAGTGGATAAAAAAAAATGAAAGGATAAATAGAATCAATTGGATAAATAAATGGAAAAAAAATTTAAGCATAGGAAACTCAAAAATAATTGAGTATATACATATCCAAAGTTTTTTTTTTGTTTGGGTTTTTGCATAAGATTGGTACGGAAACTATCTTCTAGGTTTGGATTGCATAATTTATTTAATATTTAACTATTTATAATAATTTACTAGGATTCCTCATCTAATAAATATTTTGAGAACCTATGACAAGACATAAACTTAGAACTTTTTAATAGGGCGGCTAAAATAGGTTAACAAGAGTAAGGACAGTGATTAGATAAAGACATTAATCGGAGAAAGAGCATTAACTAGACAACCTAGATATATTTTCTGTCCTTATTTTGCTATTTTCATCCCGTGTAACACTAATGCTATGAATAAAGAATGCCATCAACTAAAGATATCGTAGGAAATCAATTAGCATACAAAACTTCTTCCAATCGGAGTGGAAGTGGCACATTAGCCGAGATTGAAAGAGAAGAGACGCACATACCACAGTTGCCCAATCTAATCACTATGTGACCCCTAATATTCTCATATATTCATCTATGCACTATTTTAGAGGTAAAAAAAATATATACCCAAAATAAATGTGTTGCGTGAGAAATGGAAAAAAAATTGTCAACATTTAGTGAGGAACTTACTTGATTCTCTAATAATGTATGCAGTATACCAATTAGATATCCTACTTGGTCTTTAGTCTCAAGGAGATCCTTTTCTAACTTCTCAACTCTAGACTCGGATTTGATCCTTTTAGCTCGCTCCTCCTCAAAAGCACATCTTCTTTTGTGGGATCGTGGAACTTTTACACCGAGACCAAAGGTTTTTGCCTATCCATTCCTATCTTCTCCCACTACCTTTTTGAATATTTCACGTCGAGCATTAGCATCACATCCTTCTGGAAGTGCAGTCATCTCATCCAGAATCACTTTCTGTAAAGTATAAATCAATGCTATTAGTGGGCAGTAGATGAGGTAGATTCTCATATATATATATATACATACATATATATATAACCCTAAAATTAAAATAGATTGAAAACATACTCTTGTTGCAGCAGAAGCATCATTAAGCTTAGAACCCTTTTTCGGTTCATGAGTTTTCAACCACATTTCCAATTCATCGGGTTCTTTCCCCATTTTTTCCTAATCAAAACACATATGAAATTGTATATCAAGTATACAAAGTAAATTAAATTTGGTATTGCGTAGATAAATTAATCATATACCTACCTTTTCTTCTGCTCGGATGCATGCAAAGCTCTTTGAACCAGCAAATGAACACATTTTTGACTTTGCATGATTGAGAATCCCTCTTTGACTTCTTTCCTAAGCAATATGAGAAAAAAATATTAGTATAAAAAATAAACTAATCAAACTATCATATTCATAGCCTATTTTTTTTTAAATAATTAAATGAGAAATCACTACCTTGCCTTTTGGAGATTCCCAAAATTTTACCATCTCTAACCACATAGTCTCGGTTATTTCCTTTGGCCTAGAATGTATTGCTTGATTGTGTGTTTTTCCATCAAAATGAACCACCTTCAACTCATACTTATGAGCTCTCCAAGCTTCATGGATTTTACCCAATGCCCACTTATATGGCTCTCGATTTTCAAGAAAGTAATAAGAGATCTATAAAGGAAGAAAATGAAATAGAAAACAAAAGCTATATAATACATATAACAAAAATAAGAAAGTTGATAAAGTAAATGTTATGGTAATGTACCTTTGCTTCCTCCCAAATCGAATCTAGATATGTCCTATCCATCTTTCTCCAATCCCAACAATCAAGTGGCAACCGCCTAGGATCCCGTGCCAAGAAGCCTATAAGTGTTGATAATTGCCTAGCTGAATCACTAATTGGTTGAAGATGCTCATTGGCATCCACATACTCAGCCTTCTTTAACACTTTAGTCTTGTTACATCCACGACCCTTTTCATTTCTGGGCATTGTACCTCGAAATCTTCTTCTATTCGTGGTAAAATAGCCATCTAAAATTGCATGCTCGGTTTGTGAACCATCATTTACTTCTATTATAGATGATACATTGATGGATTGTATACGGCCAGGACTATGTCGTTTGCCTAACAACAACAATAAAAGGGTAACTGAGTTATTCATTTTCAACATGGAGAAGGTGGTAATAAATGCTAAAGTAAAGTTATAACATATAGATTTATATGACTTACAAATGTCAGTATTGGGAATTCTAGAAGGATCTTGCACTGTCATTTCATTTAGGCTATTAATCTTTGAGCAAGAAGATTCTTGTCCATGACGTTTGCCTTAAAAAATGAGAAACAAATAACAATAAATGCCAGCAATAAAAAAGTTAAAAGATATACAAATAATAAATTTCTACCATTGGATATTTTTTCTTCAGTAATTTTCATATATTACAAGATCATCTATTACCATATAAATAAGGTTTTAAACTTACCTATGCGACTAAGTAACATAGACCACCTATTAATGGCTATTTCCTTAGTAGTTTTCATATATTCTATCCTTTCTTGCCCTCCTAATTGAAAGAAATTGAATGTAATAAAAACTTTGAATAAACTCATGTCTTAGATTACTAAATGTAGTAATGAAATATAATATAAGTAAATATATACCAAATTCAGCTCTTTGAGATCCTTCCTCTAGTGACATAGGCGTGAATAGTTTCTTCTTAATTGATGAATATGTGGATGGATCGATTGCGATCACTTTCTTTAGCCCACGAGCATGTCCTATTGCTTCAATTGATTGTCCTTCATTTGGACATTTTGAAATTCTTGATGTTGTAGCCATAACTTCCTGCATAAATAATACAATAATAATGATGAATTAATAGTGGCTAAGAGGTTAGATACAATTGCTCAACATAAAAGTAACTCATCAACTTATACAAAAAATGACAAAAAAATTATGAAGAAAGAGAATTAGGACAACCATATTTAGTACTACTAAAACAAAATAATTTCTAACTAGCACACAAAAGCAATAATAGTAAAAAATTTGCCTCCAATTGTCCTTGATTTTTTGGAGTTACTTTCTTCTTGCTCAATGCCTTTTGCAAAGACGACATAGAAATCTAGTAACATAAAAAATGAGAATTAGTATTTAATTAGTTATGTTTCCGTATGCAACTTAGAAATAAAAAACTAACATATTAAAAATAAACTTTCACCAATAATTATCATTTACGTTGCTAAGAAAAAGAAAGTACATAAAAGAAGAAAAAAATATATAAAAGATAGATTTACCTATAATTGTTCCCGACTTATTATAGTTATTTTCTTCTTACTTTATGCTTTTCCCAAACACGACATGATAACCTAACAACATACAAAGTAGAATTAGTATATATTTTCATTCAACATACCATACAAAGTAGAATTAGTATATATATTCATTCAACATACCATATTGAAAATGATAATTAAAAATATTGAAAGACATACAATACAAAATATATTTAAGCATGAGAAAAATAAATAATATTAAAAACCTTAAAGTACACAATCTTCATAACCAAAACACACAAACATAAAATTACATTTCTAACATTATAACCAAAATCAGACAAAGATACATATTTCTAACACTACTCAGTATCATAATCATATAAAGTTTTATCTTCTTCATCACTTTGGGTACTATATTCTTCAATTTCTTCATCATCATTATTGCCTTATGTCATAGTAAAGAAAGGTTCTTCTTGTTCTTCTCCAGTAATAGTAAAATCATCTACACCTAAATCTGTAGGCATGCTAGTTTGTCTACGATCCACTTCAGGTATGAGATCGTCTTCCATTTCAAACAAGTCTCTTGGCTTAGTGACATTGACAACATGCCAATTTCTTTCTTTAGAATCTGGGGTATAGAACACCTGCAATGCTTGAGATGCCAAGACAAATGGTTCACTTGTTTTCAGAATAGCCTTTAGATTAACAAAAGTAAATCCAAGTTCGTCCTCTTTAACTCCTTTACTAGGATCAACCCAATGACATCGAAAAAAATAACACTCCTTCCACGAGGATAAGTCAGCTCAATAATTTCTGCTAAAACACCATAGTATGACATGCTTCCAATATCTGTATTTGCGTTGACTAGAATGCCAGAGTTTTGAGTTACACTCCTCTTATCAATGCCTTTCACACACCACCTGTATCCATTGTAAGTAAATTTAGTCATTATCTTTATCCACATGCTTGGAGCAAGACTAAGAATTATCAGATCTTCTGCAACACATGCTTCATTTGGTAGATGCTTGGAGACCTAATAATTAATAACACTCATTGAATAAAAAGATGTATAACCAATGATATAAACATAATGAGTATAAGTATCAACATACATTCATTGCAAACCATTCAGGAAACTTTCTTCTATGGATGTCATCAATCATATTTGACATCTGTTGGTATTCAGTTCTTATGATATCATAAAGCTCTCTGGGAACAAATAATAAAGTTAGAAATATATATGAAATGATTAAAAAAAATTATTCAAAGAGAATTAGGACTTACTGTGCAAATACATCACCTTCATCACAATTTGCAAGCACATCTTCAATCAACATATATTCCGGTTGCACATCTTTTTTCTTAGACATTGCACGAGATTTTAAGGAAAATATAGGCAACCCATTATGCAATTCATTACCATCATCATCATCATTTCGTGTGGACCTATTTTTCCTTGTTGGAACATTAGGCAAATATCTAGAACAAAATGTCAAACATTCTTCCGCAATATATCCTTCTACAATTGATCCTTCAGGACGACTTTTATTACAAACATACATTTTTAACCTTCTCAAATACCTATAACATTAGTATCATATTACTAACATAAAGGGAGCATAAGCTTGATCTTCCATTAAAAATAATAAATAAAATACTAGAATGTACATACCTTTTCACATGATGCATCCAACGGTAAAATACTGGACCTGCGATGATTGCCTCCTTAGGCAAATGAACAACTAGGTGTACCATGATGTTGAAGAAAGAAGGTAAAAAATTGCGTTCCATATGACATAGTGTGAGAGCAATGCGATCCTCTAATATCTCCAAGTCTTGGATTATTGCCTCTTTCGAGCAAAGTCCCTTAAAACAATTACTTAGCTCAATCAACACCTTACTCACATCCTTGTTCCGCATTTTCTTAAAGCCAATGGTAATATTTATTGCATTATAATGTGATGATCATGACTTTTTAACCCAGAGATTTTTCCATCAACAATTCGCCTTCTGATGTTTGCAGCATATCCATCCGGTACTTTTACAGAACCTAATATGCTTAGTATTTCCTCCTTTTCTTTTTGGGTCAATGTGAAGCATGATGGAGGTAGATATATTTTATCTTCTATTTCAATTGGATGCAGATCATGCCTTATATCCTTTACCTGCAAGTCAAGTCTTGACCGTAAGGTATCCTTAGTTCTCCCTTCGATGCCTAAAAGCGTGCCAAGTAAATTTTCAGAAACATTCTTCTCCTTATGCATCATATCTAAGCTATGGCGTAGTAGAAGATGCTCCCAATATGGAAGTCAGAAGAATATGCTTTTCTTCTTCCAAGGCCTTTTTTTATCCTCTGTTCTCCTTTTATTATGAGTATAAGGGGCTTTTCCAAATATGACATCAATTCTATCCATTTGGTATAACAATTTTGTCCCAGCAAATGATGTAGGAGGAGGTCTGAGTTCTGTTTTCCCATCAAAGGCCCTTCTGCTACGACGAAATCTGTGATTAGAATCCAAGAAGCGGCGATGGCCCATATAACACATTTTTTTGCTTCCCCTAAAATATTCAGAGCAAGTATCTATATTACAATGTGGACATGCAATTTTTCCTTTAGTTTTCCATCCCGACAAATTGCCATATGCTGGAAAGTCATTGATGGTATTAATCAAGGCACCATGAAGAGAGAACGTTTCATTTTTGGAGGCATCATAAGTCTCTAATCCTACCTCCCACAACTCCTTTAACTCATCAACTAATGGTTCAAGACAAACATCAATATCATTTCCAGGAGCCTTTGGGCCAGGTATAAGTAGTGAAAGAATAAAGTATGATTGTTTCATACATAACCAAGGAGGTAAGTTATAAACCATTAATACAACTGGCCAGATGCTATATCGAGTACCCATCATGCCAAATGGGTTGAACCTATCACTTGTCAAGCCAAGCCTGACATTTCTTAAATCACTAGCAAACTCTGGGTACTTAGCATCAAAATCTTTCCAAAGATAAGAGTCTGCTAGATGCCTGAGCTTACCATCTTTTTTTCGCTCCTCTTCATGCCATCTCATTAAGGGAGCTATTTTTGATGACATAAACAACCTTTTAATCCTCGGGATCAAAGGAAAGTGTCGTAATACCTTTAAAGGAACCTTTTTGCCACTAGCTAATTTCACCACAGTTCCATCATCGGCAACTTTCCATCTTAAAGCATTACAAATAGGACAATTATCTAAATCAATCTTTTCCTTTCTAAAAAGTGCACAATCATTTGGACATGCATCAATTTTCTCATAACCAAGTCCAAGTTTTTTTATAATCCCCTGCATTTGCCTATGAGAGTTTGGCAATGTTGATTCTTTAGGAAGAGATCTTTTAAACAATTTCACTAAGGCATCAAAGGCAACATCGGTCACTCCATATAAACATTCCAGATGATACATTTCAACAATGAAGGAGAGTTTACTAAATGCTTCACAACCGGGATATAAGGGTTTCCCTGCATCTTCAATCAACTTAAAAAATGCATCAGCTTCTTCATTAGAACCTGGACAACTACTACTTGCCCTATGAAATTCAAAAATATCTCCTACCATCTCAAGAACATCATCACATGAACCATCATGCACATCATCAAACCCCATATCATCATCGAGCCCCAAATCAAAATTTTCATTATCTCCATTGCCCCTTTGCTCCCTATGAAAAATCCAAATACACCTTTGATAGTCTATATCCATTTCTCTCATTATAAGATGACCTCTAACCATATTTCTTTCATGATAAAATCGATTTGCACAAGTCGAGCATGGACAAGCAATCTTATTTCCATAAGTGACCGAGGTTGCAAATGCATAGTCAAGGAATGTATCTAAGGCTCTTTTGTAAGTATTTTCTACTCTCCTTAATTTCACCCAACTCTTGTCCTTAAATACATCCATGACATTAAGTTCCTACATAATTTTCAACAAGTAGAGACATCAAAATAATGAGAAAAATAAGGACAAAGTATAATAATAAAGACTAGTTTTTTGTAGCACACGATGTGTGTAGCTTTATATATTATAATTATAATTATAATATATCTACAATTTAATTGTAAGTGATGCTACCTAATCCACCAATATAACATGACCATATAGTGTCACTTGCATGTTTGGTGAATTGATTTTTTATTTTTTATTTTTTCCAATATTCAACCATGATTAAACAAAGTAACAAAATGAGACAACATCAAACAAGTAACAAGAAGGTCAAAAAATGATAACAACTAACCAATTCAATTGATAGATATCTAGAACTGTGTCTTAAAAGCCCAATTGACTTTTAGTAAAGAACTTCAATCAACAAATTCAGATAATACTCAAAATCCAATTAGACAAGTGTACAACCACTATATATCAAAAACAAATATAAAAGAGTACCATTATGCACATATAAAATTCGATTGTAAAAGAATAATCGTTTATAAAAAATTATTATGTTGCATATTATAAACCAATAAAAAAATATAATATAGCTACATTAACACAAAATCTTAGAGATAACCAAAATAATGTTAGGCCATTATAGGCATAAAAGGGAAAAACCAAGTACATTAGGCTATAAAGCATTAGAAAGTGAGTAAATTTTAATAAAAATCACTTACACAATTAGGGCTTACAACTCCAAAATATCAAATCAATCAATTTCATAGAATTGATCCAAACTATAAGTTAAAAACTTTATTTAATTGATTTTAAATCAAAGCTAGCTGATTTTAACTCAATTTAATTTATTTCAGAAACTATTCCCAAAACTTAGGGTTTTAAAGCCCAAAATACAAATCCGGATCATTCAAACCAATTAATCCAAATTGAACATGTTAAAATACAATTAAGGTCATTTTAAATAATTCTATAAAATCAATTTTAGAATAAACTATACAAATGATAATTTACATAATTTTATTTGAAAGTTAGGGTTTTAGGACAAAAAATACAGCTCGGTCAAATTTTATTAATTTATTTAAATTGAATATTTAGAAATGTAATAAGACCTATTTTATAACATATTATATACTCAATTGATTAAAAAAAATAAAGAAAATACCCAATTTAACATAATTAGCATTTTTGAGCTCATACTATAAATTCTGTCAAATCTTGCCAAAATATTTAAATTGACGGTTCGGAAATAAAATTAAACATATTCTATTACAAAATGTATAATCAAATTAATAAAATAACTCAATTATACAATTCAATTTAAATCCACAAGGATTTGACCTAAAGATCAAATTCCGAATAATTTCGCACAATTTTCTTAAATTGACAATTCCAATACGAAACTAAGTATATTTTAAAGTATAATGCAATCAAATTATCCCAAATAGCTTAATCGACTGAATCCAACATATCCAGACATAATCGGGTCAATAATCACAAATTATAGAAATCAACATATATCACATAATTAGCATATCCAATTCAATCATACAATACATATACACTTAATTAAATAACTAATTTAGCTTAATTAAAGCCCATTCTTTCATAATTAATCAAAATAAAAAATTAGGGTTTCGGGAAATTATTCCAAACAAAATAAGCCAAATCAATGCAGGTAAAGGGCGGTGGAGCTTCGTCGGTGGGAGAGGAGCAGTATTTGGTGGCTGACCGACGCTGGAGCTGTCCGGCTGATGGCGCGCCGCTGCTGTCTTCTTGCCCTGCTGCTGCGCCGCTGCTGCCCTTCCACTGCTACTGTTCTGCTATTGTTGCTCCCCTGATGTTGCCGTGTGTGACGACTGGGAGTTGTGGCAGCACGGTCGAGCGGCGGTGAGGCAGTGTGCGATGGTGGCTCGATCCTTATCTGCAGGCAGCGAACCACAGGAACCAAATACACAGGGGGGAGGCGTTGAGACTCAGAGAACCAATATGTCGAGACTCAAATACACAGGAACCACAGGAAAGGGAATAAGAGGCAGGGGTAGCTGCATGTGTTAGGACCGACTTTTTTTTCTTTTTCAAATATTTAAAAGAATTTATGTCAAAAACATAATTTTAAATAGATTAAATTTAATCAAAAAATTTTATAAACAGTTTTTTTAAAAATAAATAAAATACTTATCTGATAAAAGCTTTTATTTAAAATAAACTGGAACACTTATTAAAATAGAAATACAATTTAAATTAAATAACCTAATTGAAATAAAATTAAATATTATAACTCATAAATCAATATAAATATTTATAAAAATTAGGTTTTTAATAAGCGGGGTATTATACATACAATGTCCCCGGACCTCCAACTAGCAGACTGGTCCACAAGACTCCTATCCTAGGTTATTCCGAACACAAATTAACTAATTATTATTATTTTTATTATGATATTTATTAAAATAATGCTTACAATAATAATAGCTATTTAATTATTAAGTTTATGGAAATTGAATTTGAAAAATAAGAAATTTTACAATAATTATATAAATAACTATAATAATATTAGGCTTAAAAAGATATCTATAAATAAGGAATACAATGCCTCTTAGACCACCATTGCGCCGATTAAGCAATGACACCCCGTCTTATAGGTCATTTGAAGTGCGACTTGATTGATTATTACTTTGATTATTATTTTTATTATTTTAAGAATAATTTTTTATTATTTTATTTATCATAGTTAATTATAATATTAATTAATAACAATGACTATAATGTTAATTATAAATCTGGTTATATATTATATTATTAGTATTTCATATAAAATTGGCAATTATGATAATAAGAGAAGTATTTCAAGTATAAGAGGAATGAATGTGTTATACCATGAGATATAACAATAGTTAAAACATTTATCTTCCTTATATACTAATACCAACAGATATATGAGTGGGTATTAGTTTTGTTGGCATAATACTACTAATACCCACAGATATAAAAGTAGGCAAAAGATATGTTGGCATAACATACTATTACCAACAGATAAAAAATTTCTGTAGGAAAAACTTTCTTTATTGCCCACAAAAATATATCTGTTGGTATTAGTAACTTTTCCCAACAGAAAAAAAATCTGTGACTAAATTACTATTGGCACAAGTCATATATTTTGTAGTGATTGTTGAGCTAGACCCAGACCAGTCCACCGGCGAATAATAGTGGCCAGGAGCCAAGGTGCCTTGCATGACCGGTCTATCGGTGAATAACAGTGGCCAGACACATTTTGGCCTACATGACCATTCTACTGGCTATAATAGTGGGGGTGTCTGTGCTCAACAAACCAAACATAATGATGATAAGACATGGAAAAGATACGAAATAGTTACAGTGAAACACCATGTGAGTCGGGGCCAGACTGGTCCACCGGCGAATAATAGTGGCCAGGAGTGTTTTGCTCTGCATGACCAGTCCACAGGCTATAATAGTGGGGTTCTCGCACTCACATAAATATAAAATTGGAGAGATGATTGATTAATGATGGAGTAAGGCCCAAAAAGATTGATTTTGCATTATGACATGACTCAAGGCCCGAAAGTATTGATTTTGCATTATGACTCATTAACATTTAATGGACTTGTTAAGGATGTGAATGTTAAGTATGTGAATGTTATGTGTGCACATCTTGTTATATATGTATATAGCCTTGTACCATGTGTTGCATTGTGGGCCTGCTTTTAAGTTGTTTTTAAAGGGTTACTCAGTACCATAGTACTGAAGGGTTCCATTTGTGAGGCCCCTACCTATTCAATGGGCAGTGTCCCTTGCAGGTCCTTTTTAGGTTCTATTCCAGTGGGCAACAGGAAAGAGAGTAAGGAATTATCCGAAACTATTAGGGTTTTTCTCTTTCTCTTTTAAATTCCTATTTTTAATGTTATTGTTGCTCTTGTAACCACCATTGGTAGATTTAATTCTTGTAAATGGTTTGTTACGCTACTCTGATTTAAATATGGTTTGTAAATTGTGTTTTACACTTTTAGCCTTAGCACTTGGTACTGGAACAGTAGGAGTGAACCGGTCTGGTACTAAGTGTGGCGGTAATATCCCTAATATTCATAGTTTTGTAATTTGCTTCCACTAACTCTTTTAAATATTTTTTTTTTCAGTAGTGAATGTTGGGGGTGTTACATGAGTTCTCCCCCGGAGTAGTTGTTTATGTTCCACCGTTCATAATAGTGGGGTTCTCGTACTCACGTGGATCAATTCGACAGATCTGTAAAGACCGTATTAATGGCCTACATTTTAATAATGGTGACTAATTTGATTGACTCACTTCTTGCATTATCTGCCTTTTTCATGTTATGATATGTCTTAGTCATATGGTTACCTTGCTCAGTACGTAGTGTACTGATCACTCCTTTCATGAGTGTTGCTCATTCCCACGAGTAGTGGCCCCTCCTTAGTTTGTACAGGTAGGAGATGATGCCCTCGGTGATTTTGATGCGTATGATGCATTGGATGGGGCAGAGTAATGATCTGATGTACCTGGTGTGGGGTCTGAGAGGGTTTCCTCCGGACTTCTTATTTTTTATTTTTCTTACCGTTTTTATTTCCCCATAGCGGGAGTTGTTTGTACTTTATTTCATTCATATATTAACCTTAACATTTGCGTACTCTAGTTTTATTAATGAATGTTTAACTATTATGGTTTTTGTTGATCATTTGTGGTAATAAATTTTGTACCTTTAGCCTTGTCATAAGTATGAGATTGGTCAAGGGTCAATCTTGTACTGATCACTACGGTAGCATCCCCCGTTTTTAGTGCATGATTTTCCATAACAAACGAAAAATTTTAATTGTAAATTTTGGGGGTGTTACATAAAGATGTTAAGATTAATCTGTTAATGATTTTTAACTATTCATCTTCATTCACCTCAATCTAAATAAGGTTATGTCTTATTCATATAGGTTAAATTAATAAATACCCAAACAATAGTTTAGATCATTCACCTAATTTTATCTAACCTAGGTTCATCTACCTAATTTAATCTGATGTAGATTTACTTCAATCTAAACATAATGTATATAGATTTAGTAGCCTACTCCATACATTATCGATTAGAGTTGGGATAAAACCTTGCTTAGGCCTATGTCGTGTGCTTGTGCTCCTCCTTGATCATCTCTCTCTCTCTCCCCCTCCGTCCCTACCTCGACACACACACACACACACACACACACACACACACTATTGGATATCCATCATCCTAAATTAGCATAAAATTTTCCAAATCAACACACTTTGCATCTACTAGATACCTCTACAACATATGCTTACGAACTTCCATTGGCACTCCAAGAAGAGCCCCTAAATCTAAGCTGTATCAAAAGGATGTTCTTCAAAGTTGATATCTTTAAGTAGTTGCCAAACATCTGAATGAGGAATTGGAAGATTATTTTTTCTAGAGTTTGTAATTTAATTACCCAACTTCTCAATAATAGTATCTAATACCTTAGACCATTTCTCAAAGAATGATTCTGAGTCAAACTTTCTCTTACTCCTGTTTATTTTGCTCACTAAACCATTTACATTGCTTGAAGTAACATTATCTGCATCTAAATTTAAAATTTGGGAGTAGGCTAAGAGTTGTTGTGGACACCAATTGAATTAAATCCTTCAATTTCAGCTTCATTTTGAGAAACCATTTGATCTATATCATCAATTAATCCTCTTGAGCTTCCCACACCTAAATGATGTTATGCAGCAGACCTTCTCCTTACCCTAACTTTGGCCACTGTTTCAACATTATCTCTGGTTATCCTATCTTTTGCAGCTCCTCCATTTTTGAATAAAAAGGAATGGACTTGTTTCTCCACTCAGTAGCCTCGAGATGAGCCTAGAATAATTTTTCTTTTGAATAATATTCAACAAAGCTAACCAAATGGACCAATTTATTTTTTGAAACATTGAAATCAATATAGTAGATATAACTTAATACACACCTTGATGAACTTATCCCAAACATCATCCTCAACTTCCCATTTCCCTATAGTTTCATTGTATCCCCAACCACTCTTAGATACATGTATAAAAATATCATAGGCTGGTGTGAACTTACCATTTAGATACTTCATTCTATTGCGAAACTTTTCCTTATTCCATGAGTGTTGAGGAAATTTTTCTACCAACTCTTTCAAAATAGAATCAAAAGCCATAAATGTGAAAGTACCACCTTGACAATTTCTAATATGTTTCTTATGCAAGAAAGCATCAATGAGGAATTCATCCATCTCACGTGTCCATATAGTTGTACCTTTGTCAATCCTACTGTTATCATTCTCAAAAATGCGAAGTTTTTTTTAGGCATGCTTTAAATCTACAATATATTAATGTTAAAATATGTACGAAACATGTAAATCAACCAAACAACAAAATATCAAATAGTAATACAAACAATAATTATCAATCTTGATAATGAATATAATAAACAAGCCAATCATAATTCAAAAGTCTTAGTTAGAAACTTAATGTTACTACGAGTCCAAAACCAAACAAAATGTTTAAACATAATAGTCTATAACTAAATAATATAGTTTAACATAAAACAATTAATATAAAGCCTATGTGTTATAATTTCTCCACATAGCCACTGCAATTGAATTCCTTATAAACTCTCCTCTCATAGCATATCCATCTTTGTTAAGTTCATCAGACCTATTTCCTTGCTCTTCACTATTTTCACGTGCAAGTTCTTCATCAAACTCCCTAATTATATCCTCATCTGGATCTACACCTATTAAATAGTTATGCACGATATAACAAGCTAAGATAATCTTTGTTTGGGTCTAAACTCCATAATTTGGTTCGTTCGCACTTGACATAATAGGAAATCTTTTTTTCATAACGCCAAAAGCTCTTTCAATTGTATTTCTCAAGGAAGAATGACAAAGATTGAATAGTTTGCGAGGAGTTATAGGAGGATCACGTGAGTACTCTTTTAATTGGTATCGCTCTCCTCTATAAGGGGAAATGAGTCCACTCCTTATAGGGAAACTAGCGTCACCAAGGTAAAATTTTCCTATCAAAATTTCACAACATTAGATAGTTTGAAAAAGAAGCTAATTTTGTTTGATTAAATTCTTTAACAAAATTACCTTGTGGAATTTTAAGCGGGAACGATTGTCGTAATGCATTCTTTAATATTTTAGAATCTGATGTTGTTCCTTCCCAACCAGCTAAGACATAGGTGAATTTTAAATCAAAGGTACAGGTTGCTAACACATTTTGAGTAGGATACTCTTTCCTACCTAGATATCTTGGTGCATCTGAAACAAGAACTTTTACTCAAACATGGGTTCCATTAATCGCTCCAACGTAATCCTATAATTATTTTTTCTCTTTAAAATATAGAACATGATTTACTAACTTAAGGGGAAAAAATACCTATCTTATTCACCTTAAAATAAGGATAGAACCTAGTATTGCTGACTATCTCTATCGGTGTTTCTGATCCATCTGGTTGTATTATGAACATGTCTTCTAATTCTATCATTTATCTTAAGATATTGTGGAAATGACGACTAATAACTTCCATCGATCTTCCAAAGAATCTATGTATTCATCAGTTTGTTGTGGAGTGTCCCAACATGTATAATAACATAGCCACTTGTTCCTCAATATTAACCTAATTAGTTACTCTCAAACCACCATGGTTTACTAGTAATCCACACAACTTATAAAACAATTCGGGGCCCATACGAATCATTTGTCTACATATCACTCTATTTGTCATCACCTCTCGTACCAAAATTATTACTTCTCTAGATTCCATATGAATTTCATCCTCATCATCATCCCCGTTAATTATTATACCATTTTCTTTCAAATACTGATACTCCATCATCATAAAAGTTCGACATATAATTGTTGCTCCATGTTTACAGTACAAATTGAGCAAATCTTCATGGTCCATCTATACACATAATAACACAAAAAATATCAAAATTATATTCAGCCGCTCACTAAGATATGCTAAATCCAACAATATATCATCTTTTACAGATAAGGAAAACTAGTAAGGGAGCTCTTTTGGAGTAAAGAAAAACCTTGTCAAATTTAAATTATAAGGTAAGTGCATACTTAGCTAATATAATTATTCCAATAATTAAAAGGAATCATGGGATCAAGGTGAGGAAACTTCAAAGAATAATGAAATATCAATATGCTAATCTTACTCTCAAGAAGATGTCGAGAATTCCCTTGTAAACAAGTGTTTTGCAAATCCATAATTTTTTAATAGATATTTAATAAATTAATACATGTATAAAGCTCAATCTACAACAATACACTACCAAAGGCAGCTAGCAAATAAACAAAAACCAAAGCATAGTAGAAGCCAGAAATAAACTTAGGACAATACACTACTTTTTCTTCAATAGTTAAATATTCTATGGTTCTAATAAGTAGAAGCTAATTTAGAGCTAATAAGCTAGAAAGCCTTTCTAGACACACACACACACACACACACACGATAACACCCAAACAAAGAGGGGACACAATAAGCTACAATTCTAATAGTTGAATATTCAACTATTTTATTAGTCAAAATACACATCAAAAGTATTATTCTACTATTCTAATAGATAAATCCATGGACAAAATAAGCTACAGTTTGAATAGTCAAAAAAGGTAATAGTCTTATCCTACAACAACTCCTAGTCAAACAAGGAGTATGGTGGTACTGTAATTACTAGCTATCTGATATATAATTGCTGCACAGAAGAACATTAACAAGAATGAACGATAAGCTAGGAAAAGATTTACTTGTTTCCTATGATAGCTCTAAGTCAAACTAGCAACAGAGCACAGTAGTAGCTGCCAAACTTTGATGAGCAAAAAAAGTGATGTAGAAGTTGGATAGTCTACATGTAGAAGCTGAATGGTTGAAGCAAAGAACGGGTTATATATTATGAAGATGAGAGTAATATGGTCTGACGGGGCAAAATATTTTTAAAGTTTAACTTTAACCTTCATTAACCTTCGATTTGGAGGTTAATAATTTTGGGGTGGATCAAGGTTAAATGAGGTTAATATTTAACCTAACCTAACCTAGGTTAAATATAAGAAAAGGTTGTCAAACGAGGTTAATATAAAATTTAACTTCGATTAACCTTCATTAACCTCCATCCAAATAGCCTGTAAGAAATATCCATATATGAGAAGCTTTTTAGGTAAATAGTTGAATGTCTTAATTGTTAAATCATAAAGGAAAGATTTAGATCAAAATACTATTTGATTTAGTTAATAAAAGCTATTATAATTATTTAAGGAAATGTAGTTCAACAAACTATTGTACATGTAGCTATGGGTATTATTGTATATAGTTTTAAAAAAAATCTACTAAAAGTAGCTAACCTATAATATCTAGGGAAAGAGAGGATCAATGATATTTTTATAATTATTTATAAAAAAGAAAAAAATTAATTGAAAACAATTGTTATTTAATGTAGGAACATTGTGTTTCATCACAAGATAATATTAAAAGTCAATAACTTGTTGTAAATTCATTAGAAGAGAAGTATATATTATGAGGTAACAAAGCATATTAGGATAATTTAAAAAAAAAATCTGTAAATAATAAAATATTGCACTTCCCATCAAAGTATATACTAAGTGACAACAATAATATATTATTCATTGCGGATACGGATTAGCCGAAGATAACATCGAATGAAGCAATAAAGAACACCCAACCAACCCTAAGAAAACAAAGGGTTATTACATATCTGTAGTACGCTATATTTTATCTTGGTTTTTGTTAAATTATATTAATCGCAAATTATTTGTATATATGATATTTAACATTCTACAACTAATAACACAATTACTACAATGTACACAATTTAGAAAACAAACGTCGAATATCAACATAATTCAACGTACATAGAAAATTAAAAATAGTAAAGAATCTAGGCTAAGTTGATGGTGTAACAGCGAACCAAAAACATATTACTAGAAAAACAAAACCATAACTACAAATTTTAAATTGACATAATTTTGTAGCACCCATGTACTAGTTTTTATAAATATATAAGAAATCGGTTGTCTTTCCATAAATACGTATGCATACATATTTTAATCTCAACCATCCATTACTAAATCAAAGGCCCCCTTTTAAAAAAATAAAAATTCAAAGGTTGAAATTGAAAGTTCATAGTTCACGGTGAGAAAGGCTCCTCGTTGGATATCACTCCAGTGCATGCGCACACGTATATATACCATGTAAAGTTTAGTCGTTAGGTGGGAAATGGATCATTTGGGTTAGAATTATATTTATTGTGCAATAGGTTGGTTGGGCTAGATCTATTTTATTTTAATTTTTCATATTTTAGTTAGTTACATATTCAGCATACGTTAAACGTTCATGGATGATTTGATTGCCTGACGGTGAATATCAGGAAAATATTGCTTCTCCAAAAGGCTCGTTAAAGTTTAATATTATTGAAATTGTGCCTCCATGTCAATCCAGATGTTACCTTTTGCCCGCTGGAGCGGCCCACTTACCTACTAATGATATGTCTGATGAGAGCGAAAAGACCCTGCACTAGCCCTAGTCCCCATCATCTACCTATACAGACGAGAATTAACGAGCTCCGTAATACTGATTCCGGGATATAAACCGAACGGGTTTAGATCAAATATATCTATACTTATACTTATATTTGATTTTAAAAAAAATTGTATCTAAATTTGTATATGTATTTTACTCAACTTTTATTGATATATTTATATCTATATCTGTTAGATATCTTATATTCGACGAATTATCTGTTTATTTATTAATGGATATTATCCAACAGATAGAGTTAAATTAAATAATAATTTTAACCTTAATCTATATTATATTTATTTTTAAATTAAGAATAAAATAATAATTATATATCGGATAAATGAATATGGATATAGATATAAATATGAGTAGAGCTTTAAAAATTTCATATCAATATTCGTACCCAAATCTAATAGATATTTTCTTCATTATCTATATTAGTATATATATGCGTATCCATTAATTTATCAGTCGGATAAAACCCTTCGGATTTCACATCAAATCAGCTACATATATATACCTAATTCTCTGCGCATTTCACATCAAATCAGCTACATATATATACCTAATTCTCTGCGCATATATTGTAGATCCTGGTCATACAAAAGGATTCATTCGGAAAGTTGTAATCTAGCGTTCATTCTTCTAGTTGTCTATACGTAATACAAAGGAAAGATTACAAAAATAGGATTAGTGTTTTGTTTTGGACTTAAAGACCATAAATCTTCCCGAGCCAAACCAATTAAACCAAACAAGGGCAAAAACTAAACTAAATAGATGACTTCCGTCTTTGAAGTATATGGAAGTTCAGATTTTGAGCACCATCGCCTCCACGGAAAATACTACATAATCAAGTATTCAAACCCAGGACTTTTTTTTACTTAAAAATATAGGACCATTAAATATACTAATCTAACATGTCCTAATATGAGTATACGTTTTCCATTTCTGAAAGAAAGAAATTTTACTAGTGATTTATAAATTATTTTAGAAGATAGTAAATATACTCCTAATTTTACAGTTACATTATTTATCAGAAAATAATATATTAATTAATGTATAAAAGAATAAAATGAACACGTAAGAGTTGCAAACAAATTAAGTATTGATTTATTTTTAAAAAGTTGAAATAAAAAATTCACTCAAAAGAATCTTTTTTTTTTTTTATAAAAAAAATGGATCCTGTATATATTATTGTAGTCCTTTGATATATTGAATCATGTGATTTAAGATGTGTTTGCATTTGTTTAAATGAATTTATAAAAATGTGTAATGTGTTCATGTTGATAAATCCCAGCACCTTGGTGGGACTTTTTACCTATATGCATATGAATAAAGGAGCATTGATAGGTCTCTTAGGATTTGTTCTCCTTTAACTTATTTTTGTTAATCTTGTCTACCATAATTTGAGCCGATTTTATCTTATCTAAATTCATATGAATCAAATATTTTAATAAGTTATTATTTTACTATTATTACTATCATGATTACCATTTTAAGCATTATCACTATTGCTATCATTATTTCAATTATTTTAATTACTGTATATTTTATTATCTTTATTAAACTTTTGCTAATCAAATATAATATGGTAAGTCATAACAATAATTTGAGATGAACATACCCTCCTTCTGTTAGTCCTGAATATTTAGCTATCCATATATAAGTAGTACATGGAGAAGTAACACATGAGTGATTATTTGTTTGGTTTACTAGGTTTCAAGATTAAGCTTAGTTATACAATCTCATAAAATTTATGGTGTAGTTGCTCAAATTATTCATCTATGTATTTATACAATAGTTCACAATCAAAAGCATTGCGATTTTTATAAGATTTCCTAATATAAATACTATGAAGGATATTTTCTATACTATGAAATATTACAAAATATTTTCGATAATTATTTGGAGAATATTTCAAGTTTGTATTCATAGAATAGTTTTAGATTTTTCCTAGGTAGGATAGTTTTAGAAGAAACTTTACTTTTAAAGTAAATTTATAAACTTCCTTTATTTAAATACCGTGATTGGATAATTGAAATTAGAATGTATAAAATTCTTAGAACTTTCAAAATCTAGATCATAAAATCTTTATTCAATTTGTTTACCTTTTATTATAATCCAAATAATGAATTTGAAGTTGAAATTTAAAAGTGAATTACCTTAAGAATAACATTTTTTTCTTCATCTCTTAAGCTCATTATATATCCAAATGAATCCTTAGGGATGATTTGGGGATTATGTTGGTATATCAATTATTTTGTAACCATGATTTATGGAAAGTTATAAAATTTATTAACTTAAACTTTTAAAACCATAACATTTTGCCAAAAACATGATAGAATATTTAATTACAAGATCGCATGCTATACCATCAATATGAAAGCATACATGAATCCATAGCAATAACAAAAATTGATTACTATCGAATTTGACAAGGATATTGAACAAATGGCATTTTCGTATTTTGAATCAGGCATACACTCGCTTATTTCTAAATATTAATGAAATCCAATTGGAACAAAGTGTGTATGACTTTGGGACTACAACCATATATATAAATAAATGACAAGTTATCTATAAAGTCATTCTAGTTTAGCTCATCAACAATCTAGTGCTCCTAAAATTTCTATACATATGGGTTCATATCTAATTAGACATATTAAGATTATATATTTTTTACTTAAGTTGATTACTTTTATATTGGCTTAACTTATAAAACATCCTGTAATTTGTATAATTTACATATGCGCCTAAGGTTGGTTAATAATTTAATAATCTCTCACTTAGGATATATTTGTAACCTTATAACTACAAATTATATAACAACCAAATGAGCTCAATGTTGTTGTCATCTTTAAAATATGACTATGACTAATCCTATTTGTCAATGACACCAATAAAGGATAAAAGTGGCTTCTGTCACATATTTTCATAACTAAACCCTAAATTATCACATATTTTGAAATAGCTAAATAATATGGATCAACATACGAATGTGTGGTATGAAAATGTTATGTAATGTGATATTACCATGCCCATTTTCAAGTGGTCCATCTTATAAAATTAGTGAGACCAAACCATACCAAGAAAAAGAACATAAAGGAAATATACCAAAAATTTATTTCTTCAAAAAATATATGGTTAAAATATCCATAAGCCAAACAAAGTGTCTAAACATAGAGCCTATAAAGTGATACATTCCCACTGAAACTAAACATCATCAGTTGATACAACATCTATACGTGCTATGTGCTCAAGAAACTACTTAGGTGACAATGCCTTAGTGAGTAGATACACAATCATGGAGTCTATATTGATGTGCTCTATAGATAACTCTCCCTTCTTAACCTTTTCTGTAACAACCACAAGCTCTTGATATCAATACTCTTCAATTTTGTAGAACTTAGGTTGTTGTTAGAATACTAAACTACAACCTTATTGCCACAATATAACTTGAGGGTCTATCAATACCATAAACTATATGCAATCCCATGATAACATTTTTCAACCATATATGACGAGTGGAAACCTATTAGTATGCTACAAATTCTATTGCAATAATGGAAGAGGCTAAAATTATTTGGTTAACACTCTTCCAACAAATAACACCTCTAATCATTAGAAAAACAAAGTCTGATGTAAACTTCATACCATCAACTATATGCTTGATGTTTCCATTTCATAATATGAAATGATGACATCAAGCATATATAGGTTATCATAAACACATAGCAAATCAATACCAATAATATTTGAATTTAATGAAAGATTAAACTTATTAACTCTAAATGAATAAAGTTAACTATACTCATTATATAAGGATATGGAAACTTAATTGTGTTTAAAAGATAATACAAAAAAGTGTCTTTCAAATTCAAATAGTAACATGTTCCTAAAAATAACCTATAAGTTTTAATCACTTCTACTTTTTCCACCTTGCCAACTCCCATATAGATATGCCTTTCACCATCACTTGTCTTTTGGCAATTCTAGCAACCCAGCATAAAAATAATTATATGAGTACTAGCACCAAAATATAACATGCTAATGTTTCTAGATATTGAAGCTAAATTAAGCTCAAAAAATGCCAAAGTGAGGATCTTACCATTCTATACATGCAAAATGTCTTATTTTGGATATTCCTTCTTCACATGTCCAACTTTGTTACAAAAGAAGGAACCATCATTTCCCTTTTTCTATTACTTTAGTACTATACCTTTATGAATAACTTCATCCTTTCTTTTCTTAACCCTTCCTTTAGAGGTTGTATCCTTATGAGAACTCTTAGTCTTATCATTCTTGAATCTTTCATCTTATTACACATATAAAAAAAATGAGCTCATTAAGAGTCAAAATTTTCTTTTGGTAGTTTCAAGTGATCGAAATTGGCTAAATTATATAGGAAGCACACTAAATGTACAAGTAAATCATATGATAACTCAATATTTATCCCCTTAAGTTGTGAAGCAATGTTTCACATCTCCATGATGTACTCCCTTATGTTTCCTTTGCCTCTAAGACTTATTAAAATCAAGCATTGCAAGATAGGGCTTGTTTTGACCTTTTTATTTTATTTTTTTTTTGTAAAAAGTTTTTCAATATCGGTAGGAAAATTCTTAGCGTAGGTGTTATCCTTACCACCCACCTCTAAGGGCTTATAGAATATTGTTCTTAATAATCATCAAACCCATATGATTCAACTAATCCCACTTCTGAAAGTTCCTTTTATCATCAAAGAACTTTCATCCTTAAGATCAATAAGTTTCCAAAGCTTGTGTGTATGATCTAGATCCATATAGCTAAGGAAAAGTATAATATTACCCTTCCATTACTTAAGTTTACTCCCATTTAGCATGGGAATTGAACATAAGTTGACACATATAGTAGTATTAAACATAGCTATATAGAAAACATAAGGATACTATAAATATTTATGATTACTAAAATATACATAATAAACAATCAATAAATTTAAATATTAAAAATCCCATCATAAGAAACCAGTAAAATATTAATATCAAGTTATTAGACAATAATATTAATTGTTAATGACATTCTTGTTGCAATGAATATTGACAATAATGTATGCTAGATAAGAAATCCATCTTTACATTGACTTATTATCCACATAGCAACCTAAGAATCGCCACATTTTTATCACCACATGTGCATATAAAATTCTACCATATATTTGCCTTTCTTAGAGCTGACTCAATAGCAGCACAAACAAACATACACACAAATATCTAAAGTGTTCAATAAACTAATTTTCATAAAAGATATTACTTTATTGATATATTTTTTCAACTAGGGTATCTACTAATATTAGACAATCAATTATTTAAATAGATTAATTTATTAATGTGGTCTAAAAATTTTAAAACTTAAAACTAACGTCATTTAGATGTACCATCCAAAAAAATCCAACAAACCACACCTTTATAACCTTTTACTTTACTTTATAACATCTATCTTACATTTGTCAGTTGATCAATTAAACAATTCATAAAAAGCCTTATTGATTGGTTGACCATAGGTGTGTGGCTTGTTGTTTTTGTCATAATGGAAAAGACATTACGAGTAATATTGGATGCAATTATATAATTCACCACCCTAGAAAAGGTTTTTGATAACATTTTTTTAAATGGTTTTAATTAATAACGGTTATCAACCGTTATTGAATTACACATTATTAAAAGTTTAATAATGGTTCAAAGACAACATCAAAAACCAAAAAAATGCACCAAATTTAGTTGAAACCTACTTGTTTTAATAAAACATGAGGGTTTTGTCAACTATTTTTTGTTATAACTGTTATTTAAAAAGGGGTTTGAAAATGGTCTTTTCGTATAGCCGTTATTAAATGTAGTTTTAATAACGATTATAGCCAAAACCATTATTAAAATGTAATTATATTTTTATTTATAAATTGTGCAGGTTTATTCTAGCCCACACATAGAGTTGTATGCTCGAATATTTACCAAACTTGTAATGTGTAAAGCAACACCAATAACCCTGGATATATTTCTCCTAGAAATATAGAAATTAGTAGGCATAACACAAGTTGGTAACACTATACTCCAAAGTCAAAGTTCATAGATCATAAAACCTAACTATATATCAACAGTGACAACCACGTATGCAATTGCATATATATAATAACATAAGATAAGATACCAACCAGAACATGCATGTATGTAGATACCTAATACTGATTGTGGAGCATAAGAACTTGGCTCATTTATCTCTAAATTCATCAAATTTCATCATCTGCGTATTTCTGGCCTCATGCATATCCATTGTTGAAAAACTGCAAAATCATATGATTTGAGCATTTGGTTAGTAATTAATATGTCATAGATTAACTAATGAAAAAGTATGGAAAAATAAACATACATAGGTTGGATCTATGTTCATAGATTTGTTCTTGAGTATGAGATCTATTAATCTACAAACATAGTATCCACAATCATTACAGTTTTATTGTTGTAGACACTATAAAATGAATTTAGTTAGCTTATTTTTATATTAGATATTAATTATAATTGAAATAAAATATAAATTAATTATCTTTCTATATATCATTATAGGCTCATACTCAAGATTTCTTGGGTTTGGAACACCATTTATGCCTCTCCTCATATACGTTGTCTGTAGTGTCCTAATAAACAAAGTAGATACACAATTTTTTAACTTTATATATCTCAAACATTAATGCATAATATATGCATTACTAAAATAATGAAGTAAGAATAATTTTAGAGGGAATCAAACACATATACTTTGTTTTCATCAGGTTAGATGACATATAAAACTCAATGATCATTTGTGAGGTGAGGTATAAATAAAGCTTGTTTTTGTACCCTTCACTTAAGATGCAATCCTCTATATAGTTTATGTGTCTACCCTTTCTTTTTTGTATTATAGTGAAATATGTAGTATGGACACACAAATACAATAGAGAACAACATTTCCTCTTCTATAATACAGGTAGCAACCAACTTATGGGTGACAATAATAAAACTTATTTTTTAATAACTAATAACTCATATATATATATATATATATATATATATATATATATATAATATCATAAAATTATACAAATCAATGAAAAGTGATAAAAAAAATGATATAAAATAATACTTAGTTAACATATAAGACAACACTCGTTGTTGACATCCATTCAAACTTATGAATTTCACTGATGGTCTCCATTGATACCATGTAAATGGCATCATCCCTCCCAACATACTAAGAAGGACAATAAATTGTAATTATATCACTCTCGAGGTAGTTTTAGGCATAGAAATATAGCATCGCCAAAGCTTGTGGTGGTTAGTGGGGTTCTTGTAGTTGTTGGTTATACTCTGAAGATGGACTATTTTGTGGGGCAATCAATTTTTTGATCTAACTCTCTTTCCTTTCTTGGTGCCCTCTTTTATTTTTCTCCTTCTACTAATAATTATATTTCCCTTTGTCTTAGGAGCATTCTTATTTTCCAAATCCTTAATTCATGGTATTAAAAAAATATATAGATAGATATGATAATCCGCAAAGCTTCCATGAGCTTCCAACAATATGGCTGCCTCATTGCCTCCTTCGTAACAAGGAAAGAGTGCATCTTCAATTATTGGAATGTCAATACATACGGGTATCCAACCATCAGCATTTCAGTACCATAATTGATGCATACCCTTCCTTTCGCCAAAAGAATTCATGGGTTATTGTCTAAAAAAGTCACATTTATGCAAACCTTGGAATAAAATATTATATACTATTAATTATTGAGTTGACACTTCATACATTTTATGTATATCAATTCATACTTTGATATGTTTTCCTCGGGAAGAAAAGAAAAAGTTGTATCAGCTTCACAACTGTCTCTAACGCTATTTATATTGGGCATGTGAAGCATATTATATGCATATAAATTAGATAACTTACACCCTTGAAATTTAATGGAGGCCAACCCTTTCTCCATTGGGGCCATTTGTTCAAATTCCATGTTTAATGTTTGGGTTAGGAGAGCCACTTAGTTATTGGTGTTCCAGGGTCCGCATGATCAATCACACACGCTTGTTCTTGTAACCCCTAATCCAAGGCACCTATATCTTCCTAGGTCTTGTGAATTTTTTTTTTACTTGTGACATGATGCTATATTGATCTAAACCCTCAGCAACATCTGATGTTTCAAGTTCATTCTATAATGTATGTAATTTATAATATATAAGTAAACATAATATAATAGCTACTTTTCTCTAAGAAAACTAACTACAATTAGGGATAGCGTCAAACTTACAATTATTTAGGTAGTGTTTTGTACATCTTCATTAAGATATCCTTCATTTGTTACTCTAGCCTTCTTCCATAATCTACCAATATTGATGGATAAAGTACATAGATCCTTGTCCTGGGCTACGAGATGTGATTCCAAAATACTCACTTAAATTAGCAATATGAATATAACACTCTCTACATTATGATGTGGGCACATTAATCAAAATGTCATACCAACTTTTCTTCAAGGCCTACATAATCTTTTTGAGCCATATTATGGCAGTAACTATTTTGCTTCATAATTTTTTTTTATTTTTGCCACTTTTCTCATATATTACAAGCCAAAATATATACTCACAATTATTTAAATGTTAATGAAATATTCTTAATTAAAAATTTTAACTATTATACAACAAAGGCCTTAAACTCGTCTGAATGACAATATGCATTAAATTGGTCCCAACTATCTTGATCAATGAAGCCATAATGATTTGGGGGCTTTGTGTGTAAAGCACCATCCTTCTTTCTATACATTTTTTATTTGCTAAGTATGTTCTAAATGTTCTTAGAAGTTCACTACAATATCTTAAAAGCCACTTATTCCTCACCTCTAGGACAATGAACACTCTCTTTAAAATAAGACATAAATATGTATATCAAAGATAATGTATTAAAATTAATAACATGTGACATCTAAAAATATGACAAATAAAAAATATCATTTACCGTGACTTATGGCCAAATATGTTCCTTCTAACCTTTCAGAACTTGCTTCTAATTGTTAGAGAAGATAGGAACATGATCACGCATGAAGAGTGAAATGTCTGTGAGAAATATGTCTACATACTCGCCAATAGGAATATTATACCTATTCCAACTCAACCGTACTTGTTCTTTTCTTTTTCTCATGCCTCTCTTCCCCTTTTCATCTCTACATTCCCTATTAACGATTTTCTTTTTCATATCTCTATAAAATTTAAATATATAAATTAGTACAAAAAAGGCTATGAATAAATATGTATAAAATAAAGTGTCAAGAAAATATATCATATGTAGTTATAATATGAAAAACACAATAATATGATGTTTAAATAACAAGCACACTCTACAAACATATTAGAATGTTATTACCCTCATCACCTTCTTTATCTTATTTTTTTCCCTCCTTTTGGATTGGTTTCATGATCTGATATATATATTAATTCACGATGAACATCCCTTACATAGATTTTCTCCTCAACAATGCCATTGTTATCATCATTCAATGATTGAGTTGCTTGCACAACTTTGGCACACTCTTTCCCCTAATTGGCATAATTTTCAACATCACATTCATTGACATTTATTTTCTTCAAGGCTAAAACCACATACCATATTTTATTAATAAGATCGATGGGGGAAGAAAACTTGTGTTGCTTGTGATGCCAAGATGAACAGGTCTTCTTTATGCCTAACCTATTGAGATCTACTAATGTGATCCATCTTCATGTATAAGTCTATGAATATTATCAACCCATATTCACCCCCAAATTAGATACTTTAAATACAGTGTAATTTATCTCCAAAATCTGTTCATTCATGCCATAATAATTTATATTTACATATGTTGGATTATTGTCCTTCGTACTAGCAATATGCATTACCTCTGCCATTAAAGTCACTCTACTATTTTGCATTTTACTCCTCTCATCTTGTTGTTTCATGTAAAAAATATATCCATTGATGGCATAGGTAGCATATGAGAAATTCATATCGGGTCATTTGAGACAACCAACGTAGGGTTTTAGAAATTGATGTTGGGGAATTTCAATAAGCGGAATAATGTAATTTATTAGGTAATGTATGAAAGAAAGATTATGTTTATCAACTATCCATTTATCAGTCTTTGATAGATTTTCAATCCTCAAAGAACGCATATGTTCTTTAAGATATGGTTAACCATAATCACTATTATGTAATATATAGAGATGTGATTTATAGAGCATGTCAAAGTCTACTTGCCCAAATTTTTTGCCTCTAATACCATGTCTTTCGATATTTCTTGCATGCCAATACTTAGGAGTACCAAGAGCTTTAGAAATAGACAAGTAATTTATCCAAAATTCAATTGCCTCTTCTACTAGGTAACTCTCAACAATGCATCCTTCTAGTCTATATCAATTCGTCACGTAACCTTGTATGAAATTCATAAATCATTCAAAGGGATACATCTAGTGCCCATGAATAGTTCCTAATATTTTTACCTAATAAACCAAGAGAATGGTTAGATGCACCATAATATCAAAGAATGAGGGAGGAAAGTATATTTCAAGCTAGCACAAAGTCATCACAATCCCTCTTTGTAAGGCACCCAAACTATCCGGGTATGTGAATTTGGAGCAGATTGCGTTGGAGAACCAGCAAAGCTCAATGATAGTAATTCAAACACACTTCAATAAAATTCTACATATGGCTATTGACATCAAATGTTGCATCAGAATATGACAATCATGATACTTTATATTAATTAGTTTCAACTCTTTCATCAACACTAGCCTTCTAAATTTTTAAGAATGCCTTTTTGGAACGTTGACACTATTAGAAAATTCACGAAATTCAATTTTCTCCTTTCTAGAGAGAGTATGGCAAGCCAGTGGTAAATATATTCTTTGTCCATTGTCTCATGGTGTTAAATCATGCCTAATGCCCATTTCTTCCATATCCAATCAATAATTTATGCTATTTTTAGGCTTCCATGGAGCATTAAGTAATGTACCAACAAGGCTATTATATATATATATATTTCTAGATATGCATCACATCGAGGGTGTGCCTCACGCATAGAGATTCCCAATACAGAAGTTTGAAGAATATAAACATATTCTTCCGTTCAATTTATGGAAACTTATCTTTAATCTTCTTCCCAAATTGAACCTTCAAATATTTCATCTTAAAATACGCACATCTACCCTTCAATTGGATCGATGCATGCCCATCTTTTGGAAAGGCATTGAAAGCATTCATTTGCCTATAATAATGATTAACATTCGGTAAAAATTGATGATGCCCAAGAAAAATAGTCTTCTGAACATGCATTAGCTGAACAAATGAAGTATTATCCTCACATATCAAGCATGCATAATAACCTTTCGCAATATAACTTGACAAGTTGCCATATATTGAAAAATTGCTTATAGTATAGAATAACATCGCTCTCAAAGTAAAATTTTCCTCACCATATACATCAAATACTTCAACATTCGTATCCCATAAAAACTTCAAATCATTAATCAAAGGCTGCAAATAAACATCAATATCATTCCCTGGTTGGTTTGAGTCCAAAATAAGTAAAGACAATATCATATACTTGTGTTTTATATAAATCCACAGAGGTAGATTATATATAATCAAAATTGCCAGTTATATATTGTATGTACCTTCATTGTGCGGAGTCATACTATATGCATAAAGTGCAAGATGCAAGTTTCTTGGTTCTTCACCAAATTTAGAAAATAAGCCATTGGTCATCATCCATTGTGGAGAGTTACATGGATATCTCAAAAGCCCATCATCTATCTTCTCATCAGCATGCCATCTCAAGTTCTTCGCATCTTGGACATCATTAAACATTTGCTTGAATCTTGATATTATAGGAAAATATCATAACACTTTACATGACACTTTGTTCTTCTTGTATCGTGGTGCTTTGCATTCCTAACTAGGATAATTATCTAAATATGCACATTCATTGCAAAATAATTTACAATCATTAGGGCATTTATGTATCTTCTTATTACTCATACCCATAGATGAAAAGATCTTCTTCGCTTAATATGTACGACTAGGTATAACTTTATCATCGGGAAACATTTCTTTCACAAGTGTCAATAATTTCGTGAAACTCTTATCACTCCATCCGTTCAATGATTTTAAGTTGTACAAACTTAAAGTAGCGTATAATATAGTAAACTTCTTACAATCACCGTACAAAGGCTTTTTTTAGTCACTTAATAACTTATCAAATATTTTTGGACAATTCCGAACACTCTCCTCAACCTTTCGAGTAATCTCCTCTAACAAATCACCCTCATTATTGTCAAATGATCCACTACTATCCCTCCTACCTTCCTCATTATAATATACAGACTATATCTCACAATGCCATATCCAACAAGTGTAACTTATATCAATTCCGTACATAACCAAATAATCTCTCAAATCATTAGCATTTACACATTGAATATAAGCACAGTTCAAACAAGGATAAACTTTTCCACTAGCGTCTCAAACATATTTTATTGCTAACTTGATGAAAAATTCAACTCCTTCGTTATATTCTCTAGACAAACGATTTGCAAACATCCATTTCCGATCCATAGTCTTCCAATCTATATGTACCCCATGAAAAATATTATTACAAATTAATTAACTTCTTCAAACTAATTCATATATTGCTCATACCTAGAAAGAATTCATATTTGTATAATGTATCATTTTATTCCGTTGATATATATAAAAGCCATTCCAACAAGAGAAATACACAAATCGTTCTTGCTTAGAAAGAGTTCATATGTATATACATATCAAATATTTATACAAGGATTGTAAATTCAAAAGTAAATACATACTACACGTTTAAAGCAAGACCCAAAAAATAAAAATAAACCTAAGGCAACAACAACAATATATACATCAAAAGGTTGCTACAACCCAAACACCTAACTAAGAACACCCCTAACCATCCTATGAAATCCGTCAGTAGCCTTGCCTAGGACAACTAGAACCCGTCATTCTCAAATTCCACTCATTTCGATAGGTCATTTGGTCCCTCACATAATTGATGGAGAGTTCAGTGACATATACTCTAAGGTAACTAAGATAGATACTCAAGGGTTCATTATTATAAACCTCCACTTGTCATCTAACACCATTAGCTCTCTAGATATCCTATCATAATCGCTCACAAACACATCACCCTCAACAAATCTTGGGTGTGGTGCATTGGTATGGTGGACAAACAAATGCAAATAACTAGCTAATGCTCTTAACCATGACTCAATCTAAGTCAGTGTCAACAACAAATAATATGATCTGAAATAGAATGGATCAAAGTACAATTGCTCATGAACAAACGACCAAGCTCCTCGTATAACCATATCACATGACTCCAAAAATCTAAATCAAGTATCATGCATAAATATGGTGGAGGTATGTAAATAATAGGTAAGTGCGACATCTGACCACTACCTATAAAAGAGAGCAACCACTAAATTTTATTACTAAGAATGTTGTCTAACTCTTTTAAATTATACAATATGTAAATTCTATAGCTTTATTAATCATAAATATATAATATAATATGTTAATGAAATATTATGTTAATCTAACAAAATAATTAACTTATATCAACAATAATTTATTAGAGGTGCATCCACACCATACAAGCAATATCATTTTATCAACAAAAAATTAAATAAATTACGTAATATTTTTCAGCAACATATTATACCAACATACATGTATATATTTATAGTATTTTTTTTTTAAATATCAAAGGCATCAATCTACAATCATGCATGTATAACATATAGAAGGACAAACCCAACGTGTAGCCAAAAAGCATGACAACACAGTAACAAAGACAGACATATATCATGCCAAAAATAATACAAGTAATACCTATTAAATAACATGCATGCATATATTTAAAATGAAAGAAAAACAAAAAAAAATTATAACTAGCAAGCGAAGGGTTTTCAAGACAGGAAGGTTGTAGGGACACCGGCCGATGTGGTTGCAGGAGCCAAAAACGGTAGGCCATGCAAGGGAGAAAGGCAGGGGCTGGTTTGGGTAGAAATGGAACAGAGGCAAGGCAGAGGCGAAGGATGGACAGACAAGCAAATAAAATGTTGGCGCAACCTTGGCCGAAGACATGAAACAAAAAACGATGACGACGAGAGGAGAAGGAAAACAATCATCAACAAGCAAGAGGAAGGCATGACGGCCATCGACCAGCAAAATAAAGACAACCGTCGGCAGGCAAAACAAAGAGGAGAACTGAGTGTAAGAGAGAGCAAGAAAGAATTGAATATCTTAAACATACGTACTAAGTGAAGAAGGAATAGAGGAATTGTTTAATGCACTATATTTTAATAGCGTTATTAAAATTTAGAGGTTAATTTTATTTTGATAACGGTTATCAACATAATCGTAACTAAAATGTGGCTGTCATTTTTTATTTTTGGTAACGGTTACATAAATAACCGTTATCAAAATAAATACTCATTTATTTAATTAACAGTTAATATATGAATTCGTTATTAAAAGTTGCTTCGTGTTCTCGAGCATAAATTTTGAAACTTTTATCAATAGTTTCGGATAAATTATTAACTATTTATCATTATTAATTAATGATTCTGTAGCAGTTGATTCTCCAAGAATGTTGGTTCCGGCGAAATGAAATCCATCAATTATACATGTATAAGACCAAAAAGAGTACGTACAAAGTAGCTATGACAGGCTATACGAGATCTAGAAAGGTGATAGGTTTCGACTATTTCAATTGAGCTTTTGAAAACTGATATTAACTCAAAAAGTGCGTGATTATAGATTTTATAATGTGACGCAGAATCAATCCAAATAATCTCAAAGAATTGGTTAAATGGGACATTGTTTTGATTTCAATAAGTATTTAATTAATAGAGAAAACAGAAAGTAATAAGGTACCGTGATATGTCAAATTTGTTGCAGATCAACATTATTAAGTTTTATTTTTTATGAACATAACAATGAATAGGGAAAATAGACCCATATTTTAATGTAGGCATGGGCCTCGGATTATTCATTACCGGCCATGTGAAACATCATTTGAAATAGGTAAGTTCGTTGACAACGCCATCTCAACCCAAATAAATCACTTTATTCAAAAAGCAAAACGGCAGGGGGCGAGAAATTAGTTGTACGCATACCCATAGAGCTTGACTGAAAATTTAAAAATAAAATAAAATACATGTGTGTGTGTAATTAAGCTGTAATTAATATGTAGATATTTGTGAGCTGCAGCCTGCAGTGCAGTAAGCATATACCATACTACAGGGAGATTCTTCTATGTCCATTACTGTCATACCAATAAGTAACACAGTGGATCCAGCGGTGACGATGCTGATGATGACGAGGAAGAGGACCACTTAGTAAACTTCCAAAATAAATGAGCATCAGAATCTTTCCTGTAGACATAATTAGAAGATTGATGTGGCGGCAGGGCTGCCGATGAAGAGGAGGATCAGTCATCACATGGTAAAAGGTGATTATCATCAGTCAGGTGACAGACAAAAAGAAGGCGGCATACTACTAGTAATATCATCATTACTAGTATGATGATGATGATGATGAGGGCCACTGATCAAGCATGATAATTGCTTGCAAGACAACAACTCTCCTGGTTCAGCTGGGACGTCGAGTTGGCCGCAATTAAGCTGTGAAGCCACTAGGCGGTCGAGTGCAACCCAACTAAGGTTAGCAGCAGCAGTACTGTCTTCTTCTTTTGCTGCTGCGGTCTCTGCCGCTGTAGGAGCAGTGTTTCTGGTACTGTGCTTGAGCATCTCGTCGATTGACTGGTAGTATGGATATTCAAAAAGAGGGCTACTAAGTGGGCTATCTAAAGGAGGTAGATCCGTATGCAGAAAGCTTTCGTCGAGCACATCGACGATATCCCCTATGTTGATGTGGTTGTTATTTGAAGAAAGACATGGTCTGGTCATGTTCATCATAAAGCAAGTGGCAGTCCGGTTAGTCGTCATGCTAGTCGTTGAGGTGCTGGTGGATGCGATCTCGTTATAATTTTTTCTCTTGAAGCTGTTGGTTGATACTAATGTCGTGTTGCTGTCCATGTATGAGAGCATGTGATCCTCACTTGGATGTAAAACCTCCTCTTGGTTAGTAATTGAAGGAGGACTCGTATGCATTTGGGCACTTGTTAGATCCATTGATGGACCGGCTGGTGGTGGTGGTGACGAGCGTTTTTTAGGACTCTGCATAACTTTCTGGTAGTTTTTCTTCCAGAAAACCCTGCATACAACCCAACCTCCTGCTGCTTCCTCTGAAGCTGCAGGACCAGAATGAATATTATTATGACTATTATACAGACCATCTCCTCTTAAGCTTACGGTGTGATGGGAGTCATGAGTTTTGACGTTGTGATTATCATCAAGAAGTCGGTATTCATGCATGATCCAGTCAGCTTTCTGACCATGTGGAGCGCGTCCTCTGTAGAAAACCAAAGTCTTCCTCATCCCAATCCGGCTGCAGTTGCTGTATATGGCTTTGTCGCGGCCTGTCGCCTTCCAAAAACCAGCTGCAGTTGCACGGTTTGTTCTTGTACCACTCGGGTACTTCTTGTCTTTGTGACTGAAGAAGTACCAGTCATTCTGTGGAGTACTTGTTCCTATCTGACACATCTCTGTACAATTAAAGAGCTGACTAGTAATTAAGCATATTTATTTATGTGTGTACGAATATATATATATACATATGTAAGTGCGTGTGTGTGAGGAAGATTGTAATTTCTTCTTTGAATATATACCTTGAATGTCCCATGGTTCGAGCTTGTTGAGATCGATATCACGTATGACGTCAAGGTCAATCTTCTCCGACGCAACTCTCTTCTTCAGGTAGTATTGAAGGAGCTCCTCTTCCGTCGGATGAAATCTGAAACCTGGAGGCACCTTAGATTCTCCATTGACAGAAAGGTTCATTTTTCCACTTCTTTAAAACAGATGGCTGGGAATTGGAGGAAAACTAAGTAGAGGCACCTGACCTGCAGGGGGTGGAGAGGGGGGGGGGCGGAATGAAATTCTCGATGAGAGATTTATTCATTTATATCATAAGGGAGCTTGGGGAAAGGCAGGGGACACGGATTTGATATATAAGCTGCCGATTGAGCTGGTATTGTCTATTAATTGTACATAGTAGTGGTTGCTGCTGCATGCTGATATACATGCGGTGGCAGTCGTATTCGTAGTCGTAGTAGTGTAGAAAGTAGCAGTAGCAACAGCCGCAGGGCGGTGCATTAGGAGGAGGAAGAGGATCAAGGGGGGAATAGAAAGGTCTAAAGGTGCATGAAAAAATTTAGGTGTCATCGCCATTAGTGTACTCACATATGTCTTCCTAAGGGGCCCCGTCCAACCACCTTAAAAGGAGAAAGAAGACATACTGTTGTCTATTGGTGGTCCGGAGACCGTGCTGGTGCGGTGTGGGTCCATAGACTCCATACAATGGATTGATCATCCCAGGCGTTAGGACAAAAACAGGGCTTTGTAAATTAAGGAGGTGGGTGGGTGGCCGGCTCTGGCTCCATCCCTTTGCATCCATAAAATTGTGACAGTCCACCTTAAATATCTTGTCTTGCATAAAATGACATACGGCCAAAAGGTACCTTAGCCATTCCTCCGTACGTTTTTGGAATTTACAACAATTCACAAATTCTATTATTTATCCCCCCACACTATTTGTACTTATTTCGGTTAATTTGTTTTTCCTTCTTTTTCAATTAATATTTATTTAATCCTGAGTTGATATATATATTCCTTTTTAATTTGATATTTATTTAAAATTTATTCAATATTATTCTTTTTTTAGATTAATATTTATTTTACTTTGGGTTCATATTTAATTACTACACTTATAAAATTAATAATAAAAAAAATAATTTTGGAAATTAAAATTAAAATTTTCATAATTAAACAATATAATTATATTTATAGTTATTATAACTTTAAATTAAAACAATCATGGTATTTTTATACTTATTATATATATTTTTTTATTATCTAATATATCAGAAGTACTTTAGAAGGTGTATTCGAACGTATAATATTTATATCGCATATCAATAGAGTATTAAAAAAAAAACTACTTAGCGTAAAATTGTTGATATAAATGTAAAGTAAATTTGGTATCAACGAGGTTCCCTTTTTTCCTCATTTGGTTGAGGGGATCAAGGGACTCTCTTTAGGTTTATTAGATAGACGGACTGAATATGGACACTAACAAGTAACAAATGGTCTATGCATGTTGTCGGTATCCATCAAGTACGCATGGATAGAAAAAATTTGGGAGATGGAGTCATGTTATTATAACAACAATAATAATAACACTACTGTAATTCTCGTATGTCTTGATATGTGCATGATGCTGCAGGTAAGCTCTACATACAAAGCGTGTATGTATGGTTTGGTTTCCACTACTGTGACATCGTGGTGAAGTAGAAGGGGCTAAACAAAAGTAAGCACTACTAGTACGCATGACACCACGATAAACAGCTTAATCATAACTCTATTTTTGTACGGATTTTTCATATAGTTGTTGCCACGAAGATGATGTTGTGCTATACGTAGAGTCCGCCAATGATGAACGGTGGCACTATCACATGACTTCTGAATGTGCGTTAGTGAGGAATATTTTGAATTTGTCATCATTTGGTTAAAACAATATTTTTATCTTCTTATATAGTCGGAATTAGCTGTCGGTAATTTCTCCCCTCCCCCCCCCCCCCCCAAATAATGACGTTTTTAGTCACTGTTGAGGAAAGTAGTCTAATTAAGACAAACTTGACTTATACAACTTCAGATCTATCACCAAAAAAACTCAAATATGTACAGATAAAATTATATGGAGCATGATAGCACTTGCAGAGACGTGACCTTCATACAAAGATATTTTGTTTGGTTATCCAGCTTCCTTTATAATTGATAATTGATAATTGATAATCGACTCTATTGTCCACACACACACACATTATATCATTAGTACACGAATTGAAATAAACTACAGCCAATATAAGGCAGTTTAAAACTAAACCTCCATCTACCCCATTAGACAGAAATTTTTTTTTTATTAATAGTGGAAAAGGATATACACGGTAGTTGTATTCCCTTACTGAGGGCAATAGTATACATGATGGTTATACACAACAACTGCAATGTATATTCTTACGTAACAGTACATTTTATGCTAGCTATACTAAACGGTTTTGTTCTATAACACCCAATGTATACTATTTTTTATATTTAAAAAAAATAAGGATATACACAGAGGTTATAAAGAAAAACGATAGTACATTTTATTCTAACTATACTAGGCGGTTTGTATACCCTTTTTTGTCTGTTTGTTTTACTTTATCTTTCTTTAATTCAGAACTGCTTGTATTATTTCATTTTACCTCTCAATACCAAACAGCGGTCGTTCGAAACGATAAACCTCTATAACCACCGGTGTATTCTTCCTTCTCTTCGTCGGAGTTCTTGGTCATTTTTCCTCCACTTTAGCTTACCATCGTCGACTCTCTCTCTCTCTCTCTCTCTGCTCACAGTATGCTCATTATTCTTTTGTTTTTCCTTTTATTTGCAGTTTAAGCTTGTTATATAAATTTCCCTATTTTATAAATTTTGTTTGTGTTTATCATATTGGAACTCCTTCATGTATATTTATATTGTATATGATGTTGTGGTGTATATCTATGCATTATATGGTGTTAGTTTTTTATTTGCTATATATTGTGGAGATGGAACATCAATTATTAGATATATTATTAAACTACTTCTAAAAACAGATTGTTATGGTGTATATGTATTTTGATTTTTGGGTATGTTGGTGGTTTTTTCTTGACTTGGCTAATATTGTGAGATTTTCTATTTTTGTTCTTAATTTAGGGGTCAAATTTTACATATTTCTCTTTATAAACCATAAGTGGATGCATGAAAATATATAGACATTGTTCAAGGCTTTCTCAAGATAGTGGTTGAACATTTGAAAGATCCTTTACGAATATCTTGCTTATGTGTAGATTGTAGAAATACAATAAGAAGAGAGGCGAATGAGATACGAGATCATCTCATTATCCATGGAATCAATAAGGGTTATACTAGGAGGATATGACATTGAGAGTCACTTCTTAATATACCTAGTGTGGTTAACCACAATAATGTTCAAGCTACAAATGACTTTGCTTACATAGAGGACTTGACCAATAAATGTGAAGAATATTTTAGAGATCGTCCAAAAATATTTGAAAATTTTGTTAATGATTTGGAGATGCCTTTGTACGATGGTTGTACTAAATTTATAAAATTATCAGTTGTGTTACAAGTGTACAACTTAAAGGTGGGTAATGATGGAGCGATAAAAGCTTCACTTCTCTTCTTAAGTTTCATGTACTCTAATAGCAAGTGCACAGTTTTGAGGTAGCACTCAAGGTTGATCCCACATGGACTATAGAATGAGCACCAAAATGGTGATCAGATTTCTCTATGTTTAGACCATTAAAAAGCTTATCAACGAAATTACTCTAAAAATAAAAAATAAAAATGTGATAAAAAAAAAGGAATTACTTATGAACACAAAAATTTGGAAGATCGAAATTAAACTATAAAAGATAATGGCTAAGGTTCCGATTAAATTCCCCAAATTATGATATGATAAATAATCCTATAAATCCTAACCCAAAATTTATGCTCAGTGTTTTAACATGGACAATTATCGTTGTGCTTTCTCAAGTCGCAACAACATTTTGCCAATTACAAGTCCAACTATCTCTAATCTATATTTCTATAATTGTCAAAGAAATAAATTTAATTATTCACCCTTATTGTTGTAGAAATTAGATTAATGTCTCTCGACCTATTAATTACTAATCATTAAGTGTTATGTAGATATACTAACCATTTCATCTCTTGATATCAAAATAAGTTCTCAATATCAAAATTTAATCAATCTTTTGACTAAGACATTCAAACACAACACAATTTACACGATTACAAATTCAAATTAGGACATATATAGAAAATTCAACACATCGGGATCAGAAAATTCTCCCTTCACCTTAGCACAAGAAAATTAGAAACACATTAATGCAAAATCAAATATATTAATCATTTTCAATAGATCCATAAAGAGAAATATATAAATTGATAAATTAACCTTGAAATTGCTAGTTTCAATCAACAATCTTCTATTCAGAATTACAAAGATAGAAAATCTTCAGATTGATTTTCTTATTATCTCTCTTAAGATCAATGGAGGTGTGCCAAATTAGTCTCCAAAAGCTCTCCAAAAAACCCTAAAATATCTACTTTTATGCCCTAAAATATCTCATCACAAAAATCTTTAATTACATGCAAGAAAGAACCAAAATTATGAAGTTGTTAATCACTTCACGGCTATGTCAAGCAACACAGATACCTCATGTTATGCTCTACTTCGATTTTTTTCTCCTATGTCCGACATGGGCGGGTTATGTCAGTTCTTGACTTGTGAGATAGCTTTAACGGTGCATCATATTTAGGTCATAAAGTTTTTGTTCACCTCCAATTTATTTTGTTTTCAATGCGTTCAAAAGCTATAAAAAAAAAGATCTACAACTTTTATTCTTCACATATTTCCAAATTCGGATTGCATCATGGTCAAATATGTCTATCTTTTCATTCTTGTACACTTTGAGTTCTCATTCTTACTTCTCATTTGTTCCAATTGTTGTGTTTTATCTTATTTTGATCCCAATTTCTCAAATACCTATAAAATATAATTAAGAGCAATAAATAATAACAAATGGACTCAATTATTTAACATTCATTGCATAATTATATTAAATAATTCCACTGAAGCTCCAGTTGACCAACATAAATCATACCTATCAAGTACTCCGTGCTTGAATTATTGCTTGTCTTCAAGACACCAATACATATAAGATTGCATAAAAGAAGTGATAGGGAATAAAGGGATCCCTTTCTCAAGATTCTTTTTTTTTAAATACTCACATCACACCAAATCAAATTAACTCATCAACCAAAAAATTCATTAAAATATAAAACATAATTCTCATAAATATTTTAGATTGCATACTTAGGAAAAAATTAAAAAATATATTGTTGAATTATCAAGTCAAATTTATGCAAAGAGGAACATGCAAGGATAACTTGTTGCATGGATTTTAGGAAACCATGAGCTAAACTCGTTCAATACTCAAATTTCAAACTAACAACGTCACTTTAAGTACTGGGAAACTCCTCTCTCATGTTTATTTATATGAATCCATCTCGAAGTTTTGCTCAAGTCCTTGAACTCGTGAAAATGATCACACATATTCTTGCAATGATTCTTGATTCTCCACCACTATAAAGACTTAGGACACAAAATAATCAAGAGGTCATATTAAGGTTGTAACTAGGTTAAAGGTAAGAAAGTTAGGACGAAAATATTTGGAATGTGGGGCTATAAGTCTAGTACCAATGAGATGTGATCAATAATAACAATACAAGATTCTTTCACCTTATTTAATCTTCTTCTTCTTTTTTCATTTCTCTTTCATTTTGTTTTTTTTTAATAGTACCAACATCTTTAATAATGAGAAACTACCCTAAAATTATACTCTCTTTTTTTCATCATACATAACCATTCACCTTTTCACACATCTTCCAAGCTTAAGATACACCTTACTCATACCTTTGTTCTCATTTTACTCATTACCCCACTAGCTCTAAACTAAGGTACGGATACATAGACAAAGGTTTAAAGTGTTGTTAGATCAACAAAATAGGCCAAAAGCTCAAAAGGTTTAGTAGAGGATAAAACATTAAGGTTAGGCTATTTGGTTAATGCAGGTTTTATAAGAAAATGTGTCTCTATAATCTTAATGTGTATCATAAGTCATATGTAATTTTAAAGAAAATCATTGAAAGTTCTAATTTCACAAGTCATGGTAGGACATCACACATAAGAAAGATAATGAGACTATATTTGATGAATAAGTCTTTTAGGCTCAACATCTTACAAGGTCCAAATAAAAATGGCAATTATATCATTTAAATCATATAACAAGTCATCACATTAGTTACTAGAGCTGTCAAAAGTTGACCCAACCCAACCCGACATAACCCGATAAATTCATCAACCCAACCCAACCCAAACCTAATCCATAACCCGGCATCAACCCGACCCGACACCAACCCGACCCACTATCAACCCGACCCAACCCTACCTAACTTGACTAAACCTAATTCGATATTAATCAGTTATGATAATAAAAAATACACATGCCTTATTATTTATTTAAAGCTTTTAAAAATATATTATTATTTAAATTTTATTTATTTTTCTTACTTTTATTGTGAACGTATTTATTCACCAATGATATTCTAATTTTACTAATTTTTTCATGTAAAAACACAATATTATAAAGGTATAATAATAAACAAATAGAAATTAATAACTTATTATTAATCACATGCTTACATGAAGTTAAACTTAATACCTGCTTGCGATGTTAATGATTTAGATTAATTTTGGTGGTTAATGTCCGATTCGACCCAAATATAAAGTAATATCGATTTAAGTATCCGACGGATAAAACCCATCGTGTTTCAGATAAAATCTGCCCCGTTTACATCCATAGATCTGACCAGACCCAACATGCTAATCCGAAATAATCCAAACTCGAACCCAAAATGACTCAAACTTAAACCCGACCTAACATGACCCGATAAATTAACTTGATACAACTTGGACCTAAAATGACCCGAACCTGACCCCGACCTAACCTGAACAGTAAGGCGACCCAAAATGACCCAACCCAACCCACAACCGACCCGCAAAGTACAATGACCTGCAAACAACCCGACCCGAGAACAACCCACCCCTTATAACTAGACCCAAACCTGGCCCCATAGACCCAATTGCCACCTATATTAGTTACACTACAATGAACCACATAAAATTCTCAATGCATATATAACCCTCAATCTCACCAACAATTACACTCATTCCATAAGATTGCAACCAAAACTTTTAAGCTCAAAAGTCAAAATCATGTACAAGAAATCTTTAAGGGTCTTAACTAGTTAAGTCAACTCAATGCAACTTTATGCTAATCAATATTCTATTATCATCAATGAAAGGTAATTTCCCAAATTATTTTATATTTTTCCCTATTTTTATTTTAAAAAATGCATAAGGAAAAACATAACATAAGAAAACAAGAAAAGGAAAATATAGCCCTACAATATCTCCCTCATGGTTATAATCCACATTGTTCTCAACGTGCTAATAAGGTACATGGAAATAGAGCAACTCACACACCATATTTACTCGGTGGGTGGTGGTAACGAAAGGTAAGGGTAGCCATTTTGCTAGGAGTGCATCTGCTATAACACTAAGAAGATCCATCATTATTGAGTATCAGTGGTGACAGAAATTAATATGATCATTTTTCATGGTGTAAACTCCCATAATTCTTGATTTACCTACACCACCTACATCCATAAAAACCCATAGAGGTCCATGTGTTATTATAAACATAAAAAAAATTCAAATAAAAAACTTTAATAAAGAAATGAAAAATAAAAATTAGCTTGCCTCCAAAGAAGCACTTATTTAAAGTTATTAGCTCGACTCTAGCCTTACTAGGAAATAGGAATTAGAGTGATAACGATCTTAAGCTTTGGAACACCACCGTCATCACAATACAACAATCATTGGTTAATCACCAAAAAGAGCTTCAAAAAATAATGTAAAAGATACATAATATATTATACATACTCTTGCATAAAACTTACCTATTATTCCAATCTTTATTTTTCTCTTTTTAGACCTTAGAATTTTTGAAGGAATGTAACCTCAACTCATTGGGTTCATAAGAATTGTATAGCTTACTAATAATTTATGTAATCTAAATTCTCTAAGCAATTTACCTATTACATTTTATCTCATATTAACACCGGTAATCATAAGATATGTAGCGTTAGGACCATGGTACTCATACCTGAGGTTTGAAGGAGTTTGAAGTTCTACCTAGCAAAACCACTCTTCCTCAAAAAGAGGGGTCTCAATATTATACTTCAAATTCTCTACTTTTATAAGTTGATGTGAGAACATTATTTCTCCATATGGTTTACACGAAAAATGTGTCAGAGGCTCTTCATTCACCAAGTGAGCTACCTCATTAATCCTACAACATGGATTCTCAAACGAGGGATATTTACTAGAACTAGATAAATTAAACTAAACCCTCAAGAAATGATTATCCAATTTTTTTTGTTATAAACGTTGAGGAAATGGAATATGGGGTTGATAGGGTTTTACCTCAATCTTTTAACTCCCACTAGGCATGGATTCCATACTTATCTCCTCATGAGGCTCGGTTGCTAGATAGGATTGTTCATCACTCACCTTCTCCTTATCATTTGTCTCAAAGCTATCATATGGTAAATCCAAATTTTTCTTGCCACTACACACACCAATTGTCATTGGTCCTTCATTTATATTTGGCATCACTAAGCAAAGTATCTTGAGCTCTCTTAGCTAATGCATAGGCTAACTGTCCCATTTGAACTCCAAGTTCCTTATAGACGCCTCTTGATTCTTCATCCATGCTTTGTGATTTTAAATATTGGCCTCATTTGCATTGATGGCCTTGATTAACAATTCCTTTATTTTTTCGAAATTAGACTTTAGTTTAGGACTAGAAACTTGGTACCATGGGGGTACCTGGCTCACTTGATACTTATTTGGAATAGGATACTAATCCCACCATAAAAGGTTAGGTTTAGTGCATGATCTCGAGTTTTTGATGTCTCAGTAGGGATTAGTTTGCCTACCAAAATTAGTCACACAATTAGCTTGTTCATATGATTTTAAAAATGGGTTACTTGCTTAACAGTCAATACTATCATGCGGTCCTCTACATAAAAGACAGCATATAGTATGGACCTGCATGTTAGTAATGCTTAAACTATTAATGTGATAATAGACAACATCTATTTGAGCATAAGGAGAAATCATGATTATTGACTTATGGTTCTTTGACTAAATGAACCTGCAAATCACTAGAAGTAATATTAGATGAATACAAAAAATGAAAAAAAATAAAATAAAAATTCTAAGTCGCAGAAAAATCTTTTGTATTATGATGTCACCCATTTGCTAGTCCCTAGAAACGACTCCAAAAAATTAATTTATTCTAACCACAAGTGCACGATTTTGAGGTAGCACTCATGGTCGTTCCTATAAGAACTAGAGAGTGAAAACTAAAATGCTTATTAATGGAATTACTCTATAAAAAAATACCATAAAAAGGAAACACTCATGAACACGGAAATTTAGAATATTGAAATTAAACTATAAAATATGAAAGTAAAGGTTACAATTAAAATTTCCAATTTATGATGTGTAAATAATCCTTGAGATCCTAACCCAAAAGTTATGCTTATTGTGTCAACAGAGATAATTATCGATACTCTTTCTCAAGCCTCGATGACCTTATGTCAATTATAATCAAAAATATCTATATCCTTTATTTATATAATTATTAAAGTAATAAATTCAATTATTCCTTCTTATTATAGTATAACTCTGATTAACATATTTCAACCAGTTAATTACTAATCTCTAATTATGTTATGTAGATCTACTAACCATTTTGTCTCTCGAACTCAATGGAAGTTCTCAATATCAAAATTTCATTAATCTTTTGACTAATAAATTAAAACACAACACAATTCACATGATTACAAACTCAGATCAAGACATATGCAGAAAAGTCAACACATCGGGATTGGAAATTTCTCCCTTCACCTTAGCACAAGGAAATTAGAAACACAATATTGCAAAATCAAAGATATTAATCATATTCAATAGATCCAAAAATAAAAATATATGAATTGATAAATTAACCTTAAAATTTTCGGATTTAACTAACAATCTCTAATTCAAAATTACAAAGATATAAAACCTCTAAGTTGATTTTTCTTCTTCTCTCTCTTAAGATCAATGGAGGTGTGCCAAAATAGTCTCCAAAATCCCTCTATAAAACTTTAAAATATTCCCTTTTATACCTCAAAAAATCTCATCACAAAACCCTTTAATTACATAAGAGAAACTGACAAAATTGTGAAGTTGTTAAGCTCAACACAGCTATGTTAGATGACGAGGGCACCTTGTGTCATGCCTCGCTACAACATCACAGGTAGGTTGCGTCAACTCTTGGCTTACGAGATAACTTTAACAATGCAACATATTGTGGCCATAAATTCTTTGTTCGACCTTTGATTGAGTTGCTTTTTAATGAGTTGGAAATCTAACAAAAAAGATCTACACCTTTTATGTGAAGAATGTTTCCAAATTCATATTACATCATAGCCAAATATATCTATATTTTCATTCTTGTAGACTTTGAGGTCTTATTCTTACTTCTCATTTGTTACAATTGTTGTGTTTTAGCTCATTTTGATCCCAATTTCTTCAAATGCCTATAAATTATAATCAAGGGCATTAAAAAAGAAAAAATTACTCAAGTATGTAAAATTCATCACATAATCATATTAAATATTTCCATCGAAGCTATAATTGACCAACATAAACCATACCTATCAGAACTCTTAAAATAGATTCTTTCGAAGGACAATGTGCTTCCTCCCTATACTTATGAAGCTAAGGTAGATAGCTATTTGTAGAGCGTGGTGCCAAAAGGAGGGAGGAATAGATGAATGTGCAAGTAAAGTTTGAACAATATTATTTATGGTTTTTATTTTTATTTCTACTTTTCTATTTTGAGGAGAAGTGTGAGGGCACAAAAAAATGGAAAAACATGCCATTTTGTTCAAAAAAATTTATGAAAGGGACCATTATCGTACTCAGGGCCATTATCACACTGAAAAGATTTTATTTTTCTTTCAAATTAGGTTTGTATGAATGCTCGAAATGAAAGCATAATGGTGTGAACTTACTATTTTTTAGACAAAGAAAAAATCCACAAAAAATTTGTGTATTAATCAAGAACTAATGTATAATAATGATGGATAGAGGAGCTAAAAATAGGTGATGACCACAAATCGCTATGAACAATATCAAATGGTGTAGTTAAGAAAGATAAAGAATCATGAGAGGTAATTTAACAAACTTCCCAAGTGGAAAAGATGAACAAAAAGAGTTTCAGGCTTTATTACAATTAATAAAATTATTTTTGTGAAAAGTACTTAGAATTGAATCTCTCGGATGACCCAAACGAGAGTGCCAAATAATAGGATAAATGATTGTAAAAGCAGAAGGTGCTAAAGATGAAATAACCCGATTTTTGGTGGTGAAAGGGTAGAGCTTTCCCATGCTATCACATCTCAGAAGTATGCTCCCCGTATGTAGGTCCTTCACTGAAAATCCAAAAGGGTCAAATTCTATAGAAACCATATTATCGTTAGTAAACTTACTTACCAAAATAAGGTTTTTAATCATATTAAAATCAGGTAAAATATTTTTGAGGCGCAATGGTGGATTTGTTTTGGTAAGTGAGGCATTTCCATAACAACGATTTGGAATCATACTACCATTACCAACAATTATTCCATTAGCTTTTCTCAAATTAAAATAAGGCATGAGAGTAATTGCATTAGCGGTCATGTGAGACGTCACTCTAGTGTCCCTATACCATTTTTCGTCCAGCTAGTTCAAAGAGAGAGTGTGCATTGCATTATCAATGTCAGTTGGAGCATAAACACTTGGATTTGGAGTTGGAGTTGTGGTGTAGAATGAATATGGAAGACGAGCAACTAAGACACCCTGCTACCTCGCCGCCATTGGTGGACGGCTGCCCCAAGGAGTAGTGGGATAAGGACACGGTGAGGTATCCCATGGCTATGGGACCCACCCACCTTAAGGGGGAAAGTTCTAGGACTGCTAGTGGTACCATGGAAGTCGTTGTTGGTTTTGGTTGTCTCCACCACAACCGCCACGAGTCTGCTAATTCTGGTGGTTGTTTCCACTACAATTTTTACCATTATTCTTTCAACCCTTATTATGTAAATTCTTATTCTGATTTGTCTTCTATTTCTATCCATTAGTATTAAAATTATTAGTATTGGAATTCATTAAAAGGGTAGAAGAAGAACCTGATTCGAGTTTGGCGAGTTTGGCCTTGTTCTCTTCATCCAGTAACAATATTGATCTCGTTTGAGCAAACGTTGTAAAGGGAGTCTTGTTCTCGACCACCATCACAAAACTCTCATATCCCTTGGTCAATCTAGTGAGAACACATAGCACCATTCTTTGGTCAGAAACCTTGGCTTCAACGTTGGCCAACTGATCAGCTAACACCTTGAGATGGTGAGTATAGGTCGTTGCATCAGGAAAGTCACGCAAATTGCAAAGCTTTATTATCTTAGAATAATTCCACCAAATGGTTTCAAGCAATGACTGCGATGTCGTTGGAATCAATTATGATTTCTAGGAGATCTTCAGAGAGGGTGCTATATATCTGATATGGTAAATCAACTTAAATAAATTCATATTCTATCAGGTTTATCTAGCTATCTTGTTGCCTCTACGTCCTATCTTGTGAGCATAAATATATTTATATTCATTACCTTTGTTCTTTGCACTCTTCTCCTGTCACATTAACTAGAAAGATTACGTTAGTTTGGTTTTTAAGTTAAGTATTTGATAGTGATATTAAAATTTTAATAATAATATCTTCTTATGTATTTCAAACTCCTCTAACTCTTACATGCACATATCTCCCTCCATTAGTCAAGGGCGATCATGTCACTATAGAGCTTTAGGGTGTGGGTAATATACTATCATCAACATAATACATATAATTCCTAATCATCCATGGCATCTAATCTATCTAGCACTTTACCACTCGACTCATATCAAGTATTTTTGTCTCACACTAAATCCTTGCTACAGTGTTAAAGAGCCAAATAATTAGTTTGCATGTAATAAATTTCATATGGTTATATAAAAAGTTATATCTATTTCAAATATTAAAGCCATACCATAATGTCATATCGCACCCTATATTTCTTATATTTTGGGACATCTCTCCAATAATGGTTCTATGCGCACAAGCCCTAAAGTTATAGTAGTTGATGAACACAAATCTATCCTCGTTGGATACCTAAAAGCATCAAAATGAACATCAAGCCTAATACCCCTCTATATATTCCTAGAAATGTGCATCAACCTAATTCTTCCTCTCTTTTGTGTGTTTCCTTCCATGGTGTTTATACCATCTTCATGAGAATCCATACATGAAACAAAGAATAAAAAAAATATAGATTAGGAAATAATTGAAGTATGCAGTGTAATATGCAAACTATTAAAAAAAAACATATGAAGTAATTAAAGCATGCAATGTAAAATGCAAATTATAAATAAAAAAAAAAGTAATTGAACATTTCATCTATGATGTTTTAATCTATGGTGCACACCCTCTTTATGTGCAAACTCTAATTCAAGTACATAAAATCCTTCTTCATGATCATCTTACATATAGAGATCATTAGTAACGTCATCGTGGTTAGGCAAGAAAGGTAAGTCTATAGTTAAAAAAAAAATTCTTGTATTTTATCTTGCCATTTTTTTTATATAAATGACCATGGACCATCATTTATCAATTGTGTAAGTAATATAGAATAGCTATTTCACTTGGGAGGAAAATATAAATGGCTCCTACATATGATCAAACCTAAAAATATCCACCCATGTAAATCTAGCTTCCTTAGTACAAACCCATTTTGACTGTTAACCTATTTCGCACTCGAATAAAGGAACTCTAAAAGTAATGCATTCTAATAGATATATACTCTCTATCGCACCATGGTACTACAATGATGCATAGATAGGGTTTTTTGTCTTTATTACTTGATATATGTACTTATGATACTACACTTATAACACTATTTTACACGTTACTCTTTTCATCCTACTCTTTTGTATAGAAAGTACAACCATTGGTCATATATGAGTTGTATGACATCACTTTCCTATGAGGAGAGTGTGATAAACAATACAAATCAATTGATATGATGTGATTACAATGAAAACCACTACAAAAAGGAGATATTATGTCTATCTAATATCCATATCTTGATCCAAAATGAATTCAAAGCCCTAAAAATATCAATTTATTGATTCACATATAGTTGGACATCATTTCTATTATGAAGGAAATAGAGGTGGGATTGCAAAAACACCTGATCATCATCAACGGTAGCCATGCTTGCACCTGTTCCCTTGTTCTTTTACACCTGAATGATGTAGCATATCATATTAGCATTGGGTAAGAACTCGTGATAAAATTTTGTCGCCTCTTCCACTAGATAACTCTCGGTAATACATCCTTCAGGCTTGTTTAGATTCCTCATGTATCCTTTTAGGAATTTTATATACCTTTCAAATGGATACATTCAATGTTAATTAACTAGTACACATAATTTAACCTCTCTAACCAAGTGAACCATTAAATGAATCATGATTATAAAGAATGGTGGAGAAAAATATAACTCGAGCTAGTATAATATAGTCGCAATCCCACTCAACAATTTTTCTATCATTGTAGGGTTAATAATATGACTATAGAGTTCCTTGAAAACATTACTAAATATAAGTAAAGAAAACATCATCCATTTCTACTTCATGCATAATGATGGGGGATTATAGATCACTAGAATAATAGGTCATAAACTATAGTTGGTGTTCTTGTTAAAAGGGTTTCTTCTACCTTAACAAAGTGCAAATTGCACGTTTCTAACTTCAACGCCAAAATCAGGGTATATAGAATTAGTTATCTTCCATTTAAGAGAATTTACATGAGGTCTAAGCTTGTCATTAGAAATCCTTTCTTTCACTTATCATGTAAGGTTCTTCACATTTTTTTCACTATAAAGTAGGAACCTTAACCATCTTGTATTGCGACATCCAACATTGAGAAAATTTATCTAACGTGTTATATTATTTACAACACAAAATGCAATTGTTCAAGCAAGCATGAATATTTTTATAATTCACACCCAAAGAGTAAAGAATCTTCTTATCCTCATAAGTTTGAAAAGGAAGCACATTGTATTCTGGAAGCATCTCATTCAAGAGCTCAAGAAGAGAAGCGGTGTTTTTATCTTTCCATACATTACCCACCTTCAAGCTGTATAAGCATAATATAACCAATTATTTTGTAAATTGAGCACAAGTATTGTACAAAGTCGAATCCGAACCACTAAACAAATTTTCAAATATTTTTGGACGGTCTCTAAAAGAATCATCAACAATATTTGTTAGGTCTTCCATGTAAGCAAAGGAATCCGCGACTTCAACATCATCATGGTCAACACTAGGTTCATCAAGAAGTTGTTCTCCATGTCATATCCACCCGGTATAACTCTTATGAATTTCATGAATGATGAGATGATATCATATCTCATTTATCCCTATCCTTATCATATTTCAAAAAGCCACAGATGGATAAAAATATCCTAATACTAGCCAAATATACCTATCAGTAAACATAATGATCGCAAGTCCTATGTGGTTCTAAGAGTACCGGATTATCATTCCCATGGACACAATTAAAATAAAGTAAATAATAATAATTGATAATCTATACTCAGAATTTCAAACAAAAATTTATAAACTAAAAATAAATAAAATATAATGAATATCAATTCAATTAATAAAAGCTAACAAGTGATCCAAATCCACCTCTATCTAGCTATAAAATTCAATTAACCAATTACTTGATTATTTCAATTATCAACTATAGGTCATCGAAATTGTATAATTAACACACACCCTCAAGCTTCACAGATCTATCATCAATTATTAGTCTCGCTATCTATACACAATGGATTTAAATAAATGGTGATGATTTAGGTTCAATTATTTAATTATCCTTCCCTATTATTATAGAAATCATGTAATTAATCTCATAACACATTCAATTTCTATTTATAATAGTCAACCTAAAGTGGAGAATTAACTCTCGTTCTCAACTAAACTTATTAGATGCTACTTAAAGATGGACAAACTATTAATTAGACACAATTAAGAATAATAGCATAAAACGCATAGGGTAAATCATAAATCGAACAATCAATTAATTAATTAATTAATTAATTAATATATATATATATATATATATATAATAAGGTTTATCGCATTCCTAGTATAAATAAAATAAGAACATACTAATAAATAAAATATAGTCAACTTAAATAGAAAGCTTGAATATTGCATAAATTAACAATCTTGAAGTCTCAAATGTAATTCATAAAAACTCTAAGCTTAAGAGATGGAGGTTAATTGTTTATGTGTCTTGGGACTCTTGAGTTCATAATGTATTTATAGTGTGGATATAGTTTAATTTTGGTCTCAAATTGTGTAATAGGTCGGTTATAAGATTATATATTAAACTAAAAATATTTAAACTAAGGATTTTATGCATTGAAAAATAGTTGGGTTTGGACATGATCTGGCCATGTCGACTCTATTTAATAATTTCTCTTCCCTTCTGATAGTTTTTGACATTTTGGTCATAACTTCATTGTTTGAGCTCAAAATGAGATAATTCAAAATATGTTGGAAATCTGATGAAGAGATCTACAACTTCCTTCTTCAACATTTGTTTAAATGATAAATATACCATGCTTGAAATTTGATTCTTCTTAGATTTACATTCTTATTCTTGATGCACCATGTATTCTTAACCCATTTTTTACTTATATTTCTCTCCAAAGAGTCTCATTTCATCCCCTTTTGAACGATTGGTCTCAAATGAGTATTTATCACCCAACTTGATTTTTTTTATTCCAATGTCATCAACAATCCTCTTTTAGCTTGGATTTTTGCTCCATTTGACTCAAAAATAATAAAACATGCCACACTTCACCAAAAAAACTATAACTTAAAAAAAAGGCATATAAAGCATAGAATATGGCATAAATTTGTGTATATATATGTATATATGTATATATATATAAGAAATTGTGTACTAATAACATACATCATATCCACAAAGGATCTTATAAATGTTCAATAGCTATCTTAAGAAAGTTTTGAACATCGTCTACATATTTACCAGATAACCTACTTGCATGTATCAACTTACGATATATAATGAGAAGTAAAATATCCTAAATCATAAACAAAATGTGGAATCTCACTATATTAGCTAAGTCAAGCAAAAACTGCTAACATATAGTTAATATATATACACTATAATAAAATTTACACTATATATATATATATATATATATATTAGCTCGTACATGATTTCTACAATACAATCTATTTTTTAATATACTCTATTTTTAAAAATAGTTTGTTATTATAGCTAGTAAACAATAATTCACCTCCATGAGACATATTAAAGCAAAAACTACCAACATAAAGTGTATAGATATACACCATAGCATCATTTACACTATAAATATACTAGCTTAGTTCAAGTTTGTAAGACACAAGCAACATTTAGATTATTTTGAAATATACTTGCTCAACCAAACTTAAGTGTCAGAAATAAGAAAGGAAGAATGTATCATACCATGAGTAGAAAGGGAACAAGATGACAAAAACTAAGAGAAAAAGAAGAAAAATAAAGGAAATTAGCGGCAAAAATGGACAGAGGATGGCAACAAGGTAGGGAGAACATTTACTTCAAACAGCGTTTATGGTTTATCTCTCTATCAAGCAAGTAAATGAAAAGTTGTGGGGATGGAGCTATGGTAAAGTACGAAATAGTAAAGAAAAATAATGAGGGAGAGCATATACGGTGCTTCTAACCTAAAACCGCAATGTTTCTATAAATATAAATTTTAAGAGATATGAAATCATAGACGATAACTAAAAAAAATAAACCATCGTGTATACCTTTACGCAAAAACATTGTTTAAGTAAGGGTATATACAATGGCTTATTTCCTTAACATTCATCTATACTCCCGCTAAGAATGCAAAAGTGCTCCCTCCTTCTTCTTTTTTACTGAGAAAGGATATACATGGTTGTTTAGCTAAAAATCACCTTGTACTGCATGTTATGTGTTTCAATTTTTATACTAATGCATAGGCAATAATTACTGAATGAGGTAATTATAATATTCATACTTATAGTTAGAGCTGACAAAAGTTAACCTGATCCAAGATAATCAATAAAAACCAACTCGTCCTGGGTGAAAATTTATCTAAAACAACACAAGAAATTATAAATTTGAAACTTATCCAACCAAATCTAATATCTGACTAATACTCGATATGACCGGAGTAATTATGAATCCAACACCTATCTAACCTAACTTGACATCTAAATGATACATGATATGGTTCAAAAAATTATAAACCTAAAATAATCTCAACCTGATCCGATGCTTATCCAAAATTCGACATAACCCAAAAAGATCTGACTAGAAATTTTAATAAAATTATAATTTTTTAAATATTATTTTATAATATTTGATTCTTCCATTTACAAGTAAAAGATTATATACACAATTCACTAGACATAACCAAATAATCTAAAGTAGTGGGCCTATCATAGATTGATAACTCAAGTTGGCAGCTCTACCATCAAAAGAGACAAAACAAATAAACAAGTTTAAAACTTCTTCTCATAAACTTATTTTTACTAATGTAATGTAATTTGAATTTAAATAAAAATCTGAATAAGTTATTATCAGTACTTTACTATGATTAATGTCATAGTTAATATTTTTCTATTAGTATTATCACTATTTTTATAAAATTTGGATATAAACTAAAAAAATACGCTTTAAGAAGACTTATGTAATAAGAGTAGCTTGCACCTATATCGACATTATTCCCAAAAAGGCCCAATGAACAATACACTCAACAAATAAAGTCATTGTATAGTACATGGTGTCCTACCTTATATTAAGCATCAATTGACTAACATGAATTAACACACCATAACCATGATTTTCTCCATTCAATATCAACAGAACAATTAACCCTGTTTGAAGCGATGTACATCTTTTGGATCGGAAAACATCCTACAATATTAGTATCAAATTTGATATGATATGATAAGGGATTAAAAAATTAATGTGTTATTATTGCTAGTGTTGTTGTTATTGTTCTTATTATTATACTATTACTATTACCCTATATTCATTTACTATTATTGCTATTTGCTATTGTTGTTATCATTATTATAATTTTTATCATTAAGTTTGTATTATTATTATTATTAAAATTCAATCGATATGATGTGATGTGATTGATCTATTATCACTAATCAATATAACTTCATATTATGTAAAGACTACATGAGGTATGATTATAACATAAAATTAAAATAATACTCAAACTCGATATAATTGAGTTTATAATGGGGATGAATTATAAGTTATAGCTTAAAATTAAAAATTAAATAATTCAACTGAAAAAATTTAAAATTTGAAATGTGAATCACAAATTTTCAACACCTCCTAAGATAAAATAATAACAAAAGTCCAAAGAGTCGGAATCCAATGCAATCTACCTCAAAGAATAAAATAAACAAAAAAATAATCAAGGTTGAAATAATTAGACCTAATACATGTTGAAATGAGAAAAAATGACACAAACATGACTCAACTCATAAACGAGTATGCAAAGTAGAAAAATCTGAATTTATTAGAACCCAACCCACACTAGAGCTAAAAGTAAAATTATTTTAATTTACTTAAATCTGAATTCATCTATTCTCAATCCAATATAATAAAATAATTTGAGATTATCTCACTCTGAAACTATCCAAATCAAACTAATTTTGATAAAATGATATGAGTTTATCAAAAATCAAAATGACCTAATTATGATACAATCCTACTCAAATTCGATCCGATTCACCCAGTTGTCGTATCTGCTTCTAATACAAAGATATATCATTAACCCAATGAATGAAGAACTTCACCCAAAACCAGCCTTAAGGCCCTTAACCATGTTGGTCTGTTTACCGTCCTATGCAGCCAGGAAGGGCATTATTTTCGATGCTGGAACGATTCCGTTGCTTATACCACGAGAAACGCGATAGGTGTCAAAATTCAAGGAAGAAAGCACCGGCTAAAGTCCATGTGTCATAGAAGTAATGGAACAGGCTCCACGTGCCAGCTAACACCGGTTCCTGGTCTCTTAAGACAAGACCGGAGATCGAAAGCAGAAGCGATAAATTAAAAGGAAACAAAAACAGAGTTGAATTTGAGAGCGAGGGGACGAGAGAGAGAGAGGTTAATTGCTTTTATCCATTTATACAGCCAATCAAATCAGGAAGCTAAACACAAGAAATAAAATAGCGATAGATGGCGGACAAGGCGGCAGGAGTAGGAGGAGTGAAGAGACCACCGGGGCAACAACCAGGAGAAGTACTTCATCAGACAAAGAACCCGCCAGTGCGTCCAATCAAGATGGTCCTTGGCGGTGTCGCTTTCGTTGCCATGATAGGATACTTAACCTTGTACTCTAAGAAGAAGCCAGAGGCTACTGCAATTGAAGTTGCTAAGGTGGTGACCGGCACCGCTACACCAGATGATACCCACCCTCGCAAGTAATAGACAAGACAGTAACTTAATTCATCATCCATGCATCCTACTAAATAAATCCAATCGTGGTTGTTATTTTTATTTTTATACACTACGATATATATATATATATATATATATATATATATATATATATATATATATATGGCTCCCCCCATTTGAAATTTATTTTTGATTTCACTGTTTCTGCCTCTATAAATATACCCATCTTTCAATGTCTGTGTAACGTGCCCCAACTAAGTTTTATTGCCAGCATCAATTTCTTGTTCTGTCGTTTTTCCTCATAACAGATTTTTTTTTTTTTTGCATGTGATACGCGTAGACCTTCTTAGTTCTTACCTTATTCTATATAAACCGATCTGCTATATAGATCAATCAGATTTGGAAAAGTGAATAAAAATTTAATTAAATCATATATAAAATTCAATAAATACAAATAATATTAAATTTAATAAATTATATATTTTTATTGTAATTATTTTTTTTTCGTAAAGTTGGAGAGTATAATTTAGTTTCACCAATGATGCGATCTAAAGATCAAGAATTTTAAGAATTTAATCAAAATAGATAATTTATGAATATTATTGTATATGTTTATGAAATATATATATATATATATATATATATATATATATATATATATATATATATATATATATATATATTGTTGGAATAATAATTAATTTTTATTTTTATTAAAAAATTAACTATTATTAGATATTTAAAATTATTAGTTGGATATAATGTAGCTTAAAATTCAAATCAAATCATTATCATTTGGTATTATATTTTCTTAATTTGTTAATTAGATTAAAATAGTTTAAATTGAAATAATTTATTATTATATTTATTGGATAATTTTTTATTTGATATTTTATTATTATTATTATATTTAAATTGAAAGTTTTGGATAAATGATGTAAAGAGCACGTAAGGTATGATAAAAATTTCTTTTCACTTGTCCTATTCAATATATTGAAACCTTATTTTTGTCCTAGAAACGTATTTTCAATCTTCACATCTTCCTTTTTTTAAGATGTACACAAATTTACTTTTTAATTTTAAAAACTATAATCTTGACTCATCCAATCCAACCCAATTTATATAAAACCTAACCCGACATAGCCCAATAAATTTATCGACCCGACCCAAACCCAATCTAAAACTAACCCTACCCAATGATAGTTCAAATATAATTGACCCGACCTAACCCAAACCCATAATCCGCCATCAACCTGACCCGACTTAACAAAACTAAATTCAATATTAACTAATTATGATAATAAAAACGTACACATGTCTTATTATGTATTTAAAGCTTTTAAAAATATATTATTATTTAAATTTTATTTAATTTTTTTACTTTTATTGTGAACTTACTTATTCACCAACGATATTCTAATTTTACTAATTTTTTCGCATAAAAATACAACATTGGAAAGTCATAATAATAAACAAATAGCATTTAATAAGACATTATCAAGCACATACTTGCATGAAGTTAAACTTGCTTGTCTACGAGGATAATGAGTTAAATTAATTTTGGTGGTCAATGTCCAATTTGATTCAAATCCAAAGTCATTCAATCCATAATTAACTCGACTCGAACCCAACCCGACCAATCAAAATCTAAAAGTACAAAAATTATTAAGTTAACCCAAACCTCTCCTGTTAAATTAACTCGAACACTAAATCATTAGAATATGAGCTCGCTCGGCCCAAATCTGACCCAAGAGGGATGTAAATAGGGATGGTTAAGGGTGGGTACACCCATATCTGTACCTATATCCGATAAAAAAATCTGTGTCTAAATTTGTACCTGTATCCCGAACAGGTATCTACTTACACATCTATATCTGTATCCGTTGAATATATATTCCCCAACGGATAATCCGTTTACCCATTAATGGATATTATTCGGCAGATAAGTTCATTCACTGACAAATAAACCTATTTAGAGTTAAGTCAAATAATAATTTTAACCTTAATTTATACTAGCTTTATTTTAAAATTATGGGTAAAAGGATTATTATATATCTGATAAACGAGTACAGATATCTTATACCCGTATCCGTACCAGAACCCGATGGGTATTTTTTCCATCCTCCATATCCATTTATCCATATCTATTTAAGTATCCAACGGATAAAATCCATTGAATTTCGCGTAAAATCCACTCTATTTATATCCCTAGATCCGACCTGATCCGACAAATTAACTTAAAATAATTTGAATTTGACCCGACCTAATTAACCCTATATAATAAGGATCTACAACGACTCGAACCCTATACAAACAATAACGTGATACAAAATGACCTTACCTGACTCACAACCGACACACAAAGAAAAATGGCACATAAATAACCTAATCCAAAAACAACACGACCCACTAGAACACTACCCCAACCCAACCCCTCGATTGCCACCTATACGTATCACAAGTAATTACCTTTTGAGTGGTTGTAAGCTCCAGAAAAGAATAAGAGAAGAGAGAGAAAGACCCTAGAGAGGAAAGGAGAAACAATTTATTGAAATTCTTATTGCATCATCATTCTTCAATCATTACATTTTATAGAGATTCATTACACATGAGGATAATGATGAGTGTACCCTATGGATGTCGGCATTAGGGTTGTGCAAAAAATCTAGAATCTAAAAATTCTATCTGATATTTAGGAAATTTGATATGAGTTTAGTCAAAAGGATATCCTATATTAAAGATATCGGATTTTTACTAGATTATTCGATATAAGAAAATATCCAATATTTTGTTGATTAGTTCAACAACAATCATAATATTATTTTTTTATAGTTTTTTGTTTTTGAAATTTTATTTATTTATATATTTTAAAATTTATAATAATATTTAAATACTTTTTAATAAAATAATACACTTATATAAAGATAAATAAGAATACTAACTGATATACGATCTTTATTATTAAAATTTATCTTGCAAAAGTTCTTAAAATTAATAAATAGTATTTTCATACTGATATTGGATATATCTAAATTCAGTTCATATCTAGTCTATATTATTTGAATATATAGTATTTGAATATATGATCTAAAATGCACGGAGTGGACATCTAAAAAAAATATCCAAACGAATACGGATATTGATATTCAGTTTGTACAACCCAAGATGGCATGTGCTAAAATATTCTTAATGGTAAAATAAAAACAAGGAAATGTATGGTGACACAACACCTTGACTAATAGAAGTTGTTTATATTGCTCAAAGAGATAGATTTATTTATCAACTAGTGGTAGATAGGATAATGGGCCAATATAAGACATAATCTAAAAGCCTTTGTGGTATGTTGCTAGTGTGCCTAGGCCTTGGGCTAATTTGGGTTAGTGTATCAATGCATCCCCCTTGGAAATCAACCTTGTTCTCAAGGTTGAAAATAGAAAAACTCTACTGGAATTATGTCATTTCCTTCTAGGTAACTTCTTCTAGTGTAGAGTGCCCCTATTAAATGAAACTTTAGTGATCCAAGTATAGCTCTCCTTGTGCCACCTTGTGTTTAGGTGTATGGCTGGCTAGAAGATGAGTGGATCAACCCGTTAAGTGATGGTAAAAGATTTTTGGTGACTTGAGTATGATTTGGGCATAGCTTGAGTGCAAAGATATGGAGCATAGGGTGGATCTTAATTTTTGGGGGTAGCTGGAGGTGATATATGACAGAATCAACCCTTTTGATAGTTTAATAAGGTCCATAAAACCTCTTAGATAGCTTATTATTTAGTTATTATTGCTGCATCTTAACAATGACCCAATCTATAATACCCCATAACTGTAGGAATTATAAAATGAGAAATTTTTTACAGTTAATAAAATTTGGATGAAGTTTGATATTGATTTGGAACTATAGTTTGGGTTTGATTTAAAAAGGAATTAGAAAAGTCAACTGGTTCTATAAATAGATCGACCGGTCTGTCATTTTAGCTAAGGTTTTGGTTGGAGAGAATCAATCAACTGGTTTGGAAAACTAATCAACTGGTCTGTCAAGCTGAGTATTTTTCAACATTGAATTTTTCTAAAAAATTTCTTTCATCAAAATGGAACCTTTTTCATGCAACTCCGAGAAATTTCTAAGTAATCCTTAAATTTTTTTATCATTTATTCAACTTTAATTTTGGATGTGAGCATAATTAGAGGTGTGATTTAGCATAAAACGGGGAGGATGACCTCACCCTTTGTATTCTTCTTCTTCATTCCTCTATACAACTCTTGAACAAATAAGGCATTCCAAGCTATCACTGCACGGCTGGGAGATTTGATTCCCACATTGATCTGTTATTTCCTTTCTTGTGTCATTCTCCAAAAAATTACCATTTGAGTTCTAGCATGGAAGTCGACTTGTTCTTGATAAATCATCCCGTTTAGCCTAAATTCAAATAGGAAAATTAGGGTTTTCAATCTAATTTCATCTTCTCACTTGTTTCTTGAATGATTCATTGGCTATAAATAACTCTAATAATCTCTTTCTCTTAGTTTTTTTTTCAGCTACCAAAATGTCCTAAGTTTCTCAACACTTATGCTCACTCTTCTCCACTTCGAGCTTTCATTTTAAATCAACTTACTCTTCTAATACTTTCTCTAACTCCCTCTCATTTTATTCTTAAGTAATAAAGAGTTAGATTTTGGAAAAAGTTGAGTATTGATTTCATCTTATTCTTTCATTTGGATTCTCTTGGAGGTGGTAATTTCATTGTCCTTCCTTATTCGAGTTTCTTAATTTATAAGAATTATTTGAGGGTTTATTGTTTTTAAGGTTTTGAAAGTTGAAATCTTTCAACTAAATGTTTTTCCTTCTTCTTGGGAAATTTTGCTAAGATGCAAATAAGTTATTCTCGCCTTTAAAATATGGCATGACTAAGAAAGTGAGTTAGTATACTCTATAAGTTTTTGATCCTTATATTTATGTATGAGATTATTGGTATTTTAGTCATGCATGTCAGAGTATTTAAGAATTTTGAGAAAAAGGCTTAATTCATGAGAAACAAGGTTGATTTTATGTAAATGAAGTATGATTTAGTATATGAGCATGTTAAATCTTGGTTTTATGCCATGGTAGTGTGATGGTTTGGATGTGATAGGATTTTAGAACTTTAATCATGTTTAATATGTTTGTTTTGTATTGTCTGGAAGTAAACCAATTAACTGCTCCGTAGAACAATCGACCTATTAGCCTAACTGACCAACTGGATTGTGTGTAGAGACTTTGGTAGCTCTCTATTTAAACCCATCAACTTGTTGTTAGAACTAATCAATAGGTCTTAAAATAGTCGACTGGTATGACCAGACCGATTGATTCATTCAAGGAAACTATAGGGTTTGGTTGAGCTAAACCGATTAAGTGATCATCATAAACCAACTGATCGATTCGGCTACAGAGTGTTGTTTGTTTCTTTTGAAATTGATATGATTTGAGAATTTATATTATGATATAATATGATCCTTTAATGATGAGGACACACACCTTGGCATGAATTAACTAACCTATTGGATTGATTAAATGGTTCATAATTCATGGTATACTCAATAACTGTCTTTAGAAGGTTTTAATGGAAAAACCGAAAACTGTATGCTATGATGCCACAAATGGATGATATAATCCGAATTATTGGCCCAAAATGGATTATCTTAATGGATTGATTTAAACTTAGCTAAGAACTAATGAAAACCTCACCACATGGTTTACAAGGTAACAAAGGTTACGCAGGAATAATTAGGTAGATGTGTTGCTTTGTTGTTATATGAGTCTTATATGATAACGCAACACACTAATCACTAAAAGTGAAAGATAATCAAGTTGTGCATAGGTCTATATTACCCAATCCTCGATAGCTACCGAAGGTTAGTCTGTCTTTGGGGGTTTAATGGTGCCTTCAGGCTTTGCCTTTGGGCTGGTCCTAATAGATTATGGTGTCTTACCTACTCAAAACACCGATGATGTACTAGAAGGTATCGATACTAAAAGGTCTTGTCACCTAGGTGGTTTATTGGCTTCGGGCGGACTTTATGTCCATTGGTGGTTACTTAGCTTTGGCATAACTTTATATCCTCTGGTTTGGATAGGCTTCTATGGTATGTAAGACCTTGGAGTGGCAATCAGTTTATCACTCAAAAAAGGAAAAAACAATGAATAATGGTTGGTAAATAATTAATTTAATGAATCATGTAAATCTAAGAAATGCACCTAATGTAATAGTTTATTATTAATTATGCGTGTTAGCCATGATATCTATGTCATATTGATAAGCATGATGAGCTATGAATTGTCTCATTCTTCGCATAGCATGAAATCCTGAATCATTATATGATCATGATAATACATGTATATCTAATTATATCATGTAAGTATGATATTATATTTTATTATGATCTCATTTGTTACCTTAAACCTTTTATGCTTGTGACCCCGATTGAGGATGTAACTTGGATTACTCAGTACGTAGCATACTAATATTCCCATTTGTTCAATCACCTACTCAATTCCACAAGCAAAAGACCATGTGTAAGTTTTTTAGGATGGCTAATAGTTGGCTGATATTGTGTTAAGCTTGGGGGCTTGAGAGTGTGGAAACACAGAGATATTTTGTAGATCCTTAATAGACTAGGATTTTAGGGCTTTGTCCTAATTTCATTTTATCTCTATTATACTTTAGTACTTTAAGTTTACTCTATCTTATGTATTCAAATATTTTGGGGGCCCGTAGAGGTCTTATTATGTAAGCATTTTCTTTTAATATATACTTATCATGTTTCTTGCAAAATCTATTCGTGTATTTGGATTTGTTGGTTTTCTTAGCCTTATATCTAACATAGGATAGGCCCCAAACATTTATCATATGTTAGGTGCGGCAGTAACATCCCGTCTTTTCTAGGTGTGCTTGGTATTTAACCATTATTATAATATTTTAAAATGAATTTTTCTATTGGAAAAAATGGGGATGTTACACAATCTCCCATGCTAAAGTCTTTATCATGCTTATGCTAGTTAACTTGATGTTTCATTCAATCCTAAGCGCACAGGAGGTATGCCTTCAAATTTCTAAGCAAGCATTCATGATCATTTATGCTAAGCTCTATTAATTCCACTTTGGTATATCCCTATTCATAATGGAGTAGTCTGAGTGGGGGTCATCCATGTACCACTTGAAAAGGTGACATTACGATTGAGTTGTGGTGGCACTTGTTATACCACAACTCTACCCATGGTAGTAGTTGTACCCATTGTTGTAGCTAATCAATAACAAATGAATAAAGATAATTTTTGAGGTAACGATTGACCACCTTGGTATATTTGTTTGTCTACGGATGATAGGCACTTATATGGTGGAGTTTGGTGCCCTATAGTATAAACAACTCCATCCAAAAATTACTATAGAATATAGAGTCCCAGTTAGAAACTAAGTGCGGGGAAACTTATGTAGCCTAAAATTTTCTCTCACAAAATATTTGGCCAATTTCATTACAGTAATGTTAGAGGGAAACACACAAAAATGAGCATATTATGATAGGTGATCCACAACAATCCATATAATTTCCTTTATGAATGATATTGACATTCCACTAATAAAAGCCATCAAAAGATCTTCCCAAATTCATGAGGATATAGGGAGAGATTGAAGTGTACCATTGGGACCACCTAATTTTTACTTGGATTATGACAACATTTCACATATTTTTGTGCATCCTAATCCATCTAAGGCTTTTAGAAAATGATTACGATCTTTCTTATTGTTTTCTCCACTTTTGAATGGTTGCCTGCTACTAAATTGTGGTTAGGGCCCGGTATTTTTTTTGGCACAAATCATCATTGATAGTTAAATACAAACCTATTTTTCTAAGAGTACTTGAAGGTCACAGTTCCTTCCCAATTAATGTCATTATTTGTTGGATTTTGAGGACCTGGGATGATGTTTGTCTCATTTTGTCAATTAGAGGAACTGTAGGGTAGGAGAAGGAATACAACTCCCTTGTCACTTCATGGGATCAATAGGATAGGGATTCAACGGTTGAATTTACTATTCCATGCTTTTAGACAATATCAAATTCAAAGCCTACTAATTTTGTAAGCCATCTCTACTATTTAGGGGTATGGATTACCCGATTTGTCAATTGGAAGAGACTTTGGTGATCCATCACAATAGTAAATCAGCGACCTAATATATATTGCCTCCATTTATGCATGGCACTTATAATGGCAAACATCTCTCTACTGTAGGAGGAAGAAACTTGCATCCATGGATTTAGGTGTTTTTTTGTGGTAGGTTATAGGCTTTTTTTTATTGAGAAAGCATTGCTATTACAACCTCCATAGATATGTATGTTTCAATGTGGAAGGGAAGCAAAAACAATTAGCAGTGTCAGCACCAGAACGAAGGTTATAGCTCTTTTGAGAGAGTCAAAGGCCTTTTTGGCTGATTTACCCCAAATGAATGCCCTTTTTTTAATAATTTAGTTAATGGACAAGGAAGAGTTGCATACCCTTTGAAAAATTGCTTATAATACCCAGTGAGCCTAAGAAACCATTGAACAACAACTATGGAAATTGGTACCAACCATTCAAGCATAATGCAGATTTTGGTTAGGTCAAATTATACTCCCAAACATACATTTAGTCATTTTAGTATAAAATTTGTTACATGATAGAATCTATAACATAGTGGCTAGATGTTGAATATTTGCCTCTTGTGAGGGGATATAGATAAGTATATCATTAAAAAAAATAGCCAAAACAAATTTTTAGAGATAAGGTCTAAAAAGATGGTTCATTGTAGCTTAAAAAGTTGATGGAGAATTTAAAAGCCCATAAGGTATTATAATAAATTCATATTGACCTTAATAGGTTCTAAATGTCATCTCGGGGATATCCAGGGTGAATCCTAATTTGGAAATACCCATTTTGAAGATTTAGTTTAGAGACGATTGAGGTGCTATATAGTTTATCTGGTAACTCATCTATAGTGGGAATAAGGAAATGGTCTTTAATGGCTATAGCATTCAAAGCTCAATAATCTACACAAAATCACCATGTCCCATGTTTTTTTAACCAACAATTCAAGTGAAAAAAAAGGGAATAATAGAAGTTTGGATAGTATGGTTTTTTAGCATTTCAGCAATTTGTCTCTCAATCTCCTCCTTTTAAAAATGGAGGTACCAGTAAGGTTTAACATTAATGGGTTGGGCCCTTTTTGCAAGTTGATGTGGTGGTCTTGGTTGCGATGAGATAGACTAGTTGGGGAAGCAAACATGCCTTAAAATTAGGTGAGGGCATGATGAAGATTGATACAGTTATTTGTGGTGTTAGGCTAGTTGGATCGTGGGTTAGTTTGGAGTTGAATGTGGTAGATGTTGTGAGATGGGTGTGGTAAAGTCCGGAGATTTATCTAAGGGTGGTGAAGTTTGGGTGAAGAGGTGAAGGATAGCCTTTTAGCACAATGACCCAGCCCTCATAGATAAAATTTATGGTTAATTTTTTTTATGGCTTGTGAGTACAAACCCAAGTTCTTGCAACCACTGGATCCTAAATATTAAATATGACCCATCAATTTAAGGACATGAAAATTTATTTGGAATGGCACACCTTCAATCTCATCTTACACATTCTAGCATACTGGCTTCATTCTTAGCTTTTCCCCATTGTCAGTCTTAACAATGAAGATAATCTTCTTGTTTACTGGAATCCTTAGGTAGGAGGTGGTACGTGGGTAGACATAGTTATGGGTGTTTCCAATGTCAACAAGCACAACCATTGGCTTTCCTTCGATCATTGTTGTCATTCGAAGGGTTAGAGGGTGACTAGAACCAGTGAGTATATGGTGAGAAATTTAGGTCATTAAGTTATTTACTTTCCAGAATTTTATTTTTAGGAACTTCGCTTTGTAGCTCGTAATTAGTTGAGTCTCCTGGATCTTCTTTGATTGGGATAAGCACATATGGTTGAGTTCCATAGTGATGGCATAGCATGAAGCGTTCATCACAATGGTCATTATGGATTTTGAGCTTGGTAGGTAAAAGATGTCGAATAAGGTAATTGGTTGGATTTGATTGTGTAGCCGATTTTTGTAGTGATAGAATGGGCAGTAGGGATAAAATGGGTGTTTTAGCTAGTGGTGCATTTAGATTAGGACATTGATAAATAGGGAAGTTGAAGGGAGATATATTATCATTAAGCTTTTACTATATGAATTTAGCCATGGCTATATCTTAGGATATGGTAAAGGGTTTCAAGTAAGCCAATCTTCAATTATGAATTTGGGGTTTCACACCTAACATGAAATAGTTTAAATAAGCACCAGGTAAGAGATCAATTACTATATCACATATGTTTTGAATGTGAACTATTAATTTGTGACGCTACCTTGTTGTGTGAGCTTGAAGAGAGTGACCGAGTGGTTTTGGTAAGTAGAAGGAACAAAATGGCTCTCAATAGCCTAAGCCAAGTTTAACCAAGAAGATAGTTGTTGGTTCTTATGCATTCATTGGAACCAACTTACAATTGGTTTTGCATGTAAAAGCTATAAATATCTAGTTGTTACTCATTGGGGACGTTGTAGTATGAAAAGTATCTTTCAACTTGAAAGATACAATCCAATGTGTTAGTTCCATCAAAATGGATAATCTCACACTTAGGCATTTTCTTAATGACATGGTTGTGTTGGGATTCTACTGCAAGGGTGATGAGTGGTGGGTGGTTCATAGGGTAGTGTATGGTGGTGTTTGGATAAAGGGATTTTAGGGCTATTTGAGGAGCTAGGGAGTAGTTGGGATACCTTAGACAAAATTTTGTGGAGTGTTTGGGAATGGTTAGTAAGGGTCTGGTTGATCTCATCGATGGATTCATGGTGGGATGTCTAGGTATCACACAGCTGCTGAAGGGCATACTCAATAGCTTATGAATGAGTGAGCATTGGGGGAGGTAATGTAACACCCCAAAATTCACTATTTTTTTTTTTAAAAACGGAAGCAATTAAGATAGAAACACTTAAAACCTGTGAATTCTGGGAATGTTACCGCCACACTTAGTACCAGACCGGTTCTCTCCGACCGTTCCAGTACCAAGTGCTAAGGCTAAAGAAAAGATTTACATTAAATTCAAATTAACAATTCATAAAAGAATTCAAAAGATCATACAACAAAATCAGAGTACGCATAAACGTTTATTAACACTTGTAACTTCCAAATAGAAATACATTTAAACAAGATAAAACCCGATGGGTCAAATTCCGGATTGCCTACTCACTCAAGTCAGGCCTGCCACCCCAAAGCAGTCTCTGATCTTAAACCTGCACAAGAGGTCTGCTCCCCACCATCGGTGGATCATCACAGGACCCATCAACCAAGGTAGTATCATTACGGGTCCAGTACTGAGTAAGGTGACTTGATCACTAAGGCCAACACGTAAACACATAAGCCATGCATAAAAATAGAAGAACACAATAATGCATATGATCAACCAGGTAAAAGTACGTACAAAGGCCCATGAATAATCTGAATTAATTACTTAATTAATCCTTTATCAGAAGTCGATACACACCATGCTTTTTATCAAATCCATGTAAGTACAGGAACACCCCACTATTATTGCCGGTGGGTCGGTCACTTGCGGGACATAGTCCACACCACTATTATTCGCCGGTGGATCGGTCACTTGCGGGACAAAGTCCACACCACTATTCCTGACCGGTGGATCGGTCTGGTTCCTGCTCACATGGTGTTCCACTATAAGTAATTAGTATCTTTTAAACGTTGGCAAACTCTGGTTTATATTTGTTAAGCTCGAGTCACCCCACTATTATTGCCGGTGGGCCGGTCACTTGCGGGACAAAGTCCTCACCACTATTATTACCGGTGGATCAGTTACACATAGGACATCATGTCCTAACCACTATTTCTGACCGGTGGATCGGTCTGGACCCAGATCAACAATCTTCCCCTTTAAGTGATTAGTGTCTTAAGTATCTTATTCAAAGGCTTTCACCAAACATGCATAAATCACCACACATCACAAATCATAAAATTCCATAATTACACTTTAATTACCAAATACACGTGATAACCCAAAACTCTAAGCAGCCCCAAACATCCATAGTTAACTACTCCAAACCCTAATTCAGTGTCCTCCGTACCCTTAATTTGCTCCACGTGCTATTTTCCATTCCAAGTGCTCAAACACCCAAACAACACTTACATTACCTTCCTTACATCCCAAATCAACTTTCCCCACGTAAATTTCACTTCCATGCAAACCTTCGAACCTTTTTCATGTAAACCCTAAAATTCCACGTGAATCCCTAAATTCAACCATGCAAACCCTAATACCACCATACAACCATCAATATCACCATGTAAATCCTAATACCACCATACAAACCTTAATATCATCATACAAACCCTAATACCAACATACATCCATTAATACCACCAGGTAAACCCTAGATTCCGTCATACAAAACCATAAATTCAATCCAACCAAAACCAAAGATTCACCCATTCCAAACCCTAAATTCAAACTGTAAAGATTCTTCCATACCAAACCCTAAATTCAAGCCATAAAGATTCTTCCACATAAAATCATAAATTAGAATCTCCCAAGAAAAACTATAAATTGAATTCCCCTTAGCAAATCATAATTTAGATTCTCCCATATAATATTATAAATTACATTCTCCCAAATAACATCATAAACTAAATTCTCCCAAACAAATTATAAATTCGATTATCCCATATAACATCATAAATTAGATTCTTCCAATTAACACCATAAATTAGATTCTCCCAAACACACCATAAATTCGATAACATCATAAATTACCGTCTCCCAAATGACATCCTAAATTAGATTCTCCCAAACAAACCATAAATTCTGCTCTTTCACACATAAAATCATACATTAGATTATTCCTTATAAAACCATAAAATTAGGTTAACTTACTTCCCTTAATCAAATTCTTTCCCCATCCTCCTTTTTCATCCTTCCTCTCACACAAAACACATCGACTTCCTCACATACACAACACCTATCATCATACATAATTAATACACATACCATACACAACATACTTCAACTCTAAGTCATACCACATATAAAATATTTAATAATAATAAACAATAGATACATAACATGCGAAACACATAATACACATAAGCACATAAAAGGCCTTAGCACTCCTTACCTAAAACGACACCGGTCTTGGTGCACGCTCCTATTCCACTTGAGGGATTTGACTGGGCTCACCTATTATGGGGAAGAAATACTAGGATTAGCTTCCTTCCTATACTACTATTAGTTTCTAATTTATCTTAAGTCTTGATTCTTAATTAATTATGCCCAAAACCACTAAAACATTAATACATACTATTATAATTTAAAGTAAAAAGGTGATATAAGGGTTTCTACCCTTTACCGAAATAAAGTTAGTAAAGGTAATAATAATAATAATATTTATTATAATAATAATTTTAATAATAACAAATTATTACTAATAGTAGTAATATTAATAGAAAACTTAATAATAATAATAATCTAAGCCTTAAATTTACAAAGTGGATTTCGAAACCTCCCCATTTAATGATAATACTATTTGAAATGTAAAAAGATATTAATATTATACATATACTTATTATATAAAGTTAATATGGTTAATAATAATAAGATAATTAGTAATAATGTTAAAAATGCTAAAAATAATAATAAAAGGCAAAGCTACGAGACTTAATTAAAATTTTAGGTTTCTAATTCTCCTGAAATAATTGCAGTATCAAATAACTGATTATACTAACAATAATAATATTAATTATATTATTAATAATAATATTAAACATGTAATAATTACATTAAATAAGCAAAATTCGAGAATAATAATTTATCTTACTCAATAATACTCCCAGACCTGCCAACCAAATTTAGAAATTAAAATACAGTTGATAAAAACAATAATAATAATTATAATAATAATAATTAAACTCGAATTAGCATTAAAAGTTAGAATAAAAGCATAATAATTATCAATAAATCGAAAGTAAGTATTTAAAAGTTCTAGGGTTTCACCTTGAGTTGGAGGGTATTGGTGGCACCGGCGGTGGTTCCCGGAGGTGGCCGGAAAAGTGGTCTAAGAGGGCCAAAAATTAGGAAAATGGGTAATGGAGAGGAAGAAAAATTAAAATAATTATATGGGGCTGTAGAGAATAATTAGTAGGATTTAATGGTGGGATTGGAAGGTGTTAGAAGCGGCGCATGTGGTGGTGGAAGGTGGTTCAACATCTCGGGTGAAATTTTCTGGCGAGATGAGCAGCAAACTTTGCGTGGTTATGGCAGCTCATTCAAGAAGAATCGAAGGATTTGAAGGGCTTAGTTAGCTAGAGGGAATTGCAGGGAAGAGATTGGTAGCAAGAGGAGGTGTTGAAGTTGGCCGGGGAAGGAGATAAAGGCGTCTGATGGGGCGGTGGCAGGCAGGTCTTACTTAGGGTTTTCGAGAAGAAGAAGTCTCGAAAACATCCACCATTAGGCTATTTAAAGGGTTTAGATGGGTTATTAGGGTTTTGGAGGTCGGCAGGATGGGTTTGGGTGATAGGGTTTTGGTGGCCGGTGGCAGGAATCGACCGTCGAACATTTGGGTCGGGGCCGAAATTTTGCGAGCCAAAAGAGAAGGAACGAGCGAGAGTTGAGGGTAATTGATTATGCCAAGCTCATGTGCGAGCCGAGAGGAAGAAAAATAGAGGTGACTCGGCCGGTCAAATTCGTCGTGACCGGCGCCGCCATTTTCGGGCTGGGAGTTGCAGGTGCTCGACGTCGAACGGGGATGGGGAAGAAGAAGAAGATGGGGGAAAAGCCGGGCGGTTCGGGAAAAAGAGAAGAAAAGAAAGGGAGGCAGACCGGGCGGTCGGGCGCGAGGGAGGTGCGTTTAAATGTAACGCAGAGTTTCCGATAAAAATGGGTCAAAACGCGGTGTGGCACGGGCGGAAGGAGGACGACGCCGCGCGGGCTGGGCTGCGGGAAAAGGAGAAGGGAAACTGGGCCGCGAGCTGGCCCAGTTCGGCGAGAAGAAGAGGAAAAAAAAGAAAAAGAAGAAAAAGAAAGAAAAAGGAAAGGAAAAAGGAAGAAAGAAAAAGAAAAAGGAAAAAGGCAAGGAGAAAAATAATTAGGTCAGGGCAAATTAAATTAATCTAAATATTTAGGATATTTAAAAATAATAATATTTAAATAAAATAATATTTAAATCCTTTTTTTAGGGTAAATTAGGATTTTTAATAGATTTTCCATAAATTCATTTTTAATTAGCACAACACCCTAATTTTCTCTAATTAAATTATTTATAAAATTAATATTAATTTGAAACTATTTTCTCCTTCTTATTTTAATTAAAATAATTTATTTAATTTATTTTCAAAATAAAATGCTTAATTAGCTAAAATACCCAAATTCTTTTCTAATAAAAATACTTATAAATTTCTTCTTGATTTGCCCTAATTAATTCAATTTAAAAATAATTTATTTAAATAATTTTTATAATAAATATCCTCTAAATATATTTTATAAAATTAGAAATTTTCGGGGCATTTCATCACTACCCCCTTAAAAACAGACTTCGCCCCCGAAGTCTCCGGGAGCGCCTAGGGTTAGGGAAAAACGTTCTAAGTTGATAGAAAACCAACTAACGCTAATACCCATATAAACTACCCCCTTAGGAATAAACTTACTAAAGAAAATTTAAATCCACAAAAATAGGGACACCATATAAAAAAAACAACACTTAAAAAAAACTACCCCCTTAGAGACGAACTATGGGTTGTTGTACCTGGGTATAAGTTCAATTTAAATACTAAATATTAAATATTAATATTGGGAGAATTTAATCAAAAATTTATTTATCGAAAATCTATTTCGAAAAGATCCGAAGGCTCAAAATTAATAAAAGAGTTATATAAGAATTTTGGAAACACTCTCGGAAGGAATAACCGATGAACATAAAAAAAAATTATGTATTATTTATGGAAATATATCATAAGAACTCAAAAATTTATTTAAAGCATATAATAAAATATTTAAGTTGAACTCTAACACCCCGAGCCCAATTTAGTCATTTCCAAACTTATTTTTCTGTAAATCAAAAAGCATAGAACAGAATAAAGCTGATTTTGGAAGAAATTCCTGAATACGTCTTCTAAATTTAAAAATTCCTAAAAATATTAACGATTGAAGCGAATGATTTAGAGTCGAAAATATTTTCTGCTCATAAATTTAACTATTCAATAGGAATTATATAATTTAAATAATGTATTTTGTCAACAAAATATTCTTCAAAAAAACGTCGTAATCACATGACAAAGTTATAATAAAAATAAATCTAAAATATAAAAATACAAGAAAGAACGGGAATACATATTATTAACCAAAAATTGAACTCATAAGAAATTTAACTAAATTTAAATACGAATTTGAATCGATGATAAATCCATAAGACAAATCAAAATTAAAATAATTAATTGTGTACATCAAATTACATTAATAAAATTATTAAACTTAATAAATCTGGATTTTAAAAATACGGGGTATTATAGGTAATCTCAATGAAAGCACGAATGTTGCGTGTAGTATATAATCACCTTTTAAGAGGTGATAGGCTCTAGAAATGAATGGAGGGAGAGAGATCCTAGATAAAAGAGGATAAACAATTTACCGGCATGCTTAATACCTCATAATTCTATTATCATTACATTTTATAGAGATTCATTATAGATGAGGACAAGGAAAAGTGTACCTTATGGCAGCTTGCATGTGTTAGAATATTCTTAATTGTAAAATAAAAAAAAACAAGGATATGGTGACACAACACCTTGACAAATTGAAGTTGTCCATATTGATAAAAGAGATAAATTTATTTATCGGTATATTGTCAGCACGTTTGGGCCTTGTGCCAAATTCGGCTTATGTATCATATCGGCCTTTGAAATAATATCCTAAACATAATCATGTCAACCAAGGAAAATTCTTATAGAATTCTAGGAAACCTCAAGTAAATACTTCAAAACACCAAAATCCTTCAAATAGATAAAAGCATACATTGGGATAAGACTTAAACTAATAAATAGTAGAAAGTTTTTCCAAAGAACATTAAGTTGAAAATCACCTCAATAGAGGGTGGAAAACAAATATTCTGAGTAGGATAAACAAAATACATATGCCGATAAGGCTTTTATGAGATTTTCAAATCGATAATGAGGGATTTTCCATAACTCATATAAAGACTTTTTGAGTATGCAGACCCTGTTTAGTCATTGTAAATAAAATCGTGCTAGCATTTTCTTATTTACTTCTTTACTAAAATCACCATGAAGGAAGGCATTATAGAAATCCATTTAATGTAGCGTCCAATGTTTTACAACTACTGCTACATGCAAAAAAATAAATTTTATAGTAACCACTTTTGAAAATAATGCAAAGTTTCATTGAAATCAATTGCATCCACTTGATGATTTACAATGATGACAAGATCGGCCTTGAATCTCCTTATGGTTCCACCCAAGTGGTACTTAATTTTATCAATCACATTTTTTAGGAGGAAGGGGTACAACAGTTCATGTGTCATTATCCTCAAGATTTGTAATCTTACATAGAATAACATCTCACAATGTTTATCATGTAACACCTGAGCAAAAGAAGTGAGTTCTTATCCTCATTCAAGTAATAGATGCAAGAAAATATATATGTTGCATAGAAAACTTGTCACAATTCATATAGGATCTTATAGTATATAGGGTGCCAAAGGCATATGATGAAACAATTGAACAAAAAGGAGGGTCAAAAATTTCAAGTAGTATTAGGAATATAACTAAGAATACATACCGAGGTTTATTTCAATGGCCATGACCCAAGACTACCACATGATCAGTGATAACCCTAAAAAATTATAAATAGTTATGGTAACCACCTCATAAATAAGATTGTTAATTGATAAATCTTTGACCAATTAGTTAATTAGAATTTTAACTTTGATAAATATAGTAACTAACTAAATGAGTAAGTAAAATATAATAGGTTATTCTTTAATTTTGTTAATTTATCTTTGGCCCGTTAGTAGTTACTAGTAGAATAGGGCTCAATTCCTTAAACCATGACTGACATCAGTGTGTGGGTGTACGCGCTCACACATGTGTGTGTGCGCGCGTGCGCATCAGCTTAGTCATTAAGAAATATTATTGAAGAACTATGTTGGGTTTGTGGGTTGCTACAAACTTGGAGTCCTATATTGGAAGTAAGAGTCTTGTTTGGTCCACGTTTGAGTTTGGGTCCAATATTGGAAAACTTGATCCAACCCGATCCTTCTTTTTGAGATCCATTTGGGTTGGTTTAATATTATTAATAACATTTCAATTAGTCATTTTGATGGATTTAAATCTTGTGACCTTCTTAGGTTGATTTGAATCTAATCATTTTAATTATGCAAATCCTAATTATCATATGTATTACCTAGTTGACTATCCATAGTGGCTGTTTTTGTTTGATTTTACTAGCCATTACATATTGGTCATTTTTCAAACATTTACCAACATTATTGTGTAATAAAGTATATCCAAATTTGACTACTAATGACTATTTTTAGTTAATTTTCAATGGTTATATTCTTCATTAAACCAATCATATTTTCTCTATATAAACCCTAAGATGTACCAAAATAATTCTATCATTCCTATAAATTCTTCTCCTCTTCTTCTTATTTCCTATACAATTCCCCTATCTTGGTTACTTGGGTGTTAAAAATTCAATTTCTAATTTCTTTGGTTTTCAATCCTGATTTACGCAAGTTCAAAGACCTTGGGAGTTGAAAATCTACATCCTTTTACTCCATATAGGGGTTTTTCCAACTTAGAGTAGTGGAACACCACAACTTTTCCATATGTCTATTTTAGTTTGTTCAAGTTTTACTACATTTTTATATTTCGGTTCATTCACAATTCTACTACATATTTTGCTATATTTCCTTTTGGTTTTCCTTAATATTTTTTTCAAATCTAACGAACTATAGATAATGGTGAAGCCAGACATTTGAATTCATAATGTCCCTATATAAAAATAATAAAAAACTATTTTTAAATTTGTGTATTATTTAAATTTTATTATTACTAAAAATAATATAGCATCCCATTTGTTCAACCAAACTTTTGTTTTAAGTTATAGGTTTTAAAATTAATTATATTGAATTATTATTATTATTTTAAAAATCATTATTTGTTTATAAATTAATCATACAATTTCAAAATATATTATTAATATAAAAAATATAAAAAAATAGCTAGTTAGATTCTAGTACTTATTACTAGCATAACTAGAGTTGAATAAATAATTACATTGAAAATTATTAAAATAATAGAATTAAAACATAGTTAATGGTTGTAGGTTCGAATTGCCATGAAGATATTTAAGAAACGATTTACTTTTATACCCATAAATCATGTTTGAAGCAATATTTTCCAAATAACAGGTACGGTATAAAAATAGAACAAGTGGACACTTGAACCCATGGCCCCCCAAGGTATCATTATTGTCAAGGTACTATTATTGCTTTTACTAAACCAACTAAATATCTAAGATATATTATAATGCTAAAATGTATTTACTCCAGAATCGCATGACTCAGCCGCGTACTATAGCAAGACTTATTCTATTGCCATGTAGGTGAAGTGAGGAAGGAAGAAGGGCCAGATCAAAGGTAATAACGCTGTCTAGCTAGCTTCCGAAGTTATATAATCTTCTATCATTTCCTTCTCTAAATTAATTAAGTAATTGAATATCAGACTACTTTTGTTTGTTAACAGAACTAGATTACTGTAGATACTTGCTAATTGGATTATGGAAATTACTAACCTATTTGCGACTAAATCTAACTATTAATGATTGCCTATGGCAATTTTATTTGTTATGGTTCTGCTCGAGTTAGAGATGTAAACGGAGCTAGTTCGGGGTCGATATATTCATACCTCTATTTATATTTGTTTAAAAAAAATCATACCTGAATTCATATCCATACTCAAATGGGTATTCACTAATACATTTATATTTTCATTCATTAGATATCTATTATCCGACAGATAACTCATTTATTTATTAATGGATATTACCCAACCGACAAATCTATTACCCTATAAATAAACTCATTTAGAATTAAGTTAAATGATAATTTTAATCTTAATATTCTAGTATATTTATTCTAAAATTAAGGGTAAAAAAGATAATTATGTGTCAGATAAACAGGTATAGATATGAATACGGATATGGATACAGATATTGATATTCTTTACCTGTATCTATATCTAAATCTGATAAGTATTTTTTTTTCATTTTCTATACCCATATTAATATTTATTTATTTATATTCATTTGAATATCTATCAAATAAAATATATGAGAAAATATATTCCGGTACGTCCCTACCTAGAGGACCATGAGCACAGAGCACACCATCATATGTTTGGAAATCGAAATAGAGAATAGCAGTATACTCCATCCATCTTATTTGATATTGTTCCATATTGTATTGGTTCCTTTGGAGAGCCTATTAAATTATGGATGGAGTAATTTAGTATGTATTTTAATATTATAATCTAATAGAGAGTAGATGTGATTGTGGATTTTGATGGATATTAATCACTGAACATAAATAAAAAAAGTTATTGAAAATATTGATAGTGGTTGTAGTCAGGGATGCACGTGGATAGGGAAACGGGAACGGAAAGAAACGTGAAAACGTCACAATTCAAAAAGTTAGAAAATGGGGACGGAAAGAAATGACAATACATATATATGTATCAAAATAAAAATATATACTAAATTTAATGTTTACATAACTAGAATGTAATTCTCAAACTCATACAAAATTACTAACAGCCATAAAGTCAAACGAATTAAATATAATGTTCATTTTCATTAATGACATCAACTACTTCTACTTCTTCATCTTAAATCCTTATTTTGGCAAAAACCACCGCCTCTAACTCGGGTTCATCAAGAGAAAGAGAAGAAATATCAATACAATATCTTCAAAAAATTGAAATCATCACCTATGCAAAAAATAAAAATAAATAAAAAATAAATTAGTTTTGTCATTTAATAGTTACCACAGCTTTTGATGTAATACGGGATTAGTAAACAACGAGAAAATATTGCCATAGATGCCCCACATCATTAAATTTTATTCCTTATATTATGGAAGTCCCATTGCTAGGAGACGATGATTGTTATGAACATACACCAAGTCTTCGGCATACTTAGAAAGCAATCTATTCCTTTTCATAGAATGAATAAAATCATATGTACTCCAATTTCGTTCACTACATGAAGAAGAAGATACTTAACCAAGAAATTTGAGGAAAATATATTGAAGCAATGGTGCACTTGAGCCATGAGCTCCCCACCAAGCCTTTGGATCAAGAACCTCTCTATCATAAAAGAGAGTTAAATTCTCCAAATGGACTATGTTTAAGTGCAAAATTCGCAAACTCCATATTAACTTTGGAGCGAGCTTCATAATTAGGGAAAAGTATTTTAAAACACTTGTTCATTTCTATGCAAACCTCTTCACCTCTACAAGGAGAAACTCTAGGTGACTTAGCATCTAACCAAACATCAGTATTGAAAGACCGTATGGATACTCTAGAGGGGGTGAATAAAGTATTTTGTAATAATAATTCGAAATTAAAATTTTATGAGAAATAAGTAGAAGGATAGCAAACAATAAACATGATATTTATAGTGGTTCAAGAAACTACAAAATTTCACTACATCCACTACCAAAAGGTTTTGCCTTTTGGATTTGAATCTCTCTTTATTTATAGTATGTGTTTGATGATGATCGCTTCTCTCTTAGTTTATAAGCCTACAATCTCAATGACCCTCTAGGATATGATTACACTTTGCCTAGCTATGCTTTCTAGGTTTATGAGATTACAATCTCAATGACCTCTCTTAGGAGTGCTAGACAACACACCATACTTCACTTGTGTTCGAGATGATAGGTTTAAATGAATACAATAAGAATCTTCACTAGACAGCATATGAAAGTGAGTGATCACTAGTGAAGATTTTTATCTAGCTAGAAAAATAATAATTACAAGTGTATGAACACTCTAGCTAAATAAGAAGAACAAATTGAGTACTACAGAAGTTTGATTTGAATTTGAAAGTGTAAAATCAAAACTCTCTTTGATTCTTTGTAAGATGTGAAAATAATGATTTTAGAAGAGGGGTGCAACTTGATTGATGTTTATTAAAGTCTAACAACTCTTATTTATAGTGATAAAAGATGGGGGGAATTAGCACTAGCCATTGGGTGTAAAAAGTGATCAAACAGTCGAATTACAATGGGTACAAAATCTCAAAAATGCCCAGACCAGTCAACTAGTTTTAACAAACCAGTCAATCGGTGGAATAATTTTTAGCACTGCGCACATTTATGAAAAAGACCATAACTTGAGCTACAGAGCTCGAAATTGTATGTCATATTTTTTGCTGAAAAGTAGACATCATAAGCTTTGCAAATAATTACTATTCACCTAAAAATAATATATATGTAATTTATGGTGAATTTTATAATCTAGATCATGTGTAAAACTACTTAAAATAAAATCAATTTAAGACAACATTTTGTACAAATACTTGGAAATATTTTTGACTCATGAAATCACTTTAAGATCTTTTGAAATTATTTTTAAATAGGATTATAAATATCAAATCATTGAAAATTTTAAGTGTTCAATATGTAAATCATATGTACATAAAACCTAAGATTATAACATACTCTTTGAAACTTGAGCCTTGCTATCTTGAGCACACTTGCTTATCCCTTCATGATTTGTGTATTACACATATGAAATTGAAGTATTTGAAGTTAGAGTCTAATTTTTTCCTCCTTTTTGATCTTTATCTTTTTCTTGGGATATGATTTGTAAACTTGATCTCATTAGCACTCCATGACTTAATTAAGTATTGAATCCTTCACTATTTTCTATGATACACATGCACACTTAATAAGAAAAGTCAAATTCATAATTGAATTTTTTTATCATCAAAACAAAGGTTGATTAACCTATGAGGCCAAAAATCTCTCCCTTTTTATGATTACAAACAAAAAGATAACAATATCATGAGAGATGAAGCATAGAAATGTGAAGTGAAAATGAATACATTTTCTCAAATCATATGGATCATATATTTGTCATTTTATATTAAAATCACAAATATATCATGTAAATAGAAATATAATGATAAAAACAAGTGAGCACGTAGCATCTTTTCACCCTTTCTTCCCCTTTAGTCATCCCCCACAAAGGAAAGGGCTTTGGCAAATAAGATCTCTAATCAAAAGCACATATGGAGTAAAACTCCCCCATAAGATATGCATATTTTCAATTAAAGCACAAGAAAATCATTCATACTCAATATTATCAATGAATAGCATGAGTGAAACAAATATGACATATCTCACCCTTAGGATATGCCTTGGGTAATAACACAAGTGATCAAGTAAAACAAGTATGCTCCTCCTAGGGTATGCATATATTAGTAATAAGACCAAGATCACAATATGATCACTTAAGATATAATTATCTTAAACAACAAAAGTAATGGAAGCGGTGATATGAGTATCTAGATTCATAGGAATAACTCATATATGATATCACTAAAGCTTGTGAGATTTCATAATTCTAAAATTTATAACAATAAGGCATGGAGTATTTAATGAGTCATAAAGATACTCAAGTAACATAAATTGTATGAAAATAAATTTTAGAGTTACATAAATCCAACTAAGTCAACAAACAAGAGGGTAAGCGCGGTAAGGATTATGAAAATACATGAGAATGTAAATTAACATGAATAAAGATCATCATAATACCGCAATAATAAATTCATCTTGAAAGTTATGATACAATACCTTATCATCGGTTTCCCTTTTATATGGTGGACATAAAGCACAAGGAAAATAAAGAATGTGATTAATGATCTATTCAATGAGTAACTTGTCAATAATATGATGAATTGGAGATCAAGACAAGCACATCAATGAAATGCAAGAGTATCACTCATTTGTACTAAGTAATACATTTAAGAATAATAAGGATACATTTTAAAATGATGTTAAGAGACGATAATGATCTTGTACATGAGGTATCACAAGTGAATATGGAAATGAAGTCACGTGATCAATTAATTTCAGAGTTGCATCTATCAATCTAGCCAATAAATAGACAAATTTATGTGTGGCCAAGATGTGTACAAAATCATACAAAGAAGAGGTCACATTATAGTGATCTCAAAAGTGAATATTTATGATCAAATCATATAGGAGTATAGCATCACTCAAGAGTTAATAACATGAGAAAAGACCAAGACGTAGCTCATAGAAGCAAATGTCATCAAAGATTTGTATAAAATTAAGAACCATAAATGATGTGAAGAAGGGTATCATAGTTGCAAGTATATGCCCTAGCAATAGATGAGCAATTTAGTGTTGCAATTAGTTATGCAAAAGAAAGACTAAAGCAAACATAGTTAGGCCACATATTATTTATGTACTAATATAATCAAGTAAGGAAGTGTCTCAACTCCCTATTATTCCCATATTGTATCAATTATTTCCATTTTATAGTAAAGAATGGATGATAAGTATAAGGGAAGAGAAATAGGATGAAGTGTACCAAAATATCAAAACAAGGTGAATTGGTGAGCATGACAATTGTATCAATTTCAAAACATAAAAGAACATCAATTTGTATCAAGTGTGAGAATTTAGTCATCAAAATGAGACATGTATTAGATTCATATATGTAAATTTAGCAAAGGAAATATGTCCTAAGCATTTCCCATTTCATGGAATATATATGAGTGGATTGCAATATCAAATTATTACAATTAAGCATTAGCATTCACACTTCAATGGAAATCAAGTTATAAGCATTAATTACAAATCCATCCATGAATTGCTTCTCAATTTATAATTGAGAAGGAGAAGGAGGGAGGAGATGTGTGATAGGCATGAATTATGTTAATCATATGGACTTTAACATAAAGATTTAATATTATTATATGATTATTTTTTTATAATTTAGTCCACTTGTTCTTTTTTACTGCTCTCGTTCATATTTTGTAGGTATTTCAAGAATATGGGATAAAAAGCAGCTAAAACACAATAGTTGGAATAAAATAGAAGCAAACTCGAGTGCTCAAAGTATGAAGGAATAAAGACTTAAAATCCAAACATGATGCTATCTAAATTTGAAAAAGTGTTGAACATGAAAGTTGTAGATATTTTTGTTAGATTTCCAACGCATCAAAAAGAATCTCAATCCAAAGTCAAACAAACAAGTTATAGCTAGAATACAAAACATGCACAAAGCTAAAGAATCGAAACGACACTACCATATTGATTTACACAGCTGTGTTGATGGCAGTTACGTCTATATAAACTTATTTTTCATTCAATTTGGAAGAGGAACAGATGGGATAAAAAGACGGCCACTTGGAGAGAACTAAATAGAGATCTAGGGTTAATTGTTTGGCATCACCCAATCCAATCCCATCTCCAATTCATCCACAATATTTCATCTCTTGATCTCAATTTCTTGTTCCCAATCGAACGGATAGAACAGTGAATTTCTCATCTTAAATAAAGAGGTTATTGTATTTTCCCTTTGGATTTTTTTTCCAATTGATGCAATTCTCTATGTTTAAGATGTTGAGCTTAATGAAAGCCATGATTGGCTAATTGATTTATGCCGAGGTGAAAGGAAACCCCCTGATCCAGATGTGTTGAGAATCTAAACCCTACCCAATCTAATTTTTAATCATATGTGTTGTGCTAATAATTGAATTGAAATAATAGAGAAAATTGATCACTTTTATATTATTATTTAGAGAAAACCGGTGGGATTCGAGAGATGAGTCGAAGTAGGCTCCATTAGCATGACTAGAAATTAAACCACAAAGTCGAGAGACGTTGGTTGGCTTCTACAACTAAAAAAATGGAATATGATACATAATAATGCGTTCCCTATTTTTGCATTATACAAGAGATAGATAAGTTTTAATAGATAATAGGTTGTAGTGGCTCGAGAGAGCATTATACTACATAATTTGGTTAGCATTCATAACAAAGTGTTTTGATTTGGGATTTGGGGTTAATATTCAATCACATTAGGATTAATGGGATTAACTGGAACCTTAGCATTTTCTCTAACTGAATTTCACTTGTTCTTATATTATAGTTGGATTTAGTTTGTACATTTTATTTTCATTTAGAGTTAGATATCATCTGCATGTATCGTTAGTCTAGACATAGGAGATCTTTTCATTATCCAATTGCTCACTTCCTAGTCTCTGTGGGATCGACCTTGCATCATATTTCAACACCGTACACTTGCAGTTAGGATTCATCAATGTGTACATCAAGAGAATAGTTTTTCAAGATTTTAATTTTTTAGGGAAAAACATGGAAGTTGATGAACGATATCAACTTTCAGTAAGAGTATAATGTATGCTCATAGAGGATATAAAAATCCTGTAATCATTTATGAGCATAAAAAAAAATATGTCTAGTCAAGTAGGAATAAAAGTGAAGGCATGTACTAGCATGTATACGGTGAGAAAACATGTTTAAAAAAACATTTAAACCTTTAGACTCATTTTCTATGAAGTACAATTGCTTAAAATAATTGGTAAATAAAAGTAGTAGGCCTTCAAATTTTATCAATTTATTCATGGCATATGACTTATATCAAATATTTGATGATGATATATATATTTCACATTATCACAAGAGATAATAAGTGCAAGATTTGTGATAGTTCAATGCATATCACTTAAATGAGAGAAATTTGCATGAAAATTTTAAAATTATAAGCATCAACACCCGTATCTCATATTTTCCAGATAGCACAGATATACACACATGTTGTCAGATGTATTAGAAAATGAGGTGAGATAGGTGAAATGAAAGTTCATGAACTATTTGGCCCAAGCAGTCAAGTCATTTGTTTAACAGATTCAATGATGTGTCATATCCTAATTATTCTTATCTATCACATATATTAATGTATGATAGGAAAAAGAGTAGGCTTAACGATTATCCATAGTGATCTAAAGACAGATCGACAAGCTTGGTGTATGTGTGTGTGTGTGTGTCTATATATATATATATATATATATATATATATATATATATATATATATATATATATATATATATGCATCAACATGCTATTAGAATAATGCTAAAATTCTAGGTCCGTTCAAAATGAAGTGTCACAGTCATAGATAAAAAGGATGAGGAAATTATGCAACATAGTGTTGAGATGTGACTATATTGAAGTCGTCATCATCATCCAAACCAAGGACCTCAGTAGATCCATCATGAACATCATCTACCATCATAGTGGAAACCTTGAAATACTCTCCTCTAAGATAAGATCAACCATGATTAATGCCCTCCATAAATGCATCTCAGTCAATAGGCCCAGTCCTTTATATTGAGTCACTATCCTAAGGATGATTTATATGATGTGAGGACCTAGGAGAGCCATGGTCATCACAAGGAAAAATGTCATGTAATCGAAGAACAAGATTCATCTACCACTCTTAAATGTCAAGTCGAGAGCATATCAGCAATAAATGTTCATCTATAATCCTAGCACGAGTGATCATTCATCTCTCTATGTGACCAATCATCTAAACTACTATTTGCTAAAAGGGAAACATTTGTAAAAAGACATGAGTAGGTAGAGAAGGTGCATCAATTTCAGGATGACGGGGATGGGTGGATGAAGATGGAGCATGAGGATCTAGATGAGAAGGATGAGTTGATGAAGAGGGAGATGTAGGATCTAGATGAGGTGTAGGAGGTGGTGGTGCCTAAGGGTGTGTACCTGCCACTATCTTTGAATTATCCACTAACCGTCAATTAGAGCAAGTCCCATCCTTTTGATAGCATAGGGCTCGTAGATGTCAGAATCTTACCCAGTTACCTCGAGATATGTAGGACTAAAACCATCAATAGATGCATGAAAGTATCTAAACACAAGGGTCAAAAGATATGCATAGGGAAGATGAGCAGGACCATACTCACTCATATAACACATATAGAGGATGATATTGTAATAGATACAAATACTACTATTTTGGTGAAAACAGTAAAGGAAATACCGATCAATTGCCCTAAACCCTATCCGAAACCCCTTCTTAGGAAAGATTATTGTGCCTATTATATGATGAAGCACATGATCGTCAACAGAAAGGAAGTATGAGCTTATAGTATGACCTCTCCAATTCCCAATAAGCTAAGTATGATATAGTGGATCTAGGGAAGGATGAATCTCTGAACATGAAGGAAAGGTCACCCCCGCGTCAAGATAGCCAAATAGACCAATTATTTGTGCCAAAGTGGAGTGTTTTAGAGTAATAGGAACACCACACATGTAGCTATAAATAAATCCTTCATCAAATCGGGCATTTCTATAGAATAGTTTCACTAGATCGGGGTATGCAAGAACATATATGTTAAATAGGGGAATCAATCCTAAACCATGAAGCCTCGGTAAATTTAAATTTTAATTCTACAAAATCTAAGGACAAACATCTAGGTTTAAGGACCCCTTTAGAGAGATAAATGTTAATGAAGCAAGACTGATAGGAGAGAGAGCAAAAATAGTGCTCATGTAGAGGACTAAAAGAATCTAAAAGTTCTAATAAGACTCTAGTAGGGGGTCTAGAAGGTATAGGAGGAGGAGTTGTAGAGTGTGATTGATGATATTGATCAGATGCTATATGGTACTGCTGGGAGGGAACACCTCTACTAGATTTCTTGTATCCCATGAGTAAGAAGAGGGAGAGGATAAAGGATTGGAAAGAAAAGACTGAGAGTCAAGTGAACCTGCAAGGATGTTTCACCATAGATATACAATAAGATTCATAGTCTTGATTCCAAGTCAAGGTGCTTCCCGGTATTTGATCATCAGAGTAATTAATGCCAAAGATATGCACATAAAGTTTTAACATAGAAGAATAGTTAATGATAAGCTCAAGGAATATTTTAAATCAAACCAATAAATTTAGAAAGCTAAGAAAACGCTTTATAAATAGAGTGAAGTTTTAGAAATCATTTATCATAGATCAAGTTCACTCATTTTAAGCTTCAAGAGAAGTTTTATCCAATGTTGATCTAATCAACAAAATTTTAGTAAAGAATTTTCCGAAAGATATCATCAAAGTGCAATGAACCATATGAGAGGATTTTAACTTAGGAGGAAATTTTGAATATTTTAGAGTGTAGGAAGAGAATGCCAAAGCTAAATTATCCTACATAGAATCTCCATTCAATGTAAAATTGACTATTAATTCCACATTAAGTGGAGTAAATCACTACAAGGTGTATTCTGAGGCAAGTTTGAACATTTAAGTCTTATTAATAAACTAAAAGCATCCTTACATATAGCCAATTTTATTCTTATGAAATATCTCACTTAAAGTATATAAGCAAAGAATTTCGACATTGAAATACTGGAATTTTGCTTCAAATGATGGACAAACTCAAAAATATAGTTTATAAACTAAGCATTGTCATTAATTCTAGAAAAATCAAGCCAGAGATTATTCCGTATAAACATAGAGCAATTTGGTTATTAGGGTTTTGCCCAAAATATTGAGTGGAATGAATCTAGTAGGAATAAACAAATTAATGTCATAGGATAGCAATTAAACTAATTGTAAAACATTTTGTAAACTCAATTTGACCTAAAGCCCAACTAAACCAACTCAAAAATGGCACACACACGTCACAAATTGGAAATTAGGATTCACCTGAATTTCTCAAAATTTTCCATGAAAAAGTGAAATAAACCATCAGATATAAGCGGAATCTAAGTACAAAAACAATTCATCATCTAATTTTGATTCAATCAAACCCAACACGTCGTCCATATTATCCAATTTTGAAGCGAAGTTTGAAGCTTACCTTATAGAGGGTCATGACATTTCCAAAAGAAAACACCAAAATATTGATACCAGGAGATTCTTATAGCTCTAATGATTCTAACAAGCTAAATATTGGGTAATTTAGATGAGATTTAACAGAGATATGGAGGAGAGAAGGTGGAGAAAATTAAGGATTTTCAAACTAGGTCTGTCAACTCTAATAAGGAGAGGAAAGAGAAAGAAAAAACTTGTTCAAATGCCCAAGTCATTTAATGATCAGACTCTCTAGTTGACCGAATGCTAAAGAACAGTTGACCACTACATCACTTTTTAATTTTTAACCGTTTGACTAGTGTTTCTATTGTAATCTATTTTTATCCTTCTAGATGGTTGGTTCAACTGAACCACTTAACTAACGTATTAAATGATGGTTTACTCAAAAATGATATTTTGTTTTTTATTATGAATGTAAAACCAAGGCCACATAAAAATGTTAAGCATAGGGAATATGAGATCAAGGTTTCAAGTAAAAGTGCATAGTTAAATAACACTCATAATATGAATATTGTTATTAAATATAAAATATAATTTATTTAAAAGGGAGAATAGTAACTTGGAATTAGTAATTTCAAGAGCATTTCTTTTTTCTTATATGAAGAAGTAGAAGAGATTTTGGTGTTGATCATCCATGCTTCTCTTCTTCTTCTTCTCCTTCCTTTCCCCTACAAATAAACGCTTTTGGTACCCATATCCTTTTAGGTCCGTAGGGGTTAGCTCTCAATGCATCATCAATAAAAATGTATTTATTTGGAATCTAAATTTTTTTCAGAATATTCTATGATATTTTAAGGTCAAGTTCAAGTTATTGTGCAATCCTCTTAAGACATTTTGTGGAAAGTTTTTAAGGAGTTCAAAAGCATTTTTCTTTTTCAACATTATTAGATGAAGAGTGATCTTTAGTCTTTTCAAATTCCTCATCTAACCTAAATTTTAAATTTCCAACCATAGATGCAAACATCTCCATTTCAACCTTTAACTTTTCATGGCTTGAACATAATGAGAAGACTCTAAGTTGTGACTAGCCAATTCTTCAAAATTATCAAGACGCTTATTTATAGCAACTAAGTGACTTTGAGAGTTTTAAAGAGAATTTGTTACCTTATCCTCTTTACTTGAAGTTATATCATGTTCTTTATCTTCATCGTCATAAGTTATGTTCAATTGTTCCCATATCTCATTAGTTGTGGCACATTCTATAATTGATTCATACACATCTTCTCCCAGGCCACAATGGAGCATCAGCATAACTTTATCATTCAATGTGGCTCTTTGCTTATCAAACTCCATCCATTATTCAACCGGTTTATCAATTAATCCATTGAGGATGGATGTTTGAATCTTCATTGGAACATGTTGAACGATGAACCAAAAGACTTGATTTTATGACTTGAAGAACCTCCTAATCGCCCTCTTCCAAAGCTCAATTTTTTCTCCAATGAACAATGGAGGCTTTAATGATGCCAATTCTTCACCCATTAGGATATCCATACCTTGAGGATCTTGAGCTTTTAATTGTTAGATCAATTTGATGAAGCTCCAACCTCTTATACCAATTGAAAGACCGTATGGATACTCTAGAGGGGTGAATAGAGTATTTTGTAACAATAATGCCAAATTAAAATTTGTGAGAAACAAATAAAAGGATGGCAAACAATAAGCATGTGATTTATAGTTGTTCAAGAAACTCTATAAAGTTTCTCTACATCCACTACCAAAAGGTTTTGCCTTTTGGATTTGAATTTCTCTTTATTTATAGTCTGTCTTTGATGATGATCACTTCTCTCTTAGTTTATAAGCCTACAATCTCAATGACCCTCTAGAATATGATTTACACTTTACCTAGTTATCCTCTCTAGGTTCATGAGAATACAATCTCAATGACTTCTCTTAAGAAAGATAGACAACACACCACTCTTCACTTGAGTTTGAGATGATAAGTTTGAATGAATACAATAAGAATCTTCACTGGATAGCATATGAAAGTGAGCAATCACTAGTGAAGATTTTTATCTAGCTAGAGAAATAATAATTAAAAGTGTATAAGCACTCTGGATTAATATGAAAAACAAATTGAGCACTAGAGTAGAGAAGTTTGATTTGAATTTGAAAGTATAAAATCAAAACTCTCTTTGATTCTTTGTAAGATGTGAAAATGATGATTTTAAAAGAGTTGTGCTAACTTGATTGATGTTTATTAAAGCCTAACAACTCTTATTTATAGTGCTAAAAGATGAGAAAAAATCAGCACTAGTCGTTGGGTGTAAAAAGTGCTCCAACTTTAGAATTACAATGGGTAAAAAAATATCAGAAATGCCCAGACCAGTTGACAAATTTTGACAAACTAGTTTATCAGTGGAATAGTTTTCAGGACTATGCACATTTATGAAAAAGGCCATAACTTGAGCTAAAGAGCTCAGAATTATATGTCATCTTTTTTTTTCTATAAAGTAGACATCATAAAATTTGCAAAGAAATATTATTCACCAAAAAATAATGTATATATAATTTATGGTGAATTTTACAAATTAGATCATCTGCAAAACAACTTAAACAAAATCAATTTAAGATAATGTTTTGCGCAAATACTTAGAAATATTTATGATGCATGAAATCACTTTAAGATCTTTCAAAATTATTTTTAAATAGGATTATAAATATCAAATCATTGAAAAATCTAAGTGCTCAATATGTAATGTATTTGTACATAAAACCTAAGATTGTAACATACTCTTTGAAGCTTGAGTCTTGGTATCTTGAGCACATTTACTTTGTAATACCCTAAAATTCACGACTAAAAATTTTTGTTTTAATGAAAAAGTTTAGCCGAAGCAAAATCACAAAACGTAAATTATGGGGATATTACCGCCACATTTAGTACCAGATCGGTTCACTTCTACCGTTCCAGTACCAAGTGCTAAGGCTAATTGGGATAGACAACAAACATGAGTCAATAGTTAAAACGAGCATTCATAAAAGAAATGAGTCTTTAACCGTACAAGAAATCAGAGTTCGGTAATCAAAAGGTACAATCCAAAAGTACAGTTTTAAAGTTCCAAATGTCTGAAACATCGTACACTAGAAATAAACTAAATATAAAGACATAGGAAAGATAAGGCGGACGGTAGACTCCAGCCACGTCACTCTCGAGCCCCAAGCTAGGTCCACGCTCAACTCTCAGCCCTGCCTGATGCCTCGTAAGCGTCGTAGGCATCGAAGATAGAATCACCAACCTGCAATAAGTCAGAAGGGCCTTCTGCTCGTGGGAATGAACAGCACCCATGAAACGGGTGGTCAGTACGCTACATACTGAGCAAGGAAACCATATAACTAAGGCCAACACATAAGAGCACATAACATAATCACAATCACATGATAGCACACAGTTTCTCAGGTAAATAAAGGCCCACACTGTTTATTTATTCTCTGGATAATACTCGTTTCACACCATAATTCTTATCAATCCATGTGAGTACGGGAACCCCACTATTATAGCCGGTGGATCGGTCACTTACAAGGCAAAATGCACCTGACCACTATTATACGCCGGTGGATCGATCTCCAAGGCTAACGCTCCTGGCCACTATTATACTAGTGGATCGGTCTGGCCCCGACTCTCATGGTGTTCCACTGTAAGTACTTAGTATCTTTTAAGTGTATTAAAAAATTAGGGTTTGGTTTACTGAGCTCAGGATCCCCCACTATTATTGTCGGTGAGCCGGTCACTTGCGGGACGATGTCCACACCACTATTATTCGTCGATGGATCGATCACTTATAGGGTAAAAACCCTAAATACTATTCCTAACTGGTGGATCGGCTGGACCCAGCTCAATAATCTTCCACTTTACATTATTAGTATTTTACCTTATCTTATTCAACAGATTCCGCCCTAGACATGCATGCATGGCTAACTCCAGCTATACTTATCCCCCTAAGAGGGCTCGTCCCATATCTTGAGACCTCTACGGCTCCTAACTCGCCTCGACATCCTTCCCTTAATCCACTTACTTATACCGAGAACCCGACTCGTAAGTTTGTGGGTCAAGGCCCACCACCTTATACCCCAAAGTCCACTCACAGCCTTCTCTAGGGTTTCTCCAGAAACCCTAACTTGGGCATATGTGGCCCATCCTTTTCTGCCTCGCACAACCCAGACTATTTTATCACCCCTACACATCACAACCCTTAGGTTCCACCCTCACTTCATGCCCCACTCATTCTCACTTATTTTTATTATTTTCTTTTTCTTCTTCCCCCTACTCAAATTAGGGTTTCCTCTTAAACTCTAGCCTAGTCTCCTACGCACCCTTATACTGTCCCACGCACTATTTTTCGCCCGAAGCCCCCAGACACCCAAAAATCACTTCTATTACCTTCCTCACACCCCGAGGCAACTTTTCATACGTAAAGTTCGCCCCCATACAGACTCTAACCATCCCATGCAAACCTTAGTTCATCCTATACCTACATTAGCCAACTTACTTCCCCTTGGTTATCTTTCTTTCCCATTTTTCTTTTTCATGCCCCCAACCCACATCACCACATCACCACATCAAATACCCTAGCATGCATGTCCTAAGGGCCACATCATATCACATCACAACTTGTAGCATATCCATATTAATACATAATAGAAGAGAGCACATGAACATACCTCTATTCCAAGCCGCGCTACACATAAACAGTTAAGATAATAGCATATAGAACACAACATATAATTATACAGGACATCCAAGGCAAGTAAGACACGTAACACATAGGCGGCCTTAGCTACACCCTTACCTAAACGTCGTCGGGCTTGGAGCACGCTCCTACGCCTCTTGAGGGCTTTGACTCGATTAACCTATAAGAGGGAAATACTATGGGTTAATCTCCCTCTACCAGAATAACCATAATTTTCTATCTTACCCCTATCATGGCCTACTACTAAGGGTAATAATGATAATAGTAGTTTTATAATTAAAAGTAGGGTTATTATTCTTAAAATAATTAATCGTGCCACTACTAACCAAAGTAAGTCTTAGTAATATTCATAGTATTAAAGTAAGGGTTTCAATATTACTAATAATAATATTATTATTATTATTATTAGTTTTATAACGATACTAATATCGCCCTCAAATCTAGTAATAAAAATAATACTAGTGATGGGAATAATATAAAAATAATGGCCATAAGGATACTTATATTAATAATGCTAGGGGTAGTAATAGTGACAAAAATAATAATAATCATAATAATAATAATACTAATAGTAATAGTGATAATAATGCTAGAGATGATAATAGTAATAGTGGTAATAATGATACTCATTATAAAAATAATAATAATAATGATACTAATAATAAGAATAACAATAATAATATTACTAATAATAATAATAGTAATAATACAACTAATAATAAGAATACTAATAATAATAGTAATAGTAATAGTAATAATGATAATAGTGATGATGATGATAATAATAATAATAATGATAATAATAATAATAATAATAATAATAATAATAATAATAATAATAATAATAATAATAATAATAATAACAATAACAATAACAACCACAATAATAATAACAATAATAATAATAATCATAATAATAATCATAACAATGATAATAATGATGATTATAATAGTAGTGGTAATAATAATGCAATAATAATAAGGATAATAGTAGTAGTAGTAGTAGTAGTAGTAGTAGTAGTAGTAGTAATAATAATAATAACAAAGTTGTAGTCTTAATCAATACCATTAATTAGAAACTCTCTGGAATAAGAGTTAGATCATAATAATAGTAGTAGTAGTATTAGTAATAATAATAATAATAATAATAATAATAATAAGACTAATAATAATAGGTAATAGTAATACTATTAATATTAAAATCATTAACACTTTTATACACAAATTTTTAGGGTTAAGGAGTTGGGAGACCACCTAGGCTTGGTGGTGGAGCCGGCGGCGGCGGCGGTGGAGGAATAAGGGTGGTGGAGAGATGGATGTGGAGGCTAGGGGAGAGGGAAGTATGGGAAAATGGAGGTGTGGGAAGGTAGGGTAAGGTCCCCTGGTTGTTTTGGGGGGTAGAGGTGGCGCTATAGGCAGCGGAACCGGCTGCAAACGGCGGCACATGGTCGAATGGGGATGTTCGGGAAGGTGACTTTGCACGGCCAGGGTGGCTCAGTTGTGTAGAGGAAAGTGCAGGGAACGTTTTGGTGGCCGGAGTGGACAGTGACGACGGCCGACAGCGGAGAAAAAAGGGGCTGAACAGGCGGTGGCGCACGGATCGATTTTCTGGGCTGCCAAAATCAAAACCTAATTATGGCAGCATTCAGGGCTATTTATAGCTCAATTGGAAGGGAAAACGACAAAGGGGAGTGGGAGAGTAGGGGGCAAGGGGTTATGGGCTCCGGCCAGCAAGGGTAGGCCGGCGCAGGTCTACCTTCGTAGGCCATATCTTGTTGAGGAAGAAGGAATGGCACGCGCAGGAGAGGGGAGGAATGGCCCTATTGAAATGGCGGGTAAGTTAACGAGGAAGAGAGGGGAGGAATGGCCGGAGTGGGCGATGTGGTTGGTGGCGGGATTCCCGGAGCCGATTGAGGGAGTTGCAGGGCGCGGAAGGTTGAAGATGATGCGCAGCGGGTTGGACCGGCGGTCCAGGGGAAAAGAAGAAAGAAAGAAAAAGGGGAGGCCGAACCGGTCGGGAGAGGGGAGAAAAATGACGACGCAAGCCTGGGCCGCCAGGGGAAGGAGTTAGGCCAACAGGCCGGCCCAAGTCGTGGAAGAAAAAGGAGGAAAAGGAAGAGAAGGAAAGGAAAGGAAAGAAAAGGAAAAAGAGGGGAAAAGAAAAAAGAAAATGGAAAAAAAGAAAAGAAAAGGTGGGTTGGGTTAATTAATATATTTTGGATATTTTGGGATATTAAATAAAATATTAATATTAAAATAATAATTAAATTCTCTTTTTAGGTTAATTTAGGGATTTTGAAAAAATTTTCTTAAATTCCATTTTAATTAGCAAAATACTCAAATTTTTCCTATTTAAATTATTTATTAATTTCTCCTAGATTTACCTTAATTAATTCCCTCTTATTTTAATAAAAATAGTTTATTTAATTAAATTTTCTAATAATTTCTTATTTGGCCATGATTCCCTAAATAAAGGTTTTGGGATATTTCATACTTATCCCTTCATGGTTTGTATATTATACATATGAAATTGAAGCACTTGAAGTTAGAGTCTAATTTTTTCCTCCTTGTTGATCTTTGTCTTGTGTTTGGGATATGATTTGTAACTTGATCTCATTAGCACTCCATGACTTAGTTAAGTATTGAATCCTTCACTTTTTTTATGATGCAAATGCACACTTAACAAGAAAAGTCAAATTCATAATTGAGTTTTTTTATCATCAAAATAAAGGTTAATTAACCTATGAGGCCAACAAGTATAATACCTTCACTCAAAGGAAGAAATCAACAAGATTATAGATATTATTATTAGTCATTAAATTAAAGAAATAAAAAATAACACTTTAATAATAAAAAAAATAGGGTTACTTTGGGTTCAATGAGTGTGCCAAACAATGAAGGGGTATATTAATTTTGGTCCAATGAGTTGTGAGTAGGTTATATACCACTTGAAAGAAAGAAGACACTTCTCCAACATCTTTACATTCATGCTTATAAATGGCATTTCTCACTTCATCAATCATCATATCCCACATTTCATAAATAAGGTAAAGGGTTGATTTATCGGCATCACAATCTCTAATCATATGGTAAATAAGTCGTGTAAACTCAAGAATATAATCAACCTTCTCCCACCATAAATTATCAAGCAATTTTCCTCATAAACCTTACTTTTCCAATATTATCAGTTTTATAAGAAAACCTGTAATACCCCGTATTTTTAGAATCCAGATTTATTGAGTTTAATGATTTTATTAGCGTAATTTGATGTAGATAATTAATTATTCTAATTTCGTTTCGTTTTACGAATTTATCGATGATTTCGAATTCATAATTGAATGTAATTAATTATTGTCGTTGCGAATCATTCTAGACAAATTCGTTCACGACAATGATTTTATTATATTCTTATGATTTCGATCTTCGGTTAAAAATATATTTTCCCGTTCTTTCCCGTATTTTGGTTTTTAATATTTTTAATTCGTTTTCGATTATATCTTCGTCATGTGATTACCGCTTTGTTTTGAAGTTATATTTCGTTAACGAAATATATTATTTAAATTATAGAATTTCTATTTAAATAGTTAAATTTATTTTAATAATTTTATCCGTAGAAAATATTTCCGACTTTAAATTTATTCGTTTTCGGTAATCGTTAATAATTTTTGGGAAGTTTTATATTAAAAAGATTTTGGAGTTTATTTATGAATTTCCTTATGGAATTAATTTTCGTTTGTTTTATGCTTTTTGGTTGTAGAAAACCGATTTCGGAAATTATTTAAATTTGACTTAAATATTTAATTATATGTTTTTAAATATTATTTTGGGATCTTCTAATGTATTTCCGTAAATAATATAAATTTTTACGTCCGTTGTTAAATCTTTCCGAAAATATTTTCGAAATTCTTTATATAGCCTTTTTACTAATTTTAAGCCTTCGGATCCGTTCGAAATAAATTTTTGATTTAATAAATTTTAGATAAAATCTTCCAATATTAATTTTTAAGCTTTTAATATTAATGATACTTGCTTTTGTAAAAAAAAAAAAAAAAAAAAAAAACCCGGTCGACCACACCCCGAGCCCCCTCTTCTTTTTCTTTCCCGGCTCCCTTTCTCCCCGACCCCTGCCCTCTGCGCAGCCCCAAACCCCAGCCAGCCGCCACCTCTACCCAGCTCCTCCCCGCTCCGGCCAACTTCGCCGGCAACCGTCGACCACCGCCACAACAACTACTAGCAGCAGCAGCAGCCGCAGCAGCAGCGGGCGACAGCAGCCGCGCACAGCAGCAGCAGTGACGCAAGCTACGCCGCCACCGTCCGGCCACGGCAGGCCACGCTGACCACCGGCGAGCACTGTTTGGCCTCCGACGAAGCTTCCCCGGCCTTCCTTTGCCCCGATCCGTCGGTTTTTCGTTTGGTATAATTTCCGAAAACCCTAATATATATATTTGATTAATTGAGTATGGATTAGCTTATGAAAAGCTAAATTGGTTGTTTGATTGTGTATATATGTGCTGTAAGATTGATTTAGATACATTAATTTTGTGGTTGTGTTGGAATTTTGGAAAAATTGGATTTTTAGCCGGGTTATGCCCAAATTTTTCGGATCCGCCCGTTTTTGCGATTTCGGACAAATTGATTATACAATATGTTTTAAAATGTATCCAATTTCATTTTGGAACCGTCAATTTGAGAAATTTATGCACAATTTATCGGAATTTGATTCCTAGGTCAAATTTTGGATATAATAAAATTGGGTCGTATAATTGAGTCGTTTCGCTCAATTGATTTTATAATATTGTTTAAAATGTATTTAATTTTATGTTAGAAGTGTTAATTTGGGAAAACTGTACGTAATCGACCGGAATTTGATTTTTAGGTCAAAAATCCCGCGGGTTTAAATTGGATTTTGTAATTGGGTTATTTTATTCAATTGACTATATAAATTATATTAGAATATGTTTAATTACATTTCTGAACCGTCAATTGGTATGTTTTGGCAATAATTGATCGGGTTTGCGTTTCGGGCCTAAAAACCTTAATTGTGCTAAATTGGGTATTTCCTTTATTGATTTTGATCAATTGATTATTTGATATGTTATAAAATGTTTTTAATTGTATTTCTAAACATTCAATTTGATTAAATTTATAGAATTTTACTGAATCGTATTTTCGGGCTTAAAACTCTAGATTTTAAGTGAAATTATGAAATTGGTTATTTGTGTAGTTGTTTTGCTAAAATTAAATTTATAAAAGTAGTTGAAATGATCATAATTGTATTTTAATGCCTTTAATTGGAATCAATTGATTTGAATTAACGGAGTTTGTGTTGTAGACTTTAAAACCCTAATTTTAAAAATGGATGGGCTGGAAATTGGTTAATCGGAAGATTGTTTTGTTGAAATCAATTATCTGGATTTATCTAAAATTAGTTTAATCGTGTTTTAAAACTATCAATTTGAGGTAATCAAAGTGATTTGGTCGATTCGTAGTTAGGCATTTAAAACCCTAATCTTCGGGGATGATTTTGTAGAATTGATTTTGCTATGTGTATTTTATCTAATCGGTTTCTATCTTGGGGTTTTAAATAATTTAAATTATGTTTTAACCTAATCGATTTGGATTTGATTCTAAGTAAATTGGTTGGGTTACTTATTCAATTATAAAACCTAATAAATAAGTTATTTTCGATAAATTAACTTATGATCAATTATTCTGTCTCAGGCTTTCCAAATTAATTAGAAATGTCCTAAGTGTATTTGTATTAATCTGTTTGATATATATTAATCTTAAAACTTAATAGAACTATGCTTTTAAGTCATAAGTTTTGGACACGTTTTCTAAGAGAAATAGTTTGTGTTTCTTTGTGTTGAGTAAATTATAATAATTGAAATTATTGATTGATAGGATAGTTTCTAATTTAGTTTTCGATTCCATCGGATCTAGGAAAGCTTTCTCGTGGATCCATGAGCTAGGGATCTCTCTCCCTCTTATCTCGCTTAACTAGCTTCGGATCCAGGTAAGTTCTCTACTTACCTCTACTTATGGGTATTTTGTAAGGATGTGGCTAAGGTCCTTGCGTGTTATGTGACTTGTATACCTTGGATGTTTTGTATAGATATCATGTCTTGTTGTACATCACATGTTTGACCTTAACGTGTTTTATGCGTAGTGAGTTTGGAGTTAAGGTATGTGGTATGTGTTTTCTTACGATGTGAATGTGATACCTATATGTGGTGATTATGATGTGCTGTGATATGATGTAACCCTCTAGGGCATGCATGCTAGGGTGATTATTATTATTATTATTATTATTATGACATGGAGATAAAAGGGGAAAAAATGAATGGGAAGTGAGTTGCAAAAGGGAGTATAAGGGACCCGATTAGGGTTTTGAGAAGAATTAGTAATATGGAAAAGGCGGAAGTAAAAATGATTAATGGTGAGTGAGGTGCGTGTCGAGAGTGAGAGTTTATGTTATGAGGAATGATTATGGGTGATTTGGGAGAGAAGAAGTATTGGGTGAAAAGGGGACGTTACATGTGGGAAAAGAAAGGTACTAGGGTTGAAGTAGCCAATTAGGTTTTCAGAGTCACATGTGGAATCGATGGGTAGAGCGATGTGATTTGGGGTTGGAATTAAATGAGGTGAGGTGTTGAGGATAGATGTATTAATGGTAGTGAAATAAGAGGAAGTTGGGCCACATAGGTCCAATTAGGGTTTCAAGGGAAACCCTAGAGGCTAATGACGGGTGGAGTCGGTCTTCATTATGTGTAAGTATAGAGGGGAAATGGATATCGAGGTGTGATAAGGGGTGCACGAGTTCCAAGATATGGGACGTGCCCTCCTGGGAGGATAAGTGTGGATATAGTTAGTCATGCATGTCAAGGGTAAAACACTTTCAAATAAGATACGTTAAAATACTAATCACTTAAAGAGAAAGATGCTGAGCCGGGGCCCAGACCGGTCCACCGGCGAATAATAGTGGCCAGGAGCCGGGGTGCCCTGGAGACCGTGCCACCGGCGAACAATAGTGGTCGGGAGCGTTTTGCCCTGTATGATTTCCGGTCCACCGGCTATAATAGTGGGGGTTTCCGTGCTCAGCAATCCAAACGTAAAATTTATAAGATATGGGAAAGATACTAAATACTTACAGTGGAACACCGTGTGAGTCGGAGCCAGACCGGTCCACCGGCAAATAATAGTGGCCAGGAGCGTTCTGCCCTGGAGACCGAGCCACCGGCAAATAATAGTGGCCAGGAGCGTTTTGCCCTGTACATATCTCCGGTCCACCGGCTATAATAGTGGGGTTCCCGCACTCACATGGACTATTAAAGAATATGTGTGGAATGAATATATTATTGATAAGAATAAAGAATGAGTCACAAGCACTTACAGTGAAACACCATACGAGTCGGGGCCAGACCGGTCCACCGGCAAATAATAGTGGCCAGGAGCGTTCTGCCCTGGAGACCGGTCCACCGGCAAATAATAGTGGTCAGGAGCGTTCTGCCCTGAGTTTATATATTCCGGTCCACCGGCTATAATAGTGGGGTTCCCGCACTCACGTGGATTAATACTGTGGTGTGAAATGACTACTTTTAATAAAGACTCAAAGGAAATAAGTTTAATTGGACTATGGTCAGCTTTTATTATCTGTATTACTACATGCTGCTTTCGTGAGTATGTCACGCATCGAGTATCCAATAATATGGATTATTCCTACTTGAGGCGCATGAGTCACTTTATATTTCGGTTATACTACGCCTATATGTTTAAATGGGATGTTATATATGTTTCATATGTTACTGTAGGTGTATGGCAAGATTCCTGCTGTGGTTGTGAGTATATATGATATTGTATCAACGTATTGTATCATAATTTAATATGTATTTGATGTTATCGTTTACGTCTCTCTCATAAGATAGGGTAGTGAGACTTACTCAGTACTGGACCCGTACTGATACTACACTGTTTGAATGGGTCCTGTGATGATCCACCGATGGTGGGGAGCAGACCTTTGATGCAGGTTTTGATCGGTTACTAAGTTGGGGGTGGAAGGCTTGGCTTGAGTGAGTAGGCGATCCGGATATTTATTCCCCGGGATTTGTTTGTTTAATTGTTTCCATCTTTCGAAATTACAAGGATTGTATTTAAATTTTCAAGGATTGTGTAATTGACTTTTAAATTTCTCGCAACACTATTGTGCTTTTAGAATTCGGATTTAATGGTTGACAGGTTTTAGCCTTGCATCTAACATGAGATAGATGGTGGACATTTATCTTGTGTTAGATGTGGCGGTAACACTTCCTAAATTCGCTCCTAGCTTCCGCTCTATTCTTAAAAAAAAAAATTTTTTCAGGAGTAAAATTTGGGGGTGTTACAAAACCACTCTTCACTAATCACCATAGCTTGAAGACTATATTTTATAAGCTTCATTATCTTCAATGTAACAACAACTTGAGCAAAACGAGTATCAGCAACTGCAAGCAAATTTAGAGAAGAAAACCTATTGAAGATGGCTAATCTCATAGAATGCATAATTATAAAATTCTTTATTTGAATAGAATTTTCATGAATCTCAGTTATCATATGATACTCCTCATATGTTTCAACATTATTGTCCATATTTCTTACATCACAAATATTTTTCAAAGCAAAGTTAAGAGTATAAACACCACATGGGGTCCAATAAATATGAGGATAAATTTGTTCAAAGATCTCACCGGCTACTTTACGATTTGAGGCATGATCAGTGATAACTTGTACAATATTCTGATAACCCACTTCATCAATTACTTCTTTCAACAGTATAGAAATAAAGTGTTTGCCTTTTATCTCACCCGAAGCATCAACTGCCTTTAAAAACATAGGACCCGCATCACAACTTACAATTAAATTTATGAATGGTCTTCTTTGTGCGTCACTCCAACTATCGGATACAATAGTAACACCCGTTTTTCCTCCATGTCTTCTTGATTGGTTTTAATAATCTTTCTATGTTTGATTTTTCGTGTTGAAATAATATTGTTCTCAAACGATTATAACCTGGTACACCATAAACAGGTAAATTATGGTTAGTAGCAAAAGCAAAAGCTTCCATAAAAAAAAATCTTGCCAAATTAATTTAAGTAGAGTGACGCTTTTAACCTTAGTATTTAGTAACATAACGGTAAAAGAAACCAGACTTGTTCCAAATGTGGCGGTAACACCCCGCAATTATTGTTTTAGGTTATGAAATAAACTTTTTAAACGAAATTTTTCGGTTCATAAATTTAAAAATGTTACAATGATCCATTCTTAAAGAAAATATTGTAGAATAATTAAACACTTCCAATAATGCTAAGAAATATACCAAACATATCCAATCGACATATTTGAATGTATAATTAAAGATGCTTCCGCATCAAATAATGTATATTAATGGACAAAATACTATAGAGATAAATGTCCGTTACGTGAGAATAAAGAAAACACGTAATTTTTAATTGATTCACTGTGACTTTTGGGTCAGATATTAAACTCGTGTTTATTGTGGTGATTTATATATTTCAACTAAAGCAGATGATTTTTTTCTCGAGTATCATGAACTTACTTGTTGGTTGATAAATGAGAGGTGTCTTGTACTTTGACAACTTTTTTTCTATGGTTGAATAAGGTGAAAGCCATTCAATATGTTGGTGACACAGAATTTATATGAGAAATTAATAAAATGAAAATGATATTGTATTTTAGGCCTCGTGTGTTGCTACCCCACATCAAAATGGTGGATTGCAGAAAAAACATCGCCATATCTTGCACGTGGCCCAACCATTATGTTTTCTAGAAAATTACCCATTGACTTTCAGGAGAACAAATCTTAATAGCTGGATATTTGATTAATTGTACTCCCTTAATAACGCTGGATGGTAAACGCCCATAGGAAGTCCTGTGTAGAGCTGGCAATCGGACGGGTCGAGTCATTATCGGATCGGGTAACATGATAATCGGATCATATCGGTTTCGGATCATTTTGTCGGTTCGGGCTGGGTCGGGTTTGATTCGGATCAACTCAGCATCGGATAATCTCGGATCATTCTAAGCTCTCGGGTCGGATCTGGTTGAGATCGGATGGACTCGGATTCAGGTAAATTTGGGTTGTTCTAATTTCGGTTCGGGTTCGGATCGGGCTCGGTTGAGTTTGAATTATTATATTTTCGGGTCAAATTTAGATTGGATTTAGGTCATTTCATATTTGAGCCATGCTTGCGTCATTTTCTTTCTTTCTTTTTATTCCAAGATATTATTAAAAGTTAATTATTTTGAGATCATTTATTTTAATTTATCTTATTCAATTAAAAGTGAATTATTATATTAATTATTTTGGGGCCTTAGATTTTTTTGTCATTATTTTATCTTTGGAGATGTATCTTATGTGTCAAATTTAAAAGTTTTCAAATCGTATCACTTTTCTTTTTATGTTAAGGTATAACTTATAATTAAACTCCATTATTAGCTTGGTCATATTGAGTTCTAGTATTATTTTAAGTTTATATTATATTTATACCTTATATCTTATACGCTCCTTACATAATATTAACTTATAATAGTCATTGATAATTGATAACAAACGAAGACTTCTAAGGTTATACTTCTCATATTATTTTTAAAAGAGATTGATCACATCATATCAACATAATTTTAATAAATATAATAATAATAATAATAATAATAATAATAATAATAATAATAATAATAGTAATAGTAATAGTAATAGTAATAGTAATACAAAAATAATGATAACAATAATAATAGTAATCAATGAATATCAATTATGGCAATAATAATAATAACAACATATTAGTTTTTTATTATATATTTTGATTAGATCATATCAAGCTAAATAAGATAAAATTTGGATAAAATAAGTAATAATGACTATTATTAACAAAAGACCAACTAATATTGACTTCTTATTATTTAACACTGTTGATGTAATAAAAAATATTAATCTTCAATTTTTATAATGAATAATTAACATTCTCACTCCAAAATTTTCCTACTTTCCTATGATGTTGTAGGTGCTATATTATAAGGTATGGCCGTATAGATATTAACATATAGTGTTCAAGGCTGCACTGTTATTATCTTATGGTACTAAATGAAATAATGGAAGTGAACTACTATTTAAATGACATAGTAGTGTTTTTTTTATCTACTTTTATTTCTATTGGTATCAATGGATATTGTATTTGTGTATACATAAGTGATATAAATTTTATGAAAGTATACTATTCTAGATTTTGATGTAAGTGCTAGTATGGATTAGTTGCACATTTACATTATTTCATGTTTTATGAAGTTTAAAAAATTTTGAGTTATGTGTTAATGTTAATTTTTGGGTAGTACTAAGTTGAATCTTTATAGGTTTATAATTTTTCAAATAATATAAGATTTTGGATAAATAATGGATCGGGTCGGGTCATTTCGGATTTATAGTTTTTCGGGTTATATCGGGTTTCGGGTGAATAGCGGGTCGGGTTTATTTCGGGCTTATGATTCCTCGGGTTGTATCGGATATCGGATATGTATCGGATCGGGTCGGATAAGTTTTGGGCTTTTTATTAATCGGATAAAATCGAATCGGATTTCGGACGGATCGAGTCGGTATTCGTCGGATTTTTCGGGTCGGATCAACTTTTGCCAGCTCTAGTCCTGTGTGGAAAGATACCCGCCTATGAGCACTTGTAGGTCTTTAGGTCGCTTCCCTATGCACATCATCGAATCACAAAGGAGATACATTTTCTAATAGAGGGCGTTTAATTTTCGCATGATATCTATATGGTAAGAAGGGATGACGTTTCACGTTTGTATGATTAGGACACAAAAGAATATTTCGTCTCTAGTATAACGGACGTAATTTGTAAAGATGTTTACAAACTAAATAATGGGTAAATTTTTTTAGATATCTTAAAATTTAGATATTTTTTTTAAAATATGCAGAATTTTAGATCTAATAATAAAATAATCTGTCAGATTATTTTAAATTACTAGCAAACCACAAATAAGAGATATTGGATAAATAATTCTTTGATCGATAGATAATAAACCAATCCAATTTAAATCGATTTGATCGAATAATTTAATTTAAATCTTAAATAACATTATAATTAATTAATAATTCCAAAAGTTAGATTATATTTAAATATTAACTAAAAATATAAAATATAAATTTTACTTCTAACAACCGCTATTTGTAAATTGCGCACTCATACACAGAGTAATATACAATAAAATGATATGAAAAAAGATAGTTTTTAGAGTAGATAAGTATATAATTTATCATATCAATTATTTAATTTTTTTGGATTAAATTGATTCTGATATCGGATTGGTTCATTAGATGTCAGATAATATAAACAACCCTCGTAGTTTGGAGGACCTCACCAATGCTTTGATCGAAGGGTTGGGTACTAAACGTATTGGCGATGATGACCATGTAGGACATGAAGACTAGAGCTGGCAAAGTTGACCCAACCCGAGCGAAACCCGACTCGATAAAACCCAAAAAGTTTAGCAATCCGACCCTGCCCGATACTGACTCGATAAAAATTTACCCGACCCGGACCCGACCTAATCCGATCCTAGCTCATGACCTGTCATAAACCCAATCATATAGTGACCTGATCCAGAATTAACCCGACTCAATATATACCCGACTCGACATTAACCCAACCCGACATTGACCCGACCAGACATCAAAATATGTTATAATAATAATAATTTACACATATTTTATTATTCATTTAAAGCTTTTAAAAATATAGTGTTTTATAAATTGTACTTATTTTTCATAAGACATCATTAGTTATTAATGATATCCTAATAGATTTTTCTACACAAAAATACAACATTAAGAAGTCATAATAATAATTTAATAAACAAATAACAATTAATAACATATTTTTAATTACATACTTATATGAAATCAAACTTAATACTTACTTATGAGGTTAATGAGTTGGAGTAATTTTAGTGGTAAAGGTGTATTTTATATAATTTTTAAATATCTTTTATTTTCTTTGCCTAACTACTTTTATAAGTTCACAACTTGTAAACATACACATGTCCTATAATATTAAATAAACTTATACACATAATCATTAATATTACTCAACTAGTAAATTAGCAAATTATTGATTTATTATATTATATATCATTATTTATAGTGTAAAATAACATTTTTTCTCTAATTCCATCATTCATGACATGTATAACAAGTTAACAACTAACAAGTATTAATATGTTATTCGAATCATTTTGATCATTACTCCATGTTTTTATATAAAATAAAATAAAATATTTTATGTATTAGCAAATTCATTTAACTTGACAAATGAAAATATCTTCTAAAATTTTCCAACATCTTCCTTCACAAATAAGATATATTATTGACAAATTAAAAATCACAATAAAAAAGGCAAACATCCAGCTGCATGCCCATAAAATAATTTCTAAAAAGTCTTTTATTACATCCACCTATTTGAAGAATCTCTTAATAGAAGAGCATAGTAGTGTCTATTATCACCCACAAAATCCAACAAGCAATAACTATACCCAACAACAACTTAACAAAATTAGAAGATCCAGGAAATTATCCAATAACATCCATAATTTATGCATAAGTTATAAACTTATAAGTTACAACCTACAAGTTTTATAGATAAAAAAAATAAAAATAAAAATAAAACATCAAAATGACCTTTAAGGCACAAACATACACACCACCTACAAACTATTATAACAACTTCCACACAAAATGTCCACTACATACAACATGGTAGAAAAACTAACAAGGCAATAAAATAAGAGCAGCAATCCCAGAATATGTCACTTGTAAGTTATAATACAATGCCAATAATAGCAATAAGACAACACCCGTAGACAGTAGTTGGTCAACAATATAAAGATTATCCAAGTATGGTAAATCTGTAACATGAGGAACAAATGACATGATTGGATAAAAATTGAATTCCTCGCCTACAAAAAATAAAAATTGCCCATATTTACAAGTAAAAGCATCTAAAACTTTACCACTAATTTTGAAGCTCCTTAATCCATTTCATCATTGCTACTCCTTAACTTTAATGGATCTACAAAAGTAACCTTCTTCTTCTTCTTCTTCTATTCCTGTAAATACCAAAAAAATAAATATTACATTATTATGTTCAAGATTCATTGATTAAAAAATTATCAAATCAAAAAAATATAAATTCATAACAACTAATGTTATTACCATTATATCCATATAACCAATTATGAGTAGTTACCAGAGCATCAACAATTTTCGGCAACAACGAACTCCTCCACTTATTAAAATTCTACCACACATGCTAAAAGTTGACTCGGATGCAAAAGTAGTAATAGGAATGGCAAGGATATCTTTAACCATAGAAGAAATAATTGGAGAAGTCTTAGAATTATTTTTCCAAAATTGGAGCACATCAAGTGAAATTTTACAATCCAACCGCTGACTTTCGATATACATCTCAAATTCACTTTTACAACTTTTACCTCTCCCTCCAACAAAAGTAGAAGCATCAAAATCCTAAATTATAAACAAAGAAAAAATAATAATTAGACTTGATGTAAACAGAATTTAGTAATAACAAAAATAAACATGTAATGAAGATAAAAATAAAAATAAATAAAAAGGTGAGGTATAGCTCGATTTATCACCATTTCATCATTTCCTCTGTTCACTTCTCTATTAATAGATGTCCCTTGATCAAATGAATTTAGAGCATTAGGACAATGATATTCATAGTGTTTGTATAGCTTAACAAATTTGACATATACATCATTAGCGAACTTTATACCCTTCTCATTACTATGTAGTTTAACTAAGGTAAACTTCACAAAGTCAAACTTATAACATGGATCCAAAAATACAGTAAAAGCAAGAATGGTATTGTAGTGCGACCAATACTTTTTAAATTTTTGCATCATTTGTAGTCTCATTCTGCTGATATCATTATCATCACCCACCATTGCCTTCTCCTATCACAGTTGAATCCTCCAAATATTAAGAAAATACAAGTTGGTAGTAGGATACTCAAATCCATGAAATAAACAGGTAATTTCATAGAAAGCTTCCAACAACTCACAAATCTTTTCCACTTTACTCCACTCATTCAGAAAAATTTTAAGCTTGTAATTAGATTCAATATTACCAATGAAATCCAAAACATGACGATAATCTAATGCTCTATGAAGCATAAGATATGTAGAATTCCATCTTATAGCAACATATAGCCACAACTTCCCATAAATTGATAAATTTAATTTTTTAGCACAATCATAAAACTAGTTATCCTACCTTCTAAAGAATCTATATACTTCACATTCTCTCTAATTTTGATCACACATCCTTCAATATTTTTCAACCCTTCCCTCACTATCAAATTAAGGATATGAGTTGAACATCTGATGTGGAAGTATTTCCCATCACATACTAAGTTTTGAAGCAATGTGGGTTTTCAGTGACTAATCATGTTATCCATATTAGATGCATTGTCCACTGTCATAGTGAATACCTTCTTCCCAATACTCCACTCTTTAAGCAATAAATACAACAAGTTATAGATTTCAAGATCGGTGTGGGGAGGAGGGCAATAGCAAAAACTCAACACTTTGCAATTCAACTTTCAATCATCGTCCACATAATGAGTTGTTAGAGTGAGATACCCATGAGATGTGCAAGTTCTCCATATATTACAAGTCAAACATATCTTGCTAGAAATTGTACCAATAGTGTGTTTGATTTTAATTTTTAAATCAACATACTTTTCTATTTAAACTTTATTAATAGTGTTTCTAGACACAGGTTTGACTTGGTAATTAAGATATTGATGAAGTTTCCTAACTCCTAAATGTTCAACATATGAGAATGAATACCCATGCCTCAAAATTACCTCTACCAACATCTCACGATAAACTTTTGGATCAAATGAAATCTCACTAGATTTAGATGTCAAGGTATCTGGTGGAGTCATTTTTTTGTATTCTTCACAAGCTTGTAGGTGTCTTAAGGCATTAGAAGTACCATATCTAGCTTCACTCCTATACTTTTCCTTTTTACAGTGCTTACATAGAGCTTGTTGTCTTCCCACTTCATCTTTAAATAGATCAAAGTTGTCACAAACCTTAGAGTATCTCTTCCATTTGCGGAGAACTTTGGCAACTGATAATTTAGCATCATCATCTATGTTTATTGGAGCTTCATTTATAGGTAGATTTGAAGCTATAGCTGGAACTTGATTATCTTATTCATATTCTTCCTCTTCAAGATCAGCGGCTAAAATTTTAAAACATATAAAGAATTATGTCAATCTATAATTTTAAAGAATGTGTAAACCAACAAGCAATAACTATAAACAAAAAAAATACAAGATGCTTATTGTCAACCCACAAGCAATGATAATTACTAACATCATATAAAAAAAATACATCTGGTAGCTGTGAAATCCTACATATCTACTTCCTCTTCTTGAGGTGTCCTAAATTGTTCATCCTCCATATCCTTTTAGCCTTATGTAACTGTACCTATATACATAAATATATTATTGTATGGTATTAAAGAATTCTATACAACGTCATTTAGAATATAAAAAAATCTCATAGCTCCAACTTTTGATGCATATTTTTAAAACAAGAAATATTATATTGATTTACGCAGGTTACACAGATTATAACAAGTAGAAAATCAAACTCGTACTCTAAAAATATAATTCTAATGGTTACTTGTTACCTACTGAAAATATAATTATAATGGTTACCAATTAAAAATTACTAACTCTTAATACCATCGTCCTATAAATCTAGTCTATTTTATGACATATTGTATACTCAATTGATTAAAAACTATTAAGGAAGTACCCAATTTAACATAAATTAAATTTTTTAACCTGAACTGCAAATCTAGTCAAATATTATTTAAATATTTAAATTGACGGTTCGAAACTGAAATTAGACATATTTTAACATATATTATATAATAAATTTAAAAAAAAACAACTCAATTATACAATCCAATTTAAATCCACAAGAGTTTTGACCTAACAATCCAATTCTGATAGATTTCACATAATTTTCCCAAATTAACAATTCCAACATGAAATTAAGTACATTTCAAAGTATATTGCATAATTAATTTATCCAAAATAGCTTAATTGAACAAATCTGATAAATTCAAACATAATTGGATCAAAAATCTAATTTTCACAACTCAACCATATATATATTACAATTAACCACTCTAAATCACTCATACAGCATATATATACATAATTCAATAACTAATCTAGATTATCATAAGCTAATTTATAAAAAAGTAATCAAAACAAGAGTTAGGGTTTGTAATAAGTATACCAAAAAAATTGTTACGAAATTGGAGGGGATAAGGGTTGTTGGAGAAACACCGGTAGTCAAGGTCCACTCGTCGGTGGTCGGGTGCACCAGAGATGGCCGGATGGCAACGCCGTTGCTGCTGCTCGTTGTGTCTGGTTGCTGCTGCTATGTGCTTTTGCCGACGATAGAGCTGTGGAGATTGTGGTGGCATGGCGCGGTAGTGGTGTGGTCGAGCTGCGGTTGTGGTATGGTGGTGGTGTCGGGCGATGAAGGAGAAAGAGCGGCAAAGAAGGTAGGTCGGAAGAGGGGGTCGGGAGTTGGGTTACAGATTTCCAACACAAAAGAAGAGAAAAGGAAGAGAGAAGAGAAGAAGATAGAAAAAGATATGTGGGTTGATTCTGGTTCGACCAGACTAGGTTTTTTTAATTATAAACTATCTAAAATAGAATAAATGATAATTATAATTTATACATTTTATAGTTATATTATGAATCTATAATCACCTTTATTTTATAAAATTATATTTTTTAAATAATCAAATATTTTAATTAATCAAATAAATGATAAATATCTTTGTTAGATTGTATCATGCAATATTTTTATTTGTTAAAATTTATAAATATCTGTATTATTTACTTGTAAAAATAAAGTAGATATAATATTCTTATTTTATTTATGTGTACTAGTAATCTTATGATTGTCTCTAATATTTACAATGTAATGAATGATAATTATACATTGTATTGTCATAATAAGATGACCTTTATTTTATATTATTATAATTTTTAAGTAATAAAATAAATGATAAATATCTTTGTTATATTGAATCATGAAATGTTTTTTATTGTTAAAATTTATAAATATCTTTATTATTTACTTATAAAAATAAAGCAGATCTAATATTCTTATTTCATTTATGTGTACTAGTAATCTTATGATTGTCTCTAATATTTATAACATAATAAATGATAATTACCTGGATCTGAATTTGACTCAACCTATCAAAACTCGACCCGACCTAACCCATAAAGTTAACTCGTAACTACTCAAACCCAACCTGTCAAATTACACGAAATGACCTGACCCATCAAGTTAACCCAAAACAATTTGGACCCAACGGGACCAACCCATCAAATTACACGAAATTACCCAAACAAGCTGAGCCCACCTAATCATGTTAACCAGAAACTGACCCAAAGCCAACCCGACCCTACTAGTCAAGTTAACCCAAAATGACCCGAACCCGAATTTTCTTAACCTAAATCCGACCCGATAAATTAACCCAAAATGACCCGGAACTGCAACAACCCGACTAGGAATAGACCCGACCCAAATAAGGCAATGATCCAAAACTAACTGAACCCGAAATGACCCAATCCAACCCACAACCAACCCTCAAAAGACAAATGACCCGAAATGACCGGACCCAAGAACGACCCGACCCTCGTGATTCAATTGCCACCTCTAATGAAGACGTGGACCAATGTAATAAAGTGGATAATAGTGTGCTTGTGTGTAACACCCCAAAATTTACTACTAAAAAATTTTATTTTAGCAAAAGCATAATATCAAAATAGTTGGGTGTTACAATCATGCTTGACATAAGTCAAACTTATCATACCATCCATCAAATACAAGGCAAAATAGTTAAGACTTAAATCATGATTATTAGAGAATAAGAGAACTTTCATAAACATTAGATAAGAGTTTGGAGATTTACTCCAAATAAAATATCAAAAAACATCAGAGGGATACATTGGAAACTAAGAGTCTCAAAAGGTATATGGACCAAAAATGATAATTAGATAATATGACTCTATACCCAACCCCGATATATGAGAATCACTCCTCCACAAATAAAGCATCATAAGCAGCAAAGTCATCCACAGATTCCTCATTGACCTGCACAATAACATTTAGATCATCTACTGGTGGGAATTATTAGAACCCATGAGAAGGATTATCATTACACTATATACCAAGTAAGGTGACATTACAAGCGAAGTAAGATTACATGTAATACATAAATTTAAAACACAATACCTAGACCTCGAGCCATGTGATCTTTTAATTTAAGTGATTAATATCTTATCCATAGTTGTTTATAGCAAAATCATCATGCAAGGCTCATGTAGATATGCAAAACACATAATTTAAAACACATAAAGCAAATGACATAATTATCAGGACATTCCCCACGGAAAATGTCCATAATTTTCCCAAGTAACCCTAATTTCACAAGATACACATAACTTCTCCCATGAGACTCATCACATCACCAAATTTATTACACCAACCTAAAATAATATAGTTAACATCATATCCAAAAATAACTCAAAAATATTACACATATGATAATGAGCCTACCTCTAAGGTTACAATTCCTAATTCAAGTAGTCTTCTCATTCTATTATACTTATGCTACTATTTATTTTCCTGAATATTTTGAGTATCATACTTAACATATTTAAAGTCTATTACCCTTTTAGAATTACCAAAATTCTATATTTAATCCTTATTAAACAAAATACCCCTATCTTATCGAAAGCCTTAAGTGCTTGTTTGGTATGGCAGTAATAGGGGTGGAAATTTTTTTACCATATTTTATGTCTTTTATATTAAGTATTTAATAATTATTATTATATTTTTAATAAAATACCCATTTTAGATCAAATTAAGATCTAAAATGGGTATTTATTAGAATAATAATATTTAATTTTAACTAAGTTATATAAGATATATAAAATATGGGGGTAATTTTTCCACCCCTATTACCCTCTAACCAAACGAGCACTAAATCTCATATTAGATAACTTATTTCTTAATCGACCAACATTTGATCACATTACTTATGAAATAATTTATAGCACCCTCAAATATTATCATGCCATGCTTATTTTGCATATTATCATCAAATGACCGACATACCCTCATGATAGCTAAAATACTGAAATTTTCACAAAAACCCTGCGAGTCCCAATATTAATGATTTTCAGCCTCTAATATATACATCATCATGAAAACACAATTATATAGATACCACATATCTTTATTCATGCCAACCAACAATATACACAAACACATACTTTCACAACTCCTCACTTTTTCATCTTACGACACAAGATATCATATAATAGCATTATCTTTACAATGTCATCCATATAATATTTCCAAACATGATATCACATACAAATATATACGTTGCACATAAAAGCCCTATCTACGAGATATATCATTACCAAAAAATGACATAAATCTCTAAGCACGTATAAGCCCAACCCGCCTCCTCCAAGATCACCTGAAAATCACCTACAAAACAAGAATAAAACACCATTAGAACTTAAGATTACAACTAAGGAAAAGTTAAAGTAAATGAGAGTGGAAATGGGGATAACCAAAATAAGTGGAGGAGCTCAAGCTTGGTGGGAATGTGGTGGACTGCACGATGCAAGAGCTGGTGCATGGTGGTGCCAGGGTAAAGAATGGGATTGCTAGAGGGGAGGGCACAATTGTGCCAAGGAGAAAGTCGAAGGTGCACAAGCATGCACACTGTGCATATGCAGGTTGAGAAGGAAGGGTGCACATGGCTATGTGTAAAGCACACGGGTAAGAAGGAAAGAAACGCATGGATTGTGTGCAAAGTCATGCATGCGTCATGTGAGAGAGGTATGGCTAGGGCATACAAGGTGTGCACAACTGTGTGCCTCAACAAAAAAAAACAAAGTGTGAATGTGGTAGAAAAAGGAGTGATTTGGGGTGGTGACGGTTGGGTGATGACAAGGGGGTTGATGGAGAGGTAGTGGTGATTAATTCCTAGGGGAAAATGGCAATGTTTGGTAGTTGGTGGTGGTGCGTGGTGTGGTGATGTAATATCCCAAAATCCTAAGTTCCGAAATTTTGGCCAAAAAAGGAATTAGTAGGGAATTAAGCATATAAATTCATTTACTTAAAATATAGAGAATCAATTAAGGTAAGTTAGGAGGAAAATAATAAAGAATTTAATTGGAAAAAAAATTAGGGTATTTTCCTAATTAACATGGAAGTTAAGGAAATTTATCTAAAATAACCTAAATTAAGCTTAAAAGGAATTAATTATTATTTTCTAAATATTTTTATTCAATAACCCAAAAATATTCTAAATAATTTATGCAAAATCCAAAACCAAAAAAAAAACCATTTTCCCTTTTTCTTCCTTTTCTTTTTCCTTTCTTCTTACCCGCCGGTTGGGCCTCGCCCGGCCCAACTTTCCCTTTTCCCTCCCTTCTCCTTCCCCCGTGGCCTAGCGCGTCCAGCCCGCATCGCAAGGCACGACGCAGAGTTTTGCCCCGATATCCTCTGAAACTCCGCGTTTCAATTAGCAGGAAATAACCGTTGCCAACCGGCCGGTTCTCCCTCTCCTTTCTTTTTCCCTGGACCGCCGGTCCACCCCCTTTCCCTTTTCTTCTTCCTCCTGCATGACCGTACCCCGACCTGCAACCACTGCACCTGCCGGCAGCCGCCTGCAACGGCCGGCCACCCTGACTTTCCCTCTCCCGTCGTTTTCTTGCACCAATTCGACCCCAACCGGCCTTTTTCCCCTCTCCCGAGCGACCTGCCCCTTTCCCTTTTCCTCTTCCCTCGACCCCGACGCCCCTGCCATGGCAGAACCGCCTCGACTGCCACCACCGAGAGGCATGCCTGGTACCTGCCACCGCTTGTCTTCTTCCCCTTGTCATTGCCCACCTCAATCGGCCTATAAATACCTAATGAGCATCCTTAATCTGGGTTTTGATTTCGAAACCCAGAAACCCTCCATTCTTGCCGCCGCCCCGTTAGACAAGTCGTCCGCCGCCGCTGCCTAACGCTGACGATCCAAACACCCCCAGAACCAACCCTTGCACCACCCTCCACGAAACCAAACCGTCGCTGCCTCCGTTCCTACCCCGCACGAGCCACCACAATCGTGCGAAGGTGCCACCCCGAAAAACGCCACCGCCACCTTGCGCCGCCCTCTGCCGCCACCTCCGCCGTAATTAACCCCCGCTCCACCTCCCAAAGTGACCGGCAGGTCCTCCCCTACCTGCCCATACCCTCCTTACCCCCTGCTTCCTTCTCCACCGGCCTCCACCATTTCCACCACCTTCCTCCTCCTTCGGTCGCCGCATCCACCACCGCGCGCCGCCTCCCTGCTCACGCCACCACCCTCATTCCACTCCCCTCTCCCTGCTGTCTCCTCCCCCACACTTAGCTTCCTTTTTCCTCCTCCCATCTAACCACTTTCCCCCACCTTTTCCCTCTTCTCCTCCTCCACCGCCGCCGCCGGACCACCACCGTTCTCAGGTGGTCTTCCACTCACCTGAACCCTAAAACCCTCCTCTTATGCCACCTATAGTGGCTTATACCTAATATTAGTATTATCACACTTATTATTATTATTATTATTATTATTATTATTATTATTATTACACTTATTATTAGTATTATTATTATTATTATTATTACTGTTATGATTATTATTATTATTAACTTATTTACTAATACCATTTCTGTATTATCCTTAATGCTATCATACTATCACCCCTTCTAACCCTAAACCCTATTATACTTAACTTAGGGCTAATACCATTTTCTTCATTATTGGCATTTCTAATACTACTATTATTATTACTTTTATTATTGTTGTTACCACTATTAATCTCTGTATCCTAAGAGTGTTATTTTCTTACAAGCCATAATCTTTCTCAAAACCCTAGCTTTCAACATACTTAACCATTAGTGTTAGTGTTATTATTTTTATTAATACTATCGCTAAGATTACTACCACTGTTAGTGTTCTTACTATTTAACCCAACCTTATGTGAAGTATTGTAACTACGTAATAGAGTTTTACCATACCTAATATCTCTAACATTGGTGTCATCCTATTATTGATATTACCCATATGCTAATTCTATTAGGGTGACAAAATATGGGAGCCCTTATATTATTTATTCAAAATACGACTTTTATCATGACTACCCCTAGGAGTGTTAGCTCGTTGTTATTGCAACCATTGTAGTAGTATTTTAATACTAACACCAACATAAGTATCACTATTAGTAGTTTACCATTACCATTATTACCATTACTTAACTATGTCTAGCAAACACTAATGCTATAAAAATAGGGCTAATGGGTCTAATAATATAAGTGTAACAATAGGTATTTAAAATAAACATATTTTGACTACTAATATTTAGTATACTAATTCTGAGGTAAAAACCCTAGTTTTTGTATAAAACTCTTTTTAGTAATAAAAACCCTAACCTTAAACTAGAATGAGGATTGATAGTAATTATAAGGAAAACTAATACTTAGCTTTTTCCCCTTTCATAGGTGACCCCGATCCGAGCCCTAAGGAGCTAGAGGAGCGTGCTCCAAGCCTGGTGCCTACCTAGGTAAGGACGAAGCTATGGCCTTACGTTATGTGTGATGTAATGTGTTGATGAATGATGAGCATACCATGTTGATGTGTATTATGCATGTGTTATGAATAACCTGCTTTGTGTAGCGCAGCGTGGATCATGAGGTATGTTGTGTGTGCCTTATGTTATACATGTATGCCATGTCCCATGTTTATTGTTGATGTTGACGATGTGACTTGTTATGGCCCTCTAGGACATGCATGCTAGGGTTTTGGGTAGCATAAAATGATAACAAAAGAACAACGGGGAAGTGGATGTTGGAAAGTTTGCATGGGGGGCTTAGACCTTGCATGGGCGTAATCCTTACGTGGGAAAAGTTGATTTGGGTTGTAAGTAAGAGCTTGGGAGAGTCTTGGAAGGATTGGAGACTTAGTATGAACAATAGCACATAAGTTGGTGTATAAGAGGCCTTATTAGGGTTTTGTGTGTGAGTGGGTGTTGGAGAGTCTGCATGGAGTGTTTAAATTATGCATGGGAATGAATCTTACGTGAGGAAAGTTGATTTAGGAAGTAAGTAAGATAATGTCAAAGTTACGGGTCCATTGGAGACTCGGGTGCAAAATTTTACGTGGATCGATGTAAGGGTGTCTAAGGGACCCAATTAGGGCTTTGGGAGAAAATGAGGAAACTGAGGGGTACAAGGGTAAAAATGATCAAGGAAGGATGGAGTGTGGGGTTGAGAGTGAGAGTTCACTTATATAAAGGGGGAGTATGGGTTTTCTAAAGGAGAGGAGAGATTTGGGGTGAAAGAGGGAGATTACTTATTGAGGAAGTAAAGTGCTAGGGTTTGGGTGGCCAATTAGGGTTTTGTCGGTCACACGTGAACTTGGGAAATAAGGTAATACATTTGGGGAGTTTCATAATAAATATGAGGTGCGAGATAGAGAAAAAAGTAACGTCTGGGTAAGTAAGAAAGAGTTGGGCCACATAGGTCCGACTAGGGTCTCCGAGGAGGAACCCTAGAGGGATGAGGACATACGGAGTCGATATCATATGTGTCGGGGTAGTCTATATTCTTGGAGATCGTGCCTTACTATATGTCACTATGCCCTAGTCTACGGGGGATGGATGTCAGGGGTGAGAAAAGGGTAAGTGTCTCAACATATGAGGCGGGCCCGCTTGAGAGGCAAATAGTAGTATGTTATTGGCATGCATGTCAAGGGTGATGTGTGATTCAATAAGACACGGATAAGACACTAATAACGTAAAGCGAAAGACTGTTGAGCCGAGCCTTGTGCGTTTCGTTCCGGTCCACTGGCTATAATAGTGGTCAGAGGCGTTCTGCCCTGTGCGTTTCGTTCCGGTCCACCGGCTATAATAGTGGTCAGAGGCGTTCTGCCCTGTGCGTTTCGTTCCGGTCCACCGGCTATAATAGTGGTCAGAGGCGTTCAGCCCTGTGTGTTTATTTCCGGTCCACCGGCTATAATAGTGGGGGCCTCGGCTCGATAGACCCAAAGTAAATAAGTTAAACCATGGGAAAAATACTAAGTACTTACAGTGGAACACCATGTTGAGGCGGGGCCAGTCCGGTCCACCGGTTAGAATAGTGGTCAGAGGCGTTCTGCCCTGTGTTTTTATTTCTGGTTCACCGGCTATAATAGTGGGGTCCCCGTGCTCACATGGATTATTGAAGAATGCATGAAATGGACTTATTTCATTAATGAGAATACAGAATAAGACATCAGAAAGTGATTAGATCTATTCATGCATGTCATCGTATGTTATTTATGTGTTGAATGTGGGTCTTGTGTGCTATGTGTTGGCCTTAGCTCGTCCGTTACCTTACTCAGTACGTAGCGTACTGATCATCCGTTTCGTGGGTGCTGCTCATTCCCACGAGCAGAGGGCCCTCCTGACCTTGTGCAGGTAGGAGATTTGGTTTTCGATGCCTACGACACCTATGAGGCATCGGGTGGGGCTGAGTATTGAGTCTACTTTGGTTGGGGCCGAGAGGGAGCCGGTCGGACATCTTGTTATTTCCGTTGTCATTTATCATGTTCTGAGTCGTATTTATGTTACGCTCATATTTTGGAATGGAATTCTTAAATTGTAATCCTAACGATATTTTAACTGTTGTTGGCACCTTAACCTTCCTGGATATTTTATGTTGATTATGCACTTATGCTTTGTTGGTTTCACTTCACGAAATTTTGATCTAGCCTTAGCACTCGGTATCGGGACGGTAGAAGTGAACCGGTCCGGTACTGAGTGTGGCGGTAATACCCCTAAATTCATGGTTTTAAATTGTACGCTTCCGTTAAACCTTTCGTTTTAAACGAAATTTTTCAGTAGTGAATTTGGGGTGTTACAGGTGATGTATGCCGTCAATGAATTGGGTAGAAAGTAATAAGGAGAAGGAGATGCTTGGGGGTGGGTGCTTGACTATAATGGAGGGAGAGAGTGAATTAGGTGAGCAATACATGAGGCAAAGAGGTTGTGGGGGGTATATATATACATGCACGATCAAAGGGAAGTGTTGGGAGAAATTTTTAACAAAACATCCCAAGATTTGTGGGAGATGATGGCTAAGATGGGACTTTGTGAATCTTGACAGGGGGAGTTTTGTTGAGGCAAAGAAGAAGACACACACAAGGTTGTAGAAGGATAAGAAGGAAATTAGATAGGAGAAGGAGAAAAAGGAAAAGAAAAGGAGAAGTAAAAGGGAAAAATAAAGTAAGTGTGGGATTATGGTTATGATTAGGTTTAAAATTATAATTAAAGACTTAAGGTAAGGTTAAAATATCAATCATCTGGGATTAGAGTTAGGTTAAACTATAAGTTATCTAGAATAAATATTAGGATTTGATTAAGCTATTAATTATTAGGAATTAAGATTAGATAAAATGTGGGGTATTACAATGTGGAACAAGGCCACACAAGGATGACATATTTATTGTTCGCCTTTGAGTTTGGAGAATTTTAGGGATTAGAAAAAATCAACGGGAGTTTGTTTGGATTGGGCGGGATGTGTATTGGGTCCCCATACCTTCCCGTATTTATATACATATTTTTTAGTTTTAGTTTTTAATTTTAATCCTCTAGCCAGTTAGTACTTACTTTTCACTACTCACTCAAGAAGGTATATGAAACTATGCCTCATTCACTCTATTCACCCGTCTTAAAAAAAACAATTTTCAACTCCTATCCCCCAGTGACCTAATTCTCCTATCTCTTGACATTCCACCTCTTCTTGCTCCTCGTTAAAGTTGGATAAGGTTCATTTTGGTGCAATTTTAGTCTCAAATTGAACTAATTGTACTTTGTGGTTTGAAAAAGTATCAAATCAAATCAAACCATTTTCTACATGTCATAAGCCAAACCAAACTATAATTTTATCATTCGGTTTGCAGTTTATACGTATTAGCATTCATTCTAATGCTAATATTGCAAATAAAAAAAATACATTTTTGACATTGAAAATCAAGTCTGCTATATGTTTTTGCATATGAACATCTGATCTAAAGTTAAAACTATAAAATCACGTATATAATCAATATAAAATTAATTCCTTGACACTTAGGAGGGAGGGAAATGTAATAGATGTATATAAAAAAAATAGAGTTACAAGTTAGAATTGATAACTTAAAAATTACAAATTATTACATAAAATTTTGTTTATTAAAAATTATGTTTATATATAATTTACGATTTATAAAACATAATTTAATTTTTAAAACCTCAACCAAACCATCATTATAAATTCTAAATTAAACTATAAATTTTCACCCCGTAAACCAAACCAAATCATAAAATTTGGTTTGATTTGGTATACTGTTTAGACTATTATTAAGACCCATACTCTTTACAATTTGTTGCTACAGACCTTGACAACGCGAGCCGCCTTCCCGCTCTACATGTTGTGCGCTTAGCCAAACACCTCCACTCCTCTTTCAGGGCCCTTTTTAACCCCGAGTCTTCGCTCTTTTGGTTCCAATTGTCATTTGTGAATCAATTTCAACTGGAAAACTTCACCCCCAATCTAGCTACGTCGAGTGCCGACCACCGTATCACACTCTAGGCTCCAACATTAACCTCCTCCTCGATAAGTCAGTAACTCTAGTTCTTCTATATAAATCGCAGCAATCGATGCTCCTACCTCGTTTTTTGTTTCCTTTTTTATTAACCTAAATTAATGAATTGTTGCTCATGTTTACGCTTGGAGAATTATTTTTTTTTTAATCAACAATTTATATAAGCTAGCAATTTCATTTCTAAGGCTTCAGAATTTTTGTTTTGTTTTTAGGCGACTACAATCCACTGATTGCCATATCTATATAGTGAGATTACGATGATTTGGTTCATCATTATATATATATATATATTAGCTAATGTATCATACAAAATATTAAAAATCAATTTCCATGGAGTGGAAAATATTAGCTTGGCACTATTGCTAGCTTGTACATTTTTTTCTTCCATCGATATTTGGCAGGAAGGTCAAGGATGGATATTTTGAGTGGGTATCAAAACGGGTGTGCGGATCAATTATCAATAGAGACAAATGTGGGGAATCCTCAATTAGAAAAATTTAGGAATTGTCACAGATTCGGAGATAGGCACTAATTCTAAGTTTCATGACGGTGATCGATTCCAGACCCCGTGTAGCCCCATTGTCATCTTTAAGGCGATGAAGTGAGTAATAATATGGCACAAGAAATAATATCAATTCACTCAAAAATAGACACCACAATGGAGAAAGGTTATTGGGTGCCTTAGTTGTACTCAATTTGGTTCAACCACGGTTGTTCATTTAATACAATCATATTGTGTTTTAGTATGCTTTATTGTACATTTATAATTATGGGTACAATTATGGCTAGGTTATAATAAAGAAAACTAATCTATGATCCCATTGTCATTTATTGAAGGCTAGCAAAACATTCTAAGTAGTGCACTATAAACAAAAGCAATATCGATTATCAAGTCTACATCGCTAAGTGGGTTAGTAAGGGCTTATCTCTCTTCTGGGACAAACTCACAAACCAAAGCACTTTTTATATAATAAGTATAACCCGTTCGTAAACACTTACTTGAACACTAATTAACTCAAAATTCCCTCGATCCCAATTTCAATTTAAAATACAAAGTAACAAACTAGGATAGTTGATATGTGTAAGCAAATAAGTTTTATAAAGAATATTCTATAAGACGAGATAGAAATTTTACAAAATAATAGGCAAATTATTTATTCAGAACGCAATCTATATCAAGGTCAACTAATCACACATATTATCTTACAATAAAAATATTTTACTATTAATGACAATTAACCTTTTTTTTTTCAAAATAAGATACTTTATTCTATAAATAATTAATTTACTATCTAAGGATTTCTAATTTATCATTATTATCTTAATTATGCTCATTATAATCAGCTAGATCCATTACTAGCCAAAACTATGTCCTCGTTTTGTAATTTATGATGGTCCTACCGTTTGTACCACGTGAGGGATCTTATCCTATGTTTTCGTTCTCAGATGGGTAAGGTAAAAAAGGCATGACATTACAAAAGAATCCATAGTATCTACTAACTAGGCTTGCTATAACCAGTGAAGCACAAGAATGCTTGAAGTATTTGTTTCGCGTCCTCGGGATGTTTCTAAGGTACATCCGGTTTTTTTTTTTTTTGAAAAAAAAGCTCCAAAACAACATCATTTTGGAGTGTTTAAATAGCAATTTTTTTTCGTTACGCTCTGTTTGCTTCTATCGCCGTGCCTCGTCTTCCTTCTTCTTCACTTCTATTCTTCTCACCTCAGCTGTCCTTTGTGCATCTCAACTCAGCCTCCCATCCCAGCCCAACTCCGTCTGTTGCCGACCTCAAGAACCCGTCCACCCTCATCTCCATCCTTCGTCATCTGTGTTTGCATAATTTTCTTCTTGTCGTTGTCCATCTGTGTTGATATTGCAACGAAATTGAATTTGCGTTGAAGATCAGGGTTAAAGGGAAAGGTCCAACCAAGTTGATACAAGTCCGCAGCTGTTGCTCAGGGAGGCATTACCATTCAGTTATGGTGCTAAAGATTGGCAATATTTGACGCCTAAAAGTCAACAGTTGTTGAGGCTATAAATCGATATGAAAAATTCTTCCCCAACGCCGATTGTTTGATCTGTTTCATTCAGTTTTATTGCTGTGATTCATTAAATTTGTTTAATTTAGACAGTTTTGTTGTTGTGCAGCCTGAAAATCGGCCGTTGAAAATGTTTAGCCATTTCTATTGCTGAAACAGTCAAAGGTTTTGTTGTTGTAAATGTTGTAGTATGCTGATTGATTAAATATGTAGCAAGAATGTTGTGATTGATTAAATGTGTATTCAGTTCCTATAGTTTGTAATAGTTGATAGAAGCACTGTTCGGTTCTTGTTGGGTTGATTGAAGATGGTTCAGTTTGTGCAATTTGTGCGGTTTGTATGGTTTGTGTTGTGCTAATTGAATGTTGTATGGTTTGTGTTGTGATTGATTAAATCTATATTCAGTTTCTACAGTTTGCGTATTAGTTGATAGAAGCTCTATTCGGTTGTTTTTGTGGCTGATTGAAGGTCGTTTGGTTTTTACGATTTGTATGGTTTGTGTTGTGCTTGATTAAATGTTGTATGGTTTGTGTTGTGATTGATTGAATCTGTATTTGTTTTCTATAGCTTGTGTATTAGTTGATAAAAGCTCTATTCGATTGTTGTTGTTGTGTTTGATTGAAGCTCGTTCGGTTTGTGCTGTTTGTGTGGTTTGTGTTGTGGTTGATGTGTATTATAGCTTGTAGTGGTAGTGATAGTAATATGGGTTCTAAGAGTGTTAGTGCATGTTTTAAAGATGTTAATGATAGTCCTCTTTGAAATTATATTACTAAATGAGAGAAAACTAGTGGATGAGGAACTATTTATTGGACTTGTAATTTTTGTAATCAAACAAAACAAGGAAGCTATACAAGGGTGAGAGTTCATTTGTTGAATATTCCTGGTAAACGTATTGCAACTTGTAAGAAAGTGAGGGTCGATGACAAGATTGAGATGGTAAATTTAGAAAAAGAAGCTTTGAAAAGAGTTGAAGAGATGCTGCCAAAGAATATGCCTTTACCTAATTCAAGCATATCTAATTTAAGAATGGATATGTCTTTATTGAAGAAGAGACGAGTGAGTGAGATGAATCCTATAGATATTAAGAATTTTATACATATCTATGGTGATAAATATGTTGTAATTATTTAGATACTATGTGGATAATGAGTAAATCCAAAGACAAACTCATTATCTCACAGGCCTTATTACTAGTATTTGATCACTACAACAAGAATACCACTTGTAGTTAGTATTACTATCTAAAGACTTGATATTAATGCTACACCAGTTTCGTATAATGGGATTGTCATTATTTAAATTTATTAAATATCTATTGTGCATTTTCTCTGTGAGCATGTATAATTATATAATTGTTATATTTTTATACAGCTATGTCTGCTACTTCAATATATTCCAACTTAAGTTATATTCCCATGCTATATGGGAATAATTTTAAGGAATGAAAGGACAACATTTTACTTGTTTTTTGCTGCATGGATCTAGACCATGCACTTCGGCTAGCAAAACCCACTGACCTAAAAGCTTAAAGTTTTTCTAATGAGAAGAAGAACTTTGAGAAGTGAGATTGCTCTAATCGCATGGGTCTTATGATCATTAAGGGAAACATTCAAGAGGCATTCAGAGGTGGATTATCTGATGAGATTATCGATGCTAAGGATTTTCTTGCCGAAATAATAAAATATTTTGCAAAAAATAATAAGGCTGAAACAAGCACTCTTTTGCAACACTGGATTTCATTGAAGTATAAAAACAAAGGAAATATAAGGAAGTACATAATGAAGATGTCTAAAATTGTTTCAGAACTTGAGGCACTAAAGCTCGAGTTTTCATATGACTTTCTTGTGCATTTAGTACCGATCTCTCTTCTCGCACAATTCAGTCAATTTAAGGTCAATTACAACTACTAAAAGGAGAAATTGACTCTTAATGAACTCATTTTATATTTTGTGAGAGAGAAAGAAATATTGAAGTAAGATAAGATTAAGGCTACTCATATGGTATTTACCCCTAAAATTTAGGACATGAAAGGAAAGAATGAAGCTTCTCCTAAGGGTTTAGTCTAAAAGAAAGAACAAAAATAAAAAAGAAAGTTGTTTCTTTTGCAAAAATAATAGACATGTTAACAAGGATTGTCAAAAGTATCATACATGGCATATGAAAGGTACAATCCTTTCTTTGGTATATTTTAAGATTAATTTAGCTTCAGTACCTAGAAACACTTAGTGGTTAAATTATGGCATTACTATTCACATAAGTGTTTCTATGCAGGGTTGTCTAAGCTATCAAAAGCTAAATAATGGTGAAATACACATCTATGTAGGAGATGCCAAGGTAGCAATAGTTGAAGTGATTAACACTTTTAGGTTATTATTAGAAACCGATTATTATTTGGATTTGAAAGATACATTCATTGTACCATATTTTAGATAGAATTTGGTTTCTATTTCCATATTAGACAAATCTAATTATTATTGTTCATTCAGAAATAATAATTTTACTCTTTCATTAAATTCAAATTCTTGACACATCTCTTCATATCATGAAACCTTGCACGTAGAATCACATGGTAATAAACGTAAATTAAGTAAACGAAATTCGGCATCATTATGGCATAAGTGCTTAGGTCATATCTCAAAAAGAAAGAATTAATAGGTTTGTGTATGATGGCATTTGAGATTCCCTTAACTTTATATATTTAAACAATTGTATTGAATGCGTTAAGGGAAAACATACCAAAATAAGGATAACGGGTGCAAATAGATATTCAAACATCTTAGAATTGATTCACACAAATATATGTGGGTTGTTCCCTACGGCTTTTTGGAATGGTCAACAGTATTTTATATCATTCATAGACAATTACTCACGTTATGAATACTTATATCTCACTCATGAAAAGTCACAGTCATTGGATGTGTTCAAATCTTTTAAGCTTGAAGTTGATAATCAACTCAACAAAAGGATCGAGTGTGTTAGATCTGACCGTAATGGTTAATACTATAGAAAATATGATAGTTCAAGTGAACAATGTCCAGTACCATTTGTTAGATTCCTATAGGAGTATGGAATTGTCCCACAGTACACCATGCCAAGATCTCCTAGCATGAATGGTTTAGATGAAAAAAGAAACTAAACTCTTAAGGATATGGTAAGGAGTATGATTTGTCATTCTACCTTTTCAGAGTCACTCTAGGGAGAATCACTAATGACAACAACTTACATTCTGAATAGAGTGTCAACTAAAGCAGATACTAAAATACCTTATGAGCTTTAGATGAGGAAAAAAACTAGTATAAATCATTTTTGTATTTGGGGATGTGTAGTTGAGGCTAGGCCATATAGGGACCATGAAAATACATAGGACACCAAAGCGATTAGTAGCTATTTTATTGGTTATTCTGAGTGATCAAGAGGCTATAAGTTCCATAACCCCACACTCTAGTTAATTTTTGAGATAGGAACGGCCACTTTCTTTGAGGATGTTGAGCTTATAGGAAGAAATAAGATTAGGGACATTTTCTTTTAGGAGGAATCAATTACAATTCCTACTGTTGTCTATGATGATGTGCAAGTCTCTGCATCTACCATTGATCAGGAGGCAAATCAAAAGCCTCTACAAGATAATGCTGAACAACCACCTATTGAGAATTAGGTGATTATTCGATAAGAATAAGATCAACAACCTCAAGAGCTAAGGATATCCACCAAAGAAAGGAGAAGTGCTATTCTAGATGATTAAATTGTATTTCTCCTAGAACATGAGGTAAGTATTGGGACAATGAAAGATGATCCAATTAACTTCTATCATACCATGGAGAATTCAAATTCTCAAAGGTGGATTGACGCCATGAATGAGGAAATAAAGTCTATGATGGATAATGATGTATGAGATCGTATCCCATTACCTAAAGTAAATAAACCCATTGGTTGCAAATGGATATTTAATACTTAAAGGGATTAAAATGGTAATATGGAGAGATATAAGACATGTCTTTTCGCCAAGGGCTTTACACAAAAGGAAGGAGAATATTTTATAGAGACTTTCTCTCGAGTCTCCTCTAAAGATTCCTTAAGGGAAATTACGGAAATAGTAGCACATTTTAATCTTGAGTTACATCAGATGGATGTTAAGATCATTTTTCTTAATGGTGACATTAAGGAAAGTATATATATATATGGTGCAACCATAAAACTTTGTGTCAGGAAATCAAAATAATATGGTTTGCAAACTTAATAAATCCATCTATGGGCTCAAAAAAAGATTCTTGACGATGGTTTTTCAAATGTCGTCAAATTATCACCTCTTTTGGTTTTGAGATGAATTTGGTAGATAAATGTGTATACCAAAAGTTCTATGAGAGTAAATACATTTTTATGGTTCTGTATGTTCATGACATATTGATGGCATATAATGACATAGATTTGTCGCATGAGACCAAGAAATTTCTAGCTAAGAATTTTTAAATGAATGACCTTGGTAATGCCTATTTTGTATTGGGCATAGAGATACATTGGATATATTCTCGAGGTATCTTAGGGTTGTCACAAAAGAGTTATATTGAAAGGGTTATTAAGCAGTAGAAAATGAAAAACTACAAACTAGGAAACACTCCTGTTGCTAAAGGAGATAAATTTAGTCTCGGTTAATGCCCTAAGAATGAATTTTAAAGAAAGAAAATATAAAGTGTTCCTTATGCTTAAGGTGTGGGAAGTCTAATGCATGCTCAACTATGTACACACCCGGATATTTTATACATCAAAAGGATTCTTAGAAGATATCAAAGTAATCTAAGACTTGACCGTTGGACAGTAGCTAAATGAGTCATGAGGTACTTACAGAAAACAAAAGACTACATGCTCACATATCATAGGTCAGACAAGATTGAAATCATAAGATATTCTTAGTTTGATTTTTTTGGATGGAGGTGTTGTTTCTTAGAAGAGTTATAAGCAGAAAGTTTTGGCTTCTTCCCCTATAGCAGCGGAATTTGTAGCGTGTTATATGGTTTCCACTTACAGTATATGGCTGCGCAATTTTATCACAAGGTTGTGTAGAGTTGATGGTATTGAAAGCCCTCTTATGATGTTATGCGACAATAAGACTATAATTTAGTATTCCAATAACAACTTAAGTTCTATGAAACCAAAAGGTATCGATATTAAATAATTAGGTGTTAAAGAGAAACTACAAAAAGGAGAATTGTTTATAAAGCACATCAATACATACTCCATGATAGCGGATCCACTCACTAAGGCTTTACCACCCAAACAATTTCTCAAGCATGTTACTTGTATGGGTGTTATTTTAGTTGATGATGTTTAGTTTTGGTGGGAGTGTGTTACTTCATTTTCTATATGTGTGGATACTTTGTTTTAGCTTATGGATATTTTGACCATAGGATTTTTTGCAAAAATAAAGTTTCAATTTGTTTCCTTTCTTTCATTGTTTTTAATTTGATATTGCTAAACTTTTAGGTAGAATAGTTGAAAAATGGCATGTTGAGATCACACTATGTGAAATTTCCATGCTACACATCTACATCTTGATCCATGTCATTTAGTTGTATCCGCATACGTGATCATTGAAGGTTTAATTACGAATAAATGTGACAAAATATACTTTGATCCTATGTTCGTGTGACTAATGGACTAGATTGGTTATAGATACATTAAATAGCGATGACAATATTTAACTCATTTTGATCACACGTATAGCCCAAGTGGGAGATAGTTGGATATTTATCCAACATTGGACTTATATGTGAACGATACGAATTGCTAGTTGTCGTATAAATTAAGTCTATATATAAGTGATCATATTTATGTATAAATTATTTAGCCTTAATGTATCAAATTATATATGGACCCATAGGTGTAGAGACTTTAGGTATTCTATATTGTTGATAGATTGAACTAAAATAGCCGGCTAGATAACAAGTTAGTTGTCTATATATAAATTCATGGTCCCTAGGTCACATATACTTCGTCCTATTCGATTATCATAAAGTAATAGATATCGATGAGTGTGTGTATGATTCAGAAGATTACAATACCACCAATCTGTTATTGTCCCAAATCTAATGGAGTACGTTAATTCCTGCGTTATGAATTCATGTATGCTTTCGCATTATGTTATTGTATGAATCTTGATGAATTATCATGGGACCCTGTAGGATCTAAAGATTATATATTAATCTATCAATGAGATGTAGTCTCTAAAAAGAATATTAGGGATGACTTTTGATATTTTATGCCTCTACAATTCGTTGCCTTCTAAGAGTTTAGGGACAAAAAAATAAAAATCACGATAATTTTTGTTAATTCCATAAAATATACAATATAAAATAACAACATTGATATATTTATAAATACTAAGCAGTCAAAATATTAGTACTATAAATATTTATAATAACATATAAAAAGTTATAATTAGAAATCTTTTGACTTAAATACAAATAAAAATATCCAAAATCAAAATTGTTTATAATAAATAATCCTCTTTGTCTTCTTACTGAGGGAGATTCTGGAAGACTGAATTTGGTGTTGCAGATAGCCATATGAAGGCTAAATTTGATGTTAGAGTTGACCAAAAGTATGTTGAACCTAGACCAATGGCTCAGGGGCAGACGTAGAACATTGTGGCTGTATCATTATCATTTGCAATTTATTGATCTACATTTGATGAGATCAGAAAATCTCATAAATATCTATCATCGTATGGAAAGGAGTAGCAACAATGGAAGATGGGGTGCTGGTCTCTGACAACAGAAGACGATGAAGCTCCACAAGGTAATATGTGTCCAACACTCTTCCTGGTAATAAACGATGATTAATTATATCAAATTAGTATATCACAAGATAATAAAACTATATTACATGTGTCTAGTTTAATGATAATAGTCAATACAAAAATTATAATAAATACACTCTAGTTAAAACAAAAACTAGAATTATCACTATAGTCCTCTTCCTCGGTGTCATCCATATCCGAATCCAAATAACCGAAGCCCTTGTCTTCCATGTCATCTTTGGGTATCTCGTCATCGTCAGTGACATATCTAATCTCATTGACATCCATATATTCAATTCTGATGTTCAACACAACAGTAGCACAGTCAATCCCATCAATCTCATCATCGTCATCATTCATATCTCAAATGTGAGGGTGTTTCAATTCCCAAACCTCCTTCAAATTAGAACCATTAAGAGGATCATTAATATACCAAACTTGTTTTACCTGATATCCCAATATATATTGATCATTTTTATACCACTCAAACCTCGTATACACACTTGTAATATTGTCTTGCTTGATTATTTTCTTTCTCAGATCAATGTCAAACCATTTACACTTGAAAAATAGAACAAAACAATCATTAAAGTAAGATAATTCGATGACCTCTGATAATTTTCTATAGAAAAAAGTGACGTTGATTCCACGGACGCATACACTGTTGTTTTGTGTTCTTCTATTCATATCTCTATGACGTGTTACATATTTATTTCCATATCTTCCAAATTATATAATGTTGCTTCTATTAAATGAAATTTTTTATGTACATCAGACAACGACATTACAAAGTATAGATATTATTGACCTTAATTAACCATTAAAGAACAATCATTATACATTAAAAGGAATTTGTAACTCAAAATAAGGTTCTTCATTGAATACCCTTTATCACTCATTCAGTCCACTCTCCTTGTAAAATCATTTGCTCTCTCTCTCTTTTTCAAAAGAGGGTGCATCTACCTAGTCACTAAGATAATTAGGGTATGCACTTGTTAGTAGAACTATCAACTATAAAATCCCTTTCTATTTGGTCATAGTTTCTCATAATTCATCAACTATCAACAACCCTAAGGTGTGGAATATTAGTGACAAATAAATCTATATATCTTTTTCTTACACCAAGCCATAGCTGAATTTGTGGCAAAGTCACCAGAAGATAATATGAACTACTTAAATGGTTCCAAATATAAATGCATCCCCACTATATGATGTAGTATATTACCTACCCAATTCACATGTTTTCTCACATCCCCACTTGGAGACATAACATAGTAGTATAGATGGTACTCGTCAAGTAACCGATGTAATATAGCCCTAAAAAAGGCAAAATTAGTTGCTTTAAAATACATTACCAGCTTAGAGTATTAATATGTTATCACTCTATATAGTGGTTAATAATTTTTTATCTAAGACTAATAATAATAATTTATTATTATTATTATTATACCTTTTTAATAATTATTTATTTAATTACAACAATATTATCTAATTTTCAAGTATTATTATCTTACTATTTAAGTTATTTAATAATATGTTTTATATTTTTTTATTAAATAAATTAGTTACTTTAAAATACTTATGTCATTATTACAACTATATATTGTAATGTATTAGCATTTATGTAATTTATTAGGATTTAATGCTTCTAAATAATGTTAGGGTTTAGAAGTAATCCACAAATTTAATAATAAATTATTTAAAGCCAATAATATTTGATTATTTAAATTTTTTATTACCTTAATAATACTTTATCTAAGGTAAAAATAATCTATTAGCTTAAAGTATTATTATTTTATTACTCTACATTATTATAATCATTATACTATTTTAGTTAACAATTTATTTAAAAATAACCATATTATCTTATGATTTATTTAATATGACCTATGTTTGTTTAACATGACAAAGGTTTTTATTTGAAATTTTGTATACTTAGGAAAATTTTAGAACTTTTGTAACTATTTTAGTAAACGCGTTTATCTACAGGTTGGAAATGAAGACCTATGTTTTTTTAGTATGAAAAAGATTTTGATTTGAAATTTCATATATGTGAGGATACTTTGGATCTTTTATAACTAATTTTGATCTAATTACCATAGACGTGTGAGTGAATTTGGTTTGAATACATTTGAATATAGGAGCATATAACTGAGTCTTATCTATCATCTTTTTACTAAGTAGTGAATAAATTACTGGACCAATTACAACAACAAAATTAGGTTGGACCAGTTAAATCACATGCATGTTAAATGTCATCATTTCAGTTTTTGGGAGAGGAAATTCAATGATGAATAAACCAATCAACTAGGTTAAATAAGTCAAACTAAGATTCGGCTGGTACCGAATAATTTTTTGAATAAATGTAATTATTATTATTATAATTAGTATATCTTCTTAATAGTAATTTATTTAATCACAATAAAATAAACACATTTAATGACAATAAAAATACATACAATATTACCACCACAATCATTATATTACATACATAATAAATTATATAATTAAAATTATCAGCATACACAATTACTACCATAATTGTTATACTACATACATAGTAAATTATTGAATTACAATTACCAACATACATATATAATTATCACCACAATTGTTATACCTTTCTAATAATAAATTATTTAATCACAACACATATATTTAATCACAATTACCAACATATATACACAATTACCATCATATATACATTTAATCGCAACACATACATTAACAAAATTATAATCACATTTAATATATATATATATATATATATATATATATATATATATATATATGTATGTATACATATATGTATATATATATATGTATGTATACATATATATGGTAGCAGCAAGCGACAGTGGTGCTCCGGTAGCAGGTGGTGCATATCAGGCAACGGTAGCAGTACTTCTTCAATCACTAGAAATTTTCCAAAAATTTAGAAATTAGAGTTTAACATTCATTAACTAATTGCTTAAAGAAAATAAAGTGAATTAGAGGGGGTGGAGGTGCCGGTATTGGTTTGGCAGTGGCGATGGAGGTGATGGTGCAACGTGGAAAAATATAAACACCATAAAAGAACTAAATCAATAATAAGTAAAAAGAATAATATATAATATGAACACAATAAATTTACCAAAAAACTAAATATTAACAAAAAAAATATTACCTAAAATACTACGACCGACTAGAGTGATAAGAGGAAAGAAAACAAGAAAATGAGATGGCCCGAGTAAAATAAGGCAAGTGTCAAGGTTCCATAAGAGTTTTAGTGATGACATTTATGGTTGCTAATAATGGAAAAAAAAATACACCGTGCTAATCACATGACCCATTAGTAACAATATTTGAGTTATTACCATTGCTAATAATGAAGCGTTAGGTAAAAAATCCGTTCCAAACTTTCAACCAATATTTCCACCAACTGTATCGTCTCTAATTATATTTTAGAAGAAAAAAAAATCACTCAAGGAAAAAATTTCCACCACTTATATGATGAAGAAATTTTTCTAACAATTTTTCAGGTCTCTAAAATTACTTTTAACGACTAATTATTGTTGCTAATAGCAAATATTAGCATGTGTCATTATTAAATCTATAGTCGCTAATTTACCTCTTTTCTTATAGTGATATAATCATACAATATGTACTTTTATTTATAGAAGATGTGTTTTTATCAAACAAAGGATGTTGACGGTTAATAATTAGATGTGTATTTATGTATAAAAAATGTACATTTATAACTATAAATTATATATTTATTCGATAAAAATGTGCAGTCTTTTCTATAATAAAGTTTAATAAATTTACAAAAATACAAACGTGTATGCTACATTATTAGAAAAATGTGTATTTTATCATTAAAAAATTATATTTATTAGTAAAAGATGTGTATTTTTTTAACATTCTCCTGTGTTTAAAAGAAACGTTAATTAAAATTTAAAAATATCACCATCTAAAGTACTATATTTATTGCTGGATGCAAATTGTTATTTATTCTTATTACAGGTCTTTCTTTAATTGTTTATTGGGTAATATTATACTTACAACCAAATCATTTATGGGTCATATGTATATGTTGATCATGTCCACTATTAGGCAGTTGTAAGAAAATATTATCAATCAATAATTTGAATATAAAGTTAGCATTTTTTCTGTTTCCCGATACTGCAGTTGCACCGCTTGAAGGTGCTTCGGTAGCATCCCCACCCCCTTCCCCCCGTCCCCAAGAAAAACCCCATCTTCCCGCGCACGACGCACCACGTCCACGACCTGCGGCTCCATTATCGCGCTGATTTCATTTGCCTCCGCCGTTCTCCGGAGGACCGTTCGGCTCGCCAATCGGGATACCCTATCAGTTCGAAACAAGACGAACCCGTACCATCAAGCGCATCTACACAATGAGGCTCACCACTTCGCCTCGATCATTCTTTCCTCCTTTAATTTTGGGCAATTTTGGAGCCCAAAAAGCAATTTTAGAGCCGGTTTTTATGTTACATACAAGTAGGGCTGTTGACAAATCAAGTCGGCTCGCAAGCCGGCTCGACTTGGCTCGTTAACGGCTCGACTCGGATCGCTTGATTAGATAAATAAATCAAATTCAAACCTCGATCTTAGGCTCGTTTATTTAACAAGCCAAACTCAAGCCTAGGTTGACTCGGCTCGTTAGCTCGCAAACCGGCTTGATTCGAACCCGACTCGAATTCGGCTCGTTTGCTCGTTTATCAAATAAATTTTGAGAATATATACAAATATAAAATAAAGTTAAAAAGAAATAATTATTTTTTTTACAAATAATTCTCATAATTTAAGTCTTGGACCACTGAATCGTTGGAACAGGGCAGGACGAACCGGGCGGGGCTTTCAAGCTGATTCAGCAGCAGGCAGTCAGCGACTCAGCGGGATTTTTTGTTTTGAATTCCCGTGACCCCGTCCCCACTCCCCAAGACTTGGCTCCTCCCCGTCGTCCCCGTCGTCAAGAGACTCAACTCAACACTGTGATTCTGTGAACAGCCCTACTCACCACTGGTTTGGCTCCTCCCCGTCGTCCCCGACCCCCGACTCCCACACTCCCACTCCCCCCCCCCCCGACTCTCAACTCTCGAGTCCCTATCTCCCCGACTCCCCGCCGAGGACCTCGACCCCCTGACTCTCGAGTCTCGACTCCCCGACAGTCACCTAGCCAGCCCCAGCCTCCATCACCTCCCCCTGCTCCCTTGCCCTCTGCTCCAGCGACCGGCCTCCTCCTCCCTGCTCCTCCTTCGTCGGGCGACAGCCACCACGAGCGACGCACATCAGCAGCGGGCGACAGCAGCAGCTGACAGCGACATGCCGCGCTGGTTGCGCCGCCGTCCGGCTCCGGCGAGCCACCCCCAGCCTCCGACGAAGCTTCCCCGGCCTTCCCTTGCCTCGATTCGTTGATTTTCGTGTGGTATAATTTTCTGAAAAACCCTAATATTAATTTGTGTAATTGAGTATGATTTAGCTTGTGATAAGCTAAATTAATGGTTTGGTTATGTATATATGTGCTGCGGGAATGATTTGGATAGTTATTGTATGGTTATGCTGGAATTTTGGAAAAATTGGATTTTTGTTCGGGTTATGCCCGAATTTTTCGGATTCGTCCGATTTAGCTATTTTAGGTAAATTGATTATACAATATGTTTTAAAATGTATCCAATTTCATATTAGAACTGTCAATTTGAGAAATTTACGCAGGTTTTATCGAAATTTGATTCCTAGGTCAAAATTCGGATGTAATGAAATTGGGTCATATAAATGAGTCGTTCTGCTCAATTGATTTTATAATATCATTTGAAATGTATTTAATTTCATATCGGAAGTGTTGATTTGGGCAAATTGTGTGTAATTGATCAGAATTGGATTTTTAGGTCAAAACTCTTACGAGATTAAATTGGATTGTGTAATCGGGTTGTTTTATTCAATTGACTATATAATTTACATTAGAATACATTTAATTACATTTTCGAATCGTTAATTCATATATTCTAGCAAGAATTGATCAGATTTGCTAATCTAGTTCTCTTATTTATTCATAAAATTATCCTTGCAGATATGAAGGTTAGTGGATTTTGGTGCCATATTTTGAGATTCGGTGTAGAAGTGCTTATGATGGATTGGATGAGATGAAGGTTGCAAATTTGCTATAATTCTAGATATTGGAATTTAGAATTAAGGATTGAAGAATATGATTTTGGACACATATAAATTATTTTATTTTGTAAAAGCATGCAAGGTTGAAGGCACAATCTTTGAATATTCATGATTTGATACTGAACGGTCTATGGTCTTATTTTAGTATTTATAATCAAGCCAAACAGGTCTTTATTTGATATTTAATTTTTGTTGAAAGTTACAGGTTTAATCGGCTAAATTTTCTAATAAACGAGCCGAACAAATCGAGCCGACCAAACCGAGCCGGTTTGGCTTGTTTAAAATTAAATGAACCGAGCCAAACCGAGCCACAAATCGAGCCACGAGCCAAGCCTAACGAACCGAGCCGATTTGGTTTGTTTTCAATTAACAAACCGAGTTGAATAGCTCGCGAGCTTTTTTCGAGCCGAACTCAAGCCTCAAATACTTGACTCGATTCGAACTCGAGCCGAACTCGAGCCTTCTACATACAAGTCATACAACCTTGAGGGTATATTTTTAGGGTCTTTTCAACAAATTGAACCTTTAATTTAGACTATCCTGAAAATCTTTTTCACATTCTAGGGTATGAGGGTGTTATATAACCTCTTGATTAAAGTGGTATTACTTGTTGCCTACCCTTGTATTTTTTATATAGAATTTATTCCACAAACAACCATTACTTTTATCAGAATTATTTTTCCTCTATTGTTTATCTCTTTATCCAGCCATTCATCTATTTAGCCTCATTGGGTATCTTACCATATCTTAGCTTGTGAGGGTTGTAATAGTATTTCTAATTGGGCTATTACTTTCTTTTGTTTTCATGGTTACTAAGATATTCAAATTTAAAGAGCTACTGGAACCAGATCTTCGAGACAAAAGAACTTAGATGATGATGATGATGAAATTGAAGTTTTTAAGGGTTCAAGTGTTAATCTGCCATGGTGAACCAGCAGAGCAAGAAGCTCGAAACAAAGAGAACGAAGAGAGAATGTCGTATTCTTGTATTCGTATATTGTGTATATTTAATACAGTTGTACAGCTAGGCTATATATACATCAATATTTTCTAATATGCTAATATACACAAGTGGCTAATAATACGGGTAAAATAGTAGAAAGCTATAACAGTACAAAATATTGCCAACACCCCCCTCAAGTTGGAGGTTGTGACGAAGAGGAGACAACCCCCAACTTGGAAATAAAAGAACGATGCATAGGTGTAGATAGAGATTTGGTAAGTATATCTGCAAGTTGAAGTTGAGCTGGGACATGACTAATAGATATAAGTCCATCAATGAGTTTCTCACGCACAAAGTGACAATCCAGATCAATATGCTTGGTTCTTTCGTGAAACACAGGATTTCTGGCAATATGAACTGTGGCTTGATTATCACATTTCAGTGGGACAGGTGTAACATTAGGAACATCTAACTCATGTAGAAGGCGAGTTAACCAAGCAAGTTCAGCTGTTACTCGGCGCATACTTCTGTATTCGGCCTCAGCTGAAGAAAGAGCAACGGTGGACTGTTTCTTTGCTTTCCAGGAGATGGGTGAAGATCCCAAACTAATAAACCAGCCACTAACAGATCTTCGAGTGATGGGGCAAGCAGCCCAATCAGAATCACAATAAGCCTAGAGAGAGAAATCAGGAGAGGAAGACAGAAAAAGTCCCAAACCAGGATCATGTTTGAGGTATCGAAGAGTATGTATGGCTGCATTAAAATGTGATTGTCGTGGATTCTGCATGAATTGACTGAGATATTAAGCAGCAAAAGTGATGTCTAGACGAGTGTGAGTAAGAAAGTTGATCTTACCAACAAGGATGCGATATGATGTAGGATCAGGATGGAGCTCACCATCAGTGAGACTGAGCTTGATGTTAGGAGGAAGAGGAGTTAAAAGAGGAGAAGCAGTGCAGTTAAAAGCTTTGATGGTGTCAAGAGTGAATTTTCGTTGGCTCAAAATAACACCTTGAGGGTGTTGAAGAACTTCAAGGCCTAGGAAATAATGGAGAAGACCAAGGTCCTTGATTTTGAATTGATGGTCCAAGAAGACTTTTAGGGCTGATATTTCATTCTCATCATTCCCAGTGACCAAAAGATCATCTACATAGACAGCAACAAATACTACAAGAGAACCATGTCTTTTAGAGAATAAGTAATGATCATTTTGTGACATTTGATAGCCTTTACTACGCAGAGAAGTAGTGAGTTTGGCATACCATTGTCTCGAAGCCTGCTTCAAACCATAGAGGGACTTTTGAAGCTTGCAGACATATGTAGAGTTGGGAATATCCAAACCAGCAGGTGGACGCATGTAAATTTCTTGATGAAGGTCCCCATGCAAGAAGGCATTGTTAACATCCATTTGATACATGTGCCAACCTTTCTTAACAGCAACAGCAATAATACTCCTGATGGTGGTCATTTTCACAATAGGGGAATATGTCTCATCATAATCTATCCCTTCCTTTTGAGTGAAACCACGAACCACAAGTCTGGCTTTATATCGTTCCACACTACCATCAGCTCTATGTTTAATCTTATATACCCATTTGCATGTGATCGGTCTTTTTCCTTTAGGAAGGGGAACCAAAGTCCACGTTTGATTAGCATCTAAAGCAGCAAATTCCTTCTGCATTGCATCCTGCCATTCTGGAGAAGAAGATGCCTCCTCATAAGATGAGGGCTCATGTACTTGATGTAGGGAATGAAGGAAAAGTTGAGTGGAAGAATTAAGAGAACTGAAACAGAAATTGGAAGGTTGAATGGAAGAAGCAGAAGGTAGCAGAGAATGGGGACATGAAGAAGAATTTGTGGCAGAACTGCATACAAAATCTTTTAAGTGGGATGGAGGTTTGTGAGGACGAGTAGACTTTCGAATGGGAGTAGCAGATGAATGGTTAGGAATTAAAATGTCAGTATGAGATGTGGAAGGGGGAGGAGAATGATGAAGTGGTGAGTGTGTGGATGGAGGAGGAAAAGTATGTGGAGAAGAGGGTGGATCATCTGGAACAGGTAGAGGAATAATAGTGGGAGATGAATGTGGAATGAACTTATAAGGGAAAATGTGTTCATAGAAAATGATATCTCTAGAAACAGATATGATGTGTGTAGCAATATTGTAAACCTTGTATCCCTTCTTCCCAAAAGGGTATCCAATGAAGATACATGGAGAAGCCCTGGGACTAAATTTGTCACGATTGTGAGAAGGAGTGGAGGCATAGCAGAGGCAACCAAAATTTCTGAGATGAGTGTAGAGAGGTGGAGTGCCATACAGTCGGTGAAAAGGAGTGAGTCCTTGAAGGATTTTGGAGGGAAAGCGATTTATTAAGTATGTGGCAGTGAGAACACAATCACCCCAAAATTTGATGGGAAGATTAGATTGGAAAAGCAAGGCTCGAGAGGTTTCAAGAAGGTGTTTGTGTTTGCGTTCTACAACACCATTCTGTTGGGGAGTAGCAACACAGCTGGTGTGATGTATAATGTCATTGTCCAAAAAAAATTGGGTGGTAGCATGACTAAGGCCAAGTTCGAGAGCATTATCAAAACGGATGGTTTTTATGGTAGTTTGAAATTGAGTGTGGACCATATGCAGGAAGGCTTTTATGATTGAAAAAGCATTGCTTTTATGTGAAAGTAAATGAGTCCAGGTAGCACGGCTGTAATCATCTACAATGGTTAGAAAAAAACGATGACCATCATGAGTGGGGGTTCGATAAGGACCCCAAATATCCACATGGACAAGATCAAAAATATTTGATGAGTGAATTGTGTTGTGTGGAAAAGGCAGCCGATGCTGTCTAGCTTGAGGACAAACATTGCAAAGTTGATTAATGTCATCAAAATTATGAGGAAACAGAGATAGAGATTTGAGTTTATATATGGGTAAATGACCTAGTCTACAGTGCCACAACATGGCACTGTCTTTATTACAAGCACTCTGAGAAGCATGACAAGAGAAAGGAATACAATGTGAATGCAGATCCTTTTTGTGTTGAATGTTCAGTAAGTATAGGCCACCATATGCTTTACCAATTACCAGCGACCTCCTCATGGAAGGGCCCTGCAATAAGCAAGCAGTAGATGTAAATATGGCTATACAGTTGAACTGATGACAGATTTTATTGATGGATAGCAGGTTATAAGCGAAATTAGGAACAAGAAGAACATTGATGAGAATAAGACTGGAAGACAAGGTTATTGTGTCGGATTGAGTGACAGCAACAGTGTTGTTGTTGGGCAGGGTAATAGTGAAAGGCTTATCTAGAGGGATTATGGAGTCGAATAAAGCAGGATCAAAACACATGTGGTATGTAGCTCCAGAGTCAATAATCCAGGAATTGTGTTTTAGATGAGAACAAAAACAAGTACATTGGCCCATAATCTGATGACAAGAGCAAGCCATCTTACCAGCAAAATTGGCCGAAAGTTTAGCTTCAGAATTTGAAGATGTCAGCGTGTGCTGATTTAGAAGAGAGTACAACTGAGTGCATTGTTCTGCAGTTAGTCCAGCTATGGGACTTGAAGAGGAACTCTCTTTTTCGACAGAAGGGCTGATATGTGTTGTGGCTCCCATGCGTGGCTTGTTTTTGGTGAACTTAAAATTAGCTGGAAAGCCATGCAGCCTATAGCAAGATTCAACAGTATGTCCAGCTTTCTTACAGTAATTGTAATGAATATTGCTCTTCACCTTCTTGTCTGTGGTATTGAATCGGACACTGCCTTTGTTAAGATGGGCTGAGAAAGATGATGATTGTTCAAAAAAATTCGCATTGGAGTTCAACTCTCTCTGTTGTTCTTCTTGAAGGAGCATGGAATATGCTTCTGAGATAGGGGAACAGGTCTCATCATCAGTATATTTCCTCGATGGGTAGTATAAGTCTCGTTCAGACCAATCAAGAACTGAATTAGTTTCAATAACTGGTCATTCTTCTCACGTTTTTCGTTTGCTCCGCAAGTGCATCCACAAGTGCACCTTGTTTCGGCCAAGAGGGTCAACTGATCATCCCAGAGATTCTTCAATCTTGTGAAATAAGATGTGATACTATCGGTTCCCTGACTAATTGAGCATATATTCTTCTGTGTCTGAAAGAGTTGCGTAGAATTAGTTTGGCCAAACCTTTGTTCCAGTTCAATCCATATTTCCCTAGCTGTGGAGGAGAAGATGACACTTCGAGCAATCGGTTTGCTTAAGGCATTGGTTATCCAGGAAATAACCATATCATTGCATCTTTCCCACTACCTGAAATTAACATCGGTTGAAAGGGGTTTTTGGCAAGAACCGTCGATGAAGCAGAGTTTGTCTTTAGCCAACAAACTAATTTTCATGGACCTTTTCCAGGCGGAAAAACCATGTCCATCGAATCTCTCAGATACAAGGAGAGCAGCATGAGTGTCGGACGATTGTAATTGGAAGCAGGAAGAAAAATTAGTAGGTGAGATAATGTTGTTCGATACATTGATATTAGGGTTAAAGTTTTCTGTATGCGTGTTCGGCATTATGAATGAGATATGGCAGATAAGAAATCTTTAAAGAAAATTAATGGGAGTAGATACGAGCTTTGATACCATGTTAATCTGCCATGGTGAACCAGCAGAGCAAGAAGCTCGAAACAAAGAGAACGAAGAGAGAATGTCGTATTCTTGTATTCGTATATTGTGTATATTTAATACAATTGTACATCTAGGCTATATATACATCAGTATTTTCTAATATGCTAATATACACAAGTGGCTAATAATACGGGTAAAATATTAGAAAGCTATAACAGTAAAAATATTGCCAACATCAAGTGAAGAAGACGAGCAATGGATCTTATAGTCCATAATAGATTGGTCAACATAGATCCAAGCCATGTATGTTTGCTTTTCCACATTTTTCTATTAATGAATCATGACATATATATTTTTTACCTAATGGCTAACTGTATATTAATTGAAACATGGGTGTTGTAGTTTTTCACCGATAACTATGCACGAGGCCAGCAATATAATGTTGATGAAATTGATGAAGTTAGAGACCAATGGGCCAAGCATGTGCACTCATTCATTCGGTATTAGATAGTGATCTATATCTTTTAGTCTTTCTAGCCTAGATCTGTGAACTCTTTATTTTCGGGTGTAGAGCTACCAAGTTGTGGTATGCCCACTAATTTTTATTCCTAAGTATAGTTGGTGTATTGAGACATGCATACCAATTATAGATTGATTAAATTATGGTGTGATTGCAGATTTGGTATGAATTGATGTTGTTTTACATTGCAGATTTGGTAATTGTTTGAACATACAACTGTGTATTATCCTAAAAAAAATTGCAAAAACTATAAATAAATAAAAACTGGAGTTTTAATAACGGTTTTCATAAGAACCGTTATTAAAAACTGGAGTTTTAATTACGGTTTTTAAGTAAAAACCGTTATTAAATATGAAGTTTACGCACATATTCGCGGGTTTTTATGTATTTTTCATGACGGTTATGAACCGTTATTAAAGATTTAATAACAGGCGATTCAATAACGGTTGAAAACCGTTATTAAAACTATAAAATAACCGTTATTAAAACCCCTTTCCGTAGTAGTGCACCTCACAAACACCACTTCCCTTCCCTTTTTCTAACCCCAAAATCTTTCCTTTCTAATCACCACCACCCTTGTGCTGCCGCCGCCACCCTAGTTATCACATCCACCCCTAATTGTGCCCTAACCCTTGTTTTTATTTAAGTATAATTCATTTTAAATATTTGATATTATTATTATCATCATCATCATCATCATTATTATTATTATTAGTCTTTTTACTAATATTTAGTTAGAGAATAATAAAAGAAAAAGGAGTAAAAGGGAAGTTAATATTAGTGTTCCATTCTTATAGGTGGACCAAAATCTTCCCTTAAGGAGGCGTAGGATTCGTGCTCCAAGTCCGGTGTCCTATTAGGTAAGGATGTGGTTAAGGCTAAATTGCATGTTTTATGTGTTCATGGTTGTTTTGGATATGTGCTTGTATTATATGTGAGTATATACTAAAATACTTGTAGTGTAGCTTGCTATGCATGGAGCTAAGGTAATTCATGTATGTGTTATGATATGGGTGATATGACTTGTATTTTATGAAATGTTCTTATGTATAATTACCATAATATGACGTGCATGCTAGGAGGCCTTAGGTGGTATGATAAGGTTATGGAGAGCTAAAAGAAATAAAGAGGGGGAGTGATTAGGAAGAAGTGAGAAAAAGCCTATGTACCTTATGATTCATACGTGACAAAATAAAGGGATAATAATAATAAAATGAAGGGTTGGAGTATTTCTAGCTACAATTTATATTTGTTACGGCCAAAAAATTATGAAATCAATGCATGTCTTGACTAAAGTTCTAACTCACATAGAAGTCATTGTGGTGACTTCATATAAGTTAATGGCAAGTATGGTATAAATATGCTAGAAGCGTATAATAAGGGCCTAAAGAGCTAAACCCTCAAAAGATGAGTTATAATCCTTTGAAAAGATAGAAAACTTGCCATATTGAGTTGACATGTCCATATGGATAGAATCTGATAATAGATTCCGCTGGTAAATGAAATATCCATTAATTACTCTTACACCGATGTAAGATCATATGAGGTAGACATTAGTGATGTCTTTACCTAAACAGTTGCAATTGATAATGGATAAAAGTGATAATTATTCTCGATTCATTATGGAATGTCATTGGATAAATTATTATCAAATTGGAATGGTTAAATGTATCAGCTTAATGAGCATGATTTGTATGGACAAGAAGTCCAATATTTGAAGGTGTCAGACCAATTGGCTATAAGTGCGTGTTTTTAAATAAATGATTTAAAAGTCAATTTGGTGACACATGCCTTTGTACAAAAGCCAAGAATTTATCCCTGATAGGGTTTTTATTGGTGAAGTGTTTAAATGTAAATATTATTAAAGTGTACTTGTACATGCAAACATAATCATATGTAATATGACATAAGAAGGAGACATACTAAGTTGAAGGAATAAAACTGTACTCTTTTCATTAGCCATGATTTTATCTCACTGGGTTTTCCTATGAAGGTTTTTAATGAGGTAGTATTTTAGAGATATACTCTTAAAGGGTATTGTAAATATCAGAAGATGTACATCTAAGGAAGAGTATTGTAAATATCAGAAGATGTATATCCAAAGAAGAGTATTGTAAATATCAAAAGATGTACATCCAAGGGGAGTGTTGTAAATATTCTATTTACATATTGGGAATGTACAATTTATGAATGTATATTGTATTAAATCATAGGTTTAATACTCTCATTAGCACCATAAGTTCTACTAGCTTCTCCATTATTATTCAACCCCCAACTCTACGTATCCTCCATCTCTTTTCATATTCTCTAACTCTTTCTCATAATGAATGTAATAAATATGAGTATTATATATATGGGATATTGTGAATTGTAAATGGAAGAAGAAATCCATACATATGAATAAGAATAAGAAGTCGCATTCTCTCTTCATATCTATATTGTTCTATATCTCTTTTTGAGTTTATCAATATTACAACAGTTGAAAATATTATCATATAATTAATGGAAAATCAGTACAAACAAACAATGATAAAACTTTACCAATAATTATTTGAAACTATCATACATTTGCCTAAAAATAGATAGATAGATAGAGAGAGAGAGAGAGAGAGAGAGAGAGAGAGAGAGAGAGTGAGTGTGTGTGTGTGTGTGTGTGTTATATAAAAAATGAGTACAACATTAAAAATCTATTGCAATATTTTATGGAAAAATTAAAAAAAATTATCACATAATAATTGAAAAATCAATTCAAAAGTAGTGAACAATTATTGCAACAATTGTTGAAAAATTAATGCAATAATAATAATAATAATTTTCATTATACCACTTATTGAAATATCATCATTGAGCTACTAAAAAAGTGCAACATAATTATTAAAAAACTATCACATAATTGTTTAAAATCCTATACAATAAAAATGAAATTTTTCATTAAAAGAATTATTAAAAATTCATCATATATTTGTTGGGGAGGAATTACATCAAAATTATAGGAACGTTGATTTATATTTATAAAGAAAAATGCAAGAATTTTAATATATATTTTTATTGAATCAAATTAAAGATATTTTATTTTAAAATAAAGTTGAACAAAAGCGTAATGCGGTAAGGTGCCTCTTCCCCAGCAAAATGAGAATGCAGACCGATGAGTACCGGTAATCTTTGTAAACAACTAAACATGGTCAAAATAACATGAATGTCCAAATAGAGTTGGACTCGGACAAAGGGTTCTAACAACCAAAATTCTTATCGTTCACGTGTATTCTTAAAATTATTCATATGATTCAATATTTAAACAATTAATTCAATATACAAACTAATTTAATCTAAAATAAATAAATAATAAATCCAATATTTTTTTTAAATCAAATAGTTGACCTAATCAACAAAAAACTAAATGAATAGGATGTATAATCTAATAAATATAAATAATAATTATACACATATATTTATATATATATTAGAAAAAGTAATTTTTATTAGTAATTTTTATATTTTTTAATTATTTTTTAATAAATATTTAAATATTATTAAAAACATAAAATTACTAATTTGATATAATTTATTTTAAAACTTAAATCAAATCATTACATCTAATTAATATAAATTATATTAGTTTTTTATTTTTGGATCAAAAAAATTCTAATATTTTTTATTTCTGAAATGTTCAAAAGTTTCATATGTCCGACGATCCAAAGTTTCAAATATTCAAAAGGTTGGATATATAAATCTATTTTTAAAATATCCAATCTTTCAAACACAAGATTTTTACTGAATATCTAATCTATGAATATCCTTACCTATAACATATAAATAAATATTTAAAATACTGAATATTTAATCTATAAACATCCTTAACAAAAACATGCAAAGAATAAATATTTAGCGCAACAATCACCAAACATAACATTCACCGCACAGCAGCACAATATCCAACGAAAGTGCTAACCAGTTAGTCATATGATCAAACATCCACGGTCAAATAGAGGCAACTTCATCTCTGATGCCCAACCATGTATAACATACATACAGATCCTCAGAGTTTCATCCAACTCCTGATTTCAACAAATGATATCAAAAAACTGATAAATGGAGAACAAAGAGGCTGAACCAATCAAATAACTGATAACTGGAGAACAAAGAGGCTGATCCAAAAGACAGGAAAGGGAGAACGAGAGCCCGGCTAGATTAGCTTTACATGTCATCTATATTCGAAAAATATACATAGTCCATAACTCATCTCATGTTGCATGATCAGCAAAGACGCAACCTAATGCCCAACAAGTCTCGGAGCACGAGGACGAACGGGTGTCTTAGATGGACTCACCCTACATATACAATCAAATACATTAAAATGCATACCAATTAAATTCAGTTGAGAAGGCGAAAGCAAATAGCTGCTTCACCTGATAGGCAATGATCCCAAAATGACTCCGCTGCAATTCAGAGCAGCTATTGCACTTTCAGCCTGCATGAAGCCCAATCAATGTCAAGCATTTTCTTGGGGGATAGACGAGGTAAGATAACAAGCATTGTTTCACTCATGGCTTTGATGATAATAATGCATTTATGGAACCTTTGTGTCCTCCGGTTATAGCTACCAATATGTGATCACAAATCAAACATTGACCTAGACAAAAACGCAAGTCAACTAGGTCATAGGTGGTGAGTCAAAATGCAATATCATTAAGTGCATATACCTAAACTAGCTATTGATTGAAATTAACTCCACCCATCGCTCCTGATGTATAAGATATAAAAAGTTCTCAGGCAGGTTCAGGAGTAGATATAAATTGGCCAACCACCTGACATACTGACTGTTCGGAAAGTATGTTACCAAAATCATTATAAACTCAAATATTTTTCTCAACCCTGCCTGTTCTTATATGCATCAACATACTGTTCTTCCAACTTTATCAGAGCAGATAGGATACAGCAGCTGGATCGAAATCCCTTTTAGACAGCCACAATATGTCTGAGAACAACTGATGCACTCACATTACATAAAAGAACCATACAATAAAATAGCGGTACCACAGCCACAATTGAGTAGTGTGGCCACTATTTCTCGGTTTTTGAGTCAGCTACGATTCCAAATTCCCAAAATATAACAGAAAAATTTTTACACCCAAACCACAAATAAAATATAGCTAATATTCTGCTGAAATATCGGTAACCCATTGCCAAAGCTAGCATGAGTTCTGGGCTATCCTACCACCATCCACTCACCACCAAAAATAAAATTTAACAGAAGAAAGAAGGGTAGAAGACAAAGCAAGCAGATTCCCAGCCATAGAAAACGAATTCGAGATAAAAGAAGCAAAAAATTGCTAGCCCCAACAGCCAGATCCAACGGCGGTTGTGTGGTAGCAGCGCAGAAACAAGCTTCTCCAGCCATCCAACATCATTTGTCGTTCACTCTTGGCTAGCTGTGTTCGACCATTGTCGATGTTGGTCACCATTGCAGTAGTTTGCCACTCATAGTTGTCAAGTGGTGACTGGAGAGGACTGGATTTTGGAAGGACTGGAGTCATGGTGAAGGTTGAGGTCTGGCCTAAAAGAACAGAGAGCAGGCTTGCAGGGGAAGCATATTTGATTCTCTTCTTCTACCATAAATTTTTAACTTATTCAATTTATTTTTCACTTATTTTTATGGTATGATATTTAGTTAATTGAAATCTCTATTTTTTCAAGTAAAATATTGGTACTTATTTTACCTTTCATCAAGTAATGTTAATATTAACTAATTAGTTTATGCATAAATGAAACATGTATAAATCAGTACTCACAAATGTTAAAATTTTCATTTATTATAAATATGAATATACATACATACATACATATAACAAAATAATAATTAAACATATAATGAATCATTTAAATACTTATAATAGCATATATAACACTAATTTATAGTTGTACAAGTATTTAAATGACCAATAAATAAGATTTATAGCATATACAGGGGAATCACGCTGCGATAAATGCAATACATAACTTATCGTTTGCAACGCTCGATACTGTGATACCACGACCGCAGTTTTATTGCATGAAAACAAGCTTGCAAATATTTATCTAAAAATAAATAAATCAAAGTTTCTACATAAAGAACCCCCCATTAATTTGAGATCCTCAACTTCAATTTCTATCTATCCCATGCTCTTAGATCCTCCAATCTACCTGTACGGATTAGGCTGCAAGACTGATGCTATTGCTACTCTACTAGTGGGATGAGCAAATCTGCAAACCATATAAAGAATGTGATAATGCCAAGAAATAAAATTGCAGTCAGAGTCGCAGTGTCAGAGCGTCAAGAATGATAAATTATGCACTACAGTCATCGCAGCGTGAATTTTTATTTTTATTTCACTATAGACTCTAGTTATTATTTATTGATCATTTGAATATAAATAACCAATAAACTAGTGTTTTATATTATATTAGAAGTATTTAAATGAGTTATTATATGTCAAATTGTCCTAATAACCCTAAATTTATATTCAAATAAAGAAAATGGACACATTAGGGGTAGATTTGAAGATAATAAATAACATTACTTTATTATAATTCAATCGTAACTTAGTCAAAAATATATATAGTAAATGACAAAAAAATTTATCATGCATACTTTTTTTAGTAGATTTAGGAATTCTCAATAAATCATAAATTAATATGTGATATTTTCCAATTTGTTGGCAATACCAATTTATCGGCTGATAAAGTGTGCAATTTTAAAATCATAGCATATCGGTAATTTGGCGTTGTGGCTAACCTAGAAACCGTGATGCTATAGCAGCACAGCTATTTAATTTTATGGACACAGAATACCCAGCAGCAACAGAAACGACTCTCTTGGGTCCAAAAGAGTGGTTTGAAATGCAACTCAAAGACCTCTGTCCAACTGCAGCATATATGACGAAAGTGAAAAATAAAAATTTGCCATAAAGGAGAGACTACATTTAATATTGTCAATAGCCTGGAGAAAAACGCAGGCTCAATTGCCAAAAATGCCACACTTCAACTGGAATAGTTCATATTAGAAAATGTGTGATAATAACTGCCTCAAAACTATCACCTACTTCCTTAAGGACAAGCCAGTCAAAAGAGACGGGTTCTTCTTTGAACTTCTTCCAACTATTGCTTTTCCCGATTCCTCTTGCACATATGCACCCATTGAAAGATATCGGGCTTATCTGCAGCTTAATTCTGGCCCACATCTTAAGCAAAAATGCTAATCTAGAAAGTTTGAGGGATGCAAGCTAATAATGAATATTCTTTACAAAGCTTGTCACTCTAGAATTCACTCAGTAGGACACATAACATTATCAACTCGATTTCTCATCTTCTTTCTTGGAAATTAAAGGTACAATATTGATATAGAGACAAGTGTCCATTTTGGTTCCTGGAAAGTTTGAAGGACAAAAAACGAAAGGAAAACATTCTATTCCAAACTTCCTGCTGCTCTGTAAGAAATCAAATGGCTAATTTTCCACCCTTTTTCTTTCTCCTTATTGTGTTTACATCTCATTTTCCGACATAGCCAAACACCAGAAAATATTTTTCTTTTAGGTTTTTTTTTACCAGAAGCCAAACAGACCAAACCAGTTGAGCAGATTTAAACAACTCAAATGCAGTGGTGACATAATCATTCTGATGTATCAGTCCTTACAAATATGAGCACCAAGAGGGGCTGTAGATTAAGTGGGTACATGAGGTGTACATCAAGAGGCAATCCTTACAAGATTATGTCACAAAGGCTCGTCAATCCTACAATTCATATGCATCATGAGGGAATGCCAAACCACAAGTGTAATTTGTGGGTAGTCAGTCATGTTGATGGAAACTGGGTGGGTGGGATCATTAGGGTATATTCATGATTCCGGGAGAGGATCTTGATCATCTAATGGTGGTATGTTAGTATGCACAAAGATGTTCAAAGCTGCGTCTGCATTGATTGGGATTCGATCAACAGAGCGACACATGGAAGGGGATGCTTGGATGGTTAATTAGGAAAGCAAACAGAACAAGAGGAAAAGCTGGTATCTTACAATTGGTGGCTGCTGATCTGATATATGGCATCTGGAACACAAGAAATCATTCAATTTTTCAGGATACTACCCTTCATCCAAAGATGCTGGTTAAGAAGCCTATCAAGAGGCCCTACATTAGATTGCTGCAATATCAGAAAAGCAGACTATATAGAAGTCTTTTATTATAGTTGGATAAATAACCATGGTAACATAGCCCGATGATGAACAGAATATTTCCAATTTGGTAATAAAGTTTCTATTAATTACCCAAAAAATCTTCCTAAACCTCATCTCACCACCATGCACTCGTCCAAAAGAGTCTAGCAAAAAGTAAAATCCTGGACTACCGAGCAAAGAGTCTGGCAAAAGTTAAGATAGCCCCCCCTCAAAACAAGGAACTAAGAATAGAAACAAAGAATAAACAGAGACTCTTTGGAAGAAAAAATTAGAACATTCAACATTCAAGACTCATCAAATAGGCGTTTATTTCCTTTCCAGTGATCAATTAACTTTACCATTTGTAAAACCTCAGATTCAAAGAGGAGTGCATAAAATGTTTCAGCCAAATCAACTAGAAGCCCTGTGAGTTTCCTGATAAAATTCTCTACCAACTACCTATGTTCATAGACCCCATTCAACTAACCATGATTTATCTTCAATCTTATGGACTAACCCAAAAGACTGGAATCTGAGTATCTGACTACATGCAATTTACGAGCATGCCGCAGATGTATCCTGGAATCAAAGAAGCAACAAAATAGTATACCGGAGGGACAGAAATTACCATCACAAACTCAACAAATGCGATCCGAGTAGAGTGCTGGTAATCTCCAAGCAACCTCAGACGGTGAACCTGCATCAAGCAAAGTCAATCTCAAAAGCTTACTGGACGCCAATAACATTCAGAATTCTTGTCTAATACGGGGTCGATAACAAACCTCTCCACAAAAAGACTCAAAGAACAACCTGACTTCATTTTGAGAAACCTAACACGATAAACAATGTGCATAATCAAAAAAAAACATTATTGGTCGAAACAATAGCGACATTATACAAGGAGACACCGAAGAATAAAGCCAACCTTCCTATCAATATTTGTGCAGTATATGGTTCTTGCGCACATTTCTCGTTCATCTTCGGTCTGAACCCAGACACAAAATGATAAAAATACAGACTTTTCAGCAGGCATGAAATGAAAAGGGCAGATAGCAACCAACAATCTAAGAAAATCAACTGGGATGGGATTGAGCAAGGAAGCAAGTACTTACCCTGGGCAGATAGTTGGGATTAACGGGTGCAATTGCAGTCTTTGAAGGAAGAACTTTCACAGGGTAATAGCCGAGCATTGTTCCTGACAAACTCAGAGCAGCTCGAGCACCCTCTGCACAACAACACAAAAAAAAAAAAAAAAAAAAAAAAAAAAACCAATGCTAAGAAGGGGTAAGCGGTCGAACTCCTAATCTTCAAAACACCGTTCAGGGACCAGTCCAGCGTCTACACACCTTCATCAGTGAACTCAACGAAAGCAAAACGAAGCACAGAATTCGGGTCACCACATATGCGGCAATCAACCACCTGGAGATAAACAAAAGCAAGATTTTTATCACGCAAAAGGAATACAGCCCAGAAAAGAATAAACCATTAATAAGCACCATTACCTGCCCACAGTTGATGAATAGAGTGGCCAGCTGCTCCTCGGTTACCTGCATCACGAGAAGAAACATAAGAGCAACTGCATACTCGGGTTCACATCCCCGCTGACACGGCCCAGGGAAAAATGTTTAGACAACCAAAAAAAAAATACCTGCTGATCAATATCGGAGACGTAAAGAGTCCTCCGAATAACAGATTCCCTCTGAGCCTGATTAGTTCTATTGTTTATCCTCCGCTTCCTCTGAACGTCACTACCCTTCTTCTGCATAAAAATAAATAAAGATAAAAAATTAGCCAAATAGCAAATCCCTTTCCAGAAATGCTGTTCACTTTGGAAATGGGAAAGAAGACGGAAGTAAACAATTGACTTTTCTAACCCGTCTGCAATTGTTCTCCTGAGCATTCATATTCATGTCCCCGTAGTTCGTATACTGCCCAGGTTTAAACCCATGAGCAACAGGATTTGTCAAAGAAGGAGGCACAAACTCCCTGGCCATTGGGTTAAGCTTAGAGAAAAAATATTCCAATTCTTTCATCTCCTTACTACTCATTTTATAATCTCCATCACTATTCGATAATCGCTGCTGATTTCCGAAGGCAGTCGCTTCGGTCTCAACGTCGGGTTGCTGAAGCTGACCCATCGGCACAGTCGGGGGCTGGTGGAAGTGACTGGATTTGAGGTTGAAAGAGGCCTGATCGTGAGGTACAAGGACCGCCGGACTTGAAACGCTAACGCTGTTATCAGATGACGACGAGTGTTGGCGATGGTATACGTGGTGAAGGACTTGATCGTCCGAAACCTTGGAGTGTTGTTTTTGACGACCGAAATTTATTTCAAGGGTCCGATCAGTAATACCTAAATCGACAGTCGAAGAAGTTTCAACTACCGCCATTGATTTGATGGAATAAAAAAGACAGGGATGAGAAATTGAAAAAAGAAAATCCTAGTAACTTTCGACGGCCATTCCTTCTTTCACTCAGCTTCTTTTGGTCTGAAACCCTTGGGTTTTCCATTCTACCCCCACCTTTGCATCACTATACTAGTACTTGTATTACAGTATGAACCTCGGTCCGATAAAATATTCAAAACACCTTTCTACCCCCACCATTGATTTGTTAAATAAAAAAAGGAGTACCGACGAAGATTTGCCAAATGGTAACAAACAAGACTACCAACTATGATACTAAATTAAAGCAAAAGTCGTACCTTTTTCGGCAGAATTATCAAATCGTCTCTCCATGAATGGTATGGACGGATATTGAGGCAACCGGCAAGGAGGGAGAAAGAAGGATAATAATATTAACTTAAATTTATCACTAGCGTTTTTTTTTTTTTTCTAATAGAACAGAAGTACAGAGGATCACAGTTTTTTTTGACGTTTTTTACTCTGAAAGCTGGAGAAAGGTAAGGGATGGTCCGAGAGAGAGGATGAAATCGAATCAGCGTGCTGCTACAAATGCTCTGCGGTGTAATCACCGAATCTTTCCAAAAATGGCGAGAGATCGTCGCATGCATAGCCTCGGTCCCATGTTTTACGCTCGCTTATATGCCTTTCTCTCTCACCTCTCCTGACATGACATATCTGTAGCCTCCTGTAAATAACAATGGTACTGCTACTGCTGAATATCACACAGCTGATTAACTGCCTACTTACGACAAAACTACTAGCCCTGAGGCCATATTGGGAATCCGGTTCTCACATGAGCCTAGTGATTGGACTCATACTTTTAATTATTTTATATTTTTTAATTTAAAATTTAAATTATTTATTTAAATAATATATAAATTTATTAATATTATTCTTAATTATTTACTTGAATTATAATAATATTAAATATTAAATTAATTTTGAGTTTAAAGGTTAAAATGCGTTGGAAAATTAAAGGTCTATCATAGTTTGATCTTAATTTTACATCTAAATTCAGATTCGGACTATTCAAGTTATTATTAAAAGATAAAATTGTTAACTATAACGCTTATTTCTAACTCTTTCCTTTAAATCTGCTCATAGAATTGAAAAAAAAAAGGGATTAATTTGTAACTAAAAGTATTTTAAAATTTTGTTAGAATTAATTTAATAAGTAATTTATTGATGTTTGTTCTTCTTTATGCGTTGTCAGTATTAGTGGCTGTACATGTGGGCCATCACCTGCAAAATACCACAAAATGAACAAAATTTACGACCAGAGATACGTCATACGAAGAAACGCAGAAAAAAAAGAAAGAAAATATAAAATATTAAAACAAGAAAAACATGACTTATTACAAAAGGGTAGGCAGAAGAGGGTACCAGGGTCCAGGAGGCAGGATGAGGAGGTGCAAGAGAACAAAATTCAAAAACAGCGGACGTCTAAAGTTGAGCCGGTCTGCGGTCCGGCGCCCAAAGAAAAACATTTTAAGTACCTTCGATCGTCTAATTATAACATTATTTTTCGCTTTAATTTTAGATTTAAAATATTATAATTTCATATTCTAATTTTTTAAATTTTAATAATATATATATAATTTATATTCTTATATAATTTGATTGTGTTTATTTTAATTAATAATATATTCTAATTTTATTTTACTAGAAATATAGGAAATCTATATTCCTTATATGTGTTTATTAATATTGTTATTAATTTTATCTAATTAATAGAGCGATCATATTTAATTAGATTTTGATAAGTTGAGTTAGGAGTTAGAACTAATTCTCCACTTTAAGTTAAATAACATATATAGAAAATAAATAATTTATACAACGATAAGAGAAAGATAATTAATTAATTGAACCTAAAATATTGCATTTTATATAAACTATCTGACTAGAGATAGCTAAACTGATAATTGATAATAGGAGTGTGTAGCTTGAATAAGTGAATTAGTTATTTATTTATGTTAATTTTGATGTAAGAAATACGTATTTACGTGATTGGATATGAATGGAGCGACAACTTATATGATTTTCTCACTCTATCCAATTATAAAATTTAATTAACAAATTATCTTACTTTTTCAATTACCCACAATCACATAGATAGTGAGTGATCGGATAGAACTGGATCAGGATTCCCTAATGATTTTTATCAATTAATTGGATATATGTTAGATTGTATTTATTTTAGTTTAGATATTTTAAATTGAAATTCTTAGTTTAGACTAATAATTATTTCTTTATTTTATTTTGATAGCTTAGGCTTGATTTATTTTGTGGGATTTTTTGAGTTATTAATTAGTTTCTACGGTATGGTAATTCGATAATCGTTGTACCATATATTATTTGTGACCGATATACTTATCAACAGATGTATTTGGCAGATATCACCTAGCAAATTCAAACCCGAGCATAATAATTTTGTCTTTTATTTGTCCCCAATCTCAATATAATATATCATGTTTATTCGCCCCACCTTTATTATAATACTCATTACTTGTCAAAGGTACATGTGGTTGTGAATTAGGGTGAGAGTAAACATTAAAAAGAAATATAGGTAAAGGAAATAAAAATAAATTGGGGTAAATGTATTAAAATATCATTTGGATAATATTAACCTAACTTAGATGAATTAGAGTGGATATTATTTTAATTCTATTTGAATCAAGGTAAATGAACATTAAATATAAAACAAATGACACGTATACCCTAAGTCCCTTTATAACATGTATTAGGAGAATATATTTTTGTCCAAGTATGTAAGAGTTTATTTATTTATTTCTCTTTGCCCAATTACCCTCCAAAGAGGTTACTGATAATAAGAGTAATTGGGGTGAATGAATGAAATAAATTTAACCTTCATTGACCTAATTACACTTTTTATTTTTGTATTCAAATGGGATGAATAGAGGTAAATCAATTAATTCACCTCGATTCACCTCGGACCAAATAGACTATTAGTTAGAATACAACTAGACTCGTTTACTAGCTACCATACGTCTGTTTTTACTCTTCTATCCCTCTATCCTCCTCTAGGATTAAGTGCTTATTTGATAGGAGGATAACAAAGGTAGAAAATTAACCTCATTTTTTATACATATTATATAATATATTTGAAATTAAATAATTTTTTGGACAAATATCTATTTTAGACCTTAATTTGATCTTAAATGGATATTTCATTGAAAATATTTATATTATTCTTAAATATTTAATATATAATACAGAAAATAGGAATAAATTTTTGTACCTCTATTACCCAAATACCAAACAAACCCTAAATTTTATTTTTCTCAAGAAAATAGTTGTAACTAAATGAATATTCCCCTTGTAAGTTCTTTTCTCTTTCCTTTCTTCATCTCCAATACTCGCTCAATCTTAGATATCAATCTTCCATCTTTCACATACACCGTTTGAAAAGCTATCTCGGAGACATCGCGACCAACTCTATTATGCAGGATCAAATTTAGATGACATTGTTACTTTCCTTTCATTTATTCTTTATGATGCAATAGTAAAAATCCCAAGATTTACAAAGCCGTTGAGGGATTAGCAATCAAACAATAGGAAAAGAAAAACCCTCCAACCGAGAGAAATGTTAAAGAAACATAGAGAATTTATACAGAAGTTGATATTGATTAATTTATTGGCATCCCCTCTTCCTTGCAACAAGAGTGTTTAACTTATATTCCTTCTAGCAAGCTCCTAACAACTTAGGAAATAAAAGAAAAATAAATTGAAATAGTTGGTAACAAAATGGAGAAGAGAAAAAAACAATAATTCCCTCTGACACCTTGTCATGCCATTGTAGAGCTAGACCTCTTGAGCTAACTTGTGAATTTCTACATCAATCATTCTCGCTTAAGAAGTAGTCTTGTCCTCAAGCCTAAAAAGTATGAAACTTTTTCGGCATCTCATAAATAAACTCCTACCTTGCATCTTCCCTTAATTGATTATTCCATTTAACAAGGACCTTAGTAGCAGCCTTTCCTTGGTGTCTAACGAACCCATGATCCATAATATCATATGGTTTTGGGTCTAATTTAGCATGTGAAATTATGAAATTGATCATTTGTATAATTGTTTTTCTAAAATTAAATTTATAGAAATAGTTGAAATGATCCTAATTTCATTCTAATACCTTCAATTGGAATTAATTGATTTGAATTATCCAAGCTTGTGTTGTGGGCTTTAAAACCCTAATTTTGAAAATGGATAGTCTTAAATTGGCTACTAGGAAGATTGTTTTTGTTGAAATTAATTATCTAGATTTATCTCAAATTAGTTTAATTGTGTTTTAAAACTATCAATTTGAGGTAATCGAAGTGATTTGGTCGATTCGTAGTTTAGGCATTAAAAACCCTAATATTCGGGGATGGTTTTATAAAATTGATTTTTGCTATGCTTCTTTTATCTAATCGATTTCTGGCTTTGGGTTTTAAATCATTTGAATTATGTTTTAATCTAATCGGTTTGGATTTGGTTCTATGCAAATGGTTGATTTGCCTATTTAGTTGTAAAACCTAATGAATAAGTCATTTTTGATAAATTAACTTATAATCGATTATTCTTTCTCGGGCTTTCCAAATTATTTTGAAATGTCCCAAGTGATATGTGTGTTAATCCAATTTGATTTATATTTAATCTTAAATCTTAATAGAGCTATGCTCTTGAGTCCTAAGTTTTGGACACATTTTCCAAAAAAGATCGTTTGTGTCTGTTTGTGTTTATTTAATTAGAATATGTGAATTATTAATTGATAAGATAGTTTTTAACCTAGTTCCGATTTCTATCGACGATCTAGGAAAACTTTCTCGTGGATTGTCAAGCTTTCGATAGCTCTCCCTCTTTCTCAATTTGCTTAGCTAGCTTCGGATTTAGGTAATTCGTTACTTACCTTTACTTATGATGGAATCTGGATGTATGTTTGTTCGGAGTGGAAGGTGATAAGTATGTCTATCGATTGTTTAATCGTGTTAGGTGTATGTTGTGTTCTGTGTGGTAATTTTATGTATGTATGAATTCATAGCCTTAATGCCAACGCATGTTAGTATGACGTTGAATATGGTATGTATTTGAGTATGTGAAGGGTTGAGTATGGATTTGGAACTATTTGATACTTTATGTTGTATCCTTATGTCAGAGAATTATTCATGTGGGTCTAATTTATGGTCGGTTAAAATCCTTGAATAAGATACTAATAATTTAAAGTGAAAGATCACGTGAGTTGGGCCGAGGTGTAGGATCGGTTCCACCGGACGAAAATAGTGGCTCAGATGCCCTATCCCTAAGAGGTGATTCAAGCCATTCCACTGGTTAAGAATAGTGGCTGAGGAGTGTTTTGCCCTGAGAGGTGTAGAGTTCGTTCCACCGGACGATAATAATGACTCAGGTGACTTGTTCCTGAGAGGTGCTTCAGTCCGTTCCACCAGATTAAGAATAGTGGGGCTCTATACTCAACGTGAATAAGAATATGATGTGAATTAAGTAATGAATAAGACATTAATAATTTAAAGTGGAAGATTACGTGAGTCAGGACCAGGTGTAGGGTCCATTCCACTGGACGATAATAGTGGCTCAGGTGTCCTGTCCCTGAGAGGTGATTCAAGTCATTCCACCGGTTAAGAATAGTGGCTCAGGAGTGTTTTACCTTGAGAGGTGTAGGATCCGTTCCACCGAATGATAATAGTGGCTCGGGTGTGTTATCCCCGAGAGGTGCTTCAGACCGTTCCACCGGTTTAAGAATAGTGGGGTCCCTGAACTCATTGTAAATAAATAAAATCGGATGTAATAATGATTATTATTGGATTGTTGGATTGGTGTTACTTAGCATGCAATCGTGATTTCTTGTACGCTTATATCTTATGTGCCGTCATGTCTAGTAATGTACTCATAAGCATGAATCCTTGACCCTATGTTCTATTGTATGTAATACTTGTATAATTGAGCATGAGAATTGTAAGCTAGAGTCTTTCATATCTTATGTGTTTCATGCTTCCTTCCATGAGTTGGGTAGTCTTGATTTACTCAGTACCGGACCTGTACTGATGATACCTTCATTGAATGGGTCCTGTGATGATCCACTGATGGTGGGGAGCAGACCTCTTGTGCAAGTTTAAGATCGGATACTCTTTTGGGGTGGAAGGCTTAACTTGAGAGAGTAGGCAATCCGGAATTTTATCCGTCGGGTTTTATCTTGTTTAACTGTATTCATCTTTGGAAGTTACAAGTGTTGTAGTTAAAATTTCAAGGGTATTGTAATTAACTTTCAATTTCTCGTACTCTGATAAGCTTTTAAAATTCGGATTTATTTCAAAGGTTCCGCTGATTAATTCAGCGATGATTTTATTTAGTGAATTTATTCACTTGCAATATGCCTGTAGATATCTCCTTGTGGGAGTTTATCCTTACGGCATAGATGTTTGAAAGGTTTTAGCCTTGCATCTAGCATGAGATAGATGGTGGACATTTATCTTATGTTAGATGTGGCGGTAACATTCCCCAAATTATATTCTAACTTCCGCCTTTATTCTTTAAAAAAAATATTCAGGAGTGAATTTTGGGGGTGTTACAAGAAGAGGGGAAAAGGGAGAGGTTGGTTTGGTTAAGGGTTTTAGGGGCTGGGTTGAGGACCTGTGGAGGGGAGTTGGGGTGGTGGCTGGGTGTAGGGAGGGCGTAAGGGTGTAGGTGGTGGTCGGGGGTCAAGGGTCGATGATTGGTGGCTCAGGGTAGTGGAAACGGCGGCTGCAATGCTGGAAAATGGGAAGGAGGATGGGCAGAGAAGAAGAAGGAAGGGAAAATAAGAGGAGAAGGGAGGAGTTGCAAGAGGTTTTGGCTAAGGGACGACAAGGTGGTGGTAGGGAAGGTACGAGGGAGTGGATTGGTGGCTATGGAGGCAGCAGAGGAGGGAGGAAGGCGGTGCATGGTGGTGGTGCAAGGTGGAGGCCGAGAAGGAGGGGGAAAAAAGGAAGGAAGGGAAGGGGTTGTAGGGGCTTGTGAGGGTGATGGGGTAGTACAGGGAGGTTGAAGAGGTTTCAGGGTGGCGGTTGTGGTGGTAGGTTGGGCAGCAGGAACGGCAGTTGGAGGCAGCGAAGTGAAAATAAGGGAGGAGGAGAAGAGAAGAAGAAGGGAGAAAAGGGAAGGTCTGTAGGGAGTTGAGGGAGGTAAAAAAATGGGCAGATAAGGAGAAGAAAAGGAAGAGGGAAGGGAGGTAAGCGTGGTTGGGTTAGGTAGCTGCGGTTGCAAGTGGTAGGGTGGAGGGTTACAGGAAGAAGGAGAAGGAAAGGAAATGCATGCAGGGGAGGGTTGCAGGGCTGGTGTGGCCGAAAATGGAAGGAAAGGGATAAGAAGAGAGAAGGGGTGCAGGCTACAATGGCAGGTGGTAGGGGAGTTGGTGGCAAGGGCGAGTTACAGGCATGGCGTGTAGGCTTCGACGGTTGAAGAAGAAGGAAGGAGGAAGGAAGAAGAAGAGGAAAAGAAAGAAATAAAGGATAGGTCGGCCAGGCGGGGGAGAAAGGAAGGAGGTTGGCTTGTAAGTGTGAAGGAGAGGGAAAAAAAGGGGAGTTGGGCTTGCCTAACTAGGGGAAAGAAAGGATACGAAAAAGAAAGGGGAGATGGGCTAGGGCTGGACGCGAGGGGGAGGGAGAGGAGAAGGGCCAGCGGCCTAGCACGAGGAAGGCAGGTCAGGCGACCTGAAGAAAGAAGAAAGGAAGAAAAAGGAAAAAAGAGGAAAAGGAGGAAAAAAGGAAAAAGGAAAGAAAACGGAAAAATAAAATAAAATAATTTTTAGATTAATGGCATTTAATATTTTTGATAGATAAATAAAAGAAAAGGTGTAATTTTAGTACAATATTGGTTTGGAAAATTATTTAAATGAAATAAGTATGATTAAATAACCAAATATTTATTTTAATTTATTAAATATTCATATCCATTTTTATATACACAAAAATCCATAAAATAATTAAATTAAATAAATTTAAAAATTAATTTATCCCCAATGATGGTTATTTATTATATTCTAGGTTTTAAATTTTCTAGTTATTATAGGTTCTAGTTCAGTTATGAGTTGTGTAATGATAGGATTTACTTGCCAACTAAGTTGTAATCATTGAAGCCGCTCTACATAGTTTGGAGGGCATGCAACAAAGCCTTCGTACCTTGTATTCTAGAGAGAGAATTAGTTATAATGTTCTCAACTCCTTGCTTATATTAGAATTCATAATCAGATTCCATAAGTTTGGCTAACCATTCCTACTTAAAGGGAATTAAAAATTATTACTCTAATAGGTATTTAAGAATTATCTAATCTATGTTAATAGCAGAGTGTATACTGAGGAGGTTATGTCTCCATTTTTATATTGTAAAAGTTATGGCCATGAGCTCTTCTTCATACACTGAGAGTTGTTTGTGTTAAGGGCCTGATATTTTACTTATAAAGGTTAAAGGATGTTGTTGTTACATTGAGACAACTCCAATACCATAGAATGAGGCATATGTTTTGACAATAAAAATGAGGAAAAAGTCAGAATGTGTCAAGACAGGGGTAGTATATAATACCCCCAAAATTCACTATTGAAAATTTTCATTTTATTAAAAGAATTAGCGGAAGCGAAATAACAAAACTGTGAATTCTGAGGATATTACCGTCACACTTAGTACCAGACTGGTTCACTCTTATCGTTCTAGTACCAAGTTCTAAGGCTTAAGAGGATTATCGTCAAATATGAGTCAATACTTAAAATAAGAATTCATAACGGATTTAAAATCGTTCACAATACAGAATTCAGAGTACGCGTATAAAGGTTTACAAGCTAAAGGAGTATGTAAATAAAATTTCCAAAGAACAGAAAGTACCGTACGATAGAAAAAAACTATAATAAAATGATTCAGGGTAAAATGAAATGAAAAAAAGAATCTGGCCACATCGCTCTCGATCCCTAGGCCAAGTCTAAGCTCAACTCTCAGCCCTGCCCGATGCCTTGTAAGAATCGTAGGCATCGAAGATATCATCTCCTCCCTACACAAACTCAGGTGGGTCATTTGCTCGTGGGAATGAGCATCATCGATGAAATGGGTGGTCAGTACAGTGCGTACTGAGCAAGGGAACCATATAGTTAAGGCCAAACATATAAGGCATATAACACAACATGATCATATAGACCACATACAATAATACAAATAATGAAGGCCGAATTATAATCCAGATAAACTTATTCTCTAGATCTCTTATCAATATACTTGTTTCACACATACTCTTTATCAATCCATGCGAGTGCGGGAACCTCACTATTATAGTGTCGGGGACTAGGGTTTCATACAGAAGGGCCCAGCCTAAGCCCGCTACTAAGGTTGTATCGACAGTGACTTTACACTCTTTGGTCCGGAAGGGGTATCCCCTATACTTGTGTAGTGTACAGGAGTTGAATAAAGACTTCATAACCCTAGACAACATCTCGATAGCTAGAGAATTCCCAGATGTGTTTTCGGAAGAGATATCGGCTATGCACCAGTCCGAGAAATTAATTTTAGGATCAAGCTGGTGCCATGAGCTGAGCCCGTCACAAAGGCACCCTACCAGATGGTGTCGGTTGAATTGAAGGAGTTAAAGGCCCAGCTAGAAGATTTATTGGAGCATGGGTACTTCCAGCCGAGTGTGTCACCCTAAGGAGCACCGGTCTTGTTTGTGAAGAAGAAGAAGAATGGTAGTCTCCACCTTTACATCAACTATCGGGGGTTGAACCAACTGATCGTGAAGAACCGGTACCTGCTCCTAAGAATCAATGACCTTTTTGACCAATTAAAAGGTGCAACGATGTTCTCTAAGATCGATCTAAGGTCGGGATACCATCAATTGAGGATCGCCAATGCTAATATTATAAAGACTGCCTTCCGGACCCAGTATGGACACTATGAGTTTACAATGATGTCATTTGGGCTCGCGAATGTGCCTGCGGTTTTCATGGATCTGATGACGAGGATATTCAGGACATTCCTCGATTAATTTGTCATAGTATTCATTGATGACATTCTGGTGTACTCCCAAGGGAACGAGGAGCACGAGCAACACCTTTGCACTATTCTGAATCTGCTGAGAGAGCATCGCCTGTAAGTGAAGTTGTTAAAGTGCGGATTCTGGCTTCAAGAGGTGGCTTTCCTGGGATACATTGTATCAGTAGGGGCAGTGGTTGTGGACCCAACCAAGGTTGTGGCCATCATAGAGTGGAATCCCCCTACGAATATAACAGAGGTTTGGAGTTTTCTTGGATTGGTCGAGTATTATAGAAGGTTCGTGTAAAATTTCTCTCGGATTGCCCAACCATTAACCAACCTCCTGAAGAAGACTATAAAGTTCCACTGGGACGAGACTTGTGAGGGAGCCTTCCAAGAGTTGAAAGGAAGGTTAACCACAACACCTGTGTTGACTCTACCAGAGGAGTTAGAAGGGTTCGAGGTTTATAGTGACACATATAAGCACGGGCTTGGGTGTGTGTCGATGCAGAAGGGCAAGGTGGTCATATATACCTCTCAACAGTTAAAGTAGCACGAACAGAACTATCCGACTTATGACCTAGAGTTAGCTACAGTGGTATTTTCCTGAAAGATTTGGAGGTACTACTTGTACGAGATGAAGTGCAGATTCTTTATAGACCACAAGAGTCTCAAGTATATTTTCACCCAAAAGGAGCTCAACATGAGACAGAGGAGGTGGTTAGAGCTTGTCAATGACTACGACATTGAGTTGACCTACCACGAGGGTAAGGTCAACGTAGTTGTAGATGCTTTGAGTAGAAAGACCTCGCATTCTACAATTTGTTGCGTGGTCGCTAATAGGGTGATAGGTGAGCTATCGGGATTGGGAGTTGAACTGATTCAGCAAGGGGGCCTTAAGGCCCACATGAGCACCTTGACACTCACTCCCACCATTTTTGAGGAGATATGAGCTGGGCAGATTGGATATGTCAAGCTTGAGAGGATCCGACGAAAGATGTAGGAAGGCCGAGTAGAAGGATTCAGAATTGATGAGGATGGCAGCCTTCGGTTCAAGGGTCGTTGGTTTGTACCACAAAAATGTCTGAAATGGAAGCGTCGTATTATAGAGGAAGGGCATCAGACCCTTTCTTCAGTCCATTCTGGGGGAGATAAGTTGTACAAGGACCTTAAGAAGGTCTACTAGTGGCCCCGCATGAAGCGGGAAGTGGCCGAGTTCATGTCCCAATGTCTGGTGTGTCAAAAGGTTAAGATCGAACACTGGAGGCCTACGGGTCTACTTTAGCCCTTAGAAGTACCAAAATGGAAGTATGACTCCATCTCCATGGATTTCGTCAATGGGTTACCAATGACTCGGAGCGGTTGTGACACCATTTGGGTTATTGTGGATAGATTGACTAAATCAGTCGTGTTTATTCCAATGAGGTCCACGTCGAGTATGGATCAGTTAGCGGGTACCTATATGAAGTTTGTAGTCAGTTGTCACAAGGTTCCAGCAAACATCATGTCAGATAGGGACTCGAAGTTTATCTCTCATTTTTGGGTAAAGATACAGGAGGTCCTAAGGATGAGGTTGAAGATGAGCACGCCTTTCCACCCTGCCACGGATGGGCAGATATAGCGGACCATACAGACCCTATAGGATATGTTAAGGGCCTGTGTGCTAGATTTCTAGGGTTGTTGGGAAGAACACCTGCATTTGATAGAGTTCTCGTACAACAATAGCTACCATGCCGATATTGGGATGGGTCTCTCCTTCTCCCTTCTCCACCCCTCTCCACCTGAGGCACCCTCCACCACCTCAAACACCCCCTCATTCCCTCTCCTCTATCCTACACCACCACCTCTCCACCTCTCTTCTTCCTCCACCACCGCCGGTTCCGCCACCATCCCTAGGTGGTATTCTAACCTCCCCAACCCCTAAACCTTTTTATATAAGTGTTAGTAATTTTTAGTAATATTAATAGTATTACTCTTAATAATATTATTATTATTATTATTATTGTTGTTGTTGTTGTTGTTGTTGTTGTTGTTATCATTATTATTATTACTGTTATGTTATCATTATTATTATTTAACCTAACTTCAAAACTATTTTTAACTAATTTTATTATTAATAAAGGTTTACAACTTTAGTATTATTATGATTATCTTTATTATTATCATTATCATAATTTTTCTTACTAATACTATTAATACTAACTTTGACCCATTATCACTTTTATTATTAGGGTAAATATTTGAACCCTTATATTACTATTACCATTTCGATTATTATTATTATTATTATGCTTAACATTATAATAATAATAATTATTATTATTATTATTATTATTATTATTATTATCATTACTGCTATTGTTATTATTATTATCATTATTATTATTTCCATCCTTATTACCATACTTGACTATATTATCACCAAGGCTACTACTATTATGATTTTTAGGACCTTTATTAATATTATTATTAAGATTGGAACTATTATTAATATTATTACTATTACCATTATTATTATCTTGTCATTATTTTTAACATTTCATATATCACTAACCTTACTATCACTACTAATATTATCATTATTAGTATGATTATGGTCACTACTTTTATATTACTAATATCACTATTGTTATTATTATTACTAGGATTTGGGTTGATATTAGTATTATCACTAAAACTATTATTATTATTATTATTAGTAATATTGAAACTATTACCTTTACTAAATTGAATATCGCTATGATTACTTTAACATAAACTGTGGTAGCTACTAAGACTTATTTTAGTTAGTAGAAGCATGATTAACTACCTTGAGAATAATAACCCTACTTTTACTTGTAAAACTACTATTATCATTATTAGCCCTAATAGTAGATTATGATAAGGGTAAGGTAGGAATAATAGTGATTTTGGTAAGAGGGAGATTAACCCGTAGTATGTTTCTCTTATAGGTGAATCAAGTCAAAACCCTAAGGATGCATAGGAACGTGCTCCAGGATCGGTGTCATTTTAGGTAAGGATATAGCTAAGGCCTATGTGTATCGTGTGTCTTGTATGCCTTGGATGTTACATTACCCCGGAAAGGGATTTTAATAACGGTTATTTTATAGTTTTAATAATGGTTTTCAACCGTTATTAAATCTTTAATAACGATTCATAACCGTCATAAAAAATCTACAAAAACCCGCGAATATGTGCATAAACTTTATATTTAATAATGGTTTTCAAGTAAAAATCGCTGTTAAAAACAAGGTTTTAATAATGGTTCTTAAGTAAAACCGTTATTAAAAATAAGGTTTCAATAACGGTTTTCAAGTAAAAACCGTTGTGGAAAACCATGTTTTAATAACGGGTATTACAAAAACCGTTGTTAAAATATGATCCAATTAGGGTTTCGGTCAATGATTATGCATTTATTAAACCCTAATACGTATTAAATGGGCATAAATTTGAGATTAAATGCACAGTTTTAATAACGGTTCTTATGAAAACCATTATTAAACCATAAGTATTAATAACGGTTTTCATAAGAACCGTTATTAAAACTCTATCATCCAATTAGGGTTTTGGTGATTGATTATACATTTATTAAACCCTGATACATATTATATGAGCATAAATTTGAGATAAAATACGTGGTTTTAATAATGGTTCTTAATAAGAACCGTTATTAAAGCTATAATTTTTTTAATGTTTTTGCTGTTTTGTTCCTGCCCACATACATAGTTGTAGTTCAAATAATTACCAAATCTGCATTACAAAACAACATCAATTCATAGCAAATCTACAATCACACCATATTTTCAATCAATCTCTAATTAGTATGCATGTCTTAATACACCGGACATACTAAGGAATCAAAATTAATAGGCATACCACAACTTGGTAGCTCTACACCCCAAAGTAAAAAGTTCATAGATATAGCTTAGAAGACCGAAAGACGTAGAAGAAATACAAACCTAAACATACATGTAGAATATATAGATCCCTACCTAATACCTAATGAATGAGTGTACGTGCTTGACCCATTGGTCTCTAACTTCATCAATTTCATCAACATTGTATTGCTGGCCTCGTGCATAGTCATCGGTGAAAAACTACAACGGCCAAGTTTCGATTAATATACAGTTAGCACTTAGGTCAAGTACCAAATATATATGCCATGATTCATTAATGGAAAAATATGGAAAAGCAAACATACATGGCTTAGATCTATGTTGACCGATCCATTCTAGACTATCAGATCCATTGCTCTACATATATAGTATCCACAATCATCGCCGTTTTGCTGTTGTGGACACTATCAAATGAATTCAGTTAGCTCTCTAACTATTAGATATTAATTTAAATTAAAATAAAATACAAAATAGTTGTCTTTCTACTTACCATGACAGGCTCATGTTGAAGATTCTTTGGGTATGGGACACCATTCCTACCTCTTTTTTGATATGTCATTCGTAGTGCCCTAATAAATAGAGTTTGACACACGATATTGTAAGTATATATACCTCAAATAATGAAAGTAGAATATATGTATAAATAAGCTAATGAATTAAGAAGTGAAAAGTATACTAACATGTCGATAAATTCCTTCCCATCACGATGAGCGACTTCAAAAGGCACGTCATAGGTTCGAAGGAAATCAAATACATAGAATTTATTAAGATCAAGTATGACGGCGTACAAAACCCAATGTTCACTTGCAAGGTGAGGAATGAGATAGATCTTGTTGTGTCCCTCAATCAAAATGCGATCCGCTAAATAGTTTATGTGCCTACCCTCTCTTATTGTACTACCGTCAACTATGTAGTATAGGCACGCAACACACAATAGAGGACATCATTCCCTCCATCGCAGCGTGACTAACTACCAACCTATGGATGACAATAACAATGCATATTTTTTAATAACTAAAAACTCATATAAGAGGTCATAAAAATTCCAATTGTACAAGAGTAGTAAAATCTCAAATATGAAATAATACTTACGTGACATAGACGACGACACTCGTGGTTGACATCCATTACTGATTATGAATATCACTTATGTCAACCGTGGATACCATGTAAGAAGCATCGTCCCTCCCAACATACTCAAGATGACAATCAATAAAAATATAATTGTCCCTGAGGCATTTTTGGGCATAGAAATACAATAAAGCTATTGCTGGTGGAGGTTGGCTTTTCTCCAAAGAAGAAATCTTTTGTGGGGCAACTGATTTTTCAGATTTAGCTCTCTTTTCTTTAGCAGCGCCATCTTTTGTGTTGCTCGTTCTGCTAGTACCTCTCTTGGTTTTAGCATCAGGAGCAGTCTTCTTTTTTTATTCATTTTTTGATTCCTAAATTGATAATAATAAACAAATTATATATTGAGCATATATATATGAAAAATGTATAAAGAGTGTAACTACTAAACAAGGTCTAATAAAGATGTCGAATGTCAATACCTCTTCAGTAGTGAGACGTATCTGATCCGCAAGCTAAGGCACAAAGCTTCCATGAGCTTTTAGCACTGTGGCTGCCTCATTGCCCTCTTTATAACAAGGTAAGGGCGCACTACCAATGATTGAAGTGTCAATACTCACCGGCCTTGTATTTAGGGCTAAGTTGTACACGTGGAATGTTTGCGTTTGGGTAATGTGACTGATGTGAAGCCTTCCTTTCGCCAAAAGAGTCGAAAGGTCATTCACTAACAAGTCTCATTTCTGCAAACCCTACACAAAAATAGTACACATTATTAATTATTTTTTACACCGAATACATTTAATAACAATTTATAGTTTGTAATGCTTACCTCTGAAAGAGAAGAAAGACATGCATCAGCTTCACAACTGTCTCTGACGCTATTTACATTAGGTATGTGAAGTTGATCATGGTCGACTGAATTAGATGGCTTATACCCTTGAGATTTATTAAATGACAACTCTTGCTCCATTGTTGCCATCCATTCAAATGTCATGTTCAATTTTTGGGTAAGGATGGCGACTTGCTCATTAGTGCTACGAGAACCACAAGATCGACCACATATGCTCGTTCTCGTAACACATAATCCAAGACCCCTGTGTCTTCCAGGGTGTTCTACAATTATTGCGGCCTGGGACACAATGTTATATTGGTTCACCCCATCCTCACCATTTGACGTTTGAAGTTCGTCCTGTAATGTATATAATATATGTAAATTTAGCTTATAGGCATAAGTATAATATAATAATTTTCTAAAAGAAAACTAAGTAAGCTTCTATATATCTACAAACTTACAAATTTTTTGGCTGCAACATCTACATCTTCATTAATATATCCATCTCTTGTTGCTCTAGCCTTCTTCCATAATGTACCAATATTGATGGACGATGTACATGGGTCCAAGTCATGGGCTAGGAGCTATAAATAAAAATATATTCTTAATTAAGAATATTATTATAAAATTCGACATTTACATGTATATAGCTAGATAAATCACAAAAAACATACCAACTCCTCTTCAAGGCTCGCATAGCCTTTGCGAGCTATATTATGCCAGCATTTATTCTGCTTCGCAATCTCTTTATTTTTGGCACTTTTTTCCTATGTGACAAGCCAAAACATAGTCAAATGGTTATTTCAATAGTAAGTATAATACTGGGATCGATATAAAAATTTTAATTATTATCTAACAAATACCTTAAAATTCCTCGTAAGACGATATGCAATAAATTGGTTCCAACTTTCTTAATCGATGAAACTGTATCGCTTGGATAGGTTTTGCCGTAGAGAACTCTACCATCCCTCTTTCTATACATTTTTCTACGAGCTAAATACGACCTAAATGTTCTTAGATGCTCCCCATAATGTCTAAGAAGCCGTTTATTCCTACTCTCTGGGACATTAAACACTTTATGCAAAATAAGACATATAGATGTATATCGATATTAATGTATTAAAATTAATAACATCTGACATACAAAAATGATTACATAAAATATCATATTTACTGTGATTTCTTGCAAAATATGTTCCTTATGACCCTTTGGAGCCTGCTTCCAATTATTATAGGAGATAGGAATACAGTTACGGGTCACAAGTGAAATGTAAGTCAAGAACATGTTTGAGTAAGGACCAATAGGAAGATTGTAAGTATTCCATCCCAACTCGACTAATTATCCTTTATTCCCCATATCTGTGATGATTCTCATAATTATAAGTCCTCTTTTCCCTTCTTCATCACTACTGTCCCTATCAAAGTTTTTGTTGGCCATATCTCTACAAAAAATCAATTAATAAATTATGTTAGAATGTTATGTATTGAGCATAATGTACCATTATATTATCGATACAATAAATATCCTATTATGAAGGTCGAAAAATGCATTTAAAAAAACCAGCACACATATCATATGTTACAATATTATTACCCTCATTGCCTTCTTTTCCTTCTTTTGTTTCCCCTTGTTTTGGGATTAGTTTCAGAATTTGATACATATATTACTTCACGATGATCATCCTTGACATATATTTCCTCCTCATTAATTTTATTGTTATCATAGTTCAATAATTGAGTTGCTTGCACAGTTGAGACACACTCTTTATTCCAATTGGCATCATTTTCATCATCACATTCATTGGCATTTCTTTTCTTCGTAGATAGTACCATGGACCATCTATTATCAGCAGGTGCAGTAACATAGAATACTTGTATCGCTTGTGATGCTAAGATGAATGTGTCTTATTTATGCCCTGCCCTATTGAGATCTACTAATGTGAATCTATCTTTGTATCTAACCCCATAGCTATTATTAACTCATCTACAGCCGAATATAGAGACTTTAAATACAGTGTAATCTAACTCCCATATATGTTCAATCACACCATAATAATTCATATCTGCATAAGTATGATTCTTGTCTTTTGCACTAGTACCATGCATTGCCTCAGCTACTAAAGTCACCATACTGTTCTGTATTGTACTCTTCTCATCTTGTTCTTTTGTATAAAAAGTGTAACCATTGATCACATAACTGATATATGAAAAAACTTCATAACGAGGTTTCTAAGACAACCAATGCAGGGGTTTTGAAATTGAAGTTAGGGAATATCCGGTGAGTGGAATGATGCGATCTCTTATCCAGTCGGTTAAGGAAAGATTATGTTTATCGATAATCCATTTCTCAATCTTTGATGGATTTTCAATCCGTAAGGAAATCATATGCTCTTCAATGTACGACTAAACATCATCACTGTTGTGTAACACATATAGATGTGCTTTACAGAACATGTCAGGGTCTACATGCCCAAACTGTTTGCCCCTAATACCCTGTCCTTCAATTTTGCATGCATGTTGAGACTTAGGAAGACCAAGAGCTTCAACATTTGACAAGTACTTTGTACAAAACTCAATTGCCTCTTCTATAAGGTAACTCTCAACAATACATCCTTCTAGCCGATATCGATTCTTCACATAGCCTTTTATCAACTTCATAAACCGTTCAAAGGGGTACATCCAATGCCCATGAGCAGGTCCTAGCATCTTTATCGCATAAACTAAATGAACGGTTAGATGTACCATAATGTCAAAGAATGAGGGTGGAAAATATATTTCAAGCTGGCACAAAGTAATCACAACCCTCTTTACAAAGCATCCAAACTATCAGGATGTATGACTAGAGCAGACAGCGTTAAAGAACCAACAAAGCCTCGTGATAGTAATTCAAACACGCTTTGGCAAAATTCCACATATAGCTACTGGCAACAAGTGCTGCATCAAAACATGACAATCATGAGACTTCAAGTTAATTAATTTCAACTCTTTCATCGATACGAGCCTTCTAACATTTTACAAATACCCTTTAGGAACCTTGAAACTGTGAAAGAATTCATAAAATGAAATTTTCTCTTTTCTGGAAAGAGTACGACACGCCAGTGGTAAATATGTTCTTCTTCCGTTGTCTCGCGGTGCCAATTCCCGTCTAATACCCATTTATTCCATATCCATTCGAGCATTGATACCATCTCTATTCTTGCATGGAACATTAAGTAATGTACCAATAAGACTGTCACATATATATTTCTCAATATGCATCACATCAAGGGTATGTCTCACGTATAGAGATTCCCAATATGGAAGGTCGAAGAATATTGACACCTTCTTCCACCCAGCTGATGGAGGATTATCTTTATTCTTCTTCTCAAACTTGATATTCAAATGTTTCATCTTCAACCACACTTGTCGACCCATCAACAGGATTGGTGCCTGCCCTTCTTCTCGGAAGCCATTGAACGCCTTTCTTTGTTTACGATAATGATGATTCTTCGATAAAAGCTACGATGCCCAAGGAACACAGTCTTCCGGCCATGTGTTAGCTGAACAAATGAAGTATTATCCTCACATATCGGACATGCATAACGACCTTTCACACTATAACCTGATAAGTTGCCATACACTGGAAAATCATTTATAATACAGAATAACATTGCTCTTAAAGTAAAATTTTCTTTACTATATGCATCAAATACTTCAACGCCCATGTCCCACAAGAACTTCAAATCATCAATCAAAGGTGCCAAATAAACATCAATATCATTCCCATGTTGGTTTAGCCCCGAAATGAGTAAAGACAATATCATATACTTGCGTTTCATATAGATCCATAGAGATAGATTATATATAACCAAAATCACCGGTCATAAACTATAGGTGCCTTGATTGTGCAGATTCATTCCATCCGCAAAAAGCTCAAGGCACACACTTCTTGCTTCTTTACCAAATTCAGGGAATAAGCCATCAATCGTCATCCATTGTGTAGAGTCAGATGGATGTCTAAGAAGCCCGTCATCTATCTTCTCATCAGCATTCCATCTTAGGTTCTTGGCATCTTCAACATCATTAAATATCCGTCTTAATCTTGGTATTATAGGAAAATACCATATCACTTTAGCGGGCACCTGGTTCTTTTTGTATCGTGGTGCTTTGCATTCAGGATTAGGACAACTATCCAAAGATACATTATCATTGCAATATAAAATACAATTATTAGGGCATGCATGTATCTTCTCATAACTCATGCCCATAGAGGATAGAATCTTCTTCGCTTTATAGTTATGATCGGGTAGAATGTTGTCATCGGGAAGCATATCGTTTACAAGTGACAATAATTTCGTGAAACTCTTATCACTCCATCCATTACATGCTTTTAAGTTATACAACCTTAACATAGCGGATAATCACGTAAATGTCTTACAATCACCGTACAAAGGTTTCTACTAGTCATTCAATAACTTCTCAAACATTTTTGGACAATCCTGAACGCTTTCCTCAACCTTTTCAATCATCTCCTCTAACGAATGTCCCTCATAGTTAACAAATGATGATCCACTACTATCCCTCCTAACATAGTCATTATCATATTTAGACTCTATTTTCCCATGCCATATCCAAAAAGTGTAACTTGTATCAATTCCATACACAAACAAATGATCTCTCAAATCATTAGAGTTCATATGTTGAATATAATCACACTTCAAACAATGACATACTATTCTACTAGAGTCCCGAGCATGTTCAACTGCAAACTTGATGAAAAACTCTACTCCTTCATTATATTCTCTAGACAGATGATTTGTAAACAACCATTTTCGATCCATAGTTTTTCAATCTAGATATATCCCACGCGAAAGTAATTATTAAAAATCAATTGGATTATAAGTTTAATAATTCACAAATCGCTCATGCTTAAAAAGAATTAATATCAAATGTATCATGCTATTATGTGTGTGTGTGTGTGTGTGTGTATATATATATACATACACACACACGAATAATGCTAACACCTTTCCAAAAAGATATTAATACTCAATAAAACTACTCATACTTAGAAAGAGTTTGTATATATATATATATATATATACATACATACATATATACGTAGCAAAACATTGTACAATGGTTCAAATTAAAAAAGATATACATACTACTAGATTTAAGCAATAGCAGCACTATATACATCAAAAGGTTGCTACAACCCAAACACCTAAAAAATAAAAACTCATATCCCTAAAACTAAATCCCTCGGTAGCCTCGTCGAGCCAGACTAAAAACTATAACTTTAAAAGTCCACTCATCACGATATATCATCTAATCCCTGACATCATCGTAAGAGAGTCTACTGACGGATACTCTAGGGTAACCGGGGTGGATACTCGAAGGCAAGGTATGACGAAACCTCCACTCATCATCAATGACCATCAGCTCTCTCGATATCCTATTATACTCTCTAGAAAACACCTCACCCTCAATAAATATCGAGTGTGGTGCATCAGTGTGGTAGACAACCCACTGCAAAAAAGTAGACGTAGTTAATGCCCATGGCTCTATCTGAGGCAAGGTCAACAGAAGGTGATGTGATCTGAAATGGAAGGCATGATAGGATGAGCCGCTCGTGTACAATCGACATTGCTCGTTGTATAACCATATCACATGAGTCCGTAGATCTGTATGTGGCGCCATACGAAAATATAGTGGAGGGTATGCCATCTCACTACCTACAAATGAGAGCCACTAAATCTTATCATCAAGAATGTTCTCGAAAGGATCTAAATTATAGAATATGTAAACTGATCTTCAACTAGCTAGACAAATCATAAATATATTCTACCAGATCTTAACCAACTATGTAAAGCTAACAACATCAAACTATTTAAAATAAGGACATAATCTTTAGTTATATATTTAACAAACCGACTGAACATCAAACTATCATCAAATCGTTCAAGCTACGCATAGTAAAATCAAGTAGATATTAATAAGATAATATATATATATATATATAGTAAAACCTAAATCCTATATTATTATTATACACAATTATTCATGTCTATTTAATTTTTCACTTTTATATTTGGTATAATAAACGATAAACCCTAACCCTAACCCTAACCCCAACCATAACCCTAACCTTAATCCTAACCCTAACCCTAACTCTAACCTTAATCCTAACCCTAACCCTAACCCTTATTATACCTAATAAATTATAATAAAAACTAACCCTAAACCTCATAAGATAATGATCCTAAACCTAGCTAACTATAATTAAACCCTAATAAATCCCATATTATTATTATTATTATTAGCATTTATTATTATTATTATTATTATTATACACAATTATTCCTGTCTATTTAATTTTTCACTTTTATATTTAGTATAATAAATGATAAACCCTAACCATAACCCCAACCATAACCCTAACCTTAATCCTAACCCTAACCCTAACCCTTATTATACCTAATAAATTATAATAAAAACTAACCCTAAACCTCATAAGATAATGATCATAAACCTAGCTAACTATAATTAAACCCTAATAAATCCCATATTATTATTATTATTAGCATTTATTATTATTATTATTATTATTATTATACACAATTATTCCTGTCTATTTAATTTTTCACTTTTATATTTAGTATAATAAATGATAAACCCTAACCCTAACCCTAATTAACCCTAATAAATTATAATAAAACCTAACCATAAACCTCATAAAACCCTAATCCTAAACCTAGCTAACTGTAATTAAACCCTAATATATAAACCCTATATTATTATTATTATTATACTCAATTATTTATCTCTATTTAATTATTCACTTTTTATATATTCCTTATTTTCTATATTTATTCAATCCTTATCAAATAACAATCATTAACATATGCATCTCTGATTGAAATTTTCATTTTATTATATGACATTTCCTATATCTTATATATAGCTAGTATCCTATACTTATTAATGAAAATGTATATATATAGTTTTTATGAGTGACATTATTAATAATTTGAAGTCTTTTATTTCTCTAGCTAGCTTCGTATATAATTATACACTCTCATGCATGTTATATATATATGTAAAGGCCTCAGCCAACACATGCATTTGTTAATATATAATAGAAACGCGAAAAATTCAACAATAAACAGCAACATTTTTCACCAACACATTTTCGAATGATAAACCACAGTTTTTCAATAACAAACAAATGCAACCCTTTAGCAACATGCATATATGCATATATATATATATATATATATATATATATATATATATATATATATATATATATATATATATGTAGAGAAAAAGCTACGAGTAGAAGAACAAACACATACATAAAGGGAGCGGCGGGAAGCAAGAAACCGGTGGCGAGCAAGTTGAGGCAACGACCTACAAACACGGTGGAGGATGAAGGTACAAGTGCTGGCTAGGTTTGGAACAATGAAAACATGCACATGCAAAGCCGACAATGGCATAGGGGTGGTGGAGAGTTGGCGGTGCGAGGGTTTCCCTTACTTGAGAGGAGCCGGAGTGGTGGTGCACGGTGTGGTGGTGCGAGGGTTTGCAAGGAGAAGAAGAGTAAGGGAGGGAAGGTACAGAGAGTCTGAAATTTTTGGCACGAAACATAATTGAATGAAATAAAAGGAGGATTTGGGGTTTTAATAATGGTTCTTCTAGGAACCGTTATTAAAACTTTGACACTTTTGACAACGGTTCTTATATGAACCGTTATTAAAACCTCTTTTAATAACGGTTTTACTTGAACCAGTATTAAAATAATCATGCAAAATTTAACGTTGCCCTTTTAATAACGGTTTTGAACTATAACCGTTATCAAAACTATCTCGTGCATTAATTTTCATGCGTTTGACAACGTTTTCGAACCACCGTTATTAATGTCCCCTTATTATTTTTTGTTTTCGTAGTAGTGTTATGTACCATGTTATGTTGTGTATCTTATGGTTATCATTAAACTTATTTTTATGTGTAGCGCAACTTGGAGTTGAGGCATGTTCATGTGTTTTCTTATGGCATGAGTATAATATGTATATATTGTGATTATGATGTGACCCTCTAGGACATGCATGCTAGGATGATTGATAATATGATATGGGGATGGAAGGATAAAAAGGAAGAAAATGGGAAGTGAGTTCACTAAATGAGACATGAGGTTGACCAAACTATCTCATGATCAATGAGAGGAAAATAAAAGGAGGCTATGATCAAAATGAACAAATAATGTGAATCTTGCATGGGGAATTTCTAGGGCTTGCATGGTGTGGATGGAGTTTACATGGAGATGATCTTTACGTGAGAAAAGTTGTTTTAGGGTGTAAGTGTAACACCCCAAAATTCACTACTTTTTTTTCAAAAGCGGAAGAATTTAAAATTGAAAACTTGTGAATTCTGGGGATGTTACCGCCACACTTAGTACCAGACCAGTTTACTCCGACCGTTCCAGTACCAAATGCTAAGGCTAAAAAGATTATTTTCAAACTTAAACCGAGAGTTCATAAAATGCATTAAAAAGATTATAACATAGAAATCAGAGTACGCATAAAAGTTTATAATCAATAATAAGATAGAAATTAGAGTGTGAAATCAAAATTCATCGGAGGGAATAATCTTACAAGCGATAAAAGGTTTAATTGAAATACTCAATACAAGGTAATAAATCATAAAAGGGTAAATACGTTACAAAAGAAATACAGAAGGAATAAATCGCATAAAGAGTAAATACGGCTACGATACTCTTGAACTTTGAGCCAACCACAAGCTCAATACTCAGCCCACCTGATGTCTCACCCACCTACACAAAGTCAGAAGAGCCTTCTACTCGCGGGAATGAGCAGCACCTATGAAAAGGGTGATCAGTACGCTACGTACTGAGTAAGGTAACCGTGCACTAAGGCCAACACACAAAATTCACATAAACCATGCAGAATAATAAAAGGGCATCAAGTCCAACATGATAACGTAAAGGCATACGATCATTTAGGTAACCATACAAAGGCCCATTTATAATCCGGATTAATTACTTAATTAATCTCTTATCGGAATTCTTTTCACACCATGCTCTTTATCAGGTCCACACGAGTACAAGAACCCCGCTATTTTAGCTGATGGATCGGTCTCCAGGGCACTTTGGCGCTTGACCATTATTCTAGCTAGTGGATTGGTCACTTAGGGTAACATACCCTTCCACTATTTTATGCTACTGGATTGATCTAGCCCCTGCTCGCATGGTTTTCCACTGTAAGTAATTAGTGTCTTTCCTATATCTTAGCAAACGATTGGGTTTAGTTTATTGAGCTTGGGATCCCCCGTTATTTTAGCCGGTGGATCGGTCACTTAGGGCAACATGCCCTACTACTATTATATGCCGGTAGATTGGTCTCCAGGATACCTCGGTACTTGGCTACTATTATGCCAGTGGATCGGTCTAGGCCCGACTCAATACTCTTTTACTTTACATGATTAATGTCTTAAGTATCTTATTCAAAACTTTTCACCCTAGATATGCACGACTCACTCTCCCCATACCTATCCTCCAACGAACTCGTTCCATATCATCAGACTCATGTACCTCCCAAATTGCCCTAACATCCTTTCCTCCATACTCAAACTGATACTAGAGCTTAAATACCAAAATCTGTGGGTCAAGGCCCACTACTACACACCTCCAAGTCCACTTATTTCCTTACTCTAGGGTTTTTATCCCGAAACCCTAATTTAGACCTTTGTGGTCCATCCCACTCCACTTCACACTGCCCAATTCATTTTTAACACTCCACACATCACCACCTTTAGATTCAACTCTCATCATCACGCCTTACTCCTCAAGCATACGCGTGGTCACAAAACCCTAGGTAACCATACTAAACCCTAACTGGCCACAACAAGCCCTAGCTTCCTCGTGTCCACAAGTCACCCTTCCATTTCTCACATTCCACTTATTAATTTTCCATGACAATCATGCCCATCCTTACTTGATCATTTCCATCATTATCTCGTACTCCACTCACCCTCATTTATTTTTCCTTTTTACCACCTCCTCAAATTAGGGTTTTTACCCCAACCCCTAGCTTAGCCTCCTATGCACCCTTATATTGTTCCACGTACTATTTTCCACCCAAAACTTCCAAACACCCAAATAACTCTTCTATTACCTTCCTTATATCCCAAGTCAACTTTTCATACGTAAACTTTACCCCCATGCATATGTTAACCTTTCCATGCAAACCTTCAAACTTTCTCATGCAAAACCGTAAGCTCCCACGTAAAACCCTAGATTTAACCATGCAAACCCTAGATCCATCTATGCAAAACCCTAGATTCCACCATACAAGACCCTAGATTCCTCCATGCAAAAACCTAGGTTTATTCACACCAAACCCTAGATTCAATCCATACAACGCCATAGAATCTACTATGCAAAATCCTAAGCCCATCCATACAAAACCCTAGTTTAGATTCTCCCATGCAACACCATAAATTAGATTCTTCCATGCAAAACCATAGATTCTCCCACTCTTTTATTTTATTAAACCCCCCCCTTTTTATTCTTCCATTCATGTATCATTAAAATATTCAGGTCAACTGGCATCCCTTAGTCAACTTATTCCCCTTTTGTCAACTCATTCCCCTTGGTCAACCTCTTTCCCTTTTGGTCAACTTACTTCCCTTAGTCAACTTCTTTCCCTATTCTCCTTTTTCATCCTTTTTCTCCAAACAATACCAAATTTATACATCCTCACATACATGTCTAAAGGGTCACAACACATAACATCATATACCACAATATTTCATCACATACACATAGTACACATGCCATATCATAACACAGAAACATACTTCAACTCCATGCCATACCACATACGAAATAATTATAATGATAGGCATAAGATACAACACATACAAAACATATAATGCACATCAATGCACAAAAGGCCTTAGTAACACCCTTACCTAAAACGACGTCGGTCTTGGAGCACGCTCCTACGCCTCCTTAGGGCTTTGACTGGTTTCACCTATATGAGGAAAAAACTAAAATTAGATTCCCTCCTACCAAAAATACTATTAATTACTAACCTATTCTAAGACTATGTTTTTAATAAAATAATAACATATTAATAATAATGACATTAACTAATTACTAACTTTGCTAAAGATATAAAAATTAATAGTAATATTGCAAAGGTTGATAATATAAGGGTTTGAAGACTTAATTCTAATAATAATAATAATGAAAATGGAAATAATACAAATAATAACAATAATGATAATAATAACAATAATAATAACCATAATAATAATAACAATAATAATAAAAAGGACCTTACTCAAAAACAAAGTGAAATAATGGTTTCGGCCCCTTTACCAAAATAATAATAATGATAATAATAATAATACAAAAAATAATAATAGAAATAGAAATAAAATTATGATAAAAAACCATAATAATATTGAAAAATAATAATAATTGTAATGGTAATAATAATACTAAAAATACTAATAATAATATTAGTATTATTCAAAACGGATGGTGAGATAAGGGCTTCAACCCTTCACCAAAATAATGCTAATAATATCATTAGAAAATTATTAATAAAACTAGTAATAATAATAATAGTAATGAATAAATAATAAAAAAATTATAAAATAATAATAATAATGATAATAATAATAATAATATTGATGATGCCGACGACGACGACGACGACGACGATAATAATAATAATAATAATAATAATAATAATAATAATAATAATAATAATAATAATAATAATAATAATAATAATAGTAATAGTAATGATAAAACACCCTAAACCAAGAGTAACATAAATTAGCATTTTCGACCCTACTTCGGAATAGTAAAAGTACCATTAGTGATAATAATAATAATAATAATAATAATAATAATAATAATAATAATATATTACTTATAATAATACTAATACTAATAATAATAATAGTAATAATCGCATAACAATAATAATAATAATAATAATAGCAACACTATTAGTAAAATAGTTGTAATAATAATAATTTTGAAATAATAATAATAATAATAACATTAATAAATAAAATAAAAACTCATAATAATACTAATAATATTAATAATACTAATACTAATAATCTACTCAGCCAAATAGGGTCAGCCCTAATAAGAAATAATAATAATAATATTGAACCTAATAATAATAATAATACATAATAATAATAATAATAATATTAAAATAATAGGTTAAAATTAAAATAAAATAAAATAAACTTAATTAAATAGGGAAAAAAGGGTTGAGAGGGTTTAGGGTTTAACCTTAGGCTGGTGGTGACAGGCGGCACCGACGGTGGTGCACGGCGGTGGTGGCGATGGCCAAAAAAAGAGAAGAAAAGGGGAAAAGTTAAATGCTGGGAAAAAGGAGAGGTAGAATGGAGGTGGGAGTTGGGGTGTTTAGAGTTGCCCAGGTGGAGAGGAGTAGAATGGAGGTGGTGGCACAACCAAAGGCGGCGGCGGCGGTCGAATGGGGAAGAAGAAGAGAAATAGAGGAGGAGAGGAAGGGAGAGGAAAAGAAAGGTAGGGGAAGATAGAAGAGGGTCTGCAATACAGTTTGGAAGGTGAAAGGAATGGTGGCAGCGGCAGAAGTGGTGGCTAATGGTGGTGTGAAGGGCAACGGAGGTGACTTTGCACTGTCGGGGTGGCTCGTGCAAGGCAAATCGAGGGAGACGGATAGTTCAGTTATTTAGAGGGCGGTGCAAGGATTAGTTGGGTGGGTAGAGAGGGCGACATCATTGGCCGGAGGAGGCAACAATGGTGTTTGAAGGGGTGGCGATGCACAAGGGGGATTTTGCTGGGTTGCGAGAAAAAGTCCCGAGATCGAGCTAATGAGGGATATTTATAGATCTTAGATCAGAGGGTAGGGTTCTGTGGGCCGATGTAGGGATAGGGAAGGTTGGTTTGGGCTTACCGGCGGCGAGGTTGGCCGACATAATTTCAAGGACGTGGTAGGGTGTTACGCAGGAAGAAGGGAATTGTGTGCGAGAAAAGCGGAGATGTGGTTGGGTCAAAATGGTCAGCAAGTAAACTGGGGGGAGGGAGAAAAGTAACGACCGGTCAAAGGGCATGGCCGGTAGCGAAAAACCAGGGGCGGTTATGGTGGGGTTGCAAGTCGTCGACGAGAGGAAGAGGAAGAAGAAAAAAGGAAGAAAGGGGGGTTGAACCGGCGGTTCGGGGAAGAAAATAAGGAAAAAAAGAGAGGGGAGATCGGCCGGGTGGCAACGGCTAAAAAAATGATCAAAACACAGCGTCCAGGGTTGGGTTGCACCGAAGAAGAAAGAAGAATGAAGGATCTCGGGTCGCGGGACAGGCCCGGTTCACCGAAGAAGAAACAGAATGGAAGGAAAAGAAGAATTGGGTCACAAACACCATACCCAATTCGAAAAGAAGAGGAAAAGAAAATGAAAAAGGAATAAAAGAATGAAAAAGGAAAATGGAAAATGGAAAATGGAAAAAGGGAAAAATAAAAATATGAGGGTTGGGTTAATTAAATTAATTAGGATATTTGAGATATTTAAAAATAATAATATTTAATTCCCTTTTTAGGATAATTTAGGATTTTTGAAAGATTTTCCATAAATTCTATTTTAATTAGCAAATTACTCCAATTAAATTATTTATAAAATTCCTATTAATTTGGACCTGCTTTCTCCTTCTTATTTTAAATAAAATAATTTATTTAATTGATTTTAAAAATAAATCCTGTATGAGCTAAAATGCCCAAATTTCTCCTAATTAAAATACTTATAAATTTCTTCTTGATTTGCCCTAATTAATTCCCTTTTATTTTAATAAAAATAATTAATTTAATTAATTTTTCTAATAAAACCCTATTTGACTATAATTCTTAAAGTTAATATTTTCGGGGTATTTCAGTAAGTAAGGTAAGGAGAGAGTTGTGGAGTGATCGGAGACTTGGGATGAAAAATAGTACGTAGGTTGGTGTAAGGGTGTATAGGGGACTTGTTTAGGGTTTTGGGAGTAAACCCTAATCTGGGGGAAAACATGGAAGTAAAAACAATTAAGGGAGAGTGGAGTATGGAATAAGAGTGGAAACTTATCATAGGAGGGATGAGTATGGGTGTCATGGGAAGGAAGAAATGTTTGGTGAAAAATAGAGAGGTGACTTATGGGGTAAGAAAGGTATTAGGGTTTGAAGTGGCCAACTAGGGTTTCCGGTCACATGTGAAATCGATGAGTAAAGTGATATGATTTGGGTTTAATCTAAATGAGATGATGTGTTGGGCGATAATGAAATTATGGTAGTGTAAGTAAGAGGAATTTGGGCCGTATAGGTCCAATTAGGGTTTTCAAGGGAAAACCCTAGAGAGGGGTAGTAAGCGGATTTTGGAGGTCATAAGGCGATAGGCCTTAACCCACATCCTTAGTAGTTAAGTTTTCATTATGGATAAGTATAAGGAGGAATGGATATCGAGGTATGATAGGAGGTACAGGAGTCTCAAGATATGGGACAGGCCCTCTTGAGAGGATAGAAGCTGAAGGTTGGTAACATGCATGTCAAGGGTGAAATATTTATCGAATAAGACACGTGTAAGATACTAATCATTTAAAGAGGAAGATTATTGGGCCAGGCCTGGTCCAATTCACCTGCATAATAGTGGCCAGGTGCCGGGTACCCTGGAGACCGATCCATTGGTATATAATAGTGGTCAGGAGCGTTCTGTCCTGTACGTTTCCGATCCACCGAATATAATAGTGGGGGATCCCTAGTTCAATAAACTGAACCCTAAGTTATGATAAATCATGGGATAAATACTATGTAATTATAGTGGAACACCGTAAGATTCGGGGCCATACCGATCCACCGGCATAATAATGGTCAGGAGTGTTCTGCTCTGGAGACCGATCCACCGGCAATAATAGTGGTCAGGAGCGTTCTGCCCTGTACGTTTCTGATCCACCAGCTATAATAGTGGGGTTCTCGCATTCACATGGATTGATAAAGAAAATGGTGTGAAATGATTATACTTATCAAAGATCTAAAGAACGAACTTATCTGCACTATAGTCTGACCTTCATTATCTGTATCGTTGTATGTTGTGTTTATGATCATGTTTGCGGTATATGTTTTACATGTTTGGCCTTAGCTGCATGGTTACCTTACTCGGTACGTAGCGTAATGATCACCTGTTTTATGGGTGCTGCTCATTCTCATAAGTAGAAGACCTATCTGAGTTTATGTAGGTAGGATATGATGTCTTCAATGCCTACGACACATATAAGACATCGGGTGGGGCTGAGAGTTGAGTCTAGACTTGGCCTAGGGATCAAGAGTGACTTGGCTAGACTCTATTTTTCCTTTTATTTTATCCTGTATCATTTTTATTCTAGTTATGTTCTGCCGTAAGGTATTTTATGTCTTTGAAAAACTTCAGTTACTTACTCCTTGGGTTGTAACTCTCTTAACCGCACTCTGATTTCTGTATGATGATGGTTGAGTTATTTCATGAATTCTCATTTTTAATTAATGACTTGTGTTTGGTGTTAATCCTATTTAGACTTAGCACTTGGTATTGGAATGGTAGGAGTGAACTAGTCTGGTACTAAGTGTGGCGGTAATATCCCTAGAATTTACAGTTTTGTTATTTCACTTATATTAAACCTTTTCATTAAATGAATTTTTTCAGTAGTAAATTTTGGAAGTATTACAGAACATGTCTCAACATAAGATAAAGATCACCATTAAGAACAAACCATGGATAATCAATGGCTAATACAACCATAACATGAGATGCATAAAGACAAAAAGCTGAAAGAAGTATTCCAAGTATTTAGAGCATCAACACAAGACCAAGAAATCTTGAGAAAAAAAGTATGTGCTCTTCAATATACAAAAATGAAATCGAAGGCCATATCAAGTCTACATACAATAACATGACATACACAGGGGTACATTGGATAGGATTTTTACATAGTATTTTTCACATTTTTTGTCCATATTTTTTTAGATAAATTTTTAAGTTGATTTTTATATCTTAAAAAAATACAATTTAAAATATTAATAAAAAATTAATAAAATTAGTAAATTTAATATTTATAAAAAATATTATTATTTCTTATATATTAAAAAATTAATTAATTAATACGAGAAATATATATATATATATATATTTGTATTTATTAACATATAAAAATATTATGATAAATGTTATTATTTAATTTTTATAATAAAAAAATGACTCAAAAAGTAATATAAATAAAAATAACATTTATTATAGGTAAATTTGGTGGGGTTTAGATTAATAAAATAAAACATTATATTATAAATTTTGAGTACACTATTGTATAGTAAGAATTTTTAGATATACAAATAGGGGCAACACTTATTTTTGAGGATGATATGATGGTTTGTCCTCCAAAATGAGGTGCAACATTGCTAATACTCTAAAGATTACAATTATAATAATGGTTTGATTTTATTTAGGCTCATATTCTATCAAAAAAGAAAGAAAGAAAAGAAAATAGCAAATCATGTTTATATTGGGCCCAAATTTTGCCATGCACCAATTTGCACTTAGTTGACCTTGCACTAATACGTAAACAACAACTAAAAATCATAATTTTAACGTGATGAAATATGTTTTATAAGACAATAATTTATATTCTTCCATCCACTTTAATGTGTATCTTTTCCTTTAGATTAATGTTTACTTTTTTTTTTGTTTTTTTTTTTGCGTTGGGTTGATATATATCATCCTCCACCTCAACAACTAATCATATGAAAATAAGAATGTTAACTGTTATATCACAACGGACTTCTAGTATAATTGCTGTATGGCTTACTAATAACTCTTCGATCTTGGTCCATATGATATCTATATTGCGTGGTTCCTTCTAAGGTTATCGGAAAGGGTATAAGCTATTTTTCACGAATAGTGGGATCAAATTATACTATGATATATATGTTAAGTGTAAAATGATATATGAATCTCTTATATTAAAATAATTGTAATAATCTAAATAATTGCACTATAATGGTGCGTTTGGTTCCGGGTAAACTGGAAGGGTTAATGGAGGTAAATTAATTGATTTACCTCGGTTGGAAAAGAATTTTATTAACCTCAACCAGATGAATTGAGGTTAAAGTTTCACCTCCTTCATTCTTGTTAATCTTATTTTTTTAATTTTTGATTTCAAAGATGACAGAAGTAAATAAAACAAAAAATAAATAAATTTTATATATTAGCTCAATCCAAACAAAATTTTAAAATATTCACCACATTTTAACACATTAGATTAATATTATTTAAATAATATTTTAAAATATTCACTCTAATTTTTTTATTTCATTCACCAAAAGTTAATTTTTAATGTTTAGGGAGTTATTGACCCATATCCTAACTAAATATAAAAGTTAGATTTGTGATACTCACACCAATGGAAGAATGAACTCCTGGTAGATACCTACAATCTAACTCCTTAGTAGTATTAGTGGCTAATCGTATCATATTTTGGGATGAAATCTGTATCGTAAATTAGAGACATAATATATGGAAAAGATGAAGAAAGATTTAGGATCAATGCAAAAGTTCAACCCCCCTCGTCTAGACTGCAATCTATGACTCCTCGCATATTCCTCGTATTATCCTAATTGTAATTTTTTTATGGCTCGTTTAGTATGTAAGAATAAAATTTGAAAATTAAAGGACGATAATGAGAATGATAATTAATTTATTTAATATAATTATCATGTTTGGTATACATTAGAAATTATTTAAGAATAAAATAATCAATTTTTTAAAATATTTTTTTTTATATAGAGTAGAAGTTGTTAATGTTTATTTTAAAGATTATGTTAGTCTTTTTAATTTTTATATATAATTCATTATAATTTTTTAATGTTAATTACCAACCACCCCTTAATAATAAATTTTAAAAATTAAAAGACCTCTTATTCTCATTTCTATTATTCTTTCTAATTTTCATTCTTTTTAAACAAATAAAAAATATATTAAATTTAATTCTCTATTTTCATTCCCACCTTTCTATTCCCCAAACAATTTACCCCATGGCGTACAGTTTTCTTCCTTCCACTCTCGTCTGTCGCGTTACTGGTGCGATCCCATCCATTGCACAAATTTCTTCGATAGTTCCGACCTTTCATAGAAGATAAGAATTTGAGTAATTCTAAACTTCGAAGGTAGTTTCGTTCTCGTTTCTGACAAGATCCGATCTCGAATCTGCTGTCTATACTTTATGGTTCATTGTCCGGAGGCATATTTCGGGTATCATAGTATGACTATTCCTAGCTCTGAGCATGCTATGGAAGACGGAATGAGTTTCCTGCCAAGTTCGCGCGATGAAGAGAAGCGGATTATAATGGAGTTAACGGATAAGGCCGAGTCTAATTTGAAAGAAGGAAACATCTACTATGTCGTATCCAATCGGTAAACATGCTTGCTCTTTTCGTTTTGATTTTAGTTTCCTGTGTTGTTACGAGAATACATTTTCTTAACTTATAAGTTATTGTTACCAGAGTTTTGGCTGCTTATTTTTGATTTAGGGATGTTCTATGTAAGGTGAATGAGATTAGAATTACTATGTGCTGTCAGATACTTAGGATCGTGGAAGATAGTAACCTATTCTTTCTGGGCGGAGCTTGCTGCTCTAATAGTGGCGCTGGTAGTTTAGATACTATATCGAGCTTAAAATAGAATATTGATTTGCTGTACTGGTTCTCCGCTTCACAGCGCAGCCTACTTCAGATATTTGTCAGTAGATTTTGATTTAAAAAAAATTCATGTTAGCCGGGATAAATATTTTTGATTACATTTACATCTGTAGTATATATCATGTTTGGGAATATTTTAATTTTATTGGTGATGCCTACTGCTATGTATCGTTTATGATTCCCAGATGGGCTCAAAGAATTGCCGTTTGGCAATTTAAAATTACTTCGCCCATCAGTTTCCTTTCCTTCACTTGGAGGAATAGCAAGGTGTCTAAGATTTAGAAAAGAATGCTTTCAGTTCATGTTCTTGTTTCTGAAAGAAGAAGTGCTAACTTCTATTTTGAGGTTTGCCATGAAGGAAATCCAGATTGCTAAATTTGGTATTGGCCTTTGGTTGGAAATACTGATACCCTTTTTCGATCAATGAATTGGAGTATCAAATGTACTCTCCTATGGGGACTGCATTGATAATCTCTATATGTAGAGCACTCTTAATATCAGCTCAAGTTACCTGCCATTCTGATTTGGGAATTTTTTTAGGGTAGAGTTTCTTTCTGCTCTCAGTGGTTACGTGGTGCCCAAGTATGAAATTTAATGACAGTGCAGGCTGTGATTTCTATTGGATTGCCATGTTTGTAGCTCAGGTTATTCAGAGATAGGGGATGGACAAGGAAATACCTTTCGTCTCCTAACGTCATATGTTGCAGAATGATATTGGTTATTCCAGCTCTTATGCTTATATTATCATTTGCCTCCCTTCTCGCCCTCCCTTCAACGTGTCTGTGTAGAGACCAAGAGGAGAACAACAAGAACAAACAACAACTACCATCTTGTTTAGGTTCTCCCATTGGTGAAGATTGAGGAGGCATAGATGAATGCAATTTTATCTCTAATCCTTAAGACTACTAGCGAAATTGTTTCCTAAAGAACTACCAGGCACAATAGGTCCCTAAAGCCAAATGAATGGCTAACATTTAGTACTAAAAGCTGCTTTTGTTTTGTGTAAATTACCACCAGAGGGGGAAGGTTCACAGGATTGTCTTTATTCCACTAAAAAAGTGACTAAATATGAAGGTCTAAATTAGGAAGAGCCATGTCACTTACTTTCTGAACATAATAATATCATATGAACACATTCGTACCTTAAATATTGTACGCCACAATTGATAAGACAGAAATTTGAATGCTGGCAAGTTTTCTCAAGACCTAGAAAGGCTATGCTTCCATAGGTAGTGAGCGAAACATGAGTTTGACATCATTTTCAATAGGTGATAAAACATGCTCAACATTACATTTCTTGACATGGCAATTAATATCCACAATTTTGCAGTCTCAGAAGATAAATATAAAGAGTAAAAGGAGATCTATGGTTAACAGATCCCAGGTATAGAACATGCACTTTTTAGCTGTTTCTTTGTCCTTTCTTTATAGTCCGAGCACTATTATATCTCTTTATGCAGTTCCTTCAAAGCAGAGGCATCTTGTATGGACCTGTGCCCAAGTAGCAACGATTTCTTTATCTAGGGTAATAAAAACAAATAAAGATTAGGGCAACAACCATGCCCACCTGTTTCATTAGAGTGTTGTTGACAGGCTTGCAAAGTATGATGAGCAATGATTGTTTGCAAATATTTTAATATATAGGTGCTTACATTTAATTGACGTTGTTTTGATTGCTTAAATAAGAGTACCATATTCAATTATAAATTATATGAAAGTAGATAAGGGAAGTGAAGCAGCCAGGTATCATGATTTTTATTGATATGATACTGATATTTAACTAGAGAATCATTGATTGCCAAAGGTGAGATTGTGAGGATAGGCCCAGAGAATTCCTAGATGGTTTTAGATAGGTAGTTTTTATGATACAATGTTGTCAAACATCAATGCACTTAAATTTACACTTTTTTTCCAAAGAAATTGGATTTGCATTTTTGGCAGTGATTGAGCCTTATTGCCTGTTTGGCGAAGGAGCGTATCTTGGAATTATTACATGACAGCGGCCTGCTAGAAGATCTAGAAAATTTGTAATTACTTTTTATCAAAATTTATGGAAAATATGACTAAGCAAATTTTAAAAGGTTAAGCTACATGCCTAAAAACTCAGTATACACCATTTGATATCAACAATTAATATATCCAACAAATTTTTAGGAGGGTTGATCACATAAATCCATCGACAGGACTATGGTCCATAAAAAGAATGTTATTTGTAAGTTATGTGTATTAAGATACCTTCTCAAAGTTTCATCCACTGTTTCTTGCTTCTTCTTCTCTCTCAATTCTGGTTTGCAACCGTTGCATCCCTTTTTAGGTCTTCTTTGGTATGGCCAACCATCTTAGACAAGGTTCTCTAATCTTCTCTTCTATGGGAGCCACCTCCATCTTGTTTCTAATCGTCATTCTGAATTCTATCCTTATGGAAATAAGGGAAAATATTATGTATGGTGTGACCAACCAGCTTAAGCTCTGTTTTTTCTCACATTGGCCAACAAAATTTTGGCAATAGTAAAAATAATATAAAATTAATAACAATAATTATAAAAATATTACTCTCGTTTGGGTTAATTTTTCTTTCAAAACTTGTTTCAGAATATAAGTCATATTACAAAAACTCATATAAATTTAATGCTAAATTTTCTATCATACCCTCTATTTACTCCATCAATTAAGGATCAAATTGCCAACAGTATTTCATGGGAAGTTATATTAGGCATCTTGGGAATTTTATTTCTTTAAATTTATTATTTTGTAATCAGTGTGTCCATGTTAATAGTAATACTAATAGAAAAAAATATAAATTATTGAAATAATAATTGTAAAATTGTAAAGTAATAATAATAGCACATTAAACTTTTGCAAATCAAATCAGAAAAATCAGATGAAGCAAATAGGGCCTTAGATAGGGTTTGTAATCTTATCTTCTATGGAAATCACCTCCACCTTCTTTCTAATCATCATCCTGAATTCTATCCTTTCAGATATAATTTGTTCTCTGATTTTTCCTGAACCTTGATTTGAAAAATCTAAAATGTGTTATCATTGTTATTAAAACTATTATCTTTTTTTTTTCTTCTTCTCTGATATGAAAATAAGACAAGGAGACAGAGCCTAACTATTTTTATATTTGCTACTCTGATTCTGTATGCATATTGTTACGCCCCAAATTTTTTACACTGCTGAAGCATAGCTGGTTGAGTTATCAGCTTCTAAGATTTTATCTTTAAAGTTTTCTCTAATGGTTGCCTGCCATATAGTGATTTTCCATTTTAGCCACTTAAGATTATTTGCGACATCCACAATGTCACCACATTTTTTGAAATTAAGATCCAATGTACCTAAGATGGTTGCTTTTCAGAGTACTTTGCTGATCAACATTGTGATCCTTTGATGTCCATAAATTTCCATATATTTTGCCTTAGGCATGCATAATCTGAAATCTTTGATCCCAAATTATCTCTTCATAGTTTTACGTTGACTACATCCTTGGATTCATGTACCAAAGCTATATCATCTGCAATGTACCTCATTTTGGTCTTGAGAAATGCAGAAAATTTGTGTTGCACGATATTTATGCTTCTTGGATTTTAAATATCTTCATGGTTGGTTTTACCTTAAATGCATTTTTGAAATTTCTCTATAATTCTTATTGATGAAGATGTTGCTTTGATTTCAGGTTTCTGATTTTGTTGATCATGAATTTTAAACTTTGACTGATCTTCCTCTTTATGCAGGTGGTATGTAGGATGGCAGAGATACGTTGAGCTAGACTGTGAGGACTATTTGATTAATGAAAACTCAGCTGAATCCAAGGATCTTTCGAGGAGGGCTGAAAGACCTGGACCCATTGACAACTCTGATTTGATTTTAAATGTTAATGATGGTGAAAGTGATAGTTCAGAGCTTATTAGAACTTTAGTGGAAGGGTGTGATTATGTTTTAGTTCCTGAAGAAGCTTGGAAGAAACTTTTTGATTGGTGAGGAACTCATACTTGATCTCTTTTCATTCGGTTGTTCTCTTTAAGATTCCTGTACATCATATTCCATTTCTTCTCCTAGACAAGAATATGTGGTCAATTTTACAGTTAGATGACGTGTTGGTCAGTGATGGATTTCTTAACAAGGGTTGCTTGGTCTGCAAGCACAGCCTCGTGTTTTGTTTGATCTAGATTTTTAGTTCTCTTCCCTCTATAAATGGTTGGAATCATATGCTTTCTATACCCATCTGTTTTCTAATGATGTCATATATATGTATTTGTATCTGTATGTCACATATTTGTGCATTTGAGTAGATTGTATATGACTCATGTGTGCAGCCATACCTAGATAGGGATATTACTCAGATTTTGGTTGAATTTATTCCTTCAGTATAATTTTGTAGTATAGGACTCTGCACTCGTATTGCTGGAATCTTACACCCACTTGCTGTTTCTTATGTTACCATTCTCATCATATTCTGTTAGGTACAGAGGAGGACCCCCATTGCCCAGGAAATTGATATTGCAGGGCATCTATAAGCAATTTAATGTTGAAGTTTATCCTCTATGCCTTAGACTGATAGACTGCCGGGACAACAGTCAATCAGTCATTCGGTTAAGTAAAACGGTGTTGCACCTCTCTTTATCTCTCTATATCACACACATCCTTCCCTAGTTGTGTGGGTTGTTTACTTGTATCCGAGTTTTTATAGGCATCAAATCTGCATCAAATCTACTATTTCGGCCGTTAGAACTGTTGTCATCTTTCAGGATGTGGCTCTCTTCTGCTTTTAAGGTGTACCTGTATCTTGTTTTTTACTTCATGGTGCTACCTTTATTTTGCAACCTTTGCTTTTACACGATTTATACTGGAAAGTGGCATTTGAAGTTGAGAATTATCGGAAGTATCAGAATCTCCCTTGATTTATTTTATTTTTATTTTTCAGAACCGATAATATCTATTAGCTACTGTTTGCAGTCTGGGCAATTAAACTCTGGGGGAAAAGGGTTTATCGATTTTGGGGTTCCTGGATTTATGTGAAACCCTCATGAAAAATGCTAGCAAGCCCTCCTCTTTTTTTTTTTCTCTTTTATTGCTCTGTTCTTGTAATATTTGGTTGAGTGAACTTTTGAATTTGTCACAGGCTGTTGTACATGAACTTTATGAGAAGGTGTGCGCACTTAAAGGATTAGATCAAGATAACGTGAGTCGCTAGGTTTCATCTATTCTTATGTGCCATTTCTTTCTCTTGCTGTTTGTTACCTTTGTTCTATTATGGCTTTTCCTACAGCATTTATAATGATTTAAACCTATTGGACTTATCTGCAGGTGTGTATCTGGGATTATTTTAATCAGAGCAAATGTAGCGAGCTAGTTCCTTCAGACATTACACTCGAAGATGCTAACCTGCAAATGGATCAAGATGTCTGTAATTAAGAATCTGTCTTTGTTTTTGCCTGTGTACTTCATTTATTGTTCATGACTTTTTGGCATGTTTATATGTAAGAAAAAAAATTATATATATTTGAAATTTATTTTCTTATTCTTTTGTATTTGTCAACTGTATTCACATTGGGTGCTAGTAGCCATGCTTGTGTGCACTTCTTATAGCTATGTCTTAATGCATGTGCATCTATATATCAAAATATATTAAGCAGGCCAATGTGGATAATATAATTTCTTGAATTCAAAGTACATGCTTTCAAGATATTACAAAGAAGGATGGAAAATTGAATTAGAATGGGACAGGATGTTTGTAAGTGGTTGTGTATTCTTGTATCTGGGCTTTTCATGCTCAATGAGGACAGCATTGATGCACTGGGGAGCAGGTTGTTGAGTGTGGCAGAAAGCATGAAGAGAGATGGATTTTTTTTTACTAACATTCTACTTACACCCTACTGCTTCCCCCTCCACCCCCAGGGAAAAGGAAATAAAAGGGAAAAGTATAAATGCTACTAGCTGTTTGTAATATGATTCTGTTTCAAACTTGAATACCCTTAGCAAATTAGCTGCATTATATTCACATGGGTTAAGAATCTAGTTTCCATCATTTAAACTGCATCTCTGAAACAAAAGAAGTGCAGCCAAGTTGCTAAGTCGGCGATGTTGCAAATTTTATGTTGATGTATGTTACGAACTGTGAATTTATTTGTAGATCTCACTCACCAAATACTCATGAAAGCATAGTAGATGCAAGCTACTTGGTGGTCACAGCAAATTTTGTGAAAATTTGATTTTGAGCTACAAGCAAGCAATCAAATTACGGTTGCGCTTGCAGTCGTAGTATCAAAGTGTCGCGAATGATATTTTATGTATTGCAATTGTCGCGGTGTGATTAATTTTATTTTTTTAACAATAAATATTAGCAAATATCGGTAAATATTGGCAAATAGCAGCTGATAACCGATATATCGCTGATAAATATGCAAAATTCTAAATCTGGCGCACATTGTTACTTTCATGGATTGGCTGACCCAAAATTCAATAAATATTGGCCGATATTGTATATCGGGACCGCTATTTAATTATATGGCTACAAGCACTCAAAGAATGTATGAATTGACAAGGATTTGTGTAACCCTGATAGCACTATTATGCAGTTAGAAAGATCTGCGGGTGCTGAGGCAGTTTGGTGTACTTTTAATACCTTCAATTCAAAAGGGAAAAGGAAGGCAGAAAAAATTGTCTGTTTTGATTTGGAAAAATTGTACCAAGGAAACTTCCTTACATCTCAAGAGGGCTTGTGACACTCAAAACTAGAATGCTCCTAGGACTTCTACTAGCTTATAGATATGGAGGATTGTGCCTTGAAAGTAAAGTAGGTCACACATTACTTTAGTTACATATTGTTTGCCAAACTTAAAATGTGTTTATGTAGCCTTCTTATTCTGCATGTGGATATTTGGGCAATGCTCATGTAGTTTGTGCTACAATTGAGATTAGCCTCGGACCTGCATGGAACAGCCTTTTGTTGTTAATTTTATATTGATTGATGGATTTTCGGTCATGCAGATTCTTGTGGAGGTTCAAACGAATGGAAATGCATCGTCTTTATTTGGAGTTGATTCAACAGGAAATGGACTGGCTGTAGTGCCTGTGGAACCCTCTAGACCATCTGTGACAATTTCTGAAGGTCCAGCAATGTCAAATGGCTATTCCACAAGTTACAATTCGAATTTGTTTCCAGAGAGTGGTTTCACTTCACCTCTTACTGATATCAATGAGAGGATCAATGTTGGCAGTTCAACAAAGGGCTCGGGAAGGGGATTGGCAGGGCTACAGAACCTTGGAAATACTTGTTTTATGAACAGTGCACTTCAGTGTTTAGTCCATACACCCTCACTTGCTGATTATTTTTTGCAAGATTACTCTCATGAGATAAACAAACAAAATCCTTTGGGAATGCATGTATGTATGCTCAACTCATTTGAGACCAAATGTAAAGCCCAGTCCTTTTCGTAGTCTAACTTGTATTTTTGACATGCAGGGTGAACTTGCAGTTGTTTTTGGCGATTTATTGCGGAAAATGTGGTCAGCTGGTCGGACAGCAGTTCCTCCTCGTGTATTTAAGGGGAAGCTTGCTCGATTTGCTCCACAGTTTAGTGGATATAACCAGCATGATTCTCAGGTCAGTACTTAAGTTCAAGCAATAAAATTACGGTTGCCGTCGTGATTGCAGTCACAATCGCGGTGTTACGGTATTGGGGTGTCACAGAAGATATTTTATATGGCGCGGTGTAGTTTTTCTAATTTATTTCATAATAAATATTAGCAAATATCGATAAATATCAGCTTATGTCGGTAAATATCGGTAAAAGTTCGCCAAAATCGACAGATAACTGATATATGACCGATAAATATGTGATATTCTAAAACCGTCGTGTATTGCTAATTTCGCATATCAGCTGGCCCAATATCCTATAAATGTCGGCCGTTATGTTATTACATATTGGAACCAATATTTAATTATATGCTTAGGTTAGCCCATTTATCTCTCTACTCAAGGTATTCTAGTCTGATTGCTCATCTTTTAAGTTGGGCAAAGTACTGAATTGGTTTGACTTGCAATTTCGTTTGAAGATCTTGATTTCCATTGTTAGCTTCCTGTTCGTTCATGACATGCTGAGGATCCCACGTAGACATGTACAATTGAGAAATTGGTGGTAAACAAATTTAAACTCATTGTCCTGATCATTTACCTAAAGACCTTATTTATGCTACTTAATATCTAGGTTAATTCCAATATAATTTAATACTGATTTAGCACTTAAGGCACCAAATTATCATGGTGGTAACCCGAGTCTTGGGATTAAAGTAAGGCAGCCAACTGTTTTTTGTCAATGCTGTTTTTTGTATTTAGTTTGTTATCCTGAGTTGTAGTGTCAAAGTGATAATTCTTAATATTATCATGTACTTTTTCTGCATTTGGATGCATAGTATTTTGTATTTTGTATTTGTATGATGGATATTACTCATGCAGGAACTTCTTGCCTTTTTACTTGACGGGTTGCACGAAGACTTGAATCGCGTAAAAAAGAAGCCCTTTATTGAAATGAAGGATTCAGACGGTCATCCAGATGATGACTATGCAGAAGAATGTTGGAAGAATCACAGGGCTCGGAATGATTCTATTATCGTTGATACTTTTCAGGTCAGCTAAATGCATCACACAAAATGATATAGTTAGTAGAGATAAGGCTTTATCATGAATTTCAAATATGTAGATATGATATTTTTATGTTGTATTTTTCCATGATTAGGCATTATCTTCAGAGATATTGGCCTTGTTTTTGTTTCCATATTTATTATGTCTTATTAATGGTGGTATTACCTGTGTATATGGTATTGGAGATGGTTTCTGCTGAAGGATTTCCTATTAGTTGCATGTTTTGTGCATTTTCTCAACATATTATGTTTACTTAAATGGATTTTGTTATTTATTGGTACATGAAGGCAACATATCTTCTAATTATCTACTTAAATGTAGAGATTATTAAATTTCTAGTTTACTGTAAGTACACGTTTCTGTGAGCTGTATCTTTGCACATGAGAGCAATCAGTAATGCTTGGGGATCACGTGATCTTATCTATGGTTGCTGTTCAAATTAGTAGTCAACTGTATTGTTTGACTTGGCATCTGTGCTTTTGAGTAATGAGCCTTTATCTTGGTTATGTTGCTTAAATATCATTGGAGGACTGCAGTGCTGGGTTAGTGCTGCATAGATTTATATGGTGTATGGTCTACTGAAACTAAGCGAGAGCTCAAGAGAGTGATGAAATGCTAACTGATGGGATAAAAGACTTACAGGTGATACTGGATGCTATCAGGTTCAGAGGACCTGAAACCTCGCAATTACGTTGTTATCCAGTATTTTCCACTCATTCATCCTCTCCGGATAGTAACAGACTCCAGTGACTCATGCTAACAAACTAACAGTGATTCATCACCAAATGCTAACCGAATTCCTTCCCACCTGCCTCACATAATGACGCAGCAATGTCCAGCAACTGAATGCCAGCTCAGCACGAGCCAATATCTCAATTTTCCTCTTCTACATTCTTGTCAAAAGCCTTTCCATCTCTCTTCATGTTTGTTTATGTAACACCCTCAAAATTTACACACATTTTTTTTATAAAAAACAATACTTATAATTTAAAACCGTAAATTCTGGGGATGCTACCGCCACACTTAGTACTACGCCGATTCACTCCTACCGTTCCAGTACCAATTGCTAAGGCTAAGAAAACTACACATAACGTTATTGTAACACCCCCAAAATTTACACACATTTTTTTTTTAAAAACAAGACTTATAATTTAAAACCGTAAATTTTGGGGATGTTACCGCCACCCTTAGTACCAGACCGGTTCACTTCTACCGTTCCAGTACCAAGTGCTAAGGCTAAAAAAACTACACATAACGTTATTAAATAATATTACTTCCCATTCGAAATAAAATAATTAATTAAATTAATTCTCAAATAAATCCTTATTTAATTATATTTCTTAAAATAAATAATTTTGGGGCATTTCAGTTTATCTAACCGCATGCTTATCATTGCTCCCCTTCCAAACTTTCTCCTTGTCTTCAACGTGAAAACATCAAATTCGTCCCATGAAGCTTCAAAATCAGTAGGCCATCCCACTGAGTTGAGCCCTCCAATCTGGTGCAGTATATACCAAGCAATAAAATTGTGGTCGTGTTTGTAGTTGTGGTCGTGGTGTCGCAGTATTAGAGCGTTGCAAATATAAATTATGTGTCGCGGTCATCGCGACGTGAATTTTTATTTTTATTCCACTATATACTTCAATTATCATTTATTGATCATTTGAATATAAATATTCAATAAACTAGTGGTTTGTATTATATTAGAAGTATTTAAGGACGTGATTATATTCTAAATTGTCCTAACAACCATAAATTTACCTTGGAATAAAAAAATGCATGGTATTTTAGTAGGACATGTAAAGGTAATAAATAAAAATACTTTACTATTGTTCAATAGTAACTTGGTTCAACATATATATATAGTAAATGAATAAGAAAAAATTATCATGCATACTTTTTCCAATAGATTTAAGAATTCTCAATGAATTGCCAATTTATTAGCGACTTATCTCGATTTATTGTCGATATTTTCTGATTTATCATTGATACCAATTTATCGACGATTTACCGGTTGATAAATGTAAAATTTTAAAACTGTAGTGTATCGGTAATTTCGCGTCATAACTGACCCAAAAACCACTAAATAGTGGCCGCTACGCTATAGCGGAACCGCTATTTAATTGGATGGTATATACCCAACCCCTTCATTGGGCCTGTAGCTTGAGCCTAGTAGCTTAATGGAAAGCAAGCCTACATACTCGTGGATATACCTCTGTCCATATGTCTAAGAGTGTTATTTAGATATTACTTATCTTTATTTGTTAGTAAGTATCTTATTAGTCTTAGGCAATAGGTATTTAATAATTATTATGATTCATAGTTTGCCTAGGCTTATCCATTAGTCATTCATTCTGTAAATAGAGACCTATTTATGCTATTATTTTGAGAGTTGAATAATAGTGTTGCATGTGTTGAAAGAAACCGAAGGCTAGAGTGTAGCCTTGCATTAGTCTGGTATCAATGCCAAACTCGATCCCAGCCGTCAATATGACGTTTAGGTTACTGTTCATGATTCAAATATCCATATGAAAACTCTCCAATTGGAAACCCTAACCTTGGCCGCCAACTTCCTTACCACCATCACCAGCAGCTACTACCACCCTACTACTAGTCAACCTTCGCTAGAACACTCTCCCACCATCACTGTCAGTCTCGACAGGTAACCACTGTTTGATCTATGAAGTTCTCACACACTCCAAATATGCAAGTCTCAAATCGCTGTCAGATGTGGAACCTTGAACCTAAATCTAATTGGCCTGCACTCACACAACCCTTGCCCTATTGCTGCTCCCTCTTTTTTGTTGTTGCTGTCAACCAACAACACACCAGATCAAGGGCATATATATTGTTGAACCACCATAATGAGCTACAATGGCCACAACCATTGCTAATCTTTACCTTCTCACCTTCAAGTGAGCCTCATCAAAACCTAGCTGTTGTTGCTGCTGGAGTTCGTGGGACGTCAGAGCTTGCTATTGTCACTGATTCTCAATGCATGCTAGTATTTAAAAGAACGTTTCTTCATTCTCAAAAGTTAGTAGTGATTTACTTTTTTTATTATTAGAGTTTGCTTTATTTTGAATGTGGAAAAAACATCAGCTTTGAAAAAAATAATTTTATTGTTATTATTTGTTCCATGGTCAAGATGGCAAGAACAATGAATTTTGGGCTTTGGTGCTCAAGGTCAATCAATTAGCTGAAGCTCAGACATATACTTATGCTTGGATTGACAGATTGGTGACTACTGTTGTCGAGATTGTTGAGCTTTTTTGTCATCTAGCTAAGCAGAAAAGTTTGACGAAATGGTTCCACTTGCTCCTTCTACTTCTATCCTACCTACTGCTGTTTAGATTCAGAGTACCCCAACTCCAATTCCTGTTGTACCTACCTAGTCACCAACCACAATTCCCTCCTAATTATGGGAATGAAAACAATTCTTCCTAATTTTGACAGAGAGGTAGGACTGAAGAAACTTTTCAAATGGTTTGTTTTTGTATATGGAAGAGTTTGGGACGAGGAAAAGGTTCCTATGGCTGCTACTTGCTTTATTGACTATGCCAATATGTGGTGGAGTAACCTAAATTATTAGCGCAGGTTTCGTAGGCTTGAGCTAGTTGCTGATTGGAGTCTGCTACGATAGTTAATGGTTGATAAATTTACACCTGTTAACTATGAGCAAGAATTATACTCCAGATTTTGCAAGTTGTCTATGGAGAGTCGAGATGTAGAGACCTACACTAGGAAGTTTCAAAAGCTTGAGGCTAGATGTGCTTTCGTAGAGAATTAAGCTCAGTAGAGGTTTACATGAAAGAGAGTTATGCTGCCTCCTTTGCTCGAGATGCAGAGAAGAAAGCTAACTATTGGCAGAAATCCCTCAGTAAGTCCTATGGTCAACCTACTAGTCCGCCTAAGTCCTCACCCAAGCCGAATGGTGCTAAGTTAACGAGATGTTTTATTTGTAATGATCCTGGCCATATTCATTGGCGTTGCCTAGCTTGCCAGGAAGCTGCTAATAAGATTGGAATGGTTCAATCTGAATCCCAAAGGACGAAGCACAAGCAGACAACAATGAGAAAATTGAGGATGTAGTTGTCAATTCATGTGAGTATAAAATTGATATAGGTCATCATTGTGCCTTATTGTTTCGATGTTCGAGGTCAAACTTTTCTTAAGTGGGGAAGAATGATGCAACATATATTCCACCTGCTCATAGCTTCAGGCCAATAGCTTATTGGAAAGTGGGCCTATGTGCTCGTGGATATATCTCTTTCTGTAGGTCTAAGAGTATTATTTAGATATTGCTTATATTTATTTGTCGTTAAGTATCTTATTAGTCTTAGTCCTTAAGTATTTAGTAATTATTATATTTTACTATTTATCTAGGCTCATTAGAAAGTCATTATTTTGGGAGTTGAATAATAGTTTTGCGTGTGTTGAAAGAAACCGAAGGCTAGAGTTCAGCCTTGCATCACAATCTACCCTACAACGCAACCCCTTCACATCAGTTGGTTCTATCTACCCAGCTGGCTAGCTCTTTAGTAAGTGCCAAAGGAAAGGTTGATAGCATCGGCTTGTCCCTAGGTTGAATGGAGCCGAGGGAAGAATTAACAAATGATAAAATCAAATACTCTAAGCCTGTGCTTGATAGTACTTGTAAAACTAATAATTACAAAGGTGGTTTGGAGCAATTTGTAATTGATAAAAGCAAAATCCATTTTCTCTCCTTCGCTGCTAGTTGAATCAATAAGATGTTGATAACTGAAGGATGTCGTGCTCCTACAAGTTTCTCACGAGGGCACCTTGACATTGTTGGGTTTTGGGTGTTTGAAGTAGTTTGAGTAATGGTAAGCCGCGTGGGTGGGTTAAATGTGTGTTAGTGAAAGAGAGATGATTTTAGAGTTCAAGAAGATAGTCCCCACATTTCCTACCCTAGTGGGGAGTTCATATGGTCCACTTGAACCTATGAACATAAATCCTCTTATCCTACATCATTTAGATTTCCTTCATGATCTATGTTATTCCATGAGGGTTGATCATTCAAAGTTTAGCCTACATGACAATTAGTGGGTTTGAGCTCATTAAGAGAGGAGCACTCAAGCACCTTATCATGCAACCTCCCTTGTAAAGGTGAAATCATCATTTTGAACCTTTTAAAAAAACTCCTCCACGGTTGCTTCCAGGTGGACGGCTAGAGCTTCTTGCACAAGGCCTAGAAATGGTTTTCTGAACTTCCTCAGCCGAACCATGCCAAGGCCTTACCCTTCAATGAAGGCTATTGAGTTTGCTTCCAACTTTTGAAGCGTTCCTTGTCCAATTTAGCTAAAAATAACTTTCGACCTGAAATACCCAACAATTTTGATCCTTGCCATTTAAGGAAGAAGTTCCAATTGATACATTGGTTGAAAATCTGGGTTGCCTATTTGTCCATTGCTCACACTGGTGCTGGAGCTAATAATGGCGGAGAAGTCTTTGATCATGTCACCACCCTTTTGTTTATTAGTGTATGGACAATGAGAAGGCTAGATCCTCACAACCATGGCCCAAGTTTGCCCACAATATCTACTATGGCCTTCTCACCCGCTATAGATTCTCAAACTCAGGCTACCTATCGGTTTTTCCTTGCATTGTTTCCTTTCCCTATACCATTCAGCCTGAATAGCCTCTGATATTTCTACCGGCTTCTCCCTCTTCTTTTGGGTCATTCCCGTGATTTTCATCCCCACTTCAGCTGCTCTGATGCCAAAATGATGGGCTGTGCTTTTTTGAAATTGAGAGATAGTGATAAAATGCCAAAAACCTCCCAATTACACTCATTCCTCTTCTATGGATTGATCTATTTTTCACTCGCTCGTTCCTTTAACAAACTAGTAACAGACTCCAGTTACTCATCCTTAGAGACTACCAGTGACTCATCAGCAAAAGCTAACTAAATCCCCCCCCCCCAACAAAAAACAAAATAATGCAGCAATGCCCAGCAACAGGATGCCAGCTCAGCACCTATCAACATCTCGATTTGCCTCTTCAGCAAACCTGTCAGCAGTTTATTTATTTATTTTTTGTTTAGTGGTCCTTGCTTTTTGGAGGAATTGACTTTGGTTAACTAGCTCTAGCCCATTAGCTCATTCGCATCAACCTACCCATTCTGGGGCAAGGAAACCAAAATTGCTCTGCTCCAATGAGAAACCAGTTTCTCATATATTCTTTTCCATGTTTTATGCTGCTTGAGATGCAAGTGAGAAAATATTTTAAATTCAAAGGGACTCAATCATGGTGTATAAAAGCTGCCTGTATTTACTAAAGGAGTCTGGTGGTTCTTTGTATGAAAGTTGCATTGTTAACTCTCTTGGGAGAGACATGAAATGATGTCATCAATAGACTGCAAGTGGTCATATCCCCTGATCTGCCATATGTTCCATGTTGCTTTAGCATTTAGGATATGAACTTTGCATTTGAACTGAATATCTGCTGACATTAGGTGTTTAAATGTGCAGGGTCAATACAAGTCTACGCTGGTATGCCCAGTTTGCCACAAGATCTCAGTAATGTTTGATCCTTTCATGTACCTGACACTGCCCCTACCTTCAATGGCCACTCGTACAATGACAGTTACAGTGTTCTGTGGTGATGGGAGTGGACTTCCAATGCCTTGTACTGTGACGGTTCCTAAGAGTGGTGCGTGTAAAGATCTCAGCCAGGCGTTGAGCACAGCGTGTTGTTTGATGAGTCATGAAAGCCTTGTCCTTGCTGAGGTAGATCTTTCACACCAAATGTTAAGCTTTGTCATAGGGTTGTTGATATAAGCTGAATCAAGTGGCTGAGGGTGTGACCTTATGGTTTTCAGGTCTATGCGCATAAGATTTTTCGGTACTTTGATTCTGCATTGGAACCATTGTCATCCATCAAGGATGATGAGCATATTGTAGCATACCGAGTGCCAAAAACGCGAGCTGGACTAAGAAGACTGGAGATTGTTCATCAGTTCCCTGACAAGTAATCATTCAGCTGATGTCTTGCGATTAGAAAGGGCCTCTAGCTCCGGTTGCTGCATATTGTTTCTTACTTCTTTATACTTTTTCCCTGATTGCATGCTCTTGTTATATGACTGTTCCAGATCCCTGCTTGATAATCTCAAAGTAAATGAAAGGAAGCTGTTAGGAACGCCCGTTGTTACAACTTTGAGGGAGGATTGTCAAACTGGTGCGGATATTGAAGCTGCCATTGAGACCGTGCTTTTTCCCTTGAGGAAGAGGACATCTGCTTCTTCGAGCAATTCTCATGCTGACAAGGAAAATGGTTCTTGTGAAACGAGGAATGCAATGGCGGACAACGATGAGAAACCTATATCTGGAGAATTATCCTTCTACGTAGAAGATGGATGGAGTTGTTTCAAGCAAGTTGAGGAAGATTATGCCATACAGCCCGGTCAGAGTCTTTTGAAGGTTAAGCTTGATTGGACCGAGAAAGAACATGAGAGATATGATATCAGCTTTTTGGAGGATCTTCCCGAAGTTTGCAAGTCTGTTTATGCGGCAAAGAAGACCCGTCAAGAAGCTATCAATTTATTTTCTTGCTTGGAGGCATTTCTAAAGGAGGAGCCTCTCGGACCAGATGACATGTGGTATGGTGTCCTTAACTTTTTAAGTAGTCCAAATTTTATTTAGATCCCAAGGCTTTTATACGTTGAATGCATTTCTCGCAGGTATTGCCCTAGTTGCAAGGAGCACAGACAAGCAACTAAGAAACTAGATTTGTGGAAGTTGCCAGATATATTGGTGATTCACCTTAAACGGTTCACTTACAGCAGATACTTCAAGAATAAACTAGATACGTTTGTGGATTTCCCCATTCGTGACCTGGATTTGAGCAAATATGTCAGGCAGAAGGATCACAGCTGCTCGCCGTACGTTTATGAGCTGTATGCCATTAGCAATCATTATGGTGGCCTTGGTGGGGGCCACTATACTGCTTTTGCAAAGGTACAGCCTTTTTATTATTATTATTATTATTATTATTATTTGTTGTTATCACAGATACATGTTTTGAATTTTTGTCTTGTTTTGTGTTTGCTTATGACAACAGATAGTGTGATACCTCTGAAATGCATGCTTGCTTGCTTGCTTGGATATTGAATAATTTATTTACTGGCAGAAGGTGTCCTCACTTTATTTGATCCGATGCAGTTGGTCGACGAGAGCAGATGGTACCATTTCGACGACGGTCATGTTTCTCCGGCCACGGAAGACGAGATTGGAACATCGTCGGCTTATGTGTTGTTTTATCGTAGAGTGGAAGCTAAGTAGCAAGTGAAGGTTATTCAGTCTGTTGGATTTCATGGCGGTGGTTCAATGCTTTCTATTTGAGGCACCGAACAGTCGGCAGACAATGGTGAGTTGTCTGGCTTTTGTCACGTATCTCCAACATGCCATATAGTGTGGTTGAAGGCCTGCCCTCCCCCGGAGCTTTCAGGTTCCCCCCTTCCCCTATGCGTACCGAAATGTACTATAGGAAAAAAAAAATGCCATATGTTTAGTAGCTTTGAGAGAAACTTACTGGGATGCAGTAGTCGCAGCAGCAGCCGGGAAAATAGTAATTTTGGTAAGCCATTGCAGTTTGTTGTAGAGTAGGTGAAGAAATTCGGGCAGGCGTATATGCCGGCATCGAATCCCCTCATTAGCTACAGCAGAGAAAATTGCATATGTTTAATATAGGAGATCAAATTTGTTGATATTTTTTTTTTAGTCCTATAGAGGAAGAGATCATTAGAGGTCAGACTTTTTTCGTGTCTATGAGGTGACGGAGCTGGGACGGTGTAATCCAGAGTCGGAGCATCATTTATTTTCAATCTATCGTACAGTATATTGTTTATTGTGAGAATCCTGTCTGTTCCCTAACGTAAGATGTGATTTACCAGCGAACGAGTTCCCCACGTAGGAATCAGTTAGATAAGCATCTGTGTGTCAGTGTGTGGCCAGGATAGACAAAAAGATAAGTAAATATGTAGCGTGATCATTGGGGGAGTTAAAACATGATGTTAAATATCTATCAACATGATGTTAAATATCCTTGTCCGGTAGAGTGAATGGTGGAGAGAGAGGGGACAGGGTCGTACAAATTTAGAGAATCGTCGCAACGTGGAGGGCTAAAAGGGGGCGTGAGGAACAGTACGTCGGCGTCGTGGTTTCATCATTATCGGTGTATCCAATAATTTGCGGCAGCGTAGATTATGAAAATAAGATTTCCAAGCTGCTCACGGTTGTGGTTTTTAGTTGTCAAATTCATTATTTTTCAAACGTTATCCTCCATATTTCTTTTCTTAAAGTCATGGCTGACAGACAAAACAAACGGTTTAGTGCCACGGTGTGTCGGTGTCGGTGTCGGTGCCGGTGCCCGCCCTCGACCCCATATCCATCTTCTTTTTTTCATACTGGAGTGGTGGCCCCTCCCTCATTGGCCGCAAAGTTCGGTCCGACACGATTGTGACACGATTCAAATTTATGAATAAAAACCACCACCACCACCACCACCTCCTCCTAGAAAAGCTCTACTGTTGCTGTATGCTCTCATGATGGAGGGTTTCTCGCTAAAAGGGAGGACTAAAAAGTATAAACCCGACAAGGGTAATGGTTTTGTCAAAAAGAACGACCCCGCCCCCCGCCCCCCATGGTTGGATGTGACTGTGAGTCTGTGACGCCCTGAATTCGGATGAGGAGTATTGATTTATAAAGAGAGGTAGGGGAAAAACAAAGAAAAAGGAATATCCTATCGATTATAATAGTTTCCTTTTTCCCATATCAAAATTATTCCAGTCTCCCTCCAGCATCACACCGTAATATATCCTCCTCGAAATCGAATCATGGATTCACGGGCCTATATTTTAGAGACGACAATGAATTGACTGGAAACACAACAGACAATGATTAACTTCGCTCAATGTCACAAACTCTAATCAGGAACCGCCCGCTTAATTAATTACGTATCAACAACAAGACCACCAGCACAGCAGTACAAAACGATACAAGGAGGCCGGAAAGTGTCCGTCGCCGTTCCTGAAATACACATACCAATTACATTTTAGTATATAAAGTCGTTACTAATACTAACTAACTAGTATTATTATACAATCGTACTAACTAGTAGATAGGTGTTGGTCTTGCAGTAAAAAGAATTATATATACCGACGGGAAAGACAAAAAAAAAAAAAAAACAAACAAACTACACAGAGAAGGCCGTCGCTGTCCCCGGGAGAATGCCCTCCGCCGTCAGTCACGCGGTCGCATTTTTTTTTTTTTTTACCGGTCGGTTTCATTTCATCATTAACTCTCTCATATAAAATATACAAGTTTTATTGCAGATTCCGTATTAAATAAATTCATTCAAGGATTTGTTTCGTGGTGCGTCAAAAGATCAACAGGAAAGAAGCACAGCCGGTGCATGCGTGTCTGACCTCATGCCTATGTGTCCGCGGAACATAAAGCCAGCAGTACGCTACCGGGTGCTCTTTATTGGTTTGCATACATCGAAAAGTACATCAGTTCACACCCCGTCCCAGCAACTTTTGATGTAACTGTGTATTGTATTAGTTAATATATCCCTATTCCTATGAAAAAATTATTTTATTCTTTTTAATACTATCAGTCCTTTTGTTATACCATACATATAGGTTACTTTTACTTTGTAAACACTAATTAAAAAAATAGAATACTTAAAGATAATTAATATACATTCACATAAACATACTTTTTGACAACTTAATTATTAATTATAAATGAAAAGACGAAAAGATATAATAGAAAATATAACATTTAATACTTATAAACTTTCTTACTTATATTTTAATATATATATATATATATATTTAAACAAAAAAAAGTAATATCATTTAAGAAAAAAAAGGGACGGCATATTGAATTATCTGTTACGACGTGGATCAAGTGTGTCCAAGTTTACTCAAGTATATTACTATTCTTTAGGACTCCAGCCAATGTCCTATGAAAATTTTGTCTGACACAAGAATCTACTTTATTTTAATTTTACCAAAACTATTAACGAGTTACATTCCTCCCTTAAATTTAAAGTAACTAATTATAATATTTAATTATTTTCTCTTTCTATTATTTTACTTTAAATTTAATTATTTATTCTACGTCTCATCGCCTGAGATTTACACCTATCAAATATTTTTATCTTACCAATTATTTATATTTTAAAATATTTAACTTTTAATTTATATTAATCTATAAATATCAATTAATAATTTTATATAATTATATTTTATTAAATATAATTTGATAAATAATTTAATTAATAATGATTATTTTTTTTAAAAAAATCTTATATATAGTCTTAAAAATATAGTGATTGTATCTTAATTTATGTACTTTAGACACCTCAAAAACTTTAAGATAATCTTAAATTTAAAATATTTTTTATACACTTAAAATTCTTTCTTTAAATTTGAGATCCGAAGACTCTTTTCTTCTCCCAACACCAACAGTAGATGTTCTAATTACTCAGGCACACGCCCGTCAATTCAACATGAATAGCCTAACAGTGAGTTAGTACTATAAACAGACATTCCGCCTCACATCACATTTAATTATATGAATTAATGACGAAACGAGTTAACGCCATACTGCATATATATCTTTTTTTTTTCTTTTTTTTTCTTTTTTATTAATAAGAGACAACAATAAAATCTAGGACTCACCGGAGCAAAAGAAATGGACATGTAACCGACGTCACCACCAGTCCCTTCAGACGACGGCAACTCACTACTAACACCGTCTCCTCCGCTGCCTCTGCTACCTCCGCCACCTCCGCCACCTCCAACACCAGTACTGCTAGAATTCCCGACCGCCTGAACACTTGAAATCCCAAGATTATAACTCGGAGACCCGTCCGGCTTAAACAATCCGTAGTTCCTCTCCGATGTCGGCCCCGGCTTCAAATCCTCATTAAACAACGCAAAGACATAAATAGTCAAGTCACTATCAGGTCTCAGCGGAGTTCCCTTTTTCTTCGACATAAATTTTATCAAATTGCCGTTATACTTTTTAGCATTCTCAGGCGTAGCACCGACTTCGTCCTCGTCTCCCTTAGACGGCCAGCCGGTCTCAGAGATCTGAACGGGCAATCTCTTATAGCTAGAATCTAGTGCAGACAGAGCAGAATGAACCGCATCAATCTGAGCCATGAGCATGTTGTCGTAATGAAGATTCGTTACAGGATCGACGATCCCTTGGTTCGGCTCAAACAGGACAAATTCAAGCGAGATTTCTTTCGGACTAGACTTGTAGGCGAAGTACGGATACGCGTTGATCAAGAAAGGCGATCCGGTCTTGCAATGGAATTCGCAGATATGCTTTATATCATCCGCAAGGTCTTTCCGGAAGACGCCGGAAGACGGCGGATACGAGGTGTCGAGGACGCCTAAAGAGTGAGCGGTGGTGACGGAAACTTTCCCGTCCAACCCTAAAGTGACGAGAGCAGCGTGAATATTGTGCATAGCAGGGAGCAGGTTGGAGCTTAAGGTGGAGTCGTTGAAGGTAAGAATCTCGTTTCCGACGGAAATGGTTGTGATCTTTGTTGAAGGAAGGTATCTTTTGACATTGCATTGGACCCACTTTTGGGCTTCTTTGGCATCGTTCATCTTGGATAAATCCTCGTTGTGAACACAGACGATGAATTCGATGCCTGTATTGGCGAACGCTTTTAGGATATTTGGATTTGCGTCGTAGAGTTTGACCTTGCTTGCGCCGATTGATTTGACGAGTGGGACTGCACGTTCTGGCGATGGGAGGTTGTCTGCAATTTGACCGTAGTTTATCCCCATTGAAGATACTAAGGTTGGCGGAAGGAGACAGATGAGAAGAAAGAAGGCATAATTGAGGAAATCCATGAGGTTGTTTATCAGAAGTAGCTGGTTAACTCTGCCTTGAGCCACTGGCAGCCGGCAGTAGTGAGACTGAGAGACCTGCTGAGCCTGAGAAGAGCTCAGATACGATGACGGAATCCTATTTCAGTTTTAAATTGCAACAATGGTGAGCTGCTTTCGTTGTAAACTCAAAATAATTGGAGTGGCAAGTGGGAGAACCGAAGAGAGATAATTTTGGGGCGTGGGACGAGACGAGCGTTATTTTGAGTGTGTGACTGTTGGTGAGTGGCCGGTCGGTACGTACATTAATCATTGATTTTAGACGCTGAACGAGAGAGACTCTCTTGCTGCTGTTCGCCCCCCTCGGCGCAATGTAGCATGACCACCCGAGAGATTTTTAAGTAAGGCCCTGTCTCTCCCTTCCATGAAAAATTGAAATAATTAAATATGTTTTATACGTGGTTATATCCTTTTGTAAGAGAGAATGTATTGATGAATCAGAGTCGCTTGAATTATTATTATTACTATTTTTATTTTTATTTTAATTTTAAATCTTGGTCGGGCCTCTACTATCCGCTCAGTTTAGGGTCGGAACGGATGCGTGCATGCATGCAGGATTTTCCAGGACGAGTCTCGCAAGCAATTTTGCAAGGTAGTTATGAATTATGGATCAAGGAATAAATATTTAGAATATATTTTCATTTAAAAAATATTTTAAATTATAGGATTATAAAATAAAAGTTTAATTTTTGTTTCAATTAAAAAACTATATTGAAATAATATAATCGGTGTATAATTTGCGTATAAATATATTAATTTACATATTATATAGACTTGCATGTACAAACAATTAAATGTAGTATACATCTACATAAATCCATAATTATTTACATATTAGTTTAATGAAAAAATTATTTTTCCATTTATATAATATTTTTTTTTCTTATAATCAATATATATATTTAAGTTATATTTAATTTTTTTAATAACTAAAAATTAGATAATTTAAAATTTAAAAAATTATTTTTCAAAATTTCAATTTTATTTATAACCATTATAGAGTTTTAAAATTCTTAATTTTTGACTATTAATTATTTATAAATATATTAGTTTCATAATTAAAACTGATTATGAATGGACTGTATAAGAGGTATATAATATAAATATATTTTTTATTAGAATTATTTTCGTACCAAATAAGCAATATATATTTCTACATATGTTATATATATATATATATATTAAATGTTTAATTTTAGTTCTTATTTTATGGCATATAGTTAAAATGGTATTTATTATGAATTGGAGATAGCAATATTCAAATTGAAAACTTAAACGCTTTTATTATTATGAGATGCATTTAATTACATAGCAATAAATTTTGCGTGATGTAGTAAGTGGGAAATTGGGGACCCCATTTTGTGTGGGGACGAGGCTTATGCCTTATGGGCACGAATGGACTCATGAGACGAAAGTGTGACTGCTTTTATTCGATCCGACACCCTTCACATGGAGCTTCATTCATTTCCTGTATATTCTGGCCTTTATAAAAGGTGGCTGAGTTTCCTCTCTCAATTCCTTTGGTTTTTTAGTTCCTACTTTTCATTTATTTGTACCCATTTTGGGAATTTTGTTTCTTTGTGAAAAACAGAAGAATACGTGGAGTACATTACATAGACAAGATACGAAGCCATCCTTCTAAGTATATGCTTGCATTGCATTTCAAGCAGTTCTCTTTTTGGCGATTCTTCTCTTGGGCGGATGGTTAGCTCTTAACTTTTTTGTCCCTTTATATTTCTTTTTCTTTATTTTCGGCTTCATCCTTTTTTTTCTCACTGGTAACTAATTTAGGCTGAATAGACAAGGATGGAGTTGGTTGAAATGAACTTAGAAACAGGTAGTAAAGCTTTAAATAAGTCAAATTAAGCTGAATTCTCTCCGATCGGGCTTAAGCCCGGCTTTGTTTGGAACATCCTCAAACTCAAGCAGAACTCAAGCCTGCATGGTGAAGAATATTGTAACTCAAACTCAAATTGAGCTTTCATTTGTCAACTCAAGTAGATTTTAAAATGTTATAAGTAACAACAATAACGCTTACGAACTTTTAAATAATTTATCTTAATTACCTAAATATATTTATAATCAAAAAAATTTAAATTTTGATGATATTTGAAATGTTATAAACATCCTATTTATATATGGTTGATGTATCTCTCGTATACTTAAATAGTATTAAATCATATATTTAGCAGCCCCATTAAACAAATTAATTTTAGCCCTCTCTAATTATGAGGGTAACCCTCTAACTTTCCAATTCCATATATTTCATCATTTTCCACATTATCTAATTCCTACTCTCATTATGATATGGATCAATGAAAACAAGGACAAAAGGCTCCCTCTCATATTTCTCCCTATTTTCTCTCTCTCTCTCTCTCTCTCTATTTGAGTATCTTTGTAATATCCCCAAATCTTTTGCCATATTGAGGAATATTATAGCCATGTAGAACATTAAAGAGGCGTGACCATTCACATAGCTCATGTTTAATGCAATACTAAAATGTTAACAAACACACGAATCATATATATATATATATATGTGAATAGGGCTAAGAGTTCAAGTAACCAAAATGAAAAAAAAAACGTCTCAATGCAATGGAAAATCCCAATGATTTTCTCTTAAGTCTTATTGTATCATGATTAGTTCATGCATGTATAATACTTATCTTGTTACATGATTCCTATGTGTTTTATATTCATGTCTTATTATATTGATGTATATTGTTATATTACTCCGTACGTAGCTTACTAATAATCATTTTCACATGTACTGTTCATTTCCACAAGCAATTACTGCTTGTTGTTTTGTAGGTAATTATCATTTAATGTTGTGATGTGTTGCCAATGTTAAGCAATTAAGTGGGGTGGTATTTGTGTATGGTTGTCTGTATCTTTCCTCTTTGGACTTTTAGTTCTTTGTTTTCTATTGTATTTATTCTCTCTCTTCTGTTTCATAATCTCATATCATTTGGGATCATGTAATTCCCACACCTCACCTCTAGATTTGATTTACTTGTAGTATTGCACTTAACATAGTTTGGGTATTACAAGTACCTTTTCTATATTAGATGTAACGTAACACCTTGTGTTTTTTATTTTAGCTTCCAAAAACCTTTTTCAAAAAGATAATTTTTAGTTCCCAAAAACGGGGGTGTTGTAGATAAAAGTAAACAAAAGTAAGCAAACTAGTTGACTGGTTTAAGGGTAACTAGTCGATTGGTGGACTAGTTAACCTATTAAGACCTTAACTAGTTGATTGGTACAGGTTCAAAACTAAGAAAAATAATTCTAGGTTAACTAGTTGACTCATAAGCCAAGACTAGATTGCTTTTCACCAACCATATGACTATTTCTTTTGGGATGATATTATGGGTTCTAGGATGAACCAATTGACTAGTTATTGGTGACCAATGGATTGATTTGCCTGAAACTCACATTTTCACCAAGATTCCAAACACTTCCCAAAACTAAATTATTTTATTTTATATTAACATGATTTAAATACATTTTGAAAGATTTTATATTAACATGAATTAAATTACATTTTGAAACTCACATTCTCTAATGATTTTTTGATAAAAAATAATAATATATCATATCATATATGATTTTATACCTTTCTTTTCATTAGTGAGTATCATTTTTGCGGGTATGAATCATATCATGTGCAAGAGTATGTGAAATTAGTACAAGGCCAATTTATGTTCAACATTTTACCCTTAAGACAATAACTATTGAATGAATATGCTAAGAAATAAAGATGATACTACATTGTTAATAATCTACTTTATGTGGATTTTTAGTGAACATAGTGCAAGCTACACAAAATACATATGTTTGCATACATGTATGCATCTATCTTGAGATCCATTACATATTTGATTTCCTATTTATAATTACAATTCTTAGTAATTTAATAGTGTCATATGTAGAATCATAGTTAATTATATGAAAGGTTTAACATATAAAAGGTCTTCTGTGTGATTATGATAATTATATTTAATGGTGTTGTGAAGCTAGCTAATCTCGTGCAAATGTTGACATCATAGATGATGATGATTACTTTGGTTATTTTATTGCATGTGCTTATGCATGTTTCAAGTATTAATAATTTAGTTTGTTATCAATATTGATATTTGATATGCTAATTGATATCATATAATATCAAATTAAATTTTTAAAAAGAAGAAGAAGAGAAACTTGATTAATTATAAGTGATGGTTTGATATGAGAATCACCCACAATGATTGTACCTAAACCACCACTAGAGTAAAGCACCTATAATGATCTCCTAATTTACTATATGGTAGATGGTACAAGAAATTCTTGATGGTATTAATAGGAATACGGTGCTTCCCTTTCAAAAGACTCAAATTATATTGTTTGAGTTCCACTAGATCATTTGCTCATGATATGTGTGATTATGTTAACAATTATCATGCGACTAAATTCACCTTTTATGGTCCCTCATGTGATGAGTTCGTTTAGCGAAGTGGATTAATGCTCACATATGTTATTCTTTGCGATGATATATGTTTTCTTTGCATTTAATAGACCACTATATGTTTTCTTTCCATTACCTGGATGTGTTAGGGCCATGTTAGGGTTTTAAGCATGTATAATATTGTTATGTGAGTATAATAAGGTTTTTATAATATCTTTATGATAAGTTTGGAAGTATGGGCGCATGGATGTTGTGTGTTTTTAAATTTTTTCATGTTTATGATCAAGAATGGATACGTTTTCTACAGAATGTTCTTGGCTTTTTAATTCTTGGTGTGATCTTATGCTATTAATTTATGCGTATAGATGATTGAGTTTTATTTATGTTTATGGACTTTAGATCATCTTATCCTCTTAGTTGTGGTGTCATATTGTGTGGTTCTTTATGGAAGTGAATTGCGATTCTTCATAATTGTATTTTACAAGTGATATCACATGAGTCGTATCAAATGGATGATTCATGTGAATATATTATGTATGCCTTGGATTTGGTATTATATGTAAGCATGAGGTTGTACACTTTAATGTGCCATGATCTATTCTTTTAGTATTATGTTGGTAATGCTAATGCAAGTGATTAATCATATATGACTTTTTTAATAGCACTAATGATGTGTTGTGTTATGTTGATGGAATATGTGATCATAGGCATACATTTTGAATAATTAAATAGATAAGCAAAAGAAATGAAATAAATATATTTTATGCTAATTATAGATTTACCGGTGGTTTTATTTCATCGTTGGGAGTTATGTTGACTAGCTATAATAGATCAACTAGTGGTTGTAAATAGTTTACCTCAAGTAGTATTGGGATGGCCTTTGAGGTAAGGACGTGTGGTAGACTCCTTTCTTTCTATTTCGTATGGTGTCATGTTGGTAGTGTATTAGCTTGACCCCTCTATACTCTATAGGTAACTTACGAGCCTTATAAGCAATATCAATAAGGTTAGGGTGTCTATGGTAGTTTTTGTGGTTTTCATAGCCAATAGTGCTATAGGAGTTGTGTTTGTGTGGTTTTTTTGGTTGTTGTTCCTTAGATATCGTGTGATATCCTTACTTGCTGAGCTATGGATTTTCATGTGGGTTCCTTAGCTATCGTGTCTTAGATGTGAGTAATATTATGTTTTGGAAATGGATAAGTGTAACACCCATAATTTTTGAACTAGGAAATTTCATTTTCAAGATAATGTGAAAACATTTGAAAAATAAAAGCGGAGAATATTACCGCCACATCAACCATGAGAGATGTGTGATTATCACCTAATACATGCTTGATGTAAGGTAAAATGGAACAAGGAACAAAATAATGCATGATCATAACATTAATGCGACACCAGAAGTTAATAAAGGCTAGAACAATATTATAGGAATAATGAACTTCATAGTTTTATAAAACCAAATACTAAAAATCAAGCCAAGAGTTTAAATAACCAAAAATATAAAAACATCCCAGCGTAGTGGGTAAAATACTAATAACCGGTTAGCCTAGCTCTTAGACATAATCATAAACCTCAAACCCTAAGTATTGGCCCACTAATGGCCCACATCATCACCCTCAGTATACTCTAATTGAGATTCGTAACCTTGCAAATCGTCCTCTGCTCCCCGAACCATATCATCACAGTGACCGCTCAAATGCAGTATCGGTACGATAAAGTACTGGTAAAATATACTACCTAAAATATAGTAAGGTTCATGCAGCACATTGAAGTCACATAACAATATGGTGATATCATATCAATATAACTCAAGTACAACATGGCATGCTTGAATGGAAATCATGGAAGTATAGAAATACGGTCAAGTCATGCAAACCATATAATATAAACTACTTTAGAATTCTTCTTTTAGTTACCACACAAATTTTGGTTAATAAGATAGTTCGTTCGACCACACCTAGTTCTCCACCATGAACAAACATCATGGCAGCACAAATAATCACAATGAGAAACTACACCAATCACACAAGGTCAGGATACATTGAAGGGAATTTTTTTGGGGATAACACACTAGCCACACGTGGTCGAAGTACACAAAGGAGGCTTGTACTAGGATACCTCACCCACTATAGCTTAAATGTCTCCACTATGAGTGTTAAAAAGTTGGAATACCACACCCGCCTAAACAATAGACAATACAAAGTATTAGAGGACTTGTACTAGGATACCTCATCAACCGGTACTAGATGCTGATGCCATGTTGGCAATGGCCTACCACAGTATAATCATATACTTCAAAGATATGCATATATCCCCTACCGACCATAACCTAGTAGAAAAGGAAATAGGTACCGAGTGAAAAATATAATCAAGGGCGACCCGCCCACTAACTTCTAACAGCTACCTCGAGAGTTGGAGAAAAAGGCTCAAACAAAATCTTAAACCGTTAATTTATATTACAAATGATATCATAAATCATAGTAAATCCACACATAACCAAATTGAGTGTTTCCAAGTGTTAACACCAAACACAATTAAAATCTCTTATTTAACCAAATTAGGTGTTTCTAAGGGATAACACCAAATACATCACAAGGTATTAAAGCCACCATTTAGTTGTTTATAGATGACACCAAACTCATTCATAAGGCATAAAAGCCACCCATTGGGTGGTTAGAGATAACACCAAACTTAACCAAAACCAAGCCTCAATACCATTATGGTGATTCATATTAAATCAGGTTAATCAGGATTGAAATCATAATTAAAATGTTGTAAATACATGGAAGTATCAACACAATAGGCCCAAGAGAAACACATCATATCATAACAAATTAGATGGTTTCCAGCTGGACTATTCGATCGATCCTTCAGACTAGTTGAATGGTCTGCTTGTACTAGACCTGGACCAAAACAACACTAGAGAACCAATTGGCTGGTTAGCCTCACCGATCAACTGTTCATGGGAACCATTCGACTAGTTTAGTCCAACCGGTCGATGGGTTTAAGTAGAGACCAACCCATTTTGGCCTGTAAAAAAACTAATCGATGGGTTAGACCAACTGATCAACTGGTCGTAGTAACTAGTCGAATGGTTTTGTAACACCCCCAAAATTCACTCCTGAAAATTTTCGTTTAAAAGAATAATGCGAGAGCTAAAATAGGATTTGGGGAATGTTACTGCCACACCTAACACAAGATAAATGTACACCATCTATCTAATGCTAGATGTAAGGCTAAAACCTGTCTAACAAAAATTCAAACAACATTTATGTCGTGAGGATAAACTCGCAAAAGGAGATATCCATAGATGTCAAGTGAACAATTTTATTGAACAAAATCATCATTGAATAAATCATTGGAAACCTGTGAAATAATCATGGATTTTAAAATCTTATCGAAGTAATGGAAAATTAAAATTCAATTACAACTCCCTTGAAATTTTAATACAACACTTAAAAACTTCCAAAAATGAATACAAACAAATAAAGACAAATCCTGAGGGATCAAACTTCGGTTACCTACTCTTTCAAGAAAAGCCTTCAACGTAATAGTAACATCCGAACTCAAGCCTGCATAAGAGGTCTGCTCTCCACCATTAGTGGAACGTCATAGGGCCCATTCAACCAAGGTAGTATCAGTACGGGTCCAATACTGAGTAAATCACGATTACCTAACTCATGGAAGGAAACATGATACACATAAGATATGGTAATCTCTAGCTTATTATACTAATGCTCAATTATGCATATGATAAATTCACCATTCCACTCAAACAATAGTTCATGCTCAATTATACATGATATACATACACCATTCTATTCATATAATAACTCATGCTCGAGTATATATGTGATACATATAATAAAACATGGGGTCACATATTTATGATTATAAATACATCACTAGACATGACAATACATAGGATAAAAGCGTATAAGAAATCATGATCGCATGCTAAGTAACATGCACTACCCTAGAATGTATCATTATGCACACAAGGCCCACATGCGATTTAAATAATAAATCATTTGACAATTAGGTACGAACATACATCATCCGGTAACATTATTGTAAGGGAGACAACCTAGAGACATGCATAAGAAAAATATAAAGTCTAACAATCAACAATAATAATTCATTATTATATTTCATTATTGTGATCATAACCATTTAATTATATTATCTTGAGGACAAAGACTCAAATAGATTATAACAACTAATCTAGTATTCAAATGGTACTAGCCCTTGCTGGCCCGTCTAGAAACGTAATTAGACCACCAATAAATAGTACACCTAATCACTTAAGTATGCATACCCCCTATAGGGCCAAAATATATCGAGACACCTATAGAGTAGAAGAAGGCCTCTTCAAACCTTGTAAGGCACCCGGGATCACAGAAGAAAAAAACCTGGAATGGTATCAAGTGAATACCAAACCTAACTCAGATAGCTACCCCGAGTGATACAAGTCCCGACTTAAGATCTTTCACTTTATGTGATTAAAATTTTATTTAAGGATTTAACCAATTATAAATCAGACCCACATAACCGTACTTCGCTCACTTCCATCAACACAATGAATTTCCATTATTATATCAATTTTAAGTGGCATTAAAGCCAAGCGGCATTAAAGCCGATTAATTTCAAGCGACATTAAAGCCGATCCAATCCAAGTGGCATTAAAGCCGAACTAATCCAAATAGCATTAAAGCCCATCGATTCTAGGGGCATATAACCGAACCAATTCAAGTGGTACTAAGGCCGAATAATTTCAGATGGCGTTACAACCAAATAATTCCATGGCATAAAATACAACATAAGGTATCGTGCAATTTTAATCCATACTTAACCCTTCACATACTCACATACATACAATATTCAAGAGGCATACTAACATGCGTTCACATTAAAACTATAAATCATATATACATACAATCACCACACAAGAACACAACATACGCTTGACATAATTAAGTAATCAATAAAAAAACTCATCACCTTCTACTTCAAGTAGACATATATCCAGATTCTGCCATAAGTAAAGGTAAGTAATGACTTACCTAAATCCGAAGCCAGCTAAGCAAATTGAGAAAAAGAGAGATCTATAGTGAGCTCGACGATCCACGAGAAATTTTTCCTAGATCGCTGATAGAAATCAGAAAACTAGGTTAGAGACTACTTTATCGATCAATAATTCAAATATTATAATAAAATTAACACAAGGAGACATAAATGATCTTTCTTAGAAAACGTGTCCAAAACCTAAGACTCGTGAGCATAGCTCTATTAAGATTTAAGATTAGACATTAACTAAATTGAGTTTAGCACATATTACTTGGGGCATATCAAATAGATTTGAAAAGCTAGGGAAGGATAATAGATTATAAGTTAATTTTATAAAAAAATGACTCACTAACTAGGTTTTACGACCAAAGAAATAACCTAACTATTTTTAGGGAACCAATCCAACCCAATATCATAAGAATAAAATTCAAATAATTTTAAATCAAAACTAGTAATCTACTAGGTGAGAGAAATATAAGCATTTTTTTATAAACCTTCCCGAAAATTAGGGTTTTTAAGCTCAAATTGCAACCTGATTAATTAACTTTGAATACCTCAAATTAATAACTTAATATTAATATTAAACTAAATTTAAATAAATCAAGATAATCAATTTCAAAAAAATAATCTCATAAGTAGCCCATTTAAGACATTCAATTTCCAAAATTAGGGTTTTAAATCCTAAGACACAAACTTAGATAATTCAAATAAATTAATTTCAATTTAAGGTGTTAAAATGCAATTAGGGTCATTTCAACTATTTCTATAATTTCAATTTTAGAAAAAAAAATATATACAAATGACCAATTTCATAATTTCACTTGAAATCTAGAGTTTTAGGCCCGAAAATTCAATTTGGTTAAATTTTATTAATTTATTTAAATTGAATATTTAGAAATGAAATTATACATATTTTATAACATATTATATAATCAATTGATCAAAACCAATAAAAGAAATATCCAATTTAGCATAATTAGGGTTTTTGAGCCTATAACACAAATCTAGTTAAATCTTGCTAAAATATATAAATTGATGTTTTGGAATTGCAATTAAATGTATTCTAATGTAAATGATATAATCAATTGAACAAAATAATCCGATTATATAGTCCAATATAGATCTGCAAGAGTTTTGACCTAAAAATCTAATTTCGATCAATTTCACACAATTTCCCCAAATCAATACTTCTAATATAAAATTAAATACATTTGAAAGGATATTATAAAATAAATTTAATGAAACAATTCAATTATGCAATCCAATTTCTTCACATGCGGATTTTGACACAAAAATCTAATTCTGATTAATTTTGCCCAAAATTCTCAAATTTATGGTTTTGACATAAAATTAGATACATTTTAAAGCGTAATGTAAAATCAATTTACCCAAAATAGCTTAATCGGGCGAATCAGAAAAATTCAGACATGACTCAGCCAAAAGTCCATTTTTTTGGATTTCCGACATATACCATACAATTAACCTATCCAAATCAATCATACAACATATATATACATAATTAAACAATCAATTTAGCTTATCATAAGCTAATTTATACTAAATTAATCCAAACAAGGGTTAAGATTTTTCAGAAATTTATACCATACAAGGAGTTGTAAATCGGGATAGGTGAAGACTGAGGAAGCTCCGCAGAAGGTCGAAGATTACTCACTAGCAGTTACCCAGGCTCATCGTGGCGGAGTGACCTGTGCTACTCGTCATTGCTGCTGCTTTTTGCGGTGGGTGTTGGTAGCGTCGTGTAGAGTGTCGATGGTGATGGTGGTGGCTAGCGGTCGAGGTTGTTAGTGGAGGAGTAGCGAGAAGGAGGTGAGGTCTGGGGTTTTGGTGTAGAGGAGAGGGAACCTGACGGGATGAAGGAGAAAAGAAAAGATGGAAAAAAGAAGAGAGAAAAGGAAAAAAAGAAGAGGAGGAGATGGGGGCTGGTCCGATTTTTTTTCTTTTCAAATACAAGTATATAATGAAATACTAAATATATAAATATATTTTTGGAAGATTTTATCTAAAATTTGTTTAACAAAAATTATTTCGTAATGATCTGAAGGCCTAAAATTGATATAAGAGTTATATAAAGAATTTTAGAAATATTTTTGGAAGAATTTACCAATGAACTCAAATATCTATATTATTTACAAAAATACATTATAAGATCTCAAAAAATATTTAAAAGTATATAAGAAAATATTTAATTCAAATTCTAATAGATTGAGACTAATTTAAAAAATTTATGAAATTGGTCTTCCGTTAACCAACTGTAAACCAACAAGGATAAAATGGAAGAAAATTAATTTTGAAAAGAAATCCTTAAATAAGCTCCAAAAATATTTTTAATTTAAAACTTTCCAAAGATCTTAAAGGTATCAGAAACAAATAAATTCAAAGTCGGAAATATTTTCTACCGATAAAATGATTAAAATAAATTTGGCTATTTTAAACAAAAATTTTATAATTTAAATAATATAATTTGTTAAAAAAAAATATAACTCCAAAATAAAGTCATAATCATATGAGGAAGTTATAATCGAAAATGAATCTAAAAAAATTAAAAAATCGAAATATGAAAAAGAACGTAAATACATATTTTTAACCAAAAATTAAAATCATATGAATACAATAAAATCATGGTCGTGAACGAATTTATCTAGAATGATACGCAATGACAACGATTAATTAAATTCAAATATAAACTTAAATTTATTATAAATCCATAGCATGAATTGAAATTAAAATAATTAAATGTTTTCATCAAATTTTGCTAATAAAATAACTAAACTTAATAAAACTGAATTTTAAAGATACATGACATTATAGGTTTCATCCAACCAGTCGATGGGTCTAAGTAGAGGCCAACAAGTTTGGTTTGTAGGACACCAATTGATGGGTTTGATCAACGGATCGATTATTTATCAAAACCAGCCGATTGGTTTATTAAATTAGTTAACTTATTTTATGACCAACCAATCCAAAACTCCAAACCATTTGGCTGCTTGCAAAACCAATTGATGGGTTTGAGGAACTAATCGAATAGTTTGGGTAAAACATAACCTAGACTTGAGAAACACACACCAAAATTTACCACACTTTACTATATTAATCCTAGCATGCTTCTATGTCAAAACACACATAAAAAATACATGCTACACACATAGAATCACATGGACATATGGTAATATACATGCTTAAACAAATCATGCACACCATCCCATTTTTATGCTTAGAATCATAGAATTCCAGCAACAATAACTTGGGAAGAATTATACCACATGCTCATAACATTGAGCACAATTAGATCATACTCATATAAGCACCAACACATGGAACTCTAATATACCACATAAATCTAATTATGTTAAAGATAAGAATACCTTATCTTAAAAAAATTCTTCTAGCATAAAACTCTTATTGGATGAATTATCTAGAAATACTCTAATTCCTAAGATAATAAAGGTAAAAACCATTAAAAGCCTCTTTCAAAGATTCATTAAAAACCAAGAAAAAATCAAAAGAAGAAGAAGAAAGACACAAAACACTACCTTTTGTCTCAAAAATAGTGTGTTAAGGGAAATGTTGGAATCTTTAACCTTTCTCAACCTCAATTCTTCCTTGCTTAAGGAAAGCAGGAGAGAGCTAAAACTAAGGCTAGAAGAAGAGAAAGAAACAAAATGCCTACACACTTAAGGAAAATTTCCATAAGGAGAAGGGAGAAGAGATCAAGAATAAAAGTGAGGAATGAGAATGGATTTGAAATGAGGAGTATAGAGGCAAGGTTGGTCAAAATTCTTAGTGAAAAAGGGGATGAGACTGGTGAGGTTGAAAATGGGTAATCTAAGAAGTGAAGGTTGACTTGATGGGGTGGTGGGGATTGAGTGTAGTAAAAAATGGGCATGGTAGTGGGTTGGAAGGTCAGGGAAGGATGTACAAATCCAATCTCACAACCCCATTTGCCATAAGAGAGAGAAGGAGAGGCAAGGGAGAAGAAAAAGGTGAAGCTTGTCTCCAAAAGTGCCTTTTTAGGAAATTTTACTAATTAAGATTATGTAATGATCTAAATAATGTGAAAATAATCTCAGAGTACTAAAACTGCTTATTAGCATAATTATACTTAAATCAAGAGTTTTTATAATCATTAGAGAGAAATTCAAATCAAAATAAAAAATGGATATGAAATCATAGGCAAACCAGTCTATTAGTTTGGGTAAACTAGTTGACTGGTTTATCGAGATCAACAATGTTTACTTCCCCAACACACCAATTGATTGGTTATGTAAATCAGTTAATCAGTACGCTTGAAATTTACATTTTTGTTAGAATTTCAAATCCATTTCAAAATAAAAACTCATTTATTTTATATCAACATAAATTCTAAATATAATTTGAAGGATTTTAGGACGAGGTATTACAATAAGTGAATTGTAATATCGTGTCTACTATAAGGAATGCATGAACTAAGTGGGATAATTTTATTATGGTGTCATATATAAGAATGAGTAAGTGTGGGAAATGATTTGTGTGATAACGTAAATTAGAAACAAAATAACCAATGGACTTTGCCTATGTGTATACTCTATTATTTTATTTGTCGGTGTTATAATCTCAATGCTTATCTTATTTTATTTGTTCCATATGATTTTATGGTTTTGTAACACCTCCATTTTTACACCATAAAACTTTTATATATTTGAAACATTTTTTAGAAGTAAAATAAGATTAAACACTGAGTTTTACTGTCACATCTAACATAAGAAAGACACAACTTATACCCCCTTATGCTAGAAGAAAGGCTAAAAGTATCTCATATCTAGAGATCATGTGTGGCTAGTATCCGATCTCAAGGATAAAAGGAAACAAAATAATAGTAAATAAATAACTGGAAAAAAAACAAGTAGCACGAATAAATATTTATTTATATATGAACAAATTTAGTCTTGGATACAACTAGCCTAAAAAAATAGCAAATCAAAAGCTTATTCAAGGCCCTAACCCAAAACTCACTTGCTAGTAGTCCATGTCCTAATGCAGACTTTCACAACTAACCCCGCAACACTAAATCCTTGAGAAAAAAATAGTATCAGTATAATAAACCTACTAAGCAAACTTAATCTATTAAAAGTAATATCATGCAACACATAAGGCACATAGGGTGGCACTCAGGCTAAAGAATATTATAAAACATAGTGATAGAAGACTTATGACCAAATTCACCTAAAAAACTATTCACACTATTCAAAACTATTCATGTCATTCATGTTAAATCCTAAAATCACAAAAAAAAAACACTCGTAAGCATCCAGAACCTTACAACATGATGCAATAAGATGGACCATATATACAAAAAAAGGTTATAAGTTATTATGAAATCATATACTATAACCATGAATGTTCCAACAAAAAAGCTATTAAGACACTAAGGTAAGAAACACAAGACAAACTAAATAAAAAACCAATATAACAATAGTAACCTAAGTTGTAAAGGTATAATAATATATAAGATACTAAACCACATAATAATTATAATGATAATCGAGATAAACAATGCTAGAAGGATACCATGACCACCCTAGATCTCCACTATACATATAAGACATAACAGTAACCACTAAAAGACATATAACGTTAAAGGACAATAAGGTGCATACCTATATATATACAATAGACCATAGGGAGAAGACATACAATGGATATGAGATCTAACCTCCATAACCAACAATCACCTATGTACTATTCCTTTAAGTGTCAAAACCTCCTAAAGAAACATACATCCAGTAGAGTAACACGTATTCGGGTTCTTGTCGAATGCTACACCCAATAAAAAGAGTCAAAGATCTAGACTAAAAAACTTCAACATACAGTAGGTAATGTTTAAGCAATAACACGTACTACATAGAAACATAAAGCGAGTCACTGCTCATTGGGTATAGGAACCCACAAAAGCAAACTCTAAAATTGCATCAAAATATTATGAAGCTTAAAGATCAAAATAAACAATCTGTTAACAAAAATGTACAAGCCAAAGTAAGAACCTAAGGGCAAAGCCTGAAACATTAAAGCCAAAGACATAAAAGCCAAACAAGACAAACTGAGTAACATCATTTTAGACTAAATTATAAAATAAAAAGAATTATATTTAATGTTACAAAGGACAAACCAATGGTAGAAAATAACTTGGAACATCAAAACAAATCAAATAGGAACTTTTCTTGGAAAATACTATTTAAAGACTATGAGAAATGTCATTTTATACCGAGAATCTTAAATATAAAAGTTGTCAAAAAGTTATTATCAAAAATTACTATTTACCAAGGAAAAAAAATCTTAAATCACTATTTATGTTCGATTACTATTTTTAAGGTCAAAATCAATGGTCGATGATCAAAAGTTGACCAGTGACCCTTATTATTCTAAAAAGGCCTTTTAGGGTTAATTATTCATTTTAGTAAAAATAATTACCAAAAACATATGTAGTGTTCTTCTAACCCTACTTAGGATAATTAGAGTATTTTTACACATGAAGATTTCAAGAACACCATGAATAAAGCTTAGAGCATTCAAACTTTCAACGAAAATTAAAAACCCTTAAATATTTGTTTAGCTATCATGTTGTATACTAACGTGTCTCTAGAAATTTCAAAGATTATCATGGTATCATCAAATTAAGAAAAACCCACAAAATTATCAAGAAAAATCATAATGTAATACCCTAAATTTTAGCTAACCCTAATCTTACATAATTAATATAGTAACCTAATTCTAACCTCAAGAAATTTATATTTATATCCTACCTTAACTTTTTGATCCTACATCTTAGCCTAACCTTAAAATTTATTTTGGTTTAATATATTTTTTTCAACCTAAACCTAAAACCGGATGGTTGCTAATTAATTTATCTCATTATCTTAACCTAAATCTAAACCTAATTTTTTTTCATTTTTTGTTCTTTTCCTCACTTGTTGGTGGAAATCATTTCCCTGTCTTGTTTCCCTTCCCTCTTGTGTGCAAATCCCTCTTGCCCATACATTACCTTTGCTACATCTTGCCCAATCTAAAGTCTAACCCCCACTAATTCCGTGTCTTGCGTGTGTTAATTGTGATGAACTTATTGATTGCCTTCCTCTTTGCCATTCTCAACCTCTCCACTTGAGCATGTGTGTGTACACACACACACACACACACACACACCCCACACACATGCACCGATCCACTCTTTTTCATCCTCTATTTTTCTGTAGCAAACATTACCACCAAAGCATCACCTTCTTCCTTCTTCTCCTCCTCCTTATTGTCGGTATATAGCCTTAAACAAAACAACCATTTACAGCACCCCTTGAGTTACCTCCATCACCTGTGACAACCTGCACCTAAACCCCCCACAATCATCGGCTAAACTAGCCACACCTCACCCCTCCATTTGGCACAAGCAACTGCAACCCATTTTCTCTTTTTATTTCCCCTTGGTTGTGGACACAACCACTACACCACACCATTCCTCTTTGGCAACTTCCACCACAACCCACACCATTCCTCTTCGACCAACAATGCCATAGCTTCCCCCTTTCCTTTTTCTTCCTTGGTTGTGCCACCAATAACCAGAAACCACCTCCACCATTTAGCCACACCAACAACAATCTACACTCCACAATTTGGTCATTCCCATCGGTGCTACCCCTTTTTTAGGCCTCTCGTGCTAGTGCACATCCCTTAGAAATGACACAACCAACCATTGCTCCACCCTTCCTGTCAGCACAACCAATCTTTCCTCCCTACTTAGTTGTGTAAAGTTTTCTCGAATCACTCATTTGGTTTGTTTCAGTTTTCCTCCATTGTTTTACCCTCCATTCCATTAGCTTTTACCTAATTATGATGTTCAATTCTAATGGTTTTTTATTATGGTTTCTTAGGTGACATTTCCAAGGTTTCATAAGAGTTGGGATAGGATAAGTGTGGTTAGAGATCGGAGTTGTTTATATAAGGATACTTGTCGTAGTATAGGATTTTTGGTTGCCAATTGTTATGCATGTTTTTGTGTTATACCATGTTATTGTTATAATATGATTACATATATTATTGTTATTGCTATGATATGAGGTTGACATTATATTTTGATATGTTATTGTCATTTGCTTTATCAGAGTATATTTTGACTATAAGCTCCGACTAACACAAGAGTAGATTATAGTAATCTCTAGAATCTATTACAAGAGTTATGAAAAATAATTTTATTAAAGTAATTATATGTATATGAGGTTCATAAAAAAATTGAAGCTAAGATAAATATATTATTTCATGTGAATTCACTTAGAACAGGAGGCATATATACCTCAAAGGCTCACTAAGGAACGTAATGTATCTCAACATTCCATGTCAATAGTTAGAAAATTATTTATGTTCTTACTCCATTCACATATAGACATGTAGATATGTGTTTCCTATATCTAAGTTAACACAAAAAATTTCCACTCACTTTATCTCAGTTTTATGATCATCTTTTAGATAGATTTCAAAGATATACTCATAATTAACTAGTTATGGCTCATAAGACTATTAACATATAAGAAAATACATAAAAAAAATGCATTAATTTTTAATTTTTTTCAATTAATATGTAAAGACATAATAAATTGTGCAAGCACACAACAACACTCACACCCCCACACTTAAATCACACATTTTTCTTAATGTGTAAACAAGTAAAGAAACATGTAATTTAAGTATGGAGAGATAAATAAAATAACTAGAAGCATGTAAAGGGTAGGAAACTCCCCTATCACATTGAGTTGTCTCCTAAGTAATGTTTTTTTTTTATGTCTTCAGCCTGACATGATCTCGGATTTACTTGTTCAAGGTAGGTACGTCCACTTGAAAAATACTTCACCAAATATCTTCTCATATTCATATTCTATATCCTATAAGGTGGAAAAAGATAAAGTATTAATTTTAATAAAAGACTTAGCTCAACAAGAATGCAACTTACCTAGCATGAGATTGAGGGTTATATGAAAATAGATAATTTTGTGCCTGATGTTGATGTATGGTGGTATCTCTATCAAATGAGGAACATATATGTAATACTCCAAAAATTTTCAAACCTAGAATTTAATAATTAATCTTTATTTAGGATAATTTAATTTTTTAATTATTAATTTAAAATTTTTGTGGACTTTTGATTTATAAAATGGATATGTTGATTTGATAAATTAAAATAAATATTGTATTATTTTATCACATTATTTTTATTTAAATAATTTTTCAAACCCATATTTTACTAAAATTATCCTCTTAAATTTCAAAAAATAATTTATCCATATAAATAATTAAAAACCCTAATTCCAAAAAATTACTTTATTTTTATTTTCTCCTTTTTCTTTCTTCCTTCTCCTTTTTCCATTTTCTTTCTTTTTCCTTTTCCTCCTTTGGCCACTCAGCCCTCTTCTTCTCTCCTTCCCCCGCTAGGCTACTGGCCCCCTCCTCTTCCTTCTCTCCCTTCCTTGCCTGTCCAACCTACCTACCTTTTTCTTCTTTTTTTCTTTCTTTTTCCCCCGGTTGGGCCAGCCCAACCACCCCCTTTCCTTCATTTTTCTCCCTCACGTTTGGGTCAGTCTGTCTCCCTTTTTTTTCCTCCCTGCCCAACCAGCCTGCCCCCTTCTTCTTCTTCTTCTTCACCTTGCACCAAATTAAACAACCCCCATGTCTGCAACCTTCCCCTCTGAACCTGCCATTGCATCTTGCCCCCTCCCTCTCTCCCCTATCCCGTTCCATTCCATTTTTGACCATGCATTGCCCCCCTCGTGTGCCCCCTCCCTTCCTTTTTCTTCCTTCTTTTTCCCTTCCACACTGCACCTCGACTTTCAGCCCTCCCCTACAACCACCTAACCCTACACCTCTACCTTCCCTCCTCTCCCTCTTCTTTTTCTTCTTCTCCCCTACCCATTTCTTTCCTTCCTTGAGCCTCCTTCTCCCCCTACCGAGCCCTCTTCTCCTTTCTTTCCTCCTTCTCCTTTCCTCCCCTATTTTTGTTTTGCTACCCTCAATCACTACCTTTGCCACCTAACCAACCACCACACCAACCCTTTGGCCTCCCCTACTTCCTCCTTACACCACCCAACAACCACCACTCGCCCCTTGCAACCACCTTTCTTTTCCCTTTTATTTTCTTCTCCTTCTTAACCACCTCTTTGAACACCACCTTGCCACCATCTTCTCCCCTCTTCTTCCGCGACTAAAGCCACCCCTCAACCCCCTAACACCTCCTCTACCACCTCTCTACCTCAACCGGCCGATATCTCCCCTATAGCCCCCTCATTTCTTCCATTCTTTTTCCTTCCTTCTCCTTCTTCCCCTTCCTTTACAACACCTTTCTATCCCTTCCGCCGCCATCTCCACTACCTTGAGCCATTGATCTCCAAACCCTGGCCACCACCTACATCCTGCCATCCCTTCTACATCCAGCCACCACCCTCACTCCCCTCCACAATCCCTTAGCCAAAACCCTTAACCCTCAACCGAGCTTCTTTCTTTCCCTTCTCCCAACTCTCCTCTTTACCCCTTTTCCTCCCTATTTTTGTGCATGCAGCTCATGCTGCCATGCATTGTGAGATGTAATGCATGGTCTAAGCCTAGTCGACCAATTTTTTAAGGTATAAATATAGCTAGTATTAGAACATATTAATAAGATTTTTGGTAAAAAAATTCATTCTTTTAATTTTCTTCTACTAAATGCTAGTTTTGTATTATTTCTAGGTATTAATTTTTACTAATCATAGCTTAAACTTTTAACTGGGGTGCTAGTAAGGTTTAATTATTATTGAAAATAAGGTAACCATTATACCTTACTAAAATATGTGGGTATACTTATGCTAGCACATTAGGGTTTTTGAATATGTTTGTGTACATATTATGTGGTGTTAAGTATATTATGATTTGTAGCACATGTTGGAAGTTGGAATGAGAAGCATGCTATATTATACTATGTGTAGATATAATGGTTAATAAAGAAGCCTTATTGTTAATAATAATGTTAGATTCATGTATATATCATAATAAGCTAATATGGCCATTTGTAGTAGAGATAATGTTAATATGAACCCTAGGGGCATTGTAGTAATTTTTCTTGTACAAAAGGGTGTGGCCTAAATAAGTATGTATGGTAGGTACTAATGGGTATTAATAATAAATAATAATAATTGGTGGAGTTAGATGATGCATATGAACCATGGGTGTTAATTTTTTATGTGGTAAGGACATTTTAGTAAATTTGGCATAAGAAAGGTAGTTTGGTAAAATTTTGCATGAAAAGGGGAGTAACTTGGTAATGTTATGAGTGAAACGGGTAACTTGGTAAATCGTTAAATAAGAAGGGCATGGTAGTAATTTTACATGGAAAAGGGGGTAACTTGGTAATGTTATGAGGAAAAAGGGTAATTTGGTAAAATGTTAAATAAGAAGGGCATTTTAGTAATTTTTCATGGAAAAGGGGGTAACTTGGTAATTTTATGAATAAAAAATGATTTGGTAAATTATTAAGTAAAAAGGTTATCTTGGTAATTTTGGTATAAAAAGGGGGTAGCTTGGTAATTGTACGAATAAAAGGGGTAATATCGTAAATCAATAATTAAGAAGGGTATTTTGGTAATTTTGGCATAAAAGGGGTAACATGGTAATTTTATAAACCTAAGGTGTAATATGGTAAATTTATAAGTAATAAGGGTGTTTTAGTAATTTGGCATAAAAGGGGGTAACTTGGTAGTTTTATGAATAAAAGGGGTAAAATGGTAATTTAGTAAGTAAGAGGGGTATTTTGGTAATTTGGCATGAAATAGGGGTAATTATACAAGTATGAGGGGTAATTTGGCAATTTAACAAGGATGATGGGGTAAAGTTGGTAATTTAATAAGTATGAAGGGTAATTTGATAATTTAACAAGTATGAAGGGTAATTTGGTAAGTAAAAAGGGGTAACTTGGTAACTTTACAAACAAGAGGGGTATTTTAATAATTTTGTAAGTATGACGAGGTAAATTGGTAAATTGCATATAACATGTCAATGGATTTAATATCTCCATAATAAGACATAAGGGGTATTAAATAATAGAATAATGATTTATGGCTTTAGTATCACTTGTTTAAGTATAACCATATATATTATAAGGATAAGGGTATTTTGGTAAATCAGTGAATATCATAAGGATATTGCATGATATAGGGTTGAATGGATTATTATGGATATGCTGTTTATCTCATAATCATGCAAAGGTCCCTTAATTATTGATTATGCATGAAAATGTGTGTTGGATGTGTTAGGAGTACACGTTAGGGTTTACGTGTTCCATGATCCTTCGGCATAGAATACTTGATTTCATGACCAGTATTATAATTATGATCTGATAACCTATTATGGCATGTGAATAAATGGAAATGAAGTATATGATGAAAATAGATGATAAAAGGAAACCTTAGCCTTAGGGGCATTTTGGTTATTTTGACCTAAGGTGACTAAGTATAAGAATTGGAATTTAGGATAGCCTTAGTGGACTATTTAAGTTAACATGGATAATAAAATGAATAAGGATTACTTAATAATAGCATAAATAAATAAAAATGATTAAGTATGTGATTGATGTGTTTCTCGTGATCACCAAAATTAAGACACTAATCATTCAAGTGGATGACTGTAATCCCCTAAATTTTTAAAACCCTATATTTTAATAAATAAATTTTATTTTGGATAAATTATCTTTTAAATATTTTTAATTTAATTATTTTATGGATTTTTGAGTGCATCAAATTTGGTATAAATATTTTAATAAATTAAAATAAATGTTTTGTTATTTATCATACTCTTTTTATTTAAATAATTTTCCAAACTATTCTTTTCCTAAAATTTTCCCTTTTAAATCCTTATATTTTAACTATATTAAATTAAATTATTAAATCAATTATTACCCAAAATTTATTCTATTTTATTATTTTATCAATTAAATTATTTTATTCAATTTTCCCTTTTATTTTCCTTTTTCCTTTCCTCTTTCTCCTTTTTTTCTCTTTTCCTTCTTTCTCCTTTTCTTCCTTGGGCCGCCAATTGCCTGCCTTTCTCTCCCTAGCATGATGGGTCGTAGGCCCAATCTCCCCTACCTTTCCTGCGTTGCTTGGTCGCCCCTCTTTCTTTCTTCCTTTCTTGCCCGACCATACCGGCCCGCTCCTTTCCTTCGGTCGGTCTGCCCATCACGCACCCAGCACCCCTCCCCTGACTCTTGCTTCTTCTTCTTTCTTTCTTCTTCCTCTTTCCTCGGCGATAATCCCAGCCACCCTCCACCATTTTCACCACCAAAGCTGCATCTCCCTCTCCCTTGTTGACCTCCCCTATCTCTCTCTCTCTCTCTTTCCCTCGCGTCGTTTTCTCTGCCCATCCCGATCCCACCATCCCTGTCTCCCTCTCCCTCTCCCTCTCCCTGCCGACACCTTCCTCTCCCTCTCCCTGCAACCCCCATTCCTCTACCACCCTAACGCCATCCCCGAGCTCCCTATCCCCTCCTCTCTCTCCTTATTCTTTTTCTTCTTCCCTTCTTGATCCATTCAGGCATTTTTCGAGCCCATGTGCCTTACCCGCGCCTCTTCTTTCTCTCCTTTCTTCTCCTTCTCTCACCCTCTCTGTTTTGTTTCGCCGCCCAGCTCCGCTGCTGCCGCCGCCTGCACCACCTCCTTCCACCCTCTACCTCACCCTCGAGCCATCACAACCCCCATTGATCCACCCCGCAGCCCCATTCTTCCTCCTCTCCTCTTTTTCTCTTCTTCTTCTCCCTTCTCAGTAGCCACCCTGCACCGCCACATTCTGCCGCCTTCCCGCCGCTTCCGCCGCCACTTGAGCCACCAAATTACTCCCTACAACCCCATCTACCACCCCATCCTCCTTTGGTCAAAACGTCACCCAAAAGCCTCTATTTTCCCTCCCCATTTTCCTTCCTCACCAGCCTCCATCTTGACCTCCCTCCTCGGCCGCCACCTTCGCAGCCTTGCTGCCGCCGTCTCCGCCTCCCTTAGCCACCTTCAACCCATCCCCGACCACCACTTACACCCCCTCTACACTTCTACACCATTCCTTTACCCCAAATCCTTCCCCACCATGTCCTTTTCTTAGCCCCAAACCACCAACCCGAAAATACCTATCCTTCCCTATTTCCACCACCTTCGAGCCCCTCCTTTTTCTTTCTTTGTATGCAACTCATGCTACATGAGCAGTATGAGCTGCTTCCTTATTTGATTGATTTGATTATTAATTTTAAGGTATAATAATATTTAATTTAAGTATTTGATTTATTAAGTGTTATAAAGCCTTATGTCTTGATTTTTATGATTTCTAACATAATAAACTTTGATATTATTTTTAGGTATTGGTTTTGATAATCAAAGTTTGGACCTTAAACCAGAATATCGGTAAGGTTCGTTTTTACAAAAATTGAGGTAATCATTAAATCCCACTTAAACGCATGGATTAACGTATATTAGCACATTAGGCTTTTTAATATATTATTATGCTTGGTTTGTGTTGTTTAATATGTTATATGTGGTTATTGTGTTGGTTGATAAAAGGAAGCACGATAGGATATATGATATGTATGGAAATACTATTTAAGGTAATAATTTGGCTGTTAAGGAAAATGTTAAGTATTATCCATGTTGTTATATGCTATTGTGATATTTAATACATGTTTAATATTTTGTGAGCCTTAGGGGATTTTACTAATGTATCTTGTACAAGAAAATGGCCTAATATATATATATGGGGTGCTAATAATATTATATTAATTATAAGAGTTGTGAATGAGGTATTAAAGTTAATATTTTATGTAGTAATAATAATAATTTAATATAAGGGGTGTGCTAAGGGTAAAAAGGTAATTCTTAATTAAAAAGGGTATTTTGGTAATTTTAGAGGCAAGGGTAAAATGGTAAATTTGTTAATAAAAGGATAAAATGGTAATTTTGTGAATAAAGGGTAAAGTAGTAATTTTGTGATTAAAAGGGAAAATTAGTAATTTTGTAATAAAAGGATAAATTGGCAATTTTGTAATAAAAGGGTAATTTGATAATTTTGTAACAAAAGGGTAAATTGTTAATTTTGTAATAAAAGGGGAATTTGGTAAGGGTAAAAAGGTAATTTTGTGAATAAAGGGTAAAATAGTAATTTTGTGATTAAAAGGGCAAATTAGTAATTTTGTAATAAAAAGGATAATTTGGTAATTTTGTAATAAAAGGGCAATTTGATAATTTTGCAACAAAAGGGTAAATTGGTAATTTTGTAATAAAAGGGGAATTTGGTAATTTTGTAACAAAAGGACAAATTGGTAATTTTGTAATGAAAGGGTAATTTGGTAATTTTATAATAAAAGGGCAATTTGGTAATTTTGTAATAAAGGGGTAAATTGGTAATTTTATAACAAAAGGGCAAAATGGTAATTTTGTAAATAAAAGGGATAAAAGTGAAAATTGAAAAGGAGTAACTTGGTAATTATAATAAGAGAGAAGGGTAAAATGGTAAATATGAGGGGCAATTTGGTAATTTAACCAACTAAAGGGGTAATTTGATTTGTTAATTATAATAAAAAGAAATGGATAAATTAATAATCTAACCAACTAAATGGGAAATATATTAAGTGTAAAGATTATAAAGGGTGTTTAGTGGCCTAATTTATGTGAAAGATAGCTTGGTAACCTAAACCGAGTAAGGGTGTAGCTAAAATCGAATGTGTGTTATATGTCCTACATGCCTTGTATGCCCTATATAATTTTTATGTCGAGTTCTACATGTAATTATTTTAATTGTTTCACGTGTGGCATGGCTTGGAACTAAGGTGTGTTCATGTGCCCCTTTTGGTATGTGTTGATATGGATATGCTATATTTTATGATGTGATGTGATGTGGCCCTTAGGGACATGCATGCTAGGATAATTAATGATGTAATTGGAGATGGAGGCATGAAAAAGAGTAATGAGAGAGAAAGATAACCAAGGGGAAGTAAGTTGGCTAATGTAGGTAAAGGAGGAACTAGGGTTTGCATGGAATGATTAGAGTCCGCATGGGGGCAAACTTTATGTATGGAAAGTTGCCTCGGGGCATGAGGAATATATTAAAAGTGTCGTTTGGGTGTCTGGGGACTTCAGGCAGAAAATAGTACGTGGGACAGTATAAGGATGTGTAGGAGACTAATCTAGGGTTGGGAGTAAACCCTAATGTGAGAAGGTGGAAAAGAAAAAGAAAATAAAAAAAAATAAACAAGAATGAGTGGGGTAGAAAGTGAGGGCTGGATCTAAGGGTTGTGACGTGTGGGGTGTTGAAATAGTTTGGATGTGTACGATAGAGAAGGATGGGCCACATAGGCCCCAGTTAGGGTTTTTGAAGAAAACCGAGTTAGGAGGTGCAGAAGTCTCAAGATATGGGATGGGCCCTCCTGGAAGGATAAGTGTGGATATAGTTAGCCATGCATGTCAAGGGTGAAATACTTTTAAATAAAATACATTTAAGACACTACTCACTTAAAGAGGAAGATGCTGAGGTGGGCTCTGACCGGTCCACCGGCGAATAATAGTGGCTAGGAGCCAAGGTGCCCTGGAGAACGATCCACCAGCGAATAATAGTGGCCAGGAGCGTTTTGCCCTATATATATTTCTGGTCCACTGGCTATAATAGTGGGGGGATTCCGTGCTCAGCAAACCAAACATAAAATCGATAAGACATGGGAAAAATACTAATAACTTATAGTGGAACACCTTGTGAGTCGGGGCCAGACCGGTCCACCGGCGAATAATAGTGGCCTGGAGCGTTTTGTCCTGGAGACCGATCCACCGGCGAATAATAGTGGCCAGGAGCGTTCTGTCCTGTATTTATTTTCGGTCCACCGACTATAATAGTGGGGTTCCCACACTCACATGGACTTTTAAAATCCGAGATGATTGATTAAGGATGGACTAATGGCCTTAAGGCCTTAAGGTATCGATTATTCATTATGGCCTATTAATATTTGGTTGACTTGTTAAGTATGCAAATGTACGAAAGTGAATATGGCGTATACGCTATTAATATCTGATTGAATTGTTGAATGTGTGAATAAATGGATCCGAATATCATGTTTATACCTATGGTTATGTACGAATGCATTAGTATTTCATGTGTTACACTACGTGCCTTTTTTTAAGTGCGTTTTTAAAGGGTTACTCAGTACTGTAGTACTGAAAGCTTCCCTTCATGGGTCCCCTGCCTATTCAATGGGTAGTGCCCCTTACAGGTCGTGTTCGGTGCTATTCAAGTGGGCTCTCGGAAAAGAGCGTAAGGTACTATCCGGTAAATTCTAGGGTTTTAAATTGTCTCTTTTAACTTCAATGTATTTGTTATTTTGTAACCACTATTGTTGGATTTTACTCTCGTAAATTATTTACTGCGCTTCTCTGATTTATATATGCTTAAGTTTCTTGTAAAATTGTATTTTACCTTTTTAGCCTTAGCACTTGGTACTGGAACGGTAGGAGTGAACCGGTCTGGTACTAAGTGTGGCAGTAATATCCCCAAAGTTCACGGTTTTATTAGTTGCTTCTTCTAATTTTATTTTAATTAAACGAAATTTTTCTGTAGTGAATTTTGGGTGTGTTACAAGGACCTCGGGAATAGTGGCTCTTTAGAGGTCGGCACCCTAAAGACGTGGTTTAGCCCATGATTATTCTAAATTTTTGCTGGAGTGCCTTAGTGTCCCACTCAGGTCCTACATCTTACTTTATCTACCTCTATGGACCTATTTAGGGGTATGCATATTTATGAATTAGGTGTCCTTGTCAGTAGGGTACTGTGTGTCCTCGTGCACCAGTACGACCAGGGTACTTTGCATCCCTAGGTTGATGGTTGGAGGGTATTGTGCTGCTTGTATGCGCTAGTATAACCAATGTACTTTGTGTCTTTGGGTTTGTGATCTCCCCCTTGAGTTAGATAAATGGAATTGTTGTGTTAACTAAATGGAAACATACTAATCATGTAAAGTGAAATATTATTCAGACAGGTCCAAATGGATTATATCACTTGTACCGATCCACCGATTATAATAATGGCTAGGAGCATTTCATCCTAGAGGTTGTGTATGTATACCAATCCACTAGTTATAATAGTGGTTAGGTGCATGTTGCCCTAGAGTGTATTCCGGTCCACTAGCTATAATAGTGGGAGATCTCGAGCTTAATAAGTCAAACCTTGGATGATAATAAATCATGAAAAAATACTAATAAGTTAGAGTGGAACACCACATGAGTTGGGGCTAGACTGATCCACCAACGAATAATAGTGGCCAGGTGCTTTTTTTCTCCTGAGTGTATTTCCGATTCACCGGCTATAATAGTGGGGTTCCCGTACTCACATGGATATAATTCGAGAGATAATGTTGAATAATGTTTAATTAATGGCTTAAGACCAGACAATATTTATTTCACCTTTATGATCTATTGATATAGTATAAGTGCGGCTTTGGTGCCTGTCGCTCTTGGTAAGTGATGGAAATGTTAAGTAAATGGACCTTGTGATATGCATTTCCTATTTTATGTTGTATTGCTTTGTGTATTGGCTCTTATATTGTTGTGATTATCTCTATACTTGCGTATTTTATTGTTTTTACATTATTTATGTATGACGTGTTGCATGCAAGCCCTACCTTTTAGTCTAATATAAAGGGTTACTTAGTACCGTAGTACTGAAGGGTTTTGTTTGTGGGCCCTTGTCTATTCAATCGGTAGTGTCCCTTATAAATTTGTCGCAGGTGTTATTCAAGCTATCATTAGGTAAGAGTGCAAGAACCGTCTGTGAATCTTTTTACTTTTATCTTTTAAACTTTCATACTTCCTTTTTGTAATTATTTCATTACCTTATAACTGCTAATAGTGGGTTTCACCTTTTGTAATGTCTTTAACACGCAACTCTAATTTAGTTATAACTTATTTTTGTGTAATGCGCTCTCATTCTTTTTAAGCCTTAGCACTTGGTACTGGAACGGTATAAGGAAACTGGTCTGGTACTAAAAGTGGCCGTAACTTCATTGAAATTAATCACTTTTGCTTCCTCTAATTTTTAATTAAATAAATTTTTTCAGTAGTGAATTTTGGGGGTGTCACAATATAGCATTGAATTCATAGCCATTAGCATATATTTACAGCATAACCTCTCATTTAGAGCATTCTACTTCTTATTAGATGTATCCAAGATGATTTGATCACTCTATTCAACCTTGAACCCATATAGCTTGCTAAAAGATAGGAAACAAGGAGTAAGATTAAAATAAATAAAATCAAGGTGGTTCAAAGACTTACCTTGTGGTTCATGATCATCTCCAAGTGAAATTGAGAATAAATGTCCAAAGATGGTCTACGGTAGATAAAAGTGACAGTCTTGTCATTCGTAAGCTTCTATTTGTTCACTTGATCCTTATTTTGATGAGATTGTCCTTCTAATATTATGATCTCTTCTTCAACATGATCATGATTCTCAATAGGTTCTATAGGGAACTACTCAACTAACTCATCATCATGTGTGGACATGTCATTATTATACTCATAACTCCCACTTGAATTTGGAACTGAAGTAATAGGGAGCTTTTTTTGTACCTGTAATTGATTGGCCATGTTAACCACAATTTTTTTTTCTTTTCTAACACTGACATCTATTTATTTTGTTTAATTTGACTTTGCACTAATTGATTTTGCCCATTTATCAGTGCTTCAAAAAGCTTGTTCCTTTTTTCTGAACTTAAGGGTTCTAAAATTGGAGAAGATTATTGTTGAGGATACAAACAATATTCTGCATCCCCATATCTTAGTTTGTAAGGATCTTGACATGGCATTTGATAATTATCATTCATCTCCCAACCAATGTTGGGTTGATGCCTCACTCCCGAATAGTATGTGTTAATGTAGAGGTAATTTCTTTGAAAACCATTGAACTCTTGATCACTAAGTTGCATCTATCCTCCTCCTCTCATAGCCTATGAATGTTGAGCGTATGTATTTCCTTGTATGTGATTTACTCCCATTGTATTAATGACTTTAGTAGCCGTGGCAATTTGTGAAACAAGATTAATGAGTTGGTTAAGTCTATCATCAATTTGACTTAAACTTACCTCATTTACTCTAGCATGATGGTTCATGCGAAGTTGTCCATAACCCAAGTATCCGTCCATATCTACCTCAAGGACGCAAACACTTCACAAGAAAAGGTTAAAAGTGAAAGAAAACACACCAAAAATTATGAATAATAATAATAATAATAATAGCACACTTATCCCTACAAATCCTATTTATCCAAATACTTGAGTGCCCGCAATCACTTTACTTTCCAATCAAAAGATGACAGGGCAGTCAAGAGCACATAAAAAATATAAAATAAAAAACATGATAAAAATATTTAAGAGGGTATCATTCTAGGTTAGGGATTGAGATAACTTACCAAGATTTAGCTAGTTTACAAACAATAAAATAACTCTAAATCACACACAATAAATAATAACAAAAATACAATTATGGGGGTAAAAATTGAAAAAATGATAAACAAAATCAAATAAGAAAATAAATATGGGTAAATATTAATGTAACGAATGTGCTTGGAAAGTAAAACTCTATCATTATACTAGGTTTAAATATAACAATAATTTCTAATTCATCTTTAATTACAAGAAAGATACTGACCAAATTGCATGCCAGAACACAGGTCTATACACTTTATACTACTTTCCTGAATTAATTAATATGACAAAGCATTAATATTAAATCATGTTAAATGCTAGAAGTATAGTCACTACATGTGACTCTTATATTTAACTAGATTTAAAGAATTAAACACAATTAGAAGGGTATCTGTCTAAATACACAAACTAGTATCTCAAGCGTTTCTAGTTGTATTCCTCTCTTTTGACCCATACATATCTAAACATTTTACTAATCATGTTAGAATTATAAAACTATTAGGTGAATTATTATCTGACCTAGTTATATTATATATATATAATATTATAACATATTCATAAAGCCACCTAACAAGTATATAATCCTACATACCGTCACTATAAGGAAGTAAGAATAATGCATGCACTATATAAATCATAATCAACAAATTATATATATAAATTATAGCAATTAAATTAGGGCCAAAAGATAATATCATATTTCTAGTTCTCTTACGTCCTCATGTATAAATGTAAATGTAACACCCCCAAATTTACTACTAAAAAATTTCGTTTAATTAAAAGGGTTTAACGGAAGCGAAAAGATAAAATCGTAAATTTGGGGGCATTACCGCCACACTTAGTACCAGATCGGTTCACTCCTACCGTTCCAATATTAAGTGCTAAGGCTAAATAAGGTTAACATCAAATGTGAGTCATTAATAAAACACCAGTCATTAGTAAAACACAAGTCATACAAAATCATATTGCGGTTTAGGATTACAATTCAGAGAGTACATGACTAGAGTTTCTCCAAAACATAAAGCACCGTACGATATAACATAATTAAAATATAATAAGACATGATCCAAAAAGAAAACGAAGTCCAGACAAGTCGCTCTTGAATCCCAAGTCAGGTCTAGGCTCAACACTTAGCCCCACCCGATGCCTCGTAAGTGTCGTAGGCATTGAAGACGTCATCCCTTACCTGCACAAGCTCAGATGGGTCTTCTGCTCGTGGGAATGAGCAACACCCATGAAATGGGTTATCAGTACGCTACGTATTGAGTAAGGTAACATATACGCTAAGGCCAAAAATACAAACCATACAACATAGCATACATGGCACATTCACATAAGCCGCATGTAGTAATCCAGATAATGAAGGCTGGCTATGGTCCAATTAGACTTATTTTATTTTGGATCTCTGTTAAATATAGTCGTTTCATACCATAATCTTTATTAATCCATGTGAGTGCGGGAATCCCACTATTATAGCCGATGGATCAGTCACTTATAGGGTAGAACATACCCAACCACTATTATATGCCAGTGGATCGGTCTCTAGGGCAGAACGCTCCTAGCCACTATTATGCCGATGGATCGGTCTGGCCCCGAATTTCATGGTGTTTCATTGCAATTATATAGTAGTTTTCCCATGATTCATTGACAACATAATTTTTGGTTTGTTGAGCTCGGGATCCCCGACTATTATAGCCGGTGGATCGGTCACTTATAGGGCAGAACGCACCTAACCACTATTATATGCCGGTGGATCAGTTTCCAGGGCACCCCGGCACCTGGCCACTATTATACCGGTGGATCGGTCTGGGCCCGGCTCAACAATCTTACTCTTTAAGTGATTAGTATCTTATTCGTGTCTTATTAGATAAAGCTTTTCACCCTTGATATGCATGTCAATTACCTTCTACTTCTATTCTCCCAAAGGGGCCCGTCCTATATCTTGATACTCTTGTGCCCCTTATCACACCTCGTCATCCATTTCTCTTTACACATACCCTTTAATGAAAAACCCAACTCCTACAGTGTGGGTTAGGACCAAAATCTTATAACATCAACTCCTCTTACTATCACCCCCTAGGGTTTTCCCTTGAAAACCCTAATTGGACCGATGTGGCCCAACCCTCTCTCTCACTTACACAACTATTACCTCATTTATCACCCCATACCTTGACTCATTAGATCCAATCCCAACTCATATCATCTTACCTTTCGATTTCACATGTGACCGAGAAAAACCCTAATTGGTCACTTCAAACCCTAGTACCTTTCTTCTTCCACAAGTAACCTCTTTGTTTTTCACCTAATATCTCTTCTCTCCCACGACACCCATAATCACCTCTTATATAATAAAATCTCACTTTGACCCCGTACTCCACTCTTCCTTAATCATTTTTACTCCCACATTTTCCATATTACTACTTCCCCCAAAACCCTTATCAGGTCCGTTATACACCCTTACACCAACCTACATACTATTTTTCATCCTAAGTCTCCAATCACTCCATAACTCTCTCCTTAGCTTATTTACACCCTAATACAACTTTTCTCATGTAAAGATCATCCCCATGTAAGATTTATCCACCCCATGCAAACTCTCAAAGCCCCCACGCAAATTTTAAGACTCCCATACGTGGTTCCCATCTTTTATTTATTTTGGTCATTCCTTCCTCTTTTATTTTCTCTTATGGATCATGATGCATTTTGGTCAACCTCATATCCCTCCTTAGTGAACTCACTTCCCATTTCCTTTCCATTTGTCCTTTCATTCCTATATCATATTATCAATGGTCCTATCATGCATGTCCTAGAGGGCTATAACATGTCACATCATATTCACCATATATATATATATATATATATATAACACATGTCATAAGAGAGCATATACAAACATACCTCAAGTCCAAGCTGCGCTACACATAAGACAAGTTAATGGCAATCATGTAATACACGACGTATCATGATATAAATCATCCAAGGCATACAAGTCACACAACACACATGGGCCTTAGCTACATCCTTACCTAAAACAACGCTAGGCTTGGAGCACGCTCCTATGCCACCTTAGGGTTTTGACTTGATTCACCTATAAGGGAAAAATACTAAGGATTAGTTTCCCTCCTATAAAAAGTACCACTACTCCTTATTTTAGTCTAAGATTTGGGTTATTATTATTAAAGGGAGCATTATACATGAAAACTAGAGTTTTTATCTTCAAGTTGGCCTACTAGATATTACTAGTCAAAATATGTTTATTTTAATATTTATTGATATACTTATATTATTAAACCTAATAGATTTATTCTTAGAATAATAGTTTAATACTAATCGTAGAAAAATAGTGATAATAACAATAATAATGGTAGTGCTAATGCTTATAGTGATAGAATCCCTAACATTTTTAAGGCTAAGGCTAATAATAGTATTAGGGTTAAAATAATAATATAATAATTGCAATACCAACAAAGTACTAATATTCTTAAAAATAATAATGATAACAGTTATACTTTGAATAGTATTAATATAAGGGTTCAAATGTTTTTGTTACAATAATAGTAGCAAAATAATAACAATAATAATAATAATAATAACTAATAATGATACCATAGTAATAATGTTAGTGATAAAGGCATTAGGAGTAATATTAACGATATTCTAATATTAAATAGTAAAATATTAAGGCTTAAGTATTCTTCTTCTTTAACAACAAAATGATAATACGCCAACTTCGGTTTAAACAACATTAATAATAATAAAAATAGTAGTAGTAGTAGTAGTAGTAGTAGTAGTAGTAGTAATAGTGATAAAAATGTTAAGTATAATAATGATAATAGTAACTGAGATGATAATAATAATACAAGGGTCCAAATATTTATATAATAAATAAAAGTGATAATGGACAAAGTTAGTATTAACAATATTAGCAAGGAAATTATGATGATGATAATGGTAATAATAATAGTAATAATAACAATAATAATAGAAATAAAGTTGGGTTAAGTAATAGTAATAATAGTAATGGAATTAATAACAATAATAATAATAATAATAACAATAATAATAATTAAGAATAATACTAATAGCAATGATAGTAAAAATGGTAATAGTAATATAAGGGTTCAAATGTCTACCATAATAGTAAAGATAATGATAATAATCCATAGCTAGCATTAGTAATAATAGTAGGAATAATAGTGATGTTAGTAATAATAATAATAGTAAACAAGGAAAAGTCCTAATCATAATAACACTAAAGTTGTAGGTCATTACTAATGATAATATTATTATTGGTTAGGAAAATCATAAAGTTAGGTGAAGTAGCAATAACAACAACAACAACAACAACAACAACAACAACAATAACAATAATAATAATACTGTTAAGCATAATAGAGGATAACAATCGAAAAGGATAATAGTAATATAAGAGTCCTGACATTTACACTAATAATAAAAGTGATAATGGCCAACTTAGATTTAGTAAGAAAATAATAATAATAATAATAATAATAATAATAATAATAATAATAATAATGATGATGATGATGATGATGATGATGATGATGATGATGATGATGATGATGATGATGATGATGATGATGATGATGATGATAGTGATAAGAATAGTAGTAGTAATATTAATAATAATGAAGATCACTTTTTTTTAGTACTAAGGTTGTAACCCTTTTAAATAACATGCCATAATTATAGATATTTCTGAAATTAGGTTAGGAAATAACGGTGATATATACTAATAATATTAATAATGGTAATAGTAATAGTAATAATAATACAACACTAATAACTATAATAAGAATAATAATAATAGTAATATTAAGGATAATATTATTAATATTAAATAAAATTATTAACACTTTTAGAAAATAGTTTAGGGGATGGGGAAGTTGGAGCACCACCTAAGGTTGGTGGCGGAACCGCCGACGGCGGCGCTAGTGGAGGAGAGAGAGAGGTGGAAAGATGGATATGTAGGCTATGAGAGAGGAAGTGGAGGGGTGTTTGAGGTGGTGGAAGGTGCAACAGGTGGAGAGGGGTGGAGTGGAGGTGGTGTTGCAGCCGAGAGTGGCGGCGCATGGCGGTTGGCGCGGTGGCCGAAGGTGGTGGAAGATGGAGAAGGTAGAAGGAGAGGGAGGCATGGGGAGATGAAGGTATGGGAAGGTAGGAGAAGGTTCCCTAGGTGTTTTGGAGGGTGGAGGAGGTGCCGGTTGCGGCGGGGGTGGCGACGGAAGGGGCTAGAGCAGGCTGATCGGGTTGACCACTTTGCACGGCCGGGGTGGCTCGTGCAGGGCAAAATAGGGGGTGATGGTGGCTCGGTTTTGTAGAGGGAGATGCAGGGAAGGTTTTGGTGGGCGGCGATCATCGACGGCAGCGTAATAAAGAGCTGATAGGGCGGTGACGAGCTGTTGGAGTTTCTGAGCTGCGAAAATAGAAGCTCCATTATGGCTGCCATGGGGGTATTTATAGGCTAATTGAGAGGGGAAATGACAAGGGAAGAAGAAGACACGTGGGGCAGGTGTGGCAGGACCACGGGTCGGCGGTGGCAGGCGGTGTAGTTCTGCTATGTTAGGTTAGGTCGGGTCGGGAGAAAAAGGGGAAGGAGATGGGCAGGCGGGGAGGGGAGAGATGGGGTTGGTCGGGGTCGAAAAAGGGAATAAAATGACGGGGAGGGGAAGAGAGGGGAGGCCGGACGGCGTGCGTTGGTTGTAACACCCCCAAATTTACTACTGAAAAATTTTGTTTAAAATCAAAAGGTTTAGCGGAAGCAAAGGATAAAACCATAAACTCGAGGGTATTACCGCCACACTTAGTACCGGACCGGTTCACTCCTACCGTTCCAATACTAAGTGCTAAGGCTATATCCGATCAACCTTTAGTACAAAGTATCAAAAACGCAAGATAACATTTAAAATAAATCCTTAACAAGAGGTAAGTCAAACAGAAGTTAGAATACGATTTAGGATTACAACCCTAGAATATGTTTCTCAAAACAGGAATGTAATACAAAATACAGCTAAACAAAAACAAATTCCGAAGGATCAATATCCGGATTGCCTACTCACTCAGGTCAAGCCTTCCACCCCAACACAGTATCAACCTGCACAAGGGGTCTGCTCCCCACCATCGGTGGATCATCACAGGACCCATTCAACCAAGGTAGTATCAGTATGGGTCCAATACTGAGTAAGTCCCACTACCCTATCTTATAGGAGAGATATCATCAAGTGCATATTAAATCATGATACAATACGTTGATACACTATTACGCATACTCAAAATTCACATCACAAGTCCTACCATACCCATATAGTAACATATGAAACATGTGTAACATCGTATTGAAACATATAAGGGTGTTATGACCAGAATGTAAAGTAACTCATTATGCACATAAGCAGCATGGGGTAATACAGATAATAAAAGCCGGCTATGGTCCGGGTAGACTCATTCTTTAGATCTCTGGTAAATATAGTAGATTCACGTCATAATCGTTATGAATCCATGAGGATGCGGGAACCCCACTATTATAGCCGGTGGATCGGTCACTTATAGGGAAGAACACACCTAACCACTATTATATGCCGGTGGATTGGTCTCCAGGGCAGAACGCTCCTGGCCACTATTATGCCGGTGGATCGGTCTGGTCCCAACTCTCATGGTGTTTCACTATGATTATAACGTATCTTTCCATTATCTGTTTATAAGTCATTTCACACCATAATCTTTGTTAATCCATGCGAGTACGGGAACCCCACTATTATAGCCGGTGGATCGGTCACTTATAGGGCAGAACGCACCTAACCACTATTATATGCCGGTGGATCGGTCTCTAGGGCACAACGCTCCTGGCCACTATTATGCTGATGGATCGGTCTGGCCCCGACTCTCATGGTGTTCCATTGTAAGTATATAATATCTTTCCCATGATTTAATTACAATATATTGTTTGGTTTGTTGAGCTCGGGATCCCCCACTATTATAGCCAGTGGATCGGTCACTTATAGGGCAGAACACACCTAACCACTATTATACGCCGGTGGATCGCTCTCCAGGGCACCCCGGCACCTGGCCACTATTATGCCGGTGGATCGGTCTGGGCCCGGCTCAAAAATCTTACTCTTTAAGTAGTTAATGTCTTATTCATGTATTATTAAATAAGGTTCCACCCTTGACATGCATATCTACTACTCTCTACTTCTTCCCTTCGAGGAGGCCCGTCCCATATCTTGAGACTGTTCTCCCCTTCTCACGCCCGATGTCCATCCCCTCTTACTCTTATACATAAGGAAATGTAGTAACGGCACACTCTCCCGAGAATGTGGGCTAACCCTAACACAAAAATATCGGTCCCGCATGTCCTCACCCCTCTAGGGCTCCTCCTTGGAAAACCCTAATTTGGGCCTATATGGCCCAACTCTTTCTTACTCATCCTAACTTCACTTTGTTCCTTGTCTTGCATCCCGTCTCTACTAAGAAATTTCCAAAATATATCCCTTTATTCCCCAACTCCGCATGTGACCGCCAAATCCTAGTTGGCCACACCAAACCCTAGCACTTTACTTCCTCCTCAAGTAACCTCCCCTCTTTGCCCCAAAACCTCTTCTCTCATTTAGAAGCCCATACTCATCCTTTATGCAAGTGGACTCTCACTGTCAACCCCATACTCCATCCCTCCGTGATCATTTTTACCCTTGTACCCTTCAAATTGCTCATCTCCTCCCAAAACCCTAATTGGGTCCCTTAGACACCCTTACATCGACCCACGTGAAATTTTGCACCCAAGTCTCCAATGGATCTGTAACTTTGACATTATCTTATTTACTTCTTAAATCAACTTTTCTCACGTAAGATTCATTCCCATGCATAATTTAAACACTCCATGCAGACTCTCCAACCCCCACTTACACCCAAAACCCTAATAAGGTTGCTTATGCACCAACTCACGTACTATTTTTCTTACCAAGTTCCCAATCACTCCAAGACTCTCCCAGGCTCTTACTTACAACCCAAATCAACTTTTCACGCGTAAGGATCATGCCCATGCAAGGTATAGTCCCCCCATGCAAACTTCCCAAACGTCCACTTCCCCGTTGTTCTTTTATTATCGTTTCATGCTACCCAAAACCCTAGCATGCATGTCCTAGAGGGCCATAACAAGTCACATCATCAACATCAACATCAAACATGGAACATGTCATACACGTATACTATAAGGCACACACAACATACCTCATGATCCACGCTGCGCTACACAAAACAGGTTATTCACAACACATGCATAATACACATCAACATGGCATGCTCATCATTCACCCACACATTACATCACACATAGCACAAGGCCATAGCTTCATCCTTACTAAACACCCATGAGTAGAGGTAAGTAGAGACTTACCTGGATCCGAAGCTAGCTAAGCGAGATAAGAGGGAGAGAGATCACTAGCTCTTGGATCCACTAGAAAGCTTTCCTAGATCCAATAGAAATCGAAAACTAAATTAGAAACTATTCTATCAATCAATAATTCACGTATTCTAATTAAATAAACACAAACAACACAAATGATCTTTCTTAGAAAACGTGTCCAAAACTTAGAACTTAAAAGCATAGCTTTATTAAGATTTAAGGTTAACACTAAATCAAAACGGGTTAATACAAATATCAAGAGCTCACCGGTGGTCGGGCGGTGGCGCGAGCTACGTGGCCTGCTGCTGCTGCTGTCGTCGCCCGCTGTTGCGCAGTTGCGTGGGCTGCTGTCGCGTGGCTTTAGCTGTTGCTGCTGCGGTGGTCGGCTGCGGCTGCTGTGCGGGTCGGAGCTCGGCCGGCGGGGTAAAGTAGGGAGGGGAAGCTGGGAGAAGGGGCGGCTGGCTAGGGTTAGGGTTGCAGGAAAGGGAGTCGGGGAACAGGGCCACGGGGAAAAAATAGAGAAGGGAGAGAAGAGAGAAAAGGAAAGAAGTGGGGGGGTTTCGACAGGTCGGGGTGCGTTTTTTTTTACAAATACACATAAAATAAAATACTAAAAATATAAAAATATTATTGGAAGATTTTATATAAAATTTATTTGACGAAAATTTATTTCGAACGGATATGAAGGCCTAAAATTAATAAAAAGCTATATAAAGAATTTTGGAAACATTTTCGGAAGAATTTACCATCGAACGTAAAAATTTATATTATTTACGGAAATACATTATAAGACCCTGAAATAATATTTAAAACCTATAATAAAATATTTAAGTCAAATTCTAATAAATCAAGACTAATTTTAATAATTTCCGAAATCGGTTTTCCGCAAACTAAAAAGTGTAGAACGGAAGAAAATTAATTTCAAAAAGAAATTCTTAAATAAGTTCCAAAAATATTTTTAATTTAAACTTCCCGAAAATATTACATTCAATTAATTAAAACATCGATAAAATATTACTTCCCGAAAATGATTAATTACATTCAATTATGAATTTAAAATCGTCGATAAATCCATAAAACGAATCAAAATTAAAATAATTAATTGTTTACATCAAATTATGCTAATAAAATCATTAAACTTAATAAATTTGGATTTTAAAAATACGGGGTATTACATTGGTGGTCAACAGAAGGAAGGCTGTAGGTCGGGTTACAGGTCGGCGCTGTAGGTTAGGGAAGAAGAAGGAAAAGGAAAGGGGAGGACCGGGCGGTCTAGGGGGAGAAAAGAAAAAAAAGAGAGAATTGGTCGAGCGGTTGGGAGTAGGGATAGGGCTCGCGGCTTAGGTCACGCCAGATGGGCTAGGGAGGAGAGTTTGGGCCACAGGCTGGCCCAAACCGGGGAGGAGAAGGGAAATTAAGGAAAGGAGAAAGAAAGAAAAAGGAAAAAGGATAAAATGGTTGGGTTGGGGTATTTGGTATTTATTTATTTATATATTTAAGTTAGATATTTAAATTTAATAATAATTATTTTAAGTATAATAATTAAATTCATTTTTAGATTAATTGGGCTATTTTGGATAAATTTTCCTTTAACTTCCATTTTAATTAGTAAAATGTCCAAAATTTTCTAAATAAATTATTTATTATTTTCTCTTTATTTTACTCAATTAATTTTCTCTTTATTTAATAAAATAATTTATTTTCTTAATTTTCATAATAAATCATTATTCTGCCATAATTCCTAAATTAAGATTTTTGGGGTATTTCAGTAAATTACTTTATAGTTATGGAAAGTATTGTAAATTATAGGATATTACATCCAAATAAGAGGATTGTAAATATCCTATTTACACATGGTGGATGTACCTCTCATAAAATTTATAGTATTAAATCATATGTTTCACACCTCTGTTAAATCTATCAATTATAACCCTTTTCCTGAGTATGGTTCTAAAACCCCTAACTCTCCATCTCCTCCACCACTTTCTATGTTCCATAACTTCCTCTTCCATTATAATATGGAGTAGAATATATACTACTTAGGAGGTGTGCTGAGATGTAGAAAAACATACATATGTATGAATGAAAATGAGGATGAGATGCTCCCTTTCATTTTTCTCTTTATTTATCCTCTTTCTCCATTGGAATATCTTAATTATTTATCGTGACCCTTTTTTTTAACAGTTATCCATTAACACCTTTCTTTTTTCTAGGTATACCAATGGGGGAGGGGGTAAAGAGAAGGGGGAAACATTAACACACATATGAGTATCGACCCTAAGACATGACAATCAATTAAGACACGCTAAGCCTTTAGGCTAATTGGAAATTTTCCATGGACAATTGTAAGGATTACTAAAATTAAAAAAAGATAACATTTAATTTTATCAACTTTTGTATTTACAACCACTATACACCATAAGTAAGAAATCAAAATTTATACAATTTGTTAATGATAATATTGGATCTAATAATGCTTTACACCCAACATTTATATATACTGTGCACTAATTTTATCTTTTTATTAATAATTAAGTAATCTAAACAAAAAAATATATAAAGTAAAATAAAATAATTTACAAAAATTATAATAAATTTATTATCGACATCATTATGAGCATCATTATTGCTATTATGATTGTTGTTGTTGTTGGTGGTGGTGGTGGTGGTAGAGGTGTTACTATTGGTTGTCGTGTTGCTGATGCTGCTACTACCGGTCTGTTGTTTTACTTCATTTTTTTTAGTTTGTAGTATTTGCTTATTTAAAAAAATGAAATTATATTTTTGGTATGGATTTTAAATAGTTGTAGATAACATTTATTTTTGGATCAAATCACCCTACAAAAAATAAAGTACTTATAATGTTGATATTATACTCCTATTCTTCATTCATGATGACCTTTCAAAGGATGGTATAATTGACATAATTTTGATGGTACGATTTTAGAGACCGCCATATTTTGATAGTACTAATGATAATTTTATTTTCTTTAGAGAGCTCATCCACTCTCTAAAGTCCTATATGAAAGGTAAGATGAGGTATATGGCTATCAAGCTTAACCTAGACAAAGCCTATGATTGCGCATGACTGGAGCTTCATTAGGCAGACGTTATCATGGTTCAATCTCCCTGACAATCTAATTGATCTTACCAGGCACTATGTCACTTCGACTTCTTTCAAGATCATAGTAAATGGCAACACAACAAACATTGTATGGCCATCTAGAGGAATTAGGAAAGGTGATCTAGTATCACCTTACCAATTTTTCATATGCATGGAGAATTTTTTAGCATACATTAAATAAGAAGTAGATGAGAACAGATGGAATTCCACGCTTATTGGTAAAAAAAAAGGCTTCTCATACCTCTTACTTGTGAAAAATATCATTCATTTTCTCAAAAGTGGAGAGAATGGACATTCACATTGTGAACATAATTCCACAAAATTTTGTAGAGGATCGGGAGAAAACACTAGCCTAGGAAATTTGAAAGTTATATTCTTAGACAATGTAAGTAATGATGAGAAAGTTGAGAGATCTATGCTACTCAATATCCCTCTTGTGCACAACCTTGGTGACTACCTAGGCTTCTCATTTGATTACTTGAGAGCTTCCTCCTAACAATATAATAACCTCATTTATAAAATGAAAAGCAAACTCACTACCTAGAAAGTTAACGATCTTTCTTTAGTTGGTTGACTTGCCCTTGCAAAGTTTGACATTGAATCTTTTCCCATCTACACCATGCAAGTGGACTTAATTACAAAGAAAATTACCTTAAAAATGACAAATTAACAATGTCATTTATGTGGGGTTTAAAGGATAGTAAGAGAAGAATTTGGAAATTGTGTCCAATAATTCTAGAAGGGGATAGGTTTAAGAGAAGTGGAGAAAAATAACAAAGTTCATTTGATGAACCTTACTTGGAGATTCTAAAATAATAAAGATTTTCTTTGGTGTAGAGAACTTCAAGAAAAATATGGTGGCAGAACTAGAGATGGGTTTAAATATAAACATTATTTTCTTTAGAAAGGGACATGCATGCGTAATGTAATACCCCACACTTTTGTGTAATGGATGGATAAGAATTGTTGTCAAAATTTGGGCCTTTGATTTTAATTCAATGTTATGATTTGATTTGGAATATAATTTGATTTGAAATTATTTTAGAAAATAAATTTTATTGAGTTTTACAGGCAAACCCATTGACCAGTTCCCTGAATCGATCGACTGATTTGTTGTTTTAGTCAAATTGGGTTCCTCAACCAAGCCAATCAACTGATTGGGGGAAACCGATTGATTGGTGGATGAATAGTCGACTGGCAGACCCAAACCAATCGACTAATTTGTCAAGCTAGTCACGTTTTTGAATTTATTTTTTTTAAAGAAAAATTTCTTACACTAAAATGGAACCTTAACAACTTAAACAAGTTGCCCCTAAGAGATTCTATAATACCCCAAAATTTTAAAACCTAGAAATTAGTAATTAATCCTTATTTAGAATAATCTAATATTAAATTATTAATTTAATTATTTTATAGACCTTGAATTTATAAAAGTGAATAGGATTATTTAATAAATTAAAATAAATAATAATTATTTTATCATACTATTTTTATTTAAATACGTTTCCAACCCTAGATTTGTACTAAAATTATCCTCTTAAATCAATACCTTAAATTTTAAATAAATTAATTTATTAAAATAATTTCTCTGTCTAAATAATTTCTAACCCTAATTCTAAAATTTATTTTATTTTTCTTTTCCCCAATTTTTATTTTTCCTTTTCCTTCTTTTCTTTTTTCCTTAGGCCGACCATCCCTCTTTTTTCCTTTTTCCTTCCCTGTTCGGTTGCCAACCTACTCCCCTTCTTGCACTACCCTCCTTGCCTATCCACCCCCTTCTTCCTTCTTTTTCTTCTTTCTTTTCCCCCTCGTTGGGCCTGCCTAACTCTATTTTTTTTCTCCCATCTCCCTTGCATGGGTCGACTTACCCTTTCTTTTCTCCCCCGCTTGGCCTGCTTCCCCTCTCTTCTTCTTCTTCTTCTTCCTTCTTCACCCTCTCAACTAACCAAAGATCCCCTCTCCATGCTTGCAACTCTTTCCCCCCTCTACACCTGCACAACCTACTCTTTCTCTCTTTCCCATCCCTTTCCTCCCATTTTTAGTCGTACACACCCCTTGCACAACTCCCCCTATGCCTTCCCTTTTCTTTTCCTTCTTCCTGCTCCTTACCACCCTATGCCCGACTTACAACACCCTCCCCCTACAACCACCTAACCTTGTGCCTCTGCCTGCCCTCATGTCCCTCTTCTTTTTCTTCTTCTCCTCTGCCCACTTCCCCTCCTCAATCCTCCTTCTTCCCTGTCCGACCTCTTTTCTCCTCTCCTTCTTCTTCTCCTTGGTTTTGCTTTGCCGCCCCTAACCACCGTCTCCATTGCCCAACTAACCACTACACCGACTCCCTTACTTCCTCTCTACACCATCCTAGTAGCCTAAGCCCTCCACTTGCAGCCAACTCCCTCTTCTTTTTCTTTTCTTCTCCTCTCAACCCTGACCTTGTTCAACCACTTTACACCGCCATCTCCCCTCTTTCATCGCCGTTGAAGCCGCCCCTCGACCACCTGACATCCCCTACCACCTCCCTACCTCACTTTGCCCAAAACCCCCCTATGGCTCTTTTCTTTGTCCTCTTCTTTTTCCTTTCTTCCTCTTCTTCGCCCTTCCTTTCACTTTCTTTCTAGCCCCTGTCATTGCCGCCTCCACCACCCTAAGTTTCCACTCTCCAGCCTCCAGCCACCACCTACACCCTAACACTACCCAAATCCTCCCTCAACCCACCACCGAAGCCCCTTTTTCCACCACCTTCATCCAACCCTTACTCCCCCATATTTCCCCTCTTCTCGTGAATGCATCTCACGCTGCTCATGCAACACGAGTGTTGCTGCATGTTCTAAGTTGATTTCACAAATCCTTAAGGTATAATATAGTTAGTAATAATGGTAGTTAATAAGCTTTTCTTTGATAAAAAAAATACTCTTTTAATTACTTTCTCATAATATGATACTTGTGGTATTATCTTTAGGTACAATTTTTACCAATCAAAGCTTAATCTTTTAACGGGGGTACCAATAAAGTTTAGTTATTGCTGGAAATAAGGTAACCATTATACCTTACTAAAATATGTAAATTTACATATGTTAGCACATTAGGGTTTTAGAATGTGCTTTGTGTTGCTAAACATCTCATGATTTTTCATATTATGTGAAGGATAGAATGAAAAGCATGCTATATTATATGAGAGGTGATATGTGTGGAAATAGTGGGCTTTGTTGTTAACAATGATATTAGATGCATGTACATATCATGATACGTAAATATGACCACCTGTAGTAGAAATAATGCTAATATGAATCCTAGGGGCATTTTGGTAATTTAATTATACATAGGGAGTGACCTAAATAAATGTGAATGGGAGTAGATAATGGGTATTATTAATGAATAATAAGAGTTGTGGTGTTAAGTGATGCATGCGGGCCATAAGGGCTAATATTTTAGGTGTTAAGGATATTTAGGTAATTTTGCATGAGAAAGGGGTAATTTGGTAATTTAATAAGTAATAAGGGTATTTTGGTAATTTTGCATGAGGAAGGAGTAAATTAGTAATTTACTAAGTAAGAAGGGTATTTTGGTAATTTTTCATGAGGAAGGGGGTACTTTAGTAATCTAATAAGTAAGAAGGTAATATGGTAATTTAATAAGTAAGAACGGTATTTTGATAATTTTGCATGAGGAAAGGGGTAATTTAGTAATCTAATAAGTAAGAAGGGTATTTTGGTAATCTTGCATGAGGAAAGGGTAATTTGGTAATTTAATAAGTAAGATGGGTATTTTGGTAATTTGGTATGAGAAAGGGGGGTAATTTGGTAATCTAATAAGTAAGAAGGGTAGTTTGATAATATTGCATGAGTAAGGGATAAATTGGTAATTTAATAAGTAAGAAGATTATTTTAGTAATTTTGCATGAGAAAGGGGTAAATTGGTAATCTAATCAGTAAGAAGGGTAGTTTGGTAATTTGGTATGAGAAATGGGTAATTTGGTAATCTAATGAGTAATAAGGGTATTTTGGTAATTTAATAAGTAATAAGGGTATTTTAGTAATTTTACATGAAAAGGGGGTAAATTGGTAATTTAATAAGTAAGAAGGGTAGTATGATAATTTTATGAATAAAAATGGTATTTTGGTAATTTGGCAAGTAAAAATATATTTTAGTAAATTTGCAAGTAGGAGGGGTAATTTAGTAATTTTATAAGTAAGAAGGGGTAAATCGGTAATTTATATGTAACTTGACAATTGATCTAATAAACCCTTATAATAAGTCATAAATGATGTTGAATAATAGAATAAAGGTTATGACCTTAGTATCACTTGTTTAAGTATAATCATATATATTATAAGGATAAGGGTATTTTAGTAAATTGATATGTATCATAAGAAAAATACATGGTTTAGGGTTGAATGAGTAATTAAGGGTGTGTTGTGATGTTAATTCCATAATCATGCATGAGGCACCTTAATATTTAATTATGCGCGGAAATGTGTGTTGGATGTGCTAGAAGTACATGTTAGGGTTTATATGTTTAATGATCATTTGGTGTGTAGAATACTTGATTCCATGACCAGTAGTATAATTATGATACAATAACCTATTATAGCATGTGGGTAAATAAAAATGAAGTATGTGATAAAAGTTGATGATAAGAGGAAGCCTTAGCCTTAGGGGCATTATGGTCATTTTGATCTAAGGTGCTTAAGTACAACAATTGGAACTTAGGATGGCCTTACAGAACTATTGAAGTTAACATGGACAATATTACTAATAAATATTACTTAATAATAATAGAAGCAAGTACAAATAAATAAGTATGTGAATGATTTGTTTCTTGTGGTCACCTTAATTAAGACACTAATAATTAAAGTGGAAGACCTCAAGATCAGAAATGGTGGCTCTTTAGGGGTCGCTACCCTAAAAGATGTGGTTTAGCCCACGATTATTCTTAATTTTGCTGGTGTGCCTTAGTGCCCCAGTCAAGCCCTACATCTTACTCTATCTAGCTCGACATACCTACTTAGAGAGTATGCATACTTATGGATTAGGTGTCCTTGTTGGTAGGGTACTATGTGTCTTCATAAACCAGTGCGACTAGGGTATCTTTACATCCTTGGATTGATGTGTAATCCCCCAAAATTTTAGAAAACCAATAATTTAATAAATAGTTTTTATTTGAAATAAATTAGCTTTTAAAATTATCTAATTTAATTAATTTATGGATTTTTGAGTATATAAATTTGGATGGGAATATTTAGTAAATTAAAATAGATATTTTGTTACTTTATCATGCTATTTTTATTTAAGTAATTTTTCAAACTAATATTTTACTAACCTTATCCTTTTTAAATTAATATATTAGATTATAATGAATTAAATTATTAAACTAAATAATTTATCAATAATATTACATTTTAAGATTTTATAAATTAATTTATTTTATTTTTCCTATTTTCTCATTTCCCTTTTTGCCCTTTTTCCATTTTTCCTCTTTCTTCCTTTCTTTTTCCTTTTTTTTCTTCCCACGGGTCGCTGGACCCAGGCCAGCCCTTCCCCACGCAGTGGGCCTCGGCCCACCTCTCCCTCTCTTCCTCCCTCTCTCCCGTGCGCCCGACCTAGTCGGCCTCCCCTTTTTTTTCTTTTCCCCCTGGACCGGTCGGCCTGCCTGCTTTCCCTTCCCCCGACCGGCCGCCACAGCCTTCCTTTCTTTTTTCATCTTCTCCCCAGGTGTCGACAACAGCCCGACCACCTGCAGCTGCCGCCCGACCACCTGCGACTGCCGCCGCCTGCCACTGCACTTGCCCCTGCTACTCCCTCTCTCTATCCTGTCCTCTTCTCCCCTATTTCGAGCCAATCTACCCCTGCACCCTATCCATGTCTCCACCCTCTCCCTGCCACCCTACCACCTCCCTGCCACCCTATGCACTGCCATCTACCCCCTCACCCTTCCTCTTCTTTTTCTTCTCCCCTTCGTCCATTTTTCTGCCCCATTTTCGAGCCATCTTCCTTCCCCGTAGGGATGGCAACAGGGCGGATAATACCCGAAACCCGACGGATATCGAAATGGATAATGATAAACGGATATGGATACGGATATGGGTAAGGGTGAAAAATACCCGGCGGATTCGGGTACGGATACGGGTACAGGGTATCCATATCCATATCCGACGGATATCCGTTACCCATATCCGTACCCGTTTACCCGTTATTTATTTACCATTTTATCCTTAACTTTTTATATAAGAATAAGTTATAGTTAGAAATTAAATTATCATTTTACATTTAACCCTACTAAGTTGATGAATTATTGGATTATATATATATATATTTTAATTTTTAATATCAAAAAATAATTTTGTAGGTAAATTATATATATTATGACAGGTAAACGGGTACAAAAATGGATAAACAGGTAATTTTAATCCGTCGGATAACAGGTTTGATGTACCGACGGATATCCATCGGGTAACGGATGTCCGTCGGGTAACGGATTATCCGTCGGATACGGATATGGGTACAGTAACGGATATCCATGCGGGTAGGGGTACGGATATGGTTATCAAATTTCTTATCGGGTTCGGGTATGGATAAGGGGTACCCGATCCGTACCCGCCTCGTTGCCATCCTTGCTTCCCCGAGCTCCCTCTTCTCTCCTTCCTTCTTTCCCATTTTTCTTCTGTTTTCTCTCTGCGCCGCCGCTATCCGCCGCTCTGACCGCCGCACCCAACCCCTGCACCGACTCCTACCACCACCCCTACTGCCCTGCACCCCACGCCGCCCCCTTGAGCCCTACACTTCCTCCCTTCTCCACCCCTTCTTTCTTTTCTCCCCATTGTTCCCCTTATTGCCAGCCATCTTCGCCGCCTTGCCGCCGCCGTCTCCGCCGCCTTCTACCGCTGTGAAACCATCCTTAGCCACCACCAACACCCCCTCTTCACTCTTGCACCATTCCCTTGCCTTGAAACCTCCCCTAACTACCCTCTTTTCTAGCCCAAAGACCCCAACCCGAAAATGGCTCATTTTTCTTCCTTCGCCCCTCTTCGAGCCTTTTCCCCTCTCATTTGTGCATGACACTCACGTTGCTCATGCAGCGTGAGCTCCCCTCTTGTGTTGTATCTTGTTTGAAATTTTTTTGAGGTATATTGATAATTAATTTAAGTGTTTTATTATTAAATAATTTTTTTATAAAGTCTTATCCTTTTAATTTCTTATTTCTAACACAATAATGTTGGATATTATTTTTAGGCGTTGAATTGTTAATTAAGCTTGAATCTTTAACCGGGATACCGGTACGATTTGGTACTTTGCAGGATTAAGGTAATCATTAAACCTCCCTTAAATGCATGGAAACGTATGCTAGCACATTAAGAATTTTATCATGATTTTATGTATGTTTTGTGAGCCAAGCATGATATATAAATGGTTGTTTACATTGATTGAAAGAAAAAGGGAAATGCATGATAGCTTTTGTGTCATGTGTAGGTATGATAATTAAGGAGGAGGTTGATTATTGATGGAAATGTTAAATACTTGTTTATGATGTATTATGTTGCTAAAGCATGAATGATATTATTGTCTAAGGGTATTTTAGTAATTATGGTTATGAAGTATGTGATCTAATGTATGTAGTTGCTAATGAGTATTATGTTGAGTAATGACAAGTTGGTGGACTTAGATGATAAGAATAATATCATTATTTTATGTAGTGATGGTAAATTCATAAAAATGGTGAATTAAGGGGTTGAGTGGAAATTTTATAAGGAGAAGGGCAATTTGGTAATTTACCCAACTAAAGGGGGCAATTTGGTAAGTGTAGCAATTATGAGGGGTGAATGCTTATCTAAAAAGGGTATGAGATAATTTGGTAATCTAAATTGGACAAAGAGTAATTTGGTAATTACACAACCTAAAGGGTAATGGAGTAAATTGTCCAGTAAGGAAGGAATACTTATCAATTATATAAGTAAGGGGTTAATGAGTAATTCGTACCTAACATATTGTTATGATTGTGGAACATTATGATATGATTCAAATAATGCTGATTAGCCAAGTATGAGTATTTGATAATTAGTATGGCCTTAAGGGTTTCTCTGTGATATCTTGGATAATCATCTGAATAAGAAATGATTAATGATATCGAAACGATTGAAAGTGAATAAGTATCTGATTATCGTGCTTTTTGTGATCACTTTAATTAAGATACTATTACTTAAAGTTAAAGACCTCGAGATCGGGAATGGTGACTCCTTTGGGGTCGCTACCCTAAGGACGTGGTTTAGTCCACGATTATTCTGGTATTTGCTGGTGTGCCTTTGTGCCCCAGCCAGGCCCTATATCTTACTCTTTCTAGCTCTACGGACCTAGTTAGGGGGTATGCATACTTATGGATTAGGTGTCCTTGTCGGTAGGGTATTGGGTTAGCTTTATGCACCAGTACGACCAGGGTACATTTGCGTCCTTGGGTTCGTGGTTGAAGGGTACTGAGTAGCGGATATGCACCGGTACGACCGGTGTACCTTTGTGTCCCGGGTTATCGATCTCCCGTTTGAGGCAAATAAATATGATTGATGTGCTGATTAAAGAAAGGAAAGATACTATTATTGAAAGTGGAATATTAATGAGCCGGGCCCAGATGATTATGATATTGAGTACCGGTCCATCGGTTATAATAGTGGCCAGGAGCGTTGTGCCCTAGATGATGATTTTATATATATTCCGATTCACCGGCAATAATAGTGTGGGTCCCGAGCTCAATAAAACCAGTTATGTATGTGAATAAAATTATGGGCAATTACTAATTACTTATAGTGGAACAATGGCTTAAGGCCTGATTGTTTTGAGTTTGCGTTATGACATGGCTTAAGACTGTAAGTACCGATTGTTCGTGACGATATATTGATATGCTATGTGAATGTTAATGGTGTGAATTTTACATATATGTATGTAGCTTGTTTCATGTGTTGCATTGTGGGCTTGCTTTTAAGTGGGACTTTAAAGGGTTACTCAATACCGTAGTACTAAAGGGTTCCATTCGTGGGACCCCTGCCTATTCAATGGACAGTGTCCCTTGCAGGTCTTTTCAGGTGCTACTCGAGTGGGAAACGAGAAAGAGAGTAACGTCTCATCCAGAACTACTAGGGTTTCTCTCTCTCTCTTTGAAATTTTTGGTTTTAAATGTATATGTTGATACTGTAACCACCATGGGTAGATTTTCATTCTTGTAAACGTTTGATACGCTACTGTGATTTAAGTATGTTGGAATTCTTGCAAATTGTATTTCATTTTCCTTTAGCCTTAGCACTTAGTACTGGAACGGTATGAGTGAACTGGTCTGGTACTAAGTGTGGCGGTAAGACTCCCAAAATTCACGGTTTATTAATTTGCTTCCGCTAATTTCCTTTTAATTAACGAACTTTTTTAGTAGTGAATTTTGGGGGTGTTACAGATGGTTGGAGGGTATTGTACTGCTTGTATGCGCTAGTAAGACCGATGTACCTTTATGCCTTCAAATTTTTGATCTCCTCCTCGAGTTAAATAAATGGAATTGATGTGCTAAGTAAATGGAAATACACTAATCACTTATAGTGGAACACCACGTAGTTTGGAGCCAGACCGTTCCATTGGCAAATAATAGTGGTCAGGCACATGTCTCCTTGAAGATTGTATATGTTTGTCGTTCCACCGGTTATAATAGTGGCCAATTGCCTTTTTTCCTAGAGTTATATATTTTGTTCCCGTTCTACCGGTTATAATAGTGGGGTTTCCGTACTCAAGTAGATATAATTTGAGAGATGATTATGAATAATATTTAACTAATGATTTAAGTCTAAATAATGATGATTAAATGTATGACCTGTTGTTATGGCATGATTGTGGCCTTGGTGCCTGCCTTGGTTTGAGTGGTGGTATGTGTTGATGGAGTGTGTTGTTAGATACTTTTAATCATACTACAAAGAGCTTCACTTGGATGCTCTCTTGGTAAATGCTGTTACTCCTAAGTGAACGAACCTTGTGATATGTGATCGCAAATCATGTATACATTCCAATGATTATTGTATCTAGTCCTACACGTATATGTGTGATTTATTATTCTTATGTTTGAATGATGTGTTGCATGCAGGCCTTACATTTTAGTTTTGTATAACGGGTTACTTAGTACCATAGTATTAAAGGGTTCCTTTTGTGGGTCCCTACTTATTCAACGGAAAGTGTCCCTTATAGGTTAGCTTGTAGGTGCTATTCAAGTTTCTTTTTGGGTTAAGAGTGTAAGGACTATTCGGGAAGCTTTTAGGATTTATCTTCTAAACTTCATATTTCTTTTGTTTAATGATTTTATTCCTATAACCACAAATAACGGATTTTATCTTTCGTAATGTCTTTAATGTGCTACTCTGATTTAATTGTAACCTTGGATTTGTGTAAATTATATTTTGTTCTTTTAATCCTTATCACTTGATATTGGAATAGTGGGAGGAAACTAAGCTAGTACTAAGTGTGGCAGTACCATCCCTTAATAAAATTTACCATTATTTCTTGTTCTATAATTTTAAAAATGAATTTTTTTAATAGTAAATTTTGGAGATGTTACAAATTCCTAACCATTTTCATGATTCGTTTAGCTCAAAATATTACCTCTATTTACTCTGGAGATGGATTGAGACCAATGAGTGAGAGAGATGACCTTAGCCATTGTCTTCACCTCCTCTCTCCTCTGCCCGATTTTGAGATCAATTGCTTCAACTTTAGGCATGCTTTTGAGTAGCTTGAATATTTCTTCCACGCTAACCTCCCATTTCTTCATTAATATATGCTAATTCTCGTATGATTGATCTGAGTTCCCCAAAGTCACTAATTGAGCTCAGGAGACTAGGTCAGCAAATCCTAGAGAAATCCATCTGTTCTGATTGAATTCAAATAGTCAATAATAGGGTTTTGAGTTGCCTTTCGAACCCTATGTGTTTCCTTCAATTTTTTGGCTATAAATAACCCCAATCATTTCTATAATTCACTTTCTTTTATCCATCAAACTCTCTCAAGTTTTGCATTCTCCTCTCATCTTTCCACCCTTCGAGCACTTGCCAATTTATTTTGCACAGTTTTCTGATCCTATCTCTAGCTCTCTTTTGTTTCAATTATTAAGCAAGGTAGGGTTAGATTTTGAGAAAATATTGAGTGGTCTAGTTAAGCTTTTCTCTATTTTTTTCTCAGTGGTATGTTCTTATTTCCTTCTATTTTTTTCAAATTTGATGAGGTTTTCAGTATAATATCTGAGTTAAGATTGTGGTTTTTAAGGTTTTAAGAGTTGAAGGTTTCACAGATTTAAAAGTTTTGTTTTTATGGGGATTTAGCCTACATCAAGCAAGTAATTCTTGCTCTTTAAACGTTTGCATGTGTTTATGCATCAAAGGTGATATCTTAGTTGGTTGATACATGTTAGTATGAAGAAATATAGTTGTATGCATGAATTGCCTACTTAAATGACATAGATTGAGCAATGAGCATGAAAATGGATAAAATAGGTTATAATAATGTTATGATAAGAAGTGCATGATAATTTGGTTAGAAATATGCTGGTTAATGTTGATACATGTTCTAATGTGGTTAGAAATGATTTTTATGCAAGAAATTGCATGAAATTTGTGAATTGGTACAATGGTAGGACAAACCGATCGATTGGTTCCTAGAACAGTCGAGTGGTTAAGCCAACCCATCAACTCATACGCTTGTAGAGACCTTGGTCCTACTCTCCGCTTAAACCTATTGGCTGGTTTGGCCAAATCGATTGACTGGTATATAAACAGTCCACTGGTTTTGCCCAAACCGATCGACCGGTTTGAACATAGCATGGTTTGGTTGAGTTAAACCAATTGATTGGTCAACCCAAACCGATAAACTGGTTCGATTGGTTTGCATGATTTGTTTCTTTGTGGTTCAGTTATGCTTGGGGGTTATGTTTAGAACTTTACCATGATGATTAATGGGATAAAATACAGATTTTAGCATAGACTATTATCATACTTAAAGGGACTAAAAGGGATAATATCTTATGGCATAAATTATGAGTATTGTAAAGACTAAAGGTGCATTTCACTTACGATAAGTGATAATATGGAGATAAGAGTAATGGGAATCATTAAAGGTATGAGTTAAACCATATAGTGGATATAACTAAAATAGGCTAATAGTAATTGGATAACCCATATAGTTGGGAAAAATGGAAATAAAAGGGATTGTTATGGCTTAATATGGGAATTTACCTTGTTTGCTTGTATGGGCCTTGCATGATCAACCATCCTTATGAATAAAATACTAATCACTTAAAGCGAAAGAAAGTAGAGTTGAGTATGGGCCTAGATTACCCAATCCTCGATTAGCTACCGAGGGTTAGTCTGCCTTTAGGCATTTTTTGTGCCTTTGGGCTTTACCTACCTACTCTCGACACTAATGATGTACTAGGAGGTATTGATACTAAAGGGTCTGGTTATCCAGGTAGTTGACTTCGGCCTAGAATTATGTCCATATTAGTTGGCTTTGGCCTGGACTTATGTCCATTGTGGTGATTGGCTTTGGCCTGAACTTTATGTCCCTTTTTGTATAGGCTTCCATGGTATGTGAGACCATGGGATGGTGCACAATCCATCATTCAGTGATAATAACATATGGTCAGTAAATACAAGTTGATGATTATAAATGATTATCAAATGAACGGTTGACAACGGGCTATGTAATGGAAGTAATGATATGGTTGACTAAATGGTTAAAACTGGTTTATACACTGGACTAATTGGTTATAGAATGGAACATGGATTGAATGTTTGGCCTATATCTTACATGGTAAATGGATGACATATCTTAATGAAACTAGATACATGGAAATAACCCCAGGGTTTATTGGGCTACTCTATGCTATTGCTCATGCAATTGGTTATGTGAAAGTGATATGGTATTCTAATCATGATGTTTATATTGTGATGATGTTAAATATGATGGCATATGTTATGCATTCTTACTTATATGCACCAAGTCCTTCCATGATGCATGTTGTACATCAGGTTCATGAATGATTAATTAGCATACCTATATACATTGAGGGATCTACTTGACTTACTCAGTACGTAGCATATTGATGTGTCCATTTACTTGGTCACCTATTCATTCTCACGAGCAAAGGACCATAAGTAGGTTTTTTAGGATGCCTAGTAGAGGGCCTACCTCAGTTGGGTCGAGGTTTGTGAGTGAGGACATTTAAAAGGTTTTGGTGGAGTGCGTGGATGATCATGGTATTTGTTTTGAGCCTCATACCCTAACCCATATTCTGTAATCTCATACCTTTAGTATGCATTTTGTAATGATTTGATCGAAACTCGTTAGGGTCATTGGTTGTAAACATTTTGAAATTGTTTCAATTATATTGTTATTTGCCCACTTTGCTATTTTAGTATTTTATTAGTTTAGCCTTATATCTGATATAGGGTAGGCGATGAACGTCTAACTTATGTCAGGTATGGCGGTAACATCCCGTTTTTCAAAGTGTTTTCTACTTCCACAATATATTTTAATGAAATTTTTTGGTAGTGAATAATGAGGGTGTTGTAGTTAAACCCTTACTTTTTAAAGGCACCAAATGGTTGATTGGCGATGGTAAGAAGGTTAGCTTATGGAATGTTATTTTGTGTGCTAAAACAAAGTTGAGAAGTAGAATCAACAGTAAAATAAATCATTAAGATAATCTTATGAAAATGGTAGAAGTTAAAACGGGAAGGATGTGGGAGCTGGAAAATATTTCATTTGATTTACCAATGTGCATTATGAAGGAAGTTAAATATTCTAATACTAATTGGGTATAGGGTAATGTTCATGATTCAATGTCCTGGCATTTCTCTTCACTAGGAAGATTTGATAACTCTTTAGCTTATAACAACATTTTATGTGATGACACACCTAAAAAAATACAAAGATTGGGACTAGATATGGCGAGTAGATGAGAACCCAATAGTTCACCTCATGCTATGGCTACTCCAACACAAACGACACTTATAAAAAGATATCTTATAAATAGGAAAATTGTTAATAATGATTCTTGTCCATTTTGTGTGGGTGAGGTGGAATCGCATTCTCATAGATTCACGGATTGTGGAACAACAAAGGTTATATAAGAGCAATTGCTAGGCAACATTGCACATGACTTATTGAACCAGATGGAGCTTATGTAATGGGCCAAAACAAATGCAGCTAAAATGGGAAGAAGATTTGGTAAATATCGTGGGGGAGAGTTTCTTGCTAGGCCATTTCGATAATTCAGAATGCATGGAACAATTTCATCTTTAAATCAAACAAAATTTATAAAATCTTCACCATTATGAAAAGACGGGCATTTTGATGGAATTCTTTAAAGCAAAATAGGAACGTTAGGAAGAAGAAATAAGTTTATAGACAAATTAAATGGAGACTACCTGAAACACACATGCTAAAACCTAACACCGACAACTTGGTAATAAAAGATGGAAATAAAGGTAGTGTAGGAGGAGTCATTAGAGACAAGGAGGGTAGATGGGTTATAGGGTTTGCCAAGAATATTGGTCCGGTCAAGAGTCTGAAAGAAGAATTATGGTACTTAAGGGATGACTTGGTGATTGTTAGATCTCTAGGTTTTAAGCATATCATAGCCGAGAGTGATGCCATAGAAGTATCTTTGTTGATCGATAATTGTTTAACAAATCATTCATATTATGGTTTGATCTTAGATTGCATACTATTTTAGGAGGCTTTTCTAAAACAAAGATCGAAAACATCTATCATAAAGGCAAATGAGGCAAGGACTAATGTTTTTTGTTCATTTTTTATTTTTGAAATTTTATGTAATGATTCTATTGGAGTTAGTTATCCATAGAAAATTTATATAAATATTTCATAATTTATATTAGTCCTTTTTGAAAATAAAAGGAATAAGAACATACATTATTTGAACATAAAAGCTAAAAATATTTAAAGATTCTATCTCTGTGATTATATTAAGATTTCACAATTAATTTGAAAATACACTGATTTAGAGCAATTTATAAAAATAATTACTTATTTTAATAACTATTTAGCATTTTTTAAATAAATAATTATTTTTGTAATAACCAACAAAGTATTTTACTTTACAGGGGAACATCCGTCCAACTCACCGTCGTCGCATCGACAAATCCCCACCATCTTGGAATCTTTGCCATAGTACCATCTCGTCGGTATTCCATTTTTCCCTCCAGCGTCGATCATCGCATTATCTAATCATCATCGTCGACGCCAAAGCCTAGAGCCGATTTCTTATTCACTTTCAATCAGATCAGCATATCCTCCTCCTCGTCATCAACGTCGCCATCATCGCCGCGAAATCTTTCTTCTTAGCATTTCCTTTTGGTTAGATTTGAAATTAAACTCCAGTGATTCAGCAAATTGTCGTATGCATGTTCCCTGTTTTAGGATTTGTATTGGGAGCAATTAATAGTTAACGATGGGCGCCGGATCTGTTGATCTGGCTGAAAATAAGGAACACCGTATACCTGGAGAGGCAAAGAGGATTCTACAGTCAATAGCTTCAGAGTGGAGTGATGTTGTTGATTCAAGTGCGTTTAAGGTGGTTCAACTTAAGGGTGCCATGACAAATGAGGTCTTCCAGATTAAGTGGCCAACGAAGAAAGGGGAAACCTCTCGAAAGGTTGTGGTTAGAATATACGGTGAGGGCGTCGATGTATTTTTCAATAGAGAGGATGAAATACGGACATTTGAATTTATGTCAAAGCATGGCCAAGGGCCTCGGTTGTTGGGACGCTTTTCAAGTGGACGAATTGAAGAGTTTATTCGAGCTCGAGTAAGTTTTCTCTGATCCTTTTTCTCATTCACTAGCGATCTCTCAAATACTTTTCAACATATCTATAGTCGGTTCAATTCACTATTTCTTTTTTTGATGGATTCATTTTATATATTTACACCTACCTTTTGCCTGTTTATGTTAGCGGTTTGGCAGAATGTTGAAATTCGCTACTCTGCTTATGTTTGCTTTTCATCGCTTTACCATATATGTACGTGATGCTCAATTTGCAATTAATTTTTTGAGGCTCTTGCAGTCCATTTTTTTGTGCGTTGCTTATCGAGTGTGTGTGTGTTTATTTTTCAATGCAGATGCTTCTTGTTTTAGAACCACCATAATTTTGCTACATTATTGATATTATCCTATTGTTCTTGAAATATATGTATTTGAGGTTAAAAGAAATAGTCTACATTGAAGTTGATGCTCTTTGATTGAAGAAATCAGTTCAAGAGTACATAATATTAGGAAACTGGTCACCACGGTCTAGGAACTGCAAACCCATGATCCTGCAGTGAGTTTACTTTAAAATGGTATCAGTGGCTAAATATTGATTATTCGATGACTATCAGATGATTAAAATTTGACCTCTGAAAGGTCACAACGACTAGTTTCCTGCTTTTTTGCCTAGTTCTCAAAATATGTTTGCATGTTATGTTGCTTCAGGGTTAAATTAGAATTGTAGCAAATTGGTTTTTGCTGGAGTGATTTAATTTAATTTATTTTGTCCCCTCTAACAAACATGGGGATTTCAGACATTATCAGCTTCTGATTTGCGTAACCCAGAGATATCTGGTCATATTGCAACCAAGATGAAGGAGTTCCATGATCTTAAGATGCCAGGGCCAATAAAGATTTTTCTGTGGGACAGACTTCGGTATGTCTTGCTTACTAACCTGATGTTTATTGACCTTATTTGATTTGAACAGTGGCTTTATGCCTTCCTTCCCCTGAATTTGTCAGTAATTGGCTAAGAACAGCCATGCAATTAGCTACTCCTGAAGAAGCTAAGGCCTTTCATTTGGATGTGCTGGAAGGTGAGATCTCACAATTGGAACAAAAGCTTTCAGACAATAATCAAGCTGTAGGATTCTGTCACAATGATTTGCAGTATGGCAACATTATGATGGATGAAGAGACGAGATCAATAACTATCATTGTGAGTTACCTTTTTCTGTTTTCCACCTTATGCATGCCTTTGTGTTATAGGTATGCTCTTGGTAATTTTATGTAGTGCATACGTAAATATAGCAAATGGATGGAACTTTTTTGTTGATGCTTAAATTATTGTTTCATATGGAGTCCATAAGGGTGAGTATAATTTACCATATAGGTGATATAATTACCACAAGGATGTACAAATACCGAGAGTGGAGGGATTCAAACCCTAGCCTTAACCTCTAAGTTATGACATCACTAGTATCTGATGCTTAAATTATTAGTGTTAATCAAATACGCAAACTCTTCAGCTCCTATATTGGCTTCACATCTAACTTTTAATCCAATGTTCAATGTAACCTTGTCTTATCTTAAGCAACTTTGTGTAGCCTTCTCCATGGTTGGAGTAAAATATTTTGTCTTTGGGTTGCTTTTGGGATCTTGCCGGAGGATGTACTCTCCAATTGTGCTGCCTACCTATCTATGAGAAAATTGGAAAAATGGGGAAAAAATAAATAAAATGTGATGGATGAGGACCAAAAATTTCCCTCTCTAAGGTCCTATTTTTCCCTAAAAGAAACTATTCTTATAGGTCAAAGGAATTTAGGTTCTTTTTCTGGCTGGAGCTTGGTGAATGGGTGGCCTTATGTTGGTTGTCATTGGCATTCAGGAGGGACTCTGTCAAAATGACAGTGTTGGTTGTCTTGACTTTTCCCGCTAAATGAAGTTTTGTATACATCATTTCACTAGATTATGAATTCATACTGCTATAGTGTACTTGACATGTGATGTTGATGGAAGGTAAGTCTTTTCCTAGGGTTTTCACACAAACCTCAACTTGACAAATCTCAACTCTGAAAAATGATGCATCAAGGTAAACTATCTCAAAACGATAGACCTGAAATAAATAAACGGTAGAATTAAATTAGATAGAGACTATAAGATAATAGTAAATCAAATAACATTTCTATGTATCATATGCCTATGGAATTTATGAAAAAAGGTATACCGATGTGGCCTTGGGTCTTATTTCCACGGGATCTGCAAATAACTAGTAAGATCATGGGCCCTACAGTGGCATGTTTTGTAGAATACATCATTCTCTTCCACTAGGAAAAAGCTTGACCTCAAATTTTGAAGCAAGAAATAACTTCGAGAGCCCATGTCAATATGCTCATTTTCAAGGGATCGAGACTTTTTTTTATCTCCCATTGTGGTCTTTTGATTGTGCAATATTTTGCCGAACCTTCTTAGGTTGAAGCAAACCGAAATCAAAATGTCTAGAAGCTATGAGTTTAGGGTAGTTCTTGTGGTGAATGACCAAACAGATTATGATTCTTAGGGTAAAGCAAATTGATATGTCCAGAAGCTTAGAACTGTCAGGCTTAGAATCAAACTGAAGATGGAGGTTGTGGCGATAGCCATGGAGTGCAAGGCTCTAAGGTGGTTCCTAAGATTTGTAAGAGATTTGAGAATTGTAGGATTTTCAAGGAGGCATGCATGGTTCAATTTTGCTCACACCATGAGGGATCAATATGTGAAACTTTTATTAGTGAAATAGGAGTTGAGTGTAGATGAATTTCTAGAGTAGTTTTGAGGCACCAGTGTTGCCAATACATACAGGGTCGACTATCGATAGAGGTGTTGGAGAGCACTTTCCTTAATGGGTTTACACCTAACATTAGGGTTGAGGTAAGGAAGATGAGACCCGGTGGGTTGATTGAGATTATGGGGGTGGCGTGGGTGGTGGAAGACAAGAATAGGGTGGTTTAGGCAGGTCAAACCAGCACAATTGAGGTCCTTACTCCTTGGGAAAATCTGGAAGCTGAAATTTGATGTTGAGGCCTTCAAGATTCACCAATTCAAGCGCCTTAGTGACGTTGTCCAGAAATCAAGCAATTATGACCCTAATCAAGAGCTCAATTCTGCTGGTTAGCTAGGGGAGGTGAAACTACTGGTGGGGGAACTTCTAGCTTTTGGCAACTTCCAGACCCCAAACTTAGGCGTAGAAAAAAGGGTTTGTGCTTTAAGTGTGAAGAAAAGTTTGGCATGGCCATATTTGTAGAAATTGGATGCTCAAGTGTTGCTGGTTGAAGGATAAACGGATGAGAGGAAGAATTAGCAGAGGTCGAAAAGGAAGAAAGCACAGATGTGGACGGCATGGTAGAGCTATCCATGAACTTTATGATAGGTATTTCCACCCCCACTTACCCTGAAGCTGCGAGGTGAGATAGGTAGTGGGCCGATAATCATATTAATCCATTGTGGGGCTACCCATATTTTATTGCAATTAAATTAGCTAATAAGCTGCAACTGTTAGTAGCTACAACAACTTCTTATGGGGTACTGATGGGAACCAGAGACTCAGTTGTGGCTCAAGGAATTTGTGCAGTACAGAAGTAGTAGAGGATTTCCTCTGTCTATATCTGGGTAGTGCTGACTTGATACTTGGAGTGCAGTGGCTCGAACAGTTAGGGGTGCCTCATATCAATTGGAGAAAACTGAGATGAAGTTCATGTTAGGGCAAGCAGTAGTGACCTTAAATGGAGATCCCAGTTTGTATCATTCTCAAACTTCTTTGTGCATAATCACTGTAATGATAAAACTGGTAAAAAAGATCCGGCGAGGGATGAATGCAATGAATTAGAGAGGGAAAATATGGAGCATCAGGAGAGTACAAGGATTCCCAAAGCTTTGAATGTAGTCATCCAGCACTATCTTGATGTTATGAATCAGCCGAAGGGCCTTCCAACTGTTATATCTGGATCACCAAATTGAACTCAAGCTTGGAATTTCCCCAGTCAATGTGAGCCTGTATAATTACCCTCATGTCCAGAAAAATGAGATTGAGGAGCTTGTGAGAGATGTTAGTGACAAGAATTATAAGACCCGTTCGCAATCCTTTTTCTAGCCCGATTTTGTTATTACGGAGGATGGATGGGAGGATGGTGATTTTGTGTGGACTATTGGGCTTTTAAATCAGGTAATTGTAGCTAATAAATTTTCTGTGCCAGTGATTGATGAGCTGCTGGAGGAGCTTCATGGAGCTGTCATTTTTTTCTAAATTTGATTTGAAGTTGGTTTATCATTAAATTCGAGTTAGGCCCGAAGAGATTTCAAAAACAGTGTTTTGAACATGTGAAGGGCATTATGAATTCCAAGTCATTTCCTTCGGGATTACTAATGTCCAGTCTATGGTCCAAGCTTTACCTATGGAAGCTTGTATTGGTGTTTTTGGTGACATCTTACTGTTTTGCCCAACAATGGAGGACCACTTGAAACACCTGGTTTTGGAAAAATTGTGTCAACACTCCTTATTATAGGCAAGGAAGTGGCAGCTGAGCCATGAGCCGTCAAAGCTGCAAGTCAGGTAAGATTGGCCTGTAACTAAGGATATAAGGGAGCTATGGGGATTCTTAGGGCTCATGAGCTATTATCCAAAGTTCATGCTCAATTATAGGCAAATTACAGCCCCCATGATTGCCCAGTTGAAGGAGGACAGTTTTGGTTGGATGCCAGAGGCACAGCGGGCATTTGAAACATTGAAAAAGGCTTTGGTAACTGTACCTGTCTAGGCACTCCTGTACTAAGGTTGCATCTCATGCAAGTGTAGTTACCAGCACTCACTTTGGTGACTTATATTCATCATCAGTTTGGATCAACCATTAAAAGTTTGCTAAGTAATGTAATCATCTGTAACAATAGCAGTTTTTGGTCAATGGTCTGAGTGTTTGTTGCTCTATGAACCACCACATCATAGACTTTGTCTACTTGTTTGGATGATGGTATTTGTATGAAACTTAAATACAAACTCTGGCATGCCAAGCTGTTCTATATCTCTTCCCGTGACAACTGGATGAATATAGTGAACTAAACTTGTTTATTTTGTTCATATGTTTCATGTTATATGTCCATACTCGAGGAGAGCCTGGCAAGCTTATCAGTTTTATTGAAATAACTTTAATTTTTTTTTTGGAACATTTCCTCATAAAGTTAACTTGTTCGGCAACCTCTGAATGGTCGATGCTCTGTGAAAATTGATGGATTGACTGCAATAAATGGCACGACATACCAGTGAAGAATAAATGATTGATTCTGCAAGTGCTTCCTCTGTGGATGAGCTTTGTCCAGTTATGCTGTTTCTTGCTTCCTAATGAGAGATGATTAATTGAGTTGAGTTAATTTCTGAACTCTAATCCACCTGTTGCAGGATTATGAGTATGCAAGCTATAATCCTGTTGCATTTGACATTGCCAACCACTTCTGTGAGATGGCAGCTGACTACCACACTGATACACCTCATATTCTGGACTACAATAAATATCCTGGTGACTACCATACTTTAATATCCTGCACCTTTTTTGCTGTTCAAATACTACTATTGGTTACATATCCTCATGTAATTAGTTGATACGCCACTGACAGGTTTAGAGGAGCGTCGAAGATTTCTACATAAATATCTTTATGCTTCAGGTATATGTCTCTATTTTATTTTTGCTTCTTTTTAATTTAAGGGGAATGTGGACGGGATAACATGAGAATGAACAATGATTTACCTAAGGTTCATAACTTGGAGAGGGAAGTGTCGTCAGTTGACCCAAATCTGAAAAACCAACCTGATATTGACCCAAACCTCAAGTGACTTGATGCAATATACACTCTACCCCCTCATAGGACTTATACTTTAAGCCCATTGGTCTGTTGGAAAGCAAACTCTCTTACTCATGGATATAAATCTTTTCGGAGGTCCGTAGGTCCAATTTTTATCATTTTAGTCTTAGTCAATAATTATTTAATAACTCTTATATTTATTATTTACCTTAAGATTATCTTTTAATCATCTAGTTTATAAATAGGTATTTGTGTGCTTTATTATTTTCAGGAGTTGGATAATATTCGGTGTGAGGTTTATGAGAAACTAAAGGTTAGTAGCCTTGCATCAGTTTTGTATAAAAGCCAAAACTTGGTCCCAATCACCAATTTTGACTTTTTCAAAAATCTGTTTGTGAAAAAAATAAAAAATATATATTTGCAAATCCTTCTTGGCAAACCACCAAAGCCTAACCGCCACCATCCCCACCTATGACTCACCACCACTGATCACAATCTAAGACCGCACCACCTACACACACCAACTCCATTGCTATAAAACTATACCCCGTCCTTGCATGATCAACTCAATTGTGTTCGCCTACTTAGTTGGATCCATAATTACCAACCAGCCCTCACACACCCTTATTAGGATGCCATCGAGGCTCAGTTTCATGAGCTCCAGATTTGTTTCGCCTGCCCAAAGCAACCAGGTTAATATCCTCACGTCCATGCTACTCTCAAAAGGTCAATCACCCTACCTTTGTTGTTGTTTGTCAACATCCATCTCTCATTACTAGTGTTCACAGAACTGATGTCGCCTAACACCGCCTGTTCTTACCATCAACTCGTGGTCGTTGTTATTCTATGAGCTCTATTGCCATCACTCTTTGGTCCTCGACTGCTACTTCCCCTTGTCTTTAGTTGCTTGAGTGTTTTGTTGTTTTTGTTGTTCAGTTCGAATTCAAGTAGAATAGAAGTATTAAGAAAAAAATGATTGGTCAATTAAAAGGAAAAAAGAGTTGACTATTTAAAAAAAGAAAATAATGCCAAAAAAATAAAATGTTTGTTTTGCTTTTCTTATTATTTTTACTAAGATGGTTAGGAAGGGAAATTTTCAATCCTTACAACTCAAGGTTGAGAAAATAGTTGATGGGACACTGCTAATGCTCGACCCAACAAATTAGAGACTACTATATGTCTATATTGCTGAACTTGTTGGTAATGTGGCTCTTTCTGGTTCTTCGATTCTCCTCTATCTGCCACAGTTTAGATTCATAGTGCGCCAGGTGCCATTTCAGCTATGCTTCATCAGCCATGTTTTCCTCTTGGTTATGGTGTCAGTAATAGTGTGAAGATTATCGTCCCAAATTTTAATGAAGAGGAAGACCCAAAGAAGCTTTTCGAATGGTCCAACATGGTCAAGAATATTTTTGTTTATTGGAGATTTTGGGATAAAGAAAAGGTTCCAATGACTACTACTTGTATTTGCTAGATATGCTAGTATGTGATGAGGTAACTTGAAATATCAGCATAGATTCCAGAGGCTTGATCTAGTTGTTGATTGGAGTCAACTGCAATAGTGAATGGTTTGACAAATTCACACCTATCATCTACAAATAGGAGCTGTATTTCCTCTTTAACACGTATCAAATTCACACCAAAGAGTTCAGAAGACATTTAGTCCAAGTTGAATGCACGAAGCTTCTGTTTAGTTGACCATGCTAGTTCATCTAGGTCATCCTCCAAGCTCAACGACTCTAATTCAACAAGATATCATATGTGCGGTGAGCTTGGCCATATTCATTGTCACTGCCTAGCCCATTATGAAGCTATTAATGAGATAGGGATGGTTCAGTTTAGGTCCTTGAAGAATGGAGTATGGTTAAAATCTCATGAGAAGATTGAAGACGCCGTTGTGGATCCTTGCGAGTACTCTGGAAAAAATGATGAAGTACCCATGGGTCATTGTTGTGCTCTCATCTTGCTTCAAAGTGGATGTCAAACTTTTCGCAAGTGGGGGAGAATATGCAATATACACTCCACCCCCATTGTAGGACCTATAGTCTAAGCCCATTGGAAAGTAGTCACACATACTCATGAATATATCTTTTTCCTATAGGTTTCGCGGGTCTGGGAGTGTTATTTAATAGTTATTAAAAACTTGCCGTTTTATAAAATATGTTACATAAGTTTTCTAAGTTGTTTCAAAATATGAGCCACATTATGAAAAGTCAGAGAAATTAAATGATATATTTTTTAATATACCTTTCTGTTTTCTCTTATATAGATCAGATATCAAGTTTTAAAGTATATTTATGTGAATGTATTTTAGTCATTTTAGGCATTCTATTTCCTATTTTTATCATTTCTTAATCTTTGTGCCGTGGAAAAATGGGACCTTATATTGTGAAATGGAGAGAGTAATATTTATCGTTATCTTTTAAGTATTAGTAACTCTGTAATTCATCAAAGGTTGTAATGGCCTTGCGTCAAGGCCCCACCCCAAACCCAAGTCAACCTCGACCCTTTTATCATTCTTTATAAATTGCCTATGATTAGGATAGTGAATTTGTGAAATGAACTGTTGACTGTATATATATATATATATATATATATACATCTTAGAACAAGGTTCCCATACACATTCAAACTTGATAAGATATTTCATACCTATATGTGTACCCATACCCTAATGGATATTCATGTGTTCACCCATAATCCACTGCGTACCCTATAATAAATTGATAATCGAAGGAATATTTTTTAAATAATGAATTTTTGTATGATCCAAGTAAATTTCTTATAAGAAAAGTGTAGGACAATTGTGGTCAATAGTTAGGTTGAGAAATGAAGTGGAGTATGGTGTTTGTTAGTGCCATAGTTGCCGTTCTATTGAAATCTTTGTGTCTTTATATTTAAGAGGCTTAGATTATTTTTTTGAAGCCACCATTTCATCCTACATATCGTATTCATATATTTTAAAAGAAAGGATAAAATAATAATTTTATATGGTACGGAGGTGAATGCAAATCTGGATATAGGGACATCATAAACTCCTGGGGTCCAGTCCCAGAGATGTTTCCCTGTTCCAGAGACATTTCCTCATTTTTCTCCATCCCCTTTTGTCGTCCTCATGCTTAATACCCAAACACAGCGGGTATTTCTTTCCTTGCTACCTGAATCTATATCCATTTACCTATACCTATATTCGTACCCGTCAAATAAAAAGCTATTAGGATTTGGGTATTACTTGTGTGGTTGTCATCTATCTATATATTTTTTTTAGTCTATAGATTTTTTTCAAACCCATTATTGGCTATGTAGTGATGCCAAATTTGAATGGACTTCCCATAATTAGGTAGAAAATTAATGTATTTTACATTTTTACGAATCTAATTGCACCTAATCAAACTTCATTGCACATATGCAACTCTAATAAAGAAGCAACCCAGGCGACCAAATCTTATTAACTCTGACTAGACATGAACCCCGAAGCTGACTAGAACACGAAAATACAATGACCCAAATCTAAAACCGAAATGGTTGTAAGTGGAATCCATTCCAAACCTGTTTGAACCTGTATGAATGCAACTTGACAATGAGTGAATTAAACCCGACTTTGATGCCAAAACAACCCTAAAATATGAAATAACCCAATTTTGAAGGTCTCCTGAATCGGAGATTGCCACCTCCAACTGGCATCATAGGATTGGGTAGTAAGAATTGACTGTCAATTTATGTGCAGGTCACCAACCTAGTGATCTTGATATTGAACAGCTGGATCGAGATGTTGAGAAATATACTGTGGCGAACCATTTGTTTTGGGCCCTATGGGGCATAATATCGGTACGCCTCTGTTCTCTGATGGATTTTTGGCGCTATATGCTTTTACAATTTTATTTCAAAATATTGTGCGAGGCTATATTGAACGTAAACTGCATTCCTATCTGACAACTTAAAAATGTCACACTTGCCATATGGTTTTGAAGTATATTTGAATGTATTCTAGGGTAAAAGGTCGATGGAAATCTGATGTACTTCACTGCATTGGTTTTTGATTGGCTAGCCAAATTAGTAACTATTGATATGATGTGTTTTCTTTTGATGATTAAAAAAATTCCAGTCATTTGTTAACAATGATAGTAGCTGCTGCCACCATAAGAGATCACCGCCTTATCTCAGACCAATGACTATGCACTTTTTATTTATTTATTATCTCAAGTTCGTGTTGATGGTCACTATGCGTTATTTTGTGGGCGTCAAACCAATGTTATTTGGATGTTCAAGCCAGTGATGTTAAGTCATTTTTTTTTCAGGCCCTAATACATGATCTTGTGGTTGATATTATGCTCATATGTAGCTGATAGAAATCCTAGTGCTTCTGTGTAGCATGTGGGGATTGCCGAATATAATCTGGCATTTGTCGCTGAAACTGACCCATTTAACCCAATACACGATATGGCAGTCGTGTCATCCCCCCCCCCCCAAGGAACTTGTTTTTTTTGGGGGGGGGGATATCATCTCATGAAGCAGGGAACATATGCAGGCGACATGAAGTAGGGAGTATTTTTTTGGGTGTACTGACAATCTTTCGAAACTTGTTATCATATACTTCCAGGCACATGTAAACGAGATCGACTTTGATTATATGGAGTATGCAAGGCAGAGGATTGGACAATTCTGGTTAAAGAAGCCTGTGATGTTGAGTTTATGAGTAGCTGCGTCTCCAACGGGTTAAATGGTAGATGATCAAAGCGCGGTAGCAGACGTGTCTGATTTAAGTACATGTTATATAACTCATAGCGAACTCTCTCTATTAGGTATTGCGGTTGACAATTCCGTTCCAGTTTTGGGGCATGAACGTTGCTGCTTTTTATCGTCGATTCTAATAATGCTGCCGCAATAATACATGTATAAGCAGATAGAGATGGCATGGCAAGGGCACTTTTGTATCTAATCACGTATCTCTGTAATTGATCCTAAAACAACTATGTATTATACGAGAAGATCGCATTTACCCCCCCCCCCCAAACAAATTCATAGGTCGTAAGACAATTTTATATATTTAAATATTTTAAATACAAATTGTAAAATTAATAACATTATAAATTTTATTTCAAGATTTGTGTGAAAATTAATTTAATATACGTATACAAAAATATAAAATTGAAATCAGCACTATGTAGAATTTAATAAAAATACTTAAAATGATCTAATATAGAGCATAAATGATTTTACAAAAACATGAATAATAAGGAAATCAAAAATTCATAACTAATTCTAGATGAAGTTGAATTATTAAAGACTATAAAAGATGTTGAAAAAAATTCTATTTCAGTTGATTTTTAAAAAATATTTTAATTTTTTGGTAATTAATTAAACCTTACTACCAAAAATGATCGACAACATTTCATCAATTTCGAAACACCAAAACCACTTTACATCCTATGACAAAGCTAGTATAAGGCTACCAAAATACTGTGTGTCTCTCCTAAGGCAATTAAAAAGTCTAGTAAACAACCCCAATCGAATATGTTTAAACGAGACCTGAGGCAAAGTAAGCTTCTCCCGAAAAACTGGAGTGTCCTACTCCTACATAATGAATAGAGGATCATAGAAGCACTAACATGTAAGAATTTAGCTCTTCCTGAACATCCACATGTACTCATAATCAGCCAACTAAAAAGTTCCTGTCAACTACCTGCGGTACAATCAAAGCCCAACCACTTCAATAATAACTTCCAGCATCTATTCACATACTCGCAGGTGACAAACAAATGGTCCATGGTTTCTGAATTCGCAACACATATCCCACACCTGTCTAGAATTTGATCATTCCACCTAGCTATCTTATGGTGTGTAAGAACAGCCTCATGGCAAATCATCCAACAAATGAGTTTGTGTCTCGACATACTGTCTTGATTCCAAACCATCTTGTACCAGGCCTTCTTATCAGATCTGTATCTGATTTAAATCATGAGCATCTCCTATTTGATAATTCAACTGACCACATCGCCCCTCCACAATATGATGCAAGAGTAAAGTCTTTCCTCCCTTCCTCCCATGATACTCCAAAAGATCTAGGATTGAGAACTATGCAGGGTAGGAGTTGGATGTCTTGTCGTTTAATATAATACCCTGCACCCATTGAATCTATACTCCTTCCTTGTGTTTAACCATTTGCCAAAGCCATTTACTTAACCCAAACCTCCTTTCTTAGGTAGGCAAATACTCTTTCATGCTATCAAAGCATGAGACTTTTCTATTGTGCCTCCCCAAAAGAAGTTCCCACAAAGCCTTTCAACACATTTAACGCCAGAAACTGGCAATAGAAGAATCTGAGCCCAAAATCTAATTCTAGATAAAACTTGTGATATTGGCTGAGCTCGACCTGCATAACTAAGGAACTCATTTGTCCATTGAGTAATCCTTGCCGTCAGCTTATCAATAAGAGCTTGATAGTGTTGAATTCCCAAATATGCAGTCTCCAAGATACTGGAAAGGGAAAGCACCTTCTTGAGAGGCTAACACTTCGTAATATTTGAGACTTTAGTTGCTGTGAAATGCCACTATAGTATAATAAACTTTTGCTAGGGTTTATGCTAAGTCCTGAGCAAGCAACAAATTCATTCAATTTGCCCTGAATAATAATGGTAGACTTCAAGTCTCCTTTGCAGTATAACAGAAGATCATCCGCAATACTTAAATCAATTATTTTTAATAATTTGCACCTCGGATGTCCATGAAACTGAGAATGGAACCAAAGTCTTTTCAATAGCCAATGAAGATACTCCATACGTAGCACAAAAAGGTAGGGTGAAAGTGGATCACCCTTCCTTAGTCCTCTTCGACTATGAAACGGTTAGGTTAATCACCCATTAATATTGATATAGATGCTAATGCATTGAATAATGAGCTCAACAATTTGCCAAGGAAAGTTGAAAGCCTGAACAATTTGATGTAAGAAACCTCATTCAATTAAGCTTTCTAGATGCCAGCTTGAAAAAGCATCCTAGGGATAACCATAATACATTTCTTTTTTAAAGTATGTTTAATACTATAATTATGAGGAAAAAGTGTTAAACAAATATTTACAACATCCTTTAAGAGTTTATAAACCTTTGTCACATTTGTTTTCACTTGTTCTTTCTTACGGTTTCGACTTTTGTAAAACTTTTGAGTCATTTTTAGCTATAGAAATTCTTCAAAATCATTCTAATTTACCCATATTTGAATTCCTTGTTTTTTTTTCTGAGTCTCATAATCACTTGCAAAATGATAAACTAATGGTTAAATAAAAAAACCATCATTTGTGTTTCAGTCAGTTCTTATTTACATTTTGCACATTGAAATATCTTTTAACTATCTAAAATTTATGAAAATTGGGAGATTATTATATTTTAATGATCTTGAGTTAAAAATGAATTAAAAATATTTTCCTTTTTCATGCTATTATTTTCATATTCATTCCGTCGATTTTAGACATAATTATCTATCAAAACCAAACTTTCGATACTTAGATCTTATCTAAATCACTTGAGATTTAATCTAAACCCTTAATTCATGATAATCATAAAATCTTGGCTCTTTATTTGTCCCAAATTAGGTCTATGTCATCCCCTAATGCACGAACCATACCAACCAAATCTTAGAGAATATTCTTCATTAATTACATGAAGATTTTGTTACAAGTCCTTTATCTTATTCTCCACAACTCACCATCGAACCTCCTTTACTCCTTCTCCTATACCATTTTTGGTCTCAAATTCCCCCACATGTGCCTAAATCCCATCCTCTTATTCTCTACACATTCATCTCTCCTTCCCACAAAATCTTGTAAAGATTTGGAAAATATTATCCTTAATATTTTCAAGGTTATATACACTTCACTTCAACACTTCATTCAATAGTGTATCACTACTTCCCTAACCTCACCTACCAAGCTCTTTGTCCTCTCAATTCTCCTCCTTCATCTCATGCACCACCATAACAAAACCACCATTGTTGAAGCTTTACAATTCAACCATACTTAAATATTTGAGTTGATTCTTTTTCTACTCTTTAATCTCAACTCTTTTTTCTATGGTTTTAAGTATTGATTTCTAAAATGTTCTCATAATTCTTAGGTTTTTAAGGATGTGATTGAAGGATTTATATGTTCTCCTTTATTTTTCTACTCTTGATAACATAGGCTTACAAGTAAGATATTCTTACTCACTTTGAACATGATTTGTGTGGTACATTTTTTGTTGAGTTTCAAGTGGATATCTATAACATTCTAAAATTTACAACCTAAATATTTCATTTGAGAAGAATGCTAAACATAAATACATGGGTAACCTCCATATCCAACATAGAGTAGGTACATATAATATCCAAACTATGTCGAGTGAAAGACTAAAAAGTAAGTCATTCCCCTAAGATTAAGTGTAGCTCGCATCTATTCCAAGATCAATGTAAGATTACAAAACTAGTGGAAGAATATGAGAAACAAAAGTAAGAAACATAAAAGATAGATATATAACAAATGCATTAGCAAAAGGAGATCAACTCCAAAACAAACGACAAAAGTGATATAGAGGCATGTGGGTACAAAAATAGATTACAAATACCCATATTTGGATAGCAAAACAAATACTAATATGGTATACCGGATATTCCTATTTTAAGCTAAACCCTCAAATAAAATCTACGGAATCCATGATGTCCTCGACTAACCTTTGGACACAAACATCTGAAAAAAGAAAGAAAAAGTATAGAATCAGTAGAACGAACGTCCCGAGTAAATTAAATCTACTAAAATCAGATAGCGTGTAACATGTAAAAAACATAAGATGATGATCAAAGTAGAGGAATACAATAAAACATACTAACACATGATACATGGTCAACTTCATCAAAATCTACTATTCATAGTGTGAATAGTTAGTATTCATAACTATTCACACTATTCATGCCAAAACCCTAAAATTACATGAAACACTTAGGAGCATCTAAACACTTAGAATATGATATTGAATACATGAAATAATAGAATACACAAGCATGTGAGTTCCACTGGTTATTTTGTTCCTTATTCATGTTATCACACAGTCTACCGCTTTTCCTAATCATAACTTTAGCTATAAAAATCCAAATCAAGATTTTTAATACATGAAATTGCATCCAAACGTACTAATTAATCCAATGAAATTATATTAAAAAATCATAAAAGAGAAAAATAACCCAAAATTCAACGGAATGGTTGAATGATAGTATAATTTAGTTTACCTAGTTAGTATAATTATGGCAAAAAAATGTCAATTTCAACACAACAACACATTAAAGCGTGCTAACACTCAAAGTTATATCTAATAATAGTATAATTTTGTTTACCTATATTCTAGACCCAATATTATCCAAAATCATCCCAAGGATCCAACTTCTCCACTTCTTTGAATACCTTAAACAAAAGTAATCAAAACACTTCTAAAATGTAAAACAAATCAAATAAAAGAAATAATAGTGCTTAATCTTCCTTAAAATAAGATTCTAAAATTAGGAAATGATTAGAATTTTTTCCAATTATTTTAATTTTTAACACCAAATTGTTTAAATAAAATAATAAAGAGCTAAAAATCAAAATTGAGGGAGTAAAAATGAAGAAACTAAGGTGCAACAATGGAGAGAAATGGAGAAGACAAAGAGGATAGTTCTTAGGGTAATGTAGAAAAATAAATTGAGACATGATTTTGGCCAAGTTTAGATATTTAGGAATTAAACGGTTAAAATAAGGAAAAAGTTAAAAAAAAATTAAAGAGAGCAGACTTGATCTAGCTCCATAAGTCCAAGGATTCAATTAGGGTGTAATAACTTTAATTCAGTTATTTTAGAAGGATAGGAAAATTTTTTTGAGACATTTAGGATAGGCTAGTGTAGAGAAATTTGAGTTTCAATGGATAATCATGCCTAAAATTGAAAAAAAAAACTATCTAAAAATTTTAAAAATAATTACAACCCATTTTAATTCATTATTAGTTTAAAGATGCTATAATATAAGTATATCTGAAGCTTCATGAATTTGTGTTAGCTAAAACGTTGATTTCATAGCTTAAAATGTGATTAAAGGTAAAATTTTACTTTACCTTGATATTGTGATGAACAACAACAACAACAACAATAGAAATAAACATTTTAGAAATATAGGGTATTATTATATCCATTGTTGGTTATGAGTAAATAAATATGTAAATCATGATATTGTAATGTTATAATGGTATCTTGATATCTTATTGCCTTCAAGCTTTGGTACACGTATTAGTTTGAAAGAAATATAAAAATGGCGGTTTTATGGATCATTGAATTTACTAAATTTTGTATGGAAAAGTTTTATCATTTGGCTATGATTTATGGTGCAAGTAAAGTACCAAATGAAATTTTATGATTTCTATTTTATCACGAATTATAAAGTTCATAAAATAATAAGTATGTAAAAAGATATGGCTAAAATAGTGTAATGTGTCAAATCTGCCAAATCTTGAAAATTGTGGTTGAGGCTTGGATTCTTAGAGTTTTTGTATACTCTTGTTGTTTTCAATTCAATTTGATGATTCCATTGGATTTTTCAGGTGTTTTAATTCAAATTTTATATAAAAAATGATATAATTTGGATGAACATAACATGATTTATGGATGGTTACAATTTGAGCATATTTTAGGCCATTTTTTAAACTTGTTATACATAACCACGTTTTTTTTCCAAAGTCCTTGTTTTTTTATCTTATTAGTTAATTTTAAGCTTACCATGTTAATTCTTAGAGTTTGTAGATAAATTTTGATATATAACTTGCCATGATTTGATAATGTTTAGTAGGTTTTGTAAATGAGTAAAGTTTATGATGCTTTAGACATTTTCAAGAAGTTCTTTCCATATATTCAAAGTATGTTTGATATATTCAGAGTGTTCTTTACATATCCAAGTTTTTCTTCATTAATCAACATATGTATGGTTAAAATGGAATTAACCATACTTTCATGGATAAATAAGGAATTAAGGGTAAAAGGACCATTGAACTCATTAAGTATGGTCTTAGGGGTTAATGTTGATCGTCAGTTGTTGATCATCGACCATTTACTTTGAATTTAACCCTTGATAACTAACTTTTAGAATGGATAATGTTTTGTTTGGGGGGAAATGGTATATGACCTTATTTTTTTAGTCTTTGACTCTAATATAATATCATAAATATGTCATTTAACTTCAACTATCTACAGACAATATTGGCTTTCAGTGTAACCTTAAACACATATTATGATATGTGTGAAATGGATGTATTTAACATAATCGCATAAATCACATAGGTTAATGGGTCTTCTAATCTTTTGTGGGTAAATTGGAAAACCTAAGGGAACCTAATGTAGCAAGTGGTTTGATACATTCTTTACTATATATGGGCTCTACAAACTTGATAGAGGGTGTGCACACTTAAGAACAAGAATATCCATTAGTTAGTAGAGCCACTATAATTGGATGACCATGAACATGAGAGTATTAGTATACCCAACCCACCATAGCATTAGGCTACCTAGGGAGTTAGGTACACCCTCACTTAGCCCTAATACCCATTGTATGGGATCGGACATTGTTATCCAATGTTTATATACCATCTACCGTGGTTATGATATGTGTTCCTTTTTATATGGTTTACATTCTCTTTTGGATTTGTGTAACATATCTCATGTGTCCCTTTGGTTGAGGCTTCATATGGTTACATTGTAATACCCTCCTCAGCACTAGGGTTGTGAGTAGTTATTATAGAGTATTTTTAGGATCAATGACTGTCTTATAGATCAACATAATTTTTTTTAACATATTTTTTTTATCAACCCACACACACTCTGAAATTTTTTTTCAATAGCTCGCTCATCTTTAAATTGTTTTAAGTTAATCAAACTTAACTATAGAATTATTTATTAATATATTTTCTAAAAAGAAAGTATAATTTTTTTTATATAGTTAGTCTTATGTAATACCTAAAATTTTATCTAACCCTAATACCGAGTAATTAATATTGTAACCTAATTCTAATCTCAAAAAATTATATCTCTATTTTACCCTAACCTAAATTATCTTAACCTAATTCTAAATTTTAAACTCAAAAATAATTTCTTTCCCTTTTCCTTTATTTTCTCATTTTCCTTTTCATCTTCTTCCCCACTTGCCCAACTTCTTTTTATTTCTTCTCCCTGGGCTTGCCAAAACATTTTTTCTCACCTAACTCCTTGCCATACTTCTATCCCATGACATGCACACTACCCTCACCATCACCCATCAACTCTCTTTTTTTGGGTGATGGATTGCGTTGACAAACATGCCCGATCAACTCAACTTCCCTTCTCCATCTCTTCGTGCATGCAACCTATCTGTATATATACAACACATACACCTATCCACTCTTTCTCCTTCTCCCTCCACTTTTATGCCAAAAAATCACCACCAAAGTAGCTTCTTCTCCTCCTTACCATGACCAAAAACCCACCATTAGCGAGCACTCCAAAGGTACCTCCATGACCTGCAACAACCTACACCAAACCCCTCATAACCACCAGCCAAACTAGCCATACCTCACCTCCTCCATTTAGCACCAACAAATTCAATCCCCTTTTGATTTTCTTCCCCCTTGGTTGTGGCCTTTACCACCGCACCACACCACTCCTCTTCATCAACTTCCTCTACAACTTATATTCCATCATCGGCCAACCACACTATAACAACCCTTCTTCTTTTTCTTCCCTTGGGCTATAACAAAACCAAATAGATTTCTCACCTAGCTTCATCCTCCTTTACCGACCCTACACCCCAAGCATCGTCATAATCCACCGTAGGCCACACCTACCTTTAGGCTAAAACAACCAAACACCATCCCCACCATTTGGCCACACCAACCACAACCCACACTCCACCTTTGGCCATTCCCACTAGTGTCACCCCTTGTTTTAGCCTCCCCTTCCAATTCACGTCCCCTAGCAACAATATAATCCGTTGTTGCTCACCCTTATTCTCGGCACAAGGAACCGTTCCTCCCCACTTAGTTGCACAAAGTTTTCCCAAAACATTCGTTTGGTTTGTTCTGGTTATTCTATGGTGTTTTACCCTCTATTCCTTTATATTTTTCCTAATTATGGTATTCAATTATAATGATGTTTTATTATGATTTCTTAGGAGACATTCTTCAGGTTTTAGAAGAGGAGAGATAGGATTTGAGTGCTTAGAGACCGAAGTCGTTTCTATAAGGATATTTGTTGTAGTCTAGAAATTTTGGTTGCTAAGTGTTATGCATGCTTCTGTGTTATACCATGTTATTTTTATCATGTGATTAAATGTTTGATTGTTAATGCTATGATATGAGATTGATATTATATGATAGAAAATAAGTATGTGGAGATTATGCGATATCATTACTCTATGTGAAAAAATCTCAGTGTGATATATGGTTTTATATGGGTTAATAAGGTATGATAAGTGGGGAAAATGAGTATTATAAGGTATGTGATGGTAAATGGTGGATTTGGAAATTATATTACCAATATATGTAATATCTACATGAAATAATGGCTTATATTATTGGTAAGGACATTTTGGTTAATATGGGTTTAATATGGGAATCATGGTATTATAATGTATTATATCATTTAAAATATCGAAGAAGTTTATAGAAAGTGGTTAGAGTAGTCGTGAATGGCCTAAGGTTAATAAAGTATGAAAATGATGTAATTTAGAAATAGTAACCCTAAAATGAGAAGACTATTATCACATGTGTGAAACGGTAGAGTTAGACCAAGAAATTTAAATATGTTGTTAATATTAGTGTTTTGAAAATTCATATTGAATCTGGTGATTGTTTGAGTCCTACAAGAAAAATGATGATGTACTTGTGAAATTAGGATTTATACGCCTTGGGAATAGTAACTCTTGAGATAGAGTTATTATTGTATGTGCAAGACCCTAGATTTAGGCCTTAAAATTCAAGTATATTAATAATAATTATATTTGGGGAAAAGGTAATAATTTTGGTGGATAAAAGAATAACAGAAGAAGAGTTATGACAAAAATGTAAAATTAGGGTTTTGGGGGAATATAAGGGTCTTAGCCCAAGAGAATGACATTATGATATTGTGATGTGTGTTACCTGCTTTAAATATTTTATGTACTTTCAAATTAATAATTAATAAGACATTAATCATTGAAAGTGAAAGATCACGTGAGTCGGGTTGAGGTGTTTTATGGATACATTATATCCGACGATAATAGTGGCGTAGGAGCGTTTTTCCCTAAGAGGTATATCGGTACATTCCACCAAATTAAGAATAATAGGGGTCCTAAACTCAATGTGAAAGATAATAATATTTGAGATAAGTAGCTTAATGGATAAGATATTAATGATTTAAAGTGGAAGAGTATGTAAGTTAGGAGCGATGTGTTGGATCTATTCCACCAAATAATACTAGTGGTTCAAATGTGTCATCCTAGAGAGGTCAGTCATACCATTCCATCGGTTTAAGAATAGTGGCTCAGGATCATTTTGCCGTAAGAGGTGTCCAGTCTATTCCACCAGACGATAATAGTGACTCAGGTGTGTTGTTCCTGAGAGGTGCTTCAGGTCATTTCACTAGTTTAAGAATATTAGGGTCTCTAAACTCAATGTAAATAAAATAATAAAAATTATTATATCTAATAAAGAGGTTTGGATCATTACTTACTTTATGATATTTTATGTGTTTCGCATGTGTACTTGTTCTCAAGCGTGAATGCATGCATTTAACTATATCTGTGACTCGACAATATTTTCACCTTATTCAGTACATAACATATTGACCATCCTTTGAGGATCAGCTAGATGATTTTATTGCCTATGATGTTATATATGGGATAAAGTGATGTTTTGTATTAGGACATGGGTGTACAATCATGTTATTTAGGAAATAGTTTTAGCCGAATACCTTTTTAGACTCTTAGCTCCATGATATCTCTTTTGTTTGTATTTTGTCATTGTACTTGGAGTTAATCTCCAAACTTGTATTTGTATTTATAAAAATTTCTCTTTCTTTATACTTTCTCCATATCATAAAAAAATCATTCTATCATTTTGCACATTTTTAAGAAAATAATAAAAGTAGTCTTAAAATTACACAAACACCCTTCATTGAAAAATAGCAAAGCATTTAATGCATATACTATTAAAAAAGTAAGGGTAAAAATGAAAATAGGCTTTGACTTTTCTAAAAATGACTTTCTTTTTTATATAAAAATTTGATGACAAAATGACTTTCTTTTCAATACCGAGGGAGTATTTATCTTGGTTCACATTTTAAAGGTTTTAGCATTGTGATTGATGTGAGGATGGTATGGTAAGCTAGAAAAACATTGATTACGGTGGTAACTCCCGATATTTTGGTTATTAGCTTCCGTCGTAAAATGAAAATTTTTAGTAGTAAAATTTGGGGTGTTATATCTTATCAATTATTTTAAGACTCCATTATCCATCACTAATTTCAAAGTATCACATACATATGCTATATCCTATGGGATATGCCTTCTTTGCATAATATGCTTGAAATACATATCATGGTGATTATCATTCAGTGCTAGCATATATATATATATATATTACCTCTAGTAGTTAGATCTTACTAGTACGACATATTATACTGAGGTATTTCATTTCCTAGTCACCTGCTTATTCCATAGGTAGTTGACAGAATATGTATACAGGGTGCTGAATCCCTAGTTGATGAGAACTATAATAGCTAACTTTATAACGAAAACTAGTGATTTCATGCAAGATGGGGAATGGTCATAGCTAAGAGTTAAACTAACTAACATTTAGCAATTTTTACCCTTACATGGGAATGTTTTGTGCTTTGTCAATTATTTAAAATCTTGGTTTTATGCTGTTTCACTTTCCTTATTATGTGGTAAATTAATCAAGATGAATTTTGTGGACTTTTACAATGGTTTATGTTATGCTAGCTTTGTGTGTATTAGAATTTTAAAATATGGCAAGAAAGGCTAGGTTTTGGAATTTTGCTTGATTGCATTTGTGAGGGAAAAAAATTGATGGCATATTAAAATCCCCCCAAAAAATTGTTTCTTTGATGGCTAATTTCATGCAATTGGTATGACTTCTCAAAATGATCAAGTGGGAAAATGTGTTAAATCAAAGAGAGGGAAAGTGTAGATAGAGAAGGTGTCTTCGTGATGACACAAGGGTCTTAGGTATATAGTTGATGAATTTACCAATGAAGGGATATTGACCAAAGAGAATGATATATTTTGTATAAACTATGCAAATGCTAGAGCTCATACTATAGTTTCTATTGCAATTACTTAATAAGACAAAGGATAAGTTATGTGTTGATATATAGGTATAGTGAGCATTTATATACCGATATTATAATACCTTGTAATTTTAAAACCTAATTTTATTAAGCCTAATGATTTTATTTACGCAATTTGATGTAAACATTTAATTATTTTAATTTCATTTCGTTTTATGGATTTATCGACTCATTCGACTTCATATTTGAATTTAATTAATCGTTGTTGTTGCAGACCATTCTAGATAAATCCGTTCACGACCATGATTTTATTATATTCTTATGATTTCGATTTTCGGTTAAAAATATGTATTTTCGTTCTTTCTTGTATATTGATTTTTAATATTTTAGATTTGTTCTCGATTATAACTTCGTCATGTGATTACGACTTTATTTTGGAGTTATATTTCGTTAACGAAGTATATTATTTAAATTATGGAATTTCTGTTTAAATAGTTCAACTTATTTTAATAATTTTATTCGTAGAAAATATTTTTGACTTTAAATTTATTCGTTTTAGGATATCGTTAATATTTTGGGAAAGTTTTAAATTAAAAAGGTTTTTCAGAGATTATTTATGAATTTCTTCCCGAAATTAATTTTCTTCTGTTTTATGCTTTTTGATTTACGAAAAATCAATTTCAGAAATTATTTAAATTAGTCTCGGTTTATTGGAATTTGACTTAAATATTTTATTATATACTTTTAAATAATTTTTTGAGGTCTTATAATATATTTTCGTAAATAATATAAATTTTTATGTTCGTTGGTAAATTCTTTCGAAAATGTTTCCGAAATTCTTTACATAGCTTTTTATTAATTTTAAGCCTTCGGATCCTTTCGAAATAAATTTTAGATAAAATTCTTCCAATAATAATTTTTGATATTTAGTATTTTATTTTTACTTGTATTTGTAAAAAAAAAAATGAGACCAACCCGTCGGACTCCCCTCTTATTTTCCTTGTCTTTCTTCTCTCCCTTATCTTCTCTTTCCCTGCTTCCCGACCCCTGCTTCCGTCCCGAGCCAACTGTAGCCCAAACCCTAGCTTGCCTCCTTCTCCCAAGGTCCTCCGTCAACCGTCGGCTACTGCCTCGCCAGCCAACCGGCCACCATTGGCGACGCCGCAACAGCAACCGAAGCAGAGTTACTACAGCAACTGCGCGCAGGAGCAGCAAACGCAGGCTGCACCGCCATCGTTCGGCCACGGCGAGCGTTGCTGATGGTCGGTGAGCAACCCCCGACCCCCACCGAAGCTTCTCCGGCCTTCCCTTGCTCCGATTTGTCGACTTTCATTTGGTATAAATTTTTGAAAAATCCTAATATTGATTTGATTAATTGAGTATGATTTAGCTAGTGATAAGCTAAATTAATTGTTTTATTATGTATATATGTGCTGTGAGATTGATTTGGATAAGTTAATTGTATGGTTTAGGTTGGAATTCTGGAAAATTGAATTTTCACTAAATTGATTTTATAATATCGTTTGAAATATATTTAATTTTATATCGGAAGTGTTGATTTGGAAAAATTGTGCGTAATTAATCGTAATTGGATTTTTAGGTCAAAACTCTTGCGGGACTAAATTGGATTGTGTAATCCTATTGTTTTATTCAATTGACTATATAATTTACATTAGAATACAGTTAGTTACATTTCTGAACCGTCAATTTATATATTTTAGCAAGAATTGATCGTGTTTGTGTTCCGGGCTCAAAAACCCTAATTGTGCTAAATTGGGTATTTCTTTTATTGGTTTTGATCAATTGATTATTTGATATGTTATAAAATCTGTTTAATTGCATTTCTAAACATTCAATTTGAAATTGATTTTTACTATGCGTCTTTTATCTAATCGATTTCTGCCTTTGGTTTTATAAAATTAATTTTTACTATGCGTCTTTTATCTAATCAATTTCTGCCTTTGGGTTTTAAATCATTTGAATTATGTTTTAACCTAATCGGTTTGGATTTGGTTCCATACAATTGGTTGGTTTGTCTTCTGAGTTGTAAAACCTAACTAGAATATCATTTTCGAAAAAATAACTTATCTTCTATCGTCATTTCCCTAGCTTCCAAATTAATTTGAAATACTTTAAGTGATATGTATTTAAACCGATTTGAGTAATATTTGACCTTAAATCTTAATAGAGCTATGCTCTTGAGTCCTATGTTTTGGAAATGTTTTCCAAGAAATTTTTTTGTGTTTCTTTGTGTCGATTTAATTATAATAATTGAATTATTGATCGATAGGATAGTTTCTAATTTAGTTTTCGATTTCTATCGCCGATCTAGGAAAGCTTTATTGTGGACCCTCGAGCTAGTGATCTCTCTCTCCCTCTTATCTCGCTTAGCTAGCTTCAGATTTAGGTAAGTCTCTACTTACCTCCACTTATGTGTGTTTCGTAAGAATGTGGCTAAGAATAACTATGTGTGTGTTATGTGCCTTGTGTACCATGTGTTATGCCATGATGTGTTCTTTATGTTTTTAATGACTAATTACTTGTAGTGCACCTTGGAGTTGAGGTATGCTTATATGAATTCCTTATGACATGTGTGTAATGATTGTTTTGTTGTGTTTACGATATTTTATGACGTGACCCTCTAGGACATGCATGCTAAGATATTAATAATATGATGTGGGGTGAAAGGATAAAATGGGGAAAATGTGGAAGTAAGAACAATTAAGGAAGAGTAGAGTAATGGGTTAAGAGTGGAAATTTAATAAACGAGCGATGAGTATGGGTGCCATGGGCAGTAAGTAATGCTAGGTGAAAAGTAGAGAGATTACTTGTGGGGGGAAGAAATGTACTAGGGTTTGGAGTGACTAACTAGGGTTTTTGATCACCTACGAAATCAATGAGTAAAGTGATATGATTTGGGATTGAACCTAAATGAGATGAGGTGTTTGACGATAAATTAATTAATGGCAGTGAAGTAGGAGGAAGTTGGGCCACATAGGTCCAATTAGGGTTTCAAGGGAAACCCTAGAGGCTAATAGCGGGTGGAGTTTGATGTCACGAGGTGTTGGGCCTTAACCCAAACCCTTAGGAGTTGGTTTTCATTATATGTAAGTGTAAAGGGGAATGGATATCGAGGTGTGATAAGGGGCGCAAGAGTCCCAAGATATAGGACGGGCCCTCCTGGGAGGATAAGTGTGGATATAGTTGGCCATGCATCTCAAGGGTAAAATGCTTTCAAATAAGATATCTTAAGACACTAATCACTTAAAGAGAAAGATTGTTGAGCCGGGCCCAGACCGGTCCACCGGCGAATAATAGTGGCCACGAGCTGGGGTGCCTTGGAGATCGTTCATCCGGCAAATAATAGTGGCCAAGAGCGTTTTGCCCTACATGATTTCCGGTCCACCGACTATAATAGTGGGGGATTCGTGCTCAACAAACCAAACGTAATGAAGCTAAGCCATGGGAAATACACTAAGCACTTACAGTGAAACACCATGTGAGTTAGGGCCAGACCGTCCACCGACGAATAATAGTGGCCAAGAGCATTCTGCCCTGGAGACCATAGTGATCAGGAGCGTTTTGCCCTGTATGTATTCCGGTCCACCGGCTATAATAGTGGGGTTCCCGCACTCACATGGACTATTAAAGAGTATGTGTGGAATGAACACATTAGTAAGAGGAATAAAGAATAAGTTACCTGAAAAGTAACCAGACCTTATTACATGTATCATTGTATGTTTCCTACATGCTCATTCCTATGTTATATGCTCTATGTGTTGGCCTTAGCCCATCTACTACCTTACTCAGTACGTAGCGTACTTATCGCTCGTTTCATGGGTGCTGCTGGTAGGACTTATGATGTGGGTATTGAGTATGCATAATATTGTATCAACGTAGTGCACCATGATTCAATATGCACTTGATGTTATAGTTTACGTCTCTCCCATAAGATAGGGTAGTGGGATTTACTCAGTATTGGACTCATACTGATGCTACCTTTGTTGAATGGGTCCTGTGATGATCCACTGATGGTGGGGAGTATACCTCTTGTGCAGGTTTGAGTTCGAATATTGTATTTGGGTGGAAGGCTTAACTTGAGAGAGTAGGAAATTTGGAACTTGATCTATCGGGTTTTATCTTTTTAAAATGTATTCATCTTTGGAAGTTACAAGTGTTGTATTTAAAATTTAAAGGGTATTGTAATTGACTTTCAATTTATCATACTCTGATAAGCTTTTAAAATTCGGATTTATTTCACAGGTTCCGCTGATTCATTCAACGATGATTTTATTTAATGAACTGATTCACTTGCCATCCGCATGTGGATATCTCCTTGTGGGAGTTTAACCTCGCGGCATAAATGTTTGAAATTTTGTTTGATAGGTTTAGCCTTGCATCTAGCATGAGATAGATGATAAACATTTATCTTGTGCTAGATGTGGCGGTAATATTCCCCAAATTCTATTTTAGCTTCCGCTTTATTCTTTCAAAAAAAATTTAGGACTGAATTTTGGGGGTATTACAAGTTGGTATCAGAGCTTTTGGTTGTTGAGAATTGGGTTTTGGTTAGAGATTGGGTTCTCACGATCCTAAATATTTTAACTGAAAATGTATTTACCTTCTTTCAAGTGAATTTTAAATCTGGATTAGCTTGTGAGGATAGTATAATTGGGTAGTGTAAGTGGCCTTGTATTTTGCTGTTGTAATTATGTCTTTGAATATGGTTACTTGTTATTTTACTTGCTTGACTTGTGTTTACTCTGATTTTTATGTGTTATGATTATCATGGTTTTGTAATTAGTTTGCCCTTAAGGGGGTAGTAACCCCACTAGGTTAACCCTAGTCTTGCAGTTTTAGTGGACTGATAACCCTAAGGTGTACCTTGTTGGTTATAACATGATGTGATATAAATTTTAATCTATTTTGGTGTAGTAGTTTCACCTTTTGGAGTTGTAAGAAACATAGGTTTGTAACCCTGATGGTAATGTTTAAATAGATGTATCATTTTCAATTGGGAGAAACCTAGAATTGTGATAATGATAATGATAATGTTGAGGTTTAGATTGAGGTGTTTGTGTTCATAAATAGAATGTAGGGTGCCTAATTTACCCTCGTGATTTTAATGATTTCATATGACTTTCATTATGTGTTTATATTTTTGGTTTCCGTCAATTAGCATTTAATCATAGGTTGCTATAGTAGTAGCATTTTCAAATTTAAGTGTTTAGGCTATCATGGTTATAGCGTAGATTAGAGAGCTTGTTAGTGAAGTGTTTTGGGAATCTCCTTTGACCTAGAAATATGTGGTTGGTGTTTATGAAGATCTTTTATGAGTCATTGAGCCAAGTGCTAACTTTGTTTTCATGTGTGATGTTATAGAGATAACTTATTGTAAAAAAAAATTTGTACGTGCATATTATGTTTTAGTTGTGTTGTTAGAATTGTGTAATCTTTATATTTTTCGTTCCTTTATTCTCTTTGAATTTCACGTCATACTTTTGTTATTCTCTTGCAAAACTTTATTTTAAGGAATAGTATTTTCGTAACTTGTTTTGACTTTAAGTCTGTAATTCTACCGTATTTGAATTCCATTGTATTTGATCTACTAAATATCAATTCTCCTTCTTTTCTTTTACTTCTTATGCCTTGTTTTGATTCGACCTTGCTTGGTTTGGTTTCGTAAACATCGTTTTACTTTTCTTCGGATTTACTTTTAACCTATTTATTGCGGTCAATGTTTTATTCAATCGTTTTGTCAAGTTTCCACTACTTAACTTTTGCTGAACTTCAGGGACAAAGTTCCTTTTTAAGGAGGTAGTGATGTAATACCCCGTATTTTTAAAACCTAATTTTATTCAACCTAATGATTTTATTTGCGTAATTTGATGTAAAAATTTAATTATTTTATTGTCGTTTCGTTTTATGGATTTATCGACTCATTCGACTTCATATTTGAATTTAATTAATCGTTGTCGTTGCCGACCATTCTAAATAAATCCGTTCACGACCATAAATTAATTAATGGCAGTGAAGTAGGAGGAAGTTGGACCACATAGGTCCAATTAGGGTTTCAAGGGAAACCCTAGAGGCTAATAGCGGGTGGAGTTTGATGTCACGAGGTGTTGGGCCTTAACCCACACCCTTAGGAGTTGGTTTTCATTACGTGTAAGTGTAAAGGGGAATGAATATCGAGGTGTGATAAGTGGTGTGACCGTAGCCGACATGCAATTTAAACCCTCTTGTTGTCAATTGTAGCACTGGTAAATAAGGGTATCGTTCTAGGCCGGGGATTGAAAGGGCTCACCTCTATCTAACTAGCTTCAACTAAAAATAAAACTAAAAATATAAAAATCCTAAATAACACTAAATAAATAAATAAGAAAAATATTAATTGGGGTTATAAAAATAATAATAAAAGGAGTAGATAAAATAAAGTAAACTAATAACAATAAAAATAATGAAAATAATGGAAAACCGGAGATATGAGAAATATGTTAGGGAAATAAAAATCCACCATTAGATTAGGTCGTAATATAATATTTATTTCTAAGTCATCTTTTAATCATGAGAATGAGATCGACCAAGTTGTACATCAAATGCAGGTCCATACACCTTATATTACTTCCCTTAATTAATTTATACAACCACGTGCTTATATTAACCCTATTAAATACTAGTAGTATAGCAACAACAAGCGGCTCCTATATTTAACTAGATTTAATGCATTAAGTGTAAGTGGAAAGCTGTCAATCTAAGTACCCATACTAGTACAAAACGCATGTCTAGCTGTATTTCCTTTTCTTGATCCACACATATCGAAACGTTTTACTACTTCGGTTAGAATCACAAAACTATTAGGTGAATTGTTATATAACCTAGCTGCAATTTATACATATAGATTCTAGTATATTTAGATGGCTACCTCACATGCAAATAATCCTACATATTGTCACTTATGAGGAACCAGAACAAGGCATGCACTAAATAAACTATACTTGACAGAATTATACATATTAACGATAGCAATTAACATAGAGTCAAGAAACAATCTCACGAAACAAAAAAATAAAATTATAATTCAAACCATAGTCTAGGGTTTCAATTCATTCCCTAACAATAAATAATCAGCCAGCCATAATTAAAGAATTAATTACAAAGAAATATATATCTAAAATATAAATTAAAAATAAGAGAAAGAAATAACTGGAATTAATTTTAAATAAAAGATCAAGAATTTATTCAGATAAAAAATTACTTTTATTTGAAATAAATTCTACCGGTATTAAACTTGTTTAATTGTATTCATCTTTGGAAGTTACAAGTGTTGTATTTAAAATTTCAAGGGTATTGTAATTGACTTTCAATTTCTCGTACTCTGATAAGCTTTTAAAATTTGGATTTATTTCACAGGTTCTGCTGATTCATTCAGCGATTATTTTATTTAGTGAATTGATTCACTTGCCATCCGCCTGTGGATATCTCCTTGTGGGAGTTTATCCTCACGGCATAGATGTTTGAAATTTTGTTTGATAGGTTTAGCCTTGCATCTAGCATGAGATAGATGATAGACATTTATCTTGTACTATATGTGGCGATAACATTCCCCAAATTCTATTTTATCTTCCGCTTTATTCTTTAAAAAAGAATTTCAGGACTGAATTTTGGGGGTGTTACAGATATCATATCATTGTTTTTATTATATACTAATAATATTTATTATTCTTATGTTGTCAAGTAGTTTCGATGTGCCCAAATGCTACAAGAAGGTTATTCTTCAAAAGTGTATTAATTCTTGAAAATATTTTAATTCTAATTTAGCATGTCTAGGCATAATCACACCCTAACAATGGACCGAGTTTGTTGAGTTAAGAAAGTTAGAAGAATATAAGGTATATACCAAATCACATTATATATTACGCCTTAAACACTACTTATAAGTATGTATACATTAATTTTTTCTATAACTTATATGTTGTTAATGATAGAAGAAGAGCCAAGAGGTAAAAAAATGCAAGAAAAATATTTACCCTCACAAAAATTCACTCGCCGCAATAATGGTACAAGAAAAGAGTTTGTAAGGAAATAAATTAGGGTACCATACACTAATTATTGTTAATGGACGAAGAAGAACACCCTAAAAGTGTGGTCTAAAAATGCATAGTTTAGATGCCAATATCTTGGGGATCAGTAATAACATCATTGTTATCTATATGTAGCATGTAAATCTTGTTTTAACTCCTTGATTGTACTAAAGCATAAAAATACCTTGTGTTTTAATCTCCAGATTAAATATATTGAATATTTTAAATTTTAATGAATGCAACCATTTTTTATTAGAATATTTTATATTTCAAAGTATTATTTTCATTGCAAAATTATATTTGATCTTTATAACTAATTATTACTTTGAAAATATTTGCTAAAAAAAGATAGAAATATCCAAAATGAACAAAATTTGTCTTCTAAATGAGTCTGCTAGGAAATAATGATATTACAATTTTTTATAAGACTGTCAATTAATTGATCCGAATATATTTAATTTGTTGAAAGCTTGATTGGATTTGATGTTTTGAAAAATAAAGTAAAAGCGAACATTATTTATAAATATATTTATTGAACGATTTTAAATTTAAAATAATTTGACTAAAATTATTTATAATCTAAATTCTTAAAGTGGTTTTGAGTGATTAGAAGCTTGAGTATTTTAATTAAATGTGCAGAATTTGAACCTCATTTAAGACTTATTAACCGCATCAGGTCACATCTCACCAAGTGAGGCTCCGGTCATTTTAGGGCTCCTTTTGTCTGGCACTAGCCGTAGCGGATATAAACAAGTAAGGATTGGTTGATTGGAAATGTTTCTGTTGTTGCTGCTTGCTCTGGAGAAAAATTTTCAGGTGACTGTATTCTTTAGTTTATGAACTCGACATTTTGGTAGAGGTTAGGTTGCGATCGATGCATTGTTTCTCTAAATTCTACCGAATTTGTGTGTAGATTCCTATCTTCCTCTCTCCTTCCATCTGCTGCCTACTCCACAGTTCCCCTTATTTCCTCCTCCTTTCTTCCCTTTCCTCTCCTTCCGTCTCCTCCAATCCACTAGTTCAACGTGTAGTCCGCAGATTGAGACGGGTTCTGAATTGATCCTCAAAATCAAGGTCTGCATTTGTTGACTCCTCCTTTTTACCATTTTTTTAACTATTCTTTTATTGTGTATGCGGAGGGCAGTCGACCCAATCGATCTTGTATGCGTATTGGAGTGATTGATTGACGCCTTCTTATTGTCCCCCTTGTATGTGTTAGCTTCTGCTTAATTGATTCATTTTCGAAGGTTAATTATTAGGACCCAAATTCTGCTGTATGTCGATTGTTTGAATTCCTAAACCTTTTTTCTTTTTGAGCTGTTCTGTGAATCTGGTAATTTTGTTTTTCATTCAATTTACTTCAATTCTTAATGTGTTGTTGGCCAATTCTTCTGCATACCAATTATTGGATAAATTCCCCTTTTAAGTTAATAATTCTGGCGCTTTCATTGAGAGCTGTCGTGATTCAAGCCTTAGTTCCTGAAATTCTGTCATCCACAAATTCATTCTACCATCAATCCATCATGTTAGCTACAGTGAAAGGAATGTTAGATGGGAACAAGACCGGATGAAAAATATCACACCGGATATGAGTGCAAATCAAGAAGAAGAAGAATGGTGTTGGTAGTTCCGGATGAATGGATGAACTCTGATCTGCCCGAACTCAAACTAGAGACCACAGAGCACCCTTCAATCCACAGGATATTCTCGGTAACGGAAGTTGAAAAATCACATCCATTGCAACAAACAGAAACCATCAACCTTCAAAACCTAGAACACCCATTTGTTGATTCGGCAACCCTCAAACAAAAAGATAAAGGCAGTCCAAACTCTCCATCTGTAGTTCGATTTTGCTGGCAACCAGAGATTCCACCACCTCTGCCATCCTTACCACCCTCAGTGCCTGAAAAAGAAATCAGAAACCCTCCCCCCCCCCCCATCATCACATCCATTTTGTCCATCGTCATCAGAAAAATCAAATGAACCGCCAAATCTAGGAAAATTTGAAACTAAGAGGATGACTGAAGTTGGTCTGGATTCCAAATTTGGCATTGATTCCAAATTTGACCGCGACATTCGACCACCTTTGCTCCCTAATCCATTTTCCCTTCCTCCGTTGCACAAATCCAAATCTCCACTTAATCCAAATCCTACTTCAAAACCACAAATCACTCTGCAATTCTTGAAACCTATCTTCAATTAACAACCTTCGTCTCTAATATTAATAGATGGTGCAGATCCAGAATACCCGAATCGATTAATCCTCCATATTTGGGTGAATTTGAGTAACCATTAAAGATCACAACACACTTGAGCATTCTCAAGGTAATTATGGGCACTCAAATTGATTTTTCATTGTTTTATGTTGATTATAAAAAGGGTCAATTAGAGGTATTCAATATTGTATACTATACCATTTGGTGGAATAATTTGTTGGGGTTGCATAATATATTTTTGAAGCATGTGAATATGTTGAGTGTTGGGATACACTCTTGAATATCAAAAACAATGCAATAGTATGAATCAAATCAAGATTTTACAACTTGAATCCTTATTACTAGCATCTCAAGTAATTATGAAGAAATACTCTACTCGTGTTTTATATCAAGAATAATCCTCTTGATTGATCCACTCAATTATAGAACTCCGTTCTTAATTGAGATTTTCCAAATCTATTCCTAGATCTGAACTATAAGGGATTTCCACAAGAGACATCCTAGATCTAGAGATTCTAGACCCTTCCACCCTTCCCAAAGTTGTGATTCTCACACAAACCCCCGGGGTCCTGGGTTGTGACCTTTTCCCATACCTTGAAGCTCTCCTGTGACCTCATGTTCTCTCCTTGAGTTGTTTCTACTTTTATATCATAGAAGCCCTTTAAATAGGCTAAAAGGATTATAAAAACAACTAAAGATAGAAGATATAGGCAATACCAAACTATGCCAAAAGATACAAATGAAAAACTAGCCCAAAAATCTTGCTGCACTAAAATCTAGGCATTAACATACCCGTGTTGAACGACACCCCCGGTCTCGATTGACATAACAACTATGTTGATCAACACTGCTCCATGGTGTCGACACAAAACTTCTCCATTTTTGCTCCTCTTCTTTCCTCTAATTGTATTTCATTTTAGGTCCTTTATAGCCATCCTCACATTGGCATGAATCCTAACAATCCTTTCCTTCAAGCCTCATGTGCCTACATCCACGATCAAGCCGTATGATTGCGCCATCTTCTCCATCCAATGATGCCTCCCCTCGATCCAAAGTCCCTGCACTGCATGCTTGAAAATATCCCCTCTAGTATTGGGTTCCAAAACAAGATCATGATCCTCTATTATGCGATCTTCATCTTTGACCATAATTTGCCTTGCTGCACAATTGCTTGTCCCACAAACAATTCCATCACATTCTTCCATCAAATACCTCTTTGTCCTTTCTAACTCGGATATCAGATTTGATGCCTCGCTGAACTTAGTTAGGCTCTAATGCCAATTGTTGGGATAAACATCACCTTAGTTTGTTTGTGGAAGTGCCAGATCTTACTTGTAGAACAAAATCCGCAACTCTGGTGTTGTGACTTGTGATATCTGGATCCAATCTTGCCTCTAGATAAGGGATCCTGAAGCCAGAACATCAAGAACAATGCAATAGTATGGACTAAGTCATGGATGCCAAAACTTTAATATTTATTACTATCATCTGAAGCAATTATAAAGAATAAAGATACACTTAACTTGTATTATTAATCTTCATAAGATCATCAATAAAAATCCTCTTGATTCATCCACTCAATTGGGAACGGGGCAATTACAGAACTCCGTTCCTAATTTAGATTTTCCAAATCTAATCCTTAAATCTAAACTATAGAGGCTTCTTAGATCTATCTCCGAAATTTAGACCCTCACACCCTATCCAAAGTTGTGATCCTCCCACAAACCCTCGAGGTTCCAGGTTGAGATCCTCTCCCTTACCCTCTTGCTCTCCTATACCCTCATGTTCTCTCCATGAGTTGTTTCTACTCATATACAACAGAAGTCCTTTATATAAGCTAACAGGATCCTAGAATCAACTAAAGATATAAGATATAGGCCGCACCGACCTATGCCAAAAGATGCAGATGAAAACGAGCCTAAAAATCGTTTTGTGCTGAAATATGAACATCAACATGCTTGTGTTGAACAACATGCCGTCCCTAGTCGATCGATACCACTGTGTTAATGGACACCACCCTGTGGTGTCGGTGCAAAACTTCTCCTCTTTTCTTAGCTTAGTTTTTGCTCCTCTCCGTTCCTCTTTAATTGTTTTCCATTCTAAGTCATCCTTATCCATCCTCACATTGACTTGAATCCTTACAATTTTATGGTGATTATAAAAATGGTGAATTTGTTTAGGAATATTGCACGGAGGATGTTTGATGAAATTCTGGGAAGTATGGATGATTAGAGTATCCTATTTGATGTGCCAAATATTTTCCTTGTTGTGCAGCGTGAAAACCGGAAGATAGGAATGAGCTTCAAATTTTTGATATGTACCAAATGTGGCTTATTGGGTTTCTATAATGATTTCCTAATAGATACGATAGCCTTGATGGACATGAAGATCACTTATGGTTTATTAGAGCTAGAAAGGGGCAAAAATTAACTGCATTGTCTTTCATCTTATCCCTAGATTTTTTGTTTTAGATGAAGGGAAATACTGTAATTTTGTTCTAGAAGATGGCTTAGAATGGATTCAGTGTGTAGAATTCTTACTGTTTATATTCACAGAAGAGATAGGTCTAGTATTTGAATGTGGATATAGTTGATTTTTGCACCTCTGAAAAAATATTAAAGTCATAATTGATGACCAGTAACCCTAAAAGATTCCTTGTGGGCAGTATTCAGCAGTTTCATATATTGCATGGGCTGGATACAGTGACCTTGTGACATATGTAAACGGAGACTCAAGTTTATCCCTTCCCCAAAAAGACTGTCCCTCAATGGGTTTGCATAGCATGCTATGGGTATGGCTACAAAAGCACTTCCTGAATTATGCCAGGGAAGGTTTTCCGGTTGTAGCATCTATAATTTATCATCTATTTGCCAGCCAATTTCACTGGGACATTCTTGCTTATAGGTGATTTGGAAGGTGCATTAGCTATTCTCCCATGATTGTAGTGGTATAGTGACTCAAATGGTTAGAGGCTTGCCTAGTCTATGGGATGGAATCATCTTTAGTTCTTCATTCATTGCACTCTTCAAGATGCCTAAGTATATTGTCATGGTTGCTTCTATGGAAGCTATATATGGAGAATCTATGTTTAGCAACATATGGCAAATGCTTGATTTTCTTCATATACTTGAGTATGGTGGCCTGTCGTTGTATTTAATTCACATATATGCTACTGAAAGGGTTCCTGATTGTTGGTGATGTGGGATTCCCACATCGGTTACTGAGGGGATCTTTGGACAGTTTATATGGGGGAGTTAGTCCTCACCTCTTGAGCTAGCTTTTGGGTGGAGTTAGGGCTCTTCCCGGGGGAGTACCCCTGGGGCCCACTGGGGGAGTACCCCCTTTGGGTCCGTATCATCTGGTATTAGAGCTATCCTCAGTCAAACCTCCCTGCGGTCTTCCGTGCCGATCGCCGATAGAGGCAGCACGAGGACGTGCAGTCTAAAGGGGGTGGGTGATGTGGGATTCCCACATCGGTTACTGAGGGGATCTTTGGGCAGTTTATATGGGGGAGTCAGTCCTCACCTCTTGAGCTAGCTTTTGGGTGGAGTTAGGGCTCTTCCCGGGGGAGTACCCCCTTTGGGTTCGTATCAGTTGGTGTTACACTGCTTATGTGGGTCTCTTAAAATTGGATGTTTTGGATCAATTTTTTTTTTATTCACTCATGATAATTTTGGGACTTTGAATTATGGGCAATGGGGTATGCAAAAAAAGAGTTGTGAATCAAGCTAGATCACTTCCAGCCCCATTCTCGGAGTACACCAAAATGGATGCTTCTGGTTTCGTTAGAAGAGGAACCACAATTTTTTATGCCCTTTGCTGTCCATGTGCTGGAGAATCCAGCACCAGAAGGCAGCAAGCTGGTCTTGCATGGAAGGGTGCCTGCCACTCCAAATGTTGGTATCAGTAGCAAACACTAGCATCTGTGGATACAGTCATTGTGATGGCATTAAAAGGAGGGTCATGCCACAACAACCCATATATATATGGATTCTTCAAGAATAAGCGTCTAGTGTAATATGAACCCATGATTCCGAAGAACATAAATAGGAAGGAAGTTGTTAATCTTGTACTTGAAGCAGGGCATTGGAAATTCAAGCATTATATTGCTTACCCTATAATTATGGTGCTGGTTTTGAAATGTGACATTTGGAGGACTTAATCTTTGCTCATGTTATTCCTCTGTCTGTCTTTAGATGATAGCTTGGCTTGAAGTTAATCAACCTTGAGGGAAAGGTTGTTTTGAAGAGTGGGGCAATGATATGATTCCACCCAAGAAGCCTCAGTTTATTTGGTTCATTAGCTAATTTGCATGGCTTTGGCAAGGTTGTTTTGAAGAGTGGGGCAATGATATGATTCCACCCAAGAAGCCTCAATTTATTTGGTTCATTAGCTAAGTTGCATGGCTTTCATTAGGAAGTCGCCGGCATAAATAAATTGGCTGATTAATTACAAGCATCTAGCTATAGGAATCTCTGTTTTTGCTGTTAGATGAGTCACCTCATTTGTTAGAGGACTTCTCCTATTTGCTACACAATGGGAGGACACAATGTTCCTACTAAACATCTATATAAGCTGAGTAATGTTAATGGAGAAGCAAGCAGAAAAGTTGATTAATCTGTTGTCACCCTCTCCAAAGTAGGCAATGAAATTGTAGTCACGTTTGTAGTTGCGGTCATGGTGTCATGGTATAAGAGTGTCACGAGCGATAAATTATGTATCGCTGTTGTCATTGCGTAAATTTTTATTTTTATTTTTATTTTACCATATGCTCTAATTATTATTTATTGATCATTTAAATATAAATGTTATATTATATTAAAGTATTTGAATGAGTCATTATATGGAAAATTATCCTAATAACCCTAAATTTGCCTTGGAATTAGAAAAATAGTAGATGCGAAGTTAATATATAGCAATACTTTATTATAATTCAATAGTAACTTGGTTTAAAAAATATGTAGTAAATGAATTAGAAGAAATGATCATGCATGTTTTTTTCAATAGATTTAGGAATTCTCAATAAATTCCCGATTTAGGTGATATTTTTTGATTTATCATTGGCATTGATTTACTGACAATTTATTGGCTAACAAAGTGTGAAATTTTAAAACTTTAGCATATTGTTAGTTTTGTGCCACGGTTGACCGTAAAACTGCTAAATAACGGCCGCAACGTTATAGCAGTAACGCTATTTAATTATATGCTCCCTTATCCTTATTTCTCTGTTCTCCCTCTCAATTCTCTGTTCTTGGAGCTTGATCACTGCTTGAAAGTGGCCACTATCCTTCCCCAAAAACCAGGCCTAAATCAAATTCAATGGTACTGTACGGAGTTCCTACCTACGGGAAGAGTTAATTCTTTGCTCAGAATGGTTCTTTGACATTCATTGGCTGGTGTAGCTTATTTTGTGCCTCCATTAAAAGCTCCAGTATCAAAACATATGCAAAACCCAATATCTATTTTCTTATACAATAGCTTTGCATATGCTCCTTGAGCAAGACATGGGCTACAAATCATAACTGTTATGTTATTGTTGTTTGCTAAATGGTTGATATATGTTTTATGATATGAATCTATGACTATATCAGTTTATCTGTCTGAAGTGGATTAGATTGTTGTTTCAGTATGTTTGACATGAGATTGATGGGAAAACAACTAGCCACCCACTCACTGTTAACTTCATCATCGTGATTCTATTATTGGCTTACTATTTTATGACTTAAATTCTTCTGATCTTTATCTTTATCTTTATATTTTTATATTTATTTCAGGTCTGAATTTGGTGGTATGGGATACGAGTGAAGGGTTGAGAATTAAATTTTCTGCCACAATTATGGCTGCTTCACTCTGCACATCCTGTTTTCTAGCTGTTTCCAGAGGCCATCTAGCACTGCATCCCAGTTTATATCAAGATGCTGCATATACTTTCCTGAAATTATCTCACAGAGCAAGAATAAGCCAATGCAGAAACAGAAAACCTCGTAGATTTTCAGTGTTTTCTGTGACTAAAGGCTCTTCGAAATCAAGCGAGTCTGAAGAAAAAATCCCTTCTTGGGCAAAACCAGATTCTGATGAGCTACCCCCATGGGCTCGTGATGAGGCTGGCAAGAAGGATGATTTGAAGCAGGGCATTGAGATTCCTTTCTATGCATATCTACTTGCCTCGGCCATAACTGCTATCGCTGCTGTATGCTCTGAAATCCTTCCCTCTTTTTGACATATATGTTAGGTGGCTAAAGGTTGAGTGGGTTTCTTTTTGTATTTGAATTTTTGAGTCTTTTGCAGATAGGTTCGGTGTTTGAATATGTGAACCAGAAGCCTGTTTTTGGAGTTGTGAATTCAGATAGTATCTTCTACGCTCCTCTGCTTGGATTCTTTGTAATTACTGGAGTCCCGACTTCTGTAAGTTGTTACAAGTTGTTTTGCATTTCTAGAGTCATGAGATATAGTTCATCTTTCTTTCGATGAATATGCATATAGTAAACAGTAGTGACATGTAATTCAAATGCCCCTACGTATTTTTACAAGGGTCTTAACTTACTGATTGGTTTGGCGGTTTAAGGGGGATTACCTGTGATATATAATTAATCTGGATGTACTTATGTGCAATTATGCAGGCTTTTCTATGGTATAAATCGGTGCAAGCTGCCAACAAAGAAGCTGAAGAGCAAGACAAGAGGGATGGCTTCCTTTAGGCGTCTTTTTTTTTCTTTTTTTTTTGTGGGGGTCATGTCATGTCTCTTGTTTCATTTTCTGGCCTTTCGGAATCATTTGAAAGCCTCTCGTTAGTCGTTTCATTTGCATTGTCTTTTTTTTAATAAAAAAAAATTTGGTATGTACCTATCTGTATAGTGTTCAACAACGTCATTTGTTCAGAATTTTATTCAGTCCTACAATTAGCATTCTGTGGGTTTCATTTTAATGTTGATATTACAAGCTTTGTTGCTGCATGTTAGGTTGCCCAGTGTCCTTGATATATGATCGACTGAAGTGAGCTTGGTGTTAAGTTCAATCTGGGACACTAGTATAGTTTAAACCAGTAGCGGCACCCTGGCTAGGACAATCCTGGGTGGAGCTCGTGTTTTTCAGAATGGGCACCCGGACAAAACACCCCGGAATGAATGAAATGTTGTTGATGAGGTACTTGAGCTGGATGTTCATGCTCTAACACTGAAGTAGGAGGTTCCATCTAGGAGAAAAGGGCTTCATTTCGTGATGTTGAGGTGCTTGGAACATTGAGTCGTGGAGGATATGTTGAACCGGCTCCAAAAGTTCCTAACCCAAGTGATTGGTTTTGCCCAAATCTGGACCCGTACTTAGATCAAGTATCCACTAACACATCTATATCTATATATATTAGATATCTATTATTCAACAGATAATTCATTTATCCGTTGATAGATAATCCGTTTTTCCGTTAACATTTATTATCCAATTGATAAATCCCTATTATCTGACGGATACATCTATTTATAGTTAAGCTAAATAGTAATTTTAACTTTAATTTAAATTTTATAGTATATTTATTTTAAAATTAAAGGTAAAAGGGTAATTATATATTCGGTAAACGGGTACAGATATGGATATGAGTATAAATACGGGTACGAATATTAATATCCCATACTCATATCCGAACCTGACGGGTATATTTTTCACTCTCTATATCCATTTATCCATATTTATTTAAGTATCTGATAGATAAAATTCATCTCGTTTCTAGTAAAATCCGCTTTGTTGTACATCCCTAGACCAGACCCTACCTAACCTGACAAGCTAACTGAAAATAATCTAAATTGACTCGAACCTAAACTATCTCAATCTAAATCCGATCCGGTAAATTAACTTGGTATAACTCGAATGTGAAATGACTCAAACCCAAACCCGACTTTATCCGAACAATAAGATGACTCGAAATGACCCGATCCAACGCATAAACGACCTACAAATAGCCTAACTCGAAAACGACATTATTCACTATCACCGAACCCGACCCTGACCTGTTCAACCCGATTGCCACCTATATATGTGCTCTACATCCCGAGAAGTTATTAGGTAGACTTGGTAATACACTTAATTTTATATATTAGAACAAGTAGTTTTATATAAAATTTAGACAATTTTATTTTTATATGAATTAGTTCGAATTTTTAAAATAAAAATTTAAATATTTAACCTTTTATCTTGAATAATTTAATCTTAAACTATTGATTTAATTATTTTACAGACCTTTGATTTAAAAAATAGATAAAATTATTTAAATTAATATAACATTTTTATCATTATCTTACTCTTTTTATTTATATAAATTTCCAAACCCATAATTTTTGCAAAATTATTTTTTTAAATTAATACCTTAAATTTTGATAAATTAATTTAATATTTTTTTAATAGTCAATTTTAATCTAAATTCTAATCCTAACTAAAAAAAATATTTTCCTTTTCTTTTTCTCCTTTTCCTTCCTTTTCTTTTCTTCTTCCTTCTTCCTTGGGCCAGCCCAACCCTTCCCTTTTTCCTTCTCTTGTTCTCCCACGCAGGCTAGTCCAAGCCTTTTTTTTTTCTCTTCTTCTCCTCTTGGGCCAACCTAGCCTCTCCTCCCCCTTCTTTTTTCTTTCCTTCCCTGCATGGCATGTCCCCCTTTCTTCTTCTTTCCCCCCAGTCTACACCCCCGTTCCAAACAGCTCCCCCATCTCACGCCTTCTTCTTCCACTTCACCCCTACACCTCCACCCCTCTATCGACCGGATTCCCTCCACCACTGCCCCCTCTACATGCCCTTTCTTTTCCATTTTTGACCCTACATCCCGTTGTTTCCCTTCCCCCGTGTGCCCCTGTCCCTTCCATGTTCATCCCTGTCCTTATCGCCTGGTTCTGCCATGTCAGCCCCTGCCTGTAACCTCCCCCTTGCACCCACCTAACCTACATGCCTCTCTCTCCTCCTCTTCTTTTTCTTCTCCTTCTTCTCTTCTTCTATGCCTCATTCTCCCTCATGATTGATTCTCCTCCCCCGATCCACTCTTCTCCTTTTCTCCCTTATTTTTCTCCTTTTATTTTTACTTCGACACCGCCTCTAGCATCTCCACCACCAACCTAGCCTCCCACTGCCATCTTCTCTACCCTACCTCTTCCCTGCACTACCCCGGGAAGCCAACACCAACCACCCCTGCATCCTACCCCTCCCTTTTCTCTTTCTCCCCTTTGCCTCCCCTACACCCGCCACTTTTAGCCACCACTTTCCCCTCCCTTTATGCCGCCACCACATCCTCCCCCAACTACCTATCACCACCTTAACCTCCCCCTGCACCCCCTTATCTGAACCACCCTACCTCTCCCCCTTCCCTTTCTTTTCTTCTCCTTTCTTCCTCTTCTCCCTTTCTTCTATGCACCTTTCTCCTATAGCCCACGCCACCGTCTCTGCAGCCTCCGAGTTGTCGCACCGCGACCTCCAACCACCACCCACCTCCTACCTCACCTCTACACCCATCAACCAGCACCAACACCCCTCACCACCTCCGTCAAACCCTTTACCCAATCCTCCCCATTCTTCCTTTCCTTCCCCTTTGCCCATTTTGCATGGTCAACACTGCACATGCAGCATGAGTTATGTTGTGAGTTTTCTGTATATTTTTAGTTAATATTAAGGTATAAGGTAGTTTGGTAATGTTATGTTGAATGAACATTTTTAATAAAAATTATTCTTTTACTTATCTAATATTAATATGACATTTGTGATATTATTTTAGGTATAAAATTTTATTAAACAGAGCCTAATATTTTTAACCGGATATCAATAAAGTATGGTTTTCGCTGGAAATAAGGTAGCCGTTATGGCCCACTAAAATATATGGATTATCGTATGTTAGCGCATTAAGGTTTTTGGCATATGATTTGTGTGGATATGATATGTTACAAATAATCCCATAATTATTAATGTTACATTGGAAAAATGGAAAAAGAATGCATGTATCTTGTGTATAATGTGAAGGGTGTGAAATGGTGATTAAGAAGTGGCCTAATGGTTGATGGTGGATGTTATGTGTATATAAAATGCTAGGTGGAGTATGGATGGACACTTGTAGTAAAACTATTGATACTCTGAGACCTAGGAGCAATTTGGTCATTTGGACCCATCATGATATTTAACCCTAACTAGGACAACTAATGTGTTATAAACGTTGCCAAGAATGGAGATGGGAGTTTGGCGTATTATAAATACATGTTTTAGTAGGAATATTAATATTTCATGGCCTAGGGGTATTTTGGTAATTTTAATGTATAGTGATGATCGTCTTAATAAAAATACATGCTAAGTGTTACGTAGGGTTGAAAATGATAATAAGAGTTTGCGGCATTGAAAATGCATGTTCCATTATGAATAATAATATTATATGTTCTATGAGTGTTTTAGTAATTTTACATGTTCAATAGGGGTTATATAAGTAAATATATATGATAAGTAATTATTGGTGCTAAGTGTGAAAGTAAGGATTTGCGGCATTGGTGACATATGTTTGGGTGTAAATAGTAGCATTAAATGACCTTGGGTTATTTTAGTAATTTTGCATAAACTAGGGGGACTAATCAAATAAACATGTATGATAGGTATAAATTGATGTTATATATGATAATAGGGGTTTACTATCTTAGTATCACTTAATTGAGAATGATAATCAATAAACTATGATCTAGGGAAATTTTGGTAATTTTACATATAAAATAGTGATTAGTCTAATAAACATGCATGATAGGTATAAATTGATGTTAAAGATGATAATAAGGGTCAACTATCTTAGTACCACTTATTTGAGCATGATAGGTATAAATTGATGCATACTTATGGATTAGGTGTCCATGTGAGTAGAGTATCGTGTGACTTCGTGTACCAATGAGACCAAGGTATCTTTGCGTCCCTAGGTTGATAGTCGGTATAATATTGTGCTGCTCTTATGCGTTGGTATAATCAATGTACCTTAGTGACCCGGGGTTCATGATCTCTCCCTCAAGTAAATAAAACGGAAATGTGTGATAGTTAATTGGAAATGATTATTGAGTTAATTGGAAAGCAGCCTTTGAGTCTACTTGAGTTTCGATAGTAGCCTTTGAGCCTACCTGTATATCAGTAGCAGCCTTTGAGCCTACCCGTGTATCGATAATAGCCTTTGAACCTACTTGAGTTTCGCTAGTAACATTTGAGCCTACTTGGGATTTGGTAGCAGCCTTTGTGCCTACCGTGATGGATTGCGTATGGTATTGTATTGATGGACCTATGGGCCTACTTATGAGTTGAGTGAATGGTGTATTGTTAAGGATGATGTTGGTTTCCTAATTATACTACAAAGACCATTGCTTGGATGTTCCATTGATAAATCCTATTATTTCTAATTGAACGAAAACTGGTAGCATATGATCTTGGTGCATGTGGCTATCTAAATAATTATTATATTTAAGCTAATATGTGTATAATTTCATGTTCACGTGTTTGATGTGTTGCATCTGATGTGTTGCTTGCAAGCCTTACATATGAGTATTGTATAATGGGTTACTCAGTACCATAGTACTAAAGAGTTCATTTATTGGGCTCATGTTTATTCAATGGGCAGTGGCCTTTGCAGGTTAGCTCGTAAGCGCTATTTAAAATTTACTCATTAGGTTAAGAGTGTAAGACTATCCGAGAAAAATCTATATATTTTCCTTATAATCTCTCGTGTCCTCTTTTCACTGACTTTAATTTGTAACTATAATTAGTGGGTTGTGTTTCATGTATTAAAACTATTGCACTACTTTGTTTTATGAATATACCTTTGAATTTTGTAATGTACGTTTTTAGCCTTAGCACTTGGTATCAGAATGGTGGAGGGAAACCGATCTAGTACTAAGTGTGGTGGTAGCACCTCAAAATTTACTGCATTTGCTTCTACTTATAACTTTTAAAAATAAATTTTTTTAGTAGTAAATTTTTAGGGTGTTACATATACACCCGTGCGATCCACATGATGCCTAATTGATAGCTTAGTTTTTGTTATAATTGTACGTGTAAAATCAAATATCTACATCTGTTGAATTAGATATCTGTTTCTTATTCCTTAAATTGGATCAAATATCTAAATAATCAAATTAGATTACTAGATATATCTGAAATATATGATTATACTAATATTCATATTTACATACATATATTTGGAAATATATTAAAATGCAATATAATACATTAAAAATATAGTATAATTTGATATAATACTTATTAATATAGTACAATATACTTTAAAATATTTAAATATAGTATAATATTTTAAAAATAAAATATATTCAAAATACAATACAATATATTGGAAACTAGATATTAAACCGGTTTGGATAATCAAGTCAAAATTGGATTAAAAAATCGCTTTGGTTGCAATCAAACTTTTAGATTTTAAACCAAATTTTTGAATCCCAATTTGTTTTTTCACAACCCTAATTAATTGTAGCTATGTGTTTCCTACGATAGTGAATATGTAAGTATTTTGTTCTTTGTAATGTACAAATAATTAAAAAAATAACAATTTTTTTATATATCACATAAGTGGTTTTATTTGATTGGTTTTTTTTTATCATTGTTGCCTCATAGTAAACCATTAGAATATGTGATTTTCAACCATGAGGTCTATTGTTTACAAAACTTAATTGAAACATATTATTAACGACAACATTTTGCGAATAGAAAAATGATTAAAAAAACAATATTTTATTAATTTTTAGAATTGATTGTGGATACAATCGTTGTATAAATATATTACAAGATTTAATATCTTCTTATTCAATCTCCAAAGTATTCAACGATGAGTTAGCTAGCATTTTAATTTATCTTGTTGAATTTTGAATTCAACTTGTTAGGGGCTCATCTTGAGTTTGGTGAGCTTAATCCAAACCCTTTTTTTTTAGTTTGAATTTACCTGGTGAAGATGACACTTTTTGGTAATGCTTGATATCATCTAGCAGGCTAGCTTGATAATGAAGAACTATTCAGCATCTTCAACTTTGATGTTCTTTAACGCTTCGATCTTGAACTCTTTGATCTTCGATTCTTAAATCTTTAGTTCTTCTATCTTCATTATTAAACACTTCATTCTTGAACTCTTTAATCTTTGGTTCTTTAGTCTTCATTATTTGATTTCTAATATTTGGTTTCATAGTGTTTTAGAGCTTTTATCTAGGGCTATTGATCTCTATACTTCAATCCCCTTAGAATGTGCAGGGGAGTCCTCTATTTATAGAAGATAAGGGCTCTTAGCTAGTGAGCTTGTACTTATTAGGATATCTTGAAGACTTGAAAGTGAAGCTCTATTAATTTTAATATTAGACTTGTTATCTGTTGTAAAATAAAGTTATACTCATATTTAATTAAACTAAGCCTACTTTAATCATTTGATCCCTAATAAAATACAAAATTAATTTGACAAATCAATAAATTTTATTTTAATTTGTATATCTTGAATAATTTTAGGAATATAATTGAACTGGACAAATTTTGGTATGAGTATCCATGTAAAAATTAAATATATTTTTTATATCAATAAATGCCCCCTATGAGTCAATGATTTGGTATGTTTGTTGTGCAATGAGAATATGACATGTAGTATCTCATTTGATATTATTATTATTTTAGCATTTTGTTCCAGAAAAATATCATTGAGCTACGTTTGAGTTGTAAAAAATGTTTTGATAATTATTTTCTTTCAAAAGAAAAAAAAATAATATGGATGCATGCAAAAATACGAGGTTTCTATGTGGAAAACAAATCCATTACTAATTGGAAAATAAAACTTTGAATTACCTATAATGCCCCCATCTAGTTACCCAAAACTTTCCATCTTCCTTATCTTTATATGACCAGCCTTACCCATTTTCGATCTGGCCGCCTCGACCCTCTCCCTTTCATTTACCCATCTTTCTATCGCCCCAACCCTCACCCATATGCTTCTCAGCATAACAACTCTATAAAGTTTAACACATCTCATATAGATGTATTTTTTTTATTAGAATGTGTTTGTACTTGGTTTTTTTTCATGACCCTAATTGACACAAGCTCATGCAATAGTGACCTCACAATGGAATCAGCTCACACATCCAAGGCCTTGCAGCATGAACATCTTGTGCAGCTGTAACATTGCAATGTGGACGCATAGTGTAGTTGCAACCTTGTAGCTTGAGGATGGATAGATCTATCTCGATCTAGAACAAATAGTGGTAGATCTAGAAGATCACAATCTTGATCAAAGACTAGTAGATCTAGATTGGAAACTGATAAATCTAAAAATGGAACGTTTCCTAACAATTAATTTAACATGTGTAAGAATTAGTATTTGGTAAAATCGTAAATAGAGTTCCATTTAGAGAGTTTGAACTCTAGGATTCGTAGGCTATTCAATCATCATCGACTCATAGGGGACAATCATCATCTCTACCTGACATGGCCATTAAGGGCAGTTATAGATTATATTGTAGGCAAATTATAACAATGGATCGATCATCCTTTAGTGGTCCACCATCCTTAGCCCACATAAATCAGCCATCATCCTCAACCCACATGGGTCAACCATCCTTCTTGACCCATTTACATTGGCTACTACTTATAAATGAAGATGAAGGTGATAGGGGTGGTAATGATAATAAGGATGATGGTGTGAGACCAAATGAATGAGGCATACGCATTAGAGATGGTCGATACTTGGGTAGATCATATCTTGGAGGTCCAAGTAGGGTTGTGATGAGTTGAATCAAGTCGAATTACCCCTGATCAAGCACGACTCATGTGTTTTTTTAGGCTCGGGCTTGGTTTGATAAGTTTTCAAACCAACTCAACTCGGCTCGTCAAACTTTTAAAAGCTTTTTTAACGAACCAAATCAATTCATTTATCATGATTCTATTCATGGATTGGCTTATTTGAAAGTTAAAAAATTCAAATCAACTTGTTTAATTATTCAGCTTATTTAAAAGATCATTTAAATATTCAACTCATTTATTAAATAAATTCTATACATACCTAACCTATAAACGAATAAGCTAAACCTAGCTTGAGTTGGCTTGTGAGCAAATGAGTCAAGCATCCCTTAGCTGGAGCATAAATCTTGTATTTGAATTAGTTTCCTAAACAAATGAGATAAGATGAGATGGCTTGAACACCGGTTCAATTTGCCAACATCCCTAGGTCTAAGAGACCCTAGTTTGATTCCAAGATTTAATGGTTATATTACATTAGATATATGGTTTGAAAATGTAATTTAAAAAATATATCACTTTATTTATTATTTCCTTTGTTAATTGCCATGTATTCCTTCCATTTTTCTATTTTGATGTTTAAGATCACAAATTTTTGAGGGTTCACACTAGACCAAAGCAATTTAGTAATTGGGTGTATATTATAGATGATGAATGTTTCACCCAAAATGGTGGTACTAGATTTGAGCATCTGATGGCCTCCATTTTTTTGTATGTGTATAGGCCACTCATATTCTTCTTTGTAGAGAGATGGATGGCAAAAACTAATAGTTTTCATATATTGTGGGATGAGATGACCATCACCCTTTTAGATGTTTAACATGTATTAGGACTTAACATTGATGGTCATCCATTATATGGAAGTGATACAAATGAAACATATTTGTAAGTTATATACGTATTAGCTAGCCTATTTGGTATGGAGGAGGAGGATGCAAAGGTGATAATTAAAGAGGGTGGAATGGAATTCTCGATGCTTCATTCCCTATGTACATCAAACTGATTACCAAGAGATAGTAAAGTTATTGCATACCTACTATTGTTGCTCGACTTGTCGTTATTTATAGAGAATTCATCCAATCGAGTTAGCTCATATTGGCTTTTATTTCTCCAGGATCTCACGATTTTGAAAGACTATGAATGGGGAATGGTTGTGATCTCTCTTTTATATAGATATCTTAGTATAACATCTAGATCAAAAGTTGCTCAAATATATGAATGTGAAACTATATTGTAGTTAACTATTATGACTATCATCTATATAATACATTTGATGATCATATACTTCTAACTCTAACACATGTATCATAAAATTCCTGGATATACAAAAACTTTCCTAATTTTGGTTGCCTTAAGTATGAATGGGACTCTCGCATGCTCCATTATCAAAGATGGTGGTGTAATGGATCTTTTGACAAGACCTATTCTATGCTTGGATACTATAGAAGGGTAATTGATTCTATGTCCATGAAAAAGGCGTACTCAACAAACTCAAATTGTTGTTAATGTTTTATTATAGTTTTTATAGTGAAGCTAGTATAATTCTTTTATTAAAGGTAACATGGGATTCATATAAGGTAACAAACATGAGAAGTGATTGTAGTATGGAACTATTTTACAGTAATATACATTGTATGAGTGTTGTACAATCATATATCCCACAGCACCTACTTGAGCCACATATTTTTAGAGTTCCAGTATTAAACCTATGGGATACAAATCCTAGTTACATAAGTTAATATGTTAGTGTGACTCATAGGTATATGTAACAAATAATGGAGCAAATTTTGTTGCTACAACATAATGAGGATGATGAAATTACAATTAACATACATCTTGTTGATGCATTAGCAGCTATCTATCGTATGTACTAGAGGGGTGAATCATGCCCATAGTATGAGCAACAACAATATTTGATTGAGACCATTATTTTTGAAATTAGAAGTTATTATAAGAGAGTGTGGGCGTAGGGGTAGTCATGCTATAGTGCTTGATTTGTTACGTGTGTTTTATTTAGTGGTATTTCAAATGAGGTGCAGCCTTGAACGGATCAAGTGGTGTAAGTAAACTAATCAAGTAATATATATCAATCTTCTTCCAAAAAGGATGGATATATGATAAGGGGATGTGAATGAAATCATATATATAAGTACTAATTTCATGGATACATGGTATCCTATGTGTTTGACGCATATAACACCCACATAAAACTTCATTAGTACCCACATAGTTACTTTTTATAAACTATTTATTGATTAATTACAATGCAAACAGAGCCACATGCCCTCTCAAATTGGCATAAATCAGACTAGTAGTATGATGAGGACTATTAAATTGCTATCACTTATGCAATCCTTTGATGTCGCAATGTTGAGTGAATTTATAGTAAAATGGTGTTCAAGTTGCCTATTGGAGTCTCCACAAACTACTTTAATGATCCACGAGCATCTTCTACCATATTAAGAGAAATCAACATATATAAAGATTATAATCTGTAAAGAGCTTTATAAGTAATAAGTTCATGTAGGAATAAAATATATTCAATACCTATTTGTTGTACCCTGATAAAAATATAAGATGTGATCAACCCAAGCATAGACGATTTTTTTCTTTGTATGAAAGTAGCCAAATTGTCTTTAGTTAAGAAAGCATGTCAATCATGCTTCTATAATTAGTGTCCAATGATAAGAGTTTCTCTTCATATATTTCCTCATCTTTGACGTATTATGTTTTTCCATTAAAGCATAAAAAATTAATGTGGAAGATAATGGATGAATTGTCCTTCATAATGTAGGACCTTTTACTTTGTTCTTTGAAGAAGAATGTTCATCAAAGTAGAGATAAGAATCGAATGTGTATTCGGGTTCAACTCAAATGCACGGTTGGAATTTTTGATCTTCACCAAGATCAAAAGAATTCTGAAGATAAATCACAGATTTCTCTTGAGAAAAAGACCTAAACTCTCTCAAGATAAACTCACTTGAAGAGGAAGGATGGGAGGTCAAAATCTTTCTTAAGAATTCAACTAATATTTCATTCTTTCATTAATGTTCTAATTCATCATGTATATCGAATGTAAAAGCTCCATATATATAAACACATATGAGGATGAGCTTAACCTTCATTAATCAAGCCCAAATCAACCGGCCTAATTAACAAAAGGCTAAAATAATACACACCCATATGGTATACATAATTTTTTACAATTTCCATGACAAGACATTATAAAGTATACATAAAATATAAAAGCTACATAAGACTGTAGTCATGATAATACATTGAATAATCAAGTAATCAAAGTTCATGTCTTATAGCTTTATCTTCCGTGCAACTTTGTTAGCCTTGCATTGTCATTGTCTTGTACATTAGATATCTTTGGTGAAATTTTCCTCTTGCAAACATATATAATACTTGCAAAAATCACTTGCTAAAATATTATTAGGGTTATTATGAAGGTGTTCAAGATTTTCAAAAATAATTGACACCATATCCAAATATGCTAGCTCTTAACCTCCAACATGAGAAGAATGAGACAGAGATGCTCCTACATCGCTGCGTATGAATGCTTTACTCTGATCATTCTTGCACTCCTCCTCTACATTCTTATTTATATAAAATTTACAAAGTAAATGCTTTGAGGTAAAAAAAAACACACATTCCATAGAAAAAATTAGCCTAAGTTATCAATATGTGAGAGCAGTGATCAGAAGCATTGCAGAATCCATCAACATCTTCAACTTCTCAAGTACCCACATATAATTTTCTTCCTCATCGAATGATATATAAACAAACATGGTGCGACCGTATCCGGCACGCAATTTAAACCCTCTTGTTGTCAATTGTAGCACTGGTAAATAAGGGTATCGTTCTAGGCCGGGGATTGAGAGGGTTCACCTCTATTTAAATAGCTTGAAAATAAAACTAAAACTAAAAATAAAAATCCTAAATAACACTAAATAAATAAATAAGAAAAATACTAATGGGGGTTTATAAAAAAATAAAAGGAATAAAATAAAAATTAACTAATAATAAAAATAATGGAAATAATGGGAAACCACAGATATGAGAAATATGTTAGGGAAATAAAAATCCACCACTAGATTAGGTCGTAATATAATATTTATTTCTAAGTCATCTTTTAATCGTGAGAAGGAGATCGACCAATTTGCACACCAAACGCAGCTCCATACACCTTATATTACTTTCCTTAATTAATTAATACGACCACATGCCTATATTAACCCTATTAAATACTAGCAGTATAGCAGCAACAAGCGGCTCCTATATTTAACTAGATTTAATGCATTAAGTGTAAGTGGAAGGCTGTCAATCTAAGTACCCAGACTAGTACAAAACGCATGTCTAGCTGTATTTCCTATCCTTGACCCACACGTATCGAAACGTTTTACCACTTCAGTTAGAATCACAAAACGATTAGGTGAATTATTATCTAACCTAGCTGCAATTTATACACATAAATTCTAGTATATTTAGATGGCCACCTCGCAGGAAAATAATCCTACATACTGTCACTTATGAGGAACTAGAACAAGGCATGCACCAAATAAACTATACTGGACAGAATTATACATATAAACGATAGCAAATAATATAGAGTCAAGAAACAATCTCACGAAACAAAGAAAATAAAATTATAATTCAAATCATAGTCTAGGGTTTCAATTCATTCCTTAACAATAAACAATCAGCCAGCCATAATTAAAGAATTAATTACACAGAAATATATATCTAAAATATAAATTAAAAATAAGAGAAAGAAATAACCGGAATTAATTTTGAATTAAAGATTTAGAATTTATTCAGATAAAAATTAATTTTATCTGAATTAAATTCTACCGGTATAAATGCTTCCTCTAATTTTTTCTTCCTCTCGACACCTCAATTTCAGTGTAAAATTTTTTTCTTTTTTCTTTTCCTGGCCGGCGGCTGATGGCGCTGTGCTGCCGCGCGTCCTTTGGCCTCTGTTTCCGTGCGCCTCATACTGTGCGGCTGCTTTTGTTTCCTTCCGTGCGGCGCCCTTTGCTGTGTCGAGCCTGACCTCCTCTCTCTACCTCTGCGTCGTCTCTCTCTCTTTGAAGACCGTGCCTCCCTTTCTTTTTTTAATGCACTCCTATCTACCGCTTTTTTACTCCGTGCGGTCGACCTTTTATTTCGTGCCCTATTGTGTCTCACGCTCCTGCTCCTTTTATTTTCATGTGCCAAGCCACGTCAGCCCTGACGACTGACTCCCTTCTCACACTTTCGCCCGATTCTTTCTCTTCTGCTTGGTTTGAGGTCTTATTCGGCGTCATTTTGTTTGCTTTTTCCAGGCCTTTGGGCCTTCGCCCTTTGGCCGTTGGTCCAAAGGTCCAATCTTTTTTTTTCTTTTTTTTTATTTAAAAACAATACCTGCAAAATAAAATTCAATAAATATTAATAAATAATATTTTATTCTAAATTTACTTAATTATTATCATTTTAGCTCAAATAATAAAATTTATGCAATTTTTACCACTTAAGCATAGAAAAATAATTATTCCCCTATATTAACTAAATAAACTACCAAAAACTAAGATTATAAGGGTATAAATTGTGTCAAAATATGAACTCATCAAAACACAATGTTGAAATTTAACTATGTTGGTATTAATCTAGTAATATCAATTAAAGGAATCCCACACTATTTATGTTATACATGAAATCCATTACTAGCAAAAAAGGAAATGCGTGTAAGATATTAATAAATATAAGGTGTGCAAATAGAAGCTCATTTAGAATATCTGAATCTGAATCACTTTAATGTGGTTGAAAATAATGATTCTCGACCAATATACTTATGATTTATTGTAAGGTTGTTTATCCATCCATTTCACTCAATATAATATTCTATCAAGCATTATAAATATTTTCATACTCACATTTCCTACAAACTCTTTCTAAATAATCAATTGAATGTGTTACAGCTTGACACAACTTTTGATAAGATCATTGGAAAACTTTACTTCTTCTTCTTTATATTTTCCTACAAAATCATGTCCTTAAAGAGTATTTACAAAGTCATATAATTGTTTTTCCCATTATTAACAACCATTTCCCATCCTCCATCAATATTTTCAACACCGATAACCTTGAAATGGTAATCAATTTTTTTGAAGATGTATTTCATGCATTAGCACCATCCATAAACATAGTACATACATATACATGTACCACTTCTTTCACATCTAAGTAATACCCTATTGGATCCACTACCATTTCATTTCCTTGAAACTTGTATGATTAAAATTATCATATTGCTTCTACTAATATCACACACACATGTTACAAGATCATCATGCTTAGAAAATACTTAATATATTATGAAAAATCTTTGATAAGTATAGCCCCTTAAAAATAGATACTACAAACATAAAAGTAGCTAATAAATTCATGAGAGGGATTAATATTTACAAAAAAAAAAGATAATGAATAATCAAGGCAAGGAGGGAATGGGATGCATGAGAAGAGGGTGAATGCGTAAGAGTTTCATGCTAGGGATGGGGATTTCACATGAGTATGTCACAATAGGTTGAGTTCTTTGTGTGAGAGTCTCATATTCTAGGAGGGTGGTTGATTAAGAGACCAATGTTGTTGGACACTCTCTGTGTGAGAGTCTCACACTAATGTTTGTATGAGAATATAACATTGGTGGGTAGGATCAATGTGAGTGTAACACCCCCAATTTTTGAACAAATTTGATTTAATTTTTAAGACAATGTGGAAGCATTTGAAAAACAAAATCAGGGAATGTTACCACCACATCAACCATGATAGAGGTGTGATCATCACCTAACCCATGCCTGATGAAGGCAAAATGGAGCAAGAAACAAAAGAATGCATGCTCATAACATTAATGTGACCCTACAAAATAATAAAGGCCAGAACAATATTATAGATAGAATGAGTATGATAGTTTTACAAAACCAAAAACAAGAAATGATCCAAGAGAATAACCAAAAATACAAAAACTTTCCAACTCAATGGGTAAAATACTCCTAACAAGTTAGCCTAACTCTTAGGCATAAACATAAACCTCCAACCCCAGGCAATGGCCTATTAATGGCTCACATCATCACCCTCAGCATACTATAATTGAGATTTATAGCCGTACAAATCATCCTCTGCTCCTCAGACCAGAAGCCTAATCATCATTCATCACAGTGACCACACAAGTGCGATATCAGTAGGGTAAAGTATTGGTAAAATATACTTCCTAAAACATGGTAAGGCTTATGCAGCACATTAAAGTCACATACCGGCATTTTGATATCATATTAGTATAAGTCAAGTACAACAAGGCATGCTTGCATGGAATATCATGGAAGTACAAATATACAGTAAATACATTATACAATATAAACCATATTAGAATTCTTCCTTTAGTGACCATACAAATTCCAGTTAATAAGATAGTTTGTTCGACCACACCCAGTTCTCCACCATGAACAAAATTTATGGCAACACAAAATAATCACAATGGGATACCACACCCATCACTCAAGGTCAGGATACATCAAAGGAGATTTTCTTTGGGGATACCACACCCACTACACATGAAGTGCACTTGCCACAAATTGGGATACCACACCCACCACACATGGTTGACGTATACTAAGAGGGCAAGTACTGGGATACCACAACTACCATACCTTGAATGTCTCTGCTGCACCCCCTAAGCATTGGACAATACAAAGTGCTAGGGGGCTTATATTGGGACCTGAGCTGGACACCGATGTCATGTCGGCCTACCATAAAATAATCCTATACCTCAAAGATATGGGAATACCCCCTACCAACTACAACCCGTAAAGAAGGAAATAGGTACTAAATGAAAAATATAACCAAAGGAGACTAGCCCACTAACTCTCGGCAGCTACCTTGAGCACCGGAGAAAAAGGCTTAAACGAATCTTAAACCATTAATTTATATATTCAAGTGATATCACAAATCATAATAAATTCCACAAATAACTAAATTGGGTGTTTCCAAATGATAACACTAAACATAATTAAATTCCATTATTTAACTTAATTGGGTGTTTCCAAGTGTTAACACCAAACACATCACAAGGCATAAAAGCTACCAATTGGGTATTTAGAGATGACACCAAACTTAACCAAATTCAAGTTTCAAATACCATCATGATGATTCTTATTAAATAAAGAAGAAAATAAAGAAACACAATGCTAGTACAAAGAAGGGAGAAAATTAGAGAAAGTCTTTGTTTTTCTCAATGGATGGGAGAAGAGGGAAAAATGAAAGGATGCTCAACACTTGAGAAAAATTTCTACAAAGAGAAGGGAAAAGAGAGCAAGAAAAATATGTGAGAAATGAAAATGGATAAAAAAATGAGAGGTATAAAGACAAGAGTGGTTGACATTCACAGGAAATAGGAGGATGAGACTGGTGAGGTTGAGTGTGGACAACTAAGAAGTGAAAGCTGACTTGATAGGGTGGGGGTTGAGTACGATCAGGAATGAGCATAGCAGTGGGTTGGTAAGTTAGTAGATGGTGCAAAAAGTCAATCTCGCAACCTCAGTTGCCAGAAGAGGGAGGGAGAGGTGAGGGAGAAGAGAAAATGTGAAGATTACCTCAAAAGTGTTTTTTGGGAAAAATTTGGCAATATAATGGTCTAAATAATGTGAAAATAAATTCAAAAGAATAAAACATGCTTATTAGGATAGTTGGACTCTAATAAGAAGTTTTCATAAACATTAGAGAGAAATTTAAATAAAAATAAAAAATGGAGGTGAAATCGTAAGACAACCGGCCAATCGGTTTGGGCAAACCGATCAATTAATTTGTCGAGAACAAGAATGTTAATTCCTCAGTGCTCTAGTCAATCGATTATGTTAACTAGTTAATCGATACATCTAAAATTCACATTTTTATTAGAAATTCAAGCCCATTTTAAAACCAAAACTAATTTGTTTTATAATAACATAATTTTAAGCACATTTTTAAGGATTTTTATATAGGGTATTATAGTGAGAAACTAACATTGTTCTGAGGGTTCTGCATGAGGTACTCACATTAGCATGTGTTGCATGCATGAGATATTCACGTTTCTAGTTACAAGATCATAGTTCTACATAAATAAAATGAAGAATACCTCTAATAAATTTTCTCATTGGTCCTCTACGTATACACCAACCTCATTGACATCTTCTTCATAGTTTTCTTCATAATTATGAGGCTGCATTTTTTAGACAAATGAGGGTTGGGGTTGGGAAACCAATTTGTTGAAAAGATGAAAGGAAATGAATAAGAGAGGGGTTTGGGGGTAAGTTAGTTAAATTATTATCCTTTTTTCTATTTAGAAAATCTCTATTTTTTGAATAACAACACCCCAAAAATATAATCCCTGCAAAGTTTATCTCTTTAATAGCTTGAATAACTGATAGGTGTTAGAAATTATCTTCAACTGGATATTCGGATCCTTCAGGTGAAATCTTTAAAAAAAATATCTATAAACTTCAGTAAAACTTATCTTTTACTAGATATATCTTAGAAAAGATAAACTTGTAGGGCTATAAATTATGAAGGATAAGGGATTATTGTGACTCATGACTACTCAAGTTCTAGCCATATTAAATGTAACTCCAAGCTCCTTGGAGGCTAAAAATCTTGAGTCATGTGATTGTAGGCTTTTTCTTAGTAGGTATTTTTCCTTTAACTCTTGAGAATTTTTTTTATCCATCCTTTTTTTTCTTTGTGATAGCACGCAAAATACTATGGATGTATATACTTATCACTTTGATTCTAATGTTCCATTTGATTTCCACATCTAATGACTTGTAATAGTACTAGAACTTCCTTTAGCTATAGATGCCATGCTAATACAAACATCTGATGGACTATAGTTATTTTATCTCTTTAATGCGTGCTTTCTTTTACTCTTCATTATTTTTTCATATATATATGGTGATGGTATGTCATTGTCTTGCCTTTATTCATCTAATATTGATCTGGATGATGACTCTAACATGTGTGACTTGCTTCTAGGTTTTAGTATCCTAGTATTTTACTAGCTATATGTAGATGATGTTGCAATCATCATTTTCTTGTTGTGTGGTTCAGTAATTAACAATTGATCAATGTCAATAGAGCATTACTAATTTATAAACCTCTCTATGGTTTGTTAACATATAAAGGAGCGTATATATTCTTATTATTTATTTATTTTACTCCTCTTTTGGTATTTTCCTTTGTGAAGCAACTTTGATTAACTATTTGGTCTTCTTCTTCTCTCACTCTCTCTACTTTAATAGGATTGCTAGATGATGATCTTTAATATGTAGAACTTTTCCATTGTGATTTCCTTATTTTGTCTTCTTATTGTACAGTAGCATAAGGCTTCATCTTCTTTTTTTTTAATCTAGTCTACATGCATCTTCTATATATTCTTTTAATTTTCAATCTTTAGTCCACTGACGGTGTAACATCCCAATTTTTAGGACTTGAAAATTTTATTTTAAAGAGTTAATTGTTGAAGCTAAAACAATAAAAATGAAGGGTGCTACCGTCACACTTGGTATAAATCCAGTTTTCTCTAGCATTCTCATACCAAGTGATAAGACTAAAATCATTACCTTATCTTAATAACATTATTATATGAAACAGAATAGAGAGAAAAATAGATAAACATCGTTCTAAATAAAAGCAACATTAGCGGTTACAAAACGCAAAAGAGAGAAAGAAGAAAAGGACACAAGTATCTAAGTACAATTGAAATCAAGTATACCAAAAAGACATTAGATAGCCCTAATCTCTCTATCCGAACTACCAGCTTTTAACTGAGCTTGTAAGCTAACCTACAATGTTTACTACCTATTGGATAGGTAGGGGCCCACAAAAGGACTACTAATTAAAATTTCAAATAATAAAAAACAAGCTTAGGATTGAACTTTAGACAAAATTCCACCATAGGTTAATAAATCAATCAATCATATGTCATAGTGCTCAATATATTAGGAACAATTCGTTTAATTTAACTTTTAATCTCTTTTAAGAATTAAAAGTCATGCCCAATTGAATCTAGAGATCTATTTTCATGTCGATAAACCAAATTGAACTCATTAAGAACAATCTAATTACACTGATCCTTGAGAATCCCTAATCTACTTTTGTGAGTCATAAATTCCCATTCAATTGCTAATTTTTGGTATTAATCTTCACCTTTAAGTTATTTGATTAATTACCTATGTCTAGTGAAATTGGTGATCAATCAAGTTAACCTAATTTGAAGTTTAGAAATTAAATAATATAAAGCGAATGATTCCAATAACAATCTAATCAATTCATCAATAAACAATGGAATCAAACCTAATTTGATCCTAGAACAAAAGACTACTCACACATAGTTGAAATATTGAAACATAATAAAAAGATAGAATACATAATACAAAAAGAGAAATATAAAGTATAAATAGATAGAATAAGTTGAGAAGATCCAATTGTAATGCTCCAATTCTTCAAGATTCAATAGCAAGAGAGAAATCTAATTCTAAAATTAAAGAGAGAAAAATGGCTAAAGAAGAGAGAGAATATAGTACATGGTAGATAAAAGGGCTATGAGAGAATAGATCAAAAGAAGGCTCTCCCCCAAACCCTAGGTTGTGCCCCTCTTGTATTACAAAGCTACCCCATATGAAAGAATGCCTATTACTAAGAATCACACAACAAACATGGAGCACGGGCACTGAGCATGGCCATGCTCTGTGTCAGAATCTTATATTGGACAACTTCTAGCAAAATGCTAGTATTGTCTTTGTTCGGTGTCTAAATGAGGCAATCTTATATCAGTTGGAAATCTGAGAAGATAATCTAAAACTTTTTTTTCCTGTACACTCCTCCAAAATAATATTGCATATTTGTTAAAAATATTAACTTTTCCAATCAAATACAATTGCCTTCAAAATTAATAAGGCCATATCCATGCTATGTTCATATTGCCTCATCTTAGCCTTATATGCATTCATTGAGTACACCTACAAAATAAAATACCAAGGGATGCAGTATCCATGAATCTAACAAAATATATAACAATATACATAGAAAATAAATGGAACGAAGCATATAACAATCATGAAAATAATCCAAAAAAATAGTCCTTTTACCAAATTATCAACCCTCCAGTACAACAATACTGAGTAACCTTTTATAAAGAACTAATATGAAAAACTAACATAAAACACATACAAGGCATACAACAAAACATGGTACAAGATGTTTAAATATGCATAAGATGATTTAAATAAAATCATCATTCATATAACCACATACCACAAAGGTCATATACTATTCATACTCATTTATCTAAAATGAAATGAAACTTAACAATCGAAAATCTAAGAGATGTTCTTTGAAGTATAAATAAAAATAACATCAACCTCAAATCACAGAAATAACAACGGTCACAAAGCTCGATATCAATACCAACATATCTCATACATCACAGGTAGGCTCACAAGTATAGACCAATAACAATCTATAGCATCACAGGTAGCCACAAAAGCTACTATCAAACTACAAGTAAGCACAAAGGATAAAACCGAAATACAAGTAGGCACAAATACTACTACTGAACCAGAATTAGGTATGAAGGCTACTACTAAATTATGCGTAAGTACAAAAGCTGCTACCAACCAATCCAATAATTCGTCAATCATTTTCATTTTTATTTACTTGAAGATACTAAGGTACTCCAGTCATACTAACGTCCAAGGCAACACAATATCCTATTGACTATTAACCTAAGAATGCAAAGGTACCCTAGTCACACTGGTACACAAAGGTAACACAATACTCTACCGATAATAACACCTAATCTATCAGTATACATACCTCCTATTAGTCTGTAGAGCTAAATAGAGAAAGATATAGAATACCGCTGGGGAATTAAGACACATTAGTAAAAATCCATAATCAACCATGGGCTAAACCACATATTTAGGATAGCGACATCTAATGATCCACCATTCCCAATCTCAAGATCTTTCACTTTAAGTATCAGTATTTTATTAAGGTGGCTACGAAATCACATAAAAATCACATAGATCTAATTTTCATATTTAATCATTTTTCCTCATAAACAACCATAAATAAGATAATTAACCATTTCAATCATAAAAAATATATTACAAGGCCATCCTAGACTTAATTATTCATATTTGGATGCATTAGACCAAAAATGACCAAAATGCCTCTAAGATCAAAATTACCACATTAACATCCTCTTTAATTACTAAATCCATTTCATCTATATATTTGTCATGAAAAGGCTACAACATAATAATTAAATTATTTATCATGCAATTAAATTATCAGATAAGACAAATGCCCATTTTGACCTTATTCAAGATTCTGCATATAAAACTCTAGCATACGTAGCTAATACATCTATAATTACATAATCTAATGCTCAACAAAATATAATACACATTAGACATGCTTTTCAGTATAAATATCATAACACACCCAATATGAAAAAATTGCTCCTAGAGTACACATCCATAATTATTATTCCATAAATATATATCAGCATACTCAACCTATTATTTTTTGTATACATGCCATACATAATCATACAAGATCATTTTGACCATAATTTTGTACCCAAAGTATTTTATATATGATAACATGCACTTTTTACCATTTTCATGATACAATAAATAACACATAATTTTAAGATGACGAATCATTCTTAACATATTTCACACACAAATACCCTAATGTGTTATTATTCAATATTTAACATTTTAGTGAAGTATAAAAGTTACCATATAGCAAACATACTTAACATGGTTTGGAATTAAATCCCTAATGTGCTATCATGCGATATTTACCATTTTTATAAAGTCTAATAGTTATCTAGATTCCATTAAAATAAAAAATTAGCGGTATCCTACTAAAAATTATAAGGCCTCGCTAATCAAACTTTTGTACCTAAGAATAATACCACAATTACTAAATTAATATTTGATAAATAAAATAATAATTATAATAATAAATATTTATTTTCTAAAATTACCGAAACATCTTTACATTTAAAAATAGATAACAAATTTTTTTAACCAAAACTCTCCCATGTTATGCATGTAGTATGAGCTTGTGGTGCACAGGGGGAGGGGTTGGGCTAGTTTGGCTACCTATTTGGTTGAGGAGGGAGGGAGAGGAAGGGTTAAAGATGGTGGTGGTGTAGGAAGGGGATGCAATTAGTGGTGGTTGGTGGAAGAGTGGTGTTAGGTAGCTCAATTGAAGATTTAGTAGTGGGTGGTGGATACTAGGAAGTTGATGGTGATGAGCAGGTGAAGGCGTTGGCTCAATGGGGCAACGTAAGAAGAAGAGGAGGGAAGGAAAATTGGAAGAGGAGTGACAAGGTGGCTTGGTGGGCTGGGTTGGTGGTGATGGTCGTGAGGTGGGTGGTTACATAGTTGGACAGGGCAGCGTAGGAAATAAAGGGAGGTGGCTTATTTGGTCAGTGCTAGGAAGAGGATGGTGGAGGTGGTGAATACAAGGTGGTAAGGCTGGCTGGGAAGTTATGACAGAAGTTGCCGAAGTGGGAAGAGGAACAACAAAGGGTGGTGCTGAAGGTGGTTAGCGGGTTGTGGTAGGATGGGTCAAAGAGGGGTGGTTGGCAATGACATAAATTACTACAAGGAAGGAAAAGAAAGGAGAAATTTGTGGCAAGGAAGAAGAAGAAGAAGAAGAAGGTCAGGGATGGTGAAGAAAATGGTGATAGTCGGTGATGGTTTATATAAAACCAAACAAAGTTGAGAAGGGATATTTATGGAGTTGGTGAAGGTGGCAGAAATGGATAGGGGGAAATCGAAAGGCCAAAGGGAGTAGGAGGAGGGGCTGCGTAAGTTGTGCTTGGTTAAGTAAGGCATCAAGGGAGAGGGTTGGTTGATAAAAATGTGAAGGGTTGTGTTGTTTCTCAGGGATGGTGCAGGTGGTGCAGAGGGAAGAATAAGCAGGGGATGGTGAATAGGTTGATTTAGTGATGGTGCAAAGGGGAAACACACAAGCAATAGAAGGAAAGAGTTGGGGCGAAGGCCAAAATGAAAAATAATAGGGGGTGGCACAGATAATAGTGGAGGATGGTTTTTGCTGGGAGTGAAACCAAATAGGGCTAAGGTAGAGGGATTAGGGTAGGATAGAGTGTGGATGAAACCAAAAAGAGTATATAGGAGGATAAAGGGAAGGCCACATGGGATTTTTAGTTTATAAGGAGAGGAAGGTGCATGTGTGAATGTACACACACACACACACACATATGTTGATGGGTTGAGGTGATGGGGATGGCTCGACAAGTGAGGCTTATGGGTAGCTAAAAAGTGGAGTGATTTAGGGAGAGTGTATAGGGGAGGAAAATTGGGGCACACAATTTAAATTGAGAGGGGTAAAATGGTAGCTACGATAGAGAGATTTATTTAGTTTTAAGTTACGTTTGGTTAGGTTAGGGTACCAAGTAGGAAAAATAATCAGGTTTAGGATAGTTTTAACAGAATAAAAAAGGTAAAATAATTAGGGGGAAATATTTAAGAAATTATTAGTATTATGGGTAAAAGGTTAATAATAAAATAATTAGGCTAAGGTTTGAGAATTAGTTTTGAATAAAAAGGCTAAACATTCGAAAAAAACGTTAAGAAATTTTAGGGTATAACAAATGATGATAATGATGATCATATGTTGTGATCCTATGAGATTTCAGTCTTTTTTTTTGTGGCTAACATGAGCCTTTTTCCACATTGTTTTTTATATAAATTATTGTAATGAATGGTGTATGATGTTTGTTCTTCTTTGTCATCCATTATTTAATTTTCTTTGGGTGATATACTGACAATGCACTTAGATGTTACAGGCCTTTTTTTTCATTTTCTTTATTACTACACTATATTGTGGGGATCTAACACATTGTGAATCTTTGTTTATTATCTATAAAAAATTAATTTCAAATATATGAAATTAATTATTTAGAAGTCAACCAATCATGGCTAGCCTCCTCCGAGCCTTTTGATAATGATAACCCACTTCCTTTCTATTTTGTTAGACCACGGGCTAATCACAAGACTATTTTTAACAAATTTTTCTCAAACCTAGGTATTTCCCTTCTTTTCCCATGTAGTTTTTTTTTCTTTATCTATGGTGTAGTAATGAGATTCTTTATCATATGAGAAAAGAGGAGGAAGGTGGAGGCCAAATAGCCAGATCAGTGGCTTCCATTAGGTTGTGGAGGCTTATGGAAAATAAGATATAGGATTTATGGGTCACCCTTTCCCATTTAATAATGGAAAAAGCAAGGATGATAATGTTCATTCTAGGTTGGATCAGTTCTTTGCAAGTAAGGATTGGTTGATGCTACACCTAACATTTAAGGTTTCACATCTTCCACAAACATGTTTTTATCACGATGCACTTTTGTTATATGATGGAAATGGACATCATAGTATGAGGAATAATTTTTCACATTTTGAAATAATGTGGGTTCACCATGATGACTGTGAAGAAATCATATAGGAGGGGTGGAATTCAAATTAGGGATAGGTCGGTAATAGAGAAAATCAACATGTGTGTAGGAAAGCTCGAGCAATTAGATCATGCATCTTTTAGTAATGTCAGAGTGCATATTAAAGAGGTCAAAGAAAAAATTGAAGAGATTAATGATAATTTTCTAATGATGCAACAATGTGATGACAGAAGACATTATGTAGGTCATTGGATAAATGCTTACAGCTTGAAGATGAAATGTGGAAACAAATATCTAGAGTCCTAGAGATTCAAAATGTGGATGCAAATAATAAATTTTTTTATGGGAAAGCCAACTGATGAAAGAGGACAAACAATATTTGTAGGTTGCTTTAGAGCCAACTAATGAAAGTAGCACTCTAAATAGCTAGAGATTCACTATTTAGTTTGAAAATACTTTGGAGAACTATTCACACCATGCATGGGTGATCATGAAAGCATATTAGAACATGTTTAGCCAAAAGAGACACTATAGATGCAAGAGTTTTTATTACGGTTGTTTACATGAGAAGATGCGAGCTAAGCTTTATTTTAGATGCACCTAATAATTAAAGGCCCTAGGGCTGCTCAAAATGTAAGGAGATAAATGGCGCAGATTTTACTCGAAACTTGAAAGATACTTAAGTGGATATGAATACGAATATGGAGGATGAAAAAAAGTACATGTTGGATTTGGATACAGATACGAGTATGGGATATCCATACTCGTACCCATTTACCCGATATATATGTAATTACCCTTTTACCATTAATTTTAAAGCAAATATAGTATAAATTAAGGTTAAATTTATCATTTGGCTTAAATCTAAATAGGTTTATCCATTGGGTAATGGACTTATGCGCTGGATAATATATATTAACGGGTAAACGGATAATCCATCGGGTAACGGATATCTAATAGATACGGATATGGATGTATTAGCGGATATAGATTCAGGTATGGGTACGAATTTTCTTATCGAATATGGATACGGGTACGGGTATACCCACCCCACTTACATCCTTATCAAAATATGTGTGTCGTTCAATGAGTGTTGCTGACATATTATTAGGGATGACATGAATAATATGGTATTGGCCATAATACATGGAGAATCAATGAAGGCAAACCTAAACAGCTCATTCATTTCCCTTATTCTAAAATTAAGAGACCCTAAACATATCTATAAATTTTGGCTAATAAGCTTATTTAATGTGGTGTATAAGTCGGTGTCCAAAACAAGTGTGAACTAATTCAATCACCTCTTATTGGACATTATAGTTTCCAATCAAGTGAATTTGTTCTTGGTATATTGATTACTAATAATTCTTAGGTTACTCTCAAAGCCTTTCATTTAATGAAGAACCCTAGAATAAGAATAAGAGGTGGGATGGCCTTGAAGCTTAATATGAGCAAGGTGTATGATATTGTCGAGTAGAAATTTGTTAGGGACACCATACTTCAGTTGGGGTTTCCAAGGAGATGGATTCAAATCATTGTGTTATGTGTCACAATGGTTTATTTCTCTATTTTTATCAATGGTTAAACAAGGAAAATATTCCATTTGCATAGGGCTTGAGGCAATGTGCGCCGTTTTCCCTATACCCCTTTCTGCTTTACAAAAGGTATTTTAAGTATGTTGTAACATGTCATGTGTGATGGAAAGTTGCTTGACACAAATATATATATAAGAGCACTGATGATTTCACACTTACTTTTCATAGATAACTGTGTACTTTTTACCAAATCAAGTGGGGAGGAGGAGGATTTTTTGAGGATGATCCTAAATAATTATGTTATAGTTTTGGGCCAAGTCCATAATTTCTAGAATTTTGATATGTTTTTCAACTCAAATGCATATGAGTGCCAAAAGCATCATATTATTGATATGTCGGGGGTGTCAGTGTTATGGGTGGAAGGTAGGGTCGTAAATGAGCTGAGTCAAGTCAAACACTCTCAAGTTAGGGTTTGGCTCATTTAACTAAATGAACAAGTCGAGCTGAACTTTTAACAAGCCAAGGTGAGCTTACAAGCCTAAGCTAAAAATGAGTTGAGCCTAAATTTTTTAATATTTGGCTTGATTCATTTAATAAACTAGCCTAAATGTTTGAAGAAGAGCATCTTTAAGACTATTATGGATAGGAAGGCTCAAAAGATACACGGTGGACTAATTCCAATCTTTTGTGAGAAAAGAGTTCCTTATAAACTTGGTTGCTTTATCAATCCCTACATGTTCCATGAGTGTCTTCAAGTCGAAAACTTCAATGTGTGAGGAGATTCGATCAATTCTTGCTTGGTTTTCGTGGGGAACCAAAGAAGGGTTAGGATCAATTCAACTATGGCATGTTGGGGAAGCAAATATGGTGTATCATTCATAATGAAAGTTTCTTTATTGTCTAATTATAGAGCGCTAAATATTACCCTTGTAGTAATATTCTTGATGTTAGCCTCAGCCACAATCCTAGTTTTGTGTGGCAAAGCATGATATGGGAGGTGGGATGGGTAATTTGAATGGGGTATTATTGGATGTTAGGAAATGGGCATAATGTGTCTATGTGGGATGACAATTGGATCCTAATATTGGGTTCCTTCAAAGTGATCTCACAGAATTGTATGGATGACAAAAGCCTATGGGCATGTGACTTCATTAAGGATGGATAATGTAATGTATAAATCATCAAACAATCTCCTACCATTTGAAGTGGAGGAGGTGGTCATTATGCCTTTACACTCTAACAAGCTATAGGATCGGATGGTGTGGTTTTATGATACTAAGGGTTGGTATGTAGTAAAAATTGTGTACCAAATGATGTGAATTAGGGCACAATTAGAGGAACCCAATACATCTGTAAGTCAAGAAATGGTGTATGGAGGAAGGTGTGGCAAGGTAAAGCTCTAACTAGAATACATTCCTTTTCTTGGGTTTCTTACAATGAGATTGTCCCAAAAAAAACATAGTTGATAGGAAGAGGGTGGATATTGATAGGAGATATGAGTGTTGTGGAGATCTTGAGACCATCATACATGTCCTTAAATATTACTCAGGGGAAAAGAAAATTTGAAGACGGTGCCTTATTTGTAACACCCTAAAATTTAACAGTAAAAAAATTCATTTTAGTGGAAGTGTAATATGAAAATGGTTGGGTGTTACCATTGTACTCGGTATAAGTTTGGCTTGTCATGCCATCCTTACATCGAATAGAAAGAAAAATAGTTAATATTTAAGCCATGTTAAAATAAAGAGTAAGAGAACTTCCATAACCATTAGATAAGATGTTGGATATTAAATCCAAGTACAATATCAAAATACATAAAAGGGATATATCGAAACTAAGAGTCCTAAAAGGTTAACCAAAAGTAATAACCGGATAACATAACTCTAAACCCAACCCCAATACATAAGAATCACTCCTCCATAAATAAAGCATCATAAGCAATAAAGTAATCCAAATATTTATCGCCAACCATCACAAAAAAATCTGGACCATTTACTCATGGGAATGAGCAACACCCATGAGAAGAATGATTAGTACACTACATACTAAGTAAGGTTAAAAAACACTTGAAGTAAGGTTACACATAATTACATAAGTTCACATAAGAGGATAAACATACATGCATGTTAACATGAAGTGATATAAGGCAAATACTAACTCCAAAAATCATAGTTTAGATATAAAAATAATCCATACTTTTAATTACATTAAGTCTAGGGACACTGCTATTCTTATTCTAGTGGAATGGAATGAAGAACCTCTCAGGACATAACACACTTGAGTAGTTATTATTATCAAATGGAACAGACTCAACATATACTAGGGCAATACACTCTTAACCACTATTCTTAAACCGGTGGAACGATTTGAAGTAACTCTTAGGATAAAACACACATAAGCCACTATTATGATATGGTGTAATGGACACAACACCTCGGTCCTGAATTATATAATATTCCACTTTAAATGAAGTAACTCTTAGGGTAAAACACACCTGAGCCACTATTATGGTATGGTGGAATGAACACAACACCTCGATCTTGACTCACATAATCTTCCTCTTTAATTGATTAAGATCTTATACATTAGTTACTTTTATCATAATCATATTATCATTCACATTGAGTTTAGGGGACCACCATTGTTAATATGGTGAAACATGTTGATACACCTCTTATGATAAACACACCGAGCCGATATTATTATCTGGTGGAATGGATACACAATACCTCTGCTCTGACTCACGCTACCTTTTATTTTAAGTGATTAATATCTTAATTTTAGTTGTTTCTATTAGGATCATCATGCAATAATAATGTACATATGTACAACAAATAATTAAAAAATACATAAAGTACAACCATATAGTTATCAGGGCATTTCCTAAGGAAAATGTCCATAATTCCCTTTAAACCCCCTAATTTCCCAAGGAAAAGATCCATAATATGACGCATACCATCACCAAGTTTATTAAACCAACCTAAAATAATATAATTAATGTCATACCCAAAAATCAAGGTATAATGCCAACATCTTACACAAGTGATACCGAGCCCGCCTCTAGGGTTACTATTTAAGATTTAAGTTGTCTTCTCATTTTATTATACTTATGATACTCATGTTTATCCTCAATATTCAAAGTATTATACTTAGTATATTTAAAGTTATTTCCCTTTTAGAATCACCAAAAATTCATATTTCACTTATATTTACCAAAACACCCTTATCTTACCAAAAACTCAAATCCCATATTAGATAACTTATGTCCTACTCAACTATCATTTGATAAAATTACCTATGAAATAATTTATAACACCTTCAAATATTATCATGCCATGATTATTTTACACATCATCAACAAATGATCAAAATGCCCTTACGATAGTCAAAATACTCATATTTTCACCAAAACCTTATGAGTCCTAATATTAATGATTTTCAACCTTGAATATATATATATCATCATAAAATACATAACCACAAGTATATATAGATACCAAATATCTCAATCCATGCCAACAAATAATATGCACAAATACATACTTTCACAACTTTCTCACCTTTTTCCATCTTACAACACAAAATATCATATAAAAACATTATCATAATAATATTATCCATATAAAATTTCCAAACACGATATCACATATAATTACATAATTTGCTCATAAAATCCCTAGCTGTGACGTGTATCTTTATTTAAAAGGCTACCAGTCTCTAAGCACATATAAGTCTAACCCGCCTCCTCCAAGATCACCAAAGAATCACCTATGAAAATAAGAATAATACACAATTATAACTTAAGAATAAAACCGAAGAAAATTTAAGGTAAAAGAGAGTGGAAGTAGGGATGATCGAAACAAGTAGAGAATCTTGGGCTACGTAGGAGTGTGGGGGAATGCATGATGCAAGGAGTGGAACAAGGTAGATCATGGGAAATTCTAGGGCACGTGTATGCAAAGGAGAAATTCAAAGGTGCATGGTCATTCATGTAGCGCATGCATGGGTCGAGAGGGAAAGACTCACACGAGAGAGAAGGAAATGTGTGAAAGGTTGTGTGCGAAGAACAAGGGCAAGAATAAAATGTATGCATGGGCAATACGTGAAGCTGTGCATGCATTGTGCAAGAAAGGAATGGCTAGGGCATGTGAGGTGTGCATGCTTGTGCACCTAAGAAAATAAATAGTGCAAAATGGGGAGAGGAAAAGGTGTAGCTTGGGATGGTGATGGCTATTGGATGGGCAATGACGAGGGGGTTGATGGGAGAGGTATATATGATTGGTTTCTAGGGGAAAACAGTGGTGCTTGGTGGTATTTTATGGCGAGTGGCGTGATGATGTATGGCATCGATGAATAGGGTGGGAAGGAACGAGAATAAGAGGGTGTTTGGGGTTGTGGTGCTTGGTAGTAATGGCGGGACTAAGCAAGTTAGGTGGGCACTAAATTAGGTGGAGAGATTGTGGTGTGTGTGTGTGTGTGTGTGTGTGTGTGTGTGTGTGTGTGTGTGTGTGTGTGTGTGTGTGTGTGTGTGTGTGTGTGTGTGTGTGTGTGTGTGTGTGTAGGGTGACGTATATGAGGAGAAATGACATAGAGGCACACACACGGGATGAGGATGAGGCACGATCTGGAAAAATGTTGGGTAGAAACGAAAAACATCCCACTATTTTTGGGCTATGATGGCTGAGATGGTACATGCTTGGGAATCATAACAAGGGGATTTTAGTAGGGGCAAAAAAGAAGGCATGTGTAAGGTAATGGAAGGGGGAAAATCAGACGGGGGAAGAAGAAAATGAGAAAAAAAGGGAAAAGGAAAATTAAAATAAGTTTCATAGTAGATTTAATTTTAAGTTTAAACATTATGGTTAAAGACTTAAGGATAGACTAAAATATTAATTATTCAAAATTAGGGTCAGGTTAAAATATAAATTATATAGAATATATATTAGGATTTAGTTAAGCTATTAATTAATCAAGATTAAGATTAGATAAAATTTGGGGTATTACACTTTCAATATAGATCTATATTCAACATGTGTTGTAGGAAGATATTTGATTGAAAACCTTTGCAAAGGTTAAGCTAATGAAAAAACTTGGAAGATACTTTTTGCTTGGGCAATATTTTGGTGACAAAATGATTAAAGTTTTTTAGGACACTACCATTTGAGGGAGGATATCAAGCCGTATATCAATCAAATCCTTACATGCTACTAGGATGGAAAAATGAAAGCTCTAAATTTCTAGATAACACCAAGTAAAGCCCACCGAGCAACAAACTCTTAAAACTCAACGTCGATGTGGGTTGAGCTCCTAATGTGGTGTGGCATGTTGGCTTTGTGGTCAAATACAAAGTTGACATGATTTTCTTGGTTAGTTTTGAAGAATAGGATATGGGATGCAATATAGAAGAGATGGAGGCTTTGGCAATTAAATTAGGAATGGTGGCATTTTTGGAACAAGGCTAGCGAGGTATAAAGGCAGAATCTAACTGCAATAGTGTGATAGCAAAGATCATGGAAGGGAGCAACGAACTCTGTAGGGTGGGTTAAATCCTTGAAGAAGTTTAGGATCTTGCAACAAAGGTAGGGGTACGAGCATGGTAGCTTGTCAAGTATGAAGCTAACAAGGTTGCACACATAATTGCAAAACTTAAATTTTATGATCGGTGTTGTGTTTGGTACATGAATATTTATAAATAGATTTTGAATTTAACCTTAAAGGATATAGATTAATATAAAGTATGGTCATATTAGCTATTTTTTCTACCAAAAAATGGTTATATAGTGTAGCCGAGATTAGCACATAGATATAAACACACATAGACATATATGTAATTGTTATAAACAAAATTTATGATTATTGAAGTAGATTGTAATTATTGAGGAGGTTTTATACTTGCTACTAGTGTTGAGGATGGACTTTTTACGAGAGCTTCTTGTTTTGAGTTGTTTCTTTTATTTATTATATAGATTTAAGGATAGTTTTATAGAATATAAGGAATAGTTTTAAGTAATTTTGTATTAGTTTAAGGACATATGCCTGAAAATATTGACAAGTCTAAAACTATAAACTTTATAGGAAACTATCCATTTGATTGTATGAAGTTACTATTAAATTTATATAAAATTAAAAATATTATGTCAAAAAATTTAAAATTTATATAAAGTTATTCGTTTTATTATAGAAAAATACAACCTTTTGAAGCGCGTGGTGCACGAAACCCCCTTGTCAATCACCATCTCAAGAGAATTTCTTTGAGGCGGACCCCCGTGGGACATGGAGGATAGCTTAGGAAAAGAAACTAAAAGTGGCCATTGACTAAGAATTCAGAGGACCATTTGCATATGCTCTCTTTCCAAAATCCCACATGGGTTTTGAGATATATTCTATGGATTTCAGGAGGTTCAAGGAAAGGGGATTCAACAAAATTGTGATCAATTGTAATTCAGTGGTTGTATTCCAACTGGTTACTAACAATAACAATGCAAAGACATTATACGGAACTTTACATAATACCAACCACTTCACTTACACCGAAAAATTAATAGAGTTGTCAATGACAGGGTATATTTAGGACACCAACAACCCTTGGGCTGGTGCATGATTGTTCTTCCACCAAATCAGAGGTAATGTAATTCTTGGGGTCTGAGCCTCCCTTTGTAAAAAAAAATAAAATAAATAAATCCAAACTAACTACATATGGGCTTGGATGTACGATGAGTGTCGTATAGTATGCATGTGAGTTATCATGATGGCGTTCTATTTGGCATGATTAATTTAAGACCGCGTTTGACTCCAAGGTTCCTGATTCTAAGTTTGAGTCAAAGAAATAAGTGTTGCGCATACAACTACTCTCTCTCTCTCTGGAGTGGAGTGAGCTACGACGTAACTTAAATTCTTTTATTTATCATTGTCGATAATAACTATGGAATACAAATACCGCAAGTAACCAACGACGTTGATTTTTATGTCTACAAGTCATTATACAAACTGGTATTAATACTTCCTCACTAGTACTATAAATTAAGAAAAATAATTTATTTGGTTAAAATCACAACATGAAAAGGATACGTCTTAGGTAAGTAACACAATGAGGTGTAGTTGCATAACATGTATAATTACTATAGTATATGACATGAGAAACACCGCGGTCAGGGAGGGAGGAGAGATACTTCAATTAGAGGGAGGGAGGGAGGGAGGCAAACTAGCTAGCTAGCTAGTCTTGAAATCCAAACCTGAACCAGCCAACTTCTCCTCCATGACTTTAGACAATCTATTCACCATGTCGTCGCTCAAATAATTAACCCAGTCGCCCACCATCCCTTTCCTGAACAAGCTTCTATTCTCAAACTCTAGGATGGACTTCCCACTTTTATTCACTTCCAGATCCTTCAATTTTTGAAAGCTGCATAACTCTGATATCCGTTCGACAGTTCCGTCATCCTCTTCCTTGGGTGAGAAGGGATAGCCCAAGAACTCGGCCGTCGCCTTTAATATTTGATGATCAACATCTTCCTTCATATCTTCATATTTCAAAAACATAACTTTATGAGGAGAGCGTTTACTCTCCCTCCAGTATCCTAACATATGGTCCCAATATGGGCCGAATCCTACCTGGCCTTTACAGTACATATCAAAGGCTTCTTCCATGGAGAAAGGCCCTAGGTGTTGAGGCCTGGCCTTATGGAGAAAGTTCCATATCGACACAAAAGTATCAAATGGGTTCCTACATACATAAACAATCTTACAGTTTGTGTTCTTGATCGACTCGGGCATTGCATGGTAAGGTACATGGGTTGCGAAGAGCCTAGGAGAAGGAAGGGTTGAGAGGTTTGGGAGTTGGTTGTTAGCATAAACCTTATACTCTAAGAAGGGCACGAGGGTGTGTGGGTTGAAGTTAAGGAGGGGATGGTCGTCATGGTGTGGACAGACGTGGTGTGTGTTGCGTTTCGTGATAGCATAAACAAGAGCTTTAAACCAAGTTGTACCTGATTTTGGAATTGAGGCGATGATGACGTCGTTGTCTCGAACTTTGAAGTGTTTTTGAGCGGTTAGAATGGCTTGGATTTCCTTAGGTTGGCACCAAAAGCCTTGAAATAGGTAGATGTGTTTGGTTCTCCAACCTTTCTCTTTTGGTAGTGAAAGGATTAGCTGCTTGGAATCGGGATTCATGCCTTCTTCGTTTTCGACTTCCAAGTCCTCCATGGATGAGGGGTGATTAGGATTAAAGAATAAGGTACCCATATGAATATAGCTAGTAGCTAGACTAGGAAATTTTAAAGGGTGGGAGAGAGAGGAGAAGGGTGTGTTTTGTTTGTTGTTTTTTTTCCCCTTCCCCCTGCTAGCTCAATGGATCAATGCGATGCAGCTAGATAGAAATGTGTAGGGAATTTATAGCCAAACACATATGAATGGGAGTGAGGTGTGTACATGCAGCTGTACAGCTAGCAGCACCCACCACCATTCAATTTTATTTTTTTTTTTTGAAAAACGAACCAAACTCGTGTAGCACATGTCATTGGGTCCAGTAAGGCAGTAACTAAGTTGCCCATCGAAACTCCAAACTACGCTGCGCACACGTATATTACAAAAATAACACGTGTATATATATATATATATGGTAGCAATTGTAACGGAATCCAAGACGTGTTCTTCCCGTACCAGTCCAATCGCTTTCTAGTTCTCCATCAAAACCGAAAAGCTAGTTACTATTCTGTCACCTCTCTGACTGCAGTAGGCCTTCACACTCCTTTTGTTAAGTTGTCATGTCGGCAACACGTTGGGATCTTTTTCGGGTGGATAACTAATTTAACTTTAAGGTGGTGCGTGTGCTATTTTCCAACTTAAATTAACCCACTATTTTCTAGCATCTTGATCGCGTCATATTGTGCTCGACTCGACGTCACCTACCCAGGGAATCACGGAAGCGTCTTAAGACGAGACGGAAACGTCGCTCATCGGTCGATTTGTTTGTCACGGAAATATTGTAGGGAAAATTGGTACAAGTGCAGTTGTGATTTTTGCTCTTTTTTCAATCCTGCATTAGTAGAAGATAAAATTTTAAGAATATTTTAATTTTTCCTCGTCTAGTATATGGTTTGAATTGAAATTTCAGAGTGTTTTATATTATTAATTAGATTAGCTTTATACTACACAAATATATCACTGTTTGTCCGTTCGATCTAAATAAGTTGTGAATTATAGATTCAGACAGATTTAATTTAATTTTACTAAAATTTTGCAACTCTTTTATAAAAAAAAATATAATAATCTTTCTTCTTATCCATTTTATTTTCTTTTGCTCCGTGAGTCCAAGTCTCCTGCCACGATCAAATGTTGTGCAAACATTCTTCCTTCGTACAAGCGAAGGATGTCGAAAATTCATTGGATTTTCTATGCAAACAAAAGATCCAAGCTCTCTTTTTACATATTTCCATCGAAAAATTCTAGTTATAAGTTTGCTATTCTACATCATTTATTTTTGAATGCACAAGAACAGAAGATTATTGTGCCAACTTTAGAAGCAAGCTGACATATGATTGTACTTTGGTCTAGCCGAATCTTTACTTCAGGAAAGTATTATTATTCGCGGCATAACCAAAGATTAATAAGTTCTTCTCCTTTATTATTTTCATTATTTCTTTACAATGTATACCTTAACTATTTATGATCTATAAATAATTCTTATGAAAATTTTATCAAAAAAGTCAAAGTCTAATAAAAAATATATATTATATTTAAAATATTTTTAAAAAATAGATGAAAAAATATAGGAAAAAAAAGGAGAGAACAAGATAATAAGATGGAAATATTACTAAAAATAAATTTTTAATATATAATTTATTTATGTATAAATAATTTTAAATATAAAATTTTAGATACAATTACTATATGTATATAGATAATAATAATAATAATAATAATATTTTAATAGTTAATATTTTTTTTTTTGCTCTTATTTTTGTGTCCAGTCGTTATTTCTATTTTTGTGTCACTGTCCGCATATCTCATCAGTTTGCATTATGACAGAACCTACTAACCAATTACTAAGATCGTCGTTGTCGTTGTCGTCGTCGTTGTCGTCATCAATTAGGTGTATGGCGCCTAAAGCAAACACACATCCAAGTTTCATTAGCTACTTTAACATCTTACTTAATATTTCCCGAGTATCTTATATTTTCAATAGTTTTATTTAGGTGCATTTATGTTATAAATTAGTTGCACTCAGGTATCTAACTAAAACTTTAAAATGTGACTTATTTTTATCATTTAACTAAACCCTCTAGTAAAATTAAATTAAAATGTGAAGTAGAGTTATTAAAAGTTTGGAGCACCCAAAAATTATTCGACCAAATGTTAAAGCACCTAAAAAAGGTTAAGGATAAATTATATATATATATATATATATATATATATATATATATATATATAACCAAATATTTTATAGATATGCCATGTTTTAAATAATTTTATCAAGGCTGCATCATTCATTTGGTGGGTGTGGTTGTGCCAAAATAATAAATTAGGACCCCTAATATTTTAAATAAAGATATAATTATTATAATGTGAAATGCACTTTATAAGACAATATTTTGCTTAGAAATCAAGTACAAAAAATGATTATTTAAAACTTCAAAATAAAATCATTACAAGAATAAGGGTCAATAGCGACGATTTAGATCGTCAGTACTAAGAATAGGTTCATCATTAATAAGTATTATTGGCTATAATTCATCGGTATTAAATCATCGATACAAGTGGGTCAGTAATAAATTTATTATCGATGATAAAATCATCGTCGGTATTAAGACGTAATATCGATGATTTGTTCGTCGGAGTTAAAGATAATACTGACGATTAAGTATAACAAGGAAAAAAATTATAACATTTAATACCGATGATATCAATTTTATATTTGAAAAAAAAACCTTATTACCGACGATGTTTGCTTAACACCGATGATTTTTCTTCCTTAATATCGATGATAATAAATCATTTATTCAAACTTTATTTACTATTAAAATACTCATTACAGACAATTTATCATAAATATTTTACTCTTGAAAATATTAAAGAAAATAAAAAACCTAAAAATATTTGACGTGTCAATAATATTTACTAAATAATTGATTTTAAAGACAAAAAATGTTATATAAACATATTTTACAAAACAAACATATTGTTATTATATTTGACATATCAATAGTAGCATAAAACCTAAAAAATTTCATCATCTTCATCTTAATTAGATGGCGAAGGTGGATAACCTTAAGCCTATGTAGCCATAGAAGCTCCCATCTGTCTTAACTCTTCCTCTTGACTTTCAAATGCTGCTTGGTGGTGGCTATAATCTCGCTCATTTTTTTTCTCTATTTGAGATTTCCATTATTGTTTTTGAACAAATTTAGTGTGCATCCAACTCAAACAAGAAGCAACACGATTTGAGCCCTCCCCTAAAAACCTTCGTCCTACCTTTTAATTTTTAAGAATTATAATTAAATAAAACTTTATTAGAAAAATTAAATAAATAAATTTTTTTTTTATTAAAATAAAAGAGAATTAATTAGGGTAAATCAAGAAGAAATTTATAAGTATTTTAATTAGGAGAAATTTGGGTATTTTAGCTAATTAAGGATTTTATTTTGGAAATTAATTAAATAAATTATTTTATTTAAAATAAGAAGGAGAAAATAGTTCCAAATTAATATATATTTTATAAATAATTTAATTGAATAAAATTAGGGGGGTTTTCTAATTAAAATGGAATTTATGAAAAACCTTTTAAAAATCCTAAATTAGCTTAAAAAGGGATTTAAATGTTATTTTATTTAAATACTATTATATTTAAATATTCCAAATATCCTAATAAATTTAATTAACCCAACCCACTATTTTTTTCCCTTCTTCCTCATTCCTTTTCTTTCTTCCTTTTTTCTTTCTTTTTCTTTCTTCTTCTTTTCTTTTTCTTACCCTACTCCCCTAGCCTGGGCCAGCCCAACGGCCCAGATCCCTCTCCCCTTTCTTCCTTCATTCGCCCCTAGCTGCTTTGTTTCTTCTTTTCTTCTTCAATGCGGCCTAGTCTGCGCAACTATTTCTCCTTCCCGTGGCCCAACCCTTCCATTCTTTTCTTCCTCCCTCAGCACAGCCAAACACTACGTTTCGTCCCATTTCTTTAAATACCGCTGCTTGGTCCAGTCCTTCTTCTCCTTTTCTTTCTTGTCCCGACCAACCGGTCCATGCAGCCCCCACCTTCTTTCTCCTCCTTCCCTCCGTCAACTACAACTTCTCCCCTGATCGGTTGAAAATCTCGCCGCCGATCTCGCCGTTTGACCGGCGTTTTCTCACTCTTCTTCCCTGTTGATCCATCGACCCCGTTACCCAACCCACTTTCTCCCTCTTCTCGCACAGTTTCTCCTTTTCCTATGCATTCCCCTGCCCCAAAATTTACTTCTACCAGCCAACCATCACCGCGAGAGACCCTAACCCTACCTGTATTACCCCCTCACCGAACCACAGAACCATACCCTCTCTTCTAAACTCTATAAATACCCCTCATTATTTGGATCTCAAAGCTTTTCCCCGAATCTCTGAAAACTCGCTCCTTGTCACCACCACCCATTCAAACACCGTTTTTGCCGCCTCCGACCAACTCCGCGACCATCTCTACCCACCCAACTAATCCTTGCACCGCCCTCTAACTAACTGAACCATCCACATCCCTTGATTTTTCCTGCACAAGCCACTTCGGTTGTGCAAAGTTTGCTTCCTGATCAACCTTTTCCTCTACCTCCATCGCCCTTCAAACCACCCTTAGCCACCACTACCGCCACTTTCACTGCTTCATTCACCTCCCATTTTGTTTTTCAGACCATCCTCTATCTTCCCCTACCTTTCTTTTCCTCTCCCTCCCTCTCCTCCTCTCTTTCTCTCCTTCTTCCCCATTTGGCCATTAGCACCGCCGCCACCTTTGGCTACATCACCACCCTTATGATGTTCCTCTTCTTCTAGGCAACCATAATCACCCTTATTTCTATCCTCATTCTTCCTATTTTGTTCCCAACCTTCAACTTTTCCCCTTTTCTTCTCTTTTTCCGGCCATCGCCGCCACCGTCGTGCACCACCGTCGGTGTCGCCTATCACCACCAGCCTAAGGTTGAGTCCTAAACCTCCTAAACCCTTTTTAACTATTTATACAAGCCTTAATCTATTTTATTTCATTTATTCAAAATTTATTACTATTATTATTATTATTTCTATTATTATTGTTGTTATTATTATTATTAATGTTTTTATTCTTATATCTACTGAGGGCCAAAGACCTAATATATTTTTATTTTGATATTATTATTATTATTATATTTATTATTATTATTGTTTCTATTATTGCTATTATTATTATTATTATTCATTGTTAGTATTATTATTCTATATGGGGTCGAAACCTTATTGTGCCTATTTTGAATTTTAGTATTAGTATTATAAATATCTAGTTTTGTTATTATTAATATTATTAATATTTTTATCATTAGTATTTATTATCATTATTAGTGTTGTTGTAGTAGTAGTTGTTGTTGTTGTTGTTGTTATTATTATTATTATTATTTGTTAATTTAATTATTATTCAATGTAGGGTCAAAACCCTACTTCATTTTATCTCCAATTATTATCATTATTATTATTACCATTATAATTTTTTTTTTGTTTTTGTAATATTATTATGGTTTTTATCATTATTATTATTATTACTAAATTTTGTTATTAATTTTACTAATGTTATTATTAGTATTATTTTGGTGAAGGATCGAAGCCCTTATTCCACCATTTATTTCGAATCATATTATTATTATTATTATTATTAGTAGTAGTATTTTTAGTATTATTATTGTTACTATTATTGTTATTATTATTATCATTCTTATTATTTTTAGTATCTTTGCTATTATTTTTTTAATATTATTATTATTATTAGGGTAAAGTCTTCAACCTTATATTATCAAATTTTATAATACTACTATTATTTCTTATATCTTTAGCAAGATAGTAGTTAGTTAATGTCATTTTTATTAATATGCTATTATTTTATCAAAAACCTAGTCTTAGAATAAATTAATAAGTAATAGTATTTTTGGTAGGAGGAAATCTACTTTTAGCTATTCCCTCGTATAGGTGAGATCAGTCAAAGCCCTAAGGAGGCATAGAAGCATGCTCCAAGACTAGTGTCGTTTTAGGTAAGAGTGTTACTGTAATCCCCCAAAATTTTAAAAAACCAATAATTTAATAAATAACCTTTATTTGGGATAAATTAGCTTTCAAATTTAATTAATTTAATTATTTTATGGATTTTTGGGTATATAAATTGAGTAGGAATATGTAATAAGTTAAAATAAATATTTTATCATTTTACCCTACTTATTTTATTTAAATAACTTTCCAAACAAATACTTTACTAAAATTATCCCTTTTAACCCATATATTTAATTATATTATATTAACACTATTAAGTAAATTTATTTCCCAAAAATATTATATTCTAATATTTTATAAATTATTTTATTTTATTTTTCCTATTTACCTTTTCCTTTCCCCCTTTTTCTTTTCTTTCTCCTGTTTCTCCTTTCCTTCCTTTTTCATTTTTCTCCCTTTGGGTTTTCGCACCAGGCCAACCTCTCCCCTATGCCTGGGCCGCTGGCCTATCTCCCCTCTCCCTCTCTTTCCCCTCCTTTCCCGCACGTCTCGACCCAGCCCAGCTCCCCCGTTTTTTTTTTCTTTACTTCCCTTCACCCTGAGCCAGCCCAGTTCCCCTTTCACCTTCCCTGACTGGCCTGATGCCTCCTTCCCTTTCTTTTTTTTCTTTCTCTTCTTCTCCTACGCCCCAACAGACGCCCACAACCTGTCCCCGTCGCCATGTATGCCACCCCGAACGCCACACACAGCCACCGCAGCCTTTAGCCACAACCACCACCTATCTCTCTCTCTCTTTCTCTCTCTCTCACTCACTCTTTCCTGTCTTTTTTTCACCATTTTGGAACCGGGCAGCCATGCTGTAACACCCCCAAAATTCACTCCTAAATTTTTTTTTGAAAGAATAAAGCAGAAGCAGGAAGAGAATTTGGGGAATGTTACCGCCACATCTAACACAAGATAAATGTCCACCATCTATCTCATGCTAGATGCAAGGCTAAAACCTGTCAAACAAAACTTTAAACATCTATGTCGTAAGGATGAACTCCCACAAGGAGATATCCACAGGCAGATGGCAAGTGAATCAATTCACTAAATAAAATCATCGCTACATTGATCAGAGGAACTTGTGAAATAAATCCGAATTTGGAAAGCTTATTAGACTACGAGAAATTGAAAATTAATTACAATACCCTTGAAATTTTAAATACAACACTCGAAACTTCCAAAAACAAATACAGTTAAACAAGACAAATCCCAATAGATCAAATTCCGGATTGCCTACTCTCTCAAGCCAAGTCTTCCACCCAAAAATAATATCTGAACTCAAACCTGCACAAGAAGTCTGCTCCCCACCATCAGTGGATCATCACAGGACTCATTCAACCAAGGTAGCATCAGTACAGGTCTGGTACTGAGTAAATCAAGACTACTTAACTCATGGAAGGAAACATAAAACGCATAAGATATGAAAGACTCTAGCTTATAATTCTCATGCTCAATTATATGTATGATAGATGCACCATTGCACTCATACAATAATTCAGGCTCAATTATACACGTATTACATACATTACAACATAGGATCACGGATTCATACTTATGAGTACATTACTGGTCATGACAACACATAAGATACAAGCATACAAGAAATCGTGACCGCATACTAAGTAACACCAATCCAACAATCCAATGATAATCATTATTACATCCGATTTTATTTATTTACGATGAGTTCAGGGACCCCACTATTCTTAAACCGGTGGAACGGTCTGAAGCACCTCTCGGGGACAACACACCCAAGCCACTATTATCATTCGGTAGAACGGATCCTACACCTCTCAGGGCAAAACGCTCTTGAGCCACTATTCTGAATCGGTGGAACGACTTGAAGCCCCTCTCAGGGACAGGACACCTGAGCCACTATTATCGTCCGGTGGAACAGACCCTACACCTGGTCCTGACTCATGGAATATTTCACTTTAAATAATTAGTGTCTTATTCATTACTTATCTCATATCATATTCTCATTCACGATGAATATAGGGCCCCAATATTCTTAATCTGGTGGAACGGACTGAAGCACCTCTTAGGGACAAGTCACCTAAGCCACTATTATCATCCGGTGGAACGGATCCTACACCTCTCAGGGAAAAACGGTGGATCGGCTTGAAGCACCTCTCGGGGACAACATACCCGAGCCACTATTATCGTCTGGTGGAACGGACCCTACACCTCGGCCTAACTCATGTGATCTTCCACTTTAAATAATTAGTATCTTATTCAGGGATTTTAACCGACCATAAATCAGGCCCACATGACTAATTCCATGACATAAGGATACAACATGAGGTATCAAATAGTTTCAAATCCATACTCAACCATTCACATACTCAAATACATACCATATTCAACGTCATACTAACATGCATTGGCATTGAGGCTATGAATTCATAGATACATAAAATTTCCACATAGAAAACAACATACGTTGGACAGGATTAAATGATCAATAAGCATAGTCATCACCTTCCACTCGGAACAGAAATTCATCCAGATTCCATCATAAGTAAAGGTAAGTAATGACTTACCTCAATCCGAAGCAAGCTAAGCAAATTGAGAAAGAGGGAGAGCTATCGAAAGCTCGATAATCCACGAGAAAGTTTTCCTAGATCGCCGATAGAAATCAGAACTAGGTTAGAAACTATCTTATCAATTAATAATTCACATATTCTAATTAAATAAACACAAACAGAGACAAACGATCTTTCTTGGAAAACGTGTTCAAAACTTAGGACTCAAGAGCTATGCTCTATTAAGATTTAAGATTGAAATATAAATCAAATGATTTAAAACCCAAATACAGAAATCGATTAGACAAACGACACACAACACAATCAATTTTATAAAACCATCCCCTAAGATTTGGGTTTTTAATGCCTAAACTACAAATCTACCAAATCACTTTGATTACCTCAGATTGATAGTTTTAAAACACAATTACACTAATTTTAGATAAATCTAGATAATCAATTTCAACAAAACAATATTCTGATTGACCAATTTAAGACGATCCGTTTTCAAAATTAGGATTTTAAAGCCCACAACACAACTCAGGTAATTCAAATCAATTAATTCCAATTAAAGGTATTAGAATATAATTAGGATCATTTCAACTATTTTTATAAATTTAATTTTAGAAAAACAAATATACAAATGATCAATTTCATAAGTTCACTTGAAATCTAGTGTTTTAGGCCCGAAAATGCATTTCGGTTAAATTTTATTAATTTATTTAAATTGAATGTTTAGAAATGCAATTAGACATATTTTATAACATATTATATAATCAATTGCTCAAAACCAATAAAAGAAATACCCAATTCAGCATAATTAGGGTTTTTGAGCCTGGAACGCAAATTCGATCAATTCTTACTAAAATATATAAATTGACGGTTTGGAAATGTAATTAAATATATTCTAATATAAATTGTATAGTCAATTGAATAAAACAACCCGATTACATAATCCAATTTAGTCCCACAAGAGTTTTGACCTAAAAATCCAATTCCGATTAATTACGCACAATTTTCCCAAATCAATACTTCCGATATGAAATTAAATACGCTTCAAATGATATTGTAAAACCAATTGAGCGAAACGACTCAATTATGCGACCCAATTTCATTACACAAGAATTTTGACCTAGGAATCGAATTCCGATTGATTCCGCATAAATTTCTCAAATTGACAGTTCCAACATGAATTAGATACATTTAAAAACATATTGTAAAATCAATTTATCCAAAATTGCCAAATCGAACAGATCCGAAAAATTCGGGCATAAACCTGCCAAAAATTCAATTTTCCAAATTTCCAACGCAAACCATACAATTAACTTATACAAATCAATCTCACCGCACATATATACATAATCCAACAATCAATTTAGCTTTTCATAAGCTAATTCATACTCAATTAATCAAATCCATATTAGGGTTTTTAAGAAAATTATACCAAACAAAAATTAACGAATAGGGACAAGGAAAGGCCGGAGGAGCTTCGTCGGAGGCCGGAGATAGCTTGCCGACAGTCTGCTAGGCTCGCTGGTGACCGGGCGGTGGCGTGAGCTGTATGGCTCGTCGCTGCTGCTCCTGCGTGCTTCGGTGGGCTGCTGCGGCTGTTGCATAGCTGCGGCGTCGTCGATGGTGGCATGTGGTAGCAGAGGTGGTAGCTGGCGACCGAAGCAAGGAGGAGCTGGGGAGAAGGAGGCTGGGGCTGGCGCTAGGGTTTCTTGGAGCAGAGAACAAGGAGTCAGGAAGCAGGGAAAGAGAGAGAGAAGAGAAGAGAAGAAGAGAAAAGGAAAAGAAGAGGGGGGTACCAGTCGGGGTTAGGCACTTTTTTTTTTTTTACAAATACTCATATAAAATAAAATACTAAATATTTAAAATTATTATTGGAAGATTTTATCTAAAATTCATGAAACGAAAATTATTTCGTAAGGTTTCGAAAGGTTAAAATTAATAAAAGAACTATATAAAGAATTTCGGAAACATTTTCGGAAAAATTTACCAACGAACATAAAAATTTGTATTATTTACGGAAATATATTATAAGACCTCGAAAAATTATTTAAAAGCATATAATAAAATATTTAAGTTAAATTCTAATAAACTGAGACTAATTTAAATAATTTTCGAAATCGGTTTTCCGCAAACCAAAAAGCGTAAAATGGAATAAAATTAATTCGGGAAAGAAATTCATAAATAATATCTGAAAAACCTTTTTAATTTAAAACTTCCCAAAAATATTAATGATTTCCGAAATGAATAAATTTAAAGTCAGAAATATTTTCTACAGATAAAATCATTAAAAATAACTTTAACTATTTAAACAAAAATTTTATAATTTAAATAATATATTTCGTTAACGAAATAAAACTCCAAAATAAAGTCGTAATTACACGACGAAGTTATAATAAAAAACGAATATAAAATATTAAAAATCAAAACACGAGAAAGAATGAGAATACATATTTTTAACCGAAAATCAAAATCATAAGAATATAATAAAATCATGGTCGTGAACGAATTTGTTTAGAATAGTTCGCAATGGCAACGATTAATTAAATTCAAATATGAATTCAAAATCGTTGATAAATTCATAAAACGAATCAAAATTAAAATAATTAAATATTTGCATCAAATTACGCTAATAAAATCATTAGGCTTAATAAAATCATATTTAAAAAATACGGGGTATTACACATGCACCCCATCCCTCATGGCTCCCTTTTCCTCCTCTTCGTCTCCCTCTCCCTGCCACCCTACCACCTCCCTGACACCCTAAACACTGCCACCGACCGGCCACCTATCCCCCTTACCCTCCCTCTTCTTTTTCTTCTCCTCTTCAGCCCTCTTGCCCCATATTTTTTTAGCCCTCTTTCTTCCCTGATCCCTTTCGCTCCATTTTTCTTCCCCTCCATCTTTTCCCCTTTGTTTTGCACCGTCGGCGCCCTTCGCCGGCTCAACCACCTCACCAACCTCCTAAACCATCTTCTACACCTTTCTACGCCCGCCCTACGCCACCATAACACCACCCAAGCCACCCTGTAGCTCCTCCTTTCTCCCCCTCTTCTTTTTCTCCCCATTTTCCCCTTCTCAGCAGCCCACCTACAACCCCACCTTTCGCCACCTTCCGGCCGCCTCTACCGCCACCCAACCCACCATTCAACTCCCTACAACCTCCTCTACCACCCCACACCTTCTTTTCCCGAAACCAGCCCCTTCAGCCCTCTATTTTTCCCCTCTCTTTTCCTTCCTTCTCAGCCACACCTAGCCCAACATCCATCTTCGCCTCCTTGCCGCCGCCGCCTCTTCCGCTCTTGGACACCAACAACCCATCCCCAACCTCCACCTACACCCCCTCTTCACTCTTACACCCTTCCCTTGCCTTCAATCCTTCCCCCTCTACCCTCTTTCCTAGCCTAAAGACCCCAACCCAAAAATCACCATTATTTCTTCCTTTCACCCCCTCTTCGAGCCTTCCTCTTTTATTTTTGCATGCAGCTCATGCTACATAAGCAGTATGAGTTGCTGCATTTATTGGCCAGTTTTATTAATAATTTTAAGGTATGATAATATTTAAGTTAATTATTTCCTTAAGTAATATTTATAAAGTCTTATGCTTTGATTTTCTTAATTCTAATATAATAAATATTGATATTATTTTTAGGTATTGGTTTTGCTAATCAAATCTTGAATATTTAACCCGAAATACCAGTAAGATTCAATTTTGCGGGAATTAAGGTAATCGTTAAACTCCACTTAAATGAATGGATAAACGTATGTTAGCACATTAGGATTTTTAATATGTTATTATGCTTGATATTTGTGGTTTAATATAGTGTATATATTTTGCTTGTATTTATTGATAATAATAAAAAGAAAGTATGTTAATTTACATACCATGAGTGGAAATGTTGCTTAAGGGAAGAGTTTGATTATTAATGAAAGTGTTAAGTACTTATCCATGTCATTTTATGTTATTATAACCATTTATGCATGAATAATAATATTTTGAGCCTTAGGGGCATTTTAGTAATATTCCTTGTGCTAGATTATGGCCTAATATGTGTGGGAGCTAATATGTATTATATTAAAATATAATAGTTGGTGGAGTTAGATATTGTTAATGGAGTGTTAATATTATTATTCCATGTGGTAATGTTAATTTAATAAAAGTGGGGTAATAAAGGGGGTAAAGTGGTAATTTTGGAGGCAAAAGGGCAATATGGTAATTTTATGATTAAATGGAAAAATGGTAATTTTGTAAGAAAGGGGTAAAATGGTAATTTTGGATGTAAAAGGGTAAAATAGTAATTTGCAAGTAAAAGGGGTATTATGGTACTTTTATAAGCAGAAGGGTGAAATAGTAATTTTAGAAATAAGGGGCAAAATGGTAAATTGCAAGTAAAAGGGGTATTATGGAAATTTTATAAGTAAAAGGGTATTGTGGTAATTTTATAAATTAAATGATATTATGGTAATTTGGAAGTAAGGGATAGAAGGATAATTTTGCAAATAAAAGGATATTTATGGTAAACTTGGGAGTAAGGGGTAACTTGGTAATTATGATAACGATGAAGGATAATTTGGTAATTAAATTATGATTATAGAAGGGCAATTGGATAATTATGATAATAGAGATGGGTAATTTGGTAAATCAACCAATAAAAGGAAAATATAGTAATTATAAAAAAAAGGTGAAGGATAAATTGGTAATTATAATTATGGAGAAGGGTAAATTAATAATTATAATTATGGAAAAGGATAAGTTGGTATTTATAATAATAGAGAAAGGTAAATTGGCAATTGTAATTATGGAGAAGGGTAAATTAATAATTATAATTATGGAAAAGGGTAAGTTGGTATTTATAATAATGGAGAAGGGTAAAATGGTAATTATAATAATTGAAAAGGGTAAAATGGAAATTATAATAATTGAGAAGGGTAAAATGGTAATTATGATAATGAAGAAGGGCAATTTGATAATTTATCCAACTAAAGGGGCAATTCGGTAATTATGATAATGGAGAAAGGCAATTTGGTAATTTAACCGGCTAAAGGGTATATTGGTAATTATTTAACCAACTAAAAGGGTAAATTGGTAATCATGATAATGAAGAAGGGTATTTTGATAATTTATCCAACTTAAGGGCAATTTAGTAATTATAACAAAAGAGAAGGGCAATTTGGTAATCTAACCAACCAAATGGGAAATATGATAAGTGTAGCAATTATGAGGGGTGAATGGTGATCTAAAAAGCGTAGGAGATAACTTGGTAACCTAAACCAAGTAAGGGGTAATTTGGAAATTTTGCAATCTGAAGGGTAATATGGTAGTATGGTAATTTGTCAAGTAAGGAAGGGATGACTTAGCAATTATATAAGTAAGGGGTAAATGAGTAATTTGTACCCAACATGTCGTTGTGATTATGAAATTTCATAATATGACTTAAATAATGCTAATTAGCAAGGTAAGCGTATTTGATAATTAGTAAGTATCACAAGAATGAATCCTAATTCAGAATTAGATGAGATTATGATAGCCTTATTGATTTCTCTATGTTATCTTGGATAACCGCCTGAATAAGAAATGACTAATGATATCAGAATGATTGAAATTGAATAAGTATATGATTATTATGCTTTTCGTGATCACTTTAATTAAGACACTAATACTTAAAGTGAAAGCCCTCGAGATCGGGAATGGTGGCTCTTTAGGGGTCGCAACCCTAAAGACGTGGTTTAGCCCACGGTTATTCTGGTATTTGCTGGTGTACCTTTGTACCCCAGCCAGACCCTATATCTTACTCTATCTAGCTCTACGGACCTATTTAGGGGATATGCATACTTATGGATTAGGTGCCCTTGTCGGTAGGGTACTGAGTAGCTTTATGCACCAGTACAACCAAGGTACCTTTGCGTCCTTGGGTTCATGGATGAAGGGTGTTGAATAGCTTGTATGCACCAGTACAATCGGTGTACCTTTGTGTCCTAGGTTCTTAATCTCTCGTCCGAGGCAAATAAATGGAATTGTTGTGTTGATTAAAGAAAGGAAAAATACTAATTTTGAAAAGTGAAAGATTAATGAGTCGGCCCCAGTTGAATTATGATATTGAGTACCGATCCACCGGTTATAATAGTGGCCCGGGAGCGTGTTTCCCTAGCAAGTGATTACGAGTACCGATCCACCGGATATAATAGTGGCCCAAGAGCGTGATTCCCTGACAAGTAATTATGAGTACCGATCCACTAGCAATAATAGTGGAGGTTCCGAGCTCAATAAAATCAGTCATGGATGTGAATAAAGTCATGAAAAAAATACTAATCACTGACAGTGAAACACCATGTGAGTCGAGGCTAGACCAGTCCACTGGTGAATAATAGTAGCCAGGAGCATTTTACCTTGCATGACCGGTCCACCGACTATAATAGTGGGGTTCCCGCACTAACATGGATATAAAATCCTATAGATGATTGAATAATGATGGACTAATGGCTTAAGGCTCGAATATATTGATTCTGCACTATGGCATGGCTTAAGGCCCAAAAGTATCAATTGTTCATTACGATCTATTGATATCTGATGTGAATGTTAATTATGTGAATATTATATATACACATCTTGTTATATATGTATGTAGCTTTATATCATGTGTTACATTGCGGGCCTGCTTTTAAGTGTGTTTTAAAGGGTTACTCAGTACCGTAGTGCTGAAGGGTTCCATTTGTGGGGCCCCTGACTATTCAATGGGTAGTGTCCCTTGCAGGTCTTTCAGGTGCTATTCAAGTGGGCAACGGAAAAGAGCATAAGGATTATCCGAACTCTTAGGGTTCTCCCTTTGCCTTTACTTTTTGGTTTAATTGTATTCATTGTTCTTGTACCCACCATTGGTGGAATCTATTCTTATAAAATGTTTACTTGCGCTACTCTGATTAAAAAATGGTTTAAATTTCTAGCAATTGATATTTTGTTCTTTAGCCTTAGCACTTAGTACTGGAACGGTATGAGTGAGCCGGTCTGGTACTAAGTGTGGCGGTAATATCTTCAAAATTCACTGTTTTATATTTTGCTTCCGCTATTTCTTTTAATAAAACGAAATTTTTCAATAGTAAATTTTGGGGGTGTTACGGTTACTAAGGCCTTATGTGTGTTGATGTGCATTATATGCTTTAGATGTTATACATCCTATGTTTATCATGTAATTATTTTATATGGGGTATGATGTGGAGTTGAAGCATGTTTTTGTGTATTTATATGGCATGTATATTATGTATATGTGATGAAATATTATGGTATGTGATGATATGTGTTGTGACCCTATAAGACATGCATGTGAGGATGTTAATGTGGTTTGTGTGGGGGAAAGGATGAAAAAGGAGAATGGGGGAAGAAGTTGACCAAGGGAAGTAAGTTAACTAAAAGGGAAAGAAGTTGACAAAGGGAAGTAAGTTAACTAAAAGGAAAAAAGGTTGACCAAGAGGAGTAACTTAACCAAAGGGGAATAAGTTGACCAAAGGGTGTGAGTTGACCTAAGTATTTTAATGATCCATGAGTAGAAGAATAAAATGGTAATTTATGGTTTTGTATAGGAGAATCTAATTTATGGTTTTGTATGGGAGAATCTAATTTATGGCTTTGTATGGGAGAATCTAATCTATGATTTTATATGGGTGAATCTAATTTATTTTTTTATAAGGGAGAATCTAATATATGGTTTTGTATAGGAGAATTTAATCTATGGTGTAACATGAGAGAATCTAATCTATGGTGTAACATAGGAGAATCTAATATATGGTTCGTATGGAAAGAAATTAGGGTTTTGTATGGAGAAACCTTGGGTTTTGTATGGATTGAATTTGGGGTTTTACATGGCAGATTTTATGGTGTTGCATGGGAAAATATAAACTAGGGTTTTGTATGGATGGACTTAAGGTTTTGCATGGCAAATTTTATGGTTTTGCATGGAGGGATCTAGGGTTTTGTATAGTGGAATCTAGGGTTTTGCATGGATGGATCTAGAGTTTGCATGGTTGAATCTAGGATTTCACGTAGGAGTTTTAGGGTTTGCATGAAAAAGTTCGAAGGTTTGCATGGGGAGATTAGCGTCTGCATGGGAGTAAAGTTTACGTATGAAAAGTTGACTTGGGATGTAAGGAAGGTAACAGAAGAGTTATTTTGGTGTTTGGAAATTTTGGGTGAAAAATAGTACGTAGGACATTATAAGGGTATGAAGGAGACTGTATTAGAGTTTGGAGTGATTAACTAGGGTTTGGAGTGGCTAATTATGGTTTGTTGTGGTTAAATAGGGTTGGAGTGACTAATTATGGTTTGTTGTGGTTAAATAGGGTTAGAGTGGCTAATTATGGTTTCTTGTGGTTAACTAAGGTTTGGTGTGGTTAACTAAGGTTTTGATATGGCTATCTAGGGTTCGGTGGTAACATGTGTGTACTTAGTGAACAAAGTATGATGATGAATATGGAATATGTGGGTTATGATGTGGGGAATGTTAAAGTGATTTGGGTTGTGTGAGGTGGAGTAGGATGGACCACTAAAGTCTAAATTAGGATTTCTGGGAAAAACCCTAAAGTAAGAAAATAAGTGGACTTGGAGGTGTGTAGTAGTGGCCCTTAACCCACATATTTCGGTGTTGGAGTTCTAGTGTGAGTTTGAGTACAGAGGAAAGGTTGTTGGACAAGTTAGAAGGTGCAGGATTCTCACAATACGATATGGATTAGTTGGAGGATAAGTGTGAAGGGAGTGATTCATGCATGTCTAGGGTGAAAGCTTCTGAATAAGATGCTTAAGACATTAATCATTTAAAGTGAAAGATTATTGAGACGGATCCAGCCGATCCACCGATTAAGAATAGTGGTTAGGGTTTTTACCCTATGCGTGACCAATCCACTGGTTATAATAGTAGTTAGGGTTTTTACCCTATGTGTGACTGATCCAGTGGTTATAATAGTGGTTAGGGCAGGATGCCCTATGCGTGACCAGCCCACCGGTTATAATAGTGGAGGATCCCGAGCTCAATAAATACAAATCAGAGTTTTTGCTAAGGCACCTAAAAGATACTAATTACTTACAGTGGAACACTATGCGAGCAGGAACTAAATCGATCCACCGATAAGGAATAGTGGTTAGAGTTTTTACCCTATGTGTGAATGATCCACCAATTATAATAGGGTTAGGGTTTTTACCCTATGTGTGACCGATCCACCAGTTATAATAATGGTTAGGGTTTTACCCTATGCGTGACTGATCTACCGGTTATAATAGTAGTTAGGGCATGATGCCCTATATGTGACCGAGCCACCGGTTAAAATAGTGAGAGGTTCCTGTACTCGCATGGATTTGATAAAGAGTATGGTGTGAAATAAGTTCTAATCAGAGATGAATTAAATAATTAATCAGGACTATAAATGGGCATTTATGTATCTACCAGAATGTTTGTATGATAGTATGTTATCATGTTAGACTTTATGCTCTTTTTACTACTCTGCATGATTTATGTGATTTTGTGTGCCAACCTTAGTGCATGGTTACCTTATTCAGTACATAGCGTACTAATCACCCTTTTTGTTGGTGCTACTCAATCCAACGAGTAGTAAACCCTTCTGACTTTGTGCAAATGGGAGAGACATCAGGCGGGGCTGAGTGTTGAGCTTGTGGTTATTTCAAAGTTCGAGAGTGTCGTGGCCGAATTCACTCTTCATGTAATTTTATTTCATTATGTTATTTCTTTTTTATCGCATTCATTCTTTTTTATTTATTACCTTGTATTGAGTATTTCAATTAAACATTTTATCAATTGTAAGATTATTCTCCCCAAGGAATTTTGATTTCGCACTCTGATTTCTATCTTATTATTGATTATAAACTTTTATGTGTACTCTAATTTCTATGTTATGATCTCTTTAATTCATTTTATGAACTTTCAATTTAAGTTTGAAAAAAAATTTTTTAGCCTTAGCACTTAGTACTGGAACGATAAGAGTGAACTGGTCTGTTATTAAGTATGGCAGTAACATTCTCAGAATTCACAAGTTTGCAATTTTAAATTCTTCTGCTTTTTTTTAAATAAATAAAAAAAGCAGTGAATTTTGGGGTGTTACATGGACGGCTACCTAATACGTCCTCGAGTATCAACTCTTCATCAATTTCAGGAGGTGTAAGATCATCAAAGCTACAAGAAGCTATTTGGGATAAGGTCTCCTCTCATTTTTGTAACATGTTGTTCTTCATATATGTAACACCCCAAAATCATGATTTGAAATTTTCATTTAAATTTTTCTTTGTGGAAGCGGAAATTAAAGAAAGGTGGGTGTTACCGCCACACTTGACATAAGTCTGGTCTCCTCACCATCCTTACGTCAAGTGCTAAGACTTAAAATAAGTCAAACCAACAAAATACGAGAGAAGTACAATACATAATCGAGGGTTTTACAAAAGAAAGATTATCCATAACAAATGACCGTTCAGATAATTAAGTAGCTAACCATTTTTAGAAAATAACAAAAGAGCACACAAAAGTGCAACAATGGTTTGCCTTACACTCATCCGGTCCATCATAGTTACAAGGAAAAGGGCAAAAGGGGACGGGGTCCATTCACTCCCTTAATCTAACTATTCATCAGGGTGATGCTCCTCAAAATTCTTCAACCATTGCATGCCATGGACGTACTCCTTTGAAAAGTGATAGTATTAGTACGACTTCCTCGTACTGAGTAAACCACAACGCCTCCAGAGATGTAGCATACCCACGTAGCAATCATCATACAAATACATGATTCAAATAAAACATATGATCACATGCAAAGCCACGATTTCATAACACAAATCCACATCACAATTAACAATACTAGGTAGATCAAAATCCCTAGCAAAGGCATTTAAAACATGTTTATAATTTCACAATCATTTTAACTTACCAACGACCATACTTTATAGCATAATAGGAAGAATTATTGATATTCCAAACAATCTAACCAAGGTCAAGTCACTCCTATTCCAATTATTACAGAAGTGTTATGGTGGGTGTCTAATCTGGTTATATAATTTATATAATAATTCTCGAGTGGAATACAATCCCATATCCATGAAAATGATCGTCAAGGAGGGTGGTACCAAAATAATTCACTCGATTCCAGGGCAAAGCTCGCCAAGAAAGCCACACAACATATCAGTCGTCCATACTAAACCTCGGAACTCAATTCCTTAAGTATGCATACTCCCTATAGGGTGTATGGAATACCTATAGAATAGAAGTGAGCCCCTTGACCCGAAGGCCCAAACTATACACTCGGCAGCCAAGTTCGAGGCACGAGATTCCGTTCCAACCCAAGTCTTCCTCTTTAAGTAATTAGTGTCTTATGAAATTCCAGGTTATTATTTTTAGAATATCAAGGTTGATAATATTCAACTTAGCCATCAATCAAACAACCAAATGTCAAATCCAAAATACCGTGAGGGTCGCAACCATTCCAAGCCAACATAACCTAGGGTTAGAAATCATGCTAGAGCCCGAATAATTATCCAATTCAGTTATTCAATCCAATTGTCCAATTATTTCCAAAATTATTTTGAGGCCAACACTCAATTCAACTAGTCCAATTATTCACTTTGGAACACCTTTTTGCCTTAATGACCAAAATACCCTTCAACCTATAACTACCACATTTTCCTTCACTTTATTATCAAGTTTACTTATATAGGATGCTTGTCATGAAAATGCTAGCATAAAATAGCTAATGATACTTTAACATACGATAATTTCTTCGGTACGACAAAAGACCATATTATCCCTAAACATTCACCATACATAGTACACGTATACACTCCTAGCATGCATTTCTAATATCTCATAAATTCATGCAATTTCCATGAATAAATTTCAAATACGAATTTACATTTTTACCACTAGAACATGCGACACATAATCATCACCATTTTAACACATTTATACTCTAAGTTAATATGCTATACGTTCAAAATTATCTAAATTATCCAAGGGACACATTTAATCCATTTATGGGTCTTACCACGAAACATGACAATTTTCGGTTAGACTCTAAGCCTAAACATGCACATTTCTCTTTTAGCATAAATCCATATATGTTGTCATAAGCATACACTTTCAATTTTTAGAATACTACCGAAGCATACAAATATTAGCATGGTAACATATATTAGTACCCTAAACATACTCATTTCATTTTCTCAGCATAAATCCATATTCGTTGTCATAAGCATACACTCTTCAAATTTTAGTTTTAGAATACTACTTAGGCATATAAAAATTTGCATGGTAACATATATTATTTACACATCATAATATTCATATAGAAACGAACTACAACATGCTTCCATTTCCCACAAAATACAAATCATTTGATATCCTCAACCTAAAATTATTTTTACCTTAGAAAACTAACCTATCATTTTCACATAAAATTCTACCGTCTACGAATTAGTTGGATTTACCTTTGAGCTAAGAAAATAATAACACCACAAAGAGCTTCTTCCAAAAATACCTTAAGCGGGGTTGAGATTACCTAAACATAAATAACACCATCCACAACTACAAGCATTAGTATCTATGCTAATTAAAATAATAAAAAGATGACCTATGTGAACTAATACCCGAAATATGATTGGGGAGAATAACCAAGGCAGTCAGTGCATGAAATTTCTACGCACCAAGCCCACCAAAAGATAGAATACTTACGTCGAAAAAATAGTTTATGATTGGAGAGGTGAAACACAAGGGAAGAGTTGGGCAATTTTTGGGCAAGATTTTGGTGAAGGGAAGGGAGAGTTTGGGGCTGCAAACAAAGATTTCAATGCTAGAATTAAGGGGAAGAATGAGAGGATTTGCAAGGAGAAAAATAGAGGACATAAAGGGAGAGGTAAGGAGGGCCTTTGCTGCAAGTTGAGAACTAAGAAAAGAAGGGAAAAATAGAGAGAAAAAGGTTTGCTGCAAGAGTGAGTGGGGAAGGGTGTTGCAGGTTGGTTTTTGGGGATGAGGGTGTCGAAGCTTGGGAGAAGGGAAAGGGGCTGGCTGGATGCATGGGAAAGGGAGAAAATGGAGGGGTAGATGGCTAGAAAAGTTGGGTAGGTGTGCAGGTTGAGAAGAGGGGAAGATAAGAGCTACAACTTGGTGGATGGGCTGGGGTTACGTGAGGTTTGGGGCTGCATATGGCTGGGTGACGTGATGGTTGTGGCTGAGCTGTTTTGCTGGGATTTTGTAGGGTGGAATGGCATGGGAAAGGAGGAAAAATGGAGGGGTAGATGGCTAGAAAAGTTGGGTAGGTGTGCAGGTTGAGAGGAGGAGAGTTTGAGGGCTGCTACTTGGTGGGAGGGCTGATTTACGTGAGTTTTATGGCTGCATGTGGAGGGGTGACGTGAGGCTTGGTGGCTGGGCTGGTTTGCTAGGATTTTGTAGGGTGGAATGGCGTGGGAAAGGAGGAGAGTAGAGAGGGTGATGGGCTGCTACTAGGGGAGGGGCATGGCTGCAAAACTAGAGGATAAGATAGGAGGAGTGTAGGGTATGGAAAAAAGGTGGCAACTTACTGCATGGGAGGGGTAAGGTGTGATAGGTTGGGGGAGTTTAGGCTGCAATTTATAGTAGGAAAAAGGTGGGGATTGGTTAGAATTTAATTAGCAAAAAACCTCCCAAAGTATTAGGCTTTTAAGAGTATGGTTACTAAGGGGAAAAAAACCCTACTTATTCAAGGTTTTATTTTCAACATTATCCTCACTAATTATTATCATGATCAATATTATAATTACTAGTGTTACCACTACCACTTTTTATTATCATAATTATTTCTAAGATTATTATTCTCACAATTATTGTTATCGTCATTATTTTTGAGAATATTACTTATCATAAGGTTGATGTTATTACCATCCTTTCTATTTTGATTATTATCTACTCTCTCCTTATTCTTGTTATTATTACCGTCATCAAATTTTATCTTCCTATACTTATATATACATTAATTCGGGTTGTTTTCTTAATTTAATAATTATAGACTCATTCAAAACGATGAGATGATCGATTAAAAAGAATCCTATGATTTAATTCGCCTACTAATCAAACTTTAAGTCTTACATATCTAAATTATGGATTAATTAATACGGGGTATTACAACATATAAGTAAAAGTTAGACATATTATAAGAAATATTAATAATATATATTATAACTAACTTACAAAATTCTCTTCACCTTGGGGAGTAACCTATTTGTTATTCTTGAAATACATTTCTCTATAGGCCTCCACGGTAGGTAACAATTTATTTGTCTCTGGATTAACCTATACATATGGAAAAAGTTAACACATTACACAAAATTATATGATTAAAAAAAAGAGAATGAAAAACCCAAAAATACCTTCTTGTAGAGATATTGTGACGACAATTGTGTATCATGATAAGGAGTAGTTTGTTTTACCCTATTAGTAGCATTTTTTTCTTGCCAAAGCCTTCACAAATAAAATATTAATTTGGCCATGTTCTTTATATGTAATTTTATTCAATTTGTATACCAAATTTTAATATTACCTTTTACATCATCCGAAGTCTATAGATCGATACACCTTTGCCACATATCTGGCTCGAAAAAAAAGGCATGTAATTATTATTTTCCTACCAATTCTTCTTATGATCACATTTTCAATCTTTTTATTGATTAGGCATCATTCAATCACGACCCAATTCAATTATAGGCCATGAAGGTTTTGTCGTCCATAGAGCTAAATTAAAATAATTCTACATGTATACACAACCATAAGGTAGAAATTATATAATTTTAATTTTATAATTTAATTAAAAAAGAAAAAAAATTACCTCAACTTCTAGGAGGATCTTTGCCTTATCTTCTGGAGGGACATGTGACCACCTCTTATAACACGATGGTATCTTTGTCCTAATATTATTCCCAACACATCTAATAAATCATTTACTATATGGACCTATCACATTTGACGTGTTTGCTTGAAAATCAAAGTCCACCTCAAACTTTTTCTAACCTCTTCTCTCAAACTCCTCTAACATTATTCAGTCCCTATTTCTTTCTCTAGCCCTCCTCCTAGAATCTAAAACATGCATATACAATATTATCATTGAAATAATAAAATTCTTAAAGTAATAATGATGAAATCAAATGTAATGGACCAAATTTTATACCTTCTGAGTTCTGACACCCAAAACGTAATCTATGAAGATGCAATGGATCACGTACATCGACATCCCCACCATGACCTTGGGTGAAAACATAATCCATATAGAAACTATAGAAACTATCAAATATTTTGATATATAGAAAATATAAATTATAATGATACACATAAATAAACAAAGTGCATAACATTTAACAAAATGGTAAATGTTAATACAAAAACTTAACTTACTAAAAAATTAATAATCAAAATCATAAATGTTATCGCTATCAATAAATTCTCCTTTGCTATATCCATCCAAAAATTCTCATTCCACGCTGTCATCTTCATTACCACTATTGATGGCAACACTATTAGCACCAACATGTACAATATTTAAGCTATCGAGGTCTCTAATATCAATGTTGAAATCAACGCCACTCAATTAAACATCATCTACCACATATATGTTTTCAAGAGCGTCATCATCTAAATCCAAAATGATGTGATGATTGACTTCCCATACAACTTTTCAATTTGGGTCGTTGTATAAATCATCCATGTACCAAACTTGCTTTGCCTTGTACCACTCAGCCATAATATACTCACTTGTAAGATGGTTCGTACGCATAATTCTCTTCTTTCTCATATCAGTATCAAACCACTTGCATTTAAATAAAACTACAGAACACTTAAACAAGTAAGATAATTATATGATCTCAATTAATTGTCCATAGAACTTGTCACCGCCCTTACCTAATACACATATGCCACTATTTTGTGTCATTCTCTTTAGATCTATATCATGCGTTGAGAATTTAACTTCATTAATTACTCAACTTGAATAATAAAGCACCATATCAAATGCTCTGAATGCCAAGGAAAACAACTCATAGGTGCATTCAGGTGATCTCATTTCACGCAACTCGTACATATGTAATTATTATGTGTTTTAATTAATTAATGATATAATAAACCTAATAAATAATTATCATAAGGTTTCAATTGTTATTACTAAAAATAATTACCTATGAATAGAACCAAGAAAAAATTTATTTCCTTTGTACTTCTTTCAAATTGGCACTACCCCCACGTCGTTGAATATAGAGAATATGTACTTATATATAATATTATGATAAATATAGATAATATTATAATACACTTACTCCAAATTTTTTGTATTTTTGGACATTTGTTCAAAACATACCACTAAGTGTCTTTCTTAACTTTATCTATTATACTCACATGAGTCTTCTTACCAATAAAGAAAGCCTAAGATTGGAAAACCGACAGTTGATGCTTCTCCACAACCACATATAAATTTCTATATGACATGCTGAACTTAGTCTCGACACCTTTTAGGTACATAAAACAAAAAATAAATGCTTCATCGGCTACAAAACCTTCAATAATAGAACCTTTTGGCCGAGCACGATTTCGTATAAACTCCTTCAAGTCCTTTAACTTCCTCTTAATAGGATACATTCATTTCCCATGAACCGGTCCACTGAGTCTTGCTTCTTCAAGTAAGTGGATTAATAAGAGAACCATGGCACTGAAAAAGGATAAAGGAAATATGTGTTCCATCTTACACAAGATAAGAGCGATATGTTCTTCTACTTTCTCCAAAACTGCCATGTGAAGTTTCCTTATACACATATGAGTGAAGAAGTTACTTATCTTGAAAATGGTGTCACTTATTTGCTTGTTTAAAAAAGAACGCACACCCACCGGTTACAGATGTTGCATTATAATATGATGGTCATGTGACTTCAACCTGCTCAATCTAGTATCAAGAACATTCTTCCTCAAATTACCAACAAAACCACCAAGAAACTTCACATCCCTCAAAAATTTGAGGAATGTTGCTATATCATGTGATTAAAGTGTATATTCAGCAGTAGATTTCATTAACTTTCCCATCATAATAAAGATGCAGCTCGTGTATAAAGTTCATATATGCAAAGTCACGTCTCCCATTATCAGTGTCCTTTAAATTAGTAGTATCAAGTAAAGTTTCAATCAAATTAGAACAAGCATTCTTCTTAATATGTGTGAGATCTAAATTATGTTTTACAATAAGCGTAGACCAATATGGCAGCTCACAGAAGATGCTTTTCTTATTCCAATTCAATTCATCAACGTTTATCTTTCTCTTGCCTGAATATTTTTCAAATGGGTGATCTTGTATGCGATTCAACAGCATCAAGATATTAGCAGGTGACAACTTTTGAGGATGACATATTTTTTCAACATTCCCATTAAATAATTTATTTTTTCACATCGAATGATTGTTTGGAAGAAATCGTCTATGTCCAATATATCCTATCGTATCTCTCCATGTAACAAATGGAGTGTCTTTATTGCTACTATGGCACACAAGATACCCCTGCCCAGTATATACTGAGAGATATGATGGAGTAGGAAAATCATTAATACTACATAGCAACACAACACACATTTTAAACACTTGATTCTCAAGAACATCTTGTGTATCTACTCCAGCCACCCACAAATATTTCAATTCATCTATCAAGTGTCTAAGAGACACATCAATATCCATCAAATGTCCATGACGACCGAGGATTAATAAATTCAACATAAAAAATGGATCTTTTATGCATCGCCATAGGGGTAAATTATAGGTAGTCATAATTATCGACCACATGCTATAATTGCTTCCCATGCCAAATGGATTAAACCCATCAAATGCTAACCCCAAACAAATAGTATGAGGATCAGTGACAAAATATGAATACTTCAAATCAAAATATTTCCATACTTTTCCATCAACAAGATGTCGCAGCACCCCTGGCTCCCTAGAATGCCTAGTCAAATGCCATATCATGTCTTTAGTAGTGTGTTAGCAAGCATACAACCTCTTTAATCTTGGTGTCAGAGAAAAGTACCGTAATAATTTATGGGGTATTTATTTTCCTTCGTACCTTCATCAACCCATCGAGAGGTCTCATATACTAGACAACTATTTCTTTAAGCATTTTCTTTCCAAAAAAAGTGCACAATCAAACCTGCACACATGAATCAATTCATACCCTAAACCTAACTTACTCATCATCTTCTTAGCATTGTAATGCGATCCAAGTAACTTATTTCCGTCCGAAAGAGCTTCTTTCAACAACTTTAATAGTCCATAAAATGACTTATCACTCCATTTGTTTAACACCTTATGATGCATCAACTTTACTAAAAAGTTTAAAGAGGAGAAGCTCTTGCATCTGGGATATAATTATGTCTCCATCTCCTCAAATAATTCTTCATAATATTGATCTCTATCATTCCCCACATCACGACCTAAAGTCCTATGATCATCTCAATTAATAAAATTGGCACCACCTAAGGGTTCATTATCGTTGATGTCATCTATATGAGGCTCATGAGTACTACCTAACAAATCACCCAAAATATACGTAATCTTATCTCCTCTCTCCTCCTCAACTGACATTGATTATGTTTTATCATGATATACCAATTTTTCATTAGCTAACATAAACCCACAACGTAGTATGTGACTTTCAATTATACTAGGAGGGTGCCAAATATAATTGTTACAATTCTTACAAGTACAACAAACAGACCCATATGAATTTAGACAATTTTTTCCATTTTAATAAATGCTTATAGCCCATTCTAAAATTCATCAGACATACGATTCCGTAACCTCGTCAAACTCTTATCGATGGTAATCTTATATGTTAAATTATTTTCAAGTAAATAACTTCCACTTACTTTTTAACATTTAATTTTAGCACCTACAAAAATGGCACAAAATTAAAATAAACCTTAGACCCTTATTTTAAGTTAAAATTTCCTTTATTTTATTTATTTTGATTTCACAAGGGTTCAACTATGTAAAATTTTAAAAAAAAATTGTTAAATATTTGAGCTTTTTTTTATCATTTTGTTAATTAATTTATTTTCATCTAAGGTCAAGAACGTTTTTTTATTTTTGATTAAAATTATTAGAGATTATTAATTATCGTCTAAGGTCAAGAAAGTTTTTTCTATTTTCATATTTATTTGAAGTATTTAACTCTAAAAAAATTTTATTAATTATTTTAATTACTAGGTTGAAGTATACCATTAATTATTATTATTATATAATAAAAAAATTAATTTTTCTAAATATTTATCTTTTATCTTATTTTTATTATGTATCTTAATTTTATTAATAAATATTAATTAAATCTAACAAGCTCGCCAAAAATATAAAATTACATATCACCAATTTTAAAGTCTACTAACATATTGCTTCTAAAAGCATATACGCATATTAAGATAATAAAGTATATATTAATTACGGGCCATCAATTAAAACATACTAATATTTTTTTCTAATATAACATGCATAGTAATAATTATATACAATATATAATCTAATTATACACATAATTTAACTATCATAATCTTATACCTCAATTATACAAAATCTAGTGAATCAATTCTATAAAACCAAAACAAAATAATCTAATAAATAATCAAACCCTATCTACAATAACATAATTCAAACATTATGTAATTTAATTAATATACCAAATATTACCATAAAATAAAATAAAAAATTAATAAATATACCAAATTAATATTGTAGGGTTACTTGGTAGGGGATGGAGGGGCGCGGTGGTGCTCTAGTGGTGACATAGTGGTACTCCGACGATCGGGCGGTGGTGTCTGCAATTACATATAACAAACCATTATTAGTCATATTTAAACCAAATAATACTTAAGGAAAATAAATTAGAAGCATACAAACCTTCAAATTTCACAAAAATAGAGAACAAAGATGAAGATTGAAAATAAAAATGGTGGAAGGTCACGAGGTTATATAGATAATGTAAGAAGAAGTCAAAAGAGGACGGTGACAAATGAAGAACTAGGGCTTGCGTTTGGGTTATATCTTATTCTTAGTACCGACGATTTTAATTATCCATCTTAAGTGTTTTATCATCGGTATTAAGGCCGAATAAAATAGACAACGATGTTTTCCCCACTAAAAAAATTGATAATCTTAAAACCCACGATAAATCGTCGGTATTAAAAAAGACAAAATTAAACGTTGTCGTTATCTTTGGACGGGGAAAAACTTAACTCTTAATGCCGACGATTTTGTAATCCCTCGAATTTTTAAAACCCTATATTTTAATAAATAAATTTTATTTTGGATAAATTAGCTTTTAAATATTTTTAATTTAATTATTTTATGAATTTTTTTAGCGTATGAAATTTGGTATAAATATTTTAATAAATTAAAATAAATATTTTATTAATTTATCATACTCTTGTTATTTAAATAATTTTTCCAAATTATTATTCTACTAAAATTATCCTTCTAAACTCTTATATTTTAATTAAATTGTTAAATAAATTTAATACCCAAAAATATTGTAATTTATTATTTATAAATTAAATTATTTTAATTAAAAATAATTTTCCTTTTTCTTTTTCCCTTTTTCCTTCTTTTCCCTTTTCTTGTTTTTTCTTTTTCCTTCCTTGGGCCGCCAGCCAGCCGGCCTGCTCTCTCTCCCTCTTGCGTGTTGGGCCGCTGGGCCATTCCCTCCTCTTCCCCCCTTTCCTTCTCCCGGCGCCTGGGCCTGGCCCATTCTTTTCTTTTCTCTACGCGTCGCCCGGCCGCCCCTCATTCTTCCTTCCTTTCTTGCCCGACCGGACCGGCCCATTCACTTCCTTCGGCCGGTCTACTCACACACACGCCCAGTACCCTGACTCTTCTTTCTTCTTCTCTCGTCTTCTTCTTTCTTTCACCGGCGAGATTTTCGCCGCCACCCTGCAACTCCCTCTCCTCCTTTGACCTCCCTAACTCTCTCCCTCTCTCTCTCTCTCTCGCCATTCTTGCCCATACCGGCCCACTATTCATCCCCCACTCCCTGCCATTGCCATTCCTCCTCCCTCTCTCCTCCCTCTCCCTGCAACTGCCACTCCTCTGCCACCCTACCGCCACCCCTCAATCCTACCTATCGCCTCCTCTCTCTCCTTATTCTTTTTCTCCTTCCCTTCCTGCTCCATTCGGCATTTTTCCCAAGCCCCTCCATGCATCCCACTCTCTCTTTTCCTTCCTTTATTATCCTTCCCTCACCCTCGAGCCATCACAGCCCCCCATCAAGCTGTCACGCAGCCCCATTTCCTCCTCCTCCCTTCTTTTGCTCTTCTTCACCCTCTTATCGGCAATCGCCTTGCACCGCCCCGTTCCACCGTCGTTCCGCCGCATATGGCGCCGCCTGAGCCACCACAATAATCCCTGCAACCCCCTCTACCACCCCCAATCCTACCTTACTCGAAAAAACCACCCAAAAGCCTCCATTTTTCCTCCCCATTTTCCTTCCTCACCAGCCTCCACCTTGACCTCCCTCCTCAGTCGCCACCTTCGCAGCTTCGCTGCCACTACCTCTGCCGCCCTTAGCCACCGTTAACCCTTCCCCAACCACTACTTACACCCCCTCTACACTTTTGTACCATCCCCTTGCCCTAAATCCTCCCCTAACCCCCTCCTTTCTTAGCCCCAAACTGCCAACCCGAAAATGCCCATTTCTCACCCCTTTACCACCTTCGAGCCCCTCTTCCAACTTTCCTTGCATGCAGCTCATGCTACATGAGCAGGATGATCTGCTGCCCTTGTTAAATTATTTGAGTAAAAATTTTGAGGTATAATAATATTTTAATTTAATTATTTGATTAATTAAGCATTATAATGTTTTATGACTTGATTTTATTATTTCTAATGTAATAAATCTTTATATTATTTTTAGGTATTGGTTTTTAAAATCAAAGCTTGGACCTTTAACCGGAATACCGGTAAGGTTCGTTTTTGCAAAAACCGAGGTAACCGTTAAATCCCGCTTAAACGCATGGATTAACGTATGTTAGCACATTAAGATTTTTAATATATTATTATGCTTGGTTTGTGTTGTTTAATATGTTATATGTGCTATGGTGTTGGTTGATAAAAGGAATCATGATAGGTTATATGACGTGTATGGAAATGATGTTAAGGTAATAATTTGGTTGTTAAGGAAAATGTTATGTATTATCCATGTTGTTTTATGCCATTGTAGTATTTAATACATGTTTAATATTTTGTGGGCCTTAGGGGATTTTATTAATGTACATTGTACAAGAAAATGGCCTAATATATATATATAGGGGTGCTAATAATATTGTATTAACTATAAGAGTTGTGGATGAGGCCTTAAAGTTAATATTTTATGTACTAATAATAATAATAATTTAATATAAGTGGTGTACTAAGGACAAAAAGATAATACTTAATTAAGAAGGGAATTTTGGTAATTTTGGATGCAAGGGTAAAATAGTAAATTTATTAATAAAAGGATAAAATGGTGATTTCGGAAGTAAGGGGGTTAAAATGGTAATTTTCGTAATTAAAGGGGGTAAAATGGTAATTTTGTAATTAAAGGGGGCAATTTGGTAATTCGTAATAAAAGGGAAATTTTGTAATTTTATAATAAAAGGGGAAATTTGGTAATTTGAAATAAAAGGGGCAAGTTGGTAATTTTGTAATAAAAGGGCAATTTAGTAATTTTGTAACAAAAAGGTAAAATTGTAATTTTATAATTAAAGGGTAAGGTAGTAATTTTGTGATTAACAGGCAGAATGATAATTTGAAAATAAAAGAGGTAAGATAGTAATTTCATAATTAAGGATAAATTGAAATTTTATAAGTAAAAGGGCAATGTGGTAATTTTTGGGAGTTAAGGGGTAAAATGGTAAATTTGAAGGAAAAAGGGGTAAAACGGTAATTTTGTAAATCAAAGGGGTAAAAGTGGAAATTGGAAAGGAGTAAATTGGTAATTATAATAATTGAGAAGGGTAAAATAATAATTTAAATAACTAAAGGGTAATTTGATAATTTAATAATGGAGAAGGATAAAACGGTAAGTATGATAAATGTGAGGGGTAATTTGGTAATTTAACCGACTAGAGGGTATTTTAGTAATTTTAATAATGGATTAGGGTAGTTGGTGATCATGAAAAATAAGAAGGACAATTTGGTAATTTAAATGACCAAGGGGTAATTTGGTAAATTTGGTGAAGGAGAAGGGTAGTTTGGTAATTATGATCATATAAAAGGGTAATTTGGTAATTTAACCAACCATGGTTAATTTGGTAATTTCGATAATGGAGAAGGGTAGTTGGTCATTGATAATAGAGGACGGTAATTGGGTAATTAACTAAATAAAGGGATAATTTGGTAATTAGGGTAATGAGGAAGGGTAATTTAATAATTTGACCAACTCAAGGATAATTTATTAATTATAATAAAGGAAAAGGGGACAAATTAGTAATCTCACCAATCAAACGGGAATTATATTAAGTGTATCAATTACGATGGGTGACTAGTGGCCTATCAAGGGTGGAAAATAGCTCGGTATCCTAAACCAAGTAAGGGTATAGCTAAGGCCAAATATATGCCATGTGTCCTACATGCCTTGGATGTCCTATATAATTTATATGTCGTGTTTTACATGCTATTATCGTAATTGTTTCATGTATGGCGTGGCTTGGAACCAAGATGTGTACATGTGTCCTCATTTAGTATGTGATAGTACAGATACGTTATAAGTTACGATGTGATGTGATGGGGCCCTTTAGCCATGCATGTCAAAGATGAAATGCTTTCGAATAAGATATGTTAAGACACTAACTACTTAAAGAGGAAGATGTTGAACAGGACCCAGACCGGTCCACCGACGAATAATAGTGGTAGGGTATTTTACCCTCGCTACTGTTCCACCGGCAATAATAGTGGCAGGGCATGTGCCCTCGTGACCGTTCCACCGGCTATAATAGTGGGGGATTCTGTGCTCAAAAAACCAAACTTAAAATTGATAAGATACGGAAAGATACTAATTACTTACAGTGAAACACCTTGTGAGTCGGGGCCAGACCGGTCCACGGGCAAATAATAGTGGTAGGGTTTATTACCCTCGCGACCGTTCCACTAGCTAAAATAGTGGCAGGGCATGTGCCCTCGCGACCGATCCACCGGCTATAATAGTGGGGTTCCCGCACTCACAAGGACTTGTATAATCCGAGATGATTGATTAATGATGGACTAATGGCCTTAAGGCCCGAAAAGTATCGATTGATAATGATGGCTTATTAATATTCGATTGAGTGATAAATATGTGAATGTACGAAAGTGAAGGTTACAGATATGTTATTAATATCTGATTGACTTGTTGGATGTGTGAATATATATGAATCCGAATATCATGTGTTATACCTAATGTTATGTACGAGTATGATAGTATTTCATGTGTTACATTACGTGCCTGTTTTTAAGTGAGTTTTTAAAGGGTTATTCAGTACCGTAGTACTGAAAGGTTCCCCTCGTGGGGCCCCTGCCTATTCAATGGGCAATGCCCCTTGCAGGTCGTGTTCAATGCTTTCAAGTGGACCTCGGGAATGAGCGTAAGGAACTATCCGGACTTGTTAAGATTTTAATTTGCCTATTTAAAAGTCATAAATTCAATATATTTATTGTTTTGTAACCACCACTGGTGGATTTTACTCTGATAAATTATTTACCACGCTACTCTGATTTATATACGCTTAAGTTTCTTGTAAAATTATATTTTATTCTATTAGCCTTAACATTTAGTACTGGGACGGTATGAGTAAACCGGTTTGGTACTAAGTATAGCGGTAATACTCCCAAAGTTCACGGTTTATTAAATTGCTTCTACTAATTTTCTTTTAATTAAACGAAATTTTTCAGTAGTGAATTTTGGGGGTGTTACAGATTTATTGTCGGTACTAAATATTTTATTGTTACCCCATTCCTTGGCAACATATTTCCCTCCTATTTCGGTGGATGAATTTTTTTTATTATCGACGATATATCATCGGTATTATGGACAATATCATCGATAATAATATTTTTATTTTAATAAAAAGTTTTGGGAAAAATTTTTCCCTCCGTGAAATTTTGATGGAAATGATTTCTTAATACCGACGAAAAGTATCATTGGGTATTAAGAAATAAATCGTTGGCTTTTGACTCTAGACATTTAATAAATTTTTTTAGTGAATAATTTTGGTGCCACTTAATACCAACGATATGTATCATTAGTATTAAGAATTTTCTAGCCTTTTTTTTAGATAAAATTTTTTTCATCATCTGATCTAATACCAACGATTAATCATCGCTAGTAAGGTCTAAAATTGACAATGAATTATCATTGGTCTTAAGCCTTTTTCTTGTAGTGAATTATCCTACATGAAAAATATTCCATAATAAATTTTTATTTAAAAAATATCATCCTTCTATTATTAGATGAAAACTTATGTACTAATATCATGGTTGAATTCAAATTTTCTATCTTATGGTGTACCATATAATAGAAGAATAATGGTCGGCATGTTATTTACATGATTAATTTATATTATATCAATAAAAATAATTTAAAATGTTAATCATGACTATTTTTACAAAATAACTTTAACTTATATTTTTATCATATATATATATATATAATTTTGCACACACAAAGCAACGACCATAAATTAAATTATCAAACAAAATAAATTGATTTCAAGATCTAATTACTTGGAGTATGATAACATTTTTTTAAAAAATGATTAAACTTAACAAATTATACTATCAAAAGTATATAGTTAACTAAATGGAAGGTGAAAAAAGTGAAATCTTCTAAAAAATATTATCAGTTAGAAAGGAATGTTGTAGTGATGTATGGTCCAAATTGCAATTTGCATCTTACTATCGATAGTAGGAGATATCCTGCTTTAGGCGGTGGCTGTTTTATAAATTTCATACATTAATAAAACACATATTCTTATAACATGCAAGAAAGTTGGAAAATGAACATATCAAATTGTATAATACATATATTTCACAACATAAATGCACATCTCATAGTGTACAATAAACATCTTTTACTGCATAAATGCATGTCTTTCATGTCAAAATACATATATCCTTGGAAATATGGTGGATAAGGTAAATTTTTTTAATAAATTTATTAAACTTTGTTTTAAAATAATACGCATCTTTAAATATAAATATACATCTTCCTATCAAGAATATACATTTTATTCAAGAAAATACACATCTTATCCTATAAAATACAAATATTTTGAAAATAAATATGCATATTTTATTTATAAAATAACAAGAGACAAATACATTGTCATAGATACATATCTTATAGTTGTAAATACACATATTCTATCAAAAAATACATATCTTATAATAAGAAATATACATTTTATAGTTTTAGTTAATAGTATACATATTTTTGTCAATAATGCACATTTTTTTAGTCAATAATACACATCTTTCAACCAAAATTATATACATTTAGCTTTAAAAGCATGCACATCTTATATTAATGAATAAATATATTATAATTTTAGTTCATAATACACATCTTTCTATCAACAAAAAAACTATTTTAGTCGAGAATACACATCTTATAAAAAAAATGTACAACTTACATTAAAAAATACTTATCTTATAGCCAAAAGATTATACATCATGAAATATACAAAATTACAATATACGGAGATCAAACCTGTAACCTCTTACATGAGTAGTGTAGCACTCCATCAGTTATATTATTGAAATTATTGTTGCACTTACCATTTACATCTATGTATAATGTGTTAGGCCTAATTAAATTAGTGTAAGCCCAATACTTCATATTGTCTATAGTAAAATACATTTATTGGGTCCAAACATAGAATTCAGTGCTTGAATCTCAATTCCAATATCTATCAATTAAAGTAGTGGTGTCTTAACAATGCACCAAAAGTGTCTAGCATGTCATGTTTGTAGCTAGGTTTATATATGATGCCCTAAAAATTAGAGGACCCTTTGTAAGGGTTCACCTTATGCATAGGCTCCAACATGCTTGAATTTCACTTATATGCCTTCATATTTTACATCATCATCATTATTATTATTATTTAGGTATACTTTATATTAATAAAGTTAGATTAGATATATTTTAGTATGATTAGGTATTTTTTATAATAAATTCTATTAATTATGAAATTTCCAAAAATTATTGAAAACATGAAAAAAAAATATAAAAAACAAAAAAAACAGCTTTTAAAGTTTAAAAATATTAGAAGTTTTTTTTTCATATTTTTATAATATTTAAGAATTTTTATAATGTTTATTTTTTAATCATTTTTTTAAAAATATTTATATATTTTTTTAAAAATATTTTTTATTATTAAATTCATAAAATCAAATTTATTAGAAAAAAACTCAATTTAGAATAAAGTATTTATAAAAAAATATTTTTTTTATAAAAAATTTCAGATTTTATGAAAAAAAGGTTTAATAAATGATACACAAAAATACAAACTTTAAATACTTTTTATTTCAAGGAATAATTGATAATTTTTACTATTAATTATCAAAAATACCTTGATTACATTAAACCTAACATAATCTAACTTTATTAATGCATAATTTAAAAAAGTGATGAAGATTTGAAATGTAGAGATATCTAAGAATGATTATTATTCTAAATATAGAGTTCTTATAAAATATTAAGATAAATATTAAGGTACCTAAATGAGAAATGTTTGGAGTGAATATGAATATTGAATAATCTAAGTTTAATAAATGAGAAAAGTGGCTATAAGTGGGAATATTAACCCTAGGGGAAAAATTATTATCACATGTGTGGAATATTAGAGTTTTACCTTAATTTCTAGATATATTGTTAATATTAGAATTTTAGGAATGAATATTAAATTTGGGATTTATATAGTTCTCATAGAAAATGTTATGATTAAATTGTAAAATTAGGGTTTTGTGGGAAAAAGTGAATGATAACCCTAAAATTATGATATTATTGCATGTGTAAGACTTGATAGTTGAACCTTATTTTTGGATATATTGTCGATAATAATAATTTAAATATAGATATTAAAATTGGTGATAAAATGAGTACTAAGAGATAAGTTATGAATGACTTATGAAATTAGGGTTTCCTAAGGGAATATGGCTTGTCCTTAGGGAAAATATGTCGAGCCATGTGCCTTGTATGCTTATATGTGTGTTACATGATATCCTTGAAATAAATGACCTCGAATAAGATATTAATCATTTCCAATAAATTATCACATGAGTAAGGATTGGTTGTACCTATCAGTTCTATAGAGTGAGAATAGTGGCCAAAATTTTTTTACCCTAAGGTTATACTTATTCGGTCCACTAGATGAGAATAGTGGTCAGAAGATTTATGCCATAAAGTTATATATTAATGATACCATTCCATTGGTTGAGAATAGTTGGGGTTATTAAACTCAAATTTAAAAGAATGATCTAAATGATCATAATCATTGACAAAATATTAATCACTTAAAGTGGAATACTAGGTGAGTCATGACTGGTTATACCTATTCATTCCACCGAATGAGAATAATGGTTAGGATCTTTATGCCTTAGGGTTTTATATTATTTATATCATTCCACTGGTGAGAATAGTAGCTAAGAGCTTTATTCCTTAGGATTGCATATTATGATATCATTCCACCGATTGATAATAGCGGGGTTGTTGAACTCAGCGTGAATAAGATTATGGATATTGATCATGCCATTATTATTGTAAGAACTAGAATCAATAAATAAGCTAGTACCCTCATATGCTAATCTATATGTATGGTATCCCTTATACCCTTGCATGACCTTTATGTAATTATATTATTATCTTACTCAGCATGTAACGTACTAATAATTCTTTTTATGGGTGTTATTCATTCCCACAAGTAGAAGGGGGCAATTGAGTTTGTACAAGTCATTGAGCACTCGCTAAATGACTTCATTGCTTATAATGCTTTGATTGGAGAGGAGTGATCCTATTTTATATATGGAGTTTGGGACCAAAGAGTAAAGTTATTCGGTTCTTTGTTTTGACCCATATACCTTTTGGGACTCTTCGTCTAGGGTATTCCATTATGTATTCTGAATATTGTATTCGGATTGAACCTCTAAAAATTTTATCTATATTATGAATTTATCTCTTTATTTTATTAATTTTAAATGTTTAACTATTTTTCCTTGTATTGAATTTAAGGATGACATGGTAAGTCAAACATATGTTGAGTACAATGCTAACACCCAATTGCATTATTTTATGCTTTCGCTGAATATAAAATTTTCAGTTGTAGGGTGTTACATATCCTTCCAAACCTCCTCGTGTATGTTCACTTTATAGGGCCTCGTATGGTATTCAGTAGGCTCCTCATGCTTGGTTAACCAAACTTAAGATTCTCCTTCTTTTACAAGCCTTTTAAATCTTACTAATATGATTCCTCACTTTTTATCAAGTGAACCACTTTCTTTTCATGTTATATTTTGGTTTATGTTTATAACTTAATTCTTAATGATAGTGATGTGATCTTTATCCATTCATTTATTCATAACCTCCATCATGTCTTTGCCTTCAAAGCCATTGGTTCCCTTCACTTTTTACTTGGCATAGAAGTTTTGTGTGGCATATCTCACCTTTATCTCTCATAGTCCAAATATATATGAGATATTCTTGCTTGCATAGACATGTTATACTGCAAACCTATTACCTCTCTAGCTAATACACACTCTTGCCTCTCTATCTCTCATTAGTGACTTGTTTGACGACCCTCATCTCTATTATAGTGTAGTTGGTGCACTTTAGTATGTCACCATGACATGACTAGAGATCTCATATGCTACCAATGGGGTATGTCAGTTCATGCATCACCTGATAGGCCTCCACTAGAGATTGGTTAAACACATTTTGTGCAACCTAAAGGAAACCACGCGTCTTTGCCTCCTTCTCACTTTAAACATAGATAATAAACTTTTGGTGTATTTTGATTTTGGTTAGGCATTCGACAATTATCATTCCTAACATGGTTTTAATCTCATTAGCTGGTCTTCAAAAAAGCAGTGCATGGTTGCTCGTATTAGCACTATGGATGAATATCGTGCTCTTACTTTTGTATATGTTGAACTACCAATATGACTACAATTTCTCCTCCATGATTTGTATGCCCCATCATAATTTTTTTTACGCTTCTGTGTGACAATCTAAGTTTGCTTATCATGCTATCAATCTCATACTTCAACATCGATCCAAGCACATTCATAGAGATTATCATTTTATTAGCTAGAGAACATGTGATTGCTGGTGAATTCTCCACACAACATATTCCTTCCATCCATCAATGGGATGATATTTTCACCAAATTAGTTGGAACAACTTGCATTAGTCAACTTCATTCCAAGATGCATGCCCATGAGTGTCCTTGAGCTTGTAAGGGGCTATTAAAGAATATTCTTTTTTCCTTATCCTTTACTGTAATTAGCTATGGTAAATAATTGAAATTAAGTCAGTCAATTCTGTTAACAAGAATATAAGAGAAACCCTTAGACTAGCTTCATGAAGTATCTATGGAGAAACTTGTCTCCTCTTCGTTTGTAGTTTGTACTGCTAGATATGCAATTGTAATTAATAATCAATTTTAGTCTTCATTTTCTCTTCAAATATCTTGTTTATTAACTAAATTTTTTGAAATAATCCAAACAAACCAAAATGCGATTTCTCTGGCTTAATAACATGGCATAACATATGGTCAGCGATATAGATTTAGTAAGATGGCATTCAAAATATTATGGGGAAAAGAAATGATGAAAGGCTTCTACTTCCATTTCTACTGGAAATTCCCCAAAACCATTAGATTGATGAATAACTACACATATTTGCAATTGAGCAAGAGTTTGAAGTATTAAAAAACAAGTTGAGTAACCAGATGAGGTTTAGTTTAGTAGTAAAGACCAGCTCCTGGATATGAGAGATCTTAGGTTCGAATCTCCCTCTCCCTCTCTTAATATTATAATGCCTTTATGGTGTTGCCATTTATATGGTAATTTGTACTTACCTTTACAATTCCCCTTATGAATCTTAAAAAAAATTTTGAACAATTGATTGTTCTCTATTTATGAAAGGAAGTTGTTTTTTCTTCAAAATTTTTATTTAAGAAAGAAATTTATTTTATTTATGAATTGTCATACTATTTTCCAGTAAAGGATGTAATTACATGTCATTTATAATTTCTTATCATCATATTTTATATGGATGGAGTAATAGTTTCTTTTTGGTCCTTCCATCATTATATTTATTTTTTTTACACTTTAATAAAGAAAGAAAATTTGGTTTTTTCTTCTAATTCCATTCTTTGTAAATTAAATTGTAATTATAGTATGTCATTGCTACTAAGTTTTAAGAGGATGGAGGGGAGTGAAATATGTGAAAAAAGATAAATTATTTTAAAGAAGAGGAGGTAAAAACTTAGATAATTGGAGACTCAACTACCATTATAAAGTGAAAGTAAAGATAAGCTAAGAATTATATTTATATGGCCTAAAATTATAGGATTTTCTAACTAGTATTCAAGGGTACTTATTAACTTATATAAAAGTATTAAAAAAAACTAATATTTAATTTTATTAGTTAACTTGTACATTTGTAGTTAATCCATTAATTTTACTATTTTAGATAAGATATTTACATCAATTAACAAGTGCTCATGAATGCTAGTTAAAAAGTCAAAAAATTATATCATACTTGTTGTAAATATCATATTTATATATTGTGGATGTACATTTTATGAATTGGTCTTGTATTAAACCCTAGATTTAATATTCATGTTATCACCACCAATTGTAACAACTTTTCTATTATGATTCTAACCCCCAACTCTACATATCATCCATCTCTTTTCATATTATCTAACCCCTTCTCATAATAGATGTAATAAGTATGGGTATTATATATATAAGATATTGTGAATTGTAAATTTAAGAGATAACTCATACATATTAATGATAATAATATGTCACATTCTCTATTCCTCTCTATATTGTTATATTATCTCTCTTTGAGTTTATTAATATTATAATACGTTATCAGCTCAGCTATGTTCTATATATATATATATATATATATATATATATATATATATATATGCGCTTATGTGTTGATTTTGTTTGGGATGTTGGCAAATAAACATGGAGTTGATGTAAAGTTTAATCTATGCTTGATAAAAGGGAGTGTTCTACATTCATTAGCTATGCCATATGAATATGATTATTATGTGTCACATAGGACTAATCTACCTACTGTTTTTTCTTGTATAAGATCTCAATTTTTAAATGTTTATGAAAGGTTGCATATGTGACATATCTTACAATCAAGTAACTTAATTTGATTTAATTAAGCAATTTAAGGAGGATATAGTAATATGGTTCTAGAATCGACTCAGAATAAGGAAAATTTATTTTTATCTCCACCTTTACTTTAATCTTATGCTAATTAATATATTTATCAGTTTTAATTGTATATATTGGAAATATGTAATTTAATTTTATTATATGTATAATGATCTCCCTTTCAATTATGAGATGGAAGATAGAGATAAATGATCGTAAAAGGCTAAAAATTTCTTGTTTAATAAACTTAAATTGGATCTAATATGATCAATTAAATGATCAACAATGATGGATTGGCAACCATATAGCCCATCCCATATGAATATATCCATCACTTGAAGATGATGGAAATCCATATAAAGTGGGAAATTTAATAAAATTACTTAAATTCAAGTGTGATGGATTGTTGGTTTTATTACCAATCACCTTGTGCATGAAAGTGGGTAAATTTTTTCCACATACCCAAATTATAGATGGGTGATTACAGAAGTGTTAGTAGAAGCATGAAGCTCCCAACCAATTACATCATTTATAAGTATGTACCTAAGGTACAGTAAGATATGATACAATTGAGGTTGAAGCCAAAATCTTTGCCTAATGATTAAATGGTCCTGAAGACCATGTGTATAATCCTATCCCAAAGATTGAATGATTCAAAGTTATGAATACCTTATGTGTAATTTGATCAAGGAGATCAAATAGTTGAAAGTATTTTATTATAAGCTCAAATAGACATTGGTGATGTCTTTACCCAAAAATCTGCAATTGATAATGGATAAAAGTGATAATTATTCTCGATTCATTATGGAATGTCATTAGATAAATTATTGTTAAGTTGAAATAGTCAAATTTATCAACTTAATTAGCGTGATTTGTATGGATAAGCAATACAACATTTGAAGGTGTTATATTAATTGACTATAAGTGGGTGTTCATAAAGAAATAATTTAAAAGACAATTTGTTGATATATGTTTTTGTACAAAAGTCATGTCTTTTGTCCCTGAAAGGGTTTTTAATGGCAACGTTTTTAAATATAAGCACTATTAAAGTGTTCTTATACATGCAAACATAGTCATATGTAATATGACATATGAAGGAGACATACTAAGTTGAGGGAAGAAATTGTACTCTTTTCCTTTGTCATGGTTTTGTCTCATTGGGTTTTCCTAGTAATGTTTTTAATGAGAAATTATTTTAAAGATGTAATCTTAAGGGGGCATATTGTAAATATCAAAAGATGTACATCCAAGGAGAAGTGTTGTAAGTATCCTATTTACATATTACAAATGTACAATTTATGAATGTGTATTATATTAAACCTTAAGTTTAATACTCTCATATTATTACCATTATTATAATTCCAACACCCCCAACTCTACGCATTATCTACCTCCTTTCATATTATCTAATTCCTTTACATTAAAGATGTAATAATTACAGGTATTATATATATGGGATATTGTGAATTGTAAATGTAAGAAATAACTCATATGCATTAATTAGAATAATAAGTCACATTCTCTCTTCCTCTCTATATTGTTATATTATCTCTCTTTGAATTTATCAATATCAAAACAATACTTAAATTAACACCCTATTAAGGCATTTATTTTTAGGAAAAAAGAGTTGACAATGAATTGAAGAGCAAGTTTAATACTCCCTCTATTAAAAATATATATATAAAACATCTCACAATTTTAGAATAATTTTTTAACATTTATATTTTTTAATATATATTGAAAAAAATTATATTATGAAATTATTTTTTAACAAGAATATAATAACTTTATTTGTAAAATATAATGTATTATAATTTAAACGAAATTAATGATCATTTTTTTCAAAATCCATAATATCATATATTATTTGATAGTGAAGTATGTCTATATCACGCCCATTTTTACTGCTAAAAAACTTTATTTTTGGGAAAGTTTTAATTACCAAATTAATGGATGTTACCACCACACTTACCATAATTCTGGTTCTCCCACCTTTTTTTATGTCAAGTGCTAAGGTTAAAATAATCACAACCAAAATAAAATAGTGGAAATGAGAGATAATATATAAATAAAAGTTATGGATAACGTATTACATACAACAATGGAAATCAAAATACCAAGGTACATAAGGATCCGAAGAAAAACTAATTACATCAAAAACAGGTACCCATAGCTACAACACCAATTTGTCTTATCTCTTAGACCTAAAAACCCACTCCAAAAAGGCGGTCTCTTCCCAAGGGCTCTATTACTTGCCCTTATAATATGCCTGAAGCCACTCCATACTAAATAAATCACAAAACTTGATAAGAGGTAGTATACCCACATTGCACATAGCCACGCAGAATCTGAAAGACATACTTGAGCACAAAGCATATACCATAACCACATGTAATAATTGTGGATATATACATACATACATACATATATATACATATAATATCATGTCTCAATCTTAATAGTAATTAGTTGATTTCACATTGTCTCAAGGTAAAGTAACATAGGTAGTTAGTTTAATATATTCCAACACCAAGGTAGGGTACTAAGACATCTATCGAAACAATTCCAGACTAAGGTAGGGCACTAAGGTGGTTACAAATCCGAAAAATCTAAAACAATTTCAAATACCATGGTAGGGCACTAAGGAAAAAACCGAATCAACACATTCAATCAATTCTAAATATTAAGGTAGGACACTGAGGTAACTACCAAACCAACAAATCTAAAACAATACCAGGGTAGGGCACTGAGGCAACTACCGAATCAATAATCCAAATTAATTATTTTCATTTTCTTACACAACAAGTACTTCCATTTTCAATTTCACGAGGAGGATACAATCAAACTAGGTACACCCAGTCATATTGACACCCAAATGCGATAGAATACACTTACTCTCAAGCCCAAGGACATACCAATATGCCCAGTCATACTAACATACAATGGCAATACAATATCCTCCAACCTCAATCACCTAGTCCTTAAGTATCAATACTCCCTATAGTGCTCATAGGTCATCTATAGAGTATAATAGAGCCTTACTGGGACACAATGACACACCAACGAACCAAAGAAAATTAGGGCTAACACCTTGTCTCTAGAGTAGCTAATCATAGAGAGAAAATATTATTAACTCGAAGTATTTCGCTTTAAGTATTACTATTTAATGAGGTTATTACAGTTGTCACATATTGCACAATAATTTCCATCTTCATAATTAACCATTTTTTCCTTTTATTCTCAATTATTAAGGTAAACCTTAAGGTCATGGGTCTATGCTAAGTCAATTCAACACTAAGATCAACCCATCAAAATTATAAGGCCATCCTAGTACCCAATTATTCATAAACGATACATTATTTCAAAATTATCAAAATGCCATTTAAAATCCTAGTTTTGTCATTTTCTTCACTTCTATACCAAACGTCATTATTACGAGAATTTTTTCATAAAAATGATAAAAGGCAATATTACACATTATTTTAGCATGTAGGTGATATTTAAATTTTGATGATTAATTGTATTTTCCACTTTTCCTACATTTAATGGGTTGCCCCTACAAAACCCTAATCACGCAACTCTCACATATCACATCTTCCATGCAGCATGTATGTGCATATTTAAAGCATAATACATCATTTAAATAGGCAAATTATCATCATAGTCCATGTATGGAGATATCTCTAACTCTAGGTCATATGAATAGAAATAATCATAAAATAATTCTAATCACCTGTATATGCTTCCATGTGAATCATCGTAACCCTAAATACCATGCATTAGCAATCATAAGGTATTTACCATGGTATTTAAACCCTAAATTGACAATAATGAAAATCTTAACAAAATACTAGACATGTGGACGCAAATCATACAACATATTACTCATGCATATAGCTTAACTTAAAACAATTGTATGTATCATTCATTCAACATGTTATCATTTTATCATGCATGTCATAATACTTGAAAAACATATAACCTTAGCATGACTCTAGGTCTAAACAATCCTAGCATGCTCACATATAAATTATACCATCTTATGAGTGCTTGGATTTACCCAATCAAAGCTTACACAAAAAGTATTCTCCAAGATCCTCAATAATTATCTAGGAATTTAACACCCAAATACACATGTATTAACATTTAATATTACACAACAATAACCAAAAAATTACTAAAATAAATCAAGGATAACTAACTAGTTAAAGCAAAGCAAAGGAAGCCAACCAAAACTCATGCAACAAAAGATGAAGAATCGGTGGATGTTGCTGAGAAGGAGATGAGAAGCAATGGTGAAGGTGGCCAATGCAGGGAGGGCAGAAATGGCAGGGAAAGATGTAGCAAGGGGGATCTACGACAAGGAAAGGTGCAGCAAGTGGAAGGGGATCGACAGAATTGGCCAAAACTAAGGAGGAATGGTTCAGTGTTTCGAGTTGAAGGTTAGGGTGATTTGGTAAGGTTACAAAGCTTTGGTGGTGGAGGATGTATCAAGGAGGGGAGGTGTGGTAGTTTTGGCTGAAGATGGTGGTTGGTGTTTAGTGTGGTTGGATGAAGGTGGAGAGGGTGGTTGCGGTGAGTTTGGAGGAGCAAGTTGGGGTGATTTTGGTGAGATTGTGCATTGGTGTTGAGGTGGTTTTGGTGGAGTCGTTGGGGAAAGGGGTGAGGGACAAGTAGATATGGCCGGTGCTAGGGGAAAGGGAGCAATGGTGGTGTGTGTTGCTAGCAAAAATGGTGAAGACGAGGGTGATAATGGTAAATCAACATGCGTTCTTCTTATCTGAGGGATCTCGTGAGAAGAGGGGGATACTGTAGGATTTTAGGGGGATGAAAGCATGACACAAGGGGGAAGGAGAATGAGAGGAAGAAAGGATAATATGGATGATGGTGTGAGGGAAAATGTGGATCAAAACAAGGAGAAGAAAGCATGGGAAAGAGGGAGGTATGGTGTGAAGATTTACATCTGGGATGAGATGGAAGAAAGTACAAGAAAATCTAACAAGCTAAGGTCATAGGCTAGGGTAATTATTTAGGTGAAGAACCAAGTAGAAATATCCAGTTACCAAAATAAGATTTACTCGACATATCAGATACTAGTCAAGGTCTAACTTAGGGTTAAAATTTAATAATGCACCCCTAACAAATTATAACCTAGTTAAATTTTATATCTAATATGTCATAATAATAATACACATATTAATAATATATTTTATATAAAGCATCCTAAATTAATTATTACAACCAATACACATAATTGCAAATTTATAATTAAGGTTTTTGAAAACGGGGTATCACAATGTTTCGATGATTATTTTATATAATTGGCAATAAGTGTGTGTGTGTGTTAGGCCCTAGTATTTCTATAAAATACTTTACAAAGCTTGAAGGTAGGCCAAACATATTTTTTTTGTATTTTCTTTACTGGTAAGGAAAATATTCTTATGAACTAAAAAAAACTTTAGGAAAAAGTGAGATCTTCCATTGGGTATAAAGAAAAAATTGGACCCCTCTTTAATGAGATTATATTTTTGCTAAAAAAAAACTATGTGCTCTGTTCATAAACAGCTTATTTCTACAATATTTGTATACTATTCATTAGGATTTATTTTATAAACTTTTTTAATCACAATAAGATCCAATACACCAAACAAAATGATTGTATGTTGAACGCGAGATTTTTCTATGACAAGTGGCTTTAAATTATTGCAATGATAATAATTTATTATGGTAATAGTTTTATTTGGTTAATATATATATAATTATCACATAATTATTGTTTTCTATTTGAAAAAAAATGTAAAATAAGATGCCATTTTTTACGATGGATGATAATTTATTATAAGATGTTTCAAATTATTTTTTTGCTTTTAAATTGAAAATAGATATATATTTTATCGAATATTTTATTTTTGAAATGATTAATGTTTATTATAAATAAACTCATAGCTTTATTATTCGTTCAAATAATATTTAATAAATAGCTAATAGTTATAAATGATAAAAAAAAATGGAATGATGATAATTATCGATCATTATAAATTAGTATAAATAATAATTAAGTAATATAACTATTATTTTATTCTTGAAATGGATAATTAAATTAATTGTAATTATAAATAACATATTATGACTATTTCTATTATTTATTATCTAGTGTTTAAATCAAACCTTACATTTAATGCATATTATTCATTTTTTTAAACATTTTTTTTATCAATAGTGGTGAAATCTTGTTTTGACCACACATGTTTCTAGAAATTTAATTGAACGCTTTTATAATTTTTTTTAGCAAAAATTATTTTAACAATGGTTACTTGCTATATGTTTTATTAGTTCCAAACAAAATCTAAACTAGGGATCATAAATAAAGTTTCAACTTCCAACAATTTATTACCAAAAGAGGGCTCATAATTTTATTTGGTAAGTAAGCATGTATGTATTTTATTAATCTCAAAACTTCAAAAAACATTATACACAAATCTCAAATAGCAATAGAAGGGGTAAGGTTCGATCCATAAGAACTAAGACATCTTAGCTTAAATCATCTATACATTTCATCAAACAATTATAGGATTTGCAATGTTGAAATCTGGCCATCCTCCCGACCAAGCCTGAGATGATTTGTTCTTGTATGGATTTAGGTTCTTGTGTCTCACTTATAAATATTCTCTTATTCCTCTCTCTCCATATATGATATATAATTGTAGCAAATAAGGCTCGAATGAATTATCTCCTCACTTTAGGGCATATTCCTCCTTTAGTTGCCGAGTAGATAATGTCTTGCTAGTGAGCAATTTGTTGTTGGAACCGTAGTTTATTTAGTAGTGGAAGCTAAACAGTCCTACCAAAGGTGTAGTCCAAGAACAAATGAGAATGGATATCCATTTCACCATTGCATAAAGTGGTGTCAACCTGCATGCCTTAAGTTTGAAGTTTATCTAGGGTTTGGAGTCTATCCCAAAACAAACCAAAAAAATTGAAAGAATGTCTTGTGAAGGAGTGTTTATTCCATACAAGAGAGGACCAAGGTAATTTGTCATGGCAGGGTCTAATTAAATCATAAATTGTAGATATGGAGAAATTTCCATGTTGAAGGATATAAGAAAAATATGAAGGTTAGATAGCTACCTAACAAATGTTTCTAAGTCCCAAAAGTTTCTTAAGTATCTAAGTATTAGTATATTTCACCCTAACATCCCAAATATTCTCCTATTTGAGATAGTAGGCATGGATCTACTTTACCCACAATAGGTCCTTATTGGAGGTTATGTGTCATATTACTTTGCACATAGTGGCCTCATTCCATCATAATAGATTGATAATGTAATAGCTCAAAATTCACTATTAAAAAATTTTGTTTAATTAAAAGAAAAATAGCGGAAGCAAAATAACAAACTGTGAATTCTGGGGATATTACCGCCATACTTAGTACCAGACCGGTTCACTCCTACCATTCCAGTACCAAGTGATAAGGCTAAAAGGAAAGAATACAACTTACAAGAAGTTCAAATCAATGATTAAATCAGAGTAGCGCACGTAACGTTTTATAAAAAAAAATACAATCCACCAGTGGCGGTTACAAAACAACAAATACATTGAAACCATAAATTTTAAAGGTGAAATAGTACAACCCTAGGATTTACCGGATAGTACCTTACGCTCTTTCTCGAGACCCCACTTAAATAGTACCTGAAAATGACCTGCAAGGGATACTGCCCTTTGAATAGGCAGGGGCCCCACGAATGGAACCCTTCAGTACTACGGTACTGAGTAACCCTTTAAATCATATGTAACAGCAGACCCGCAATGCAACACATGATACTACGTACATACATAATGAAAGGTAAATACTTAATATCTACATTTATACATCCACATACTTAACAAATCAATCAGATATTAATAGGCCATAGAGAACAATAGATACTTCTGGGCCTTAAGCCCTTAGTCCATTATTATCAATCATATCGGATTATAATTATTCGTGTGAGTGCGGAAACCCCACTATTATTCTTCGATGAACCGATCATGCAGGGCAAAATGCTCCTGGCCACTATTATTCACCGGTGAATCGGTTATGCAGGGCAAAATGCTCCTCGCCACTATTATTCACTGGTGGACCGGTCTGGCCCCGACTCACAGGAAGTTTCACTATAAGTGAGTAATATTTTTTCCATAATTTATTCACAACCAAATCAAATTTATTGAGCTCGGGACACCCACTATTCTGGTAGGTGGATCGGAATACAAATATACATCATCCAAGGTAAAACATCCTAGGACACTATTATATCTGGTGGATCAGTACTCATAAATATCATCTAGGGCAAAACCTCCTAGGTCACTATTATATCTGGTGGATCGATACTCATAATATATAATTCAACTGGGCCCGACTCATTAATCTTTCACTTTAACGATTAGTGTTTTTCCTCTTTAATTAGCACAACAATTCCATTTATTTGCCTTGATGGGGAGATCAAGATCCCGGGACACAAAGGTACACCGGTCACACTGGTGCATAAAAGCTACTCAGTACCCTTCAACTATCAACCCAAGGAAGAAAAGGTGCCTTGGTCGTACTAGTGCATAAAGCTAACTCAGTACCCTACCGACAAGGACACTTAATCCATAAATATGCATACTCCCTAACTAGGTCCGTAGAGCTAGATAGAGTAAGATATAGGACCTGGCTGGGGCACAAAGACACACCAGCAAATACCAGAATAACCATGGGCTAAACGACATCTTTAGGGTAGCACCCCTAAAGAGCCACCATTCCCGATCTCAAGGTCTTTTACTTTAAGTATTAGTGTATTAATCAAGGTGATCACAAAAGCACACTAATCAGATAATCATTCATTTTCAATGGTTTAGATATTGTTAGATATTTCTTATTCAAACAGTTGTCCAAGGTTACATAGAAGAATCATTAAAGCCATCCTAATCTCATCTGATTCCGAATTAGAATTCATTCTCGTGATACTTACTAATTATCAAATACTCTTATCTTGTTATTCAGCGTTATATTACGAAATTCCACAACCACGACGATATGTTAAGTACAAATTACTCATTTACCCCTTAATTATATAATTGTTAAGTCATCCCTTCCTTACTTGACAAATTACCATATTACCCTCCTTGTTACATAATTACCAAGTTACCCCTTACTCAATTTAGGTTACCGAGTTATCTCCCATACTTATTAGGTCACTAATCCCCCTTCATAATTATTACACTTAATATATTTTGTATTTGGTTGGTTAGATTACCACTTTGCCCTTTTTCCTTTATTGTAAAGAATAAATTACCCTTGAGTTGGTCAAATTACCAAATTACCCTTCATCGTTATCCTAATTACCAAATTATCCATTTATTTGGTTAATTACCAAATTACCATTCTCTATTATCATAATTACCAACTACCCTTATCCATTATCAAAAATACCAAATTACCCTCTAGTTGAGTAAATTACCAAATTGTCCTTTAGTTACTTAAATCGCCAAATTGTCCTTCTCTATTATCATAATTACCAAGTTACTCCTTTCCAATTTTCAATTTACCCCTTTTATTTACAAAATTACCATTTTTTCCTTTTACTTTTAAATTCACCATTTTACCCCTTAAATTCCAAAATTTACCATAACACCCTTTCATTCACAAAATTTCCATTTTTCCCCTTTAATTACGAAATTACCATTTGCCCTTTAATTACAACGTTACCATTTTGATCTTTGATTATGAAATTACTATTTTTCCCTTTAATTACAAATGACTAATTTACCCTTTAATTACTATTTTACCCTTTATTTACAAAATTACTATTTTGCCCCCTTACTTCCAAAATTACCATTTTACCCTCTTACTTCCAAAATTACCAATTTACCCCTTTCCATTTACAAATTACCACCTTACCCCTTTCACTTATAAATTACCATTTTACCCCTTACTTCCAAAATTACTAATTTATCCTTTTACTTACAAATTTATCATTTTACCCTTGCCTCCAAAATTACCATTTTACCCTTTATCTCCAAAATTATCATTTTATCCTTTAATTCAAAAATTACCCTTTTACCTTTAATTACAAAATTACCACTTTTCCCTTACCTCCAAAATTACCATAATACCCTTTTTAATTAAAAATTATCATTTTGCCCATTAGTACACCACTTATATCAAATTATCATTACTACATAAAATATTAATATTAATACCTCATCCACAACTCTTATATTTAATATAATATTTATTAGCACCCATATATATATTAGACCATATTATTGTACAAGATACATTACTAAAATTACCCCAAGGCTCACAAAATATTAACCATGCATTAAAGATCACAATAGCATAATACAACATGGATAATACTTAACATTTTCATTAACAATCAAACTCTTACCTTAAATAATATTTCCATACATAACATATAACCTAACATGATTCTTTTCATCCAAAATCACAAGAAACTACGTATATGATATTAAACAACATATATTAAGCATAATAACATATTAAAAATCCTAATGTGCTAACATACGTTAATCCATGCGTTTAAGTGGGATTTAACGATTACCTTGATTCCCGCAAAAACAAACCTTATCGGTATTCCAGTTTAAGGTTCAAGCTTTGATTATCAAAACCAATACCAAAATATAATATCAAGGTTTATTATCTTAGAAATAATAAAAATCAAAGTATAAAACTTTATAATGCTTAATTAATCAAATACTTGAATCAAAATATTATTATACCTTAAAAATTATTACCCAACTAAATCAAGAAAAGCAACAGCTCATCCTGCTCATGTAGCATGAGCTGCATGCAAGGACATGAGGAGGAAGGCTCGAAGGTGGTGAAAAGAGGAGAAATAGGCTATTTTAGGGTTAGTGGTTTGGGTCTAGGAAAGAAGATGGATGGGGGAGGATTTAAGGCAAGGGAAGCATGTAGAGGTGGAGAGGGGGTGTAGGTGGTGGTTGGGGATGGGTTGAAGGCGGTTAAGGGCGGCAGCGAGGCTGCGAAGTGGGGCTGCCGAGGTGGGTTAAGAGGGATGGGCTGAGGAGGAAGGAAAAGGGAGGGAGAAAACGGAGGCCTGTAGGTGGTGGTTTCAACTAAAGGAGGTTTGGGGGTGGAAGAGGGGGTTGCAGGGATTAGTTTGGTGGCTCAGGTGGCGGTAGAGGGGACGGAACGACGGCGAATCAAGGCGGTGCAGGGTGGCTGCCGAGAAGGAAGGTAAAGAAGAGAAAAAGAAAAGAGGAGGTAGAAGGAGGTTGCGGGGTGGATCGAGGGGTACTGTGATCGGTTGGGGTGAGGTAGAGGGTGGCAGGGGGTGGTGCAGGTGGTTAGTGCGACGGTGGAAGCGGCGGAGCTGGGCGGAGAAGCAAAAACAGGGTGAGAGAGGGGAGGAGAAGAAAGGAAAAAAAGGAGGTCGGGGGAGGAATGGAGAGTTAAAAAAAATGTAGAATGAGGCAGGGAAGAAGGAAGAAAAATAAGAGGAAGAGAAGGGAGGGGATAGGGAGCTCGAGGGGTGGCGGTAGGGTGGTAGGGAAATGGGAGTTGTAGGGAGAGGGAGAAGAGACATGGCAGGGCATGGGGTAGGAAGAGAGGGATGGTGGGGCCAGGATGGTGCAGGAAAACGACAAGAGAGAGGAAGGGAGAGAGAGATAGGGGGAGTAGTAGGGGGAGAGGGTTGTAGGTTGGGTGACAAAGATGGCGGGGTGGTCGGGATTTTCGCCAGGGAAAGAGGAAGAAGAAAGAAAGAAATAAAGAAAGAAAGAAATAAAGAAGAAGGGGAGGGGGAAGGTTGGGCGCGACGGGAGTGCAGACCGGCCGAAGGGGGAAAGAACGCGGGCCGGCCTGGTCGGGGAAGAAAGGAAAGAAAAGGAAGGAGGGAGGGGAGGCTTGGGTTGACGACGTGGGAGAAGGAGGGAGGAGAAGAGTGGGCCTGCGGCCCAAGGAAAGAAAAAAAGGGAGAAGAAAGAAAAGAGAAAAAGGAGAATAAAAGGGAAAAGGAAAAATGGGATTAATTAAAATAATTTAATTTATAATATAATATAATATTTTTGGTTAATAAACTTATTTAATAATTTAATTTAATATAATTAAAATATAAGGGTTTAAAAAGGATAATTTTAGTAAAATAATGGTTTGAAAATTTATTTAAATAATAATAGTGTGATAAAATAACAAAATATTTATTTTAATTTATTATATATTTATACCCAATTTTATTTACTCAAAAATCCATAAATAATTAAATTAAATAGATTTAAAGGCTAATTTATCCCAAATAAAATATATTTATTAAATTATAGGTTTTTTAAATTTTGAGGGATTACAGATAATGCCCAAAAACCCTTCAGTTTTAGGCAAGTTGATTGTTTCCCAAGCTAGAAGATTATGTTTTGATGCATCATATGGCCCTGACCATAATAAGTTTCAATAGATGACATTTATTTTTGTGATGATGTGTGCGAGGATAAGAAAAACCACGCTCCAATAAGCCTATAAACTAAATGGGATAGATTGTATCAGTTACATTCTTCCTATGTAGCTAAGTATATTAGCATGCCATGATCTTGACCTCAAAGTAAAAGTAAACTTGTTAATGAGTGCATGGTAGTGTTGTTTGGTAAGATGTCTAACATCAAGGGGTACTCCTAGATATTTAAAGGTAAATCTCTTGTAGTATGTACTATGCTTCATATATATCATCTTGTAGTTGATAGGAACAACTGCCTCAATAATACACATTACATTTTAACGCATTCATGGTGAGACCTGATATATTAGAAAATAAATGAAATTATTGAGAATTGTTTTTGCTAAGTCTCTTTTGCCATCACAGAAAAATACGAGGCCATCTACAAAAATATGTTGATTATCTTCAATTTCTTGCTTCTTGGGTGGGGAGAAAAGAGAGGGTTCGACCGCATATTTTTTAGGGAATGGTTAAGATAACCCATGATCAAGACAAAGAGATAGGGCAATAGTGTATCCCCTTGCCTCACCCTCCTTTTTGTTTGGAATGGAGAGTGAAAAAACTTAATTGAGTAGTTTATTATGGATACACAAGCCATGACAATTCTAACAAAATAGGGGGAATGTAGGGCATATAGAAGTTTTTCTAAGCAATCCCATTTGATTTAGTTGTATGCTTTCCTCATATCTAGTTTAGGCATGAGTCTAGGTGATATATGCTTCTGATTATAACCCTTTATTATTTCAGTGGCTAAGAAAATATTATTTACGATAGACTTACTCTTTATAAAAGCTTATTGGGATTTTTGAATCAGTGAAAGCATAATAGGTTAGAGCCTACGAGTAATGATAATGGCTATAATATTATAGAGAGTATTGTAGTAGACAATAGGATAATAGTCCATGGTGTAGTTGCATCTGGCACTTTAGTAATCAATTTCAGGGTAGTAACATTAAATCCTTTAAGTAGAAATCTAATTGTAAAGAAACTTGAGACTGCCACATACAGGTCTATGCCAATAACCTCCCAAAAATACTTTAAAAATTATGCATTATAACCATCGAGCTCTAGTGCTTTTTTCCATTTGCCAAAGAAAATACTACAATCCTCACCTCCTCATGATATCTAACAGGTGTTAACAGTGAGTGTTGCTAGGTGACACTCGCTATGGCTCTTTTATAAACAATTTCAAGATCAAGAGGGTAAATGTTTAATGATGTTGAGCCCAATAAATGGTGATAGAAGTATTAAAATGTTGAAAAAATCCCTACTTGGTCTGTGTGGGTGATTCCATGACAATCAATTAAGGAATGGATTTGGTTATTCATTTTTCTACCCTTCACCACAACATAAAATAATTTGGTGTTTTCATCTCCTAAGGCTATCCCATTGAATCCCAGCCTTTTGTTTGTAAAACATCTCCTCACACTTGGCTAGATTTTTGTGCTTTTTGAGCAAATTATGTTCTTAGTGATGAAGACTCTAGTCTAAAAAGTTAAGTCCCAGCAATATTGAACTATTTTAGATCGTTTGTGGTTTGATGCACTTGATTTCTTATGCCACAATTGTTTTTTATTTAATTACCTCAGGGGGTGCTTCAACCACATGAGCTTTGCCATAATGCTATCAAGTTTATTACCTGATAATAATGATTTTAATTATAAACTCAATAAAGGGAGAAACTCATTGTCCCTAGTCCATATGTCATAAAAACATAAGGATGATATGTCCTTTTGAGTATTCTATTTGATAAAGATAGTAATAGCATAGAGGTTTGAGATGAAGGGAGTCCTGGAAGTGAGAATAGGCTCCTTCAAAATGGTGAACCCATACAACGTTACATATAAATCGATCAAGCTTACATATAAGCCTATCATCCCCCAATAGTCTGTTTAACCAAGTAAAGAAAGCCTTTGTATACGTTAGATCGGAGAGTTGTAATTGGTTCAGACAACAACTAAAGTCAGCCATATATTGTATGTTTAGATCTCCTTGACTTTTTTTCATTTATGTTTAAAACCACATTAAAATATCCAAATACCAAACATGGTTGATTACTTAGGTGATGAAGGTTTAACCAATCCCATAAATCCTTTATTGATTTACCAGAATTATTACCATAAATGGTAGTAAGGTAAAATTAGAAACCTCTAGCAAAGTGAAGAATTTCGTTGTGCATGGGTGGCTGAAAGTAGGATAGTCTAGATTTGGGGATCCCAACCAATCCCAATTTGGCTATTATGATGAGAGTCATAATTATTAATCCAATGCAAATGTGCCACGAGTCCTTTAGTGAATTTAGTAAAATTACTTTATCTAACCCTAGTTTCAACCAAGCCTACTAGAGTTATTTTATTCTCTCTACACCATTCATTTGCTGCTTTTTGTTTTTGGGGATCATTTAATTCCCTAGTATTCTAACAACCTACTATCATGAGATACGTGTCTTGAGATTAGGTAGTGCATGAAAAAGACTTGCTCCTATTTGACCAGTTACAACTTTCAAATGATAAATGATTGTTGATTTTGTTTGTATAAGATTACAATGATAAGAATTTGTAGGTTTAATTTCTAAATAAGGCATGCTTACATTACTTCTTAATTTGGTAGTGATGGGTGGGCAAACTACTTGGGTAAATGAGTCCAATTGTTGATGTGGAGGCTCATTCCTACTGAAGGAAGTAGATGCATCATCATGGTTGCTAGTAGTAGGTGCAAAAAGTGAAGTTAGGGTATATGATTCAACAATTTTATTGATAGAAAAAGAGGGTTGTTATAGTGGTTGTGTGTGTCTTCTATCATTGACCATAACCCATTTCCTCCCGAGACCATTTTGGGTTGAGTATTTAGGGTAATTATTAGCCAGATGTCTTAATTGTTAATATAAAGAATATAAGGTAGGTTTTCATTCACACTCAATCCTCTATCTTAGTAAGGAACCATTTGGTTTCTTGATGTGCACAAAATCAGCTAGAGGCCTATGGGTGTCAACATTAATCAAGACTCTTGCATAAGATACCCTTCCCTTCTTAGCTGTAATAACGTCCATACCTATTGGTTTCCCCACACAGCTACCAATTCTACTAACGAATTCATTTGATGATAATGGGAGAGGCAATCATAGTAACTTAATCCAAAGAGGAAGGAATTGGAACTCGAACTTATTGAATGTAAAGTTGGGGTGCCATTTTTTAATAAGTAGGGGCTAGTTCATAAAGATCCAATTACGCACATCATATATGGTATTGTTGTCCTCCTTATAATCAAATGAAACAAGGAAAATAACATTCATCATGCAAATGGATGATAGTCATTTTCACATGGTTCTAAGAATTCCTAACATAAGACTCCCTACAGGGAAAAGCATGTGCCCATAGACCTTACACATAAGAGTATGCTTCCAATAAAAAATTTCAACATTCATGTCCCGTTGTTTCAGTTCAGCCACAATTATCCCTTCATGCACACTTGGGGGGGTGCATTATGTTAAGGCATGTAATTGATCAAGATAGAGATTGGTTCACACAATTTCACTCCAAGAAACACTTGTAGTCTGATGCATAAAGTGAGTGGGTTCTTATGCGTCATGAGTAAAAATATCAAGGACATTCATGGTTGGGATTTGGTTCAATTGTTCATTTTGATTAAGAATCACAATCCGATTGGGATAGACATTAGGGTTTTTATGGTGAAGATGGTGATTTGGAGGAGTGCTCTAGTCAATCTTCATCAACAGAGTCCTTGGTGGTAATATCAAGATAGGTATTCAAAGTCATTACTGTTGAAGTAGTTATCGAAGAAGTAGACAATCTTCAACTAGGATTTCTCTTCTTCTTGGCCATGACACATTTGCAAGTGCATTCTACGGTGCTATAACACGTTAGCCATAGGATTTTCTTTATCTTCAAATAATATTTATCTTTTTTTATAAGAGGTCTCATAATTGAAACTCCATCTATTTTATAATATATGTAATTTTTAATTTAGGCCAATTGATTAATAAATAATAATTTTAGGCAAGTAAATTGTATATGATGATTATTATACTCTCACATAAATATAATCTTGATAATTTAATTATTAGTTAATAAAAATGATAATAGAAGATGTAATAGGAAATACAACATTTAATTTGTATGAGTTTTTATAATATGATTTATATTTTAAATTATGTTTTGGAAGAAAACATGGCGTATATAGTGAAATAGATGGATTAATTGACAATAAATTTCCCCCCAAATTATTTTTACTATGTACTTTTTCTATTTTACAATAGTGAATCTATAATTTTTTTAAATTTCATAATACAAGTCTTTTTTATGAAAGCAACAAGAATTTAATATTATTGTGCTAAATTTACACTACTTTTTTCTCGCCTACCTTATGAATTAATATATACTCTATTTTTTGAATAGACGTTACCATATATTTTGAGAATAAATTTTAATCATTAATATTTTTATTGTACATATATAAAAATTATTAAAAAACTAATAATATGAAAATATTTTTTAATATGAATATAATGATTATATTTTTGCATTATAATGTTTTACAATATGAGAAAATTAAGTGATCAAAATTTTTAATGAATATAGATGATGACATTTATTAAAAATGTGAAAAACTATTATAGTAATTAAATTGCTAAAGTTCTAATGCAAATATTTTAATCAATGTAGATATCATTTATTATAGCATTTAAATTTATTAGTATTCGAATCGAAACGGACGAACTATTAAACAGAGAAGGTGGAATAACCGGCCGAATTTCCGATCATCGAACCCCCGTTCCCTTCCAAACAACTCCCGAGACACAGTATTCTGCCACTGGTCGACTAGACTGCTACTACTCCTTAGTGGTCACTTTCTCCTCGTCTTCGAGTTCTGCTGTCAATGTCCACCTTGTTCCTCTCTCGTCCCACGACCGAATAATCTCAAATCTATAGTTTTTTTCTTTTTCTCTTGGCGGAGCACAATTTTGAAGGCAACGCCTTTGGCATCTTCCTCTTTCTCCCCAAATTGATTATTCTTTTATGTCCTCCACATTTTCAAGCTCGTGTCTTCTCTTTTCTTTCATTATCCGACTCAGAGAGGCAGTATACATGTACGTTATGTTAGAGTATTGGTTTCGGTTTCCGTGGTTTTCCTTTTTCCTGTGGTTTCGGAATATTCTTCTGCGTCTTGGTGTCCATGGAATAACAACCAAAATTATCATCAATGGCATAAATTATTTGCTAACCCCTCTTTCTCCTTCTAATGCTTTCCGAAACTCTAACCTCTAATTTCACTGGAATTTGTGTAGGTGCTTAAAATTTCAGGAATATTCCAGACAGAAATTTTAATCCAATTGAGTTGCTAAATAGTTTTCCGGTCTTTTGCTTTATATTTCATCCAACTGAAAAGAGGAGGAGGAAGAGGAACAAGAATTGCGTGGCAGACATGAAGAGAAGAAGACAGGATCAAAGTTTTTCAGGAGCGAAGAAGAAGAAAGAAGCGTCGGGTTGTTGTTAAATCTCTGATTGTTTGCGTTTCATTAATTTTCATAGAACTTGGTCCTCCTTGTTTAGTGTTTGGGTGCATTGTGTTAATATTCTGTCTGCTGATGCTTCTTGGTCATCAGGACTGTCATGCGGTCTCAACTCCAAGGATCAAATACTGGAACGTGAAATCCTTCCTGAGCCTCAGGTGATTTGAAGATGCTTTTTCTTGTTGTGGTGACTGGATAATTGGATCTTTACATGAATTCACATTTTGAGTAGTCTGATACCCTCTATCGATTTTTTTTTCTGCAGGTTGATGTGATTGATGACAAGAGTGAACTCAAAAAACTTGCTCCCGCTGCCAGAAAAGTAGTGCGTTTTTATGATCCTCCAACATATCAGAGTGCCGTCTTAAAAGAGAAATTACTATGTTTGTTTTCTAAGGTGACTGATGCCCCAACCTAACAAATATATGTTTCTTCTGCGTTAATTTTCCTTTCTGATAGTGTGCATGGAAATGTGATTGCCAATTTGCCATGTTCATATTCTCCTTCAGTGTGAGGCTTCACTCAAGACCTCGTCCGCTTCTCTAATGACCGACAAGGACATGGGTTGCAGACTCGAATCATGGCTGAGGCAATTGTGTGTTGATCAAGGGAAAATTTTGTATTGCCTCGATAACCTTGGCTTTGCATGTGCCTATGAGGTATGTACTATTGCCTCTTATTATTAGTAGGATTACCTGCTCTCCAGTCAGTATGATTAGGCACTTTGTACATTGTTATTGGACTTAATCCGGTCTTCCCTGAAACCCAATCTTTTGGACTGTGAAAGTTCCTTTGTAAGAAAGAATGCTTTCTCTGTTATAGAGAGCACCTTAACTTGTAACAATCAATGATAGAAACTGCAAGTCCCTGTGGTGCACAAAGGCCTTCTTTTCAGTTTCTAAATTGTCATTCATTTGTTGCCAGATAATGGATGTTGATTTGTTTTTTCTTTTCTATGAGAACTTCAAAAATCTCCAATTTTGAATTTAAAGATTTTTAAATCCAAACTCTGAATTTGAACATGTGAATCTAACCCCAACCAGGAGTTCCCTTGGTAGGATAAGGAAAGACTGTGTGAAAGGGGGTTAGTGATTCTGAGACGTACTACATGGAAGAAAGCTGAATTTATGTTTGATGTTAGTGATCATGTAACTCGGACTTGCAATCCAAGAAAATGCGGGAGTCGGAGAAAGTCTGCAGAAGAGGGTTTAGGAGGAATTCTAAACCATAACCTTGCCTCTGAACTTCAATCCGATTGTGTGAACTTTGAAAGGCACCTCAACTAAGTGGACATCTTATGAGATGGCTATATGTAAAGAATTTATGGACGATTTCCAGGTTGGAGCAGTTTTCTGTATAACCTGAGGCAAATCTCATTTAGAAACAGGTTCTTTTTCTCCTGTTTATGATGTGTATATATATATAATATGTCAAGCATAATCAACAGTGATGACATTCCGTTCAAATGTAGTAGCTTGACAGGATTGACTTTTTTAGGTTTCTTTGCTCTTTGTTGCTCTTTCGGATTCGGTATATAAATTATGTTAACATGTCTATAATGAATTCATCAAACTCATAATTGCCTTGTAATTGACTAGTCTCTTGTCATGTTTTCATGCATATGATCTGTTGCTGCTATCTGTTTCCTAGGCCGTGAAAGTGTGTCAACAAAAACTCACAGTAGATGAATGTGAATTCAATACTGACATTTCGTTTCCCTGCAAATCATATCTTGATGAGGCAATAATAATTTTTGAAGAGCTTCTGCCACTAGGTACTGGTTCTAATATTCTATCATCAGTTTCTTTCAAGTTACACTAAATAAATCCGTAATGTAAATTGCTTGTGTGGCACATATAACTGGCTTATTCCATTGCAACTCATGCTTTGGCTTTTATTTAGGGCTTGCTCTCCTCATCTTATTTTTGTTTAATCTAACCAGATCAAAACATAATAATTATGATAACAACGATGATAATGATAATAACAATAGGAACAACATTGATGATGACGACAACTTTAATAGTAAAAAAATAAGAAACGATATTAATAATTATAATTATCAGTAATAACAATAATAATATCATTATTATAGTAATAAAATGATGAAGGTAATGATAATAATTATAAAAATAATACAAATAATAAATGATTAATAATAATTATAACAATGATGATTATTAATAATACATAATAAATAATTATTACTACTACTATAACTATTTTCATTATTAATTTTATTGATTAGTATTCTTTTATATTACTGCTTTTATTGTTATCATTAACCTATGTTATTTTATTATTGATAATAAATAATAAATATCATTATTATCACTATAGTATTTTCATTATTAGTAAAAATCATTATTACATGATATTGCTGTTATTTTATTATGATGATCATCATTATCACAAAGTTTAATAATAGTGCTAATATTATTTTATAAATATTATCGTGGCCAATAGTCATTATTGATAGTTATTATGAATATTTATTATTATTAGTTATTGCTAGTTATTGTCATTAATTTTTCCTAAATAATAAAATTAAAAAATTATAATAGTAGTAGTAGTAGTAGTAGTAGTAGTAGTAGTAATATATTTAGTTCCTAATTGTTTGGATAACTAATCTTGATGAAGAAAATGAGAGTGGACCCCTATTATCTCTTAGACATCTTGAGATTATGAATAAAGCTTTAGTTTTGATGCATTTGGTTATTCCTTAGAAATATTATGTCTTGTGTTATTTATGCATATAAAAGGAGCGTGTTCTCTTCTGTGACCCCATTGGTGTAATACATTGTATGAGAATTGTAAAGGATTTTCTTTTCACACTTTCTTTGAGTTGCAAGCAATGGGACCCATCTTCTATGCCATGATGCTTCACCTTATATACCCAACTACCTGCTTTAGAACGAAGCTTTTAACTGCTAGCATTCCGTGTTGCCTGGAAGACATCTCCTAATTTCTGCTACCTGCATTGTAATGAACGATTAGTGTGTTATTGCGTCTTATCCAGTCCGAAACCGGAAGTGATTCTTAGCTGGTAAGTGCTGCTGGGGTCATGCACTTGTTTTTCAAGGTTTCTGATACCTAATTCTTGAGACCGTATATCTAATCTATGTTGAAAGCAATTTTGAGTTTATATTTTTATTTTAATTCCCTTATACGCAGGAGCTTATTCGAATATAGAAACAGCCTCTGGCCAAGAGGCTGTGGAAATGGGCTACATGACCCCGAAACTACTGCTGCTACTGCAAATTTTCCAACTTCTGCCGTATGCCTCATATTTCTGTATAGCTCTGTATTTTTATCAGATTTACTTTTGTGGTGATTCTTTTACTGTTTCTTTCCCTTTGTTTCCCTATGTTTGTTTTCCAGAAAAGACAGTCAAGAGCCCTGTCTCATTTTTGTTGAAAGACGAATTACTGCTGAAGTGATTGAAAGATTATTGAGAAATATTACTAGCTTATCTCATTTCTGTATCTCATATGTGACTGGAAGTGATTTAGAAACCAATGGGCTCACTAAGTCATTGGACCTGTTTTGCTCTAAGAAGGTATTTTCAGGCTCTTAACTGTGAAGATTTATAATTCTGTGTACTGCAACCTTTTGTGGATGAGATGACCATTGGAGGACAATTATGTAGGTTGACCTCTTATTTGCAACTGATGTGGATGAGGAAGGATTTCATATACGTAACTGCTCCATTGTTATACACTTCGATCTACCTAAAACAGTGGATAATTACATCCAATCAAGTGGAAAAGCTTGCCGAAATGGCTCTCAGCATATATTGATGCTTGAGAGGTGCTGATACCTTCCAAAATCCTGAAAGTTTCCTTTTTGAATCTGTCATTGTTATCTGTAAGGTTGCTCTCTAAGCATCATTAGTGATCATGGAAATTACAACTTCTTTCTTTCTTTTTGTCAATGTCAGGAATAACAAGAAGAGAAGAGATGAATTATTTGATATAATAAGAACCAAGCATACCATGACTGATACAGATCCTACTCAAGATGTTGATCCCCGTTTCTTGAGTGCTTGTAACTTTCAGGAACCAGATCCTTATTTGTTGGAATCTGCTGTATCACAAAATTCTGCAGATTCTATTATGAACATTGTTCACAAGTGCACTGAGAAGGGCTCTGGCTATAAGTATGTCGATCCTTCCAGAGTTATGTTGACTTCGCTTATATTCCATTGACCCTCTACTCCATTCTCTACTTGAACAATTTGTAGCGGAATCCTGGTCATGGACTAATGTCTCACACTTGCAGGATAAGGCATGCAGAGACAGTGCATAACATGCCTATATATGTATCTTTTGTGTGTGTGTGTTCTTTATGTATGTTTGCTAATGATGTCTTTGCTCATCATGATCATGTTCTCTCATGCAGCGAAATGCCATCAGAAGGTGAATTAAAAGTGCAGATTGACAAGTCAACCACTGGTGCTGGTATGTTCATTTTGGCTAATCGATAATTTTCTCAGTAGATCTACTACTTTTTTTATAATTTTATTTTCCGCCCATCAATCAACTAGCTATTGTCACCTTCAATGTTGGCAAATAGGGGTAGTTTATTCTCGTAGGGCCTTCTTCTGTTATGGTTGATGACTGCAGCTCTTCTTTGATGTTAGCCAATCTGGTGGCTGCCAAAAGCCATGAGATGGAAAGATATTCTGAATGTCTATTCTACCTAGGATCAATGATTTCTTTAAAATCAAATCATAGTATCATAGCACCCTACAAAAACTGCAAAAATACAACCTTGGAATTCTTATTTGCTATAAGTTACCTTATTTGATGTTAGAAGCACATTATTAAGTATGTTCACTAATTAAGCCTATGTTTAGAGTTACTTATTAAAATTAGTTATTCATGATAATTACTTATTTTAAAAACTTTTCAGCTTAATTTTTTTTTAAAAAATAAGTAGTTATCATAGATAACTACTTTTGATAAGTAACTCCAAACAAGCCATAAGTTATAACAACTTACAAAATATCAACTAAAAAAAAACAATAAAAAGTGATAGTTAACAACAGTTGCAACATTAATAATGCATCATAGAGTCATAGCGATTATTGGTATAGAAGGATAACCATTCTAAATGCAAGTTGATAGCTTTCATGAAAACACAAAAAGGACAAAGGTGGAACATTACAAATGCAACATAAAAACAAGTGGATAGTTTCTTTTTCATCATCCAAGAAGATCGTGGCCCAAAAAATATTATGTTGGATGTCAGAATTCCTTTATATGAATCAAGGGAAAAGAAGAAAAGACTTGGTTTACATGCATAACATAATAAGCTGGCATAATAATAATGCATACACTATACATTGAATTTGGTCTACAAGTAAAAGCCTGCAACACCATGAAAGAAAAATAAAATACTCTTTTGAGTGAAGAAATATATCAATCAATAAAATCGCAGTCACGGTGTCGCAGTATCTGAGCGTCGTGAACGATAAATTATGTGCCATGGTCATTGCATCATGAATTTTTATTTTTATTTCATCATATACTCTAACTATTATTTAGTGATTATTTAAATATGGATATTCAATAAACCAGTGTTTTATATTATATTAGAAGTATTTAAGTGACTTATTATATGCTAAATTTTCCTAATAACCCTAAATTTTCCTTAGAATGAAAAAAGACATGATATTTAGGACATATAAATGTAACAAATAAACATACTTTGTTATTGTTCAATAGTAACTTGGTTTAAGATTTATATAGCAAATGAATAAGAAAAAATTATCATGCATGATTTTTTTTAATAGATTTAAAAATTATCAATAAATTGCCTATTTATCGGCGATATTTTTCAATTTATCGGTGATACTGATTTATGGACATAAATGTAAAATTTTATAATTGTAGCATATCGATAATTTTGCGTCGCAACTGACCCAAAAACTACTAAATAGTGGCCTTTATGCTATATTTGAACATCTATTTAATTGTATGAGTGGGTATAAGTGACTATAAATTTGGATGTAAAATGTGTAAAAAATCATAACTTTTATGTAGAGTTGTATGATCATTAGAGGATTCAATTACTTTAAAATTCTATCTAGGATCAAAATCATTTGGAGAAGGATCATAGAATCATAAAATTGGATCGGGATTTTAATATCTATGTTATCTGATATACATTCTGCTAAAGAGTCGCGCTTTTAAATTATTGCCCTGTAAGTAAATGAAAACCTGGCAGTTATTAGCTAGTTGACCAGTGCTCTCAGTGTTGATTCATGGTTAAAATGTGTCATTCATGGTTCACACGTGTGAATCAACAAAATTACACATGAAATATTGTTCCATACAAGTATTGACATATCTAGATTCAAACTAGCTAGTTCACTCTGAGATTTGATAATTGTACCCTAAAAATGTGCTGTTAAATTAATAAAACACTGAAGTGTAATATGTTTTATTGGAAAAGTTGGTCTGATTTTTCCAACTGGTGAATCAATGCTGAAGCATTTTAACTAGTTTTGATGCACAACCAATTCAGTACTCAGACTGGACCAGATAGGACCCAGTTCATCAGCCCAACCAGCTGGCTGGTCTATTTTCTGATCCAAACAAGTTGACATCATCTTGTTTGTTATTCCTTCTGATTCTAAATATATGTTGTTTTAGAATAACCTTTTTTTATCCAAATTATTTGTCATTTTAGATATCCAATGTAATAATTTGCTCATTTTTGTCAAATTACCATTATTAATATCTTTTAAGCATCATTTAATAAAATGTATTTAATAAAGACATATTTGACAATTTTTACACTTTCTTAATGCGTGTAAAACTCTAAAATGGTATATATATTGAATTGGAGGAAGTATTTTGTAGGAGCTTTTTAACTGTGCAAAGTGGAAGCTAGCAGGGTATGGTCAAGGAATAGGGCAGCTCCTACCGACCAAGACTTCCCCATTCCCTGTGCTTGGTTCAATTTAGAGCCATCATTTTTTTTCTATGCAAAGTGGAAACTCGGCAGGGTATGTTAATAGATCAGGACAGTTTTTTTGACCATGACTCCACCTTCCCCTGTGCTGGGTTCAATTTTGGGCCCCGTTTCCCCTCACCCCGACCATATATAATATTATTTCACTTCTGAGAAGGTTAAATGGATTTGCTTAAACCTCATTTTAGAGAAGGAAAGGAAAGAATGAAAGAATAAGCAGAGACAGAGGGATAAGTTGAAGGAAGAACACCCCCCCACCCCCACCCAACCCTAGCTTTCATTTGGTGGAGGAGCTACTGCCAATTCCACTCATGACTCCACATCACCACACCAAAAAAAAAAGGGATTTCCCTACTATGGGGTGGGGTGGGGTGTAGAAAGCAAGGAAGATGCATCTGTTTTTTGTTTTAAAGGACATTGTAATTGACGAGGCATATTGCATGATTTCAACTTGAATCATGCTTTCAGCTCTTGTTGCAGTAATATGCTGACACCATGATTTGTGATAGTCATAACTCTACATGAGGATTTTCTTTACTACTGTTTATGTGAATAGCTTTTATGAAACTTCACTGAATCCTATTTCATGTTGGGAATCGGCCTCCTTTTTTGTGTTTTGTTGTTTGGTTCATGGACATTGAGCATATTATCTATCTCTTTACACACTGTTTGCAGGGACCACAAAAAGGAAGGAGTTACATGGTGCAACTCAAATTTGTGCACTGTCTGGAACTTGGAAAAGCAAGCCTCATGGTGCCACATTTCATGCATACAGATTTGACTTTTCTTGTAATGTTTCTGCTGAGATTTATTCAGGCTTTGTTCTCCTAACTGAGTCAAAGCTGGATGAGGGTATAGCTGACGCCACAATTGACTTATATCTGCTATCAAAAAAGATGGTGAAATCTTTGATCCCTTACTGTGGGCAAGTTAACTTAGATGCAGATCAGGTAGAAATCAAGTTCTTCACTTAATTGTAACTTTTGTGGTTCTTTAAAATGCCCTCTTTTAACTCATGTCTTTCACTCTCAGATTACAAGAGCTATACACTTCCACGAACTTTTCTTCAATGGATTATTTGGGAAACTGTTTGATATATCAAAAACAGGTGGTATGCAGAGAGAATTTCGCCTGCAAAAGCACAAGAAGCTGCTATGGAAATCATCATACATGTATCTCCTCTTACCACTTGCGCCACTCAACATAGAAAGCCCTGAATATTGGAGCATTGATTGGAATGCGATTGGCTCTTGTGAGTCTGTCATACAATTTTTTGAAGAATCTTTATGCTTGAGTGCAAAACACACCCAAGGAAGCTGCAGTAGTTTGAAATCTGATTGCCCCATCTCAATAAAGGAACTGGGTAATGAGGTTGAAGGAGATGCTGATATCATAATGATGGCCAATAATTCGTTTTGTATGAATGAACTGAAAGGCAAGGTGGTTATGGCTATCCACACCGGAAGAATGTATTCTGTTCTTGAAGTTTTGAGTGATACTTCTGCTCAGAGTCCATTTGATGCCGATCCAACAGGATCCAAATACATTAGCTTCGCTGATTATTATAACAAAAAGTAGGGCTCTTTCTAGCATATAACATTTTTTCAAACTTAGACGGAATTCTTTCATATTTAATTTATGTATAACATAGATCTATGTTTTATGACGTCATCATTGGTGTGATGCAGGTATGGGGTTGCCTTGTTACATCCAAAGCAGCCTATGCTGCTGTTGAAGCAAACTCATAATGCACACAATCTTCTCGTGGATTTCAACATCGAGGGTGAGATCACCTGATACTGATGTGGTTCTTCTTGTTGTATATGCTTTTATAGACTAGTCTGCACATGAATCAGCCATTCAACAGTTTTATGCATTCTTCAAATGTGTGCTCCCCTTCCATCTTAGCAGGCATTCCTGAAGAGAAGCGGAATCATGTTCGCATTCCACCAGAGCTCCTGGTCACGCTTGATGTACCAAGTTCAGTCTTGAAATCAGCTTACTTGATTCCTTCCTTAATGCACCGTTTGGAGTCTCTATTGTTGGCCAGCCAGCTAAGGGAAGAAATTGCATATGATTCTAGTGAATCTCATATACCAAGCTCACTTGTATGGTCCCCTGGTCTTTTGCAAATATATAATCCATGATGATGATGATTACTTGCTTACTCTTACTTGATGAATGCATCTTATGATTAAATATATTTCTCATAATTAGATCCTTGAAGCACTTACCACGATGAATTGTTGCGACAAATTCTCTTTGGAACGGCTGGAATTACTTGGTGACTCAGTATTGAAGTATGGGGTTAGTCACCATCTTTTTCTGAAATTCCCTGAGAACAATGAAGGTGACTTATCAGATCAGCGCTCAAGGGTCGTTTGCAATGCTACCCTACATAATCTGGGTACCAGGCGCAAACTACAGGTATTTTTTCCTTTATCTTTCTTTTCTCACCTCAAGATTGTCTTTTTGTACTGGCTTTCTGACAAATCAGTAATGCACATGCAATCAAGTTTCCCTATAAGTATTCTACATTAAATATTGTTGTGCCCTAACCCTTGGGTTACATGGTTTATTTAATTTCATCGCTTTCATTATGGAAGCTTTGTAATGCTCTGATTGCCCTTCACTCATATTCTGATATGAAGAGAATGCTGCTCTACCTTAAAGAGGCGAGAGCCAAAATGGGTCACATCTGTGTCCTGTATATGTTGCACTTCTAGCCAAACAATTGTTAGCTGAATCACTGGATATTTTCTCATTATGTCACATACCTATGCATCATACATATTAAACATTGTTTCTCTTAGCCCTATTATCATCTTATTGTGTGTGTTCCCTTAAAAGTAAGGAAACTCTTAACAGTTAAATCATAAATTCATGGGCAGGGGTATATACGAGACAGTCCATTTGAACCCCGTCGCTGGTGTGCCCCTGGACAGTTATGCATCCATCCAGTTATTTGTTCGCACAGTGTGGACACTTCAGAAGTGCCTCTTGATAGCAGATTTCAAACGAATGAAGAGAAGGTTATGAAGATGAAAATCTGTGATAGGGGACATAGGTGGATGTGTTCCAAAACCATTGCTGATTGTGTCGAAGCTCTTATAGGAGCATACTACATTGCAGGTGGATTAGGAGCTGCGCTGCATTTGATGAAGTGGTTGGGAATTGAGGTTGATACGGAGCAATTTTATGTAGATTGTGCCATCAATAGGGCTTCTCTTCTGCCTCACACCCCAAAAGCTAATGATATTAGAATGCTCGAAGCAAAGATTGGCTTCCAATTTTCCACAAAGGGACTTCTATTGGAGGCTATTACTTATGCATCCCGCAAATGTGGGATTGGCAATGGCTATAGTTACCAGGTACCCTCTCCTAACTTTGCATATCCTATCTATCTTCTTGTGCTTTTCCTTTTTCTTTTTTTTTCCCCTCCTTTCTCTTCTCTCAAAATGCTGATAAAATGGTATCAGATCAAAGAAAGAGCAAATGGTTATGCTGGGTGCATGCCTCCACTTTCGTTATGAATGACCCTCATGAAGTGTTGAAGAAGGGCTATATAAAAGTTTCAGAAAGAGTTATTTGATTGATATATTTAGACACATGAAATGGTCATAAAATTGCAAATAGGTTTTAGTACCCTAGGTCAATCAGGGCTTGATGAACTTCGGGCTTAGTCAGATTAGAATACTATTTTTGGACTCAATTTTTCTGAAGTTTGTTGCATATGTTTATGATTTATTCCGTGAATGAGCTTAGTCAATGCATTCTGACTATGATTACTATGATGTTTTGACAGAGGCTCGAATTTCTTGGTGATTCAGCTTTGGATCTGCTTATCACACGGTATTTATATCAGACCCATACAGATATAGATCCAGGTGAGTTGACTGACTTGCGTGCTGCTTCAGTAAACAATGACACCTTTGCTCAAGTTGCTGTGAGGTACAATCTTTACCAACATCTTCAGTGTCTTTCTGCGTCACTTTTGAGCCAAGTAAAAGAATATGCTGCATTGGTTCTTGGTGAACAAGACACTGCTAGACAGTTGCAAGGCAGGAATGCTCCCAAGGTATAACCAATACAGTCCACAAGTCCTTGTGATTTCATGCAGTTGTATACTTATTTTCTGGTTTCTTTCTTTTTGGGTTTTAGTTTATATCGTGATTGTCGCGCCATATATGTTCCTGCCACAGGTTCTTGGTGACCTGGTTGAGAGTATCGCAGGGGCAATTTTGCTTGATACCAAACTTAATCTTGAAGAAGTTTGGAGAATCTTTGAACCACTGTTATCTCCAATTGTGACCCCTGATAAGCTTCAGCTGCCACCCTTTAGGGAGCTGAATGAACTGTGTGACTCCTTGGGATACTTCATGAAGGAAGAATTTGGCAAGAAAAAAGACTTGGTACATGTGGAGCTCAGAGTCCAGTTGAAATACATCCTACTGGTTGGAAAAGGGGTCGATCGAACTAGAAAAAGTGCAAGAGGTCAAGCAGCTGCTCATTTGTTAAATGATCTACAGGTTTTCTCTGCTTCCTTCATTTCTTTATTAAATTATTTCAGAATTCTGCCCAGATTATGTGAAAGTTTAGTTTCAATCCAATGTGGTTGTAAATGATGGACTGAGAGACTTTATCAGCATTAGTTTTTTTTTTTTCCATCCAGAAAAAAAATGCGTATATTTCAAAAGATGCCATCTAAAAGTGGTTAGGGAGGGCAACAGAAGCTCTGAAAACCTCATTACTACATGGTGTGAATAAAAAGAAGCATTTCCCTTGAGAATTGGCATGGTTTTTCTCCCTTTTTCTTAAATATGAGTTATACAAGTTTATCTTTGATCCTCCGATAGTAATTTTCTTTGTCTTAAAAATCTCTGTTGTTTCTTTTCTCTCTAAGTGTGTAAATAACCTAATGGCTAAAGGAAGACTCCCTTGCATTTTCCTCTTCCCTTTCTTCCAAGAGACATCTGCCATGTGAGGAGCTCATCAATCACCTTTTAGAATGAACCAATTAAAACCCACTAGAATTGTACCATATTACAATGGAGAAGGTGCCTAACACTCATAGCTTCTTGATGACGCCTTAATCGATCATTTGTCTACAATTTCCCCTTTTGTGAAAATTCTGTAGCGAAATACCATGCAAAAGAGACTCCGCACATGAAGAAACCCTTAGTGGAACCTTACTCTTCCAAGCTATCCATAATGAATATTTCATCAACCTTCCTCTATGATACTTGATTGAAATGACTATTTTTTCCTTGTGAAAGGATTCAACTGAGATGGATCTGGATTTGGTTAACCTCCATCCATCTTATGGTCTTGATGGTCTACTTGGGCAGTTTGAGTATTTGACTTCTCAAACATTCTTTAACATCCTCCACATCCCAATGGCTTAATGAACACCAATATGAACAAGTGATTCCAAGAAGCCTTCCTATTTTGCCATTGACAACAATCAATCACCATGACATTTTTTAAGGCGGCCAATATATACAAAAAAAATAAATGTAGTTGACCCCTACCTGAAAAAAAGAAATGAAGGCACTAAGCTGCACACACATCTCTTTGCAATGGATTTTAAAGGCGAACCCCATAGGTTCCTTTTGATAATTTAGGGGTCCATAGTTTCCTCCATATTATTATTATGTAGTTCTTCAATACATGGTCTATAAGTGTTGCTTGATTTACATGTGACTGAGACCAGGTTTATATACAAGAACATTCTATAAATAACTTTAAATCCTTACCGGAGGATCAAAGCCTCAAAATATATCTGCTGTGAGAGCTTAGAATTAAATAGTGTTTTTGCTATTGTATAGCAGCCGCTATTTAGCAGTTTTTAGGTCAGTTATGACACAAAATTACCAATATGCTACGGTTTTAAAATTTCATATTTATCGGCTGATAAATCGCCAATAAATAAGAAAATGTCGGCGATAAATCGGTAATTTATTGGGAATTCTTAAATCTATTAAAAAATCCTGCTTGATATTTTTTCCTTATTCATTTACTATATATATCTTAAACCAAGTTACTATTGAACAATAGTAAAGTATTGTTATTTGTTATTTTTACATGTCCTACTAAATAACATGCTCTTTTTTATTCCAAGGTAAATTTCAGGTTGTTAGGACAATTTAGCATATAATGATTCACTTAAATATTTCTAATATAATATAAAACACTAGTTTATTGAATATTTATATTTAAATGATCAATAATTAATAATTAAATTATATAGTGAAATAAAAATAAAAATTCAAGTTGTGACGACCTTGATACATAATTTATCATTCGAGACGCTCGTACTCACTTTTATTGCCTGTGTGAGAGGCTAGGCCCTATAGTTTGGAGGCATGTAATGTATTCTCTAGAGGTTGAATCATGGATATTTTCAGGGTTTGTCTTTGAGAGGGTGTGGGAAAGATGATGACATAAAGTTTTTGTTCATATTTTGTTTTTACTTTTAGGTTGCACTCTCTTCCGCCTAAGATACTTCTTTTTCCTCCTTTTTTAGGTTAATAAAGCTCAGATTTGAAGGAACATGGGTTTAAGAGCATTTTTTATCCATATATGCAACTTGAGAGTGGCATGACAAACAATAATTTGCCAAGAACTCTATGTTTTGATCTGTGCAATTTTTGATCGTCAAAACTCAAAAGATTTGTTTGATATCCTCTAGTCATCCACTCTGCTTGTTGATGCTACAAGCCCTGCCAATGTTATTGCAGAATAGAGGAATTACATATGCTGAGTGTGTTTTGAGGAAGAGCAGACAGGATCTTGTGTCCAGCAATCCAACACGTGATATAGAGTTGGCTGAGCATGCATGTCACGAGGATCAAAAGATGTGTGAGTTGCCTCCAGTGAGCAGCAGTCCGAAAAATTCCCAGCGTCCATCTAATGGAACCCCAGGTGTGTGTACTTGGATTTTTGTTACTCTCATCATCTTCACTAATTTAGAGATTGGCAAAAGCTATGATTTTCTCTATTTACCTTTCCCTATTTCTGACCTAGCTTCATAGGTGTAAATTTTGGCAACCCATTTTATTTGATGCCAGCTCATTAGTGAATGAGATCATAACCTACGTATGTCCATGGTATCATCTTCCTTGTGTGTCATCCTTATTGTCATGGTTGCCTGGTGTCAAAATTAAAATTGTAGCCTTTTTTTTATAAGTAAAAAAATTATTTAAAATGTGCAGTCCTCATAAAAAACAAAACGAACCCCCTAATGAAGCCTCGTGTTGCAGAGGACTAAGCGGCTCCCTGTGCTGTGCTTATCAATTACAATTTATTTTTTCCCAGCATTCATGTATGTCCTTTCTAATTTTTCCAAGTAACTTATGCTTGTTTAGTCTCAAGATCACGCTGACAAACTTTTATTTATGCTACTAAGGATTTGTATTGTATCTAGTGGCTTCCATTACTATTTCTTGTTATTTTGGATATTTTAGTGTTTATTTTTATTAATACTTAGTTGAATTGTTTAAGAAACCTAGCGTGGTTTATAATATAAATATAATTGTAAATGACTAAGTGATAACGATTAGTATTTAGTATTGTTCTTTTCTCAGTTCTTCCCTGTGCACTTCTGGTTCCTTTCTCCTTCCTACCCCGAATCAAAACAGTCCCAACATCATGTTGCTTTTCTTGCCTGCAGTAATTGAAGCAATAAGCATGCGGAAGGGTGGACCAAGAACCTCTTTGCATGAATTGTGTAAAAAACTACAGTGGCCAATGCCTCGCTATCAATCCACTGAAGAAAAGTTGAGGTTAGCCAGGCAACTTTCGTGGCTGGAAGCTATTTCTTTAATATTTTGTATTGTGTCGGCTGCTTCAGGATTCTGGGGCTAGTGTTGTGTTGTTCCATTCTTGTTCTACTTCGTAGTCTATTTGATTCGTGATGTCTTATGAGATTTGCTTAGATCATTGCCCTTTTGTTTGTCTTCTTGAGCATAGGTCTCCTGTTGAGTTTGGTCGAGGCTCTGATAGGAGGACAGGCTTTAATATATTTGTTGCCAAAATCTCTTTGCATATACCAGACAGTGGTCCAATAGAGTTAGAAGGGGAGCAAAGAGCTGACAAGAAAAGCGCACAGGATGCTGCAGCGCTGAATATGCTTATGGAACTACAACGACAGGGAAAGCTTGTGATCGGCCAAATTGCCTAGCCTCAGCATCTATGTACACTGTACTCGGTCCGAAAGAGTAACTTTGAGAAATTCTGTCCAGAAGTTTGCATGCCAATGAGTAGCTTTTGCCATTGTGTACGAGCAAGGCATGAAAATGTACATAGTAGCGGATAGGTAATTTTAACGTGTCAAATGACGAGCCATGTGGTACTTTATTAGCGTGAAATAGATAATTTAACTGTCAATTTAAAACAGACCGTCACCTTTCAACATGCTTGCTGGATGATGTGCAGGATGATTTAGCTTCTCTCCCCCACTTCACCAAATAGCAGAGCAAGTGTCAATAGTTCTTGGGCAAGCAGCGTTGTAGTGTACATCCATATAAAATATGGCGACATTTATCAAAGTATTCAATTTTTGCCCTTTTCTTCTTTCCGTTGTCTTGATAAATATAAAAACCTCTAAACAAATTATTACTCTCGTCTTCTGCCCCTCATTCCATATCACCTCACAGAGAAGACAAGGATGGAAGAACAGCGTAAGTGAATTGAGTAGTGAGAAGGAAAAAGGTCTTCCTCTATTCGTCATCGTCTTTTGTTTCGGTTGAATATTTTTATCTTGTGAGTTGTAGATTTAGAAGCTGCTAGATTGATCAGGACTTCAAGATCGATCGTTCCCCAACAAAGCCAGAGGTATGTTTCAATCTTGATTATGTAAATATGATGCTATTCAAGTAAAGCTCGCCACTGCACTAATGAAAACAGATTAGCTATGCTGATATGTGCAATGGGAAGAAGATTGCTGTGTGCCCTACTGACCGAACTAGACTCACTTGGCATCAGTGAATTATTCAACTAGTTTTTTGGAACTTTTTTTCCCGGTAGCAAAATACCTCTTTCGTTCTTCATGCTTATCCACATTATTTGACTTGGCGACCGTTGATATTGTATTTTTCACGGGCGTGCTTCTTTGTTTTATTTGAAGTCGGTCTAACTTGTCTTTTTTGTTTAGTTCTTGCCTCTGCCACTTTCCTTTTTCTGTTTGTTTTGAGGACAAATTATACCCCGCACCAATATAATATAAGATAATTATTAACTAAAAGTTTATATTCAGGAACTCAAAATTTAAATAATCATTAGCTCAAGGACTTCTATTTACATGCTTCAGAGTGGATCAATATAAGTCTTTAGGTGATAATTATATCAGATTATAATGATTGTTTAAACTAATGAATATAAATCTTTGAATTGATGAATGTTATTCTTTGGGTTGATGAATATTCATCAGCTCAAAAGCTAATCAATGCAACCTTTTTAGTTGATGATTATATCATGTTATATTTATTAGGCTTTTTAGTTGATGATTATACAATACTATATTTATTGTTTAAGTTAATGAATATAAATCTTTGAACTAATGAATTTTAGTATTTTGAGTTGATGAATATAAGCTTTAGTTGATGGTTATTTTAAATTATATTCATCAGTTTAGGCCGATGAATTTTTGCCTTTTAATTTGTTGAATACATGTCTTTTTAGTTGATGAATATAAGTCTTTTCTGATGAAGAATATATACCACCAAGTTGTTGAATATTGGCCTTCAAGCTTATGAATATATAAATCTTTTGAGCCAATGAATGCTAACATTGAGGAATATTTTGCATAACATTTTTATTTCTTGTCACAAATATATTAATATGGGTATCTGTTTATGGAAAAAATCTAACAAATATTCAGTATAACTTTTTTATTTTATATTTTTGATGGCCCAAAATAATGATAAATTAAGATTTTTTTAAAAAAAATTAAACCATAAGAATGTTGTTTTGTTTTAAAGATGAAAAGCACGAGCAAGAAAGAAGTAAGGTTGCATATAGTTGCAAATATGACCTCGTTTTTTGTTAGGTGCACGTTCTGATCTACACCTAGGTGTATTGTATAATAATTGATTCATGTGTATGTTGAAATTAATGTTACGCAAAACAAATATAAAGTAAAATACTCTGAATTTTTCTAACCCCAATTCATAAGGTCTTAGTCTTCTAATCCCTTCCTTAACCTATTAACTTTATTTGAACACCTTACTCATACCCCGCAAACCCTTATTCTTTTATCTTTCTACCCTTCAAACCTTTATTTTTTAACTTAGTTGATTGATAGTAGGTAGTAGGTTGGGCCTTACCTTCGATTGACTGGCCAATAGCGTTACAAAACCCTTCATCTAGGGCATTTGGTAGTCGATTGCCAGCTTCACCTTGTTAACGGGAAATGGATGATTATCACTTTTCTTAATTTTAAAAAAAATTTAACCTCAAATTAATTGGGCCTAATATTTTTATATATTTGGGTTCCTAGATTGATTCCACACATTTTTCTATTTTTTCATAATTTTTAAAAATTATCTGATTAATTTTTTTACCATTTATTGTACATTCTACGTTACCTAAATTATTTTTAATTCTACTTGAATTTCTTGGGCATGTGGGCTTCAAAATTCAAACCACCTTACACCCCATGATTAGATCATGCCTTATCCAGTTATCCTTGTCCATTCAACGAAAAATCTACTCATAGCTATCTCAATTACCTTTCACCAAATATTTTACACTCTTTCACATATGGCAGTCAGTCCCGTCACTCTTCTTTGTTGCAAGCAACCCCCCATCCGACTTCATCCTTTCTATCCTGCCTTGGTCAATGGCCATAAGGGGGTATATGCTCCTTTGGTTGGTCATTCTACACTAAGCCAAATGTATATCTTCTACGTTGCTTTCTCCTCTTAACTTTTTTCATTATTCTTAAAGTGTTCTTCTTGGTTATTCTGGCTCCTAGGTGTCGAGATCCTCCATCTTCCTTGCTCCTTTATTCTTTCACTTCTTACTTCTAAAACCCTAAACTTTAACTCGTTGGTGCTTGTTCTAAGCAAAAGAAAGTTAAATGCATTGATTAGTGAAGGCCTATTAAAGCTTGTTCCAAGCCATTTTCAAGCTTAAGGGTTATTATCCTCCCTTTAATATTTTTTTTTATTCTAACCCTTACTCTAATTCTTTTTATCTAAGTCTTGTTGTTTTTGTTTAGGTGATCATAACGTAGTAATTAGGAGTACTTTACTTAGATACCTATTGAACCTTTGGTAAGGATATATGTATCTAGATTAGGGCCTTTGAATGTTATACGTTGGTTCTTATAAATTTTCATGTTATCATTTTTTGTGCTAGAAATCATGTTTCGATTTTACTTTTATTTATATCCATGTGCTATTATGATTTTATAAGAAGTTTCTTTATTTTATGCCTTACTAGGCTTTATTGTAATCATGATGGTGTATTATGTTATTTTAATTAGTCCATGTATGAGTAATTTAATTGTGTTTAAATATTGTAGTTGATGTAGCATGTTGAGGTTGGAATATTTAGTTTTTGGGTTTGTGGAGGTCTCAATCTTAGGGTCAAATGTGGTATTGTGGGTTGTTTTGATTAAAAATAATTATATTTTTGAGATGTTAATAATGTAGGGCTTGTCAAATGTAATTTTGGTGAATTTTGGAAGCTTGTATAATTTTGTAAGTTATATGTGATTTTTGATCTTGAGGGTAACCTGATGTTTTTGTGAGTTTTGTGGGAAATGATTATTCCATTGTGTACCTTGAGGTCTTTAAATTAAATTTCAAACATAATATGTTAGGATTTATATGAGCATCACCTAAGTTATGTTAATATGATGGTTGGAGGTGTTTTGGTGAATCAGGTGTATAATGGTCATTTTGGGTTAATCCTAAAAAAATTGAGTTTACACAAGCCTTATTAGGGTTAAATAGTGATAATTGTGTTATGTGGAAAGTTTGGGTAAATTATGAGGATCATAAGTATTAATATTATGTGAAAATTGCTTAAAATATGCTTTAAAACCCTAAAGGTAACATTAGTATTTATTTGTGTAAAGTGTTCGAGTAAAGTTGTGATTTTTTATATGATATTTTTAATAATATATTAGGATAGTGTCTTAAATTTGATGAATTGGAGAGCCTTGTAGATTGAGTTATGATGTATTCGTGAATTAGGATTTTGATGAGGATATTGTGGTCTTTTTTCCTTATGCAATATCATTTTGTGATTGTTATATTGCCTTATGTACTATATTTTCTTTATGTTGTTATAGAATGTTCAATTTAATTAAACTTGGTGCATTTATAAGCGTTCTTAATAATAAAATAGTTGGTATGAATTTAGGAAAAAATTGGTGTCACATGTAATTATGAGAAGTAATGTCCCATTTAATAAGGCAATGGTAATAAGTAAAAGCATTATGATGATAATAAATCAAGTGATGCATTATTGTGTTCTAAGTGTTGGTTAATGATTCAATAAAACATTAATACTTAAAGCAAAAGATCACATGAGACATGACCAAAATAATTCCAAGTATGAAATTATGTAAATATATTACTTGGTCCTAACAAAACTAGAGGACCCTTGTTTAGTCTATTTGACCGATCCATCCGTTTATAGAGGTAAATGTACTTAAGTATTAGATGTTTACTAGTCGCTTAGGTGTGTTTTACCTTAGATGTGTATGTATAAGTGAGGTTGACTACCTTTTTTTTCATTCACGGGGAAAGGAGAGAGTAATATTACATATTAGTGAGGTTGACTATCTTTCTTCCATCTATGTGGAAAAAAGGAGAGAAATGGTTGTATTACAAGTGATTTCTTGATCTCAATTTGACTAAATGGATTTGTATGATAACTTTAAATCCATTTTTCTTTTGGATTTTTTAGTACCTTGAGCATCTATACATGTATAGTATATATATTGTCATTAGGTTACTTGTGTTATGTGCCCTTTTTTTTTTTATGAATGTGTATTGTTACCTTACTCATTATGTAGCATATTTATCATTCTTTTTATGGGTACTACTCTATCCCATGAGCAAATATTGTCTTATTCGTAGGTATATTTTGATTTAGTGCTTTGTTGTGTTACCTGCTGTGAACATTTTTTGGGTTGGTTCAGGTATATGGTTTTTTGGATTTTTTTTCTCTGGACTTTTAGTCCTCTATTTTTTTTTTCAAAGACTCAAATTTCAATAAAAAAATCATTTAAAACTATATCTTTGTGAAATCAAAAACCAAAACATGGGTATTACCACAACTCTTAACATGAGTTTGGTTATGTACCTTTCTCATGCTAAAAAAAAGGCAAAAAAGTTCACAAATAAGTCACAAAATAGAGAAAAATGGAAACAATAATAATATAATGAGATGAGTTGTGGAGATAAAATCCCAAAAAGATAAATAGGATGCAAGGGTCCAAAATATTCGAAACATAAAAATTTCCTAAAGGAACCATCATATAGTTCCTACTCTAAGTCTCAACCCATCACTCTTATCTTGACACATCAATATACATATCAATATTATCCTTATGAGGTATTTACAACAATTCACCTACAAGTGTAGTACCTATACATCGATGTCCTAAGTAAATAATTCCTCCCCTATAGAGGAAGCATGCATTACATAGGGCATGCCATAAAAGTGATAGATCATACGTACTTACCACATACTATAAATAATACTAAAACACCTCACAATATCATGCTCAAACTATATGAAATACTATAACCATATTCTATGCTCAAATCAATGGACTATCTACCATATGCTAACCCAATATAGATAATTAGGACAACTTAAGTAAAGGTAGATTGAAACCACCAACTAGCCCAATATAGATAGTTAGTACAACTTAAAGGTAAGGTGATCTAAAACCACTAGTTGAACCAATATAGATAGCCAACACAATTCAATACAAGGTTGAATAAAACCACGAACTGGTCCAATATAGATACCTAAGAAAACTCACAAAATAAAGTGGACTAAAATTACCAGCTAACCTAATATAAATAGATAGCATAGTTCAAGATAAGGTGAACTTAAACTACTAACTAACCTAATATAAATAGCAAAAACAACTCACAAAATAAGGTGGACTAAAATCACAAACTAATCCAATATAGATAGCCAACACAACTCAAGATAAGGTGAACTAAAATCACTAGCTAACCCAGTATAGATAACCAACACAATCTTTCCGTTATATTCCAATTTAATCAAGAATATCTTATTTAAGACCAATACTTAATCTCATATCATACATCCACACTTATGAAAATTATTTCCATTTTAATCATGATTCAAAAATTTTAAGGGCCAATAAAGGAATTCATTCCTAAAGGTCAACTCTAATAAAATACACCAACAATCCCAGGTAAAACAATCGACTGGTCCTACAAATCAGTGGGTTGGTATAGGAAACAAATCGAGAGAAAATAATGTAAAATAGACAAACTAGATAATTAGTATGGTGCCACCAACAAACTAGCCGAAAGCCTAACTATTTGATTAGTGATGTGCTAAACACTTACCTACTTCTAGTGAACACATTGATTGGTAGATCAAAACTGGTGGGTTGGTTTTTTCCTAGACTAGTTAGGTGGATCTAATAGGAAAAACATAATTTGAAGATATATATGTTTTTATCTGAAATCTAAACATACCTGATACACATGAAACTTTCCAAAACTCACACCTAACATTAATACTTCATAAAATAACACTTATACCAAATTATGCAATAATCATGCTACATCCAACTTCATGGTTTCTCATTCAAAACAACCAAACCTATCATAATCCTAAACCATTTCATGCTTTTAACTGCTTAAAACATACATGTAACATAATTTAAATCATGGAAATCATGATATAAAATAATAACACGTAGCATATAACATGTCATTCTACATCTTCAAGGTGTAGCTAAATTTACCAATTTAGCAAGTCTTTAAGCAAAGAAGACCACTCTTCAATACTACCCCAACCTTATGATTTTTTCTCAGCTCATCAATAATTAGAGAAAATCATTTAGCAAAATTCATTTGGAGATTTAAAATAGAATAAAATAGAGAGGAGAAGAAAGGAGGAAGAGAAGAACAATTGAAGGTTTTCTTACAAAAGAGAGCAAAGACTTCAATGTGGGCTTGCTGGGGATTTAACTGAGCACTAATAAAAGGGAGAGGGGCCTAGTCAAGATATATATATATATATAAGGCAAGGATATAAGCAAAAAGGCCGGTAAATTGAGTGAAGAGAAGAAAAAGGGTGAAAACGGTGGCTATGATGAGTAGGACAACGACCAAGGGGTATAGGGATCTCACTTTAGCTAAAAAAGGAAGAAAAAAGGAGATATTGGGCTGCCAGGTAGATATGCGTTGCAACCACAAGAAAAGGGACAAGGAAGAGGAAATCAAGTGGAAAAATTAGGAAAAGGAAAAAAGAATAGAAATCTTGGTAGATTTTAGCTAAATCCAAAAATTAGTTACAATTAAGGTTTAAAATGCTCTAGAAATCATTCATAATTTACAAATAGTAAAATCCCCAAAACTATATTAAATATTGGAAGAGATTTGAATTCAAATATGAATTATGAGTTCCACTAGAACAAGTTGTACCGGTTGATTGATTCACCATAACCAACAAAACAAAGCTATAGTTTACAAGCCAACTAATTCGTCATACTAGTCAAATAGTTCTCCGGTTTAAAACTAATTTTCATAATTAATTTTAAAATTAATTTTCATTTATAAAATTATATAAAAATACTTTTTATATATTGGCTATTGCAATTTTCTATCATATATGTGATAAGTACATTTTATGCCTTATTTATATAGTATTAATCATCATAATTTGCATTACTTTTCCTTTTACAAGGCTAATTTAACCTCTCTTTAACCATAGGTATTTATTTGGGATCAATCATGAATTAAAGAAGCAAAAATGAGGTGTTTTGAAGAGTTTTGCAAATAAAAAAGTCAACCAAAACTTTCACATGAAATAATAAAAATAACCTCCGGTATTTTAAGTATAAAAGTTTTATACAAGCTTCAATTTATTAATTCAAGTTGAATTGGACATAAAAACTCAAGAGCTACAACTTTCATATTTAAAACTTTTTTTTCTTAATCGAAATTAATCATGATCAAAATTTTGTTTAAATTCAAAGTTGTCAATAAAAATTGTTGAAAGTTACCTAGGGATGGGCGATCGACCACCCATCAACCAGAGGTTGTCCGAAGCCATTGGAATAACCATGGTGATCTCAACATCAACAAGAGAAATTTTCAAATCTTTCCCAACTTCTATATTATCTTCCCATATACCTAATGCACAATTGTTTATCCTTTTTACAACTATGTATAAATCTCTAACTCAAATCCCATTAGAGGGAATAAATTTAGAGCCTCTAGTATTGAGATTCATAATTAGGGTTTCATATTCATCTTTAGCCTCCACCTCCATTATTCTTCATCAAATCCATCAAATCGTGATTCCATTCATTTAATTTACCTTCAATTAATTCAATTAAATCATCATCTAACCCTAATTCATGATTCTCTTCCATCAATTTAACCTAATATTTGAAATATAGAGTTCTTCATCCATTTGAATTCATCCATATCCATAATTCTTCCAATTTGTGGTTTAATTCATTCAATTAACCCACAAAATCATCCATTACATCTTCACAAACCATTAATTTGTTAATCTTGTGTTGCACTTTACAAAAAGGAGCATCAAATTCAAGTTAACATTTAAGTGGAGGAGAAGGGTTATTTATGTAAGGAAGAAGACAAAGTTGTCAACTAGCAAACAACCCCTGTTTGCCTGGTTTCTCTAGTTTTCACTTCTGTTTTTGGTATTTTCTTTTCATATCTTATTATATGCTTTGTGTAATTAATTTATACATGATGATTGGATAAATTCTTATTTTCATGGATGATATTGAAGCCCTAGACTATGGTTTGAGATTTTATTAATAGTTTCTATATTTTCCTAATTGTCATGAAATTACCATTTGACTCTACTTTAATTGCTATCATTTATATATGTGATGTTGTCAAGAATGATTTATATGGTGATTCCTCATTATGGTTTCCTCATGGTGACAACATGGCTATATATTTGTATCACTTATAGATAGGTTAGATAATAATTCACATGATAGTTTTGTGACTCTAACCATAGTTTAGATACGTGTCAGTCAAAGTTGGAGAATACAACTAGACAAACTTGAAGTACTAGTTTGGGTATTTATACTAGCATCTTTTCATTTATCCTTAATACATTAGATCTAGTTAAATATCGGAATTACTTGTTGTGACCATACTACTAGAATTCAATAGGATTTAATATTAGCACTTTATCGTATTGAATTGAATTAGGAAAGTAATTTAAGGTGTATAGACTTGCGTCTGGCTTGTAACTTAATAAATATCTTTCTTGTGACTAATAAGTAGGAATTATTTTCTTTATCTCAACTTAATCTAGTGGTGGAAATAAATTCCCTAGCACATTCGGTACATTTTCATTCATCTATATTTATTTTCTTCTTTGGTTTTATTTAGTTTTTATTATTTTCTATTTTATTCCCTCATAATTATGTTGTTGTTTTTGCTGTTGTTATTTATTTTTGTTTGATTTAGATTTTTTTTATTTGCATGTCATCTAGGTTTAGATAATTCCTCTCAATCTCCGGCTTAAAATGATACCCTTCTTACCAATACTACAATTAACAACAAGATGATTTAAATTGCATGCTAGCTATGGTCACACCAATTTTTGGCATTGTTGCAGAGGATTGGTAACATTTCATTTGTTTTGCTAGTGTTTTTAGTGTTATATATATATTTGTTGCGTTATTGAGTGTTGTGTCACCCTTTGATTGAAAGGTAAAGTACATGTGGGCACTCAAGTCTTTGGATTAATAGAATTTTTAGTGCTAAGTGTGCTTTTATTTGAGTGGCTTTTTCTTTTTGTGTCTTTGTATTTATAATTTTTGGTGTGCTTTGTTTCACTTTTAACATTATCTTTTTAGTGTTTTTGTCCTTTAGGTTGTTATGGCAGGATACTTGGGTTATTGACAACTTCATATGAACCCTCATGTTAGAGTAAATAATGTAATTTCAAGTCAACTTGATGATCGACTTAACCAACTCCTGTTTTGCTAATTCCCATAACTACTAGAGTCATTATTACAAGTGGAGTGTGTCACACAAAAGGAAATCCATATGCTCACCATTCACAAGCTAAGAGAGGAGGATGATTAACACAACATAGTGTTTAAGCTTTCAATGGTTTCCAAGGGCATGGCTTCTACACAAGTGCGTACTTTTCAGGAATGAGTCGTCAACCCAACTTTGGATTGGGGATGATTGATAATTATCAAGTGTCATATCAAGACTCTTACAACCTCAAATATGAAGCTTCAAAATATTGTCAATATCCTCAACAAGAATCCTTTTCAGTTTCAAAACCCTTAAATTTAGAAAAAATGGACAAGCGTTTGGAGATATTGACAAATGGAAAAAACCAACTTATGTAAATACAAATTAAATAGAATGAAATGTCAATATTATAGGATAAAATGAATTTTATAGTCAACATGTTCAATCAAATACAAGCACAAAAATATATCTCTTATACTTTAGTTGCAAATTCATGTGGGAATTATCCGAATGATGATGCCATGTCCACATGTGATGATGAAGTGGTTGAGGAGGTATCCATAGATAATATTGAAAATCATGATCAAGTGGAAGAATAACCCACAAAATTAAAAGAAGAATCTAATTAAAATGAGGATCAAGTGAACAAAGAGAAGCATATGGATGGCAAGACTATCACTTTCATCTACCATCGATCCTCTTTAGATATCTGCTCACCTATTTTACTTGGAGATGAGTATAAACCACAAGGTAAATCTTTGAACCACTTTGAATTTATTTGTACTAATTATAATCCTTGTTTTCCCTCTTTTATCAGGCTATATTGGTCTAATATTGAAGAGAGTGATCAAATCACTTTGATTACATCTAATAAGAAGCAAAATGCTTCAAAGGAGAGGTTAAGATAAAAAGATGTGTTAAAGGATTGGATTCAAGACTATATGTTCCTCATTTAAAAGAGAGACCGCCATACATTGACACTGAGAAAAATATTCTCTCTTTTCATACAAACCTAAGTTTCATGTTAGGTAAGTTGCCTTCTTGTTGGGTCAAATCTTTATTTAAACTAATAATTTGTATTTTGTTATCTTGTAAGATATATATGATCAAAATGAGAAGGGATTTGGTGAAGCAATTCCCAATTAGGCACACCCATTTTGAGATAAGTAGACCATGATGATGCCGGGCTGAGACAAACAAGTCTCGCTTGGGAGATAAGCCAAGGAGATGAGGGAGATTTTTACCCTTCATCTATTTTATTTTACTTTATTTATTCTCCATGCTTAAGTTACATGTTACTTGTTTCTATTTTCTACAAATTGAGGACAATTTGTAATTTAAGTGTGGGGGAGTGTGTGTTGTGTGTGTGTATTTTTAGTGTATTTTTACATATTTCTCATATATATATGTGTTTTCCCCAAAAAAATGTGCATATTTCTTGTGTGTTTTGAGTTGTAGGAGCCTTTAACCAGCCTATGATGATATTATATATTTTGAATTCGTGACTACTAAAGGATCAAAATATCGAGATAATATCGATTGAGTTTTATAAGTGTTAATTTTTTCATAAGGAATATATATTTATGTTTGAGATGTGGAAGAGATAAGAAATTGTTATAAAGTTTGAGTATATTAAAACTTATTCAGATTCATACATGACCTTATGTGAGCTTTTGAGTTATAATGTCCTTTCTTTTAATGAGTGATTCACATATTTATTTAATTGTTTCTTGGTTTAATTATCATTTCTAAATATCATCAATGCTTTAATTAGATCACTTGCTTTCCATATACATGTTAATGAACTATAGAGATTACTAGAGCTTGTTCATGTGCTAATTGAAGCTTTTAAGTCATAATCTCCCTCATTAAGGAAATGATAAAGGAAAATTAGGATTTACCACCACATTGCCAAATAACCTTTTACCCCATTTTTGTGTACATAAGATGTGAACCCCCTAGTGAACCCTTTTGATATTTTACATTTTCCCTTATTTCTTTAATCACCCACATTATTCTTAAGCTAACCATTATTCTAGAATCTAGTAGAAATATTTATAAGACATATACATGTGGTTCAAGGTTACAAGTGAAGGAAGTGTTGAAAAGCATCCAAAATAATAAGCGTGGGGAGTTAAGCTAAAAAAATGAAGAAAAAAAGGCTTGGGGTAGTGATGTGGAAATCAAGAGGTGGAACGTACGACCACTAAATATATGTGTCAGGTAGGATAGAGCATAAAATGCACCAACTTTGCTGAAGCATAACTTAGGTGCATAAATGAAAAACAAATATAGCTTGTCTCCTTTCATGTATTTCAAAAGAGAAGTGATGAAAATAGTGTGAAGGACCAACAACATGAGATTTGGCATATGTGATGCTAAGCATAAATTGAGAACATGCCTTGATGAGTTTGAAATTTTAAGAAGAGTCTTTTTATATTAGAATAATTATACTAGGTTTTAGGATACTTTTATTACTTTCCCCTTTTAATCATTAACCTTTAAACCTAACCCTATTACAACCCTTTTTGGAGTCCTATTTGATTCTTGAGATGGAAAACCTTAATCTATTGGAGATTAGACACATGAGTCAAGTATATGGTTTGGTCCATTCGACAAGTGATTGGTATCCTTCATGAGGTTTCATCCATATAAATACAGGCCTTTCTCTATATTTTATGTGAGATACTTGTTATATATTCATCTTATAGTTTACATACTTGAGTGGATGTACTTATATAATTTAGCCTTGATTCTGAGAGAAGAAAAAAGAGTATAATCATTGTGAGGATGAGTTAAGACTAGATGAGATTTATTGACTTCTATGAATCATTATTGTTTCCTTCATATCTCCTATGTTCATGTGGAGACCATATGTTTGAATTGATGTTTGGAACATTAATAGTATGGGATCTTAGTTGAATGTGAATACTGGATGTCATGAGAGTAAGAGATTCCTAATACAATTAGTTAAGGGCATTAAAGTTTGTGTTCTTGTTAGTTTGGTTCATTTTTTATTATTTTGGTTTTGGTTTTCCTAAGGAAGTAGAAAAAGATAAGTATGGGGGAATATGTTATCTTATATTTATTTTGTAATCTTGTATCATTGTGGGATCAAATACTTCCTACACTTAATCTTTAGGTATAGGTTACTTTTTAGCCTTACACCCATCATAAATTGGATATAGAAAGTACATTTTCTATGTTGGATATGACGTAGCACCTAATATTTAATAATTAATTATTCCATAAAATAAAGAATTTAATAATAAATTTTGGGATATTACATGTGGGGTAGGGGAAAGAATGGAAAATCTAAAGTAACCCAGTCACATTATTTTATTATACCCAAATCAATAATCATAAGTTCATACTATCTTTAATTCATAATAATTGTTATTTTAGCAACTTATTTTTATTCCAAATAAGTTTCATTATAGGGTTTTAATGCAAAATTTTAATTACTTTTCCTAATTTGGTCTTATTATTATTAAATACTAATTACTCACTTGTGTGATGCACATGATCACGAAGTTTGTTACAATAAGAAATTAGAAAGAAGAAATTTATATAAAAGAAAATGCTAGAAGCAAATAGGAAAAAATCAATATAAAACTTTGCAAGGAACACATATAGACATTACAAAAAAAAAAAAAAACTTAAGTACTCTCTATCTTCATCGCAAAAGTTATATATTTTAAAACGCTTCCTTGTAAACAATATTTGTTGTCAAAGTACTATTTTCCCCATCTTCATCATAAATTAAAATTTTCAATCTCCTTGGATTTTTAACTCATGAAACCACAAAACTCAAAAAGTACAAAACAAAAAAAAAAGGCCACAATGAAGACACGTAAAAGTAGGATCACTTATGCTCCAATATTCAAATAGGAAATTAATATTACAATAGGCTAACCAATATATGTCCCCTCTAGGTGAATGGAAGGGTATGCAGTTTAGAAGAAGCACTACATGCATAAAAGTGTTTGGGAAAGAAGATAAATAAAGAGACAGAACATAGCTAGCGAATGCAACTTGAGAAGAGAAGGGCTAACACATAGTTTATCTATGAATGGTAAGGGAAAAATATATTAATTAATATCATTTACTAATATAGGGATGAATAATCCCAAACAATAATCCAAAAAAAATATTACAGATGAAAAACAACAAATGCATGATACATCCAAAAGAGATCATCTTGTCTATCGTCTTGTTTCCTTTATGCGATACATGTTTAACCTAAATTTAGGAGTAAGTTGTGCAAGCATTGTGGTTGATAAATCAATGGACAATTAGCATGGGTCGGTTAATGTGAGAAGCTAGTAACGAATGGGCTGATTGTATCCATGGATGTTCCCACCAATAAATTAGGAGTGTAAATTTTCCTTTTGTAATGTTTATAAAGCATAATATATAAACATGTCAATTGCCTTATAGAATATTTGTTATTATAATTATTATGTTTATAAATATTTTTATTATAAATATTAATATTATATTATTATTATTATTATTTTAATTAAAATATTATTAATATCATCATTATAATGATTATAAATATTTATATTATTCTTATTATAACAATAATAAATTAAATATTAATTATAATGAAACCACTACTATACACAAAGATAATAATAATTATGAATATATATATTATAATATTTTTATTTAAATTGTAATTATTGCAATAATAATAATAATAGTATTAAAATTTTAATAATTAAAAATTATTATTATTATTATTATGATAATAAAGATAATAATGATTATAATAATTAATAATTATTGATATAATAATAATAATAACTATATTATCAATATTATTATTATTATTATAACACCCCAATTTTTTTAGAATTGAAAAATTTTATTTTACAGTGGAAGCATATAAATAAAATATTAAGTGTTACCGTCATAATTAACATAAGTCTGGTTTTCCCAACCATCCTTACATGAATCATAAGACTAAAACCATTCATAGTAAAATAAGAAAATTAAGAAAAATGGAATAACTTTTACAAATACAATATGAGTTTGGAGGTTAACTGCGAATTACAATAACAAAATACAAACTAAGGGATACCATAGATTAAAGAGTCCAAAAAGGTATCCGAATAAATACATCAATCAAATAATATGACTCTATGCCCATAACCCTGATACCAAAGTCACTTGTCCACATATGACTCATCAAAAGATGTGAACTCATCCAGTGGGTCAGCCTCAACCTGCACAAATACACTTGGGTCATTTACTCATGAGAATGAGCAGCACCCATGACATGAATGATTAGTATGTTATGTACCGAGTAAGATAACAATACAATCGAAGAAAGATTACACATAATGCATGAATTCACATAAGAGAGTAAGCATACATAAGATAATATAAACATCGCTAGGTGAGTAATGAATTCAAGTCTGGCTATATAAATATATCATATTCTAATCTTTTATTTACGTTGAGTTTAGAGATCCCACTATTCTTAAACCAATGGAACAGTCTGAAACACCTCTCGAGGATAAAACACCTGAGCCACTATTATTATCTGTAGAATGGACTCAACACCTCTTAGAGCACAAATGCTTATGAGCCACTATTCTTAAACTGGTGGATTGATCTAAAGCACCTCTCAGGGATAGGACACCTGAGCCACTATTATTATCTAGTGAAATGGGTTCAACACCTTGGTCTTGACTTACGTAGTCTTTCACTTTAAATGATTAGTATCTTTCTGCTATTACTTTATCTTTTAATTGTATATTTATTTACGTTGAGTATGTGGTTCCACTATTCTTAATCCAATGAAATGGATTGATGCATCTCTTAGGGAAAAAAAACACCTGAGCCACTATTATTATCATGTGGAACGGATCCATATAAACACCTCAACCAGACCCACGTGATCTTTCACTTTTAATTATTAATATCTTATTAGAGTTGATAGTGTATTCAAGATTATCATGCGAGACCCATACCCTTAGGTAGTTAAAAATGCTTATAGTCTCCCAAGGTCTAATAATCTCAATAGCAATACATATACTTTTCCAATTTCCATTCATAACATAAATCCTCAATTATTTGCATAGATACCATATCCAATATTATACCAAAATCATACTTCCATAATCTCATTACTCAAGATATCATATCACAAAAGTAATATTGATCATATCACATGCCCAATAAAAGTACTTACACGTAAAGTCCTAACTACGTCATGTATCCTTACCAACAACAACACCGGGCTCTATGCACTTAATCCTATACCTTCTCCTCTGAGATTGTTGGAATATCACCTATGAAAAATAAAATAATACACAGTTAGGCTCGAAGATTATAACCGAGGAAAAAGTTAAGGTAAAGGAGGGTAAAAATAAAAATAACTAGGGTCAAAGAGAAGCTTGAGTTGCTTGTAAGTATAGTGGAATGTGTGATGGTGCTATGGTGAAGTTTTAGTGGTGTTTGTATAAGGTTTAGGGTGAAAAAGAGGATGCATGGCTGCAATGGGGAGGTTATACAGGCATGCGGCAGATGGTGCATACCCAAGCCATGAGCTGGGATCATGCACGGGAAGGTTGTGTGAAGAGGCACAGATGTGCTTGAAAACATATTACGCAGGAAAATAACGAACAGGTGCATACGGGCATGTGGCAAGCGGTGTGCAGGTCATGCAGGGTGCATGAGCAAGCCATACTGGTTTGCATGGGTGTGTGATAAGGAAAAATAGTAGTGTACTATTGTGTGTGAGGTTGTGCGTGAGCCATGTGTCTCACAAAAATGGACGAACTTAAGGAAATAAGAGGGAAAAATGGTTGTGGTTGATGATAACGGCCGACGATGACCAAAGGGAGTGATGGGGTAACCTTAGTGGTTGATCCACCAGGCTTTGGGTAGCGCTTGGTGGTTAGGGTGGTGCACGATGGTGGTGCACATGCGAAATAGTGTGGGGAAAGAGGTCGAAGAAGAAAGAAAAGAGAGGGGATCGAGCAGTGGGTTGCTTGACACAAAAATGGATAGAAAATGAGACAAAACAAATGAGGAAGGAAGAGAGATGGAGGTGGTATATACATGTATAAGTATGTGGCATGCGAAGGGGATGGATGTAGGGGCAGTAGCAACATGGGGAAGAGTGGAGAAGAAGTTCAACGAGGGGATGATGAAGTGTTGGGTGAAAAATGGCAAGGGTGTGCAACACAAGAGTGATGGTTGTATGTGTGTGCATTACGTGAGAAGAAAATGGAAGGGGGAGGTGTGCATGCAGTAGTAGTTGCATCACGAGATGGTGAGGGTAAGGGATGATGATGGTTGCAGTAGAGGGTGAGGATGATGGTTGTTGCAAGTTGAAAGTATACCAAAGTCAAGTATTACGGTAGAAGGAGAAAGGAGAAAGAAAAAAGGAAAAAGAGAAAAAGGTTTAAGGTTAGTTTTACATAAATTTTGATTAGCTAAAATAGGTAGTATTGGTGATAAAATTTACCGAAATTAAGATTGGGTTTCGAAAAATAATTTAGCTGGGTCACTAATTTGGATTAGGTTAAGATTTTGAGATTAAAAAATTTGGTTAAGGCTAAAATAAGATTTTTTTTAAATTATATTTAGATTAATATATTAATGATATAGGATTAGGTTAAGCAAAATTTCAGAATATTATAATTATTGTCTTATGTTGTCTAAAAATAAGATGCAAAGAACAAGACCTAAGCCTTGTTGGGGAGTCACTGTTCAAGTTTGTGGATAATTTCATGAATTGGATTTGGGGAAAGTTATCAAGGTTTGGGCAAGGAAGGATACGGGTCTCCGTCCTTGTATCTATTCTGCCTGATTATATATACATATTAATCAGCAATTTCATTTGCAATATCTCCCATTCAGTAAAGAAAATTGAAAATTATGTGAGTTGTGTCTTGTTTTGCATGTGATTTGTTTTTTTATAGAACTGTGGAATAGCATGTAAAATGTGTAGTAACTTATGGGCTTACATGTCACCGGATGGAAGCAACATTATCCGAACCTATTAGATGTAATTCCTTAAAACCATAGATATGACAGTCATCAAGATTGATTTTTTTATTTTTATTAGCTAGTGTCATCGTCCTCAGACAATTTCTACATGCTTGGTAAGTGGATTCCCCCACAATTTCAATAACCATTATGGCTCCAATAACCCAAAAAATACTTGCTACACAGTCGGACAAAAGCATTCAGCGTTAGGAATAACAAAGCAACCAAACATTTTATTTTTTTTTCAAATGAAAACTCTTTTGCATTCCTCTTCTGCGTTTCTACGGGTGTTGGGATTAGGAAAATTGGTCTAGGTGTATGCATAGGCGTCTATTTGCTTTCTATAATTTATATACTCCATACTTGTAAAAAAAAATCATTCTATTATTAAATTTTAAATAAAAATAAATTTATTTTAGAATAGTTAAAGCCTACTTTCTATTTTTATCCTCGTATTTTTAATTTTTTTAGGACCTTAACATTTTTCTTTTTAATAATTTAAGATCCTCCATTTTTTTGTGTCTTGTTGTAGCCCCAAGAAAATGCAACTACAATGGTAGGTGGCAATTTATTTGTTGGAACTTTGATCAACTTATTTTGATTCTATATAACGTGATTATAATCATTTAATGTTATTATTATTTTGGGTGCACGCATTTGTCATGGGTTATAAAGATTTACACATAACTAGCTTGTATTATGTTTGGAATTAATTTTTTCGATAATGAGTCAATATTTTGATGGAATGAGAACTAAGAAAATAAATTATAATGATCCTCTCATTTTAAGAAAGAAAGAAAGAAAAAATGAGTTCATCAAAGTATTCAAAAATATGATATCCTCAAATTATTAAAATAAAATCAAATATGAGGTTGATTCTCAATTTATTAAAAAGAAGAAAAAAAAGAAAAGAAAGCCATATCTAGATTTTTGTATTTATATATGTATGAGTACTTTCTTTGTGTGTGTGGGGGGGGGGGGTTTAATGTATTTCTAACGTTATGACAAAAAAAGTAGGCGAAAATAGGCAAAAGTTCTTAAACCTTCAAAACTGAAGTTAAGGAAATCTTTAAAATATTAAAGTTTGAATTCTCATATGGTACTTAATATGTTTTAATTTATCTCAAGATATAATAAAATATATAAAAATAAAATTATTATATTCATAATTTAATATATTATTATAATGTTTTTTATAGATTTTTATTAATATATATTAAACAATAGCAATGGTCATAGTTTACACCGAAATATGTAAGGATCTTATATTATGAAATAGGGAAAGTAATTAATCAATAAATAAAATAATTTTATGGATTGATAACTCATTTATTATATGCAGTATATTCGCACATGCCATCATAAAATTTGTTATTCTATTCCCATATCTAGATTTACTATAGGGTGTTTTTTATGGTTGTAAATGAACAATTGAACATAGCTAAATTGCGACTTAGTTCAACTTGATAAATGCTCAATTTGACTAGTTTATTTAATTAAATTAGCCAAAAAGGGGCATTAATTTTAGTCATATTTAGTAATTGAGTTGGGCTCAAGCAAGGGTTGACTCGACTTGTTTGCTCACTAGCAAACTAAAGCTAGGTTCATTTATATAGGCTCACGAGCCAAATTATTTATAGGCTCATTACATACTCATTAATATCTTTTTGTCATAAAATATTGTATATTTTAGGATCTAATTGGACAAACCTCGGAGTTTTAGGGTCTAATAATACACATTAGTTGAACTTTCAGATGAATCGTAGTAATTGAACTTGTAATAGAATCATTTTTAAACAAGCTAAATTGATATAGTTGAGAGATACTCTCTATATTTTTAGGTTTGAAGTTTAAGCACTTTTGATTTGCTTAGATACGGTTGTTATTTTAGACTCAGCCCACTTTTCCAATGCTTTTTGTAATCTTAATTATTATTCACTACTCTAGTGAAAGTGCAATACTACTTTTTCAATGTTACTCCTAAACCTATTTAGTTCTCTTATGATTGCATGTTGAGCAAGAGTGAAGTATTATTTCTATTCAAGTATGACATTTGGTATTTCTACTATGACAATTAAATTAATTAGTTAATTAATGATTATTTTATGTTTGATAGGGAGTTAATTACTTTTCTTAATAACTGAGCATAAATGTAAAACATCATATATAATAATAATAATAATAATAATAATAATAATAATATAGCTATAGCAGCAAATAGACTTCGTGTCTAAATTAAAATCCGTCAATTTATAAATCTATATTTATTTTTTCACTCATATCAATAGAGTAAAATCATTTGTAATCTATAAACTATATTCTATGCATATTAATTACGGGTAACAACTACAATTCAATTTTTATAAAAATCTATTTAAATAGTAATATTATACCTCATTAAATAGAGGATGAATAAGATAGTTTGGCATATGCATTTGCTATACTATACTTCTATTTTTTCAAATAAAAAAATTAATATTATGCACTAAATTTTTATTACTAACAACAAAACATATTGTACTCCCAACATGTAAAATGGATCAACTCATAAATTCTGTATCTTTCCAATTTTATCTCTTAAATATATTTTTTTTACCAAATGCACTTACTCCTTCTAACCTAAATAAGGTAGTTATTAAAGTCCAAACCTCAATTCTTTGATAGGTATTTTGAATAATTAGATATGAACATTAGTTATTAATTAATTATCTTTAATTTATTTACAATTATTTTTCACATATGATTCATTTTTGTGATGTTACTCTATTTAATAAATATTTCTTATCAACCAATAATAATGACCAATTAATTATTACTAGCTCCATACAAAAAAAATCATCCTATCACTAATTTTTTGTATAAAAAAAATTATTTTATAAAAGTGAAAACCTACTTTTTATTTTTAGCATCACTTTTTTGTTTGACTATCTATACATTAAGTGTGTAAATATAATGATAAAAACCACTTTTGTAGATCATTAAAAAGTGTGTAAATTGATAGAATGAATTCTTTTTTTTTATATATATGAATAGAGTACATACTTTTAGGAAATGATTTAACATCTTGATTTAAATGTATAATATTTAGTATTATACATTCAATAATAATATTATTATATAAATGAATTTATTAAATTATCGTTAGCATTATATTTATCATTATTATTATATTTATCACTATTAGTATTATTATATGAAAATTTACATTTAATTTAATTTATAAAATTTAGAAAATATAAAATCCATGCATCACACAAGTGTAACACTACTATTACATAAACAAACCTATCTATGTATAAGGGGAGTATTTAATAAATAAGTCTAAAAACAAGTTAAATCGAGCACAAACTTAAACGAGCCAATTCAACTTATTTATCTCAAACGAGTTGAACCAAGTCGTTCGTTAGTTTTATATGAGCTGAACTTGAGTCCTAAAAAATTTAAATGAATCAAGCTAAAGCCGAAGGATAGTTTGACTCATCTATAGTTCTAGTGTCGTCTATATACTATTAAATTTCCTACTCATATAGGACAAAGAAAAGTTATCCTATATATTATGTTAAAAATATTATAGAGATATTTAAACATAATTTTCATGTAACTACTTATATATTTCTTTTTAATTAACTCACCCATTGCCTTAAGCTATAAACTTTGATGGAAAGAAATTTTGAATTTTAAAATGAGCAAAGAATAAGGTTTAAACTTCTTTGTTCCCTTATTTTGTTTTATTTTTTTAGACTTTCAAAATCATATTTATCAAACAAATATCCTTCAATTATTTTCAAAATCAATTTTACATAGCCAACAAGAAAATATATCAACTTAAACAAAGTTTATTTAACTATTCACTAATTAATTAATACATTTATCGTTGCAAAATTTTAAGTGTCGACAATTTTTTCGCTAAGCAACATATAGCCATTTTCTTTTATCATCCAATTAACCTCATAAGTGTTTTTCTTGCCTTTGTCAAACAATTTAACAAATGATATGTATTTTCAAAAGTATAAAAGGTAATTTTATAGTAAAATCTAAATCTACACTAATAGGCACCATAAAAAAGCGAGGGTAAATCTTAGTAGATACATTTTGAGTAAAGTTGTTTGTCACGGTCCGTGACTTACCTCAAACATCTTATAAATGAGTCATACGAATATGGGTGCTCCCTTACTACCTGACGGTTGCTAATATTGATATTATGTCTCAGGTATGACTCAGCATCCCTTCTATACATCTCTATGTACTATTATCTTAGGATATTATGCATAATTGGCATGGTGCTTAGTAGGATTATATGTTAGATGTTAGCATCATCGGAGGTGCTAGGAGTGAAATCTCTGAGTATATGATAAAATAGTATCAAAGCAGCTCATTGTCCATGCCAATCAACAATCATTTTGTCGTATTGTTAGGTGTACCCTGAGGAACTACGGGTAGGTTATTAGTTTGAGGCTCATTGGGGGACAACTAGGGCTGTAAACGAGCCGAGCCGAGCCAAATACCCCTAGGCTTGGGTTCGGCTCATTTAACTAAACGAACGAGCCGAACTGAGCTTTTAACGAGCCGAGTCGATCCGAGCTCACGAGCCAAAGCAAAAAATTGAACAGAGCCGAGCCTCACTTTTAGGCTCGTTTAACTAAACGAACGAGTCGAACCGAGCTTTTAACGAGCCGAGCCGAGCCGAATACCGAACTGGCTCAGCTCATTTACAGCCCTAGGGACAACTATGTAACATCCCCATTTTCAAAACAAAAAATACTTATAAATTAATGTAGAAACTGAACAATAATGAGGACATTACTGTCATATCTAATACAAGTAGACACCATTGTTCTACTTACACCAAATACTAAGGCTAAATCTTAACAACGTTGAAACTCAATAATGAAATCAAATAACAACGTTGAAAGTAGCTAATGACAAATCACGAAATTGGATAACTTTTACTATATCTAAAACTCAATGAAATCAAAATGCTAGATAAAAACATAAAACTCCGAAAGCTAAACTACTCTCTCAACTCGTCATGCAAGCATGTATCCAGCATCAATTATTATCATGGTCTACCTGTACAAGACTATCTGCTCACCATGTATATCATGGATCATTACATCCCCATTTAAAACATTAACTAGTTAGCTAAAGAAAAAACTAAGTAACCGATTATTTAGAAAGAAAAGATCATAACTAATAGCATTACTATAATACATCAAACATAATCACACATGAATCAAAATAAAAAGGTAAATATCAGTTCACCATTTATAAAGCCTTTTTTTATTAGTAACCACATAAACACAATCCAATTTTATCTATTGAGTGGTAAAACCCACCCAGGAGGATCACTTAACAAATGAGTTCGAAGACATTCAATAATAACCAAAACCAACCACAGGAGATCCATCTCCTAGGCAATTCCAATGGTCTTAGCACCAAAGAGAAAAATTCAACCTTGGTCATCCAGTCCTTAAATGTGCACACCTGCTAAGAGGTTTGAAGATCTTGGTAGAATAGACATTGAGCCAACTGACTCTTGGTCAGACAAACAAACCAAGTGACTACATGTCACCACAATTCAAAAAAGGCTATTGACGATCCCCAATTTCAAGAGGCTAACCCCAAAGAACCCTATTTCACTCTCATCTTCTACTTTAATTTTTAGTGTCTTATTCAAGGTGATCATATAACTTGTCCAAAATACATAACCATATGCATTCCTTAATTATCTATCTTTCCAAAACTGGCACCTTCCATACTTAGTACTTTCCAGAAAAAACAACAACTTCTATATATATTAATTTTATTAAATATGATTTTTCACAATATCATTTTTCAATTTAAATAGTGTCCAAAACTTGAATCATAAATCAATCACCACTATAATTGAATACAAATTAGGAAAAGAAAGATTATGTGTATATACTAACATCATAAAATAACACGTGCCACAAATTTTATATGATCAATATTAATAATTAAAATAATATAAACAATATGCATACATAAAAAATAAATTAGCAAAACCAACAATAATAACTTATATTTATTAACTCATATTTTTAAATAAACTCTAGAGTTACGTTAATAAAATATAAGGATTTTATAAAATACGTGTTATCACATATATGACATTTTAAAACACCTTAAAGTATACAAGATAAAAATAATATCATGTATATTAAAATATAGTCAGTAATATACTTATGAGTAGTTAGAAAAGTAAGTGGATTATCTGAAATAGAATCTAATCATCGAAGATTCATTAATTAACTAACTCTAAAATTAACAACAATATGTTATTAATATCAGGTGAGAATAGTAAATAAATATATTATTGACACCTTAGGCCCAATATCAAAACTCTTAAATTTTCTAACCTTTCAATTTACACCTAGTATTTATATATAATCCCCAAGTCCAAAATAATTAAATAGATATAAGTTACTGTAATAAAAGGTAAAGTATCAACGAAGGGGCAATTAAGATTTACTAAATTAGTTGAGTGACCCTAGAATAATTTATTCTACTATTATTATCACTTAAATACCGTGTATGTGTTTTATGCGTAGAAATTAATTCGGTGGCCAAGCTTTTTTGAATGATAAATTACCAAGTCCGCAAAATAGTAATTGGTGCTAAAGCAGTTCGTAGATAGATAAGGTTGCTAATAAGTCTTTTAATTAATATCTCCCAAATATTTATCCTATAATTAACACTAATTTATTAATAATAATGTCACCTAATCTAAGATGCTTACCATATAAAACAAAACTAAGTACTGGTCATTCATACAAAGGAAAATTTCTAACTTAATTAAATGCATATATATAATATTAGTAAACTAGGAGTAGTACTCTAGTTTCCAATCTACCTACTTTCTTTCTTCTTCATTTTTTTTTTGTACATTATTATAGGAAACATGGTTAATATACTTGCATATATATAATACCATAGCATATTTGACTTTTACCATTTTTTTAAGGAAAAAATATAGAACATATATAATAGTATTTTTATTCATTGAGAATGGCAACAAAGACCGACGCATTCAAATCCTATAATTCATGAAATATTACTTTAATTTACATATGCATATGTCAATTAAATCAACCAAACATCACCTGTTGCACTCATAGCAAATCTAAATAAAATTACTCGTGGTTTGCTTGGCTTTGATTAGAATTACCCCTCCTCTCTCCCATCAACTTCTATTCAATATATCTTAATTTATTTTATTTTTCCCGTTTCATTTGTGTGAGGATTTTTAGTCGTGTGGCTGTTATATTGTTTACGAGAAGCTAAATAATTATTTATAATAATATGAGGCTATTAGGGTTACAAGAAGATGTAATTTATCCATAGATAATTCCAGAAGTGGTTGATTAATTAATTTGATAAAATGTCCATTTAGTAGTAAACCCATCAACTATATCTTATGACAACATTTCTTAACTAAACTCTATTAGCAACTTATTATTTACTTGTTATGTAAATATGTAATAACAGTACTATAATTTAAATCTTTTTTATTTAACTATTATCACCACCGGAAATTTAGTTTTATCATTCAAATAATAAACATATACATAAGTTTCCCGGTATATCTTTATTGCTGCCATCTTTGCATTATTTATTTATTTATTTAGTATTATTATTATTCCAAAATTATTGGGTATTACAGACTAGCTTCAAAGGAGTGAAGATAAGGGGTCGTGCGTGTCACACGGATACATTGATAAGGAGTATTGGTGGACGTAATTTGGTATGAAATCCAAGTCATTGAAATGAGGTGTTGGGAGTCGCATGATGAGACAATCCTAGGCACACTTGGATAAGTCGTTGCAAGGGAGTCAGCTATGTCGTAACAAGTTGTGTTAGATACAAAATATTAGTTGGAATTCGAGTCTTGCAGGGCAATGGATGGTATTTATGTAGTGTTTTCTTAACATTGAACTAGCATTCAAAGACTATCAAAGAGACAAGGCCTAAAATGCAAGGAAGCGACATTAGGATCCCTCTAAGGTGCAAACGAAGGCGTTTGTAATTTTAGGTGGGAGAAATTTTCACAATTCGTAACTTACTCCAAGCATCCTACAAATGAACCATGCAAATATAAATACTCCATTGTTATCTAATGGTTATCAATATTGATATTATGTCTTAGGTATAAGTCGGTGTCCCTTCCATACATTCCTATGTACTATTATCTTAAAATATTATGCATATTCAGCATGATGCTAAGTAAAATTGTGTGTTAGATGTTGGCCTTGCTAAGGGTGCTGGGACTAAAACCTTTGAACAGGTGACCTATTGGACATAATTCATGCTTACATAATTACATTCACATGAAGATATCCAAATATCATAAGCAAGTGCCTTCCTGTTGCTGAAGTTGTTTAACAAATTAGGAATGACAGACACAGACCTTTGTTCCAACATTTTAGGTTTATTGGGCTACAGATAAATGTACTATGCGATGGAACATAGACCGTTCTCTTCCTCCGACACAAAACTTCAAACCTCAAAGTTGGATTAAAGAGCACAGATAAAATTCAGCCTCATTTTTACTCTTAGTTTTAATTACAACTTTGAAATAATCGCAAGAACCAATACATGTACTTCCTTGCAAAGTTTAGGAACTATCATCCTTTTAAGCTCTTGTTCAGTTCCTTGCTCCATACAAGCATGATCCCGACTTGAACCAATCTGCAATCAAGTCAAGTATATGAAATCACCTATACTAAAAAAAATGCTTCAACCACCACTTGCATAGCGAGGAAATCAAGTAGCACAAAAGTTTCTCTTCCCCTTGGGCCGTTCTGTAATAAGAATACATCTATGACCCCATATAACAATCAAAGAGAGTCCTTAAGTTCTCCTTCCCAATAAAAAAGGTCGGGAACTTTTACCATAGTTGGGTGTAAACTGCATTTGTCAACGTGGTCAAGAAGGAAAACTACGAACGTGTGTGGAAGGCATAGAACTAGCATCAGGATCAGACTATCATTATCCTTCACTAGATATTGGTGAACGAAGCAAACTCATTGAATTGATCATTCAATTGTTCAATTCATTGAACCAAACTTCCGTAGCTTTAATACAGGCATCGGCATTGTTGTTGAGGAGCTTGAGAATCTTTATTTAAGAATTCATGTTAAATGAAGCGACCAATAAATCTGTGTGGTTTCTTCCCACTCACGGTATTTGCCCTTCAGTATTTCCTGCGCCTGGATAAGCGTTTTAATGTTCTTATCTCAACATCAGCGGGAATTTTGTTGGGAGGGGGGGGGGGGGAGTGATTCCTAATCTACTGATCATTTCCTACTAATTTCCCTACATAACATGTTCTAGATCCAAGGACTCGACACTTTTTGACCGATAAGGCTATTCTGCAGCAACCCCATTTTGTTCAACCAGTGCCCGCATGTAGCAAGAAAGTCATATCAACAATGGCATTCTCTGACTACGACAATTATTTCACCACATTATACAGCATAAAAGAAAAGAAAAAAGGAACTGATTCAGAATATTGGTTGCTAAACAATAACAATGATCGAGAGACCTTGCAGTTCCAGGCACGAACTTGCCCAGGCTAAGTAGCCATGGGAGGGCAGATAAGGTCAAAAGCAAAGGCCACTCCGAATACGTGACAATTAGTCTCTAAAACAATCAAATTTCATATCTTCAGCAACTAGCATGTACACGTAAAGGTTTTGCACAATCAACATATACAGGCATGTTTTAGATGAAGGTTAAAGCTGAGGAATGACCCAAAAAGGGAAGTTGAAGTTCGATGTGAACCAAAGATTCTGATTAAATAATCAGACAACACGCAATTTAGGAATGCTAAACAATCTAACTCTAAAATTGAAATATTTGAATTACCCAAATAGTTCATTTGGAGACTAAGAGAATCTCCGGTTTCTTAGCTTTGCTAGGAGTGGTAGCAGTTGAAGAAGGATCAGCCACAACTGAAGCAGCGCCAGCCTTTGCAGCAGCCCTTGCCCTGATGTCGAGCCGAACGAGACTTCGTGTAGCGAGAATGGCCTGCGGATTTAGGTCATGAGAAGCTCTAGCATACAGACGCCTTACTGCAACCGCTGCTGCATCCTTAATCTCATCCGTATTGAGAGGACCCAGCAAACAATGCCCCAGAATCCTCAAAACGGGTTGTAAAAGCTCCCATGGCAATGGAATTCTCGCCCCTCTGGCACTCAAGTTCACCCGATTTTCGTCAGATCCCATCCTGTCCATCTCGTTAACAACCTTTTGGCATTCGTTCGTGCTTCCATTAAAGATCCTGTCTACGCCACCCTCCGGCGCACAAGACACAGAAGCATCGTCATCGTCATCATCTTCACCACCACCGTCCAAGGAATGTGCGCATGGGCAATCGTCACCCGCCCACACTGCTGCGAATTGACAGAGATCAACCTTAGACCAACTAGGCATCTGAGAGATCTGCTTGTAGTAGCAATCGAGTGCGACCCCTACAATACAACCTCGCTTCGTGGATTTCACAGCAAGCTGGGGCTCCAAAGGTGCTGATAGAACTCCAACGGCAGGCTGAGAAGACACCTGGAAGGTAGACGGACTCTGGGGAGAAGAATTCGTTGCGGAAAGGTTCCTAGGGTTATGGTAAAGCGAGGGCTGTGACAGATCGGGAATGGAGACGAGGAGAGGCTTGCCAGCGCGCGATTTGGTCTCAGAGGCGTAGAGAGCTAAGAGAACGGCCTCAAAGCCGGCGAGAGAAGGAGCGGAAGCGTCGGTGGTGGAGGAGGAGTGGAGGCGAGAAAGGTAGAGGCCGGCAAGGACCGGGACAAAACATAGAACGACGAGGCGGATATCAGAATCGGAGGATAGGAAAGTGTCATAGAGCCACTGGCACAGAGGGTCGTCTCCCGATCCGGCGTGAGGAGAGGAGAGGGAAGCGACGACGGCCGAATAAGCGTGGATTGATTCGAGGAGAGAGCGGGCGGGGCGATCGGAATCAGCGAGAGAAAAGAGTAAAACAGAGGATGAAGTTTCGGAGCCAGAACCGGAAGGGGAAAGGTCGAGGAGGGATAGGAGAGCGTGAATGCGGGAGCGAGCTTTAGAGACGGATTCCCACCAAGAGTGCATAGGATCGTTGGTGGCAACTTGGGAGTGGTGGTTATGGGTGGAATTGGAGATGGAGGAGGAAGAATGATTGAGATCAGATGAAGATGAATTGGACAACGAATTCGGCTGCTGAGACTCCATTCTCAACTCCTCTGCTCCTGCTGGCTCCTTCAACGCTACTTTTTTGAGCTTCTCTTTGGCCAGTTTCCTTTTCTGTCTGACGAGAGAAATACATGAGCGCGGGCAACCCGGCCATATAATGTTTTGTTTTGTCCATCTCAAACTCACAATGTCCATGGGTTTTGTTACACATAAAATAAATATTTATTACGCAAAAAATATTTTTTTTTTTCAAATTATCCAACCCCCTTTGGTAAGCGCAAAATACTGGAACTCAACAAACAATGCCCAAGCCCCCACCCCCTCCACCGTCAGTCCGTCATGCAACGTCGTTTCTCCTATCAGCACGCGATGTTATAGCTAAAGCCTGTAAAAGTTTATTGGACCCTTAAAATTTAATCCGACTCAAACAAAATTTGATCCAATCAAATTTTAAAAATTTAGCAATCCAACTTGATACGACCTGGCATCAATCCGTTAATAATTAACCCTATTCGAATCCTACCGATCAAATTCTAACCCATAATCTAATAACGATCCAATTCACTAGATATCAAAATATATTATATTCATAATAAATCATATATATTTTATTATTTATTTAAAACTTTTAAAAATAATATTTTATCAATTATACTTATTTTTCATATTTTTACCTTAAAAATATTTATTTATTAATGATATTCTAATAAAGTTTTTCACACAAAAATACAACATTAAGAATTCATAATAATAATTTAATAAACAAGTAATCAAATAAATAATAAAATAATAATAATAAATATCTTTGTTATATTTAATCATGCAATGTTTTTTATTGTTAAAATTTATAAATATCTTTATTATTTACTTGTGAAAATAAAGTGCATCTAATATTCTTATTTCATTTATCTATATTAGTAATCTTATAGTTATCTCTAATATTTACAATATAATAAATGATAATTATATACTGTATACTCATATTATGATCTCCTTTATTTTATAAAATTAGATTCTTTTAAGTAATAAAATAAATGATAATAATTAATAAATATATTTGTTAGATTGAATCATGCAATGTTTTTTATTATTAAAATTTATAAATATCAATATTATTTACTTGTAAAAATAAAGTGTGTCTGATATTATTATTTAATTTATGTGTACTAGTAATCTTATGATTGTCTCTAATTTTTACAATATAATAAATGATAAGTATACATTGTATAGTCATATTATAATCACCTTTATTTTATAAAATTATTTTTTAAGTAATAAAATAAATGATAATAAATAATAATTATCTTTGGTAGATTGAATCATGCAATATTTTGTATTGTTAAATTTATAAATATATTTATTATTTACTTGTGAAAATAAAGTGTAAATAATATTCTTATTTCATTTATGTGTACTAGTAATCTTATGATTGTCTCTAATATTTATAATGTAATAAATAATAATTATACATTATATAGTCATATTATGATCACCTTTATTTTATACAATTATATTTTTTCAAGTAATCAAATAAATTATGATAAATGGTAAATATCTTTGTTAGATTGAATCATGCAATGTTTTTTATTGTTAGAATTTATCAATATCTTTCTTATTTACTTGTGAAAATAAAGCACATATAATATTCTTATTTTATTTATATGTACTAGTACTCTTATGATTGTCTTTAATATTTACGATGTAATAAATGATAATTATACATTTTATAGTCATATTATGATCACCTTTATTTTATAAAATTATATTTTTTTTAAGAAATCAAATAAATTATAATAAATGATAAATATCTTTGTTAGATTAAATCATGGAATATTTTTTAATATTAAAAGTTATAAATATATTTATTATTTACTTGTGAAAATAAAGTGCAAATAATATTCTTATTTTATTTATCTATACTGGTAATCTTATGATTATCTCTAATATTTACAGTGTAAGAAATGATAATTATACATTATATAGTCATATTATGATTGCCTTTATTCTATAAAATTATATTTTTTTAAGAAATCAAATAAATGATAATAAATGATAAATATTTTTACTATATTGAATCATGTAATATTTTTTATTGTTAGAATTTATAAATATATTTATTATTTACCTGTGAAAATAAAGTGTATCTAATATTCTTATTTCATTTATTTGTACTAGTGACCTTATGATTGTCTATAATATTTACAATGCAATAAATGATAATTATACATTATATAGTTATGTTATGATCGCCTTTATTTTATAAAATTATATTTTTTTAAGTAATCAAATAAATAATAAATATCTTTGTTTGATTGAATCATGCAATGTTTTTTATTGTTAAAATTTATAAATATTTTTATTATTTGCTTGTAGAAATAAAGCAAATCTAATATTCTCATTTCATTTATGTGTACTAGTAATCTTATGATTGTATCTAATATTTATAGTGTAATAAATGATAATCATATATTGTATAGTCATATTATAATCACCTTTATTTTATAAAATTATCGTTTTAAGTAATAAAATAAATGATAATAAATGATAAATATGGTTGTTAAATTGAATCATGCAATGTTTTGTATTGTTAAAATGTATAAATATCTTTATTATTTACTTGTGAAAATAAAGTGCATCTAATATTTTTATTTTATTTATGTGTACTAGTAATCTTATAATTGGCTCTAATATTTACAATGTAATAAATGATAATTATACATTATATAGTCATATTGTGATCACATTTATTTTATAAAATTATTTTTTTAAGTAATCAAATAATTGATAATAAATGATAAATATCTTTGTTAAATTAAATCATGCAATATTAAAATATCTAATATTCTTATTTCATTTATCTATACTAGTAATATTATGATTGTCTCTAATATTTACAATATAATAAATGATAATTATTCGGACCCGAATTTGACCCAACCCATAAAAACTTGACCCGAACCTAGCCATCAAATTAACTTGTAACTATTGAAGCCCCCACCGCCCATTGGCGTCTAACGTTATTGCCTTCATCCTCGCCCTTTTTCTAGTATTGTTGTCCCTATTGCTCAAGTATTGTCTATGGTGGCTCTTAACATCATATGATAACATGGACATTTTACTCACAAAGTTGTGGACTTAGGTTGTTTATGACATATATTTGAGTTACACTTACGTATGGGTAGTAGTTCTCCTCAAGCATGGGTAGTAGTTAATGCTTAGTTCTTTTCAAGTATGGGTAATAGTTATGCTACCATTATTCGTGCAATGCGAATGTTTATTTAAACTAACTTCACTCATTCTTAGTCTTTGTCATCCAACATTAAACATCAACAATTAGATTCTAACTTAATTTCTTTTAATAAATAACTTTACTCATTCTTAGTATTGCAATAACATACATCAACAAATAGCTTCCAATTTAAATTTTACAAAAAAAATAACTTCACTTATTTTTAATTGTTGGCTTATAATTTAAATTTTCTAAAAAACAATGGACATCAAAGAAGAGCATTCATAATTAACAATGGATTCAGAAGCTATTCAAGCTAGTGCCATTTTGGAACTCCGACAAGCTACAACAAGTTCAAAACCCCGACAAACTATGATGATGAATTAATAACTCCTAATAAACCATAAATACACAAAGAAAATATAAATAGATTCTCCAAATATTAATTACACTTTGGACAAAGAGGTCATTTCTTTATGTAAATTATGTCAAAAATGGTAGAATTTGCTAGTAAGACATAGATTTGGTACGCTTAGGGCTGTAAATGAGCTGAACCAGTTCAGTATTCGGTTCAGCTCGGCTTGTTAAATGCTCGGTTCGGCTCGTTCGTTTAGTTAAACGAGCCTAAAAGTGAGGCTTGAGTTCAGCTCGTTTAATAAACAAGCCAAGCCCAAACACGAAAAACCTCGGCTCGGTTCATTTTTTGGCTTTAGCTCGTGAGCTCGACTCGGCTCAGCTCGCTAAAATCTTAGTTCGGCTAGTTCGTTTAGTTAAACGAGTCGAGCCCAAGCCTAGGGGTATTCGGCTCGGCTCTTTTACAGCCCTAGGTACGCTCAACTCTTTGTGCAGGATATGGAACGAATGAATACTTGGTTCATGACCCAAAATTATTAGAGAATTTTTATGATGGATCAAACATTCTCTAATCGTAAGAAACTTGTATAATTGGTTAAAAAAGTGGATGAAAATCATAGAATGATTTTAATTATAAATGGTTCTAGAAAAGACAATAGTATAGGAGCAGGTAGAGCCTCTATATGATGTACAAGAGGTGAAATATACGTGCGTACTAGAACTATGGATAGTAAAGGTGCACGTAATATAAGTTCTAAGAAGATCGATTATTACTTTTTTATTGTTGGAATTAAAAACAATAATGGATGATGGAAAGTAGAAATTAAGAACGGGAAACACAATCATGAATTGACAAATTATGAATAAGAACATGTTGTTCTAGGTAAGTTGACAAAATGAAGTCAAATTTGTTGATGAACTTATCACAGGTAATGTGAAAGTTGTGACAAATCATACCTCTTCTTCATAAATAGTTTGAAGGGAATGTATGTATGAAAATGTATATTTATAATGATAGATAGAAACTTAGGTTCAAAGAAATTGATGGTCAAACAATGTTACGAAATGTTATAAGTATGTTGGCTGAAAATGTAATAAACAAGCATCTATTTTCACATCATGTATCTATTGATATTTTACATGCGTTTTCTTTCATTTTACAAATGGGATGTACATATAAGATGAATGGCTATAGGATGCCCTTATTTTATATTATTGAACTAACATCGATACAATTGAATTTCAATATTGCATGTGAGTACATGTCATCTGAAAAGGATGAGAATTATTTGTGGCTACTCAAGAGGTTGAAGACCTTAATGGATCCATCTATGCTTCTAATCACCATTATTACCAACCAAGAACCTGCTCTCATTTCAGTTGTAGAATGCATTTTTTTCACTTCAAAACATCTATTATGTAGGTTTCATTTAAATAAGAATGTGGAGTATATGTGTTAGAAAGTCTCTAGTCATTCATTATTCGTACATGGTTTTATGTCTCTATGGAAAAATATGATAGATGTCACAAATGAATAAACCTATGAGGAATGACTATTGTCATTGGAGGAAGATTACAAAAAATATGTATAGCCTAGTTTTGTATCTAAAGAGGAATTGGTTATAATTATACAAGCACAAAATCGTTTCTACTTTCTTCAGTGAATTGCTTGATATCCATCAAATCATAACAAATAGGTATGATTTATAGTTTATCTCCTAGAATAATTTCTATTATTTATTTTGGATAAAGAAATAATGTAATATTTGTGTGAGTAAGGTTGAAGGTGCTCATGGATCTTTGAAGAGGTTTCTAGAGATATCACGATGCAGCTTCAAAACCATATTAAAACGTGTGCACGCATTACTAGAATTGCAACATGATGAAATCAAAGCATCGTTGGAGAGGTCTCAGCTTAATATTCATCATTTTGCTACCCATGAAGTTTACATCAATTTGAGAGGTCGTGTTGCTTTATGTGCAATAGAGTTGGTCTACTAAGAGTGTAAAAAAAGTAATAATGTAGGTATCAATGATGAATTATGTGGATGTTATATGCGACATACACACAGGATACGATGTATGCATGAGATTAATATCTATATTGATAACTTCATGTCAATCCCCCTATCAGATATCCATTTGTTTTGGAATAAAATTGACATAGATGAGCCTATTAATCTACCAACACTGCAAGAACCAACCGATTTTACACCTCGTATACTTCATATTTCCATGGAAGCTATTATGAGTCAGCCACAAGTGATATAGAATCAGTTGGTAAGAGATATATTTAATGTTGTTTTTCCCTAGAGAACACCTCTTGATGATCCACCAGTACGACAACATAAGGGTAGCCCTAGAAACTCCACTAGAAGGGAACTATATAGCTTTAAGAACACAGAACAACAATTTTCAAGTTGTTCGGGATCAACATAAGTTTGAGGTAGGTTATCTCCAAGTCAAGTGGGTCGGAGGTTAGGCTCAAGGAGGGAAATAAACATTTATGTCATCGGGCTAATTACAATTTCCATATGTGAGTCAAAAGAATCAATAGATAGTTTCCTATATTGATACTTGATATAATGTATTAGGAGATGGGAACTGTGGTTTTAGAACACTAGCATATATTATATTAGGAGATGATGATTGGTGGGTTCATATCAGTATTGAATTATATCACAAGATACTAGTTGGACGATAGTTGTACAATAATGTGTTTGTATATGACATTGTTGATCAAATTCTCAACACTATTGTTCACTAGGAAAGTCCAACTCCGATGGCAAAATGAATGGAAATGTTAGATATTGGTCATGTCATTGCAATATGCTACTATATATTGTTTACATACTACTCGTTGAATATGTGCAGTTCATTCCGACCTTTAGTGGCACAGAATGGGATTCAAGGTCTTGAAAATGAAGTAACTATGTGGTTTTTGCAAGACAAGAGTCATTACATATCGGTATGTGAATGTTTTGTCTTTTTTTCTATATCAATATTATATCAATGTCAATTCTTATAATATTTTTTTGATAGGTATATCTCTTGGACAATTTTCCACTCCCAACATAGCATGAAAAGTGAAACAGAGATCGTGATAGTAGCATTTCAACATAGAATACACTATATTCTTCAATATTCAAAAAATGACGCTATTTGGTTCATGATGGTATGCAGAAACCACATCCTTTATCTTTAAACTCAACTTTTATCTAGATTCTTAGTTCATTTGTATCTGAATGAATTTTTATTAATTTGTATTTATTTTCCTATTACCCTACCATGATAGGTTAGATATCTCAGTTCTTGCTATGGGTTGGATGATATTTTCCTAATCCTGAAATAAACTAAAACTACATTATATAACTATAACATACATATTTGAAATCAAAGTACACAAAAAAAATCAAGCACTATGCAAACTCCTATGCCCCACTCCCCACGCTCAGCTATAGCAACTCCTAAATCATTTACAATATTTTCAGTATATGACTAGTTTTTGGTAATTTGGAATTGGATCACCCCTCCAATAGAAATGATGAATAGTTTTACATCCTTCGTGAAGGCTTCTTTCGGCTATAATTTCATATTCATCATTTAGATGTTCTTCAAAATAATCCTCTATCACTACCAATACATACCTATGCGTTCTAGCAATATACTGCTCCATATAGTTAGGAGCCACATCCCATGATTATTGAGTCGGTGGTCCAAAAATATCTGATCCTAATATGTGCCCATACCTCAATAACCATTGGCTAAGGAGGTGTACATGATGAACTTTGTATTTCTTTAGGGAATGACCTATGTATGTGTTCTTAGTTAGATTTATAAGATCCTTAGGGATCACTTGCTCATATCCAAACTGACACTCCACTCGATCTAGCATATATGGTTTCAATTTCTCCAAACAATATAAATAACCATAAAATAATGCCATGGGAGAATGCCTATACTAATTGCCTACTCCGTATGGATCTCAAATGACACGTGACAAGAATTAAACTAACTATGGATATCGCTATAATAAATATAATAAGAGTATGATAATTTGAGCATACCTTTTGACATAGGCATACAATCAATCTTAGCTCGAATATACTCAGGTGTATCTAATTTGTTATTGAATTTATTTCCACAAAATAATTAGATCGTTCCACTCTGAGTGAGGAAAGTGTTTGTATATCCAAGTATGTTATAATATTCATTTTTTTAGAATTACAACTAATGAATCCAAGTTTGTACTATATATGTGATAGGTATAAAATTATCTGTAATAGAGTGGCGCATACCAACATCTAAGAAGCATCAGCTCTAAATGTCATACTAAGCTATATATATGAAAAATAAAGTGTGGTCACACCCTATACATAACCTTCAACATGGCTAAGATCTTGGAGATAGTATAGATTAATTTTATCGACAAACTTGTTGACAAATAATGATAAGTCAATCAATCATAATAGGTGCCTAATTACTTTTGTCTCATCTCCTAACTAGTATGATTGGCATATATCTTGAAGCCATTTAAATGGAAGCCCACCATTTTGAGTCACTTCATTCACCTTTTCATCTTCCATACCAAACAGGGTACCAAATACACCTATTAGATGATCACGTGTGTCGGCTATCATTTCTAAATGTAATGGATAACCATCAACCAGGAGCCCTAGTATACGATATACTTCTAAAAGGATGATTTTCATCTCACCCCATGGCATATGAAAGTCGTTGGTGTTCAGATGCCATTTCTCAATAAAGGAGAATATAAGCGACACGTTGGCATATTTAAATGTGCATAGTAGAAGGTGTGAAAATCCAGTATCAATAATTAGAGCAATACTTCGATAATTAATGATTCCAAGAAAATTATTCAACACCTCATGTATAGTGGGGATCTTCAGACAACTACAATCCCAAATAACAAAAGAAACAAACATAATAAATACATGATGGTTATAGAATAAATAACAAATAGAGTTATAAATGTGATAAACTTACCTTCCCAAACTATAAATCTAAAGTAGAGTGACCATCAAGCCTTGGGATAAAATAAGGGATTATTGTACCTCTAGGACATGGCCCAAGCAAATGTTATTCACCTTTCAATTATATACCTCGTTCGTATTCACTAGCAATAATTTCCATATCATCATCATCATCATCATGTACATATGTCAATGAGGATGGTTAATCAATTATGTGGGTTAATGATGATCTAGAACCACCCACAATTGATGTGTGGGTTGAGGATAATGATACACCCATGTGATTTGATGAGGGTGATGTAAGAAAATTACCATATTTCGTAGATAATGGAACCTCCATAACCTAAACCTTCACACCCCAAAATGTCTACACAGGTCATAAATGATGGACAACCTTCATAGTCCGTAAATGCTGGAATGGTAGGATGTTGATGATTAGACCTTGGTTTTTATGGAGCTTCTTCATATTCTTATCATTCTAAGCTTTTTGATTTTTGTTGGGTAGCTTTTTCACTTTGTCTTAGCCCTATAGCTAGAGTTTTTCTAAGACTTCTTAGATGAGACATTGAAGAATGTTGTTCTATAGCATTTCTATTACATCTTGAGAAAGCGATAACAGGATGACCCTCTATCCTATCTACTAGTTTGTCTTGTTTGCGACTCATTTAAATTTCAATAAATAAACAAAAACTAGGTCAATAATAATTAAGTGCATGAATGGCAAGTAAATAGTTATGGCATAAACAAAAAGTAAATACATAGGTCAGAGTAATGTAATCCTTAGATATTATAGTATCAACCCATATTATGATAGCCAACTAAAAAGATTATTGATATATCACATTTTACACAAATTTTCATAATAAAGTTCAATTTATTTTATAGGTCTCCAAAAATGTTTCAAGATTTAAGAAAAGTTGTATAATGTAATAGATAAATCCTCTATTTATATTAATTAAAATAGAAACCAATTCATTGATAAAATCAAAAGAGTAATATATTCTAATCAAAATTATAGATTATGGATTGAATTAACCGAAGATGAAAGAAGGTGAAGGAATGAGTGAATGTTTTGTGAATTGTAAATGAGTCTTGGTCGGTGGTTGTGGAAATTCTTGGTGTTTTACCTAGCAGTAAAACCATAATTAGGGTCAAGACTGAGGTCAACATTAAAATATACTAAGACCATCCTAAGCTCAATTATTCACGTTTGGGAGCATTAGGCTAAAAATGACCAAAATGTCCCTAAGATCAAAATTACCACCTTAACATCTTCTATAATTACTAAATCCATTTCATTTATCAAATTGTCATGAAAAGGCCAAAACATAATAATTAAATTAATTTATCATGTAGTTAAATTATCAGATAAGTTAAATTACCATCTTGACTTTATTCAAGTTTTTGCATATAGAACCGTAGCATGTGTATCTAATGCATCCATGATCACATAGTCTTGTGCTTAACAATATATAATACATATAAGGCATGCTTGTCATGGTAAAAATCATAATACACATAAAATGACCAAATTTCCCTTAGGGCACACATCCATTATTATTATTCCATAATTATATCTAAGCATACTCATTCTATCATTTTCCACGTACATGGCCTACATTATTATAAAAATTATTTTGACATGCTTTTGTGCCCAAAATATTTACATACGATAACATACTCTTTTTCACCAATTTTTAGAATATAATAGATAACACATAATTATAATTTACCAAATCATGTTTAACATATTTCAGACACAAAAAATCTAATATACTATTATGTAAAATTTACCATTCTAGTAAGATATAAAAGTTACCCGGATTCTAGCAAAAACGTAAAAATAGCGGTATCCTACTAAATGCTACAAGATCCCACCAACCAATTTTGTATCTAAAAATAATATCAAAATTATTGAATTAATATTTAATGAATAAAAAATATTTAATAAAACTATTTATTTTTCAAAAATTACTAAAATATCCTTATATTTTAAAAATTAGGTAACAAAATTTTGTGGGGGAAATTCTCATGCTGCATATGCAACATGAGCCATGTATGAAGAAAAGGGGTTATTGGGTGAGGGTTGTTTGGTTTGGATAAGGAGGAAGGGTGAGGTAGGGGTGGTGGAAATGGTGGAAATGTATGTGGTCGGTGGTCGGTGGTTGATGGTGGAAGGTGATAGTGGTGGCGTTAGGGCACAATGGTGAGTGCATGAAGAAGGAAGGACTATGATGGGGGAAGGATATGATGGTGGATGATGGTGATGGATCGAGGTGGAGGTGATGGTGTGATGAGGGATGAGGGATAGGGTGGTGTGATGGCTGGAGTTATTGCCAAGGGGGTGGCTAAAAGTGGTGGTAGTGGTGGAGGGGATCAAAGGTGGGTGGTTGGATGCAGTGGGATGCGTCGAAAGGGTGGGTAGTTAGCTCTAGATGGAGTTATTGAAGGCTAGAGGTGCAATGGCAAAAAAAATACCATTGCTCAAAGGGTCACTACAGGAGAAGTTGATGAGAAAATGTGGTAGGAATCGACAAAAATTGTCGTAGGGAAGGAAAGAAGAGAAATAAGGATGGCAAGGGAGAAAGAAGGAAGCTAGTGGTTGGATGATCGGTGGGAAAGCATTGCTGGAATGGTGTAGGTGGTGCTGAGGGGAGCACGACAGGGTTAGTAAATGGTTGGGGAGTAGGTATAGGTGGCGATGCACACAAGGATGGGTGGTGGAGTTGCACGCGTAGGCTGGAGAGGAAGAAGGTTGGGAAATGGGGAAAAAAAACGGGTTAGAGAGGGGAATCAAGGGAGGGTAGTGTTTAGCTAAGGAGGTGTAGATATGTGTGTGTATGTATATATACATGTAGAGTGAGTTCGACAGGTGAGGGAAGTGATGGAGCATGGTTGGCAGAGAAGGGTAGGGTGATAGGAGGGACGATTCAACTAGTGAAGGTTATGGGCTTCTGAGTGAGGTAAGGAGGGAGACAAGGACAGTGGTTGGGGGAAAAAATAGGGGCATTCAAATGGGTAATTAGGGGGTAAATTGGTAGGGTAGGGTATATATATATTATTTTAGTTTTAGGTTTAATTTAGACAGATCTGGGTATTGGAAAGAAATTGTATCGGATAAAAATGATTAGGTTTAAGATAGGTTTAATAGGAAGAAAAAAGATAAAATAATTGGAAAAAATATTTAAGAATTTATTTAGGTTACGGGTCAAATGTTATTAATAAAATAATTAGGCTAAGGTTTAAATGTTAGTTTTTAAATAAATAGCTAAACACCCAAAAATAATGGTTATGAAATTTCAGGGTGTTATCAATTGAATGAGAATTAATGTCTCATGAAAGTATATTAGTGATTCTTAGTAATTTATTGAATCAACTTATTGTTAATGAGTTTAATTAGGTCTATAGTCATCAAAATAGGTGGTTAGATTTAATTAAGCATAAATGTTAGTTTTCAAAAGATATTAATGATTAAATTTGGCTAATTTTTCCTAATGCCTTGAGCAAACTAGTACATGATTGATTTTTTTATTAATTTATAGAGTTATAACTTAAGTTCGATCCTAGGATTGTTTCTAATTGATTGAATTCATAATAAGTAGTCCCCATCATTTTTTGCATTTTATTTTTCTATGGTTATCATTTATCCCTTTTTAATTAATCCATTTAGATAGTCATAAATAATGAAAATCAATAATTAACATAGAATTCCCTGATGATACAACCTTGTTTTGTTATTACTGTGAGCTTGTGACTCATATTTGGTGTGTAGAATAGCTTGGATTGGTGTGTGAAGTGTTTCAGAGGAATTTAGAGTAGAACTGTGAGCTATTCTGGAAAGATGTGAATATTTTAGCTTGAATAAAATTTTTAATTTGGAAATATGCTAAACATGAAAGTTGTAGATATTTCTGTTAGCTTTTGAAATCATCAAGAATTAGCTCAATCGGAGGTCAGATGAAGAAGTTGTGGCCGAAATACTAAAGACTGTCAATGCTGAAAAGAAACACGGGGGCCTCGTGTTCGTGAAACATGATTCGTGTTTTTTCATCAAGAAAATGTGTTTTGTTTCTGTGAGAGGCCGAGAGATAGAAAATAAACACTGGGGTATTGTGTTTATTAGCACAGTCCGTGTTTTTTGGTTTTTTAGCTCTGCCTCGGTTTTTGCTAATGATAGTTTCGTATAGTATAAATACCATACGATTAAAACCCTAATATGTACAAGAACACTGTCTTCTTCTCCTATTGAGTTCACTTGTAATTCCTTGGCGAATTGAGTGATTCATAGTGAGGATTTCTTTGATTCTCTTTGTAATCACAATTACTTCACATCAATAAGGTCATCTATTTTCCCAATTTGTGTTCTTGAGTGTTCTTCTCTTCTCAATTCTTGTGTGTTCTAATTGATTCTAATTAGATCTTATTTTTCCAAATTGGTATCGATCTACAACAAATTGGTATCAGAATGTAGGGTTCGTATTCGGGATGTCTACAAGATTTAATATAGAAAATTTTGATAGGTTTGTGAACTTCGGCTTATGGAGGTTGAAGATGAAGGCGATCCTAATTCAGAATGGATTGGAGAAGGCGTTACTCGGGATATCAAAGAAGCCTAATTTGATGACAGATGAGAAATTCGAGGAGATAGACCAAAAGGCCCTTTCTACCATACAGTTGTGTTTGTCTAATGAGGTCTTGTGTGAGGTAGCTAAAGAAGCAACAACGTCATCCCTATGGCTCAAGCTAGAGTCTCTATATATACATGACGAAGTCGGTGACTAATCGTCTGTTATTGAAGAGCAAGTTGCATGAGTTAAAATTAAGTAAGGGACAATCCCTAAAATCTCATCTTGATGAATTTGACTATATAATTATGGATTTGAGGAATATAGATGTCAAATTGGAGGATGAAGATCTTGCTATTACATTGTTGTATTCTTTTCCTATTGATTACAAACATTTTCGTGAGAACATATTGTATGGGAAGGATGATGAGTTGGTTCTTTATGATGTCAAGACTGCCCTGCTACAATGGGAACTGATTGAGAATCAGTTGAATGGAGGTGGCTCTAGTGACTCACATAGTGAGGGACTTGTAGCTAGGGGCAGAATTCAGGAATGGGGTTCTAGTGATAAGAAGAAGAAGTATAGGTCAAAGTCGAAGAATAACAGATCCAAGAATGTCATGTGCTATGGATGTCACAAGAAGGGTCATATTAAGAAGTTTTGTCCGAATAGGATATCTAGTAATAAATCTAGTGAATCATCTAGTACAAAGGATGATGCTGCTATAGCTCAATATGATAGTGATGGTGATGTGTTGACTGTCACTGATAGTCATACCAAGATTATGGATAGGTGGCTCTTGGACTCTGGATGCTCTTACCATATTGATCCCAACAGGAACTGGTTCCAGACTTACGAGATGACTCGAGGTGGAGTAGTTTTGATGGGTAATGATGTTGCATGCAAAGTTGTTGGGATTGGGACAGTGAAGGTGAATGTGCATGATGGTGTGGTCAGAACACTGTCTAGTGTTCGACATGTCCCTGAGATGACCAAGAACTTGATTTCATTGAGTTCTTTTGATTGTAAGGGATATCATGTGTGATCGAGGATGGCATGATGAGGATTACTAGAGGGGCTCTTGTTGCAATGAAAGGTAAGATGATCAGGACATTGTATGAGCTTGTACGTTCCACTATTGAGGGAGCAGGTGTGGTAACATCATTGAGTATGTCTGACTCAGATGTTACTAGACTTTGACATATGTGACTTGGATACATGAGTGTCAAAGGCTTGACTGAACTCTCCAAGAGAGGGTTGTTGGATGGGAACAATATAGGTACTATGGATTTCTGTGAGCACTGTGTGTTTGGAAAGCAGAAGAAGGTTAGTTTTTTAAAGGCTACACATAGTATATAGGGGCCTCTGGATTATGTTCACTCTGATTTGTGGGGTCCTGCAAGGGTGGTTTCCAAGGGTAGTTCGCAATACCTACTGACATTTATTGATGACTTTTCTAGGAAGGTATGGACTTATTTTATTAAAAATAAGAATGATATTTTTGAAGTTTTCAAGCGTTGGAAGACTTTACTAGAGAAGCAGACTGGGAGACAAGTGAGGTGTCTTAGGACAGATAATGGCCTTAGTTTGTGGAGCATAGTTTCACTTAGTACTATGAGGACCATGGTATTGCTAGGCATTGCACTTGTGTTGGAAGACCACAACAAAGTGGGGTTGTTGAGAGGATGAATAGGACTCTATTAGAGAAGGCTTGATATATGTTGTCACAAGCTGGATTAGGTAAGGAGTTTTGGGTTGAGGTAGTTTATATGGTGGCATTCTTGGTGAACAGGCCACTCGATCATTCCATTAATTTGAAGACACCTGATGAGGTATGGTCTGGAAAACCATCTGATTATTTTGATTTGTATGTTTTTGGATGTCTATCTTATGCTTATGTGAATGATGGGAAGCTCGAGCCTAGAGCCAAGAAGTTCATCTTTCTTGGATATACAACTGGTGTGATGGGGTACAGGTTATGGGACCCAGCTGCATCCAAAATTTTGACTAGCAGGGATGTTACCTTCAATGAGTCTGTATTTCTCTAAAAGACCGAGTCTTCTTCTGATAGATTGTCTGAAGAGATAAAGCAAAAGAATCTACACGGTGTTACAAATAAGGTGGAGGTAGAGGTTGATTTGGATAAGTCAGACTCTTTTAGTATGAGATCCATTATTCCTAAAGTAGGTGGATCCAGGTAGCAGGTGGAGCAAAGGGGGGTTGTGAAGCCTCTTGTGAGGTATGAATTTGAGGAGTTAGTAGGTTATGCTTTGGCTAGTGCTGAGACTGTAGTTGATGTATAGGAGCTAGTGTCATACTCAGATGCCATTGTTAGTGCGGATTCAGCTCATTAGTGTGCTGCTATGGAGGAGGAGATGTAATCTCTATGGAAGAATCAAACATGGAAACTTGTGAAGGCATTGCAAGTGGGTGTACAAGTTCAAGCAGGGAATTCCAGGTGTTGAGGGACTGAGGTACAAGGCTCGTTTAGTTGCACGTGGGTTTAGTTAGATACCTGATGTAGACTATAAGGAGGTATTTTTCCCTATTGACAGGCATACTTCTATTCATAATTTACTTGTGCTTGTGGCTATGTAGGATATGGAGTTAGAGCAATTGGATGTTAAAACAGCTTTTCTGCATGGTGAGCTTGAGGAGGAGATCTATATGCACCAACCAGATGGCTTTGTTGTTAAAGGCAAGCAAGATCATGTGTGCTTATTGAAGAAGTCACTATATAGTCTAAAGTAGTCGCCTAAACAATGGTACAAGAGGTTTGATCAGTTTATGATTGAGCATGGGTTCTCCAGGAGTGACTACGAGGGATGTGTATACTTGAAGCATGTTGGTGATGGTTCTCTGGTGTATCTTTTGTTTTATGTCGATGACATGCTTGTTGTAGCAAAAGATATGTCTGAAGTTAACAAGGTGAAAACAATACTGAAGGCTGAGTTTGAGATGAAGGATATGGGAGCTACGAAGAAGATCGTTGGTATGGAGATCATTTGAGACCACAAACAAAATCGTCTTTACTTGTCACAAGAGCAGTATGTGAACAAGGTGTTGGAGAGGTTTCATATGATTGATACCAAGCCGATTAGTACTCTCTTAGCTACTCACTTCAGATTATCTTCTTTGGATTACCCCCAAATCTAAAGATGAGGAGGATTTTATGGCCACAATTCCCTACTCTAATGCTATAGGATGCATGATGTACGCTATGGTTTGTACTAGGCCAGATATTGCTCAAGTTGTGAGTGTTGTGAGCAAATATATGGCGAATCCTGGGAAGGCTCACTGGCAAGTGGTGAAGTGGATTTTGTGGTACTTGAAGAGTATTGCATCATCTTGTTTGGAGTATGGGAGGTCGACTGATGCGTTAACTGGGTTTGTTGACTCTAATTATGGTGGAGATCTTGATAATAAGAGATCCATTGGAGGTTATGTGTTTTGTCTTGGTGGTTCGGCAATTAGCTGGAGGTCATCTTTGCAAGATGTGACTGCATTATCCACTATTGAGGTTGAGTATGACTGAGGCTTTTTAAGAAGATTCGTGGCTTGGTGGTTTCGTTCGTGAGCTTGGATTTGGTCATGGTGCTCCCATTGTGCGTAGCGATAGTTAAAGTGCTATATGTTTGGCAAAGAATTAGAATTCTTTCCATGGTCGGATGAAGCACATTGATATCAGGTACCACTTCATCCAAGGTACTATTGCTGCATGCAAGGTTATGTTAGAAAAGGTGGCTACTACTGAGAATCCAGCGGATAAGCTAACAAAGCCATTGATAGTGAGTAAGTTCGAGCATTACTCAGACTTGGTTGGTGTTTGTGTACCACGAGGGCCTTTTGGGGCCCAAGGGTTTTTATAGATGGTCTTTTTGTGTTTATGGTGTTAGCTACTTTAAATACGTCGTCAAGGTGGAGAATTGTGAGCTTGTGACTCATATTTGGTGTGTAGAATTGCTTGGATTGGTGTGTGAAGTGTTTCGGAGGAATTTAAAGTAGATTTGTAAGCTATTTTGGAAAGATATGAATATTTTACCTTGAAAAAATTAGAATTTTGAAATGTGCTAAACATGAAAGTTATAGATCTTTTGTTAGCTTTCAAACTCATCAAGAATCAGCTCAATTAGAGGTTAGATGAAGAAGCTGTGGCCAAAATACTAAAGACTGTCAAAGGTAGAAAGAAACATGGGGGGCCCGTGTTCATGAAACACGATCCGTGTTTTTTCATCAAGAAAATGTGTTTTGTTTCCGTGAGAGATCGAGAGACAGAAAATAAACACGGGGGTACCGTGTTTATTAACATGGTCCATGTTGTTTAGTTTTTTCGCTCCGCCTCGGTTTTTACTAATGACAGTTTTATATAGTATAAATACCATATGATTACAACCCTAATTTGTACGAGAATGCCGTCTTCTTCTCCTATTGAGTTATCTTGTAATTCCTTGATGAATTAAGTAATTCATAGTGAGGATTTCTTTGATTCTCTTTGTAATCACAATTACTTCACATCAATAAGATCATTTATTTTCCCAATATGTGTTCTAGAGTGTTCTTTTCTTCTTAATTCTTGTGTGTTCTAATTGATTCTAATTAGATCTTATTTTTCCAAATTGGTATCAATCTACAACAATTACGACATACATACGCTTTACAGATTTAAGTGAATAGTATAATAGAGACAAACATTTGAGTCAAATTTTGACTCCATCATCACCATATCCCTCCACCCCAAGGATTGCCACACAAAATTTCTTGAAAATCCTGCATTATCTACGTTACCCATTCCAATCTACACGTCATCTCATCTCTCGACCTTCTTGTGTCTCACCATTTTCACACCATCTATAACCATAAATACCCCTTCTCCCTCTCTCCTTACTCATTTTAATGCTCTACCAAACTCATCCCTAATTCCCTCTCTCTATTCCCAACTCTCTTCTACATCATCTTGTCTAATTTTTTCCATTTTTGTTTAGCAAGTTTAGATTAACTCGACTCACCTCATACTACAGTACCATCCTCTACGTTAGCACTTCATGTTACATCCCCTTTGGCAACATGATAAGATCATGCAACCACCTCATTTTGGCCCTTGTCCTTGGTCTCTTCACACAACAACATCCCCAAAACTACCCAACCCTTAAGCGGTAGCAAGCCACCAACGTGAACCTATCATGCAACCTCCCTTCTCCATTAACCAAAAATCATGTAACTATCCCCCAAAAAGCATGAGATCCTCATGCTTCTCCCTACATACCTACATAAGAAACTCATACAAGCAAGCCTTCCTCAATGCCACTCTCTCATATAACTAGCCCCCATTTGTGCCACACCTTTATGCATTTTTTAGCTTCTTCTTTTGATTCACTTCTTACTCCTTTCCATTGTCATTTATCTTATCTTCTCCTTGTTTTTTTTTTCTTAAGTTCTAACCATGGCTTATTCTTGGTTTTTAGGTATTTTCCAGTGGTCTTGGAGGAGGGGACTTAGTGTCATTCTTACTTAGAGACTTGTGATGATTTGGTAAGGATACATGTTTTAGTATAGAGATTTGAATCCTAAGTAAATTTGTATGCAATATCATTCTATTATCATTATATTTTTTAACTCATGTTGTTGGTGTCATATTATGATATTGTTTTATTGTATAATGTAATTATGAACACTATGTAAGAAACATGAGTTGTTGTGTTATTGTGTTACTGATAGATTAAGCTTTGCCAAGTAACCCTAGCATGCTGGCATGATCTAGTATCATATTTATGTTGCAAAGAATGGTTGTAAATATGGATAAGTATTATCATTGATGATGTATATTAGAGGTTGGAAGTCGATAATGTTGGGAATCATAGGGCTTTTGTGAAAGTTTGGGTGTTGTGGCTATCCTAAGGGTGTTTAGGATATTTTATGATATTTTGGAAAACAAACATGATATGGTAATCATTTAGGGTTTTATAATTAATTGCATGAGTAATGTGATCAAGTGAAGGTTGAGTATGACACACATTACCTAAAAGAGATTTTGAGGCATTAAAGTAACATAGGAGTATTTTGGTCAGTTTGGGTTGAATATGAAATTTTGGTAGTTGGAAGTTATGGTGGATGAAAATACTCTAAGTATATCACACAAAGTACTCAGGGCAATTATGAGCAACATAACGTAAATAAAATATTAAAAAAATGGCTCAAATGATAATAGTAATCCTAGTTGTAGGCTCATTATTACATGTGTGAGTTGTTAGATTTAGACCTTGATTTTTAAATATGTTGCCAATAATGATATATTAGGAATATGACCTAAATTTGGTGGTTGTATGAGTCTTATGAAAGGAGATGTGCTTATCTCATAAAATTCGGGTTTTATAGGGGTGTTGTGACCATTCCCCTTGAGAAATGACCTAACCACTTTTGTTTGTGTTATATGTTCCTTAAATATTTATGATAATATCAAGATAACCTACAATCTAATAAGACATTCATACTTAAATTGAAAAATCATGTGAGCCATGAGCGTATTATATTTGTTTGTTCTACCAAATGATAATAGTGCCCAGGAGTGTTATGCCTTAAGAGTTTTATCCGTCCGTTCCACCGGATGAGAATAGTGGCTAGGTGCATTTTGCTTTGGGAGTTTCACTTATTTATTCCACTAGACGAGAATAGTAGAGGTCTTGAAACTCAACGTAATAAAGTAAATGGGCTATAAGTATACCTAATATGGAACTATATTTTATTTCCTCTCTTAAGTCATCTCATGATATAACTATTATTCATGTTTAATCATTCCATGTGAATTTATGTGTGTTTTTTACCCCTTTACTATGATTGGATTATTACCTTATCTAATACACAAATATTGATCATTATTTTCATAGTTGTTGCTCAAGTTGATTACCTAGGTTTTGTTGTGCACGTCACTGATAAATGTCTTGATGATTCCACAGCTTATTATGCATTACCCATGGAGGAGTGATTGCTTTTACTTATTAGGGTTTGGGTGTAGATTTAATTTTATCCTCTAGTTAGTTTTTGTCCTAATACATTTTGGACTCTTAGTTCCATTAGATCCCTTTTTAGTTATATTTATTATTTTGTACTTGGAGTTAATCTCGAAACACTTGTTCAGTATTACCAAAAACTTCCTTCTCTCTCTACTTATCTTATTTTAAGTTCTAAATATGTTACATTGTGTTTGATGTAAGGATGGTATGGTAAGCCAAAATTATGTTGAATATAGTAGAAACACCCAATTATATTGTTATTGTGCTTTTGCAAATGAACTTTTTTAGTAGTGAATTTTGGGGTGTTATGAAAATGAACAACCCACATTGGTGAGGCCAATCATTAATTAGGGTCTGCACCCCAATTTTGAGGGAAGTTTGTCTAACATTGATTAGAGAGACATTTTTACTATAAGTAGTGTTGAATGATCATCTAAGAAAGTATTGTTAGGGTAACATGATTCATTGCCAAGGTTGTGGAAAGTTTGGTAGAAGGTTTAGAGTGTCATTCTTTAAGTGATAGCATTTACCAAAGCCATATCAAATCGCAATATATAATGACAATGCACCTATCGCCAAGCTAATAGTCTTGTTATCACCTAATAGTGTGGAGAGTCAAGTCAATTAGTAGAAGACTTACCAACCTCAAAGCGTATAAAAGAGATAAATTTATAGTAGCATAGAATGAGGCCTCGTGTTAAGTTACTTGAGAGTGACGAGTTAGTCTAGGGCGGACCATAGAGAGCGCCACATCATTTTTTCTTCTGGTACTTTTCTTTGTTGTTAACCTCCACTCATTCTTGTTGTCAATTTGACTATTTAATTTAAGGTCTAGTCCCCTATTTTTTGTTCTAATTTATATGTTTTAAATTTTAACTTAGTGGTTAAGGCCTTTTTTGGGGTTTTAAACATTTTATCCAAGTTGACTTCAAGGGTAGATTCTTTTAGAGGTTTCAGACCTATAATAATTCATTCTGAAACCCTTTAACATATGTGTTAAATTATTTTATTTACACTATGTATGAAAGAGTTTAAAAATTAGGTAAAATGATTTCCCTAGGTAACCAGTCGATAGGTGGTTCCACTAGCTGACTAGATTCCGTTTTCATAATTTTTTCCCACCAACAAAAACTAGTTAACAATATAAGAAAAGTAGTTGAGTTGACTAGTCATAATGGAATTTTTAATTTGTGGTTCTTTCAATTTCAATGATTTATCTAATAATCATGACCATTTGATAATGATATTTGTATACTAATGACCATTATAGAGTGTTGTGGAAATATTTTATATAATTTTTGGAGCTTTATTTCAATTTTTTAGCTAAAATCTTTCAAAAGGTACTTTTTACACCTTTTGGCTCACATATCCTTTCTCTTTCATAAATCATGAGATCAGCTACAATATTATAGGGAGCTTTTTCTTGTTTTCTTTGATTTGATCCTATCTCCTTACACTTCTCTATTCCTAATCTATGGGATTTTGCATAGAAATCTCACATACACCAAACAAGCCTTTTCCTTTTAACACTACAAATTCACCTCTTGTCCTTCCCACCTATTTTTGTTGATCAAAGGGGGCATAAAGGCTAGATTTTTATTATTTATTCTCAGCCTTCATTCTCTTGCCATCATTATTTTACTTAAGTAAATATCATAGGTTTTAAAGAGTGTGCAATTCTTCCCTCTTACTATTATCCTATGAACTCCATTGTTCTCCTATTATATTCTTCTTAAGACTTATGTTAGTCCTTTTTTTTCCTCTAAAAAAAAGGGATTTAAGGTTTAGAAAATGTTGAAGATTTTCTTAGCATATATCCTCTTTTTTCACTCAAATATAATGAGGAGGTTGAATATCTAACTTGTTTTAGGTTTCTTTGATTTTCTTCTCTAGTATTTGTGTTTGTTTGATGTTTTTTTTTCATTGATATAAATTATTTGACCTCGAAGGGTGTTTAATAGGCCTTAGTAAAGGAACCATCAAGCTCTTTTTGCTATAAAATTTAGTGCTTAAGGTAAATCGAATATTGTTCTTAATTATAGGTGGTTCTTGTTATGTTATTTTTTCAAGTGGCAAGAATTTTTTTTGTTGATGATGATAAGCTTAGATGCATGCTTTTTTATTTTATTTTATTATGAGGATGACATGATTTTTTTTTTAGCTTTGGAGTATCGTTTAAATTAAGTATGAGCATGAGATAACATGATTGTGAATGTATTCAAGTGGTTGGATGAGAATTGAGCATGTCGAGAAGCTCAGCCTCTCGATAATATTTAAGGTTTGGGGTGGTTGTTAAGCGTGATGACAAGTTTGTATAAATTTTATTTATAAATAGTATTAGTGTTAGTATTATTACTATTATAATTAATATCATTTTTATTATAATAATTAAAATAATTACAATAACGGTAACGATAATGATAATAAGTAGTTGATTGAAATCTAATTATCACCATAACAGATTGGATCACATAAGATTTGATTAGCACTGGTCCGACTAGATCATATCATATCAGATTAGATAAGATAAGATCATATCATATTAAAAAAGTCAAACGATGAAAACAAAGCCTTGAGCATTATATTCACCAATTATTCAAAATTCAACTTAAAAGTAAATAACTAATGTCAAAGTAAAAGTTAACTTTCATCCATATTATTCATATATCTAGCAATTTTTTCACTTATGAGCATTTTTGCCATATTATCATTAAAACCTCACTTTAAAGCATTTAAATTACCAACTCATACAATTATCAAATAAACTTTACACTAACTTTTATATATTTATAAAACTCATATTTTAGGTCATAACATAAGTATTTTTCTAGCAATTCCAACAAAATTATAAAATGACCACCATACATTTAACTCTCATTCAAGGCATTTTACATCCAAAACTTTAACCCATGCTTCACAACATAACATAAGATTCATGTTTTTCATACTTGAATAATAAAATATGTTTATAACATAAATTATAAAAAATTCGAACAACCAAGTAGAATGACCAAATGCTCTCAAACATGACTAAAACTTATTTTAAGCATAATTTCATCATATACAAGATAACCTATGAATATTATAAAGGAGTGTTAAATGCACACCCCTATTATTGAGTTCACACCCATTAAAACCATTTTTTTTTTGGACAGTATTACCCTCTTCATTTCACACCAACTTTCACCTTCTTCTTCCTCTTCTCCATCTTTTCGCAGATAATTTCACCAATTATTTTGTTATATCTAAATTATTTCAATGGAATAGAAAATGAACTAGAATAAATCATGGTGATTTCCCTTTTTCTTGATTTTGAAGGCTATTGGTGAACCACTCGGATTGATAGGCATCAACACGCGATTAACCTGTTGCAGGGCTCGGTAATGGGCGATTGACCAATCGCTAGGCTTGGCACAACAGGCGATTCATTTGTAGCCCATGCTGAGTCACACATGATCCACCAGTCGGCAGGGCTCGGCAACAGGCGATCCACCTAAAGCCCATGCAGAGCCACGAGAGATCCACCCAACAGTACGTGTGTCCATTTATTTAAATTTTTTTGCTTATATTTAATAAATTAATTTTTTTTTTGCTAATTTCAGGCCGAAGACCTAATTGATACCGATTGGATGGGTTTATTCCCTATAGATTATATTTTCAGTGATCTTGAGTCTCTAATTAAGTATGTTAATGACACCAGAAGGCTACATAATATGATTTTCACTATAGAACGATCAAAATTGGGTAAGGTTTGACTTATTTGTGAGAAAGGTGGTTAATATAAAAGACAACTTTCAGTAAATTCAAAAAGTACACGATCTTTGGGGTCGAAAAAAATGTGATTTTAAGTTTAGAATACACAAGAGGGAAATTCGTTATGGTGGTTGGAAATTGAAGGTTGAATGTGGCATGCAAAGCTATAGTTTTGAAAGTTCAGACAAGGGCATTTTTTGGACAACGGTTATCACTAGAAGAATGAAGGCTGGTAGAGGAACTAACCGCGGTAAATGTGAAACCAATGGAGATCATCGACAAATTGCAATAGGATATTGTTGCAACACTTGGGACAATCTACAATAAAAGACACAAATTTAGGGTGCAAAACTCGGTCGGGTATACAGTTATGTAGCAGTTACTACATTTGATGGAAACCAACGAATACTGATATTGGTATCGTAGGTATCCAGACTCTAATATGGTAAATGATATTATATCTACACATCCTGATTCCGTTGCTTTATTGCGTGCATTCCTATATGTCATTTATTTGGATTGCACATACAAAACTAATAGGTACAACCATCCTTTCTTGAAAGCTGTTGGTTTTGTGTCTAGTGGTAGGAATTTTACCATTGCTTTGGCATTCGTGGGAAGGGAAAAGAAAGATAATTATAAATGGTTGCTTTATAAGGTGAAAAGGATGATAGAGCTCCATGAACCAAATGTTGACATCATTGATAGAGAATTGGGTGTGACAAAAATAATGCCCAAGGTATTTCCTAATGTAACCCCTCTCTTATGCAGATGGCATATTGGTAAGAATGTTCTTTCATATGCGAAAAAAATTAGGAACTACAACATCTGAAGAACATTTCATGATACAATGGAGGAAGATTATAAAGGCAACCACATTACAAACATATGATAATGAGCTTTTATTGATGCACGACAAATGGGATAGATTTTTTGTCTGATATAATGTCTCTGAGACCTGGTTGAATTCTTATAAGGAGAGGTTTTTTCAGTGTGGGTTGAACAAGAGCTTCACTTTGGCACTTCAATGGAAACCAGATATAATTCTATTAGTGTGGATATTTTTTGGCATTTAAATTGCAATTAAATAACCAACACTTATATTTTAAAATATGAATTGTAGGGTGGAAAATAAGCATTTAAGGCTTAAAAAATGTATAGCATCGTCTCAAATGAGTTTTGACACATTATGGCCAAAGATCAACACACTAATTTAACTCTAAGTGAATGATTTGGTGAAAGATTTTGAGCATTCTTGGGTCATTATTCCTCTTTACTCTACACATAACATATTGTTCAAGGAGATCTCATCTATTGTATGTCGTAGAGCACTGGACCTGATTGAGGAGGAGAATAGATCCGATTTGGTTGTTTCTGATCCTTTAGGGTGTGGTTGGTACTTCAAGTTGACACGTGTTCTACCATGTGCACATAAGATATTTAGTACAAACGAGATAATCAATCTATCCCAAACATGTTATGTTTCTTTGTATATTTATGTAGATAACCTTGATGAAAGCTACAATGTTACCACCTATATCTAATAAGTGGTACCTTAATGTTGATCCAAGCATTGATAGATGGGATGTGCCATATCTCGATCTTATTTAGCTGTACCAAAATGCGATGGGTATGAGACACGAGTCATACGACTAAGGTGGCGACTTTAGCTAATGAATGTGTACTGTGTTAACGGATAGTTTGGATGGTATCCTCTTCACTAGAGGTAATTGCAATCCCACCAAACTCTAAGTACACATCTTTTCATTTTTCACATAGGGTGTCTTTATCGATAACTCCCCTCCTTTCTTGTTTGAACCAATACCGGTATGCACCTGTCATCGCATTATAGATCTCTACGTCTTTAGCGATGTACTCTTGATCAGACTGTCCCTCATCTCCTATGTAACAGACTCTTGGGTGGGATCAAAATCGAAACCACGTAAAGTAGCCGTTAGAAGCATCATGGTGTTACACACATCGACCAATTCAATGACTGAAGTCTAACGTATGATCTAGCCAGATGTTCCATAATGATCTACAACTAGAGTAATCCACCTTATACTTTTGGACCTTTTCAACGTGGTAGAATCCAATAGCTAATATAATAGGAGTCACATGGATGAGTTGGGTGTAGACAAATTGTCATGCAACGTGGTCTGACATGTATGGCTCCACAATATCAACATAGACGATGCCGCTTTGGTACATTGAAACCTCTTGCATTGATACTGAATCAGTATTGAACGGCAAAAATTCAACCTACAAATACATGAAAATTAATTTTAGAAAGAATTAGCAATAATTGAACACCAACAAGAAAATTAGTTAACCACCTGCCCCACCCATACTATATCGAGGTGCTTCTTGCACTGAATAGGGTCATCTACTACTCAGGAGAACAAGTCTGACGGGAATTCTCCCATCTCATCACTCCAACATCTTTTGAGTTAACAAATGTGCAGGAATAAGACCGGAAAAAAAAAGGAAAAATACTCATAGATCCATGCCTATGCATATTCACAACAATAAAAGAGAGAATATATAAATCATACACATAAAAAAGGTATAAGCTTTTACATTTAACAAGTAAAAGTAAATTATTACCTCCAACAATGTCATGCGACACCCTATTTTTCTGCACTCAACTTTAGAGGCTACTTTAAGCAACATGTATAGATATATTAAAGTAGTAGCTTCAATCAAATGATAGCATAAATTATTCAAATTGGCAACTAATCTTAACACCGATAATGAGGCACGATTGCTATACTTGTCAACAAAAAGCGTGCAGGAAAGCAAGTACCACAAATAGAGTCAAGCATAAGACTCATCGTTATCAACCCACTCAATCGTAAGCTTATCCATAATGGCATCTAATGCAAATGAGTTACCCTTCAAATATGCCCCTAACCACCATCTCGGATTCACCCGACATATGTACAAGTAAACTCACAACATCGTTGTAGCCTAAAAATGGCTTGCTCATACACGCATACCCATGACAATTAAGGTACATAATGAAAAATTCATCATGGAGGATAATAGTCATCTCACCGAACGGAAGATGGGAACTATTAGTCTTTGGATGCCACCTTTTAACAAAAGCAGATGTCAGTGGACAGTTGTGACAGTGAAAGTAACTGTCACGAAGAGCTCTCAACCCTATGCCGTCGACAAGATTATACACATTTCCAACCTTAATAGTGAGTCAAGGTAGCCTTGCAAGTGATTTTACCCTTGCACCCTTAGGGTCCCACGTGGTTCCTAAAAAAAAGATCAGAAAAATAAAAATTACATGACTTTGTTAAACAAATATATTAATCAATACATAAAATAGTAAAAAAATAACTGATCACAATTCCATACGGCGTATGCCATATGGCCTTTAAAGCTAGTAAGAAGATTAGGAATCTTTGGACCATTGCCTATAGGTCTAATTAACCACTAATATCCATCCACTACTGATGACGAAGAGGATCTCACAGCCTGACTAGAGGTGCTCATGCCAACATCACCTCCATGACCATGGACATCATAGTCATGCTCATATGGCATATAGTCAGCGTTACAACTATGTGGCATTGTCTTGGTACCGCGTTCTGCAATAGCTCATGCTTGAGCACTCAAGGTGACGACTCTCTTAGATACCCTACCAACGAGAGTGTCCTACCTAATCTCTTTACCCTTTCCTTTGTTACCTGTCATTTTCCATTTATAATAAAAACATCATTAATACATATTATACTATATAATAATTGAATATTATACTAAATTTAATCAAACTATAAGGGCCACGTTTATGAACTATGCTTAAGGGTTTGGGGTTTAGGGTTAAAAGGTGTATATCTTAGGGGTTAAGGTTTAGGGTTTCATGTTTAAGGTTAGTTGAGTGCATCATTAATGGTTAATGGTTTATGATTTATCTGGTTTAGGGGTTAGGTGTAAGGGTTTGGGGTTTAGGGTTTGTGCTTAAGGGTTTGGGGCTTAGGTTTGTGCTTAAGGGTTTGGGGCTTAGGTTTTGTGTTTATGGTTTAGGGTTAGGGCTAAGGGTTTAGGGATCAGGGTTTAGGATTTATGATTTTGGGTTAGGGTTAAGGGTTTGAGGCTTGGGGTTAAGGGTTTGGGGTTTATAATTTTAGGTTAGGGTTTATGCTTTAGGTTAAGGTTTTGAGTTCTACGGGTTAGGGTTTTGGGTTAAGGGTTTGGGGTTTATGGTTTAGTGTTTAGGGTTTGGGGTTTGGGTTAAGGGTTTGGGCTTTGGGTTAAGGGTTATGGTTAAGGGTTTGGGGTTTGAGGTATAGGGTATAGTATTTAGGGTTAGGGGTTTGGAGTTGCGGTTTAGGGTATAGAGTTAAGGGTTCGGGGCTTAGGGTTTAGGGTTAAGGGTTTGGAGTTTGGGTAAGGAAGAGGCCTTACAGGTCATTGTTGTGTACGTGTGGGGACGTCTACGGCTGTCGCTATATAGGATGGGGGATGGCTACGAGTTGTTGCTATGTACAAGGGGGAGGCCTTCGGGCCGTTGCATTATAGGTGGGGGAGGCCTCCGAGCCATTGCTGCATAGGGGTGGGGATGTAACACCTCCAAATTTTGGGACTTAAAAATTTTGTTTTGAAAAGTTAATAACGGAAGTCAAAACACAAAATATGGGTATGTCACACCGCATCCAACATAGAAGAGGCACTCCCTATGCCTAGTCCATGTTGGGCGCAAGGAAAAAGTGACCTCATACCTAAGAATCAGGTGTGGGAAGCATATAATTCCACTACGATACAGGATACGAAAAAGAGAGAAGGGAATAAATAGTAAAAACAAATGACTAGGATTTCAAAGAGAGAGATAGATATATCTGGATATCCATACCCTTTACTAAAACATTTAGCGCTCACCCAAGGTAAGCACATCAAGCTAACAATTATCAATCACCTGCAAAACAGGGCAGGTCTGCTCATGGGAATGAGTAGCACCCATAAAACGGGTGGTTAGTACGCTACGTATTGAGTAAAGGAACAATACTATCGAAATATAAATACATATAACAAATGCTTCCATATTAGATAATAAAGGAATATAACCAAGCAAAAGAACATCTCATAAGACATATTATGATCCAGATCCTTTTATTAAGTATAGTTCATTTTCATTCTTTTATATACGATGAGTGCAGGAGTCCCACTATTCTTAAACTGGTGGAATGGTCTGAAACTTCTTGGGGATAACACACCCGAGCCACTATTCTTTCTGGTGGAATATAGTTTAAAAACATCATATCGGGGCAGGACGCTCCCAAGCCACTATTCTACCCGATGGAACAGGAATAAATCACTCTAGTCCTGACTTACATATTCTTCCACTGTAAATCATCGGTATCTCTCCCATAGGTTATAAAGTTATGTTTTATTTAACGATGAGTAGGGACCCCACTATTATCATCTAGTGGAACGGTTTGAAACTTCTTCAGGATAACACACCCGAGCCACTATTCTTTATGGTGGAATAGAGATTAAAAATATCATCTCGGGGTAGAATGCTCCCGAGCCACTATTCTACCTGGTGGAACGGAAATACATATATATAGATTTAGGAAAAAAAAATCACCATGGCCTTACTCATGTGATCTTTCGCTTTAAGTTATTAGTATCTTATTTAAGATTGATTCTCAAGCATAGAACACAGTCAGACATATATGCACATAATATAGGTCAAAATCCTTAAGTCCTGTCAAACCCTAATTACACTTCCTTTTTATGTTCATTCTCTCATGTTGGTTGTTCTACTCACATTATAATATGTCATCGCCCAAATTCCATCATTATTATTATACCCAAAAAGTTCAACCTAATTCCCATGAGGTTGCTTTAATAATCTCATCCCGATATATATATTAATCTCTGAAGTATCCAAGCCCAAAATCCTATAGAATTGTCATAACACTTCACATGAAATTTTTATTATTTTTAATTTTGATAGATAACCTATAAACCCTGAAGATGGAATAATAATATTAACATCTCAAGATAGCTTGCCACAAATTTACTATTATTATTTATGAACCCCAAATAATGATAATATTCGCATGAATTACTCAAGTTATTATTGTCTTAATTTAAGTCTCCTAACACATAAATTACCGAAACTTCTTTAATATACCATAATGACCAATTTATCCTTTAATCACAATTAACACCTTTATTTTATAAAAATATTATACCTTCATACTTATTATTTCTCCAAGTCCCCATTTATCATCATACCTCATGAGAGACCTTAAGCCCATTTACCACAACTCATTCAACCCACATTTCATTCCTTAAGATGTGATTTCACAAATATGACATTGTCAACATTCAACCCATATTTCATACCATGGATATATTTCCACAAGTGTGGTATTATCATTATTTCAACCATAGATATATTTCCACAAGTGTGATGTTATCATCATTCAGCCATAGATATACTTCCACAAGTGTGATATCATCATCATTCAACCATAGATATATTTCCACAATTGTGATATCATCATTATTCAACCATAGATATATTTCCACAAGTGTGATGTCAACATCATTCAACCATATTTCATGTTATAAGATACATTCTCACAAATATGATATTATCGTCACAAATCATAACATAATGATATCTCTTACCAACTCTTATTTTCTTTCAACATAACATTCATATCAGCATAATTTGTCAATATCAACATATGATGCATAATACAAGAAAACATCATCAAAATTCCTAAGCATCGAATAGTATCCTTACCAATTAGGACACTGGGCTCTAAGCACGCAAATCCTAGACTTCCTCCTCCAAATCTACTGAAAAACCACCTATAAAAATAATAAAATTTACAGTTAGGCTTGAGGAGTTAAATCAAAGGATAAATCAAGGTAAAGAGGGTAAAAATAGGTATAACCTTAGTCAAATGGGAGCTTGAAACGTATAGAGGAATATGTGGTGGAACTGTGGTTAAATTTTAGTGGTGTTTGGTTGAGGTTTGGGGGTGAAAATAGGGATGCACAACCAAAAATAGAAGTTGCACGGCTGTGCAGCACCAGTGCATAACAAGTCGAGATAAAAATTTACGCATGACCATGTAGAATCAAGCCAAGATGAAAAATTATGCACGGTTAGATGGTGCAAAGGTTTCACAGCTATGCAGAAGGGGATTTTAAGCATTGCACAACCGTGCAACAAGCAGTGCATCGGTCGTGCACTCTGTGATGCTTCAAGAAACGAGAGGAAGAAGAGGGGAAAAGAGGCAGCAATCGGCGACGATAGCCAACGACGGTGAGGGGGAAGGTTGGGGCAACTTTGGTGGTCGATCAATTTGCTAAAGGGAGGCGAGTGGTGGCCGAGGTGGTGCACAGTGGGGGATATGGGGGGTGCAAAAGTTAGAAATAGGGAGAGGAAGGAGAAGAAGAAGAAAAGGGAGAAGGAGGAAAGGAGAAGCAAGAGGGAGCCCGGTAATGGCTCTTTGGCACAAATATTAGTAGAGTGAGGCAAAACTAAAGAGAAATAGGGAGGGTGTGAGGTGTGTGTATATATATATAGATATGTTCATGTGTGCGTGTGTGGTATGATTCAAGGAAGAAGAAAAAGAACAGGGGGTGGCGTGCAATGGGGATGATGGTGATGGTGCAATAAACACACTAGATACGTCAAGAAGAGGTGATGAGAGGTATAAGGATGTGTATTTAGAAGTTTAGGTGTGTAATGAGAGGTTTCAAATATGATATATCAAATGTCAAGTAAAATATGCAATAAACACAATAGATACATCAAGAAGAGGTGAATAAAATTATTTTCCCAAAAATGTCCTAAGTTCGAGATCTTTACAAGTTTGTGCAACTTTGTATTCTCATATTTTTTTATATATACAAAATATTAACATAAGTTCACCTATACACTTCAATTTGTGATAATACACGCATATATGCATCAATTTAAGACATCACACACACACTTATATTAACATGATTAAAGAGAATATATTTGTTTTAATTTCTCATGAATAACATAATCTTACAGAAATATGATTTCTAGCATATTTAACCATGGAAAAGATTAAATCATACACAAATATTTTCTATCATCTATAGAATTTTAGTTAGATTTGTATAGCCTCCAAGCTTAAGCTAAAAGGGAAATGTAAACCATAGCTTTATAGTTCCACCACTTTAGAATCTTGATAACCTTTCAAAAATAAGAATTGAACCTTAGTAGAAAACTCTTAAACATATTAAAAAAATTAAACCAAATTATCAAATAACTTTAGTTTTAAGAATTAAACCGCCTAAAAAATAGTTTCTACAAATAAAGATTTTCTTATAAAGATTGAATTCTTTAGTAATTGTATTTTAATATATCTCTACTTAAAGTAATAAAAGAAAGCTACGATAAAAAAAGTTGAAGTAAAAAATCAACTAAGTAGTAGATTAAGATGGAGGAAGGAGTTGGCCACCATAAAGAATAGGGAAAGAAAGGATTTAAAATTATTATACCAAACTAAATCAAAAGATTAGGCTACTAGGATTTCAGCTAGTAGCTGGTCTAGGGGATTGATCTTCAAGATTTCAATGATATTTGTTGATAAGTATTTCATGAAATAAAGGTTAGAGGGTACATCTTCAAAAAGGTAGATACTTTAAGACATAAAATACACTAACGCCCCATGAAATTATGGAATAATGTGGAGATGAGTGGGGAGCTCGATTTCCTACTTAGTTAAGGTTTAATAAAGTTTATTTAATTAGTTGAGCAGGATTACAAAGTAATTGGTTAGTTAAAGGAAGGTTAAGTGTGATTATAAACAACAACTGTATAGTAATTAATTAAAATATAAAATAATGTAATAGTTATAAAAAGATATAAAAGATATTTATAATTAATTTATGATATTTAATTAAGGTTAAAATAGTGTTACATAATAAATTTGGGCATAAGATAAATCAAAGAGCAAGTTACAAAGGAGAAGATGTGAAAATGGTGCACTTACTTTTTAATCATAAAACCAAAATCACTTTATATCACTATAAAAATTATAATAATAATAATATATAAAATAATCTTTAAAACTTAAATATTCTCAATATAGAAACATCTCAAAAATTATAATAGTTTAAAGTGGCTTAAATAGTCTTGTAAAAACAAAGTCGTAAAAAAGGTTCGTAAAAATATTAGGTAAAGCTTTTAAAATTAACTAATTTCATTATGATGATTCATAAAGATATAATTAAATATATCAAATAATATAACTTTCATTTATGAGAATATTAATCATGAATTGATTACAAATTTTGAAAACAGGGGTTACAATGACATATAAGTAAGCCTGGTGAAACACGAACATAATGAAAAATAAGTAGAAATATGGTAAAACATTAAAAGAAAAATAGTGAAACATAGGTTGTGTTTGGTAATTAGTAGATTTCAAGGCATATAGTAGATTTGAATCAAAATTAGAGTTGTGACTTGTAAATCTACTAATTATAGTGTTTGGTAAATAGCTATTAATATTAGCAAATTAGAAAAAAAGATAGACGTTTAAGAGGAGTGAGAAAATGCTACTTGTACCAACATTTTCTATTAGACATTTAGGAATTTGATTAAAGTTTACTAATGTTTCATCCTTTTGTACCCAAAAATCTTCTACCAACACCCATGTATTCCTCACCTTCCTCTTCTGATGATTCATCTCGTGTAATTGGGAAGCTACTTCTTCCAATTTTACTGCTAGTAATCATCCTCTTTTGACTGCTAACAACTATTATGCTACTACTCTTTTTAGTTTTAATTTTTTACTATGAATCCCTCTTGGTTTTGATTTTATAGAAGTAGAGAATTAAAATCACCCATTATTTTTCTACCTATATTATGTTAGTCATATATTCTCCAGACCAGGTAATTTACTTCACTATTGTTGTTTAGTGATGCATGTGACTGGGGTGTTTGGGTTGATAAACTTGCATGCATAAAATCTATGCAAGGTGTTTGTCCTTATTTTGCTAATACAAACTTAATATTATGACACCTAGCAGATTGGATGACCTAATCAAGGGATTGTAATTATTGGATATGTGTTTGTATTTATTTTTATTCTCGCATGATCAGCCATGTAAAATCCCTTTTTTGTCTATGCTTTTTGTCCATGTGTGAACCCAGCCTCGTTGTCATCTTTCCTATATAGCATCACCAAAACACCATTATTCCCCCTTTTCCCTTTGGTTTTGATTTCCCTACAACCAACCCCATTTGGTTAATTTGTTTCTCGCAACCCATCTCCCCTTGGTTTGATAGCCTTCTCTCTTGCAGCACCGCCTAACTTTTAACCTTCAACCCTCCACCTTGTTTTCCCTTTTCTCCGCCTTTAACTCTCTTACACTTCCCCATTACTTTTCTCTAGTTGTCCTCGATCCTAGCCTCTAGAACTCTCTCCTTTCCCCTTTTGTTATCTTCGGCTTCTTATTTTCCTAGTTTTGATGGCCCTTGTTCCCTGCTAGAATATTCCGCCATTACTTCATTCTTAGCCTTGCCTTCGAGCCCCTAGTTTTCCCCTTTTCCCTTGCTTGCATCATAGCCACCTAATCCTCCCTTTTTCCTGCATTTGTTTATGCACTTTCAATATTTTAAAGGGCACTACGTAAGTATTTTTCTCACATGAGCAACTGTGTAAAACCTATTTTTTGTCCTTTTTTTTTCATCCCTTGTGTGAACCCAACCTCGTTGTCATCCTTCTAATCTGTAGCACCGCCAAAACACCCTCCTTCCCCTTTATCCCTTTGGTTTTGATTTCCCTACAACCAACCCTAGCCCATTCGTTTATTTCTCGCATCCTACCTATCCCTAGTTTGTTGGTATTATCTTGTGTAACACCACCCAACCTTCAACCCTCTCCATGTTGTCCCTTTCTCATCCTTTAACTCCCTTAAAACTCCTATTGTTTTTTATTGTCCTCTAGCTTAGCCTTCAGAACTCCCATCCTCCCCATTTTGTTATTTTCAATTTCTTTTTTCCTAGCTTCTATGGCTCTCATTCCTTATCATAACCTTGCATCCATGCCTCCTTTACTTTGTTTTTAACCTTGCTTTCGTGACCCTAGTTTTTCCCTTTACCCCTACCTGAATCGTAGCCAGTGAGATAAGTCTCTACATGTAATAAAAAACTTCATGCATAAGTTTGAAAAAAATAAAATAAATAAGTGTGCTACTCATTTCCCTCATAGTGGGCATAAAATTCATTCTATTATGTTATTTTCTTGCTCTAAATGCACATCACTTATTTCTTATATTTGAACTTCAACCTTCAAGTCTGGTAATTATGTTTTGAAAGCTATATTTTCTTCATTAGCCATGTAGCTCTTATGATAGCTCTTTTAAATTACTTTACTCTCCATTTGTCTTGGTTTATGTGAAATTTATTCATCTATGGTATTGTGTTTCTTTTTTATTTTTTATAGAATTTTTATGTATTATATAAAATTTTTTTATAAGGAGCCAAGCATAACTTCATACATGACAGGAGAAATGTGGATGAATGAATTATTAAATGGCCATGGAAAATGATGCTTTAATATGTTTATAATAAATCCAAATACATTACGATAATTATGCATAGACTTGGATAATAATGATGGGTTGATGCCTTATGAAAGAATGTTAGGTTTGGAGAAAGTGGATTTGTTTCTCTATACCCTTAATAAAGATGCTTTGAACCGAGATGTTCAAGTGCGCTTTCAACATTCCGGTAAAATTATTAGTAGAGTTTTTAAACAAGCCATGGACATCATGGGTGGCTTATTAAGGGAGATGCTAAGACCAAAATATCCTAAATTCAAGGAAATTCCACCACAATTTGTCAAAGATGCTAGATACATACCATATTTCAAGGTATTTGTAAATAATTTTATGATCATTTGTGTTTATTTTTAGGATTATCACAATATTATATTTTTTAACAATACTAGTAACATTTTTCTATGCAATGCACGGGTAGAGTTTTACATATCGTGATAATAAATTTTAAAATAGTAAGTATGAAAAACAATATAAGAAGTAAAGAAATTATAAAAAGACGGTATGGCTAATATAAAAAAATAAAATATTGGGATCAAGATGAAATAACAAAGTAATGCACTATATATAGAAATGACAAATATAAAATATATTTAGCAAATGAGTGAAGAAGGAAATACATAATATAGCTAGATATTTTGGAATACTCAACATTTGTTGGTGATGTGTTTTCTTTTCTGTCGTTGTTGTATAACAATATTTTCAATCTATTACGATGTGTAACTCTTGACTTTACAACATACAACTGACTGTGTCATTTATCATATTCAAAAAGGGATATGAATAGCCATGAAGTAATTCATTAGGTGCTGATTGTGTGAATACTTACAATGCATTTATCATGTTAACGAAGGGATATGAAGAAGTGAACACTGTTAAAGGGAGGATCGGGATGTAGTAATCGTTTAGGTTTTCTATGTTAATTAATATGCATTTATCGTTGATAAAGGGAGTACTTATAATGAAGGTATATTGCGTGAAATTTTTATTTGTCATATCAATGTCATTTGGTGTTCCAATATTATTCAATTAATACGCATTTATCATATTAACAAAGGGAGATAAAGTAGTCGTTTGGTGGTTTCTATGTTACTCAATTGATATACATTTATCATATTAACAACTAGAGATAAATATCAATACAGTTTGATTGTGTTATTAATTGATAATAATTCATTTCCTTTGTTGTTAATACACAAGATATGCTAATTACAAATGATACTGATAAATTAAATAAGAAGACAACGTTATCAAAGCAATAAGTAGAATATAGAGTAATCGATCAATGAGTTGACGGTGATAATTAGTAATAATGGGTGATAGTGATAATTAGCAATTAGCAATAATGGATATAGTTTAGGTGGAAATATTTATCTGTATATTGTCTGCCATATAACTCTGTTTTTATATAATTATAGATTTTACGTAGGATAGTATCAGAGCAATTGATGGCACACATATATCAATTATTATTCCATAGGAGGATCAATTGCAATATCTTGGAAGAAAAGAAATACCAAATATAAATGTTATGGCAACATGTGACTTTAATTTACTTTTCATATATGCCATAACTGGATGGGAATGGTCATTATACAATTCACGTATTTTTTAACACATAATTGGAAACCCAAGTTACAATTTTCCAAAGTCACCTATTGGTAATTTTTCAACTTTTAATATTACTATTATTCATGAAATGCTATGATTTATGATTGAAGTAACTCTACATATACGAGTGTTGTATGTAATTAGGAAAATATTACTTGGTGGACAAATGCTACCCAAAACACGATGGATATTTAACACTAGACCAAAAAAAAAGTATCACCAATCAGAGTTTCATTGTGCACTTCTAGGGGGTGAGCTAAAGAAATCTTTAATTGGGCTCATTTGTCATTGAGAAGTTGTATTTGGAGGGCTTTTATCACCAAAAAAATTAGTATTCTATGGAAGATATTAGAGAAAATGCCCAAATATTAGTTACAAGATCAAAATAGAATAATGTGTGTAACATTTGTATTGCACAATGATATTAGAAGAAAAACAATCTATGCCCCACCTCTTACATTAGTTGATGAAAATCTCAACTTCATACCTCCCAAAACATTTGATGATGTTGAGTATAATTCAACAAAAGAAATGTGGAGATTCTAAGAATTCGTGACATAACAAGAATTTGTGATAACATTGCCACCAGTTTGATGGCCTGCAAAGAACGTCGATTGTAGGACATTATTGTATTTATTTAATTTTAAATTATTTAGTTTACATATTAGTTATGATAGAGCTTTGATGCATTAATGTTCTTAGAATGATATATTAAAAAATTTCCTCATACTATACTCGTTCCTATTATTTTCATCATGTTTATAATTTTTTCTCGTGCTTCATATATTTTTGGATGCTTATTTGTCACCTATTATAAATGTTATAATTATTACTAAGCAATCATTATGGCATCAAATTGGTATCATAGTGATGCATATACTAATTTATGAATTTATTTTAACATCAACAAAGAAAGAGAAAAAATATTATTTTAATAAAATGGGTGAATATTTAACAAACCAATTACAAATCTTACTAAAAAAAATTCTTTTAAAGAAGTATTATTAATTTTTGGATAATTAATATATTGGAGCTCTAAAAGACTAATTATAAAAAATTGTATAATTATATCTAGTAAATTTCATGCATAAGACACTTCTATTATTAAGCAAAAATACTTCATAATTAATTAATTATATAAATGTCCTCATATGTCATTTTACATATTCGGACAACTAATAATTAATAGCTATCAACTAATTTTACTAAACAATTTTACATAAATCACTAATGATATCACTTGGTCAAATCAGCTATTAGCTAACCGCCAGTACAATATGCTATATGCTATCTACCGATTGTCAAATAGGACCATAAATATAATAGTTGCGAAATATAATAAATAATGTAGTAGTGAAATATAAGTACGATCAAACATGATAACAAGGTAGGGTGAAGATAGAGACTTTATTTCCATTCTCAAATCCTAAACATGTTTAAATCCTCAAATTTACTTGAATCCCTAAGTTTTTGTTAACGATATTCCTCGCCCTAACTCTCCGTTCTAGTTCTCAAAACCCAAAAATATCTATGAGACCCGAAACCATCCCTAGTAACAAGTACACCATAATCACATAATCTCTTGATTCTCTTCCTTTTATTATTCCTAATTTATTTTCTTTTCTTTTTGTAGCAAAATTATAATGTTACAAAATTTTGAAAGAAAATAGATATAGGTAGAATTGAAAGTTTTGATATATATCGAAAACGGACCCTTCATCATTCCCACCAAATTCTTTACCAAAATTTCAAAAATTTTCCAATCTAAAACTAAAAAATATCCTCCAAATCTAAATTCAAATGATGATTATTCGATGAGACATTGGTACTTAGAAAAATTGACATTCCTAAGTCAATAATGATAAAGTGGTTTAAGATCGATGAAACTTTAATGTAAAAATGATAAAATATAAATATCTTTTTTAACTCAAAAGTATGACTATATAATTATCTATATATATATATATATTATGATGTAATTATTTTTAATAGTATTATAATTTATAAAATGTAAACAACAAAAAATTTAATTTAATTTATATAAATGACACAGCTTACTATAATATTTTAAAGAATTTTGGTTTGTTTACGAAATTACACTGATTATTTATGGAGTATGATATAAATAACGTTCGTTATTGACGCGCGCGCACTTGATTTTGGCGTCTGATGTGATGCCGGTTATTCCATTTTCCCTCTTTCTTCTCTAGTTCGTATTCCTTCATTCTCCTTGTTTCTTGCGTCTTTCGTTCTGCAACATCAATCAGAGAAAAAATAAATACGATTTAATCGAAAAATCACGTGCCCTAGAAAAGCCAGCCCCATTTCAGTTTCGCCTTGATGCTCTCGACGATTCGCTTTTGAAATCCTGTCGATGTTTATTGAATCAATCCTGCTCCTTCGCCCCGGAAGGTTCCTGAACACCTGTAGGCTGAAAGCTGGTATATTATTCGATCTCTCTAATTCATTTGTTACTTGTTAGTCTTCGTTTCCTTGTCTCTGAAGGTCTTTCTCCAAGTTGTTTAGTTCGTTTAGATTATGAAACGTGCCATATTTCAAACGTACCATGTGTGGACGAGAGAACTCCTTGATTGATTTTCCTTCATTTACCGTACGTGGAAACTGTTATACGTTAATTTGATTCTTATGATTTGTGCGTGTGAAAGTGGTGTCGGATGGTTAATGCTCCAAGAGATCAGTACTTTTTCAATCTCTCTCAATGTCGTCTCCCCCCGGGGGCCGCGCTTTTTGCGTGCCTTTCTTTTGGCACTCGAATGTCTAATACCTTTTAATCCAGCTAACCAGCTCCAATTCTTCTGCTTTGTGAGGAATTAATCTGTTCCGCATTCACCGTTTCAATTATATTTTTTTGTCTGCGACGTTGGCCACAACCACATGACTGCAAGAAAATTAAACGCATTCAAAGAAATCTAAGATATGTTTTAATTTTTCATTACAAACCTAACGTTACATTTATAGAGAGCTTGATACGTTGTTACACTTCGCTCTAAAACTGTTAACAATTATAATGTCACTCCGAAGTTTCTGTTTGGTCAATACATGAATTTTGACTCATTTGCATGTGACAAGCAATACTGTCGTATCTCGTATATCTTATATCTCTACCGCGTGTACTGATTAGGGGCTTGTTTCAGGTATTTACTGTATGGCCACACCGTCTCACTTTGTGCCTCATCCTTCCTTATGAGTTTGTGTTTTGAACTTCCTTGCTTTCCCTACGTCATAAGGGAAGAACATGAGGAATAGTTGGTTTTTATTCCCTGAACTCAATGGAGAATATCCATATTTCTTACCTGCAGATCCCCTTATATATAATGGTTTTGGATCTCAAGTGTTTTCCCACGTTACTTCATTAGTCAACAACTCTCTTTACCATTCCGGCCACATCTTTGTTCCTGGTGGTCTAGCTCTACGAGAAGCTCTTGGTCGTATATCAAAATTCACTGGGTGTATGATTTTGTGGGTTTCCAGTGCTTCTAATTCCAATATAAGAAGTGAAATACCAGACAGCAATTTTTCTGAACCAAGGTGCAACTCTTTGAGACAAATCGCATTATGTAATCGTCCTAGATATGGCTATAGTTCTCCTTCCAAAAGTAAATGCCTCACGTCTGCGCTTATTAGTAAGATTTCAAGATTTTCAATCTGCCATCTCCTCAAGAAAGCTGAGAAACTTCAGCCTCTACCCATGTTGTTTCTAGGAACAGCTATGGTACCACCATGTGACAGCCTGTAAGTTGTGCTTTGTCAAATAATTTTCAGCCAAGTAACTTGTTGACAATCATGCTTTGTTTACATTCATTTTCTCTCTTGTTTCTGGTTGTATGTTGACAGGAACCCAAGCATACTGGCTGTTTCCTTTGAGAATGTTGATGGACAAGTGACAATATCTTGTGAAAGACCTTGTGAGGTTGAGCGACAAGTGTGTGCTGGCCTTTCTCTTCCTAATTTGAGGTGGAAAACACATGCTGTTGAGCCCATGACTGGTATAGAATTCCCAACTATTCTCAACAATGGTTTGACCAAAGAGACTAATTATGGTTTATCATCTGAGGTATCGTTTTAACTTATTATTTCTTTGTTAGTAGTTACTTCTTCTTGCATTGCTGTTCATTAGCTGCTGTTTCAATAGCCGCTTCCCCCTTCATCACCTCTCCACCTCTTACCCTCACCACAAGTGTGATGAAAGAAGTCATCACTTACTTTTTGTTTGTGTGGGCAAATAATTATGATATGGTCATGTGCTTGTTTTTTAATGGTTGATAAAAGGATTCAATGATTGTGGCACCCAACTATAGATCAGTAGAGTCTGTATCACCATGCGAAAAAAGAGTAGCTGTGATTCATGGTCTTAGTTATCATGGCATGATTTTTCTTTTATTTCACTAAAAATTGCATCTGCCACTTTTGATTGTAGTCTATTTACAATATGTTTGCACGCTATTGGTGGTCGTTCATATTCGATGAATTAATTCTATATCCGAATCGATCCTATCTGAATATTCAAATAAATGATCCAATATTTTTTTTCCTGGATTAAATAACCTATTTGATCAACAAAAAGTCCAAAAAATATCATATTTGATCCAAAAAATACAAATAATATCCATGCTGATAATTTACATACATATATGCATATATATTCAAAAAATTAGTTATTGTTAATAAATAATTTAATTAAATATTTAAATACTATTATAATTGAAGAATTACTAATTGAATATAATATAATTTAAGACTAGAATCAAATCGTTAGATCATAACATTTTATTATCTTTTGATCGAATTTTTTTATTTGGTATTTCTTATTTGTGATATGTTTTATAGTTTCAGATATTCGACAGATTATTTGTGTTCTGATCTGAAGTTCTTTATATCTAAAGCTTTTTACCGGATATTTGATGATCAAATCGGATATTCGATCCATGAATGCCTTTAATTAGAAGGGGTTCAATGATTAATTATGAGATAATGTAAATAAAAAGTTTATTTCATGTTATCTATAGAAAAAAAGAATCATAATAATATATTATTACAATTGAAGCAAATAGTTATGAAAACCATTACATAAAATGTGTTACACTAATACCGCCACATAGAATGTCATGGAGGATTCTCATAATTGTTGTCGAATGTGTGTGCGTATCAAGTATTAATAGTCGTTTATTTATTTTAATATGTATATAATGATAAATGAAACAAGTAGCATATGATGCAATTCAACTAACAATTCTATGTCTAACTAACAATTTTGGAGACCAAACTGTTGCTGAGGACATGTCTGAAAGCTTGTGAGTGTGTGGGATGGAGAGATATGGTAGTAGGAGCCCAACCATTATGTCAGTTTACCCTTAGCAAAACTTTAAGCCTTCTGGCTGACTTATTAACCATCAACTCGATTCATTTCTAATCTCAAGGCTTAACTCTCTATAATGCTTAACATTAGCTCAATTCAGCTATCACAACTTGATGCAACAGTATCACTGTCCAGTGACTTGCAACAAATTAGCTACTGCAAAGCTAGCCAATGAACAAAAATTAAAGAAGATGGCACAATTCAAGAGAAAATACTAGTGGCTCACAAGAGGAAGTTGTGACTATGCCTCAATGACCATCATGAGTCATCACTGTACAATTCAAAGGCTTGATTCAAATGACAGTTGCAGGATTAATGTGGAACAGGAATCAAACTATATTACAACATTGGACTTTAGTGCCTTCAGGGATGATTCAAGATCTTGTCAAGGATCTGTTTATATGCATGCAAAACAATGGCTACATTAAGAAATATAGAGGCATGCTAGCAAGGATAGATGATATACAAATGTAGATTGCTTTTGGGTTTTGTATGATGTATATAAAAGCTCATTTTGTATTAATCAATGTACTTATTAATTACCAAAAAAGCACACTACAATTTTGAGAGGAAATCAACTGGGTGCCAAAGAAGGGCGGCAACATAGTGAAAAAAATTGAATAACATTTTGGATATTGGGATATTGAGCGAGAAAATGTATTGGCTTAGGGCTATGGTCACCCTTGATTGCACTCACCGTGTTGCTCAAATCCAGCCATTGCCGATGCTTGTGAATTTTCAAACTCCAAGTATATTGTATGTGCTTACCACCAATTGAGTATTTTTTTTCCTGTGTGTTTCTCTTTATGATGTGCTACAACTATGTGTTTATAGCTAAATCTTGTCTTTTATGTGCTCTTCATTCTCTTTTCTTCTTCTTTTCCCCTCAAGTTTTGCTTCTTTTTCAAAGTAGGGGTTGTGTTGGGGATATGCTAGGATGCATAGGACCAAGATATGTAGAAATAGGAACAGAAATGGAAATGGGAACGTGAGAGAACAACAAATTACAATTTAAAAAATTTTAGGAAACAGGAATGTTAGGAAACATCAAATATATATGTAATGGTTCATTGAATTTTAATATGTTAATTTAAAGCATAATTCTACTAAAAGTTAAATGACTATTGAATAATGATCAAATTTCAATTTTATAGAGTTATTGTTATAGACATGTACTTTAAAAATACTAATAAATGGATTTAGGTATATTTGACTATTCTAATTGTTACACTTAAAAAATGCTTATATGACTCCCTTCCTCCTCACAATTTGCACTTGTCTTTCTTCATCTTTGTTGACCCTTCATCTTTGCAGATGTGTAATTCATCTTCAAGCTGCCTTGTATTCCTCTCAATGCTCACTAGTTTCTTCCCTCTTTTACTGGCTATTCTCCTCTCTTAGGTATGTTGCTCCTCTCTTGTCGCCCTCTTTCTTTGGTTTGATGATCCTTTATTATGTAATTTTGTGAATGTCCTTGAAGACGAACAACAATGGAGCATGATAAGCCATTAGTGAAGTACACATATAGGAGAAGGGATAAGCTGCGGTGATAATGTAGGGGTTTTGGCTTGGGTTTGAGGTTGTTAGAGGGTAACTGATTTATTTTTCCTTTCATTTGGTTGTTTTGTTATTGTTGAGTCAAAGTCATTTAGAGCCTGCTAAGCATCTGAGTCATCATTTTGTTAGAAGGGAAAGGAAGTTATATTTGGAAATAGGGTAATTATTAAAGGGGAGGAGGAAGTAGGTGGCTCCAAGGTCCTTTAAACCTTGATTAGGGGAAAGTTGTATTATCTGATTTTGTCTATTTTTTTGTACAAAGAAAATCGATTGCCCCCTTAAATAGCTGTGAGGATTGTTTATTAACCTGGGTACGTGACATTGGTATTAGAGTAGGGCGAACCTATGGAAGGATGTCGAAGAAGAATGAGAAGCCAGAGGAGAGATTAGCACCGATTCAGGAGGAATTACTGAAGGGGTGCAACGAGGTACAGAGAATTCTAGGAATGGAGGATTGGCTTGACTCTATGGAGAAACTGATATTGGAAATGTTTGGGCAACTATTATTCTTGGCCCTAAAAAAACATGCTGGGCTCATCCAAGTGGGAGACTAGGAAGTAGAAGTTGGATGAGATGATGGAGGCACAAACAAAAGCCAATGATATCGAGGCACAGAGTGACTCTCGGTTTTTTAGGTAGTCGGACCTCCCTGTTTTTTATGATACTTGCATTGTTCCAACACACTTGAAGATTGCAAGAGGTTCAAACATTGGAAAAGTTTCGAGGAGGCCCCTCCGATTCTGCTCACGCCATGAGGGCTCGATTTGTGAGAAATTCTTGGTGGTGAAACATGAGGCATCGGTGGAGGAATTTGTGGAGTATTTCGAACTTCAAAGTGCTCACACCACCGCTGTAGGGACGCCTCTCGGTGGAAGTGTTGGAGAACATATATTTCAATGGGCTAAAGTCCAACATTAGGGCTGAAGTAAGGATGTTGTGACCTAATGGGTTAATGGAAATTATGGTAGTGGCCAAGATGGTGGAAGATAAAAATAAGGTGGTCCAAGCTCGGCAACTCAATAGCACCGGATGGTGGGTAAAACTGGGGACCTAAACAGTAGTGCGAAGAGCGTCTTCAATTCGCTCATAGTAGCGAACTCAACCCTAACGTCAATTGGCCCCAACTTTAGTCGCCTGACAACATTTTCTCAGTCAACGAAGGGGAATGTGTCGATTGGCAACCGATTCTCTGGTGGATGGTGACTACGAGATGAGGAATTATAGAGAGGAAGGATAAGGGGTTGTGCTTCAAATGTGAGGAGAAGTTTGGGTTCAGACATGTATCTAAAAATTAGAGGTTATAGTGTTGTTAGTAGAGGGGACAGGTGGTAAGGGCTAGGCGATGAGGAAGAGGAACACATACAGATTAGGAAAGAGGGGAAATAGAGGTGGAAGGTATGTGGAGTTTTCCATGAATTCAGTGGCGGGCATCTCCAGTCCAAACACCTTTAAGCTAAAGGGAGAGATTGACAGTTTACCTATGGTTGTCCTAGTCGATTGCAGTGCCGCTCATAATTTTATAGTGCTGAAAATGGTGAGGTAGCTATAACTGCCTATTATCTCTATAGTGTTCTATGGCATGCTAATGGGAATAGGAAATTCAGTCACTACAAATGGGGTCTGCAAGAGTGTTCAGGTGGTGTTACAGGGGATTGAGGTGGTTGAAGACTTCCTTCCTTTAGAGTTGCGCAGCGTTGATCTCATCCTTGAGATGCAATGGGTAGAGACGTTGGGGGTGACTCACATTAATCGGAGAAAGCTCGAGTTGAAATTCATGGTAGGATTGACACCAGTGACCTTTGTAGGGGATCCCGCCTTATGCTATTCACAAGTTTCTTTGCGTGCTTTGGTTAAAATGGTGAGGGAAGGGCGATTGGGTAGTGTTACTAAAGTGTAACGGTTTGGGGGTGGAAGGTGAGACAAGTTCAGTAGGCTAGAGCATTTAGCAGTTAATCAGGTTATCAAACAATTCGTGGGTGTGATGCAACAACCATAGGGTCTTCCACCAGTTTGGGAATTAGACCACCAGATTGAGATAAAGCCAAGTATTGCCCCCATTAATGTTAGACCCTATAAGTACCCCCAAACACAGAAGAATGAAATAGAGAAGCTGGTTAGAGAGATGCTTGCAGTGGGCATCATTAGGCTACATACTGTAAGTATGTAAGAAGGATGAAGGATGGCAATTCTATGTAGACTATAGGGCTCTAAATCAAGAGGCGGATAAATTTCCAACCCTATAAGAGATGAACTAATAAATGAATTGCATGGCTTAGTCATCTTTTCCATATTGGATTTGAAATCAGGATATCATCAAATACGGGTCAGACCGAAGGACATCCCTAAAACAACATTTTGAACCCATGAGGGGCATTATGAAATTCTTTTGATGCCCTTTAGCTCACCAATGCCGCAGTTACTTTTCAAGCCTTGATGAAGCACGTGTTTCAATTGGACTTGTGCAGATTCGTGTTAGTGTTTTTTGATGACATTTTAGTAGTTAGCCGCACCATGGAGGATCATGTGAGACATTTGCAATTGGTCTTTGAGGAGTCACGGAGACACTCTTTTTGTTCATTAGAAGAAATGTGTGTTTGGCCAAGAGGAAATTAAATACTTGGGGCATGTCATTTCAGCTAGTGGGGTGGCAGCTGAGCCTTCCAAGCTTCAAGTTATGAAAGACTGGCTGGTCCCCAAGAATATCCGTTAATTGAGTGGCTTCTTGGGGCTCATTGGGTACTACTGTGTGCAATTATGGGTAGATTGCAACACATCTGACATATTAATTGAAGAAGGAGAATTATGGTTGGACTCCGACGGCACAAGAGGCATTTGAGACTCTTAAACAGGCCATGGTGACTGTATAGGTCCTTGCTCTTCTTGATTTTAGCAGGCCTTTCATTGTGGAAACAGATGTTTCCAGGGTCAAAATAAGGGTTGCCTTAATGTAGGGTAACCAACCCATAGCATTCTATAGTCAAGTGTTGGGACAATGGGCTCGATTGAAGTCAATGTATAAGGGAGCTAATGGCAATGGTCCTAGCGGTGCAGAGGTGGCGACACTACTTGTTGGGGCAGCGTTTCACTGTTAGAATAGACCAAAATAGTTTGAAATGGCTTTTGGGGCAGCACATGATTCCGGAGCAACAAAGATGGGTTATGAAATTGTGAAGTTACAACTTTAACATTGAATACAAGTTGGGTGGTGAAAACAAGGTGGCTAACACCCTTTCCAAGCTAAGGGTAGATTAATTTAGTGGCACTTTCAACTGCATGGGTATGGGATTAGGGAGCCTTCAACAAGAAGTAGATGAGAATTTTGTGTTGGGGTCTATCATGCAAGAGTCGTTGCCATCCTCACAGGATAAGGACGGGTATTATTTGAGCCAAGGTAACTTGTTTCACAAAGGGTGCCTAGTGTTACTTGCTGGTTCTACCTTTATACCACAATTTTTGAGGGAATTCCATGGTGGAAGGGTGGGAGGTTATGCTGGAGTGCTGAAAACTTATCAGCGATTAGCTATGGAGGTATATTGGCTGGGTATGAGGCAAAAAGTGTGATAGCTTGTGGCAGTGTGCCATTTGCAAATATGTGAATTATCACAGGTAGGTCTCCTCCAAACTTTGCTAATTCCAGCCAAGGTGTGGGAGGATGTTGGTATGATCAGAACTTAATTCGAAGAACAGAGGGAATTGTTTTAAAAATCTTAGAGGATTGTAACATCCAAGCTATATGAGGACCTGGGACCTCCTACTGGACTTTACTCTCCACTGCCTCTCTTTCCCTTCTCCTCCTATCTATATACTACTGAATCTTCCCCTAACCAACTCGTAATAACCAGTAATATTAAGGAAATTAAGAAAAAAGGATATTCTAAATAATAGACTCAATAACTTAAAGAAATACCATAATTGGCTGACTCAGCATGGCCTTACTCAGCTGTATATGACCCTAATTTCCCTCTTGTGCAGCCGACCTTCCTCTCCCCTTCGACGTGTTCCTTCTTACATAAGTGTGTTTAATGAGGGGCTTATCAATACTTCCCTCCCAAAGTTTCACCTTGTCCTCAAGGTGGAAGTTAGGGAATTGTTCATTGATGCTCTCAAATTTTTCCTATGACATTTCAAAGGAAGGTAGTTCATGCCACTGAATCAGAACTTCCAGCTGCCCTTTTTTGTTGTATCTGACCCCCTGAATTGCTTCTGATTGTGCTCTCCATTCCAAATCATCAGTGAGGATATGAGGGATAGGTTGAGCTAGTTGTCCTGCCCCTAGAGCCCTCTTTAGCATAGAGATGTGAAAGACTGGTTGTATTGATATAGATGTTGGCAGGTCCAAGCAGTAAGCCACACTACCCACTCTCGATTTCACTTGGTAGGGACCAAAATATTGCGGTGAGAGCTTCTCATTGTTTTTTTTGGCCAGTGACTTTTGTCTATAAGATCAAAGTTTCACATATACCCACGCTTCTATTGCCAGCTCCATGTCACGCCTCCTCTTATCTACTATGGCCTTCATCCTCTGTTGGGATTTTTTCAAGTGGAGCTTAAGTTCTTCCAGAATCAAATCTTGAGCCTGAGTTCCTTATCCACAGCTGCCACTAAAGCAATTCCTCCCTCATACCTGATCAGAGGAGGGGGTGCTCTTTTATATATTGCTGTGAAAGGTGTAGTGTGAATAGTTGTATGGTACGAAGTGTTGTACCAGTATTCTGCCCATGGAACCCATCTTACCCAATGCTTGGGCTGCTCCCTTGCAAAACACCGATGGTATGATTCAATAGTTCTATTCACCGCCTCAGATTGTCCATTTGTCTGGGGGTGGTAGGTCAAACTCCGTTTAAGCTTAGTCCCTGGCAACCTGAACATTTCTGCCCAAAAGTGGCTAATAAAAACCTTATCCCTGTCCGAGACAATTGAATGGGGCATCCCATGGAGGCAAACTACTTCTTTAACAAATATGGCAGCTATGTTTACAGTTGTAAGGGATGCCTTAGGGGAATGAAATGAGCATATTTGCTTAGGCGATCCACCACCACTAACAAACAGTTATACCCTTCTAACTTAGGTAGCCCTTCAATGAAGTCCATTGCAATGTCCTTTCAAATTTGCTCAGGGATAGGAAGAGGCTGCAACAACCCAGCTGGAGATAGGTTAGATGATTTATTTTGTTGGCAAACAGTACACTCAGCTACATACTGTTGAATTTGCTTCTTCATACCAGGCCAATAGACCTCCTGGACAATGTGTTGGTAAGTCTTGAGTACCCCTGAGTGTCTTCCAATTTTGTCCCTATGAAAATTTGCAAGAATCAGGGAAATGTATCTGGATCCTGCCGGTAAAGCTAGCCTACCTCTAAAAAATAAATGCCCTTGGTGTGGACTGAAGGTACCTGTATTTTTTGGCTTCTGCATCAGGTTTCTCTTCACTGGTCCCAAATGGGGTCCTTATCCACTTCTGCTGTTAGCTCCTCCCAGGCCCTCAACCATGTCACAGTCATTGCTAGCACCAAACCACTGCCTTCCAGCCTTGGCAAGGCATCTGCTGCCTTGTTAGTATGCTTTGTCTGATACTCAATATCAAATTGATAACTCCAAAGTTTTGCAATCCATTTCTGCTGCCCTTCCGGTAATAATCTTTGCTCTAAGAGATATTTATGACTCTTTTGATCCGTTTGAATTGGGAACCTTCTTCCCAAGAGGTAATGTCTCAATTTTTGCATGGATAGCACTATGGCCATTAATTCCTGTTCATAAACCGATTTAAGGCATGCTCTTTGCCCTAGGACTTGGCTGTAATAAGCAATAGGTCGCTGCTCCTGCATTAGGACAACACCTATTCCCACCCCCGAAGAATTTGTCTCCACCACAAATATCTTGGAAAAATCCGGAAAAGCCAACACGGGAATTGAATTCATAGCTGATTTCAGTGCTTCAAATGCTTGTTGGGCGTGGGAGCTCCAACTTAAATTATCTTTCTTTAATTGGTCAATCAATGGGGCTGCAATTTGACCATACCTATGGACGAACTTTCGGTAATACCCGGTGAGTCCCAAAAACCCTCTCAATTCTTTAAGATTCTTTGGAACAGGCCAATCCACCATTACCTTCAGCTTCCCAAGGTCTGCAGCCACACCTTTAGCAGAAATTATATGGCCTAGGTATTCTAACTCCGTTTGTCCAAAAATGCACTTTTTTCCATTTACAAACAACTTAGGTCTCCTCAACACTTCAAATGCCATTCTTAAATGCTGCTTATGTTCGGTAGAGGATAGACTGAACACTAGTATGTCATAAAAAAAAAAAAAACTAGCGCAAACATCCTTAAATACGGTTTAAATACTTGGTTCATCAGGCCTTGAAAGGTTGCTGGAGCATTAGTCAGCCCGAGTGGCATTACCTGAAACTCATAATGGCCTTCATGGGTTTGGAATGCAGTCTTGGGCACATCAACTGGGTTTACTCAAATTTGATGATACCCTAAACAGAGGTCTAGCTTAGAAAAGACCACCACCCCATGAAGTTCATCTAGCAATTTATCTATCAATGGTATTGGAAATTTGTCTAGGATGGTCACCTTATTTAATGCCCTGTAATCTACGCAGAACCACCATCCCCCATCCTTCTTTCTTACTAATAATATTGGACTAGAGAAATGAATCCTACTCGGCCTAATTATTTCTGCTGCTAGCATTTCTCCTACCAATCTCTCAATTTCATTTTTCTGATCATGGGGGTATCTAAGGGTCGGACACTCACCAGAGCTGTCCCTGGTTGCAGATTGATCTGGTGATCCAGCTCTCGTTTGGGGGGCAGGCCTGTGGCCTTGGCCAGGAGGTCAGAAAACTCTTGGACCAACTCTGATATTGTTGCAGGAACAATTGGTTGCTCCTTCCTTCCCTCCTCTGCAATTCCAGCCGAGCAACATTCCAGTAGAACTCCCTGTTTCTCCTTAGTCATGGTTCTCAACATAGCCTTGAGAGATACTTGGGCACAACATAGGCTAGGATCGCTAGGTCCCCCCCTTAAAGTCACTGAGGTCGACCCTACAGTAAATCTCATTACCAATGCCTTCCAATTTACTTGCATCATTCCCAACTTCTCGAGCCACTACATCCCCAGAATAATTTTTGCATTGCCCAGTTCCAGTGGTAAGAAATCTTCTACAACTTCTACTTCTTGCAGCTGCACCCTGACATTCCTGCAGACCCCAGTAGCTGTAATAGACTTCCCTATTCCTAGCAATACACCATAAATTGTTGCAGGAGAGAGGGGCAGAGAAAGCTTCTTCACCACCTCCCGGGAGATAATATTGTGGGTGGCTCCATAATCAATCAAGATAACCACCTTCGCCTCCTTGATTTGCCCATGGAGCTTCATCGTGTGGGGGGTACTGATTCCCACCACCAAATTTAATGGCAGCTCCATTGAGCCTTCCACCCTCCTTGTTTCCTCTTCTTCAACTTCCAACTCCTGCCTAGCTATCACTTTGTGTTCCATTTCTTCTTCTGCCTCTACCAGGAGCACATCGATTTCGGCACACATGGCCGGGAGTGAATGGCTCCTCACACTTGAAGCATAGTCCCTTTTCCCTTCGTTGTTGTAACTCTTCATCACTGAGTCTGCGGGTGCTAGAAGTCTTTCGAACAACCGTTTTTGCACTATGCTTTTTAGGGGCTGCCCAGTTTGGGCTTCACCCAGCTCCCGCGAGCCCAACGGGTCTTCCTCCAGTATGGATTGGTGTTGTATAGTTACCTGGGCTCCTTGCTACTCGTGCTCGATTTCCCCAGCCCCCTGTGCCAGCTTGGTTATTTTCCAAGACCACTCAGTTCTTATCTTCCACCATCTGCGCAGCCTCCATAAGCTCAATCAGTCCCTTCGGTCTCAATATTCGAACTTCCACTCTGATATGAGGTTGTAATCCATCGAGGAAGGTACTTTCTAAACTTTCTCTAGTCAACCATCCTTGAAGAAGAGATGCAAGCAATTCGAATGTAAGCTTTCACTGTCTCCGTTTGTCTCACTGCTAGAAATTTTTCACAAAGAGAACCCTCCTGGCGTGATCTAAATCGGGCCAGCAAAGTTTCTTTGAACCTAGGCCAGGAATAAAAGCAGCGACTACCTTTTGCATACGGGAACTAGGCTGGAGCCTTACCTTCCATGGCCATAGCCACCGCCTCCACTTTCTCTGCCTCACATACCTGGTTCAATGTAAAGTACTGCTCCACTTTGAAAATCTAGCCATCGGGGTCCAGACCATCAAAAATGGGAAACTCAAGCTGGCGAGGTGTTCGGTTTTACATCCTTAGCTCTAGAATGCTGGCAGCCATGGCTGAAGCTTAGGGAGCTTCATTTTCCTCGACCCCTTTCTGCTTCCTTGCATCCCTAATGGAAGAGTTCGAGCCTCCTGGTTTTAGGTGTTGATCTAACTTCCCTGCTGTACCACCCATCCATTTTTCAATGGAATCTATCCTTTCTGCCAGTTTCACACTCTTACTTCGAGCCTCTCTTTTGTTGATTCCCCACTCTTCCTGCATCTTTCGCAAATTTTTCTTCCATCATTTCCACCTTGCTAGGAGCCATGTGTTTTTGCTTGTTTTGGGAAATTTAACCCTTGCTTTGATACTAGATTGGTATGATTAGAACTTAATTCGAAGAACAGAGGGAATTGTTTTATAAATCTTAGAGGATCGTAAAATCCAAGCTATATGAGGACCTGGTACCTCCAACCAGACTTTACTCTTCATTGCCTCTCTTTCCCTCCTTGTATCTATGTACTGTCGAATCTTCCCCTAACTAACTCGTAATAACCAGTAATATAAAGGAAATTAAGAAAAAAGGATATTCTAAATAACAGATTCAATAACTGAAAGAAGTAACAGAATTAGGCGACTTGGCATGGCTTTACTCAGCTGTATACGACCCTAATTTCCCTCTTGTGCAGCCACCCTTCTTCTCCCCTTCGACGCGTTCCTTCTTACATAAGTGTGTTTAATGAGGGGCTTATCAAACATATCAATGGATTTCATTGAAGCATTGCTCACATGGGTGCGGGTGTGTTTTGCTGGTGGTAGATAGGCTTAACACATATAGCCACTTCATCCCTCTGAAGCATCCATTCACTACACGGGGAGTACCATCCATATTTGTGAAAGAGGTGGTCCGCCTTTGTGGCATTCCATGATCGATTGTGATGGATAGTGACAAGGTATTTCTTAGCAATTTCTAGAGCGAAGTATTCAAGTTGCAGGGTATTGCCTTGAAATACAATAGTGCATATTGCCCCCAATCAGATGGCCAAATGGAGGTTGTTAATAGAAGTTTCAAGGCATAATTGCACTGCTTTATTGGAGACAGACCTAAGTCCTGAGTAGATTGGTTAGCTTGGGCTGAATATTGGTTTAACACCTCTTATCACATTTCCATCCATACGACCCCTTTTTCTGCACTATACATGCGGGATCCACCTCCACTAGCGAGGTATGAATGGGGGCCGGCCAGCCTTGCTGCCATGGATGAGGAACTTCATGCTAGGGACTTGATGTTGGAGGAGCTGAAACAACATCTTGGGCATGTGGAACAACGCATGAAGGATTTTGCTGATAAGAAGTGCAAGGCAGTGGCTTCGGAAGTTGGGTATTGTGTTTATGTTAAATTATGACCTTATCGTCACAAGTCCTTAGCTAAGCGCCTCAATGAGAATCTGGCATTACCGTATTTTGGGCCATATCAAGTCATTGCTAAGGTTGGGCTAGTGGCATATTGACTGTAGTTGCCGTGAGCCACTCCGATGCGCCCAGTGTTTCATATCTCTAGACTGAAACCAGCCCTTGGGCATGGGCAGCAGTCCCAACCTTTTCCAGCAGCTCTCACCAAGGAGTTGGAGTGGCAGGTCGCTCTAGAATCAGTCTAGGCAGTAAGGTACAACTCTAAGGCTCCGTTTGGATTGGGGTGAAAGAAGGTTAATGGAGGTGAATGAATTAATTCACCCCGTTCGGATATCAGGTTAATAATTTTATCTGGGTGAATCGAAGTTAATGTTTCACCTCCATTCACCTCGATTAACTTCGTTTTTATTAACCTCTGATTTCGGGGGTAACGGAGGTGAAAGTGAAAGAATAAGTAAATTTTTGACTTATAGGACCAAAATACCCCTCAATATGACTTATTTATTTAATATAAGGGTATAAATATCATTTGTTTTATTATTTTAATCTTCATTCACCTCAATTTAAACGAAAATTTTAAAACACTCACCCCGATTCACTCAGGTTAGGTTAATATCATCCAAACAACATTTTAAAATATTCACCCCGATTCACCTCCATTCCCTTCACTTAGGTTAATTTTTAATATTTACCCTACCTCGATTCACCCCAATCCAAATGGAGCCTGAGGGGCAGTTGGAAGTCCTCATCAGCTAGCAGGGACTCCCTGATTTCGAGGCTTCTTGGGAGAGATTTGAGACTATCAATACTCAATTTTCTGATTTTCACCTTGAGAACAAGATGAAACATTTGGGGGGAGTATTGATAAGCCATTTGTGAAGTACACATATGTGAGGAGGGATATACTGCAGTGATAGTGCAGGGGTTTTGTTTTGGCTTGGGGTTGAGGCTGATAGAGGGTTAAATGATTTCTTTTTTCCTTTCATTTGGTTATTTTGTTATTGCTAAGTCGAAGAGTTTGTTAGTAATTGCTGATGTCATTTAGAGTCTGTTATGCATCTTTAGATGAATCATCATTCCCGTTAGAAGGGAAGAGGAGCTATATTTGGGAATCGGGTAATCATTAGGGGGGAGGATGAGGAAGTGGGAGGCTCCAGGGTCCTTGAAACCTTGGTTAGAGGAAAGTTGTATTCTCTGATTTTGGCTATTATACAAAGAAAACCAATTGCCCCTGTAAATAGCTGTGAAGAATATGGGAACGCCACAGAGCATTTTCACTATTTTTATTGAAAATGTATTGGAACATAATTGGGCGTTTTAGACAATGTTTAGGCTTCCAAACATTTCAAAAATGTAAAACTTGCAGGCCTTCTTGGGCAACCTAGACAATATGTTAGTTGAATATTGGCTGATAATCAATTTATGGTTGTCATTTTGTTAGCGTTTTGATGATCTCACATATCAAGGCACCAGTGATATCCTTTTTAATATTGACATCATATGCCACCAACTAAATGGGAACATAGTTGGCAAGATTGCAAGAACGAATGTTATTTTTCTAAATAGCACCTCAATATTTGTTTATAATTCAATGTCTGCATTTGTCAACTTAACTTAAAGGATAGGGTAAGTAATGAATCCAAACACCTATTAGTCTCTGACATCAATAAGTGTGCAAAAAATGCAAGTTTTAGCGAAGCTACCTATGTTTGATGATGTTGCATCCCCCTTGGGGAATTAGATGCACAAACAAACTAAAAACTATAATAATCTGTAATGTTTCATAGCTCAACCTACGTTGCATGGAAACTTTTGCAGGTCATTGTTTCCTAGTTTGGGAGACATTTTCAAGCAAAAAATTGAGTGGAAACCCCAAAGTCATTTCCAAAATGGTTTCTAAGAAAAAATTAACCAAAAAATATAACATTTTGGCTCAAATTTCAACCTCTCTGACCTTTCAAGACCTTTAACCTCATTTGGCCCCTCTGACATCTCAAAAGCCTTCAACCCTTGCATTTAAACTTTAAATATTTTTTTTATCATTATTTTATTTAAGATTATAATGGCAATTATGAGGGTTGATACTCTTTTGATCAGATGTCTAATTATAGCACATTGTTTATATTACTTTTGTGTTTATATTTATTTTTGTAAAACTGAATAGAGAATCTTTTATGTGTGTGTATGTTTCCTAACATTTTCATTTCCTAGATCTCTAATCCGTTTCCACGTTTCCTACGTTTTTTCTTGTTTCCTTGCTATCGTTCTCATTTTGGTGCAACCTTGAGCTCAACAAATAACCACTGAAAAATAATTTATTTTCTTAGACTTCTTTATGGAAATGTGCAAATTGGTGGTTATTGATCTTTTGTTTCAAACTTATGGTTGATATTTGTTCCAAAGGGCGGTTCTTATTCTTAACCCTATGCCATATTATAATGGTGAGTTTTGTCCAAAAAAAAAAAGTTTAATTGAGGAAGTTGAGAGTGGTTTGAAAGAATTCTATTCTCATTTATTTATCTACTCTGTTTTAGGTAGCTATCGGCTTTTTTCCCAAAGAGATTTTGGTATTGTAGTTAATAAGACTAAGGGATCTTGGTATTTAAAGCCCCTAGATCTAATCTCTCGTCATGCAATATTCTTCGTGGGTCTTTCAGAAGTAGTTATTCTAGTAAAGGCAAAGCCGACATATATCATGACCTCGTCAGACCACATTAATGTCGAAATGTATATTAGCTGTCACCCATACCTTCGATGTTTTTTAAATTATATTATTATTCTCATTTTTTCTTTGGTGGGATATCAAGAGGACAGAGTTCATTTTCTTGTTCCTTCCATGGGATGTATAACTGTTTGCTCTTTCTAGTCCCAGTTCAACTGAAGCGTGAGTCTTTTTTTTTGCCTGCCACCTAGGTCCTTGTTGGAACTGGATCTAAAACCATGAAGATAATCAAAATTAAATCTTTAAAGGTTTATGCTTTTGGATTTTGTAAGTATTCTCTGACCTGACATTCTGAACTCTTTTGTCTTCAGCACTGTATGGTGTTTTTCATCAGACCTGTGTAACTGTATTTGTCTGTTCAACTCCTGGTAATGATTGCATCTGCTTTGTAGATGTTCATCCTGTCTCTGTTTGTGAGAAATTGGGCCCCAAATATGCCTCTGTTCCAGTCCCTGAGCTGAAACTTGCCCCTGATTTTTATCAGGATCTTCTTAGGTACTTGCACCATTCTTTTCATTCTTTTGATATTGACAAACTTGACCATATCAATTATTGTAGTGTCTTTAATGATGGTTATGCAGGGAGGATATCTGTATGACTATTAGGCTTGTGGTTAATTGCAACGGGATGAAAATAAGCTCTGTTAAAGAGTAAGTTATGTTTTCATCCCTTTGATATGATTATGTTTCTGTTTATCGTTAAGTTTATGGTCTCTCTCCACTACATTGCAGCCAGTATCTTTGCATTAGCAGGGGAACGCGATGAATCATTCTGATGTACCTCAATTTAGTGGTTTGTTGTGTAACTTGTGTTCTGCATGTGAAAGATGAAACTAGCAGTCTCATAATTGGGCTAATAATTTGCCGAGTGTCCTTATAAACACATCACTCTTTTTGGAGAAATGCTTTTATTGATTTTTGATGATCTAGATTGTCTATATAATATAGCTCTTAATGTTCAGATAGTTTGATGGTTTAGATTTGTTGCTACCCAGTTTAGTAGCTAGGTCACCAACTATTAGGAGCTGCAGTAATTTTAACTAGGTACTACTTCTTGGAGTTGTACGGTTCCTATGGAAAATTTTGCCGCAACATGAATGCACCAAAGAACCCTGAGCTTAGACATATTATACAATGTAACCCTGAGTTTTTTGAAATGCATATTACAACTCTGGGTTTACATTGTCATATGCTAGATGTCCCTTTTATAAAAGCTCAGGGTTGTATATGATGTTAGCCCTAAAATCAACGGAGGGTTATCTAGTTTGTAAAAATATATGCTTAGGGCTATACGTTGTTTTCTCAAAAAATTCAGAATTATATTATATAGTAGGTTTAAACTCAACAATGTCTGGTGTATTTTTCCTTATTTCTAATTCATGCATGCGAGCATGGAGATATGTGTACACCAACTTAGATGTGACTCTATGCACTGTTTGGTTACAATGTAATTTGACTTTTTCTTGGTATTGCGTTATAATTATGAAACCTTACCTAATGAGGTTGGGGTTATAATTTGCTCAATATGCTTATGATAAAGAAAACGCTATTTGGGGGTGAAATTCTTGGGAAATTACGCAATTATTATTGTTTGCTGAAAGCTGTTTCTTCTTACCGTCGCGTTTAAATTATCTTTTTTGCAGTGTTTTTGAGAAATCCCTCCGAGCGCGGCTGGTAAAGGTGGCGAGCCTTTTCCAATACCCTTCTTGTACTTCACCGAATGCCACTGAGTTCCTTACAATTCTTTATTTTCCTGCAGACAAATCCAGAAACTGACTACAAATGTTTGAGCACATTTGGTTCCTGTTTCAAGCAAGATATTCCTTTGTCTGTGGTAAGAGGCTGTTAAATCTTTGAATATCCTTTTTCCTTTATGCCTGCTTGGATAAATATATAAAATTATCCGGTCAGGGTACTACAATTGACTTCAGGCGGACAGCAGATGGACAGCTGATAACTGAAAGTGAGTAAATTTCAATTCCTGTTTTCTAAAATTTACTGTTGACTTTTGCTGTGCATATTTTTTGCGCACTGTCAACTTTTTTTTGAGCAAGAAATAATTGGAAACCCAGTTTGCAGCATTGTTGAAAATCTGATGAAAAATTATGTTGTGCAGTTGAAGGCAACCATATAGGAGCAGTCTGCAGCAGGGATCTGTGTCGTAAGTGACATTATTGACTTGTCGTACTTTATCTTGCTTTTCTGATTCCATCATCTTGCTTCTCGTCTCAACTGGTGTGTGTCATATTGAAGTCCTGGGAAGCGTAAGTTGGAAGAATTAAAGGAAGTTAAACACATGAAGTTCAAACTCTTGTATACAGGGGCCTTTTTCGGCATGTATATTGGAGACGGACCAATCTCTCAACAAACAAAAGAAGAGATTGGGCAGAACGTTGCAACTATTTTTAGAGAATGCCAGGAGTCGAGGATTGGGCAGGTATATGGATGTAGAAGCTATTAGACCATTTAAATAATTGAGGCCTACAGTTCTCGGCATTATCGTGGGAGTACAATCATATGCAGGGCAATACATTGAAGGCATAGCACAAGAATGCAATCGTATGCGGGGCAATACAAGTTGGAAACTACATAGGGTTCTCGGTGGTCAAGATTTTTCTGTGACGTTGTCCATCCGCTTTTGAATCTGATCCATCACTTCTCCAATGATATCTATCCGGGCATAAGACCCTGTCAAATAAAAACGAAAGAAAGCGAACAGTACTAGTTTAAAGTTGTTTAGGATAACCAATCTGGGCTTTTGGCACCTTTGGGCTATTATTGTAGCTTTTCTTTTCTTTATTTCTAAATCTTTGTTATTATAAATAAGTTCTCATTTTGAACTATGTTAAAAAAGCAATTTTATCCATAATTATTTTTGTAGAAAAAATTTAGGCTAAAAACACAAAAAAACATTATTTAAATTAATATTTTTTTTTATAACTAGACAAAAATAATAAGATATAAAATTTGTAGTATTTTTAATTATGGTAGAAAGTTTTTTAATTTTCTATTAAGGTTATAAACATATGTTAACTACTCAATTAAGGCATTGTGTATAGATTCCGGTGATTTGTAAAGTTATTTTTTCATCTATGTTTTTTGAATTAATTATTTTATTTAAATAGTAACATCATAATTATATTTAAATATTATGCTGCTTTAATTTTAGCCTCATTGAGTATTAAAGATGTAAATTATATTAAATGATATGAGATTTTTTTGGACATAGTAAATATTTAAAAAGTTCCATCCTTTAAAATATTAGGTATTTTTTTATTAAACTCCTATAGCATCACAAAGTTTTTATAAAATTTCTAAAATTTTAGTTTTTGTGAGCATTTCAAATTTTTATGAAATTTTAGTTTTATTATTTGATTTTAGAGATTTTTAAATATTCAATCTTTTTTAAAAAAAACTTGATTTTCATAAAATTCCTAACATTTTGAAAACTTTCATATTTTTTTTGAATTTTTTTTAAAATTATTTTATATATATAAAAGAGTATAGAATTTTGGAAAACTTAAGCATTTATCTTATCTTTACTCTTTTCTTGATTTCCTAAATAAATAATTATTAAAAAGAAAATAAGTTTAGTATTTTGATAAGGTGATGCATTATTGTGGATATATTAATAATAGTTAATAAGGTGTAAATAAAATTTAAATTATTATTTAAATAAAAATAATTAATTTGTCAAAATTTTGGTGAAAGCCATTTCTAAATATAATTAGAATTGATAAATTTGATTATTATAACTTGATTAAATAATTTTTATACGTTTATGCTTCAAATAAAAATCAAACAATTTTATGCATCCATTAGAAAAAGCTTATATGTTATTAATTTTTTCTTTATGATTAACTTTAAACAAGCACTAAACTAATAATATGTTGTGAAAATACTACAGTTTTAAATTATTTGAGCCAAAAATTTAAACCAACCAAGAGAATTGTTCTTGACTAGTGGTTTTATGTTACATTCTCTAGGTTTGGAGCCTTAAACTTAAATCATGTTTATGTCGCATTAGATAGTTTTCCCTGATTTTCACCTTCCCTTCCCATGCCAATGCAACAATGAGAGAGAGGGAAGGATGAAGGGAGAGAGAGATAGAGAGATGATTTAATGTAATTCTTTTGGTGTTTGTGAACTATTGAATCAATAAAAATGATAGTAATTTATGAGTTGTATTTTACATTTTTCGTTAACTATTTATACATATAACTTGGTGAATATGTTAAACTACATTAACCCATAAAATCTAGAGGAGAAATGAGTATCTATATATGCATTAGTCCCATTTGGTATTTAGTAAGGTGAACATTTATATAAGTATAAATAAGTTATTCAATTCACCCAAGTAAACTTATCTACTCATAACACTTCCCTTTGAATAATTGTCTATCATCATTTATTATATATTTTAGATGAAAAAATCTAGTAAAAATAAATCTAAACAAAGGAAAAAAGAGCATATTATGTATAATACCCTCTCAATTTAACAAACACATCTTCTAGGAGGCAAGGATTTTGTAAATAAATCAATGAGATTTTTAGATGGTGGAATTTGTTGACTATTGATTGTTCCTTCCTTCTTTAGATCATGGGTGCAATATGCTTTGTTATGTCTCCTTTAATGTGTTTATCATTTATTTGAGTGATACAAGTCGTATTATCCTCGTATATTAAAGTAGGATAGTTTGTGATTGCTTTTACACTACATTCCACATTCATTTTGTAGGTGTTAAATCATTAAACATAACCCTACACATTCTCATTTAGCTTCACAAAGAGCAATTAATTCCCCATGATTCAATGATGTGGCAATCACAATTTGCTTTTTCTTGATCTTTATGATATTGTAGTATTTTTTAAATGTGAACACATAACTGGATTGTGATTTTGTTTTATGTAGATAGGATAAATACCATGCATCTGCATATTTGATGAAAGTAACATTAGCATGTATTTGGTAGAATAATTCTAGATAATATATACCTTAGAAGTAGTTGAACAAATGTTTCACTCCCCTATGGTGTCTCTTTGTTGGTCTCGAATTGTTCCTTGACAACAAGTTAACAAAAAGGTAATGTTTGGAGCATGTATTCTTAGCCAAATACATTAATGCCCTAATTGCTCTCAAATACAGTATTTTTAGGCTAATTATTTCTCCATTATATTTATGATGACGGAATGTATCATCCTTTACATTTAGTGAGTCAACCACCATTATAGAGTTGAGTAGATGTGCTTTGCCCATAAGAAATATCTTTAGAATCCTTTTAAGTGTTCAATTTGTAAATGGAGACAAAAATTCGTTTTTTTGAAATATTTCACCTCAAAGTATTTCATAAATTATCTTACAATACTCTCGAGTTGTCATGTGTTCCAATGATATTGAGGTCATCAACATAATATGCAATAATATAAATTATAGAATGTGATCACTTAACAAAAATTCATGGGCTAATTGAATCATTTTAAATCATTTTAAATCCTTTTTTGAGAAGATATTCACCGAGATGATTATGTTATATATATATCCATATTTTTTTTAATCCATACAACGTCTTTCTAAATTTTATGGAAAACATTTCTCTAAGCTTCGAGTTTTAAGATTTAGAAAGTTTAAGTTCTTCAAGACTTTTCATATAAATGTCAATATCAAGTAATCCATATAGATATGTAGTCACAATATCCATAAGGTACATCTCTAATTGTTTAAAGACAACTAGAATTAATTAAGAATCTCAACGTTGTTACATCAACAACTAGGGAGTATGTCTCCTCATAATAGTTTTTCTGATATATAAGAAAAACCTTGAGTTACAACTCTTGCCTTGTATTTTATAATTTCATTTTTCTCATTTTTTTTGCTCACAAACACTCATTTGTAGCATATAAGCTTTGTTTCTATTGGTGTAAGGACTGCATATCAGAATGTATCACATTTTTTCCTAGGGATTTTAGTTATACTTGGACTGCCTCTCTTCACATTGATCAATCTTGTCTTTGTTGACATTTATTTATCATTGTTAGCTCAAGATAATTTTTTTGACATCATTTTACATACAATTGAGTATGAAAATACTTCATCGACTATGGTGTCATTTCTATCAAACTATTCTCAATTGGTAACTTAATTTATTTATCTCATGATTATTAGTATTTCCATCACCATGCATCTCTTCTAGAGTGTTTTCATCATCCTTTAAGGTATCATTATCTTTTTATTTAATATAAGGAATAATAATGATATCATTGGCCACATTTTCATGCTTTCTCATCCTTTTTGGTCTCAAATCTTTTGAACCAAGTGGTCTATCACGTCTTCGTCGTACCATATTTTCATGTGTAGGGGTCCTATCCAAATTTTTAGTAGGAAATAAAATTTTTGGAATAGCATTTAGCATTGGAACAAATGACAATGCCACTTTCTTGATGTAAGGGAATGCATCTGACAATTGATTAGCAACACGTTATAAATGTATGATATTTTTCACTTCTTGTTCACATACACTTGACTGTGGATCAAGATGAGATAAATTTGTTGAACTCTATGCGATCTTTTTTGTATATGGGTTTTCTTTTATCTCCCCTAAGGCTGGGAATAATGTTTCATTACAATGACAATCAACGAACCGTATTGTGAACATATCATCAGTCATCCATTCTATATATTAATAATTTATGAGGATTCAAAATCAATATAGATTCTCAACCTTCCTTATAAACTTGTTTTCTTTCTTTGTGTTGGAACAATGGGAAATACACATGGAAACCAAATATTTTTAAATGTGATACATTTGGTTCTTTACTATATACCAATTATAATGGAGATTATTTAGGATAAACCAACATCAATTATAATTAAATTGATGAGACTATCAATTAAATTAAAGATGCCACATATAATATTGTATGCCCCTAAAATGATGAAGGTAATATGGAACTCATTATTAATAGTGAAACAATCAATTATAATCTCTCAATCAAAGATTCAACAAGAAAATATTTGTGTATGAACTTGAGCTACTAAGTGCTCTACATAAATTTTAATTAACATAAAATGGTCATCAAATACTTGGAATGTAAATTCACCATTATCAAGTTTGTTTTTCTTTATTGTATAATTTATGAACCAAGCACTTAATCAAATGATTTGAGCTAAGAGTCTAGAGAATGAAACATTTCTATTTAACAATAAGCTCAAATATGACTAATGTGTTGATGCATTTATCAACGCCATAAAATGTTAAAATAATCTACATGGAGGGATAATTAGTCTACAAACGTCTCATTGAATTCTTTCTAAAAAATTTGGAGACTTAGTGAAAATATTATTCATGGAAGGTCTTATGATCAACTTGCAAAGTGAATAGGCATCACATGATAAATCACAAGGCTTCATAATTTTAATGTTCTTTAATGAGTGTTAGATTGAATTTTCAATAATTATGTGTATCATTCTTGAGATAGGGTGCTCCAAATGATCATGACATAAAGTGGATATTTTCTTTTCTTCTAACTTGTGGTTAGAGACCATATTTATTTGAATCGGACTTATAAAATATAATACAATCATAAAGAATATATTGGTATTTTCTCAAGAGTACATTTCATGCTAGATTTATGCAATGTGATGCACAAATTTTCTTTCCCATTTTTACTCATGGTTTTCCTATGGTAACTATTTTGATGAATGTCTTTAAAACTTGATAAATTTCTTTGAAATTTTCTTAAATACAATTTTTTGTTAATATATATATATATATATATATATATATATATATATATATATATATATATATTGTAAAAAAATATACTAGTATTCATGCATAACATAATCTTGTTTAATACCGTATAAGAACCCTTTGTTCTTTTTATATATATGAAAAATCTAAGTAACTATGTAATAAGGTGAAAATACCTATTCTATATGGGCTTAAAGCCCACTAATCCATTTGTATGCCCTTACAAAAAACAAATACAGCACGACACTTAGAAACCTAAACTTGCCCTTATTTTTTTTATCTCTCAAGTTCTTGTGCAATTTTTTCATCAGCTTCCCTCTAAAAGCAAATCATTTTTTTTTTGTTTTTCTATCATACCATAAGTTGGTTTCTGACTTCCAATCTCTCTTTTTCAACCTTTTCCTTTTATTTGCAAGAAATTCAAATTTGTGGAAAAGGAATTTTCAATTTCTTGAAACTTATGTAAGTAAGCCTTTTCTTCTAATTCTACTAATTTCTAATTTGATCTACTCTGATTTGGCTCAAAGAAGGTTGATTTTTCTTAGATTTGGTTAGGTTTGTGGTGATATGTTCGAATCTATTTTAGATGTTTCGATTTTTTTTTTCTCAATATGGGCTAATGACTATATATTCTATTCAGATCTACTATCATTAGCTTTGATCTGGGCTTACTTTGTTTAACTTTTAAAAAATAGATTTTACTTCACGAAAAGAAATTTGTTAGGGTTTTGAGATGGAAGCAAAAAAAAGAAGAAAAAAATTCCTCTAAAAAATAGTGTTATGGTTTTTGATACAAAAGTTTTAATTTATTTTCTTGGCAACCTAGAACATACTTCCAAGAGCATGGAAAAAAAGGATTTTGACAAGGATTAATATGAAGTATGAATTTGTGATATTTTCCTAAGAAAAATTTTGTATCCTTTTTTAGATTAAAGTTATACCTATTAAAAGACTCTTGGCTAAAGACTAGGTAGGAAAGTTTTTTGTTAGAGTATGTAACTCCTTTATTTTTGTAAACTCTTGAATTAGTAAAATTAGTATTAATTTATGAGTTATATTCTATATTTACTACTATTTATACATATGATACTTAGCAAGATGAATATTTAGCTAAGTAGAATCAACTATTCAATTTACTACACCCACACATAGGTTGAGCTGGGCTCGACTCATTTATTAAACAAGTCTAAAACTATTGTTTGTTAATGAGCCAAAAATTATTGTTTGCGAACGACTTATTTAGCTAAATAAATAAGTCAAGTCGAACCCTTAACGAGTTGATCCCAGAAAGCTTGCTTGCCAAATATTTTCGCTTATAATCATATTTTAATAACCCAAAAATATTATCTAATATTAATCCTGACTAATTTATATTTTAATATAACTCTTAAAATTTTAGCTTAATTATTTTTTTAATATTTGGCCTATAAATTTAGATAAATTCTTACATAATATTTATCCTAATTATTTTATCTTTTTCCTTTTATTTAAATCCACCTAAATTGACAAAATTTACCCCTATTTATTTTTTCCTACCATAATCCTAAATCTAAATCTAATTCTAATTCTAACCCTAAATTTATTTTTTTTTTCTTTTTTTTCCTTTTCTTCTTTTTCTTTCTCTTCCCTTTTCCCTTTTCTTTTTCCTCATCCTTTTTTTTCCTCCTCCCCAATCTACGCCTAACCCACTTATTCTTTTTCTCTCCTTCTCAACCATCTTCACTAGCCTAGCCCGTCCCTATCTTTTTCTTTCCCCATCCGAACCCCAACCCACCTTCCTTCTTCTTCTTCCTTTCTTTATATTTTTCTTTTCTCCTCTTTCTCCCTAGACCATCCACAACCTCTACACCCATAAACACGTTCCCCTACACCACGCCTTCGCTTACCTGCTCTTCTTTCCTCTTCTACCCAAATCGACCCCTACCTTTCTCCCTTGCATGCCTTCTTTCCCTTCCATTACTGGCTCTTGCACTAACCACTTCTTAGGGATGGCAATGAGTCTCAGACCCGACCCAGACCCGCTAGACCTGCCTCATTTTTAGCGGGTCTGGGTCCATGATTTTTGGACCCAACGGGTCTGGATCGGGTCTGGGTCCACATATACCTTAAAGGGTCTGGGTCTGAGTCCAATTCTAGACCCAGACCCAACTCACCAGACCCGTTTAATATAAATATGTGTGTATGTGTGTGTCTATATATATATACATACATACTAATATTATGTTTTTCATTATTATCTTAATTTTATATAAGCTCCTTATTCATTTTTTACAAATTTTATTTTTGTATACTTACTTTATAAACAATATGTATAACATTATATTCTAAAAGCTAGGGATATGAACGGGGTGGATTTTACCCGAAACCCTACAGATTTTGTCCAATGGATATGGATAAACGAATATGGATGATGAAAAAAATACCCGTTGGGTTCGAGTACGGATACGGGTATAGGATATCCATACCCGTACCCGTAACCATATCCGTACCCGTTTACCCGATATATAATTACCTTTTTTCCCTTAATTTTAAAATAAATATAGTATAAATTAAATTTAGAATTATCATTTAGCTTAACCCTAAATGAGTTTATCTATCGGGTGATGGATTTATCCATCGGATAATATCCATTAACGGGTAAACGGATAATCCGTTGAGTAACGGATATCCAATGGATACGGATATGGATATGTTAGCAGATATGGTATCGGGTACGGGTACAGATTTTCTTATCGGATATGGATATGGATATGGTTATACCCGTCCCATTTACATCCCTAATAAAAGCATTAAAACACCATTTGAAAAGTTAATATAACTATTTTAATATATTTATTTTTTCACTTGGATGATTGTTTTTAACAAAAAAAATACATATTAAGTTATATAAAACATAAATGTATTTGTATTAGCATAGATTATTAATTATTTTCTAAAAAAATAACTAGACTCATTTAGGACCCGTTTACCCGCTAGACCCGATGGATCTAGATTTGGTTTAAACTTTTAAGACCCGACGGGTCTGGGTCGGGTTTGGGTCTAGATAATATAAATGGGTCCGGATCTGGATATGACTGAACCCGGTCCATACCCGACCCATTTCCATCCCTACCACTTCCTATAACTTCTATAGACTCCCTTCACTAACAACCCTTCACCACCAACCCTACCACACTAACTCTCATATACCTTTCACACCTAGGCCTGACTCATCCCCCATCAATTTTTCCTTCCCTTCACCCCCAACCATGCATATATGCATGTATACATATACATGCCACACTCCATCTACCTCTTTCTTCTCCCTTCCCTTGCCTTTTTTTTTCTTCTCCATTCACCACCTAACCATCACCACCACCACACCACTCTTCCTTGAAATTGAGCCCACAACCTTGTTGATTTCTCCCTCTATCCTACGTCGTGCCTTCTTGCCTTAGCCTCCCCTCTATGTTGCCCTTCCTCTACCTATCGCACCAACACCACACCGCCATTGAAGCACGCCACTACTACCATCATCCAGCCCTATCCACTAGCTTCCCTCACCATTATTGGCTTGCCTCCTCACCACCAGCACAACCCACTATGCACCTCACCTCCACCATGCCTTCTCTAAATTCCCCCACCCTAAGCCTTCCACCTTTGTCTAAACTCATGCAACATGGGTAGGGTGATTTCATTTAATTTTTACACATTTTCAACCTAAGGTATTTTGTTGATTTCTCTTTTAATAATTATTTCAATAAAAATTATTATTTTATTTATTAAATATTAATATAGTTAATGTGGTATTATTTTTAGGTATAAAATTTTAATTAGTGGAGCCTAATAAATTTTAGTTGATTACCTATATGTTGTGTTTTTGTTGCAAATTAGGTAATCCTTATACTCTACTAAAATATGAGATATTGCATGGTAGCACATTATGGTTTTTGATGTACAAATTTTATTAAGCATGTTCTTTACATTGTAATCATTTGTCTAATAATGATAACATGAAAACTTGGTAAGATTGAGCATGTTAACTTGCATAAATTTTTATGTGTATGAAAGTAAATTAAAATGGGACTTATGTCTAAAATAAACTATAGATGTCATGTATGTCTAATGGGATAGGTTGAACATACTTAGGTGCATTTGTAACATAATTATTATTATTGTATGCCCTAGGAACAATGTGGTCATTTAAGCGTATCGTAATATTTATTCCGATAAGAATGTCTAACATGTATTAATTATTGTTAAGTATAGAAGTGTGTGATTTTACGTTTTAGAAACACATGTTTTAGCATGATTATTGTTAATATGTGGCGTAGGGGTATTTTGGTTATTTTAAATGCATTATGATTTTTATTCTGATAAGTGTGTCTAATATGTGTAATTCATTATTGAGTATGGGAATATGTAATTTGTTGTTTTACAAACGTGTGTTAGGGTTTTACGTGCAAAATCATATATAGGGACAAAATAGTTATTTAGCTTGTATGGTAATTTATTTGCATGTTGTGAAATTTAATTATTATATTTTACCATTTTGGTTATAAATTAATAAATAAAATAAAATTAGCATTTAAAATAGATGATAATGTGATAATAATGGCCATAGGGGCATTTTGGTCACTTTTTATCTAATACGCCTCATATGAATAATTGGTTATAGGATGACCTTAATATTGAATTTGAATCATATTTGGACCATTGACCTTGAGGTTGACTTAAATAATTAGAAATAAAGGAAAACTGACTAAGTGTGATATTGGAATCAATGTGCAATATGTGATATCTTATTATCGCCTTCTTAAGATAGTAATAATTAAAGTGAAAACCCTCGAGTTTGGGAATTGTTACTCTCTAGGAATAGCTACCCTATATATAAGGTAGGAGCCCTCAATTTTTTTGGTTAGTTGGTGTGTCGTCGTGTCCCAATAAGGCCCTAATCTACTCTATAGGTGGCTCAAGTACCCTATAAAGGGGCATCGATACCTAAGGATTAAGTGTCCTAGGTTGGGAGGGTATTGTTTTGCCTTGTACAACAGTATGACTAGAGAGCTTTTATGCCTCTAGGTTGGATGGTTGGAAGGGTACTGTGATGCCTTGTGCATTGGTATGACCTGTGTACTTTTATTTCTCAAGGTTATTATTATATCCCCTTGAGTAATTAAAAATAAAAATAATGGTTGTATAAGGAATTAAATGGATTGTTGTGATATGGTGGTTTGATGTTGCATCCATGCTCTTTTTAAATTTAATGTATTGGTTGACAATTATCTCAAGGTATTGTGTTTCCTTATGTGCCAGTATGACCAGAGTGTTTTTATGCCTATGGGTTGGATGGGTGGGAGGGTACTGTGATACCTTGTGCGTCGGTATGACCAGTGTTCTTTTATGTCTCTAGTTTTTTAAGTGTATCGCCTCAAGTGAATAAAAATATATGATTATTATTAGATCAAAATGGTTATTGGATTGGTTGATAGTAGTCTTGTACCTAGCTATGATATTATAGATCTTTATTAGTATTGTGTTTTGAGCCCTATCTATGGTATTATGGATATTACTAGTTTTGATATGGAATTATGATATATATTGTGAAGATTATGCTTATTGTTTTGAGATTGACACTAATCATTACTTTAGAATACATCTCTTGTATGGTAGGTTGGTAAGCTTCATTATGTTCTAAATGAATGAATATGAGTGGTATGCGATCTTGGGGATTATTATTTATATGATATGATTATTGTATTTTGTTCATCACATGTATATTTTAATATCTTATACTATGTTTTGTTGTGATGCCTTTTATGTGTTCCATGCAATATTTTCATATTAGTTTTTTATAATTGGTTACTCAGTACTGTCATATTTATGGGTTTTGTTTCATGGTCCCATGTTTATTCAACGGGTAGTCTTTACATTACATGAGTACTTTGAGGGTACAACTTAATGGCTTCTAGTACCGGCTGAGAGTTAGAACTATCCGGGTTTCACCTGACATCTTCTAATTTATATTTTCCTTGGATTCTTATATCCCCTTCTCTATTTTCCTTTCATCATTATATTATAACTCTTTACTTGATTATTTGGGCCATCGGGATAATGTTGTTCTGTATTGAAAACCATATTTCATTTTTATGGTTGTTGTTCATTTAAGCAAGGTAACTTTTAGCCTTAGCACTTAGTATACTAATGGTAGAGAATGAAAAACCTATGCTAGGTGTGGCGGTAACATCCATTATTTTTGTAATGAATGCTTTTGCAAAAATAAAATTTTTAAGTAGTAAAATTGGGGGTGTTACACCTATCCACACACACCGACTACATTGTTGACTCTTCTAATCTTCTTTACTCTTGTTTAATATTAGACTTGGACAAATACTAATGCCACCACTAGGCCTACTCATTACATCCTCATCTTGATTCATTTCAAACCTGAACCATAGAAGTCACGAGCTTAGGTTGAGCTTTGTAGGCTTTGACCCATAAAAAATTGAACCAAACTTGTAGGGCTTTAAATGATAATAGTGGAAATATTAAATATGAAGGGAAATTAGTAGGTAGAAAATACAACTCCCTATCCTTTTATTTGGTAAGTTTTCTATTTGAAGAACATAAGATAATATAGCGAGCATAAAGAGAGAGAAAAGAAAGATTGTGCCATTTCATGATTCTTTTACTTTTGCATGAAAGTTTCATATGACAACCTATGAGGTGCTTGGGTTAGCTTTGAATAGTGTCCTTCAATCATTTCCAAAGTATCTATTCAGACCTTATAGCGTCAAAAAAACCTAAAACGCCCTAGAATTTACTAAAAAAATTCATTTTATAGAAGTGTTAATTATAGAAAATAACGGGTGTTACCACCACACTCAGTATAAGTCTGATATCCTCTACCCTCCTTATATTAAGTGCTAAGTCTAAAGCGTTACTATAAGTAAATAACATTTACAACTTACAAAAAAAATGTAGATTTCATTACAAATTACATTGTTTTGATAGATATAAAAGAATCAGGAAAAACCATTTTAATATGACAAAAGGAGAAATATCAAGCGACTTAAGAGTTTGAGGAATATCCAGATTAAAAGATGTCGGGGTGATCACTAGATAGTCCTAACTCTCAATCCTCTACTAGAAGCCGTCAAACCAAACCCTTAGAATATTCCTACAAACCAAACCGTGAATGGAACCCATTAGTACTACGGTATTGAGTATGCTATTACACAACACTAACATGTAAAGCCACATAGGGAACAATATAAGAACATGACATAAATATATCTGGGAAATCATATAATCATAAAATGGTCACAAGTAATATAATAAAAAGAAACCCAAATATTGAGCTAGTATACTAAGGCAACTATCAAAACAACAATCCATATTAATTCCAATTCCGCATAAGGGCACTAAGGAAACTACCAGATCAACCCATCCAAATCATTTTCAGGTACAAATGTAGGGTGCTAAGGCAACTACTAAAGCACATACTGAAACATGTAGCGCATAATGGAAGCTACAAAAATAGTGCTCCAAAACAACCCATTAATATTTTCACCAAATATTTGTTTCCAATTTTAATTACTATATGGGGATACAATAATAACCCGGTGACATAAAAGTATGCTAGTGCATAAGAAAACATAGTACCATCCAACCTAGAGGCATAACAACACTCTGGTTATATTGGTGCACAAGGCAATACAATACCCTCCCAACCTAGGACTCCTAATCCTTAAGTATTGATACTCCCTATAGGGCTAGTAAGAAGGACACGGAAAGACTTCCCGGTTCGATACACCAGTCGACATCTAAGATAATCCCATGCTCTTAATCCTAAAGATTAATCCTAAAGGGATCTTGCGAGCTAACTTGCAAACACCACTTCTCATTGAATAATTAGGGGCCCAAGAAAGGAACTCTTCAGTACTATGGTACCAAGTAACCCTTTATACACGACTAATATATAAGGTTCGCATGCAACACATCAGATATAACAAATCAAACACATGATCAAGGAATAATACATATATTATTTGACATGCAATAATCATTCGGATATCTACATGCATCAAGATCATATGCCACAAATGCTCATTCACTTAGAAGTAACAAAACTTATTATTAGAACATTCAAGCAATGCTCTTTGTAGTATAACTAGGAAGTCATGTCATCCTCTGCGGGAAGCGCCACTCGCATAATCAACCCACAAAACTTCTCAAAAACATCACAACAAGAATGGCATACACATCAATATGCATATTAGTTCATTCATTACTATCTGCATTCAAGCCATTAGTGTTATAATTGGTCATCTCTTGAATTATTCCACATGGTTTGAGGACTCCACTATTCTCACCGATGGACTGGTAACTATGTAATCTAGGGAAACACGCTCCTGACCACTATTATGACTGGCGGACCGGTAAACCTAACACACTTTAGGGAAAAATGCTCCTAACCACTATCATAACTAGTGGACCCGAAAATATAATACAATCTAGGGTATAACGCTATTGACCACTATTATAACTAGTGAACTGGTAAATATCCTACATATGGTCTTGACCCACACGGTGTCCCACTGTAAGTAATTAGTGTCTTTTTTGTAGAATATTACCATTCAAGGGTTTCATTACTTGAGCACGGGACCCCCACTATTCTCACCGGTGGACCGGTTACTATGTAATCCAGAGCAACATGTTCCTGACCACTATTATGATTAGTGGATTGGTAAACCTAATACAATCTAGGGAAAATTGCTTTTGACCACTATTATAACCAATGAACCAAAAAATATAATACAATTGGTAAAATGCTTCTGACCACTATTATAACCAATGAACCGAAAAATATAATACAATCTAGGACATAATGCTCTTAAACACTATTATAATCGGTGGACCAGTAAACCTAATACAATCTAGGGAAGAACGTTCCCAACCACTATTATAGCTGGTGGACCGGTAAATCTAATACAATCAAGGGCATAATGCTCCTAACCACTATTGTATCCAATGGATCAGTACATATGGTACACATGGGCCTCGCTCAATGATCTTCCACTTTAAGTGATTAGTGTCTTATTTGTGTTTTATTTTTTTATATATCACACACATATCCATGCACAAACCATGTAAAGCTCTTGGCCTACTACCCCCTTGACCAACCTTGACCTCATAGAGACCCTAATTCCCTAAACCGAGATATCCACACTCCCTAATGATCCCTTGAGTTCCCAAAATTATCCACCAACCTAAACATTCCATTAGAACCATTTTTCTCATGGGTCATAGCCAATTTCGCCCGTTCTTCACATATGATAACAATTGACCCTTAGAGTCGATCCTCAAAACCCTAGTTTGGCCCAAATGAGCCTAACCCCTTATCTACTACTTATTTGGCCCTAAACTCCCACAAACAAGCATATATTACCATGATTATCCATCCCCTAAGGTTTTGTAGCCTAACTCTTCCATTCTGCTCATGTGATACTAACCTTCCAAATCAGGCCTTTCTAGAAATCCTAATTCCACTCTTTTGGTAGTCTTTCATCCTTTAGCACTCCATGGGCTCCCCAAATATGCAAGCTACTCGACTATGTCATTATTTACCCCAATATCCATTCAAAGCAACCAACCCTACTCTCCTCACCCATGGTCATAGCTTCCTTGGGTTTGACTCACCCTATACATCTTCATTAAAATAATCACCCTAATACATGCCCAAACTACTAAATGCCCTTAAGCCATGTAATATTGATAACCATGCTGAAAGAGATAATACTAAGACCATAAATCCCTATTCTCACATTTAACAACAATTCATGTAATACCCCATTTTTACTACTAAAAAATTTCGTTTTGTGGAAGCATTAATTACAAAATTAATGGGTGTTAGTGCCACACTCAGTATAAGTTTGACATCCTCTATCATTCTTATATTACTTTACTTAAATAATATAATTACAAAAGTCAGAATATATAGGATAATAGATAAGTACAATGCTAGTTAAAAGTAACATTAGTAGTTTACCAAAACTCAAAAAAGAAATTATAGGAGGACTTGAAAATCTAGATATAATCAGAGACCAGATAGCAAAAGAGACACCGGATATTCATACGCTCTCAAAATCGACTAAAAACTTTCAACTAACTTAGAATCTGACCCACAAAGTCCACTACCTATTGAATAGATAAGGGCCCACGAAAATGAACCCTTTGGTACTACGGTACTGAGCAACCCTTTATACCAAACTAATATGATAAAACAACATGGACCATATGCGATGCATATAACTAACATTGTATAAGACATATACATACACACATGAGGATTGAAATACAGTAGTCATTTAGATAATCAAATTCCATCTAGGTCACAGACTACTCATATTCATTCATCTTAAACAACTGAACTTACCAAATGAACAATACAAAGATACTATCTAGAGTATGATTAGAAGAAAACCCTGACACCGTATCCATAAGGCACCACGACAATACATGGTGTAATCTTAAGACATGCATGAGATGATCAAGATACGATAATCATATTAGATAAATTATAATCATCGAAACCACATACTACTCATACTAGTTCATTGAGGACAGAGTAAAACTTACCATATGAACATACCAAAGATGATCTTTGAAGTACAATTAGATCAACCACAAAATAGTAACTATAAGGCGTCAAGACAATACATGGTATGAACATTAAGATATGCATGAGATTATCCAAGCACAATAATCATAAACAGATAAGAAATAGTCACTAAACTACATACTATTCATGCCTACTCATTTAGAATATAATAACACTTAACAACTAAGCATCCCGAGATGTTCTCTGAAGTAATAACTAAAACCCAACTCTACACCACAATTATAACCTTCGTAGTATAATTTATATCTCAGCATCAATCCCAACCAGATACATAACATCATAGGTATAGTATAATAAGATCTATAATGTCACATGTATAATTACCAGTACAGAATAACAGAATACATAACATCACAGGTATACTTACAGGTACAGTATAACCAAATACATAACATCATAGGTCTACTTACAGGTACAAGATAATAAAATACATAACGTCATAGGTTTGCTTACAGGTATAGTATAATAAAATACATAACTTCACATATATACTTACAGGTACAGTATAATAAAATTCATAACATCACAAGTATGTTCATAGACATAATACCAACATAGGTAAGTACAAAGGCTACTACCGAATCTACAGGTAGGCACACAAGCTGCTATCAAAATCACAAGTAAGTGTAAAGGCTACTACCTAAAACCACAGGTAAGCACAAAGGCTACTACCCAAAACCACAAGCAGGCACGGAGGCTGCTACCGAAATCACAAGTAGGCACAAATGTTACTACCCAAAACCACATGTAGGCACAAAAGTTGCTATCGAAACCATAGGTAGGCACAACGGCTATTACCTAAAACCACAGATAGGCACAAAGGCTACTAGAAAACCAATCCAATATCCAATATTAATCAATCATATCATATCATTTTCATTTTTATTTACTCAAAGGAGATACAATAATAACCTAGAGATATAAAAGTACACCGGTCATACCGACGCATAATACATCATGGTACCATCCAACCTAGAGGCATAACAACACTCTGGCCATACTGATGCACAAGGCACATAGTACCCTCCTCACCTTGGACACTTAATCTTTAAGTATCGATACCCCCTATAAGGCCCATAAGTCACCTATAGAGTAGACTAGGGCCTTACTAGGGCACAACCGGCACAACAAAAACCCAAACAAATCAAGGACTCCTATTTTCCATACTTATCCATTTTTCCTTTATTTCCAATTATCCAAGTTGACGGTCCAAAACGAGGTTAAAGTCAACATTAAGGTCAATCTATTAAAATTTTAAGGCCATCCTATGTCCAATTATTCACATTTAGGTACATTAGGTCAAAATGACCAAAATTCCCCTAAGATAAATAATTGTCAAATTATCATCCATTTAAATACTAAATCCATTTTATTTATTACTTTATTGTGAAAAGGCTAAAATGAAAAAATGTAATTATTTATTATGCAATTAAAATTGTTCGCTATGCCAAAATACCATTTTGCCCTTACACATGTTTTTGCATACGAAACCCTATCATACACCTTTAAAAGGTAGGTCGCAAAATGAACAACAGATGATACATATTAGATATAATTTTTAGGATAAAAATCATAATATACAAAAATGACTAAATTGCCCCTAGGGCACACATCCATAATAGTTATTCTATAATTATATCTAAGTATGCTCGACCTATTATCTTATACATAATTATCATACAAAATATTTTCTCATCATTAGAGTCATTTTAACCATACTTTTGTACCTAAAATATTTTACATCAGATAATATGCTCGTTTTACCCATTTTCATGATAATAACAATTAGCACATAATTATAACATAACAAATCATGTTTAATATATTTCATACACCAAAAACCCACACGCAATATTTATCATTTTAGTAGAGTATAACAGTTACTTGAATTTCAGTAAAAATATAAAAATAGAGGTATCTTACTAAAGTTATCGGATCCCATTAATCAATCTTTCGTACCTAAAAATAATACTTCAATTACCGAATTAATATATATCAGATAAAATAATAATAATTATAATAATAAATATTTATTTTTAAAAAATTACCAAAATACCCTTACATTTAATATAGGTACCAAAATTTATTAAAACAACACACACAACTCACGCTACATAACAGCGTGATCCATGCATGCAGAGAAGGCTCGAGGCTACTAGGTCGGGGTTGGTCGGGTGAGGCAGGGGAAGGAGAGGGCGGCAGTGGTGGTGGAGACAGTTGGCCGATGGAGTAGGCAGTGGCTGGTTACTGAAAGGATGGCGGTGGTGCTGCAAGGCTGGTGTGGTGGCTGCTGGAGTTGCAGTTTAATAGGGCTAGGAAAACCAAAAGGAGATGAGAAGAGAGAGGGAGTAGGGGCTGGGGGTGCTACGCTAGAGGCTGGTCGGTGGTGGAGGTGTTGTGACAAGCTGCTCGATGGTGGTAGTTTGAATGGTAGAGGGTGGAGGCTGGGGCAGTTTTGTAGAGGATGTGGTGGACTTGTTGGCGTTGGAAGTGGCAGGGCTGCGACGGGGGAAAGGTGTAGAGGTTGGTTGGTGTGCTAGGGGTGATGCATATGGTGGGTGCGGTGTAGGCTGGAGGTGGGTTGCGGTGGCTACAAAGTGGTGTAGGGCTGGAGCTGTGACTGCTGGTGGTCACAGGAGAAGGAGAAAGAAGAGGAGGAAGGGTGGAGATGGTTGGTTGCTGGGGTGGTAGATGGTGATGGAAGAAGAAAATGCAGAGGGGAGGAGGCTATTAGTAGACGAAAAGGCTGTTAGGAGAGGATGGGGAGGTGGTGCGCTGGGGTGTGCATGGTGCTTCTACTAGGGTGGTCGAGAAGTGTAGAGGGAAATGGAGGAGGTGGTTGGCTTAGGGGTTGGACTTGCTAGAAGGAAGGGGCTTAGGCAATAGGGAGTGACGGGGCAGAGAAGGGGTGTTGTGGTTGTTTGGGTGCTGGAAGATTGCGTGCACGGGTAGAGGTTGGGAGTCGGTGTGTGTGAGGTTGGGGGGTTGGATGATGGTGAGGGAGATGGAAAATTAAATAAAATAGAGAGAGTGAAGGGGGAGTGGAGGGCTGGTTGGAGTGTTAGGTTTTGCGTGCGCGTGTGTGTAGCGTGTATATGTATAAAATGCAAAGAGTGTTGGGTTGAGTGAGGTAAGGAATTGAGGGAGACAGGGAGAGTAATTGGGGGAGGGAATTAGGGTAAGCTACAAGTAAGATCAACATGTAAAATAGTAGAGTAAAAATAGTTTTATTTTTATTTTAGGTTTAGTTTTGGTAGATTAGGGTATCGGGTAGAAAAATAATCTAGGGAAAAATAATCCGAAAAATAAAAAAAGATAAAATAATCCAGAATGAATTTTAGGAATTTATTTCAGGTTACGAATCAAGGTAATTAGTAAAATAATTAGGATAATATTTACGAATATAAACTAGGATTAAAATTAATAGTCTGATTTCTATCGAATCTTAACTTGATTAAATTTATATATAAACCATTGTAAAAATACAAATAATAATAACACGCTTAATGAAATATCCTAAAATCCTAATTTTAGAAATTTTGGCCAAATAAGGATTTATTAAGGAAATTAATTAAATAAATTATTTTATTAAAATAAGAGGAAGTAATTAAGGAAAAATCAAGAGGAAAATAATAAATAATTTTATTAGGAAAAGTTAGGGTGTTTTGCTAATTAACATGGAATTAAGGAAAAATTATTCAAAATATCCTAAATTAACCTAAAAATGAAATTTATTTATTATTTTATTAAAATATTATTATTTTGAATATTCAAAAAACTAAAACATTCTAAATACCCCAACCCATCTCTTTTTCTTTTTCCCTTTTTCCTTTTCCTTTTTTTTCTCTTTTCTTTCTTTCCTTCCTCTCCTTTCTCCTTTTCTTTTTTTTCCTTCCTCCCCGATCTGGGCCCGCCCTCCCCCTCGCGGCCTACACCCCCTTCTTCCCCCTCACGACACAAGCCCGCTTCTTTTTTGTTTCCTCCACCTGTCACAACCACCCGGTCCCATCCCTTTTTTCTTTCTTTTCTTTTCTTCGCAGATTGGCCGGTCTACCCCTTTCTTCTTCCTTCTTCTTCCTTAACCCTTCGCCTGCAACCTGCACCCTACCACCACCGTCCTTCTCCTATGCCACCATCGCATGCCGGCCTGCCATCCTCCTTTCTCTCCCCTTTCATTTTCCCTTCCCTTTTTGACCCAACCAATCATTCTCTCTCCTCATGTGTGCCTTCCCCCTTTCCTTTTCTTCTCCTCCGACTAAACACACCCCCTGTAATGGCAGATCTATGCCATCCTGCCACCGCCGGCCGGTGGTCCTGTCTCACCTACCCCTCTTGTCCTCTACCCCCTCTATCATTTTCCTCCTTCAATGGCCTATAAATACCCATAACCGACCCCTTAATTGGATTCCTTTCTTGTTCAAAAAAATTTCTTCCCTTAGGCGTCCCCTGTTCAGATGCTCCCTCTATCGCCGCAGCCCGAACCACTTACCAAACCACCCCTTACACCAATGTCCATTGAACTACACCACTCACCATCCTCGATTATCCCTACATGAGCCGCCTTGGCTGTACAAAGTTGGCCCTTGATCAGCTCAATCTCATTCATTGCCGCCCTTCATGCTACTGTTTCTGCCGCAACCACCACTCCTTAACCCCCAAAACAACCAGCATGACCTCCCCTACCTTCCTTTCCCCTACCTCCCTCTCCTTCTCCCTTCCTACCTGATGAGTTCATATTTTGACACATTTTATACCTTTATAATCTTAGTTTTTGGTAGTTTATTTAACTAATATAGGGGAATAATTATTGTTTTATGCTTAAGTGGTAAAAATTACATAAATATTATTATTTGAGCTAAAATGATAATAATTAAGTAAATTTAGAATAAAATATTATTTATTTAATTTTATTTTGTAGGGTTTTTTTTATAAAAAAATAAAAATAAAAAAATAGAAAAAAAGAGATTAGGACCTTTGGACCAACGACCAAAGGCCGAAGGCCCAAAGGCCAGAGAACGATGAGTAAGCCAACGAAACCAAACAGGTCTCGGTGCACGGAATCAAAGAAAAGTAAGCAGGGCTGACGTGGCATGGGGCAGGAACGAAAACAAAAAAAAAGCAGCAGAGAGATTGAGAAAGGGGGTGGTAGAAGGTAGAGCCTTCAAAGGCTCAATGGAACGCAGTAGAGGAGAGAGCCTTTACAGGCTCGGGTGAGGCAGTCGACACACTGACGATGCATAGGGGACAACCGCCACACGGACTTCGACGAAGCCGCATAGGTCGATGTCGAAGCCTCTGCCAGCCATCAGCGCCGGGAAAAGAAAAAAAGAAAAAGGAAAGAGTTTTTGACACGAAAATTAAAGCGCCAAGAGAAGAGAAAATTAGAGAAAGTTTAATATCGATAGAATTTATTTTAGATAAAATTAATTTTTATCTGAATAAATTCTTAATCTTTTATCCAAAATTAATTCCGGTTATTTCTTTCTCTTATTTTTAATTTATATTTTAGATATATATTTTTGTATAATTACTTCTATAATTATGGCTGGCTGATTATTTATTGTTAGGGAATAAATTGAAACCCTAGATTAAGATTTGAATTATAATTTTATTTTCTTTGTTTCATGAGATTGTTTCTTGACTCTATGTTTATTGCTATCGTTTATATATATAATTCTGTCAAGTATAGTTTATTTGGTGCATGCCTTGTTCTGGTTTCCTCATAAGTGACAATATTTAGGATTATTTGCCTGCTAGGTGGCCATCTAAATATACTAGAATTTATATGTATAAATTTTAGCTAGGTTAGATAAAAATTCACCTAATCATTTTGTGATTCTAACTGAAGTGGTAAAACGTTTCAATATGTGTGGGTCAAGGAAAGGAAATACAACTAGACATGCTTTTTGTACTAGTTTGGGTACTTAGATTGACAGCCTTCCACTTACACTTAATGCATTAAATCTAGTTAAATATAGGAGCCGCTTGTTGCTGTTATACTACTAGTATTTAATAGGGTTAATATTGGCGCTTTGTCGTATTAATTAATTAAGGGAAGTAATATAAGGTGTATGGACCTGCTTTTGGTGTAAAACTTGGTTGATCTCTTTGTCATGATTAAAGGGTGACTTAGAAATTAATATTATATTACGACCTAATCTAGTGGTAGATTTTTATTTCCCTAACATATTTCTCATATATGTGGTTTCCCATTATTTCCATTATTTTTATTATTATTAGTTTATTTTATTTTATTCCTTTTATTATTTTATTATTTTATAACCCCCATTAGTATTTTTCTTATTTATTTATTATGTGTTATTTGTGATTTTTATTTTTAGTTTTAATTTTATTTTCAAGCTAGTTAGATAGAGGTGAGCCCTCTCAATCCCCTGCTAGAACGATACCCTTATTTATCAGTGCTACAATACAAGAGGGTTTAAATTGCGTGCTCGCTACGGTCACACCAATTTTTGGCGCCGTTGCCAGGGATTGGTAACTTCACCTTTATTTCGCTAGTATTTTTAGTGTGTTTTTATTTTTAGTTTTTATGTTTTTTCTTTTAGTTTTGTTTTAGGTTATATTGGATTTTTGGTGTGTTTTTGTTTTGCTATTAACCTTTCCTTTGAAGTGTTAGTGTTTTTAGGTGGCTATGAGAGGATCCTTTGGTTTTGGACAACTTTGCATGAATTCTAATGCAAGAGTAAATGAGGTAAGTTCGAGTAGTCTAAATGATAAACTTAACAAATTCACCGCTCTTTTTTTACAGGTAGTTGAAGCTACTGGAGTTATTAATATAAGTGGAGTGTGTCATATGGAAGGAAATCCATATGCTTACCATGAATAAGCTATGAGAGGAGGAGGATGGATGCATCCTAATGCTCAATCTTTCAATGGCTTCCAAGGACAAGATCCCTATACAAGCACATACTACTCGGGAATGAGGCATCAACCCAACTTTGGATCAGAGATGAATGATCATTATCAAATTCCATATCAAGACCCTTACACACGCGAATATGAAGCTTCAAAATATTATCAATATCCTCAACAGGAATCTTCTCCAGTTTCAGAACCCTCAAGTTCAAAAAAATGGATAAACTTTTTGAAGCACTGATGAATGGTCAAAACCAGTTGGTAGAAGGGCAAAATCAACAGATGTAAAGTCAGATTATGCAAACTAAAAAGGTGTTAGTGCTAGAGGAGAAAATGGGTTATATTGTCAACATGATCAATCAATTACAAGTACAAAAAGAGCTCTCTAGTACTTTAGTTCCAAATTCAAGTGAGAGTTATGAGGGTGATGATGCCATATCTGAATGTAAGGATGAGCTAGTTGAGGAGGTTTCCATGGAGAACATTGAAAAGAAAGATCATGTGGAAGAAGAGCTTATAAAAGTAGAAGAAGAATCTCATCAAAATGAGGATCAAGTGAACAAAGAGAAGTATATGGATGACAAGAATATCACTTTCATCTACCATATACCATATTTGAACATTTATTCCCCACTTTTGCTTGGAGATAACCATGAGACACAAGGTAAGCCTTTAAACTACGTTGATTTTATTTATGCTAACCACACTCCTTGTTTTCCCTCTTTTAGCAGGTTTTATGGATCCAAGAGTGAAGAGAGTAATCAAATCATCTTGGATACATTTAATAAGAAGTGTGACGCTCCAAAGGAGAGGTTATGTTGGAAGGATGTGTTTAAATATTTTAAGATGGGAAAATATGTTCCTTCAATAGAGAGATTATCGTACATGGACATTGGGCAAAACATTCTCTCTTTACACACGAGCTTAAATTCCATGCTAGGTAAGTTACATTCTTACTGGATCAAATCTTTCATTAAATCTAAAATTTTATCTTTTTCTTCCTTGCAGGATAAATATGATCATCACGAGGAAGGATTTGGTGAAGCAGCTCTCAAGTGGACGTATCCACCTTGAATGAGAAAAACCGAGATCACGTCCGACTGAAGACATAAAAACAAGCGTTGCTTGGGAGGCAACCCAATGTCAAGAGGGAGTTTTCTATCCTTTAGTTATTTATTTATTTATTTAGTTTTTATCTCCATACTTTAAATTTCATGTTTCCTTAGTTGTTTATACATTAAGGATAATGTGTGATTTAAGTGTGGGGGTGCGTATGTTTTATGTACGTGTCAAAAAAATAATTAAAAAAATTGTTTAGATTTTTTTTAGAGTTTCTAGTGTTTTTAGAGTCGTAAGAGCCTTAACTAGTTAATGAGGAATATATCTTTGAAATCTAACGAAAAGATGATCATGAAATTGAGATAAAGTAAGTGAAGATTTTTTGTGTTGATTTCGATATAGGGAACACATATCTACGTGCCTAAATGTGAATGGAGAAAGAATATGTATGATTGTCTAATCACTGACATGGCATGTTGAGATTCATCACATTCCTTAGTGAGTTTTTGAACCATATGTACCTTCTTTTCTTAGTGAATTTACACAAAATCATCTACTATTTCTTGGCTTCAATTTTTTTTTTGTAAACCTCATATACGTTTAATTGCTTTGATCAAATTATTTGCCATAGATCTTGTAATGGACTATAGAGACTACTAGAACTTACTCTTGTGCTAGTCGAAGCTTATAGTCAAAACATGCTCTGTTTGAGAAAATGATAAAGGTAGCTTAGAAAAGTTTCCATCACATGACCAAATAGCTTAACCTGATTTGTGTGTCCATGATATACATCCCATAGAAACCCTTTGAGCCTATATAAGGAACATATACTTTTCTTCATTACCTACATTGAATAATCGTTGAGCCTTAATGTCCTTACCTTCGCTTAAAGTTAATGGAAGGAAATCAAATTGTTATGGATATAAAGAGTGGTTGTGCATGTGTGTATGTGAAAGAAATATATGTATTTATGCTAAGAAAGGGGATTGGTTATGTTTGGTGTAGAAAAAAAAATTGAAAAAAAGAAAAAAATAATATATGAAAAAAAATTTGAAAAAAAAGGAAAAAAATGTTAGGATATAAGGAAGAGAGGGAGTTATGGATATGATGTTGAGAAAGTTCTATTCATGTTACATTTTATTGTGAAGGTGGAGAGGTGTATCATTAATCATTGATATGGAATTAAGCTTATATTTCATCTGCTTATTAGATTCCACTAGCTTTTGATCTTTTTAGCACCACACTCCTAAAATACTCCATACCCTTATTTACCTTAAACCCCGTTACAACCAATAAGTAAGTCCTATTTGATTCTTGAGATGAGTAGCCTTTGATCTAATGGAGATTAGTCACAAGAGTTAATCATATGGTTCTGTCTATTTGGCAAGTATTTGATATCTTTCATGAGGTCTTATCCACAAGAATATGAGACTTCTTTGTTTATATATGTGAGTCATTTGTTATCTTCATCATCTTATCTCACATATATGAGTGTTTCTATACATCTATAGCCATGAATCTAAGAGAGAGAAAAAAATATAGAGGGTATCCATAGCGAGGATGAATTTTGATGTGACTAAGGCGTGGTAGATCATCATCCATAATGTTGCTTTGTTCATACCTGTCATGTTTATGTGTGATTTTATTTTATTTTATTTGTGTGTGATTTTGTGGGTATATCATATGCGAAACCTTCACGAGACCTTACTCGTCCTCGATGGGTGACCTAGGGGTTTAAAGGGCTTGTTGCACATGCTAAGTGTAATCGTGAGACCTACGAAAGTGGCTAGTTAATTTAATTTTATTTATTTAGAGTAATAACTTGCTTGAGGACAAGCAAGAAGCTAAGTGTGGGGGTGTGATGAGTTCATATTTTGACACATTTTATACCCTTATAATCTTAGTTTTTGGTAGTTTATTTAACTAATATAGGGGAATAATTATTATTTTATGCTTAAGTAGTAAAAATTGCATAAATATTATTATTTGAGATAAAATGATAATAATTAAGTAAATTTAGAATAAAATATTATTTATTAATATTTATTTAATTTTATTTTGTAGGTTTTGTTTTTTTTATAAAAAAAATAAAAAAATAGAAAAAAAAAGATTAGGACCTTTGGACCAACGGCCAAAGGTCGAAGGCCTAAAGGCTAGGGAACGACGAGTAAGCCAACGAAACCAAACAGGTCTCAGCTCACGGAATCAAAGAAAAGTCAGCAGGGCTGACGTAGCATAGGGCATGAACGAAAATAAAAAGAGGAGCAGAGAGATTGAGAAAGGGGGCAGTAGAAGGCAGAGCCTTCAGAGGCTAGGTGGAACGCAGTAGAGGAGAGAGCCTTTATAGGCTCAGGTGAGGTAGTCGACGCACGGACAACGTACAGGGGACAGCCGCCGCACGAACTTCAAGGAAGCCTCCGTCAGCTGTCAGCGCTGGGAAAAGAAAAAAAGAAAAGGAAAGAATTTTTGACACGAAAATTAAAGCGCCGAGAGAAGAGAAAATTAGAGAAAGTTTAATATCGATAGAATTTACTTAAGATAAAATTAATTTTTATCTGAATAAATTTTTAACCTTTTATCCAAAATTAATTCCGGTTATTTCTTTCTCTTATTTTCAATTTATATTTTAGATATATATTTCTGTGTAATTAATTCTATAATTATGGCTGACTGATTATTTATTGTTAAGGAATAAATTGAAACACTGTATTAGAATTTGAATTATAGTTTTATTTTCTTTGTTTCGTGAGATTGTTTCTTGAATCTATATTAATTGCTATCGTTTATATGTATAATTATATCAAGTATAGTTTATTTAGTGCATGCCTTGTTCTGGTTCCTCATAAGTGACAGTATGTAGGATTATTTTCCTGCGAGGTGGCCATCTAAATATACTAGAATCTATATGTATAAATTGCAGCTAGGTTAGATAACAATTCACCTAATAGTTTTATGATTCTAACCGAAGTAGTATAACGTTTCGATATGTGTGGGTCAAGGAAAGGAAATACAGCTAGACATGCTTTTTGTACTAGTTTGGGTACTTAGATTGATAGCCTTCCACTTACACTTAATGCATTAAATCTAGTTAAATATAGGAGCCGCTTGTTGCTACTATACTGCTAGTATTTAATAGGGTTAATATTGGCGCTTTGTCGTATTAATTAATTAAGGGAGGTAATATAAGGTGTATGGACCTACTTTTAGTGTACAACTTGGTCGATCTCTTTCTCATGATTAAAGGATGAGTTATAAATTAATATTATATTACGACCTAATCTAGTGGTGAATTTTTATTTCCCTAACATATTTCTCATATATGCGGTTTCCCATTATTTCCATTATTTTTATTATTATTAGTTTATTTTATTTTATTCCTTTTATTATTTTATTAGTTTTATAACCCCCATTAGTATTTTTCTTATTTATTGATTCTGTGTTATTTAGGATTTTTATTTTTAGTTTTAGTTTTATTTTCAAGCTAGTTAGATAGAGGTGAGCCCTCTCAATCCCCGGCTAGAACGATACCCTTATTTACCGGTGCTATAACTGACAACAAGAGGGTTTAAATTTTGTGCCGCCCTTCATGCTGTCGTTTCTGCCGCAACCACCACTCCCTTACCCCCAAAACAACCAGCATGACCTCCCCTACCTTCCTTTCCCCTGCCTCCCTCTCCTTCTCCCTTCCTACCCCTCCACCACCTTCGGCCACCTCACCAACCACCGCCTGCACTGCCCCTTTGGTTGCACCACCACCCCTATTCCAACCCTCTCAACCTAGAGCATCTACCACCACCTCAACCACCCTCTCATTCCCCCTCCTCTAACCTAGGCAACCACCTCTCCACCTTCTCTTCTCCCTCCACCACCATCACCGCTGTGCGCTGCTGTCGGTGCCGCTTAACCTCCACAACCCTTAAACTTTATTTATGCAAGTGTTATCATTTATATTATTATCAATATTATTATTCTTAATATCATCATCATCATCATCATTATTATTTTTATGTTATCATTATTATTATTAAATCTAACTTCAAAATATTACTGCTAATATTATTGTTAGTAATAGTCGAACCTTTATTATTATTATTATTATTATTATTATTATTATCATTATCATTATTGTTATTATTATTATTATTATTATTATTATTATTTTCATCATAATCATCATCATCATTATTATTAATGCTAACTTTGGCATATTATCACTATTATTATCATTGTAAATATTCAAACCCTTATGTTACTACTACTACTACTACTACTACTACTACTACTACTATTATTATTATTATTATTATTATTATTATTATCACTATTATTAACCTTGACCTTATTATCACTAATATTAATATTATTATGATTATTAGGACCCTTATTATTATTATTATTATTAGGACTATTATCAATATTATTACTATTACTATTATTATTACTTTGTCATTATGGTTAATATTACCTATATCACTAATATTACTATTACTACTAGCGTTCTTCTTATTATTAGTATCATTATTGTCACTACTTTAGTATTACTAATATCATTATTCTTATTAGGTTGTTATTAGTATTATCACTAAAACTCTTACTATTATTATTAGTAGTAGTAATATTAAATCTATTATCTTTAAAAATATAAATATTTCTATTAATACTTTAACATGAGTCAACGTATCTCCTAAGACCTATTTTGACTAGTAATAACATGATTAGCTACTTTGAGAATGATAACCCGATTTTTATTCATAAAACAACTATTTTCATTATTAGCCTTAATATTAGGCTATGATAAGGGTAAGGTAGGAACTAATGGTAATTTTGGTAAGAGGAAAGTTAACCCTTAGTAGTTTCCTCTTATAGGTGAATTAAGCTAAAACCCTAAGGAGGCGTAGGAGCGTGCTCCAAGACCAGTGTCGTATTAGGTAAGGATATAGCTAAGACCAACTATGTGCGTGTTATGTGTCTTTTGTTCCATATGATATGTTATTTTTGTGTACTTTATGATTATTATGACTGCTTACTTGCAGCGCAACTTGTAGTTGAGGTATGCTTATGTGACTTCCTTATAGCATATGTATAATGATATATATGTTGTGCTTGTGGTGATTATACGATGTGAGACTCTAAGACATGCATGCTAGGATGTTTAATAATATGATATGGGATTAAAGGATGAAAAGGGAAAAAGGGGAAGTGAGTTGACTAAAGGGATATGAGATTGACCTAATTATCTCATGATCCATGAGGGGACAAATAAAAGGAGAATATGGACAAAATAAAATAGTGGGGTGAATCTTGCTTGGAAAATTCTAGGGTTTGCATGGGATGGATGGAGTCTGCATGGGGATAATCTTTATGTGGGAAAATTTAACTTGGGGTGTAAGTAAGGTAAGGAAAGAGTTATTGGGGTGATTGGAGTCCTTGGGTAAAAAATAGTACGTAGGTTGATATAATGGTGCATAGAAAACCTAGCTAGGGTTTGGGAGGAAAACCCTAATTGGAGGAGGTTGTGAAAGTAAAAATAATTGAGGGTGAGTGGAATATGGGACAAGAGTGGAATAATATCATATGCAGGGTGAGTATGGGTGTCATGGGAAAGAAAGGATGGTAGGTGAGTAATAGAGAGGTGATATATGAGGAAAGAAAGGTGCTAGGGTTTGGGGTGGCCAACTAGGGTTTCATGGTCACATGTATAATTGGGGAGTAAAGTGAAATGATTGGGGTTGAATATAAGTGAGATTATGTGTTGGGTTATAAAGGAGCTTTGGTTATCTGAGATAGAGGAATGATGGACCACATAGCTCCAATCAGGGTTTTAAGGGAAAACGCTAGGGGATGATAGTGAGTGGACTTAGATTGCATAAGGTAGTGGGCCTTGACCCACACACTTACAATTTGGGTATTTATTGTAACACCCCCAAAATTCACTCTTGAAAAAATTTTTTGAAAGAATAAAGCGGAAGCTAAAATAGAATTTGGGGAATGTTACTGCCACATCTAACATAAGATAAATATCCACCATTTATCTCATGCTATATGCAAGGCTAAAACATGTCAAAAAAAATTCAAACAACACCTATATCGTAAGGATAAACTCCCACAAGGAGATATCCACATGCAGATGTCAAGTGAATATTTTCACTAAATAAAATCATCGTTGGATGAATCAGTGGAACCTGTGAAATAAACCTAGATTTTAAAAGCTTATCAGAGTACGAGGAATTAAAAGTCAATTACAAAACCCTTGAAATTTTAAATATAACACTTGTAACTTCCAAAAATAAATACGGTTAAACAAGACAAAACCCGATGGACCAATTTTTGGATTACCTACTCTCTCAAGCCAAGCCTTCTACCCAAATACAATACCGATCTCAAACCTGCACAAGAGGTCTGCTCCCCACCATCAGTAGATCATCATAGGACCCATTCAACCAAGGCAGTATCAGTACGGGTCCAATACTGAGTAAATCCCACTACCCTATCTTATGGGAGAGACATAAACTATAACATCAAGTGCATATTGAATCATGGTGCATTACGTTGATACAATATTTTTCATACTCAATACCCACATCATGAATCCTACCATACACATATAATAACATGCAGAACATATGTAACATCCTATTTAAACTTGTAAGTGTGGTATGACGGAAATATAAAGTAGCTCATGCGCCTCAGGTAGGAATAATCCATATTATTGACAACTCATTACATGTCCACACAATTTCGGATGCAAACATCTTAAACCAATAAGAGATTCAGATAAACCAACCAGGCATTTATGGACAATGTTAAACCAACCAATCGGGCATTTTTGGACAATGCCAAACCAAACCAAGCCAATCAGGCATTAACCAAGCAGGCATTTATGGGTAATGCCAAACCAAACCAATCGGGCATTTATCCCCCACGGACATAACTTAGGAACATGTCCAACCCCGAGCATTACTTAGGGACATGCTCAGCCCTGGACATTACTTAGGGACATGTCCAGCCCCGAGCATTACTTAGGGACATGCTCAGCCTCAGACATTAATTAGGGACATGTCCAGCCCCGGATATTACTTAGGGACATGCTTAGCCCCATTACTTAGGGACATGCTTAGCCCCGAACATTACTCAGGGACATGTCCAGCCTCAAGCATTACTTAGGGACATGCTCAGCCCCAAGCCATGATTCAAACACATTCAACACCTTATTATGTTGAAAGAGGCATTAAATTATCAACATTCATTCTTATCATCTCATAATGCACCATGCAGCTAGAAAACCATAAAGTCTGCTCCATCTCTTGGCAAATAATTCAAACCACACATTAAGATGATTTCCAGTAAATTAATCAAGATATATATATATTATGATCTTTAACATATCTTTCACTTATCCTTACTTGAAGGTAACAACCTTAACATGCTTTGTTTCTTAATCATACTTATAACATGCTCTTTTACTCAATCATATTCCTAAATAGAAAATGCAATCCCATTCCGACACGTGTAAGCACATTCGTCCTCCTCAAAAGAGTCAAATAGTCGTATCATGCATGTTTTTACCCTAATATACTCAACAATAAGCCAGAGTATAAATTACTCAAACCTCATGATTATACAAAGCATCATACAAGGCATATTATATGTTTGACATTCTGACCCATGTGAGTCACACACTTTCACCTCTTAACACACATGCACAATGGTCCATCTTCACGAAACACCCATAAGTGGAGGTAAGTAAAGACCGACCTAACTCCGAAGCTAGCTAAGCGAGATAAGAGGGAGAGATAGATTACTAGCTCGAGAATCCACAATAATGCTTTCCTAGATCGCCGATAGAAATCGAAAACTAAGTTAGAAATTATCCTATCAATCAATAATTCAATTATTATAATTAAATCGACACAAAGAAACATAAACAAATTTTCTTGAAAAACGTGTCCAAAACCTAGGACTCAAGAGTATATTTCTACTAAGATTTAAGATTAAATATTACTCAAATCGGGTTAAATACATATCACTTAAAGTATTTTAAATTGATTTGGAAGCTAGGGAAATGACAATATAAGATAAGTTATTTTCTTGAAAATGATTTACTAGTTAGGTTTTACAACCCAAAAGACAAACCAACCATTTGTATAGAACCAAATCCAACCCAATAAGGTAAAAACAAAATATAAATGATTTAAAATCAAAGCCGGAAACCAATTAGGAAAAGAAGCATAACATAATCAATTTCATAAAATCATCTCAAAAAATCAGGGTTTTTAATGCCCGAACTATGAACAACTTAATTAAATTTTATTATCTCAATTTGATAGATTAATAATACGATCAAATAAATTTTAAATAAATATAGATAATCAATTTCAACAAAAACAATCTTCTGAGTAGCCAATTTAGGACTATCGGTTTCCGAAATTAGGGTTTCACAACCCAAGACACAAGCTCGAATAATTCAAATCAATTAATTCCAATTAGAAGTTTTAGAATGAAATGAAGACCATTTCAACTATTTCTATAAATTCAATTTTTAGAAGAAAAAAAACAACTATACAAATGATCAATTTCATAAGTTCACTTGAAATCTAGGGTTTTAGGCCCGAAAATACAATTTGGTTGAATTATATTAATTTAATTAAATTAAATGTTTAGAAATGCAATTAAACACATTTTATAGCATATCATATAATCAATTGATCAAAACCAATAAAAGAAATACCTAATTTAGCACAATTAGGGTTTTTGAGCCCAGAATATAAATCCAATCAATTTTTGCTAAAATATATAAATTGACGGTTTGAAAATGTAAGTAAATGTATTCTAACATAAATTATATAATCAATTGAATAAAATGACCCGATTACATAATCCAATTTAGTCTCGCAAGAGTTTTGCCCTAAAAATCCAATTCCGATTAATCGCGCACAATTTTTCCATATAAACACTTCTGATATGAAATTAAATACATTTCAAACGATATTATAAAATCAATTGAGTAGAATGACTCAATTATGCGACCCAATTTCATTACACACGAATTTTAACCTAGAAATCAAATTCCGATTAATTCTTCATAAATTTATCAAATTGACGGTTCCGACATGAAATGAGATACCTTTTCAAATATATTGTATAATCAATTTATCCAAAATCGCCAAATCGGGCGAATTCGAAAAATTCAGGCATAACCCAGCTAAAAATCTAATTTTCACAAATCATTCAAATACACTACAATCAACTACTCTAAATCAATTTATCAAACAATCAATTTAACTTTTCATAAGCTACTTCATACTCAATTAATCAAATCAATATTAGGGTTTTTTGAAATTTATACCAAACGAAAATCAAAAAATCGGAACAAAGGAAGGCTGGAGAAGCTTCGATGGAGGTCTGGGACAGCTTGCCGGCCATCACCCGAGCTTGCCGGGGCCAGACAATGGCGGCGTAGCTTGCGTTGTGGCTGCTGCTGTGCGCGGCTGCTGTGTGCGGCTGTTGCCGTGGCTGGCTACATTGCCGGTGGTGGTCGATCGTGGCTGGCGTGGCAGCTGGAGGAGCAGGGAGTAGGAGGAGGTGAGGGTTGGGCAGAGGGTAGGGGTCGGGAGCAGGGGAGACGGGAAAGGGAAAGATAAGAGAAGGGAGAGAAGAGAGAAAAGGAAAAGAAGGGGGGTCGGTACCGGCTGGGATGGGCTTTTTTTTTTTACAAATATAAGTATAAAATAAAATACTAAATATCTAAAATTGTTATTGGAAGATTTTATCTAAAATTTATTCAACAAAAATTATTTCGTAAGGTTCCGAAAGCTTAAAATCGATATAAGAGCTATATAAAGAATTTCATAAACATTTTCGGAAGAATTTACCAACGAACGTAAAAATATATATTATTTATCAAATACATTATAGGACCTCGAAAAATTATTTAAAAGCATATAAGGAAATATTTAAATCCAATTCTAATAAACCGAGACTAATTTTAATAATTTTCAAAATCGATTTTCCGCAAACTAAAAAGCGTAAAACGGAAGAAAATTAATTTTGGAAAGAAATTCATAAATAAGCTCCAAAAATATTTTAAATTTAAAACTTTCCGAAAATATTAACGATTTTCGGAAACGAATAAATTTAAAGTCGGAATATTTTCTATTGATAAAATCATTAAAATAAATTTAACTATTTAAACAGAAATTCTATAATTTAAATTATATATTTCGTTAATGAAATATAACTCCAAAACAAAGTCGTAATCATACGACGAAGTTATAATCGAAAACGAATCCAAAATATAAAAATCAAAATACGAGAAAGAACGGGAATGCATATTTTTAACCGGAAATTGAAATCATATGAATATAATAAAATTATGGTCGTGAACGAATTTATCTAGAATGTTCTGCAACGAAAATGACTAATTAAATTTAAATATGAAGTCGAAATCGTCGATAAATCCATAAAACAAATCAAAATTAAAACAATTAAATATTTATATCAAATTACGCTAATAAAATCATTAAACTTAATAAAATTAGATTTCAAAAATACGAGGTATTACATTTATGATGAGTAAGTAGAAGAGGAAAAATATGTCGGGGTGTACTAGGAGGTGCAGAAGTCCTAAGATATGGGATAGACCCTCTTGGGAGAATAAGAGTAAACAGATGGTGACATGCATGTCTAGGGTGAAAACGTATTGAATAAGACACAGTAAGACACTAATAATTTAAAGTGGAAGATTATTGAACCAAGCCCAGACCGATCCGCCGACATAATGGTGGCCAGGTGCCGGGGTGCCCGATCCACCGGCATATAAGAGTGGTCAGGAGCATTTTTCACTATACGTTTCCGACCTATCGGTTATAATAGTGGGGGATCCTGAACTCAATAAACCAAACTCTAAGTTACAATAAGTCATGGAAAAGAAACTAAGTAATTATAGTGAAACACTATGAGAGTCGGGGCCAGACCGATCCATCGGCATAATAGTGGTCAGGAGCACCTTGCCCTAGAGATCGATCCACTAACAATAATAGTGGTTAGGAGTGTTCTGCCCTATACGTTTTCTGATCCACCGGCTATAATAGTGGGGTTCCCGCATTCGCATGGATTGATAATAAGCATGGTGTGAAATGAGTATTGATCAGAGATCTAAAGAATAAGTTATCCTAATTATAGCTTGTATGTTGTATATATGATCATGCTTGTGTTATATGCCTTCTTTGTTTGGCCTTAGATGCATGGTTACCTTGCTCAGTATGTAGCGTACTGACCACCCATTTCATGGGTACTGCTCCTTCCCACGAGTAGATGACCCATATGAGTTTGTGCAGGTAGGAGATACTATTTTCAATGCCTATGATACTTATGAGGCATTGGGTAGGGCTGAGAGTTGAACTTGGACTTGGCCTGAGGATCAAGAGTGACTTGGCCAGATTCTCTTTTTCTATTCATTTACCCTGTATCGTTTTATTTTAGTTCTGTTTTATCGTATTATACCTTTATTTCCTTCGGGAACTTTAAGTATGCACTCTTTTGGATTGCAAAATCTTTTTAAGCGTATGCTGATTTCCGTATTATGAACATTTCAGTTCTTCTAGGAATTTTTATTTAAGTTTGACTAATGATTGACGATAACTTTTTTTTTGCCTTATGGTTAGTAAAAGACTGGCCGAGGGCCGGTCTTGTACTGATCACGGTGTATCATCCCTATGCTTGTATTTGTTTTCTTTGCTTCCGCTGTATGTTTTAATTAAATGAGATTTTTTAATAATAAAATTTGGGGGTGTTACTGTAACACCCCCAAAATTCACTCTTGATTTTTTTAAACGAATAAAGTGGAAGTTAAAACAGAATTTGGGGAATGTTACTGCCACATCTAATACAAGATAAATGTCCACCATCTATCTCATGCTAGATGCAAGGTTAAAACCTGTCAAAAAAAATTCAAACAACACCTATATCATAAGGATAAACTTCCACAATGAGATATCCATAAGCAGATAGCAAGTGAACAATTTCACTAAATAAAATCATCGTTGAATAAATCAGCAGAACCTGGGAAATAAACCTGGATTTTAAAAGTTTATCAGAGCATGAGAAATTAAAAAGCAATTACAATACCAACACTTGAAACTTTTAGAGATGAATACAGTTAAACAAGATAAAACCTGATGGATTAAACTCCGGATTTGCCTACTCTCTCAAGCCAAGCCTTCCACTCAAAAATAATATCAGATCTCAAACCTACACAAGAGGTCTGTCCCCACCAGTAGTGGATCATCACATGACCTATTCAACCAAGGTAGCATCAGTACATGTCCAGTACTGAGTAAATCAAGACTACCCAACTCATGGAAGGAAACATGAAACACATAAGATATAAAAGACTCTAGCTTACAATTCTCATGCTCAATTATACATATGATAGATGCACCATTCCATTCATACAATAATTCAGGTTCCATTATACAAGTATTACATACAATAAAACATGGGGTCACATATTCATACTTATGAGTACGTGACTAGACATGACGGCACATAAGATACAAGCGTACAAGAAATCACAATCACATGCTAAGTAACACCAATCCAACAATCCAATAATAATCATTATTACATCTGATTTTATTTATTTACGATGAGTTCAATGACTCCACTATTCTTAAACCAGTAGAATGGTCTGAAGCACATCTTGGGGACAAAACACCCGAGCCACTATTGTCGTCTAGTGGAACGGACACTACACCTAGTCCTGGCTCAAGTAATCTTCCACTTTAAATTATTAGTGTCTTATTCATTACTTATCTCATATCATATTCTTATTCACGTTGAGTATAGGACCCTACTATTATTAATCCGGTGGAACGGACTTAAGCACCTCTCAAGGACAGGACACTTGAGCTACTATTATCGTCCGGTGGAATGGACTCTACACCTCTCAGGGAAAAATGCTATTGAGCCACTATTCTTAACTGGTGGAACGGCTTGAATCACCTCTCAGGGACAACATACTTGAGCCACTATTATCGTCCCGTGGAATAGACCCTACACCTCGACCCAACTCATGTGATCTTCCACTTTGAATTATTTGTCTCTTATTCAAGGATTTTAACCGACCATAAATCAGGCCCACATGAATAATTCCATGACATAAAGATACAGCATAAAGTATCATATAATTTCAATCCATACTCAACCCTTCACATACTCAAATACATACTATATTCTAGTGTCATATTAACATGCATTTGCATTGAGGCTATAAATTCGTACATACATGCAATTACCACACAGAACACAACATACGCTTGATATAATTAAATAATCTATAGGCATACTTATCACCTTCCACTCTGAACAGACATACATTTCAGATTCTACCATAAGTAAAGGTAAGTAGTGACTTACCTAAATCTGAAGCTAGCTAAGCAAATTGATAAAGAGAGAGAGAGTTATAGAGAGCTTGACAATCCACGATAAAGTTTTCCTAGATCGCCAATAGAAATCGAAAACTAGGTTAAAAGCTATTTTATCGATCAATAATTCACATATTATAATTAAATCCATATAATGGGACACAAAAAATATTTCTTAGAAAACGTGTCCATAACCTAGGACTCAAGAGTATAGCTCTATTAAGATTTAAGATTAAATAAAAATCAAATCGGATTAACACACATATCACTTGGGACATTTCAAATGTAATTCCCCGAATTTTTAAAAGCCTATATTTTTATAAATAAATTTTATTTGGGATAAATTAGCATTTAAATCTACTTATTTTAATTATTTTATAGATTTGTGAGTAAATAAAATTGGGTATAAATATTTAATAAACTAAAATAAATATTTTGTTAATTTATCATACCTTTCTATTTAAATAAATTTTCAAACCCTTGTTTTACAAAAATTATCCTTTTTAACCCTTATATTTTAATTATCTTAAATTAAAATATTAAATCAATTTATTACCCAAAATTATTCTGTTTTATTATTTTATCAATTAAACTTATTTTATTTGCCCCACTTTCCCTTTTCTTTTTCCTTTTTCCTTTTTCCTTCTCCTTTTTCTCATTTCTTTCTTCTTTCTTTTTTTTCCTTTGGCCGCCAGCCAGCCTCCTTCTCTTTCCCCCCTCCTGCGATTGGGCCTGGCCCACTTCTCTCCCCCTCCTCCCTCTTTTCCTTTTCCCTTTCCTAGCCTGGCTCCCTCTTCCTCCTCCCGCGTGAGCTGACATGCCCTCTTTCTTTTCTTTCCTTTCCCTCCTGATCGGGCCGGCTTATTTCTTTTCTTTGGCCGCCCGTCACTCGCACGCCCAACACCCTCCCCCAACACTTTCTTCTTCATCTATCACCGGCGAGAATCCTGACTCTCGTCATCTCGCCTGCAACTCTCTCTCCCCCGTTGACCTCCCCCTGTCTCCCTGTCTCTCCCTCTCGTCGCTTTCTCTGCACCATCCCGGTCCCACCATCCCTGTCTTCTTCTCCCTCTCCCTGCCGTCACCTTCCTCTCCCTCTCCCTACAACCCCCATTCCCCTACCACCCTAACGCCATCCCCGGGCTCCCTATCCCCTCCTCTCTCTCCTTATCCTTTTTCTTCTTACCTTCTTGATCCATTCAAGCATTTTTTCAAGCCCATGTGTCTTGCCCGAGCCTCTTCTTTCTCTCCTTTCTTCTCCTTCTCTCACCCTCTCTATTTTGTTTCGCCGCCCAGCTTCGCCGCTGCCGCCGCCTGCACCACCTCCTGCCATCCTCTACCTCACCCTCGAGCCATCACAACCCCCATTGATCCACCCTGCAGCCCCATTCTTCCTCCTCTCCTCTTTTTCTCTTCTTCTTCTCCCTTCTCGGCAGCCACCCTTCACCACCACATTCCGCTGCCTTCCTGCTGCTTCTGCTGCCACTTGAGCCACCACATTACTCCCTACAACCCCCTCTACCACCCCATCCCCCTTTGGTCGAAACCGTCACCCAAAAGCCTCCATTTTCCCTCCCCATTTTCCTTCCTCACCAACCTCCATCTCAACCTCCCTCCTCGGCCGCCACCTTTGCAGCCTCGTTGCCGCCGTCTCCGCCACCCTTAGCCACCTTCAACCCATCCCCGACCACCACTTACACCTCCTCTACACTTCTGCATCATTCCCTTACCTCAAATCCTTCCCCACCATGTCCTTTTCTTAGCCCCAAACCACCAACCCAAAAATACCTATCCTTCCCTATTTCCACCACCTTTGAGCCCCTCCTTTTTCTTTCTTTGCATGCAGCTCATGCTGCATGAGGAGCATGAGCTGCTGCCTTCTTTGATTGATTTAAATATTAATTTCTAAGGTATAATAATATTTAATTTAAGTATTTGATTTATTAAGTGTTATAAAGCCTTATGTCTTGATTTTTATGATTTCTAACATAATAAACCTTGATATTATTTTTAGGTGTTGGTTTTGATAATCAAGCTTGAACCTTAAATCGGAATATCGGTAAGGTTCATTTTTACAAAAAATTGAGGTAATCGTTAAATCTCACTTAAACTCATGGATTAACGTATGTTAGCACATTAGGCATTTTTAATGTGTATTATGCTTGATATATGTTATTAATATATTATATATGTTTTCTTGTGTTGGTTGATGAAAAGGATGTATGATAGATCATGTGCTATGTTTGAAGATATTGTTTAATGTCGGAGTTGGTTATTAATGGAAATGTTAAGTATTATCCATGCTATTGTGATCTTAATGTATGATTAATGTTTTGTGGGCCTTAGGAGTATTTTAGTAATGTATCTTGTATAAGAATATGGCCTAATATATATATGAGTGCTAATAATGTTATATTAATTATAAGAGTGATGGATGAGGAGTTAATATTAATATTTTATGTAGTAATAATAATAATTTAGTATATATGGTGTACTAAGGGCAAAAAGGTAATTCTTAATTAAAAAGGGTATTATGGTAATTTTAGAGGCAAGGGTAAAATAGTAAATTTGTTAAAAAGGGTATTATGGTAATTTTGGAGACAAGGATAATTTCGTAATTAAAGGGGCAAAATGGTGATTTTTTGAATAAAGGGTAAAATAGTAATTTTGTGATTAAAAGGGCAATTTGGTAATTTTATAACAAAAGGGTAAATTGGTAATTTTGTAATAAAAGAGCAGTTTGGTAATTTTGTAATAAAAGGGTAATTTGGTAATTTTGTAATAAAGGGGCAAATTGGTAATTTTATAACAAAATGGAAAAATGGTCATTTTGTAAATAAAAGGGATAAAAGTGGAAATTGGAAAGGAGTAACTTGGTAATTATAATAAGAGAGAAGGATAAAATGATAATTTAATAATGGAGAAGGGTAAAATGGTAAATATAAGGGGCAATTTGGTAATTTAACCAACTAAAGGGGTAATTTGGTAATTAGGATAATGAACAGGGGTAATTTGACCAACTAATGGGTGATTTGTTAATTATAATAAAGGAAATGGATAAATTGATAATCTAACCAACTAAATGAGAAATATATTAAGTGTAACGATTATAAAGGGCGTTTAGTGGCCTAATTTATGTGAAAGATAGCTCGGTAACCTAAACCGAGTAAGGGTGTAGCTAAAGTCGAATGTGTGCTATATGTCCTACATGCTTTGGATGCCCTATATAATTTTATATCGAGTTCTACATGTTATTATCTTAATTGTTTCACATGTGGCATGGCTTGGAACCAAGGTGTATTCATGTGCCCCTTTTGATATGTGCTGATATGGATAGGCTATATTTTATGATGTAATATGATGTGATGTGGCCCTTAGGGACATGCATGCTAGGATAATTAATGTGGTAATTGGAGATGGAGGCATGAAAAAGAGTAATGAGAGAGAAAGATAACCAAGGGGAAGTAAGTTGGCTAATGTAGGTATGGGAGGAAATAGAGTTTGCGTGGAATGGTTAGAGTCCACATGGGGGAAAACTTTACGTATGGAAAGTTTCCTCGGGACGTGAGGAAGGTAACAGAAGTGTCGTTTGGATGTTTGGGGGCTTCGGGCGAAAAATAGTATGTGGGATAGTATAAGGGTGCTTAGGAGACTAATCTAGGGTTAGGAGGAAACCCTAATGTGAGAAGGTGGAAAAGAAAAAGAAAATAATAAAAATAAACGAGAATAAGTGGGGTAGAAAGTGAGGGTTGGATCTAAGGGTTGTGACGTGTGGGGTGTTGAAATAGTCGGGATGTGTACGACAGAGAAGGATGGGCTACATAGGCCCGAGTTAGGGGTTTTTGGAGAAAACCGAGTTAGGAGGTGTAAAAGTCTCAAGATATGGGACAGACCCTCATGGGAGGATAAGTGTGGATATAGTTAGCCATACATATCAAGGGTGGAATACTTTCGAATGAGATACATTTAAGACACTAATCACTTAAAGAGAAAGATGTTGAGCCGGACCCAGACTGGTCCACCGGCGAATAATAGTGGCCAGGAGCGTTTTGCCCTGTATATATTTTCACTCCACTGGCTATAATAGTGGGGGATTCCGTGCTTAGCAAACCAGACGTAAAATCAATAAGACATGGGGAAGATGCTGATCACTTATAGTGGAACACCTTGTGAGTTGGGGCTAGACCGGTCCACCGGCAAATAATTGTGGCCAGGAGCGTTCTGCCCTGGAGACCGATCCACTAGCGAATAATAGTGGCCAGGAGCGTTCTGTCCTGTATGTATTTCCGGTCCACCGGCTATATAGTGGGGTTCCCACACTCATATGGACATTTAAAATCCAAGATGATTGATTAATGATGGACTAATGGCCTTAAGGCCCTAAAAGTATCAATTACTCATTATGGCCTATAAATAATTGGTTGACTTGTTAAGTATGCGAATGTAAGAAAGTGAATGTTATATATACGCTATTAATATCTAATTGAATTGTTGGATGTGAGAATGAATGGGTCCAAATATCATGTTTACACCTAAGGTTATGTACGAATACAGTAGCATTTCATGTGTTACATTGCGTGCCTGTTTTTAAGTGCATTTTTAAAGGGTTACTCAGTACCGTACTACTGAAGGATTCCATTCGTGGGGCCCCTGCCTATTCAATGGGTAGAACCTCTTGCAGGTTGTATTCGGTGTTATTCAAGTGGGCCTCGGGAAAGAGCGTAAGGAATTATCCGGGACTAGTATGGTTTTACTGTGTCTCCTTTAAATTCCCAGCTTCAATGTATTTGTCGTTTTGAACCACCATTGGTGGATTATATTCTTATAAAATGTTTAATTGTGCTACTCTGATTTAAGTATGTCCGAATTTATCGTAAATTGTGTTTTACTCTTTTAGCCTTAGCACTTGGTACCAGACCGGTAGGAGTGAACCGGTCTGGTACTAAGTGTGGCGGTAATATCCCCAAAGTTCAAGGTTTATTAATTTGCTTCCGCTAATTCCCTTTTAATTAATGAAATTTTTTAGTAGTGAATTTTGGGGGTGTTACATCAAATTAATTTGGAAAGCCTGAGAAAGAATAATCTATTATAAGTTAATTTATCGAAAATGACTTATTCATTAGGTTTTACAACTAAATAGGTAAACCAACCGTTTGCACAGGACCAAATCCAAACTGATTAGATTAAAACATAATTCAAATGATTTAAAATCCAAAGCTAGAAATCGATTAGTTAAAAGACGCATAGCACAATCAATTTTATAAAACCATATCTGACAAATCAAGGTTTTTAATGGTCGAGATACGAACCGACTAATTAAATTTTATTATCTCAAATTGATAGCTTAATAGTACAATTAAACAAAATTTAAATAAATCTAGATAATCAATTTCAACAAAATAACCTTCCGATTAGCCAATTCAAGACGATCCGTTTTCAAAATTAGGGTTTTAAAGCCTACGATACACACTCAGATAATTCAAATCAATTAATTCCAATTTAAGGCATTGGAATGCAAATTTGAATCATTTCAACTGTTTTTATAAATTTAATTTTAGAAAAATAATTATACAAATGATCAATTTCATAATTTTACTTGAATTCTAGGGTTTTAGGCCTGAAAGTACAATTCGATTGAATTCTATTAATTTATTTAAATTGAATGTTTAGAAGTACAATTAGACATAGTTTATAACATATTATATAATAAATTGCTCAAAACTAATAAAAGAAATACCCAATTTAGCACAATTAGGGTTTTTGAGCCCGTAATACAATTATGATTAATTCTTGCTAAAATATACAATTGACGGTTCTGAAATGCAATTAAATGTATTCTAATGTAAATTATATAGTCAATTGAATAAAACAACCCGACTATACAATCTTATTTAGACCCGCAAGAGTGTTGACCTAAAAATCTAATTCCGATCAATTTCACACACTTTTCCTAAATCAACACTTCCGATATAAAATTAAATACATTTCAAACAATATTATAAAATCAATTGAGTGAAATGACTCAATTATGCAACCCAATTTTATTACACACGAATTTTGACCTAGAAATCTAATTCCGGTTAATTCCGCATAAATTTCTCAAATTGACGATTCAGATATGAAATTAGATACATTTTACAGCATATTGTAAAATCAATTTACCCAAAACATCTTAATCGGAAGAATCCGAAAAAGTTCAGGCATAACCCGGCTACAAATCCGATTTTCACAAATCAACCAAATACACTACAATTAACCACTCTAAATCAATCATACAACATATATACACACACACACACACACACATAATTACACAATTAATTTAGCTTATTATTAGCTAATTCACACTCAATTGATTAAATCAAATGTTAGGGTTTTTAGAAATTTATACCAAATAAGAATTAGTAAATCGGGACAAGAGAAGGCCGGAGAAGCTTTGCCGGAGGTCGAGGATAGCTCGCCGGCCATCACTAGAGCTCCCCGTAGCCAGACGGCGGCACGACTGGCGCAGCTTCTCACGGCTGCTGCAGCGTTGGCTTCGGCTGCTGGTTGCTACAGCAGTGCTGGCTATGGCGTCGCTGGAGGTCGACCGGCGAGGCGGCGGGAGTGGAGGAGCAGGGAGGAGGTGAGGCTGGGGCTCACATAGAGGGCAGGGGACAAGGCAATCAGGAAAGAGAAAGAGAAGAGAAAGGAGAGAAGAAGAGAGAATAGGAAAAGAAGAGGGGGTCGGTCAACAAAGGTTTGGGCTTTTTTTTACATATACAAGTACAAACTAAAATTCTAAATATCAAAAATTATTATTGGAAAAGTTTATCTAAAATTTATTAAAAAATCATTTTCTAAGGATTCGAACATATAAAATTGATATAAGAGCCACATAAAAAATTTCGGGAATGCTTTCGGAAAATTTACTAACAAACGTAAAAATCTACATTATTTACAAAAATATATTATAAGACCTCGAAAATATTTAAAAGCATATATGAAAATATTTAAAACAAATTTTAATAAGCCGAGATTAATTTTAATAATTTCAAAAACCGATTTTTCGTAAATCAAAAAGGGTAAAATGGAAGAAAATTAATTTAAAAAAGAAATTTATAAATAAGCTCCAAAAATATTTTTAATTTAAATTTTTTTTAAGATCTTAATGACTTCATAAAAGAATAAATTGAACGTCGGAAATATTTTCTACGGATAAAATCATTAAAATAATTTTGACTATTTAAACATAAATTCTATAATTTAAATAATATATTTCATTAACGAAATATAACTCCAAAATAAAGTTGTAATCACACAACGAAGTTATAATCGAAAACAAATCCAAAATATAAAAAATAAAATATAAGAAAGAACAAGAATACATATTTTTAATCGAAAATCGAAATTATATGAATATAATAACATCATGGCCGTGAACGAATTTATCTAGAATGGTCCGCAACGAAAACGAATAATTAAATTTTTACATGAAATTACGCTAATAAAATCATTAAAATTAATAAAATTGGGTTTTAAAAAATATGGGGTATTACAGTTACACTTAATGCCAAACCTCCTCAAATAATAATTATGACTAATTATACGATTATTAATTTATAATCAACGTTTCTAAAAACTGAGTATTACAATTAACACTTGTTATGCACGTTTATTAGCATAACTACCATTGCACCCTTAAATTTACCAAAATACCCATAGGCCATATAAATTCACCATTCATGCTCAAACATGTATTACTAATGCCACCAAACCCTATCTTCATACTTAGCACCTGTTATTACCTAGCAATCGCATCCGTTAGGATATTCACTTTTGTACCTTCAAAATTACCAAATACCCTTATACCATATAATATCACTATTTATGCCAAAACATGTATCACTAATGCTACAAAACCTTATTTTCATACTTACACCAATTATTATTCAGCATGGAAATTTCTTAGTATAATCACCCTTACACCTTCAAAAATTACCAAAATGCCCCTACACCATATAATATCACCATTTTATGCCCAAACGTATATTACTAATGGCGCCAAACCTTATTTTCATACTTAACACCAATTATTACTTAGCATGCACATTTATTAGTATAATCACTCTTGCACCTTTAAAATTACCAAAATGCCTTTATACCTTATATTATCACTATTTATGCCGAAACATGTATTACTAATGCCACCAAATCTTCTTTTCATACTTAACACCAGTTATTACTTAGCATGCACATTTATTGGTATAATCACTCTTGCACATTTAAAATTACCAAAATGCCCCACACCATATAATATCACCATTTATGCCCAAAAGTGTATTACTAATGCCATCAAACCTTATTTTCATACTTAACACTACATAATACTTAGCTACCACATTTATTAGAATTATTACAATCATATATTAAAATTTACCAAAATACCCCAAGACCCTAAAATATTGATATTCATGCTAACTCATGTTCTTATGATGTACCAACCTTCTACCTCCATTCCTAACATTATTTAGACACAAATGGGCACCTTGGCTAGGGTTAAATATCATGATGGGTCTAAATGACCAAAATGCCCCTAGGACTCATAGTAGTGATATTTTCATTACAAATGTCCACACATACATACATCATTACTACTCAACCTTATAATCACACCTTTTACACACATAACAAAAATATCATGCAATTAATCACAGGTCAAAAACCCTAAAGTGCTAACATACGATAATCCAAGTATTTTAGTGGGGTATAACATTTACCTTATTTTCAGTAAAACCAACCTTAATCGGTATCCCGGTTTAAAATTCTTATGCTTTGTTTAATAAAATTTCTTACCTAAAATAATGTCATAAATGAAATATTAATATTAGATAAATAAAAGAATGTTTTTTATTAAAAATATTTATTAAATATAAAACATTGTTAGGCTATCTTATACCTTAATATAAGCTAAAATATACTAAAATCACATGGCATAACTCACGCTCCTATACAACATGAGCCATGCAAATGGACAAAGGGAGAGGAAAATGAAGGGGGAGGAGGTTTGGGTAAGGGCTGAGGGAGGATGTTGGTAGTGGTTTGAACTTATATAGGGTTCGAACTTATATAGAGTAGGCTTAGGCCTCTCTAGTTTAGACATAACCAAGTCCACTACATACTAAAGGGTTTCTCAGCTTATACTCATGTGATCATTCACACTAATTATTAATGTATTATTAAAAGGATAATTGATCAACATTAACACTTGAAAGACCTTATGGATACTCTAGAGGGGCTGAATAGAGTATTTTGTAACAATAATTCCAACTAAAATTTTTGTGAAAAATAAGTAGAAGGATGGCAAATAATAAACACATGATTTATAGTAGTTCAAGAAACTCTGCAAAGTTTCTCTACATTCAATACCAAAATGTTTTACCTTTTGGATTCGAATATCTCTTTATTTATAGTGTGTGTTTGATGATGATTACTCTTCTCTTGGTTTATGAACCTACAATCTCAATGACCCTTTAGGAGATGATTTACACTTTTCCTATTTATCCTCTCTACGTTTTTGAGGCTACAATCTCAATGACCTCTCTTAGGAATTCTAAACAACACATCGCTCTTCACTTATATTTGAGACAATGAGTTTGAATGAATAAAATAAAAATATTCACTAGATAGAATATCAAAGTGAGTAGTTATTGGTGAAGATTTTTATCTAGCTAGAGAAATAATAATTATAAGTGTATGAGCACTCTATCTAAATATGAAAAACAAATTGAGTACTAGAGAAGTTTGATTTGGATTTGAAAGTGTCAAATAAAAACTCTCTTTGATTCTTGGTAAGATGTAAAAAAGATGAGTTTAGAAGAGTTGTGCTAACTTGATTGATGTTCATTAAAGTCTAACAACTCTTATTTATAGTTCTAAAAGATGAAAAAAATGGCACTAGCCGTTGGGTGTAAAAAGTACTCAAAAAATCGAATTACAATTGGCAGAAAATCTTAGAAATACCCAAACTAGTCGATTGTCGATCGGTCGATTAGTTTTTAGTATTGAGCACCTTTACAAAAAAAAAACCCATAACTTGAGGTCCAAAGCTCTAAATTGAGTGTTGTATTTTTATTTTTTTTTTGCTATAAAGTAAACATCTTAAGCTTTCCAAGAAAATATTATTCACCCAAAAATAATATCTATGTAATTTATGGTGAATTTCACAAGTTATATCATATTCAAAACTACTTAAACTAAAATCAATTTAAGACAACATTTTGCACAAATACAAATACTTCAAAATATTTTTGATCATAAAATCAATTTAAGATCTTTCAAAAATATTTTTAAATAGGATTATAAATATTAAATTATTGAAAAATCTAAGTGATAAATATTTAAATTATATGTACATAAAACCTAAGACTGTAACATACTCTTTGAAGCTTGAGTCTTGGTATCTTGAGCACACTTACTTATTCCTTCATAGTTTGTGTATTACATAAATGAAATTAAAGTACTTGAAGCTAGAGTCTTATTTTTTTTTCTTATTGATCTTTGAATTATGCTTGGGATATGATTTGTAAACTTGATCTCCTTAACACTCCTTAACTTAGTTAAGTGTTTAATACTTCACTTTTTGCTATCATACACATGCACACTTAACATGATAAGTCAGATTCATATTTGAGTTTGTTACTATGAAAGCAAAGGTTAATTAACCTATGATGCCAACAACACTAAAATTCATACTAACAATATTGCACATTTTTCTACTTTACTCACAATCCACTTTCACTATAAAAGCTACTAATCACTTGCCTTTACGAATCATTTACCGTCATAACCTACTTTAATGATATGGATCCCCTTTAACACTTGTAATATTTTGGAATAATTATAACCACTTATATATTCAAATTAAATCACTTAGAAATATTAATCATTATATGAATTCATACCACTAACTAGAAAATGAATATAGCATTAGAATTATGCTAAGGTCGATTAAATGAAATTATCCACACATAAAACAATAATTAAATGATATAAAAACCATAACAAAGTATTAAATTACATCCATATAACTCATAATTACATTTAGGAATCTCTAAAGGCTATCTTGACATCGAACAAGAACTAAGGAGATTATAAAAAAAAATTGAAAATACTAAACTACACCTAGGAAACCCTAATGCCCATCTATATCATAATTTCACCAATTAAGCTTATTAACCATTTAAAACCAATAAAACACTTAAACATTTCATATTAAGTGCATAAATTGATAACTTTACCCCCTAGAGTGTTCTGTGCTCATTTTATGTCATCTTAATGCCAAGTCATATTATTATCAGACAATTCTTAACTACTTGAACACAATTAATTAGGCTTATTGATGTAGGAGCATCCATAGATGATCCTTAAGGTGATAGTAATTTGGCATACTTGATTATGGAGATCACATTATGTGTCTTTGATAATAATACTATGGCTAACCTTGGTTATATTACTTTAAGTCATTCTTATAGGTATATAATATATTTTCAGGAAGAAGATCAATCCATTTAAGAAGACAAAGTACCTGATAGTTTCAAGTGTTACAAGCTATTACAAATAAAGCTATTGTACATGAAAGCCAACTCTACAAGTCAAGAAGACTTAGTCAACATGTTAAGTTAACATCATTGTTTTGATTAGGATTCTTGTTAGTTGTTGTCATATACTAATTAGCTTACTTTGTTTGTAATAGTATTTGTTGATTCATGTATTATATAGGATATAAATACATTATTAATACTAGTTTATATGCTAATTGGCCATTTGTGTGTCATGTGGCTAAATTAGTGTGCTAGTTAGCAATGTTATATTCCTATGTAAGGCATGAGTCATCGACACTTGTAACATGTTGATGGTTGAGTATATTGAAATCTAATATAAGTAATTCACTTGGTTAATTCTCCCAAATTATTTCTAAGTTGAAATCTAATATAAGTAATTCACTTGGTTAAATCTAATAAGATACATTCAAAGTTGAGCTCTTGCCGAGTTATTATTGAATTATTTCTAAATTCTTGATTGAATATCTTCATTTTTTCTCCCAAATTGGACAGCCACATATCCTACTTCAATTACAATCACACGAATCTTCATCCAACCTTGAAGAATAGTGTCACATATTAGAAATAATTACCCATTATGTAAAAATTCCAAGTTAATGTGGCATGACTAAAGTACCCTTATTACCTAAACTAACAATGCTATATTTAAAGCTCATACAAATATAAACTTTAATCATGCATAAATAGCATGCCATAATACACATACTCATCATACATAACATATATGTGTGTATGTGTATGTGTGTGTATATATATATATATATAACATGATAAATGAAACTTTCTATAAAAATCGCATAAATCATGTAAAAAGATACAAATTCCCCTTAAACACCTAAAAATACTTCCAAACTTACAAAGTTAATAACTAATTCTAAACCACTCAAAATCAAGACAAGGCATATATGAAAGTTTAAGTAAAATTAATGAGGAACACAACGATAAAAATCATAATTCAAAAACATGCACTATAGGGATGAAAATATCCTTAAGGGTGAAAGCAACACGAGAAGATTTAGCATTTGATTGAATTGCCACATTATCCATTTTAGCCATAATTTTTTACATACTTGATGTTTTCAAGATATGAAAATTGTATAGTAAATAATATATCATAATCTTTTGATAAATGATCTTATTACATATATATTTTTAGCTGCTAACATTATTAGATTACGTGCATTTTCATATCTTTTATGTTATTTTTAGTGTTTGGATACTGATTTTGTTGTGATCCTTTTGTAGGTACATCAATTTGGATTGAGAAGGAATCAAAGTGGATTAAAATGAGATAAATTCGAGAATTGAAGCATGATGGATGAAGAACACAACATGAAGCATGGATTAGGTGTTTTTAGAAACACAACTTTGGGATAAGCAAAGTAAAAATGGTGCAAAAATATGAAATCACCCATGGTGCATTTCAAACCACAACTATGTTTACCATCAGGATCTACAACAAGTTCCTTTTATCTTTGGCTAGCGTGTTTTTATCTTTGAGCATGAGAAACAAATATAGGGTGTGTTTCCAACCATAGTCATGTTTCATTTGTGATAATAAGTTATTGAAATTCCATTTTGTGCTTGAAAGTTACAATTCAAGTTAAGGCCTATCATATCAAGGGAGGTTAGTAGTTCTAGAGATCATCATACATTCCTTCTCTCTCAAAAGCTATTATCCAAAATCATAATATAGCTTAGAGTTGACTTTGAATTTTTATTTTGTAATCATTTACATTTGGTGGTCGATGCTTTACCATATTCAATATTGGTTCTATTTTTAAGTTTATCTCTTTATTCAATTTTATTTATGCATGTTCATTTAATTGTGCTTCCTGTTTTAATCATGATTGAGCATTCATTTATTCTAGGATCGAATTAAGTTTGATTCCATTGTTGACTTAATGAATTGATCCAATTGTTGTTCAAATTGTGTTATTCAAATGCAAACATTTAATTAATTAGGTTTATAACAATTTATCACTATTTAAGTTCAAATAATTTGTTTATTAGAATTGAAAGATTATAATTAACACTGCAACTTAGCAATTGAACAAGGATTAATGATTCATAAAAGTAGATGAGTGATTCTAGAAAATTGATAAAATTAGCTTATTCTTAATAAGTTTAATTATATCTATAGCCATTAAAATAGGTTATTAAATTTAATTGAGAACGACTTTTAGTTATCAAAAGAGATTAATGTTTAAATTTGGCTAATTATTCCATATTGAGCAATTCGATACATGACTGATTGATTTATTAATTTAAATTGGATTTATAACTGAAGTTAGATCCTAAGATTGCTTTTAATTGGTTGAATTCATAATTAGCAGTTTGCATCATTTTTTTCATTTTATTTCTCTATCTTTATCACCCATCCCCTTTTAATTAATCACATTCAATAGTCAAAAATAATGGAAGTCTATAGTTAATACCAAATTCCCTAAGGATAAAACATTGTGTTTTTAATACTACATATGTACACTTGCGGATTTAAGAGAACAATGTTCATATGACACCTTAATCATATAGAAACTACAACTACACACTTTCATTTCTGGCAGCAATAGAGAGTAAAATTCAAGATCTTATACTTTTATGATTCATGGCATAAGTGAAATAATTTCATGATTTTTTAAATATAACAATTTGCAAGCTTAGAAATATATGTAACCATGGTAAATCATGCTCATAAAAGATAATAAAGCATAATTATAGAACACACAAGTTCTATATCTAAAGAAAAGATTATATTACCTAGGTTAGCAAATATTCTAACAAAACTGCTTCTCAACTTGACCACATCTTTCACCAAGATAAATTAGATTATGAAACAACCTTTTATTAATTCTTAGCTACCCACATATCAAAAAAATTATGAACTAATTTAAAGAAAACTAGGAGGTTAAGATCAACAAAACAAGGTGAGAATAAGGATAGGAGACTATGATTCTACATAAGGAAAACTAAAGGAGAGGGGGGAGGAGAAGAAAAAACATCAAGGAAAACAAAAATAATGAAGGCCAATAGATGAGTAATGTGTAGGAGATTCAAAGGCAAGGAAAAGAAGAGCGAAATATGAGGAAAACAACATAATAGAGGGGAAAAGAGAGAAAGTACTTAGGAAAAATGGGTAAATGAAATGTGATTGAAATTAGACGAGTGTGGAGACATCAAACAAGCTAACATTCCTTTTTTACCTATCAAATATTGCATGAGATCTGAAGGAGAAGTGGGGAGGTCAGATTGTTCAACACTTGACTCAAACAAGATAAGGCGTGTAAGGTAGTTGTTAGGCTAATGTAAAGTGAAGTTGTGGTTAAATGGTTAAAGTAAGAGTCAATATTGGATTTTAGGTAAGACGGGGATGACGTTCCATGGTCAGAGGTTAAGGGGTTTACCATAATTAATTTTAGGTAATTTAATTGTGTAGAAATTTAAATAATAAGTATATATTGGGAAATACATAACAAATAAATCCTAAAATTAAGAAAAATAATGGACATGTGTGGAATAATTCTAGGAACTCAAATATATAAATATATATGACATAAGAATTGATTTTAAGCTAAAAAAAATTTATAAAGTAATATTGGACAAAAAATGCAATGGAGCTCGACTAAAAGGTCTGCCTTGTTGATTGCTAGTCTTGGAACTAAAATGTTGCCTCTGTCTCATTATTTGATGCTCGATTGATCTAAGGTTAAGGGTAACCGATTGTCAGTTTAGAATTTTATTTTTGATTTTGTTTTAATTTTAAATGGGTGAATAAATATGATCCCCATATTTTTGGTATAAAAAGAAAGTATTTCAAGGATATAGTGATTAAGAATGATCAAGAATGATTATTGAGTTTAAACACACTATAATATCATGATTAGAAAAATGGGGTATTGTAGTCACTATGAATTTTTATCTTCATACATATATGTACATCTAGGTTGCTATGAAACATTACAAGAAAGTAAAAAAAGGGTAGTATAACTTAGGCCTTATTTTCCTCATCATATTTTCAAATCTAACAACATCATATCAAATCAGAACCAATCAAAAGATCATGTCAAATAATAATAATTTTAATAGTTGTTTGTGATAATCAATTTATAATAATAATAATAATAATAATAATAATAATAATAATAATTAGTATTATTATTATTATAAATATTCATACTTTTTATTTATAATTACTACTATATTTATTTATTATAATAGTAATTATTATAGTTGTTATAATAATAATAATAAGAATAATAGGAATAGTACTATTATAGTTATTATTATTATTATTACTATTATTATTATTATTATTGTAATATTTATAATAATATTATTAGTTATAAAATTAATAATGATATTATTATTAATTAAAATATTATTAGTTAATAATAATAATAATATTAATAAAAATAAAATTATATTATGATTTAGTAATAATACTATCATTATTATTTATATTAATTAAATACATTATTCATATTTATATTATTATTATGATTATTTATATTAATAATATTATTTTTTTATAATAATATTTAAAAACTATATTATAATTTCTATAAATATAATAATAATAATAGTGATATTTATATTTAAAAGAAATTATTATGATAAGTGTTATAATAATATTTGCATTAATATTACAACCAATATAATAATTTTTATTTGCATAAATGTACTAATAATATATATTATCCTAAATTCAAATGATTGTTATGATATTATTGATTATAAATCACTATTATTATTCTTTATTATTATAATAATGATAATTGTCATTAATTAATATTCATATATTAGTATTAGTAACAACAAAAATAAAAAAAAAGTTATTTTAATTCTAATAACTCATAAGTACTAATAAGTTCTTAGATAGACTCGATCAAAAAATTTAGATGAGGAAAATAGGGCCTTAACTGAAAACTTAAATCTGATTATTATCACTAAAATATATACCTACAATTGAAGAGATAAGTAATAAGTGAAGCAGTATGATAATGCAAGACATTTGTATGCTAGTTTACAATATCAAAGTTGTTGGAAGTTCCAACTCCTAAAGCCATCACATGTGAGGACGAGGAAGTACATAGGTGTCTCATTTTGTTGGTTTTGGATATAATGGTGGCTTCGAAGGTAGGAGGAGGATGACAAATGTGAGGTTAACTGGTATTGAAGGTAAGTTATGTTAAGCAAGACTTTGGCGGTTATCATGTTGATAGTTAAGTAGGATTGTAAATGAGTTGAGCCAGTTTAGTATTCAACTTATAAGAGATATAAACATAAAGGTAAGAAAAGTTGACATAAAGTGATGAAGACGGACTTAGCCATTCTATGGCTTATGGAGGACATGTGTTATGGAAAAAATTGGTAGCACATAAAGATTTTATTATCGGACCTTAATTAACAGCTTAAAGTATATCTCTTATTACAACTGTATTGGTCTTATTAGTGCTTCTTATGGTATGTATTACGGTTATTTTTTGTTATATGTTCCATGTGTATGTTTGGGACCTTATGTTGTGATGTTATTCTAATAATTTTCCATTATAACATCAGATTGATCGTTATTTTATTTTTTAATTAACTTGATTATTTATGAGTATGATTACTATTGATGTATTTCTAATATATTATTATCTTAACTTAAATTACTAGAGTTTACTCATATTAAAAACATTTATACTTTAAAAGTATATATATTATTTATGTAGTTATGAGCTATTCTAGTGTTTATTTGAGATCTAGACTTGGATTTCTAGCTACTAAATAATATTTTCAGGTATTAAGTTTCTCTCAAATTTAATTGTTGGTTATTAATTGACTTTATTGGATTTTCTATCACTTTTTTTTATCCCAACTTTAGGGGCATGTGTCATGTATGCTTAAATGAAGTATCAAACATGTAATAATGAATAACTTTTTGTTTTTATTTATGAAGCCCGTAAGTGTATAGTAATAAGTAATCTGAACGGTTTGGTTTTTAATTTAAAAGTAGTTCAAAACAATTTTAGTCCTAATTAATCTAGTCTGGTTAAACTTTTCCCTCTATTTAACTCATTTTTTATTAACCTTAATTTTAAGTAAGTGAAAGTGAAAACATAAGTAATACTGATACTTAAGCAGACATAAATATACTTAGTTCTAATACATCCCTAATTTAATAAAATGGTATAAGTATCATTTATTTTATTTTTTAATCGGCATTCATCTTAATCCAAACATGATTAAAATAATATTTACCTCAATTTATTCAAGTTAAATTAATAATTATCCAAATAATATTTTAAAATAACTATACTAATTTACCTCTATTCTCTATACCTAAATAATGACGAGAATATTCACTCCATTTGAACCGAACTATAAAATTTACTTTTGAAGGAGATAAAGAAATGTAACTAACTTCTATCATTTAATTTACTTGAACTTTAATTGTCTGTTTTATTTGAGGTGAATGCAGATTAACATAGGTGAATCAATTAGTTTATCTTGTTTGGAAATAAATTTTATTAAAGGTTAATAATGGTTAAAAATTCATATTCATTTATTATGATTCACCTATTTTTGCTAACTTTTGATTTTTAAAACATAAATAAATATGAAAATATAAGTAATTTTATACATTTCCATCAATCTAAATAAAAATTTTAAAATATATATCTCGATTTACTCAAATTAAATAAATATTATTTAAATAATATTTTAAAATATATAACTTGATTTATCTTATTTTCTCTGTATAAATTAATTTTTAATATTTATAATCTTAGTCATTCAGTACTATCCAAATGCAATATAAATGATTAACAAGGAGACGGTCTAATCAAATTGAGACCGGGAGGGCCGTCGCTATTACCCACCGCAGGCTCGCTTTGATTTCCCGTCCTCACCGTAGGCTGCACCCTCCTCCTCCAACTCTGCCATCGTCGTCTAACATATCCGCCGACCTTGAGGGCCCGTCCTCTTTCCGATCTCCATCTCCGTCGACGGTAGCGACGCCTACTTTCTCACTCACCTTATATTTGTTTCTTTTCACCGTCTAAACTTGTTCTATCATTGTCTTCATCTTTTTGTAAATTATTAGTCCTATTTGCGTACTTGAGGTTGGGCGTGACTTCAATCGGGATCGAAAAGGGAGGAGAAAACCTGTTGTGAGAAACTTGATTTAGGTTTTGGATATGTTCTTTCAATTGCTTTCTATTTTACTCTTATCAACCAGGAATAATTTGTTTTGCTAGCCTTCATGTTATTTCCAGTTGATTATGGCCTGCAACTCTGGGGTTTTATTTTGTATCTCCGTTTGCAGATGAAAATTAGTTCTGATATAACATATTGCAGGCCTCTATTTTTGTTTCGGTATATGCCATGGAAATTAGTTCTAATACAACATAAATTGCCTGCGTGAGAGAGAAGGTTGAAGTTGAGGCTAGAAGATATGCTACAGAAGAAATTAAAGTTACAAAAGCAAAGCTAACCACTCCTAACATACGTCAAGGGTGCATTTGTTTTCTCCGCTGTTATAATCTGTTTTGGAGCACCTCACATAACCGGTGATGTAACTGAGGTTTTCTTGACTAATTTTTAATTGATATCTAGTTTTCCAGCTTTGTTGTTGGAGGGGATTTAGTCTTATCATCATATGCTGCTGTGTCTGCTGTATCTTTGAAATTAGGGTGTCATATTTAATCTACAGGTTTTCAGAATTTTAGGGGTTGATGTGTGTGGGAGGGTGTAATATTCAATTATGTGGATCTAATGGTTCGAATGGAGTTTGGATGAGATGATAAATACTCGGTGATGGTGAGTTTAAAGACTAAAGGTTCGAAAGTGATGCAAATAAGATGATGGTGGTTCGAATTAAGGTAGAAAAATGATGATGGTCATTCGTTGATGGTGATGAATTAATGATGAATGTAATTCGAATATGATGAGATGATGATGATGAGGTTTCGAAAGTTAGGGTTTGGATGATGGTTAGGGTCGTGGTTAAGGGTTAGGGTTTGGTTCGAAGAAGAGGAAATAAGATGGTGTTTGGTTGGTATGAATGTTTTAGGGTTTTGAATGTATGGTTTAGGGCTTCGGTTTTGTATACCGATATAGGGTTTGGTTTAACCACGAATTAGAGTAGGGTTTTGATGGTAATTAGGGCAGGAAAATATGTATTAAGAATAGTAGAAAAGATATGGATTAATCTCTAATTCACACAGACGAAGAGATTAAAACTTTCAAGCCAAACCGTTTACACAGATTCGATTTGCTTGAGTTTGAACTCACACAGAATTCAATCAATGTTCATCTTCAACTTCAATTCTTCATTTAATAATCATCATACATGCCATATGCTCGACATTTATGAATAATTTAACCTTTCTACCACTAGCTAAAGCATATTCCAAAAGATTCCAAGTTAAAAGATATTATGCTACTTTTATACTAACTTTATGCTACTTTATGCTAACTTTATTCTCCTACTTTATTACTTAATTAATAAATTAGCTAAATAATTTAATAGTGCTCGAAAATCCTGCCAACATCCTCCTCATGCACGTGGTTACTCCCTCCTTGCATGCCATGCACATGCACGTAGATATTTAATTGCTTGTTTGTTACGTTTCGAGCAACGTAACCATCCGTTGGTTTTCAAATTTATGGGAGACACTTTCCAAATGAAGAATAATTGGTTCCATAATTATGAAAGCCAATTCTTGGGTGTTTGCTCCTGCATCAGGGGTTGATGAGAATATTCCTCTCTGGTGGTTGAGCCCCTCACAAAAATTGTTGCTTTGAGCTTCTCATTTTCCAGGTGTCTTACGGACCTCTTTGCTTTAGTGTGTGAATTTTGTTTGCTAATGCATGCTTGCGTCCTTATAATTTTCACTATAGCTCCATGTAAATATCCATAAATAACTCTTTTATGGTTTGTTTTTGCTACTTTCTGATCTGAAGCAGTTGTTCACTGATAAGAGACTTTTTTATTGGTAATTCGATATGGTCTATTAGGTTGCTCCTTGAATGGAAGATTCCTTTTATTGGTCGAGTATCTTTCTCATCCTGCACCTCACCTCTAACCCAGCACTAGCTAATATGCAATTATTATAGCTATGCATGCTAGAGAGCTGATAGGTGGCGTTTTATGTTATCCTGAGGTCTTATATTAGACAACTACTTTACAATTTCAGATTCCTAGGGTATGGATGATGCCAGTGTGATTTGTTCTGTTCACCAGCGTTGCACGGGGACGGAAAGAAACGTGGAAACGCCATTTTTTAAAAAGTTAGGAAACGGGGACAACAGGAAACGTAAAAAAAAAAATTATATGTATATATTTTTGAAAATAGATTAAATCTACTAAAATTAAGAGGGAAAAATAAAAATTTGCGAAAATTATTACCTATATTAGTTAATTTTAATCATTAATAATATTTTTTTTAATAAAAATATTAATTAAATAATCTTAATATAAATTTTGACCCCAAAACGTTTTCGGAGGAGGAAACGTTTCCGGGATAGGGGACGACATCTGACCGCTGTTCCCGTGCATCACAACTGTTCACAAGCCTTGTCATTGTTGTAATTAGAGCTGGCTAAAGTCAGCCCGACCTGACCCGACCTCAACTAGTAACCCGCCATCAACTTGACCCATCGACAATCCGGCCCGCTATTAACCCAAGCCGACTCGACAAAACAAAATTCGATATTAACCCGTTATGATAAATAAAAAATAAACATGTCATATTATTTATTTAAAGCTTATAAAAATATATTATTATTTAAATTTTACTTATTTTTTTTTTACTTTTATTGTGAACTTATTTATTCGCCAACGATATTATAATTCAACAATTTTTTTTGCATAAAAACACAACATTAAAAACTCATAATAATAAACAAATATCAATTAATAGTATATTATTAATCACATGCTTACATGAAGTTAAACTTAATTCTTACCTATGAGGTTAATGAGTTAGATTAATTTTGGTGGTTGATGTTTGATTTGACCCAAATCCAAAGTGATTCGATCCAGGATTAGCTCGGCCCGAACTTGAATCCAACCCGACCTATTAAAACCTAAAAAGAGTTTATTCATCAAGTTAACCAAAATCTGACATGTCAAATTAACTCATATGAAATCACCCGAATATGAGCTTGCTTAGCTCAAACCCAATCTGATAGGGATGTAAACGGAGTGGGTTCAAATTTGTACCCGTACCCGATAAAAAAATCCGTATCCAAATTTATACCCATACCCCAAATGAGTATTCACTAACATATCCATATCTTTATCTGTTAGATATCTGTTACCCGACATATAATTTGTTTACCTATTAACCGATATTATCCAGTGGATAAATTCATTACCTGACGGATAAATTCATTTAGAGTTAAACCAAATGACAATTTTAACCTTAATTTATATTATATTTATTTTAGAAGTAAAGGTAAAAGGGTTGTTATATATCTAGTGAATGAGTACGGATATGGATTAAGGTACGAGAACGGGTACGGGTACGGATATAGATATTCCATACCCGTATCTGTACCCTAACCCGATGGGTATTTTTTTTCTATCATCCATATCCATATTCATATCCGACAGATGAAACCTATTGGGTTTTTGGTAAAATCCATCCCGTTTATATTCCTAGACTTGACCTAACAAGTTAATCCGAAATAATCGAAACCCGACCTGACTCAAAATCAAACTATCTTAACCCAAACCCGATCCAACCTGATAAATTAATCCAATACAACCTGAATTTGCAACGATCTGAACCTGAAGCCCACCCGACCTAAATAATAAGGCGACCCAAAATGACTTGAACTTGAAATGACCCGACCCGATTGCCACCTATAGCTGTAATTTAGGCAGAACATTTATCTAAATTTTAGGTTATCATATTTAGTTGTCTCTCATATGTCCTATAGTAAAGGTGTTTAACTGTTGGCCAATTTATCTGAAATTATGTTTTGCAGAAAGAAATGCTTGTGTGTTGCAATTTGACTGCTATTCAGGTTCTACTTTCCCACATATCCATAGATAAACAAAATATGCCCCATGTCTCTGTGGGATGATTTTGTTTACTTCCAGAAATAAATTGTTACCGGTCTTTGGCCAATGCAGGAAATGGATCAACACCAAACTCAATCGGCTCAGGAAGTGGCTCCCATCCAGACCTTTTTGGATGTATCTGAAGAAACTGGTAGGCCCCTATTTATGTTGTGGCATATGCCATTATTGTTTCTGTCCAGAAGTTTTGATATGTACTTAGTCATATTTTATCAGAAAGGAAAGCTCGGGTAGATGCTATATGGGAGCAGATGAATAAGGGAGTATCTGCTACACTGGTGAAATCAGTATCTTATGAGCATAGTCCAACTGTGAAGAGAATGCCTCAAAAAAATGACAGTTCTCATGTAAGGATTTGTTTTTGTCACCCACCTCTTTTTGTCTTGACTTATTGTTACTGATTTTGGTGGGACCTTAATGTTTATGAAGGTTATAACTTGACCTCATTCTTAGGGCTGGATTAGATTTTTAGGAATGGCACCAAGGAATAATGGTGAATATGAGAGTAACCAGAGACATACGTTACTTAATGGATCAAGTGATCATGTCAAGGAGCCTGATGCAGCTGTGCCTGTAAGTGCTGGTGATGCTGCCATTTCTCTTCCCTCAATGGAGTGAAATTCTGATTTGCACATGTTGTCAATTATTCCAAAATAAGTATCAGTTGTTGCCCTAGTAGTGTTTTCTTATCTGATTATTAGTGCTTCTAGTGTTGCAACTTTAGTCTCATTTTTAACAGCACCATGAAACTGCGTCGTATTTTCAGTATTGTTGAATCATTCACTCACAAACAGTAAATACTATGATGGGTTCATAGTGATGTGAATTTTTTCACAAAGTAATATTTTAATTCAAAACCTAATAGCCAAATATTTTGTGGTATATTATATTCCTTTAGTAATTATTGATTAGTTATTACATATGTAACTTAATAATATATTTTAAAATAATTTCTCTAGCACAATACTATTTTTTTTATGAAGAAATTAATCAAATGTTGTGTACTTGGGGAGATATCAGATGTAACTTTAGTCCATATACAATATATCACCATATGATTGTGAAATAGTTTTTACATCTCGCATCACCATTATTGTGTATTGGCAAACTGAAAAGCCAATACACGTCACTGATATATCGGCGTATCAACCAATATTTGTTTCCATGGTGCATACATCCTAGGTTTTAGCTATGCCGGTGAGGTTTTCAACTTCCTTTTGTAGCTTTCTCCTCCCTTTTCTTCTCATTCTCTGTTGGGTGCTTGGTATTTAATGTGAAATAAAAGCTCATTGGTCCATGCGTAGAGATGGTCTTCAGCCCATGAACTCTGGTTTTGCTATCAGTTTTTGTTTGCTTGCCCAACTAGAGGAGCTGGGAAAAAAGAGAGTAAAGGTAACAGCTACTACCAATTCTGTCTGACAAGGTCTGGGGATGTCATGGTTTATAGTTTACACAACCTCAAGCATTACCTCTATTAGCATTGGACATATTAGGATATTTGCTTTAGAAATTTTGTTTATTTTACATTTTGTAAATTATGATAAAAGATAAGGCTAGTTTTTAAATATTTCAAGTAATGGGTCAGATCAGCTGAAATAATTGAACGATCAAAGTTAACAACTTAACAAATGGTGCCTTAGAAACCAAACAGTTTGATTTTTAGCTATATTTTTCCTCTATCCCTGATTTGTATCACGGGTTTGAGGATATTCAGTTGCGGTGTCACGGTATCGGGTGTCGTGAATGATATTTTATATGTTGTGGTTATCATAGTATGAGGTTTTTTTTTCTTCCCACAACAAATATTAGCAAATATCAGAAAATATTGGTAAAATATCAGCAAATATCGTCCAATAACGGATAATTTGACAATAAATACATGAATTCTAAAATTGTTGTGTATCTCTAATTTTGTGTATTGGCCAACCCAAAATCCATTAAATATTGACTGGTATTGCGTATTGCGATCGATATTTAATTGTATGTTTGGAGGAGTCAATTACACATTAGGTTCATTTAGATTTTTATTTTTCCAATTAGGTTAATCATGTTTTTTGTATCAATTAAGTCAATTTTTAAATTTAACTTGTCTATTATACTTTTTGTGCCATAACTTAATTCACAACCTAATTTTCATGAAAGTTATGAGATCTGAATTTGATTAAAATCATGTAAAGATTGGGTATAAATTTATAATTGAAAAGTTAAGTTTTAAAAACTGACCTAATTGATACAAAAAATATAATAAACCTAATTGGGAAAATAAAAATCTAATTGAACCTAATCTGTAATTTGTCATATTTGAAGTCAAGGTGAAGTAATAGTTGCATGTTTACGTGAAGCATGGCCATGATATTTTGAGGATGGATGTGAAAGGCTTTGAGAGTTTAAAGAGACGATCAATGAATCAGGCTCTCTCTTATTTTTCTGGCCTTTTCTTTCAAGCTTCATTTGGATGCGAAAGTTTTAGAGGGAATTTCACTTTAAGACGAAATTTGTGAAGTTTTTTGTATTTTTAAGTTTCAGAACATTACAAATTTCCTCTTAAAGTGATATCCTCTTTATAACTTCCCCATCCAAACAGACTTAGTGAATTGGGCACAATTATATGAATCCTAGAGATTGATTTGCTTAATCATGTATAAGATCGAATTATAAATCTATAATTTAATATTTATATTAATTTTGCATTCCTGGTATTTCTTTGAGTTGCCATTTTCTGGTTTCACATGTCCCTGCTTCTGCTTCTCCACCCCAATACTACGCAGTTTTCCTTGCATTGTTGGGATGGTATGTATTACTCATCAGCTAATGCAGGAGACAGGTCCACAACGAGCTGATATTATATCTGCACCCCACCAGACCTCACTGGAAACTGGTTAGCCGCTTCACATTCTACTGGTACATCTAATTAAATGTTTTCTGAACATGCTGAAAGCTGTTGCATGCTATTCATTAGAGAGAAAAGCTCGGATTGATGCTGCGTGGGAGATGATGAATAAGGGAGTACCTGCCAAGATACTGAGACCCTTCTCAAACGAGCCTAGTTCAGCTGTTGGAGCACCACAGCCCAGAAGCTCTGATGTAAGGATATTCTTTCTATATCTCAGCCATTGATATCAAAGATTGGGGTATTTACTTTGAGCTTGCATTGTCTCTTAAATACTAGAGCTGGATCAGTCATTTGGGAGTGGATCAAAAAATGACAGAATCTGATGGCAAATCTGCACATGACCTGATTCCTTCCTCTTTACAAAATGGAAGCAGTGATGATATCAAGAAGCTTGCTGCAACAGCCCTTGTAGCTGTTAAAGAATCTGCTGCTTCTGGTGTATCAGGAACTGGCAAGGTTGAGGTGGGTATATTACCATGTTGGCCTTCTTTCTATAATTGTCTATTTTGATTTAACGAAAAATTGTTGAAAGGATTTATAGAGGTTATGTTTGCACTATTGCTTGGGAAACACTAAGATGTGGCATCCTTTTGTCTCAGATCACTGAGGTCCGAGATTTTGCCGGTCAGGACATTGAAGTAAAGAAGATGGTTGATCTGCATTCAAATGAGGGGAAAGCCTCAGCAGGGCCATCATCTGCTGTGGATGCCGTTCTTGAGCAGATCAGGAAGAGACCGAAATTGAGTGTGCTTGACAAGACGAAGAAAGACTGGGGTGAATTCAAAGAGACAAAAGGCTTGGAAGAAGAGCTGGATGCCTATAGGAAGAGTTCAAATCAATATCTAGACAGGGTATCATTCTTGCAGAGGACTGATTATCGGGCATTTGAGCGAGAGAGGGATGCAAGGCTGGCTTTGCAGGCAAAGAGAAAACCAGATATGCGGGAGGACTCATGATTGCGCTTTCCCAGACTTTACACATCGAGAGCCTAACATCTCGGACTGATGAAAATGCGAGGGGATGATGAAAACTCCTCCCCAAATTAGAAGGAACCCTTATCTTTTTGTGGGGTTGCACAGTCGAAGCTACTAGTCATCATGTACTTGCATCAGCGCTGGGGTGCACTAATCCAGATCTTCCTCAAATGTCGGAATTTGGTTTTAAGATCGAATCTTAAGAGAAAAGGCATTCACATTGCTGCAAACATATGTATTTACTATGATCCACTAGTTGTGATGATTAGACCAGTACTTTCCAGAAAGCATCTCGATAAGCTTCAGACTGACATGTGATGATTCCATTAAGAGTTTTATTTCCTTGTTAGTTGACAGTTGTAGGTGATGCCTCTTTTTATAATATAGAGAAAGTGAGGAGATCGATGCTCCTTTGCAAGATTGTGACTACAATTTTAAAATTATTTATTGAAACTGACGTTGTAGCTGCAGGGTTAGGGGCGCTATGTTTTCTTGATCAGAATAGGCAAAATACGATTATGTATTAAATAAGAGTAATTATTATTTTTTTTAAAAAAGATTGCCACTAAGTTAATAAAAATAGGACGACAAGAGCGTAGGATCAGTGGTCAAGCCTTCAGCTTAATCTTGAATTCCTATTAACCACTTACACTACCTTCATAATAGAGAAGTTGCTTTCAGCTTAAGTGATTTCACTCGTTAGTGTAGCGAGTTCCAATTGAAAGACCCAGTAACATGCATGGACTTTTTAACCGGAAATAACTAGGCCATCGCTTATAATGTAACTCCAGATCTTAAATTTATAAAGTGAGTTTTTGGTATCAGTTGAAAGATTTTGTTGAATATCTGGGACAATTATACATTATTTGTTCTTTGATTGCCAAATTCTTTCTTATTCTTCAAATTTATGATTTGACGTATTTCTTTCAAAATACTCTATTCATAATGTAATCGGAGTGAATGTTTTAAAATTTTATTTAGATTGAGGTGAATGAAGATTAAAAAAATAAAACAAATGATATTTATACCATTGTATTAAATAGATAAGTCCTATTGATGGGTATTTTGGTCCTATCAAGTCAAAAATTTATTTGTTTTTTCACCTTTACTTCAGTTACCCCCGAAATCAGAGGTTAATAAAAATGAGGTTAATCGAGATAAATAGAGGTGAAACATCAATATTGATTCACCCAAATAAAATTATTAACCTGGTACCCAAACGAGGTGATTTAATTGATTCACCTCCATTAACCTCATTTCACCCCAATCCAAACTCAGGGTTAGTCTATCCATAGATGCTTCATTTGCTATTAAGCAAGAGGGCTTTATCAAATTATCTAACCATAAAAAGTTCCAGATCTTAAACTTATAGATACCTACATGCATGGGTGAAAATTTACCATCTTCAAGGTCTCTTTTGTTCATTGGAGAAAAAACCTTAGGTTATAGAAGAAAATCACAATGAACTTTTTCAATATACACAATCAATAGTTGTGATCCTTCATTCATTATTGTCCAATCAAAATTTAAAAAGCATCAACTAATGGATTGATTGATAACTTAGAGGAAGAATGGACAAAGTTATATATGGAAAAATGTCACATTGATGACAAAGTTACAATGATGCTCCATTGTGCCACAGGGCCTAAAAGAAAATGAGCATATTCAATATTGCATCATCATCAAAGATTTTTGAGAGAATTTGTTGTCAATTTATGAAGAAGAAGATATCAATATTTGTTTCTTAAATCTTAGTGGCAATTTTTTTTAAAAAAATAATATACTTTAAGTAATTGATGATGTTTTCAATAGTCTTGAGAAGATGTGGAGTATAATTTCAATTTTAATAAAATATTTTCTAGTTATAGCATAAAAATTTGGATGAAGAAAATGATGGTTCTACATTTAAGCTTGAAAGTCTTGAATTGAGTTGGATGCTAAAACAGAGGATATTGCTCTTTCATTGTATTAAAAATGAAGGTTTTTTAAGATTTGTTTAAAATAAAAATGATTCTTTGAAAGCCTTCCATGAGAGAAGTGTTCAAGATTCACGGACTTTCAAAAAGAAAAAAGAAAACTTGAACTTAATTTTTATTTATCATGATTATGTTGTAAGCATAAAGAAATTTTATGACTATGATTTAATTTCTTACAAGAATATATATATATATATATATATATATATATATATATATATGTGTGTGTGTGTGTGTGTGTGTGTGTGTGTGTGTGTGTGTGTGTGTGTAATCTATTGAGAACCACCTTTTTAGTGAAAACTTTCAATTTGAACCATTAGATTAAAAAAAATGAAGGGTTGATGTCAAAATCATGTTACCGTTGAATAAATTACTCGCAATAAATGGTGAAAACTACCCTTAGTAGATAGAGGAAACTGTTGTAAGTATATTAAGAAACTATAATATCTGAATGTAAAAAAAAAAAGGCGACAACATTTTTATAAATATAGTGTATTTATATTTTAGGTTGGAAAACTATCCTCAGTAGTTAGAGAAAATTATTTTAAATATATAAAAAAAACTATAGTATTTAAGTGTAAGAAAAAAAGCGGTGGAAATTTTGTAAATATTGTGTATTTATATTTCAAATTAGAAAAATATCATGAGTAAGTAGTAATTTAGTGGGTGGAGGAAACTACTGTAAGTGTAACATCCCCACTTTCAATACCGAAAAACATTTGTTTTTAAAATATTACAGAAGTGGAAATATAAAAATACTCCTAAGAAAAAAATAGTATTACCGCTACACCTAACATAGGATATATCTCCATCATCTGTCCCATATTAGATATCAGGCTAAAAGTCCAACCAAATAAAACACTAGGAATAGAGTGCGAAAAATAAATAATATAAAGGTGCTAGGAGTTAAGGTTTACAAAAGAAGACCACATCGAGTCCAAAACATATTGAAATACATAAAAGGGTGAAATGGAAAATAGGGTAAAGCCATAAAAGTTAGGTCTCTCAAGGACCAACAAAAGAGTAACCACTGGAAGTTCACACTTGGTCTCTCCATGCTCAAATACACACTAGGTCGACTACTAACCACCCTCAAATGTCTACACCAGGCCCTTTGCTTGTGGAATTGAACAAATGACCAAACAAATGGGCGTATCAATATGTTATATACGGAGCAAGCTACGTTACCTACTCATGGAAGTTAATGATGCAAGTAATGTCAAAGAAAGACATATAAGTCAAATTGATATACATTCTCATGCATATACAAGGACATACCAATTTACGTACTCTATTATCATTGAGTTATCATCATAGTATAGGGGTCATGCTCATGGAATAAGGTAGTATCATATTAAACAATAAACATGGGATTCACGAGGCATCATGCTTTACATCACATATAGGGGAATCATATTTCATCATACTTATTACAATATTCATGAGCAATGGGAAGCAATATAGGATCATGTGAAATAACAAACTAATGGTATGATCTACTAGATAACCCTAAGTTCCATTCCACTTATCCAATTATAAGGTTTGAATTACAATGCCATATAGAAGTTAACTCATTTACTTATATTTATGTTCCTTATTTAGAGTAATAGGATGAATTATCCCTCATGGTCTCTCAATACCCATTGAATTTAAATCGATAACTGGAGGATATAAGTCTGGCTGAAGCTATAATAACCACCAAAGGATATAAAGTTTGGTTGAAGCCAAACAAACCATCTAGGTGACTAGAACCTTTGCTATAGATACTTTCTATTACATCATCAGTGTCTAGAGTAGAAAATGCACTAGGATCAATTAGGATCCCTCCCAAAGGAAAATCAAGACACTCAAAGATAGACTAACTCTCAATAGCAAGTCAAGATTGGATAATCTAAACTTGTATATTCCTTCATGATCTTCCACTTTAGGTGATTAATGTGTTATTAGCCAATCTATATACCAAAAAAGGCCTACATTGCATGCCAATTCCGCCATTATTGCATATGTATTCCATTTTATCCATCATAATCCTTCAAGGGTACTTAATTATAACATCATCAATACTTGACCAATTTGATCCACCAATTGAGTTAATTAATTAATGCCAATAAGTGCATTTCTATCATTTAAGAATCATTTCATAGCATAATACCAAGTCTCAAATCATTCAAAGGTCAAAAAGGAAGTAATTAACACTTTCTAGTTGAACCGTAGATCAATTTGGTGCAACCAAACCCTAGAATCTTCTATAGAAATGAGTCAAACTAGTTAGTTGTTCTAGAGATCAGTCAATCTGTTTCATCCAAATAATCGATGGATTTAAACCAATTCCAAACCAAATCATACCACAAGGGAACTAGTTGATCAGTTGATTGGTCCAAATCAATTAAAGGGTTTAAATAGAGAGAAAACCAACATCATCATAAGCAAACCAAGTGATTAGTTTGACCAACCATTCAATTTTTCTAGAGATTAGTCAATGGGTTTAGTTGAACCAGTTGATCATCTTAAAGAGAAACAAAATATCCATGGATTTTACACATGATTGAGGCTTCATTAATTATCCATATCACATCTATGTCGGTTAGGCATTATAAAACTGAGAGTAAACATGCTAAACTACTAAATAATGATACATTTCCTAAGGGTTATCAAAGCACATGCATAACTCATATTTTTCTTAAAATAACCCAATTCAATACATGGTTCACCATACACTACTACTATCATGTAATTTTGTAAAGAATAAGAAATTTAGATTTAAAACAAACCATATGCTCATTCACTCCATACTCAAAGGAAAAAATGACTTACCTAACAAGCTTAGCAAAACCACATTAAGTATGGAAACTTCACCTAAAAAAGAACCAATCATAAACACCTTAAATAGAGGGTTAAAAAAATATCTTTAGAAATCATATGAACCAAAATAAATATGAATTTGACAAAAATTCAGAAAATACCACGTCTAAAGTAGACTATGAGGAAAAACAACTAAAATCTCAACCCTTTTCCCAAATATAACCCTATCTTGCTTAAAGGTAAAACAATAAGGAGTTATTGGAAGGATCAGAATAGGTAAGGCAAGTATAAATGAAGGGCACACATAGGAAATAAGTGGAGATATAAGTGTAGGAGAAGTAGGGTATCTTGGTGGCTGAAGAGAAATGAAGGAAAAAAAAGGTTTGGGACTATTTATACACCCATAATCTTCTTGAAAAAAATGGGAGAGAGGTAAAAAATCAAAACTCTAATTATCTTGCTCGATGAATTTGGCTAATACAGGGAAAATTTATCAAGGAATGGCTAAATTTTCTCAAGGATCAAATGGTGAATGCTGAATAATGCAGGTCAATTTATTCTTAGAAAAGTTTTAAACATAATAAGGGTGAAAAGAAATAATGGTGTGGGAAAAAAAATCCCAGGTGTGCAGTGATTATCTGGAGCATTCACCTGTCTAGGTCTGCATAGAAGAGAGATGGAGAAGAAGAAAAGGGGATATAGTTATCCTCTTTGTTTTGTCAACTTTGACCTCTAAATTCATACAAAAAAGAAAACGCTGGGGTTAATGATCAAAATGGTCAAATATTGTCTATAAAATACATTATAGATTGATTACCAAGACTTAAAATTGTTAAAAGAACTTTCTTAGAAAAATCAGATTAGAAGATTACATAGATTCGACAAATAGGTGATTGGTTTGGTCAACTAGTTGATTATTCTAAGGATCAATTGATTAGTTTTTCAGATTGATTGATTGGTTCCCTCAAACTAAAATCCAATCCGAAAACAACAATGTAGTTGATTGGCTCATAGAATCAATCAACAGGTGTACCAAAAAATGACTTTCTTCCTTAATTTCTAAACTTTTCCAATTCTTTTCAAGTCAAATCCAAGATACATTCCCAAATCAACATCAAACATCATCTAAAACTCATTAAGCACAAGAATTTCACACTTTATAAATTTTAAATTTACCGGGTATTATAATAAGTAGGGCTGTACAAAACCGGATATCTGTATCCGGTCGGATTTTTTTCGGATATCCGATCCGATCGGATATTTAGAAACCTATATCCGTATCCATATCCATTAGTAGCAGATATCCGAATATTTGGATATCCAAAAAATCGGATGCGGATACCGGATATATCCGGTATATCCGATTATCCGAAAAATATTTATTTTTCAACAAAAAAGACTTGTTTATGACCGGATATCCGAAAATTTGATAATTTAAATTCGGATATCCGATATCCGATATCCAAACATCCATATTGAAATATCCATATGTGGATATTTTAACCTGCTAGAATTAAATTAAAATAAATTCTAAAAATCCAAATTTCATAACAAATACAACAAATCAATAATAATCTAAATATCTGCATTGAAATATCCAAATGTGGATATTTTAACCTGGTAGAATTAAATTAAAACAAATTCTAAAAATCCAAATTCCATATCAAATACAACAAATCAATAATAATCCAAAGTCCAAAGTCCATAACGCAAATACAACAATAATCTAAAGTCCATAAATTCATAATTTTCGGGTTAAATAATTATATATATAATTTATTTAATCAAAAAATATTTATATATTTTATGTTTAAAAAATATTTTTGTTATATACCGAATATTTTAATTGGATCGGATAATCTAGAAAAATATCGGATCGGATATCCGCTCCGAAATTTTTTTATTTTGACCGGATCGGATATCCGCTCTGGTTTTTAAAACCCGGATCGGATATCCTAAAAATCGGATCGGATTTTTCAAATATCGGATTGGATTTTCGGATTACGGATTTTTTGCACAGCCCTAACAATAAGTAGCTCAAGAAACTACAAATAGTTCTTAGTTTTCACCATATGGGGTGGTTATCATTCTCTCTCTCTATGTATGTATGTATGTATCTATATCCAATAAGAACTAACTCTCACAATGAGAACTACTAACTAATACTCTCAGTTAAAGAAACTGCCTATAGTAGGTGGAGTAAACTATTCTTAATAGGTAAAGATAACTATTGTAAATAGGTCAAGAAACTAGACTATTTGAATGCCACCAAAAAGAAGAAGGCGGTGAAAATTTTATACATATTGTGTATTTATATTTTAGGTTTGGAAACTACCTATAGCAGATAGTATAAACTACTCTTAGTGGGTGGAGGAATCTACTATAAGTTTATGAGAAAAGTATAGTATTTTATTGATAGAAAGAAAAATAATGTTATTTTTTTAAAATTTATGTACTAGGTTAGAAAGCTATCTATAGTAGGCAGTAGAAACTACCCCTAGTGGGTGGAGAAAACTATTGTAAATCTTTAAAAAACTATAGTATTTTAGTTTTAGAAAAAACAAACAACAACATTTTTATAAATATTAAATATCTATGTTTCATGTTAGAAAACTACTCATAATAGATGGCAGACACTACTTTCAATAGGCAGAAGCAACTATTATAAATAGATTTAAAAATTAGGATGGCTCTCGAGTCTCACCATAAAAAGGTGGTTTTTATTAGATATGCATCCCATACACACACACACGCACACACACACACACACACACACACACACACACACACACAAATGAAGTCATGTTTTCCATGTTTTTATTTTCCTTTTACCCTCATAAAAGAGATAGTTTTCATCATCATAAAACGAGGGTTCCATCTAAACTACAAGTATTTGCGATCCAAATAAAATTTTATCTTTGTTGATGGATCCTTAAGATTATACTCCAATGGGCTTAAAAGAATTAGTGTACCAAAAGCTTGTATGAATATCTATTATAGTTGAGGAAAGAAGAAGAGTTTGTGTTGTCACATGGAAGATTGAAACATCAATCACACTTTACTTCTTCACTAGGGTAAAATGGAATATATGAAAATTGTATTACACCAATGTGGTAATCCTCGTTTTGCTCATTTCAATGCTTTTGTTGTTAACATTTGCATCTATAGATGTAACAATGTTCATATATTAATGGAACGGTTTTCTCCGCCTTTTCACATGGCACCCATAAGGAATTAAACAACCACAACAAAGAGAAAATACATTACTAAATTGGTTGTCATCTACGACAGAATTCCTAGCAAAGAGTGGAACGAAGCTGGAAAATCCAATCTGGAAAAGATATTTGGCCTTTGGTAATTATTTTAATAATATAATGTAATTTATAGTTTTAGTTGGTGATAAATTTTTAATATTTTTTCCCTTTCATATTCAAATATTATAATCATAATTTAACATTATTTTAGATAAAATATGACATTCAAATAGACGTACATATGGATCTAAATGATAAATAGTCCATTTTTTTCTATAAATCTTTGTGTAAATATTATTAAATTGATATGATAGTGTTTTATATAAATATTGAATATATCATAGTCATAATTTTTAAATATTTGAGAATTTAGATATCCGATCTTAGAAAAATGGAGCGGATATTTAATTTGACGAATACGTATACCTAGTTTTGAGCACTATTATCTTTCATGATCTCTCTGAATAATTATGTTGCAGTATGAGCTCACATAGTAGAGGTGTGTTGAGATGTAGATGTTTAGATACAGGTTTTAATTACTAGATACAAAGGATTCAAGTAACTTAGCATAGGTAAATTCAAGGTTGTCTTGACTCTTGGGTTTTGATATTCACAAGCATAACTAATCATTAGGCAGGTTTGGGTCTGTGCCGACGAGCCTAGGTTGGGTTGGAAGTGGATTAGGCTATCAATTGGACTGATCACTTGTTAATGGGCCTTGACCAAGCCTGGACCAACACTAGGACGTGTTGGGTTGGGTTGGTCCATATGCCTTGAATTTTTTTATTATATTTATTTATTTATTAGTTGGTTATTTTTAGTATCCTTTACAAATAAAAATAACTATATATATAATGATTATAATATTACCTTAGAGAATATTTATTAAAAAAATTCATTTGATATATTTTTTATTATCAAATATTCACTTCTAAACAACATATTATGTGTAAAGTCAAATGTTACATCTTCCACCATTTTTCATATAAAGATAATTTATACTTAATATGAATTTGATGTTTATCTATATTTTAATACTTCAATTGTATTTCAAGAGAAAAAAAGATGTAAAAGTTTTTTATTTATATTATTTAACTCAACTTTATCATTATTAATGTTTCTTTAAAAAAAATGCTAGTTTAAAAAATATATTATTTTTAATGTAATTCTTAAATATGAGTCATCATAAGGGGAATAAGTAGTGTCAAATAAAGGTTATTATATTTTTATTATTAATAAATAGGTTAATAATAAATTAAAGAACTATCGTATCAATAAAAGTTCATGGGTATCCATGAAATTTTTAGGGTCACTCATATTTAATTGGATCAAAAATAGAAAAGATCAATTCATACCCATAGGCTATAAATACCGAATTTTACTCGGCTATTAATTAGACCTAATTGGACGAGCTGGGCAAGTCTCTTATTAGTTGCCAAGGTCTATCATAAGTGTTATTATCCATAGGTTCTTAGCATCTTCTACAATAACATGTGATTAAAATTTTGGACCAACCGGTTCAACCAAATAAAATACTAATTCAATTTGATTCCAACCAGTGGTTTGATATGAAAAGATTAAAAAAAAATTAAACCAATATAACGAAAATCTTGTTGAAATTGATTGGATCAATTAATCAACCTAGGTCAAACCCTAATTTTCTTATTATTTTATTATTTGGTATTTTTGGAAGAAAAAACACTTCATGGTATTGAATATATATAATTTAGTTATCTTACTAATTATTCATATGTTAAATAATAATATTTTATTTTATTTACAATTTCTATATATATGTATGTTACTTTTAACAATAGTAGAAAATCCGGTCAAATCCATGTATGGTTGAACCTTAAGATGACATCTTTTTTGGATTAATTTTTTGGACTACGTTTAAATCATCAAAAGTAACACTTGTTTTTGGCAAGGATCATATCATTGATGAGATGAGAGGTGCATGCATAGTCTTAGATCCTCGATCGTTGGAAAACATTCTTAGGGCTAATGACTATGTACACCTATTCCACTTGGCCATAGCTTCATCCCATTCTTGATAAGGATTAGAGGGTATAGAACGATTGGCTTTATTTACCTTCAGTGAATCATCCATCATATGTATGGAGTTATATTCATCCTTAGGAATGGGGATAAGATTTGCATTATGGATGTGGATCGGTATTTCTTAGACTATTTATTGCTACAAGGACAACACCAACAATGTTAAATTTTCTACCAAGCCTATTCTTATTAGTCAATTTGAAGACTTAGCTAATTGTATCACCCTATAATTTACTACTGAAAAATTTTTATTTTAAGCGGAAGCGTATCATCAAATAGTTGGGTGTTACCACTGTGATTGACATAAGTCTGGCTTACCCCACCATCCTTACGTCAATCATAAGGCAAAACAATTAGAAAATTAAAACATGATAGAAAGAGACGAGACAACTTTTAATAATATCAAATAAGCATTTGGAGATCAACTCCGAATACAATATCAAAATAAAACAAAAGGGATATCATGGAACTAAGAGTCCAAAAAGGTATATGGGTAAAACTATCATCCGGGTAACATAACTTTACGCATAAAACCCTAATACGAAGAAAAATCACTCCTCCACATATATAGCATCAAAGGCTGTGAAATCATCCACCTGATCACCATTAACCTGCATATATACATTTGGGTCATCTACTCATTGGATTGAGCAGCACCCATGAAACGAATGATCAGTATGCTATGTACTGAGTAAGGTAACGATACAGTCAAGTAGGGTTACACATGATACAAGATTTCTCATAAGCAAATCATACATGTGTAAATCAAAGAATGCCAGATAATTGCTAATTCTAGGTCTTTCATTAGATATATTATATTCCAATATTTTATTTACGTTAAGTTCCGGGACCCCACTATTCTAAATCGGTGGAACGGTCTAAAGCCCCTCTCAGGGACAACACACCCGAACTACTATTATTATCCGGTGGAGCGGAGGAAATACCTCTTAGAGTAAAATACTCCCGAGCCACTATTTTTAAACTAGTGGAACGGTCTGAAACACCTCTTGAGGACAACACACCCGGGCCATTATTATTATCCTATGGAACAGAATCAACACACTACAGGAAATACGGCGTATATAGACGTTTAATTAGCGACGGTTTATGGTACCGTCGCTTGCATGAAAAAAACCATTAACATTAGCGACGGTTTAAAACCGTCGGTATATTAGCGACGGTTTAAAACCGTCGGTATATTAGCGACGGTTTAAAACCGTCGGTAAATTAGTGATCGTTTGCAGTTTAGCGACGGTTTTAAACCGTCGGTATATTAGCGACGGTTTTAAACCGTCGGTATATTAGCGACGGTTTTAAACCGTCGGTATAATTTTAACCCAAAATATAACCCGCCCGATTGAAAATTTGAGCTACCCTCCCCCCGTCTGAGTTATTCCCTCCCCGTTCTTCTCGGCTGCTGTACCGCACCTATCTTCTTCCTTTTCCTTCTTCCTTGCTGTTCCTATTTTCCTTCTTCCTTGCTCCGGTGAATAGTGGGACGTCGTCCATCTTCAGTCGCCGCCGCGCATCGGCATCCTGCTTTCGTTGCCGCCGCGTGTTCACCCTTCCTTCTGCTGTCGCCACTCTGCTTCATCCGTTCTTCTCCCATGTAAGGTAAGCTCGAGGCCCGATTTAACAATTGCTGTTAATTACTATCGTTATTAGTGGATACTTTCGTGCAATTATTCCCGATTATGAGCAAAAATAGGGTTTGTTTTAAGGAGCATATTGTTTTGTTTGAAGTTGATAACCACTAAGTATACATTCAGTGATAAGATGAGGTAATAGCGGTGTAGCATTTTAATTGATACTTATCTTCAATAATGACCTTAATTTTGTTTTCTTTGCAGTGGCAACTGAAGGCGAATGCTCTTGTTAATTTCAAGAGCGAGCTTGCTGTTACAGAGCTGGAAATTCAGGTCTGTGTCATGCGACCACCTTCTTGCATTTATTTTGAAAGATGAATTGCTTATTTGAAGAAATGCATACTTCCTTGATATGTTTAGCAAAGAGGTCTCATCTGGATGCTTCGTCCACTCCCAAGCTCCAGAAGCACTGTAAACAAATCTTGACTAGTGACCTGCCATTGGTAGGGACTGTAGGTTACAGAGTTTTCTCATAATTCCATAGATGCTTGGCTATTTAGTAGGTGGTCAATTTATAATTATATGGCTACTACAGTTAATATGATAAGCAGTAAACTAGTCTCAAGAACCATGACAAGTTTCCTAAATTTACTTTCCAGATCTATTATCTTTTTAAATTTTAACCCATGACCATGGCAGTCATAATGCTGGCTTTCTTCTTGGCCAGTGAGATTGGGATGGATTGGACAGTCCTGTTTCCGCCAATAGAGTGATGTTTTACTTAATTTTTAGATGTAAAGCATAGTTACTATGAGAAGAGCTACATGATGTTATAGTCAATTTAGAAGTTGTTGGTTGAAATGTATAAATTTGAGGAAAAGAAGATTTTAGGACAAGCTTAAGATGATTAATTTGCTTATTTACTCTGGTTGTTAAAACACTTGCAACAGCAATATCGGTCAAAATCTCTCCTCTTTTTATTTTTATTTTTTTCCCCAGGGGTATGTCATTCAAATTTTAGGAAATCCTCATAACTAGTTGAATTACCCACGAAGGTTTAATGTTCCATGCATTTATCTAGCCCATCAAGTTTTTAGTTGGCCTCGGCTCTGTTTGATAGAATAATCCAATCTAGTGAAATGAAATAATCCTTTTTTCATTATTGTCTGATCAAAATATAAATAATGATCAGTCAGTGGAAAAAATGATGAAAATAATATATCACATTATTAACTTACCCATATAAGCTGCATGTCTGTGTGAATTTATTTCAATCTTATCCTGCTACATTGCTTTTTCAATATTCTAAACATCCTAGACCCTGCATTAGTTAAATACTTTACAGCAAATTGTGATAAAAAGCAAGGATAGCTCTAAAATTTTACCCAAAAAAAATGATTTACATCTGAAATTTTACTTAAATACCAGGAAAGAACATTGTTAATTGGGAGTCATAGTTTCAGATGCTGCTCCATTATGGCTTTCATGATGGGTCAGTGTTTTAGTTGGTGTAAAGGTACTTTACATGATGCATTTTCTTCTTGAGATCTTCAATTATCACAGAACTGGGTAGCATATATATATATACATATATATATATAGATATTGCTACATTCATTGCCCAAATCAGGTGCTACAGACCTGGGATTGCTATGCATTGTTGATGTGGTTACATATGTGAAAGTCCTCGGCACTACTTTTCGGACCTGTACTGTATTCTTCACTTTGCAAATGGAGTCAACAGAGTTGAGTAACTATGAATCAAGATGAGGACAGTGCTAGATTCTGGGAACAACTCATTATACAAAATCATGGGGGAATGTTCATTGGAAAAAAGTTGAAACCTCTTTTAAATTTGCATAATAGATAGATATATATTTTTTTTTGTGTATTTGAGTAAGGATGCAGTTTGGAATGGAAGTGATAGGGTGTTACACTGTTCAGATTTAATGCTATCTATCTATATATAGTATTAGCAACGTACATACTCCCACAAAAATATGGGAGTATGTACGTTGCTAATACTATTATCTTTAGGCTTTTTGGGGGATTTTAAGTGCCACTGTGTTGAGACGAGACTTGATCAAAACGTATCACGGATTGAAAAAGAGGGTATTGTCGATGATGTTGCAAAAATTAGAAGTGATTTCAATGCAGCCAAGCAAATTTTCATGAAAATTCCCGAAGCCCTGAAAACAATGCCTAAAATGAATCCAGAAGGTTTGTCAACTTTTGTGGTGTTGAATTTTATACAGCTGTGTCTGTCTTCCTTTGTGCTAATGGATCAACTTTTGGGAATTGAAATCAGGTATTTATGTGAACAAGAACATAAGAATGGACCATGTTCAAGTTTATGGTTTTGACTATGACTATACATTGGCACATTATTCTGCCGATTTGCGGAGCTTAATATATGAGCTTGCTAAAGAGCATTTGGTGAATGAGGTTAGTTAACTTGCAAAATCTTAACAGTGCTTCTTTATTTTTGATTGTTGTGGTCGATTGAGTTTGCCCTGGTTGTTTCCTCCCTTCCCCTGATTCAGCATAGATATCCAAAAAGCTGTTTGAAGTTTAAGTATGATCACACATTCCCTATCAGAGGTTTGTGCTATGACAAGTCAAAAGGATGCCTTTTGAAGCTGGATTTCTTTGGGTCTATTGAGCTTGATGGATACTACTTTGGTCATCGTAAGGTACTTGCTTTTATTTATGTCATTTAAAATGTACACCTTTTTCTTTTCATTTATTTATGTCGTAAGGTACATTCTAATAATCATTTGTCGTATGAGAGATGCTCAAGATTACAGATGACCAACTCATTATCCTATGACCATATTATCTCCTATATTCCAGCCCTTAATAAATGTTGATTGTGAGTCATTGATTAACTGACCAACAATATGTTGTATACCTATTTGCCATGACCTTTGCTTAAATGGAGAGAAGTAACATTCATAGAGGATGGATAACACCTGAAATTTGTATGACAATGTTCAGTATGAGTTATCATTACCCATACTGAACAATGTTCAGTATGACAATGTTCAGTATGAGTCATTATCATGGAGCTAACCAGGAGGTTTGAAGTTGATAAGAACTACTGAAATTTAGGCTTTATTGTGCATTATAAGACTTAACCTAACATTTTTACACTTGTAGGAATAAAATTATAATCAATATCATTCTAGGAATGCATATGACTTTGTAACATTTCTGCTTCACTTTCTCAATTAATTTTAACCAATTAGAAAGTTAGATTATATTCATTTATAATGTTGTTTAACTATCGATATATATTTTTGTGCTACAGTGAAGTATTTGAAGATACTACATGGGACACCAACATATATACACATCAACCTAGGTGTATATATACAATGGAGGCAAACACTGACTTATTTGGATCCGGGCGGCTATATTTTGTATTCGACATTTTGTAATAGATGACCTTAGGCGTTAAATTGATATATATGTACATTTCGAACAAATGTAGTCTAGAAATTGATGTAGCTATGCTGTCATTTTGGACATTGTTGAACATATATTAGTATATATAACTTTCAATGAAATATTGTTGATCCAAGTTTATGAATTATATATACCAAATGTATATTATTAGAAAAAAGTCCAATATAAATCATTACAGGTTAATATTAATGTATTTTTTCACAGGTTATCTTATAGGAAGAGTTAACTATGAATGGATGATATTAACTTATATTTGCTATCGACGGTTTTTAACCGTCGGTAATAATTTTTAGAGACGGTTTGTAAACGTCGGTACCACTTAATAGCGACGGTTCAAAACCGTCGGTAACACTTAATAGCGACGGTTTAAAACCGTCGGTAATAATTTTTAGAGACGGTTATTAACCGTCGGTAATAAATATTAGAGACGGTTAAAAACCGTCGCTAAAATATTTTACCGACGGTTTTGAAAACCGTCGCTAATGTATTAGCGACGGTGCGATTAGCGACGGTTTAGCTAACCGTCGGTAGATGTTTAGTGACGGTTTTTAACCGTCTCTAATATTTAATTAACCGTCCCTATATACCGTTTTTACTGTAGTGACACCTCGATCTTGACTCACATAGTCTTCCACTTTAAATGATTAGTATCTTTCTATTTATACTTTATATCTTAAATCATATTTTTATTCATGTTGAGTATGGGGGGCCCACTTTTCTTAATTTGGTGGAACGGACTGATGCACCTCCGGCGGAACAAACCTATATAAACACCTTGACCCGACTCATGTGATTTTTCACTTTAAATAATTAGCACATTATTCAGAGTTGATTGTATATTATCATGTCAAACTCATATAAATTCACAAGACATACAACTGAATAACATAAGTACAACCACATAAATATCCTCAACTGATCATAATACCCTTAGGGTAGTAAAGACAATCGTATTCTCTCAAATTTTCTATGAAACCCAATACTAATACATATAAATTTTCAATAATTATCCGAAGTACGTATCCTCAGTTTTCCATAGATATCCTATATCTGAAATTATACCCAAATATGCACTTACATAATTTCATTATCCTCAGGAATATCATTTCATAGCATTTCCATAAATACATTATTCAACACAAAAGCACATATAAAAATATATATATCACATAAATCCCTAGCTACAACATGTATCCTTACCAACAAAGACATTGGGCTCTATGCACATAAATCCTAAACCTCCTCCAATATCATCGGAAGATCACCTACAAAAAATAAGATAAAATATTATTAGGATTGAAGATTAAAATTGAGAGGGAAGTTAAGGTAGAGGAGGGTAAGAAATAGATTTAACTGGATTCAAATGGAAGCTTTAATTGTATAAAAGTGAAGAGGAATGTGTGGTGGAGCTATGGTTAAATTTTGGTGGTGTTTGGACAAGGTTTGGGGGTAAAAATAGGGGTGCACAACTAAAAATGGGAATTTGCATGACTATGCAGCAGGCAATGCAGCTCCTAGTCGAGAGAAAATAAGGTGCAAGGCCAAGTGGTGCAAAATTTGTATGACTGTGCAGCAACAGGGCACAACAAATCAAGAGAAAAAAAGACGCACAACCAGGTAGTGCAAAAGTTACACGGCTGTGCAGCAACAAACCGAGAGAAAAAAAGATACATGGCTAGGTGGTACAAGAGTCGCACGACTATGCAATAGGAGATTTAAGTGTTGCACGACTGTGTAGCAGGCGGTGCACAGGTCGTGTGCTCTACAACACTACAAAGAACGAGGAGAAGAAAAAGGGAAAAGAGGTGGTGGTTGGCGGCGATGGGCGGCAACAGCGAAGGGGAAGGTTGGGGTGACCTTGGTGGTCGGTCCACTGGCCAAAGGGCAGCGAGTGGTGGCCGAGGTAGGTCACAGTGGTGGATTGGGTGGTGAGAAGGCCAAAAACAAGGAAAGAAGGAGGAAGAAGAAGAAAAGAGAAGGAAGAAAGGAGAGGGAAGAGGGAGCTCAACAATTGATTTTTTTGACACAAAAAGGATAGATTGAAGGCCAAACAAAGAGAAAAGAAGGAGAATAGGGTGTGTATGTATATATATATATATATGGTCATGTGTGCGTGTGTGTATGGTGTATCGGGGAGAAGAAAATAGAGGGGAAGTGAGATGTGCAAAGGGTGTGTAGGGCCAAAAATGGCGACAATGGAGGTGATGGTTGAGTGTTGTGATGAAAAACACATGTGATAACAATGGGTATGAGTATGGATTGCGTAAGGATGAGAAAGAAGAAGAAGAAGAGTGGTAGGGGAAGTGATGGTGGTGCATGGGGTGTGTAGGGGAAATTAATAAGAAGAAGATAAGCACAAAGGATGATGATGATGGTCTGTAAGGGCGGTAGGGTGATGGTGACATAATGCATGTGGGAGGGTAAGTTGATGGTGTAAGTTGCGACAAAAAAAAAATCAAACCTTGCTGCTTGGACTAACGGGAGAAGAGGGAAGAAAGAAAAAAAATAAAAGGAGAAAGAAAATGAAAAAGAGAAGGGTTGGGGGATTAGGATTAGATTAGTTGATTTTGGATTAGCTAAGATAGTTAGGATTAGTAAAAAAAATTACGGGTTTTAATTTTGGTTTACGAAGTACGGTTTATCCGAGTTAAGGTTTCGATCAAGGTTAGAGTTTCGGGATTAAAAAGTTAGGTTAAGGCTAAAAATAATATTTCTTGATATTAGAATCAAATTAGGGAGTTAAAGACGAAGGATTAGGCTACTCAAATTTTTGGGGTATTACACTAATAATCTCGAGTTTAATGTTAGTGGGTTGTTATTTTATTGAACCTATATCTAATTATTAGTTGCTTATTTATTTATTTATTTTGCTATTTTTTAATAGCTAAGTTAGTATTCAAATATGTTAGTGTTGTAGTTGGCAGTAACATGAGGTATATCTTTATATGCCTTGGTGAACTAAATTAACTTAGCCGAGTGAATTTTTAATCGAAGTAGTGCAATTTGTATGCCTCTCTTCTATTGTTTCTCATTATCCACTTATCTTTTAATTACCTTGTACTTATTTTCTAAATTATAGTATTAGAGCACATTCTCTAATTTGTTACGGTGGAAAGCATGAACAGTTGGAGAAGTCCACATTCAACAAAATGAATGACATTCAATTTTTCGGTGGAATAAAAAAGCTTAGTGATCAGAACTGAAACACGTGGTCCACATGTATTCTACCTTTATATGCAAGGCCAATATTTACGGACAGTTTTCAACGTAAGCGATGTTACGTCACCGGAGAGACGAAGGACGCAAATGGTGCATTAATGAAGTGGCAGAAAACAAGCAAAGGCATGCAATGATTTCTTTGAACACCGCCGTAGAAGAAGATGTACTAGAGCACATTCAAGAATGCTTGAACTCCCAAAGAAGCTTTAGGATACATCCGAGGTGCCTTTCTAAAAAAGGAATGGTACAAGGCTTCAAATCCTAGAGAGCAAGCTTTTGTCGATTGGACAACACGATACCACGATCGCTCAATACTTCCACAGGTGAAATTATTATGTCCGGTGAAATTTACAAGTTAATTCCAAAACCTCCAATTAGTTTTTGTCTAAGGTTAAATGTCAGATTTTGGATCTTAGAGTTTTCGGTTTCAAATCCTCCCCTCTCTCTCTCTCTCTCACTAGTATAATATTTTTATGGTGCAGTATTTATATCGTAATTTATACTTGTTTTTATGAAATTTTTATAAATCTAAAAAAAAATAAAAATAATTATTATCCATAGTTTAAGAACACAAGTATAAAGACTTTTAATATTTATAGGGATCCGTAAATACTAATATAAATTACCATATACGTGGTAGTATCATAAAGAAATATAGATAAATCAACCATCATAATTATTAGGATAATTATAATTAATACCATAATCATAATATTAATTATAATTATGCATTTAATAATCATTATAATTATATTTATAATAATATAATAATAATACTTTGTTACTACTATAATCATTATATTATGATAATAATAATTATCATAATAACCATAATTATAATAATAAATCATAAAACTTATTTGTTGCATAAGTTAATAACAACTAATGTAAATATCAACACCAAACCAATTTTATACGTGGTAAACCCAACTTTAAATCTATAAATTTCAAGTATTGGTCTTAACAACTCTAATATCAAAGCCTCCTACCAAATTTTTAGATTAAGTTTCATGGTCCTCTCTTCGAATGAAAATGAAGTCATATCATCCAAGAAGTTTCATAGAAAAGAAAAAAAAATGAAATATTTAGCATACGAACTTGGACAAATCATTTACGCAAACTGCAACAATCAAACTCGCACGCATCTCTTTCAATTGTCCGATGGCCTGATCTTTACAAATAACTACTTCTTGCCACAAATATTGAATGATTCATTATTTATTTCGGTTGTACATGCATAGAGAGGTTCAGTGGTCACCATTTCAGCATAACTACACCCTAACTAAAAGAAGAGAGTATTTTTGGGTCAAGCAGCTTAATTACTGCCGTTGTTCATTCTCATATATATATATATGTATATATATAGGGGATTTACATCAGAAGATTTACACAAGTAAATCAAAGAATTTACATAACATAACTATTCAGTTATAGGTAAGTAAGAGTATTTATCTACGTAATCCGAGTTTTCTGGTTTGTTACAAGACCAGTTGAATTACTCTTATCTTTTGAATTACTACGCTGAAGACTCGGTGCTAGACTGGGTTGGTTAACAACCCCCCTCAAGTGAAGGGGTAATGTAATAACATGAAGCTTGTCACACAGGAGAGCAAAGCGGGCTGAATTGAGAGGTTTAGTAAAAATGTCAGCTACCTGATCCTACGTTGCAATGTAGCAAACATATATGTATCGATTGACGACATTCTCCTGTAAAAAATGATAATCCACTTCAATATATTTTGTACGAGCATGAAAGACCGGATTCGATGCCAAGGCCATAGCTCCAATATTGTCGCACCAGAGGGTCTGTTAGACTAATGAAATTTTCACTCCAGCTTATCAGTTTATTTCTAGCAGTTTATTTCTATTGTAATGTTGTTTGATTTTCAGTTTTATGTTTGATTTCGTCAAAGTTCTTTTCCTTGTTTTTCTGAGCACATTGCTGAGTTAGTGGCAGCACATTGTCCACTACAGTTAGTGGCTGATAACTAGGGAAGTCAGTTAAGTTTCTTTCATGTATTTAAAGACATGCATTCTATGAATATAATACTGACAATTTATCGAATACCTTGTGTGCTGTTCTTATTCTTCAAGTCCAAGTTTTACTGCTGTTGTTTTCTACTACCTTTCACCTGCACAAATCAAAACAGCACATCACAAATCTTAACAGTGGTATCAGAGCCTGGTTAGATCTTACAGGACCAAAAACACATTTTTTATCCCAAAATGACATCCAACAACCTACTTTTAAACGTCCCCATTATCTTCACTGGCGAAAACTACCACATTTGGTCAGTGAAGATGCAAGCTTTTCTTGAAGCTTATGATCTTTGGGAATTTGTTTCTGAAGACAAACCAGTAGCTCCCTTACCAACAAATCCTACTATGGCTCAAATCAAGTTCAACAGTGAGGAAAAGGCAAAGAAATCCAAGGCAAAATCAATCATCCAGAATTCTGTGGCAGAAAGCATTTTTTACAGAATTATGGCTTGCAATTCAGCCAAAGAGGCTTGGAACAAACTAAAAGAAGAATATCAAGGCAGTGACAGAACAAGGCAAATGCAAGTGCTGAATTTGAAGAGAGATTTTGAGGCACTTAACATGCAAGAAGATGAAACAATCTCTAAATACTCTGATCGAATTTCATTGATTACCAACAACATCAGATTACTTGGAGAAGACTTTCCTGACAGCAGGATTGTGGAGAAGGTTCTTGTGACTCTTCCTGAGAGGTTTGAATCCAAAATCTCTTCTTTGGAAGAATCAAAGGATCTCAGCAAAATCTCATTAGGTGAACTAATGAGTGCTCTTCAAGCACAGGAGCAGCGAAGAACAATAAGGCAGGACAGACTGACTGAAGGAGCATTTTATGTGCAAAAACAGGCTGGAAAAGGGAAAAAAAATTTCAATCAGAAAACCAAAGGCAGAAATGAAGGGGGCAGCACCAATGAAGGCTCAAGACAGAAGAAGTTCCCTCCTTGCACTCACTGCAAAAAGAACACACATTCAGAAAAATATTGCTGGTGGAGGCCAGATGCAATGTGTGGAAATTGCAAGCAATCAGGGCACATCATAAAGGTCTGCAAATTCAAAAATTCAGATCCAAAGCCTCAACAAGCTCACCTTGCAGATGAAGTTGATACACAGGAGGAGCAATTCTTTGCTGTCACTTGTTTCTCAACAAACGATTCAACTGATGCGTGGCTCATCGATTCCGGATGCACACATCATTTGTGCAATGATGCTGCGATGTTCAAAGACCTTGATGAAACTTACAAATCCAGAGTAAAGGTTGGCAATGGAGAATTTTTGGAGGTCAAAGGCAGAGGGTCAGTCAATGTTCAGACAAATTCAGGTATCAAAATCATTCCTAATGTGTTGTTCATACCTGAAATCAGTCAAAATTTGCTAAGTGTTGGGCAAATGATGGAGAAGAACTATTCTCTTCAGTTTAAGGATCACAAATGCATTATTTTTGATCCTTCTGGAGAACAAATGTTCTGTGTGAAGATGAAAAACAGAAGTTTTGTTGTTGACTGGGAAAAGGTATCCAATCATGCCTATGTGAGTGCTACTCAGGATGTGTCAAATCTTTGGCATAAGAGATTTGGACATTTCAACCAAAAAGGCTTATCAAATCTGAAGCAAAAGGGGATGGTTGAAGCATTGCCCACATTGAATGGTGAGATTCAATTGTGTGAAACATGCCAACTTGGCAAGCAATCAAGGCCACCATTTCCTAAAGGGCAAGCATGGAGAGCCAGCCAAAAGCTTCAGCTCATCCACACTGACGTGTGTGGACCTATGAAGACAGCCTCCTTAAGTGGTAACAAGTATTTCATTCTCTTTATTGATGATTATACTAGAATGTGTTGGGTATATTTCATCAAACTTAAGAGTGAAGTGTTTACAATCTTTAAAACATTCAAAGCTTTAGTTGAAAATCAAAGTGATATGTTAATCAAATGCTTAAGATCTGATAATGGTACTGAATATACCTCAAATCAGTTTCTTGAGTATTGTAACAGCAGTGGCATTGTGCACCATTACACTACACCATACACACCACAACAAAATGGTGTGTGTGAGAGGAAGAACAGGACAGTGATGGAGATGGCTAGATGTCTTCTACTTGAAAAGAAAATGCCAAACAAATTATGGGCAGAGGCTGTCAATACCTCTGTTTACTTGCTGAACCGACTTCCAACCAAAGCACTGGAGGACAAGACACCATATGAAGGCTGGAATGGTGTCAAGCCTGCTGTAGATCATCTGCGAATATTTGGCAGCATGTGCTATTATCATATAGCTGAGACAAAGAGGAGCAAACTTGACAACAAAGCTCAAAAGGGACTTCTTGTGGGCTATGGAATAACTACCAAAGGATACAGAATCCTTTGCTTACAAACTGAGAAGGTGATTCTCAGCAGAGATGTGAAGATTGATGAAGAAACCACATGGGATTGGGAACATCAGAAAAATATGATTTCTGATCATCCATTCACCATGCAGCCTCAATTGGAAGTTGATGAATCAGTGGATGATCTTCCAGTTAGAGGCACAAGATCTTTGGAAGACATTTACCAAAGATGCAACATGGCAGTTTTGGAACCTACTAGCTACACTAAAGCCCAAGAATTTCCAGCATGGAAGAGAGCAATGGAGGCAGAAATGGAAATGATCAACAAAAATGCAACATGGCAGCTGATTGAAAGGCCTAAGCATCGCAAAGTGATAGGTGTAAGATGGGTTTTTAAAACTAAACTCAATCCAGATGGGTCAATATGCAAACACAAGGCCAGATTGGTGGTAAAGGGTTATGCTCAGCAATATGGTGTGGACTACCTAGAGACCTTTGCTCCCGTAGCAAGGTATGATACTATTAGACTTCTCATTGCAATTGCAGCACATAACTCTTGGCAGATTCATCAACTTGATGTCAAATCTGCCTTCTTGAATGGATTTCTTGCTGAAGAAATCTTTGTGGAGCAACCCGATGGATATGTAGTAAAAGATAAAGAAGATCATGTTTATCTACTTAAGAAGGCCTTGTATGGGTTGAAACAAGCTCCCCGAGCTTGGTATGACAGAATGGACACACATCTGCTTCAACTTGGGTTCAGCAGAAGTCAAAATGAAGCTACTTTGTATGTGAAATCCTGTGGTAACCATTTTTTAATTGTATCTATTTACGTAGATGATATGCTCATCACAGGAAGTGACCTTGGAATGATCCAAAAGTTCAAAGAAGAAATGAAGAAGATGTTTGAGATGTCTGATCTCGGAATAATGAAGTACTTCCTTGGAATGGAAGTGATGCAATCCAGCCATGGCATTTTTACATGCCAACAGAAGTATGCTTCAGACATCCTAAAGAGGTTCAAAATGCAGGATTGTAAACCAGTGGGGACTCCTATGACAACAAAGATCAAGCTAAGCAAGGATGATGAATCTGAAAAAGTGGATGAAAGCTTGTATAGAGGCTTAATTGGCAGCCTTCAATACCTCACAGCAAGCAGACCTGACATATTGTTTGCTGTGAGTGTTCTTTCAAGGTTCATGCATTCTCCAAGGGAGACTCATTTTATTGCTGCAAAACGGGTTCTTAGGTACATCAAAGGTACCATTGATCTTGGTATTTTCTGTCCAAGATCATCAGAAGGGACTGTGGAACTAAGAGGCTTTACTGACAGTGATTGGGGAGGCTGTGTTGATGATTCAAGAAGCACTTCAGGGTATTTATTCTCACTTAATTCAGGTTTTTTCACCTGGAGTTCAAAGAAGCAAGAGACAACAGCTCAGTCCACTGCTGAAGCAGAGTACATTGCTGCTGCCTCTGCTGTCAACCAAGCAATTTGGTTGAGGAAAATATTAAAGGACTTGGGACATGAGCAGGCTGAAGCTACAAAGATTATGTGTGATAACAGTTCTGCAGTGTCAATTTCAAAGAATCCAGTCTTCCATGGACGCACAAAACACATCAAAATCAAGTTTCATTTTATTAGAGAAGTTCAACAATCTAATGAAGTGATGCTTGTTCATTGTTCTTCTGAAGAACAACTCGCAGATATCTTTACCAAGCCATTACCCAAAGAAAGATTTGAAACCTTGAGACAAAAGATTGGAATTTGTCGTCAAAATGTCAAGGAGGAGTGTTAGACTAATGACATTTTCACTCCAGCTTATCAGTTTATTTCTAGCAGTTTATTTCTATTGTAATGTTGTTTGATTTTCAGTTTTATGTTTGATTTCGTCAAAGTTCTTTTCCTTGTTTTTCTGAGCACATTGCTGAGTTAGTGGCAGCACATTGTCCACTACAGTTAGTGGCTGATAACTAGGGAAGTCGGTTAAGTTTCTTTCATGTATTTAAAGACATGCATTCTATGAATATAATACTGACAATTTATCGAATACCTTGTGTGCTGTTCTTATTCTTCAAGTCCAAGTTTTACTGCTGTTGTTTTCTACTACCTTTCACTTGCACAAATCAAAACAGCACATCACAAATCTTAACAGGGTCGAAATGGTGGAGAAGGAAATATGCAAGTCTTTAAGAAGCATCCAAATCTAGTAAAGATCGGCAGTAGTAATGGCCATGGTGTGATACTTGGCCTCAGTGCTAGAGTAGGATACAACGGCTTGTTTCTTAGCACTCCAAGAGCTGAGGCAGGAACCCAAAAATAGTCCAAAACTAGTGGTGGATTGTCGATCATCAAGATTTCCTACCCAATTTGAATCACATAAGGCTTGTAGAGTAAGAGGACCAGGAGTGAAATAAAGACGATGACGAGGAGCGTCTTTAAGATAATGAAGCACTCTTTTGATAGCAGCCCAGTGTACAGTGGTGGGTGAATGCATAAATTGACAGAAAGCATTAATAGCATAAGCTATTTCTAACCAGGTTAAAGTGCAGTATTGCAAAGCTCCAACAACGTACCTATACTTTTGGGGATCGGGGAGTGGATCACCAACTAATTTGGTATGCTTACCACATGAGCTGAGTGGTATAAAGATAGGTTTAGACCCAAGAATCTGTGTTTTCTATAATAAATCCATATTGTATTTGGATTGATTGAGATGTAAGCCATAACCATCTCGTGTAGCCTGAATGCCTAAGAAGAAGGTAAGAACACCAAGGTCCTTAAAGGCAAACTTACCTTGTATATTAGTAATCAGTAGGTTGATAACAGGGACATTTGTAATGATAACAATTATATCATCAACATATACTAAGAAATACATCAGAGAGTTGCCTTGGTGAAACACAAACAGTGAATGATCCACAACAGATTCAACAAAGCCTAAATCTGTCAAGGCTTGTGTGAGGTGAGTAAACTAAGCACAAGGTGCTTATTTCAAGCCATAGAGCGCTTTCCGTAGCTTGCAAACATAATCAAGTTTGCTTTGGTCAATAAAGCCTTGAAGTTGTTCCATGAAAACATCTTCATCAAGAACTCCATGTAAAAAGGCATTAGAGACATCTAGATCTTTAATAGGCCAAGAAAAATTAACAGCAAGAGCAAGTACTAGCTGAATAGTAGTCGGTTTGATAACAAGACTGAAAGTTTCAAAATAGTCAATACCACCTTGTTGTAGCGACAAGTCTTGCTTTGAACTGTTAAATACTCCCATCAAATTTTTGCTTTGCTTTATAAACCCACTTATTTAGGACAATATTCTTGTGCATAGGTCTAGGACATAAAGTCCAAGTACCATTGGCTAGAAGAGCATCAAATTCATCACCCATAGTCTCTCTCCAATCTTTGTACTTCACTGCTTGAGAAAAATATGTGGGCTCCATAGCAATCGAAGGATTAAGAAGTGCAATAAAGGGATGCTTAATGGTGTAATATACTTGGTAGTCCAAAAAGAGCTTAGGTGTGGTATGATCTATGTGAGACCTTGTTATAATGGATGATGTAGGTGCTGATCCAGTAGCTTCATCCTCATGGTGTGATGCAGATGGAACATGAGAAGTAGACGGTAAGTCAACAGGAAGAGCAATTACCTCTGATGACTCAATTTGAGGTTATGCCGAGTCTAAGGGAATTAATAAATTATCATCTACATGGACTATCAACCCGTGATCAGCAGGAGTATTCTCTGTGGGAGATACACTCACTTGATGGTCAACATCATGAGTACTGGACTGAGCAATATCTTATATAGAAGGAATAAAACAAGGAGATAACTCGTAGTCAAGAAGAGAGGAGTGATGAACTATATCATTTGTTGGGAAAGAGTGTCATCAAAGACAACATTTCATGAGATATATACACGACTAGAATTAGGATCTAAGCATCTATAACCACAATGATTTGCACTATATCTAATGAATATGCATTTCTTAATCCGAGATGATAGTTTGTGAGAATTATACGGACGCAAGAGTGGAAAACAAGAACATCCAAATACTTTCAAGAGTGAAGAGTTAGGTATAGACTTAAATAATTTGGCATAAGGGGAAGAATGTTGTAGAAGAGGAGTGGGCATTCTGTTAATAAGATAAACACCGTTGTTAAAGGCATCCACCCAATACTTATTAGATAGATGTGACTGAGCAAGTAAGGCTAGGCCAGTTTCAACAATATGACGGTATTTTCTTTTAGAGATTCCATTCTGTTGAGGTGTATGTGGACATGAAATGCAATGAAGAATACCATGGTGAAAAAGGAAATTCTTAAACTGGTGAGAGGTATATTCATCTCCACCATCAAATTATAAAATTTTGATTTTACTGGATAATAGATTTTCAACAAGAGTTTTGAATTTGACAAAGCAAGTAAACACATCATATTTAGAGTGGAGTGGGAAAAACCAAGTAAATATACTAAATTCATCAATAAAAATTATGTAAAATTTACAACCACTTATTGAGGGAATGGGGGATGTCCAAAAATCCGAATGAAAAAAAATTCTAAAGGAGTTTTCGATTCGCGACATAAATCTAAAAAGGTCAATTGTTTGCTCTTAGTTAGTTGACATGGTTCACAAATAGAGGACATATTTGAATGCGGAATGATCGGAAGATTATGAGTTTTGAGAAGTCAATGAACAAGCTGTGGAGTGGGATGTCCTAAGCAACTATGCCAAACTAGAAGAGTCGTTTTGACGTCGAGAAAAGCCGTGACTTTGCTGAGCTTATTTGGTGGCCGTTTCAAGTAAATAGGATATAATCCATTCTCACTCTTTCCTTGCAATAGTTTCCTTCCCGTTGACATGTCCTTCGCGAAAAAATAATCAATAGTCAGTAAGAAACAACAATCATTGTTTGTACAAATTTTTGGATAGACAAGAGATTGGCAGCAACATTTGGGCAATAAAGCACATTCTTCAAATTAAGGTTATTAGGCAAAGAGACAAAACCAGTGTTGGTTATATGTAAGGCTGATCCATTCCCAACAACCATAGTTTCACTGCCTTGATAAGGTTGCTACAGACTCAAAATTTTCCAATGCTACTGTGATATGATTATTAGCACCGCTATTAGCAAACCAAGCTTGTTCATCTTGATCAACATAAGTATGAGCAACCATTACAGCTAGTTCAGTTGGAGGATGTCAACCCTGGAAGGAGAAATCCATTCGATGGTAGCAGTCCAAAGCTTGATGATTGGACTTGCCATATATTTGGCAAGGTGCACGTATGGGAGTGAAGGATGAATTTGGATTTTGGTGCCCACAGGATGAGCTAGATATTGATGGGTTCTGAAAAATGGGTACAGAGGAAGTCTTGGTGTTTTGGCCTCTTGGAGAATAAGCGCCTTTGTTATTTATTGGTTTTCTATTAGAGGAGTGACCTTGTCGGTTGGTAAACATAGCAAAGATATCAGTTTCAGGTGTACTGACTTAATTTGATTTTCAAGAAGAATTTCATAATTCATCTTGAAATTCTTGAAAAGAGATACTGGATTCTCTGGTAGTAAAGGAAAAAGAGGTAATAAATGGTTAGTATGCAGGTTTCAGTCCTCTTACAATGTGGTTGATAAGTGCATCATCCTCCACGGTCTTGCTTACTACAGCAAATTGATCAGCCTAGTTCTTCGCACTTTGAATATATTCTGAACGAGTTTGTGATCCTTGTTTGAGATTCTGAAGTTTCCTTTGTAAATAGGCAACACGAGTGCGAGAGTGTGAAGTAAAACGTGCATCTAGGGAATCCTATACTTGCTTGGCTGTATTCAAACCATATACAGTGCCGAGCACATTTTCTGATAAGGTAGCATTTATCCAACTGAGGACAAATAGATCCTTTTTATTCCAATTGACCAAATTTGGATCTACAACAAAGGTAGCTTTTCCTTCTACATCACAAATAAATTTAGGTGGGCAGGGGTCTGAGCCGTCAATAAGACCTACCAAGTCGTGGCTCTTGAGTACGGGCATCAAATCAATAGTGAAACCTAGAGAAGGTAATTTGAAGAAGTTAATTTTATGGAAATTAGGTTGGAGAAGTTTGGAGGAATGAAATTTTGATTGGCTGGAGGAGTGGAACCCATTTGAGTGTTGGTGTAAACCGAGGGCTATGATACTATGAAAGAAGAGAGTATTTTTGGGTGAAGAAGCTTAATTACCGCCGCCGTTCATTCTCATATATATGTATATATAGGGGATTTACATTAGAAGATTTACACAAGTAAATAAGAGAATTTACATAATGTAACTATTCAGTTATAGGTAAGTAGAAGTATTTATCTAATTAATCCGGGTCTTCTAATTTGTTACAGGACCAGCTGAATTACTCTTTATCTTTTGAATTACTACGCTGAAGGCTCGGTGCTGGACTGGGTTGGTTAACATTGATTGTTGCTTTTGTTTATAGATTTTTCAATCTCTTGAGGTATAATACACAACTGCCAAAGTAACTCCATTTTGAATAGTACTTCCTTGCTTCAACTCGAGGATACCAGTTTTACCCTGACTAGGATTTAGAGAGACTCCATCATTCATAATCTCTGTGCGTACTAATTAGAAGACCTCAAAATAGAGTTTTTAGTTTACACACAAACTCCGGGTTCGTTTCCATGTTTCTATTACTTACTCACACTAATCTCATAAACATGTGTTGAAGTAGCGGGTTAATAATAAGTAGCAAATAGTTGTTCCTAACTTTCAGCTAGTCGTCAAACATCTGACATGAGACAAAGACAGGACACCCATCAAAAAGAAAACCAACATCTTAGCTAGAATGAGAGGCCATGCCAAAACGTAGACTCCCACTCTGGCAATCGGAAACGAGTCACTTTAAATCAAGTGCGCAAGTCTATTCATAACATATGGGCAGCCTACACAGTGTAAATGGATACAGAATCTCACGACCTACTTAGCCTACTACTTAGCAACATCAAATGAGAAGATGTACGTACATTGCATATTACCGGGTAGAATGTAGCAGCCTAGTGAGAAGATCGCAAGCTTCCAAGGTGGGACATATATGACACATACATCTGAAGCACATACAAGAGATATTCCCCACCAGTAACGGCAAAGGTTATTAATTAATTAAGCTTCAAAACACTGAATGATCAACTCCATATACCTTCTCTAGTATTGAAGAAATAGTGAGACACAGGCTTGCCACTTCATTTTGAGAGAACCAAAAGCCTTTGGAGGATGATAAATAGTTCTACCAAAAACCATTAGGGGGGATTATAGTTTCTATTAAATTCACTAGTTTTATATCAATTTAGGCTACTAACATTTTCTTAATTATACGAATTAGGCCATTTCAATGATGGAATGGACAGTAAAAGATAGAATATATAATAGTATTTATGACAACTAAACAAAGACTGTTACGAAAAACATATTTTGAAGATATTACTATAGAAATAAATAATACTATTATAAACATCTATACTGATATAGATAACACAAGCACAATGTGATAAAAATCTTAAGATAATATCAAATGAAAGGGGAAAAAACCCACTAATGTAAGCGTATGAATTAAAATACTACTATTAAGTATATAAAAATACTACGGCATGTAGATAAAAATATTACCATATGCAAAAAAAGATTCTTCTATATATAAATACTTCAAGCAACATTTCATTATGATACTATCTATGAGTAGTTAAATATTATGATACAAAAAGATATGTGAAGCTAAATAAAACCACATAGGAAGATAGAACTAATTTTGTAGGCACATGTAGATAAGGATACTATTATAAGGTTGTTGAATAATATATATATATATATATATATTAGGTTCAGTTTTGATTTGGTGATTCTTTCAAAGATTCAAAGACATTAAATTTGGGGAGAGGTAATTTTCATTAAGAAATATCATTCTAATTTACATTCATAAGTATCTATCAATTTGCTAATACCACCTGATTTGTGGACATCAAAATAGTTTCCTCGCCTAACTATAAAAAAACACAATTAGTTTGCTGTTTTATGACAAATGTTAGCAACTAGTCATATTTAGGTATGTAAAAACCTTAAAAACATAATTGAAGAGAATGGATGAAAATAATGACAGCAAATAATCTAACTTGTGATTTCCTACAAAAATCTTCAACAATATAGATTGCAAAAGAGCTAAAAATAATATATATAGTAGCAACACTCCAAAACAAGTATATATGCACATATATTCATAGATGTAGAAGGGTTAAATGATTAATGGATACTTAATTGAAATTTTGGTCCCTAACCACTCACCTAGCTACTTTTAAATATCTTTAACCAAATCATATTATTCTAATCATTAGCCAAACCAAACTAAACCTTGTGGTTTGATTAATAGTTTAACCATAGTTTATACACCTATAATTGGAAGGCACTGGTACATCGGTAGAGGGGTCAATATTGGAATCAATAATAGAAACAAAAGAGGTATATCTAGATCAAGAGGGGATAATGTATATAGAGGGGCTAATATTGGAATCAATAATAGCAACTCATACATGAAGGAAAACACTAGCAGATGGAAAAGATAGCATAATTAAACAAATACTTTAGAGAAAGTAGATAAGTGTTTACACGGATTATTTCAGATCTAGAAGTATATACTCCTCGAGAGACCATGCAGCATCAAATAGACATTTTTCCAAGCTTTGCACCAGTAAAACAAAAGGAAAGAGCCATAGGAGTCAAGAAGAATAGAGTTATTAGAGAAGAGGTGGAAAACTTGTTGGACCCTATCTTCATAAGTAAAATTAAGTATGCCAAATGGATCGCAAGTTTAGTTTTAGTTAAGAAAGCAAATGGGAAGTGTAAGATGTGTATAAAATTTACGGACTTGAATAAAGCATTTCAAACGGATGGCTACCCATTGATAAGGATATATAGGTTGATAGGCGCAACAACAAAGCATGAATGTTATAAGTCTTATGGATACTTCTTCTTTTTTTCCAAATACCATCATGTTCCTTGGCTTGAGGAGGACTAGCCAAAAACTAGTTTAATAAATAAGGAAGGATTGTCTTATTACAACTCCATGCGCCTTAAGAATGTTAAAACTACTTATTATTAGGGACATACACGATCCAAAATTGTACATAATCGAAACTCAATAAAGGACCTAAATTTTTTAAAGTTAGGATTGGATTGGAATTAGTAAATTATATATTTTTTAGGTAAAATATTTTTGAGATTTCGTGTCAAACTAGATAGGACTAGAATCGGTTAAAGACCAATTTTATTTTATTTTATTTTATATTTTTTACTTTGGGATTGAAACCCAAATCAGAGATCAAAATACTGGTCCGATCTTGGACTAGAACCCAAAATAATCATTCGGTAGGGATTGATTGTTAAACACCACTACCTATTATATAGGTTAGTAAATAAAGTCTTTACTAGACAAATTTGGAACAAGGTCGATGCATACATTTACCGACATGATCACCAAGAGTAAACTAGGGGGAGAACTCTCTCATTTGAAAATAATATTTCCCTTTAAAGGCATATAATGAAGCTCAATCTAACTAAGTGTGCCTTTAAAGTGGGTGCATAAAAATTTCCACTAGTACATGAATTAGAATAAATGACATCCAATATAAGGTAGTTTAAAACTAATTCGTCGTGTATTCCATTTTTCAGTATGCCCTTAATAGGAAAAATAATTTTTTGATAAGGGAATACACGACGTATCTAGGTTACAACGGCTGTGTATACTGTTTTTCATATTAAAAAAAAAGGGAAATAGGAGTATACATGATAATTATAGAACAAAATCATTGTATATACCCTTTATGAGAAATTACTTTTTGAAATGGTATACAAGGCGGTTTTGTTCTATAGTACACCATGTATATTCTCAATTTTCCTTTTTTCTAGTATAAAAAAAATTGTATACACAATAGTTTTAACTTATAATTGCCATGTATACCCTTTTTTCTATTTTTTACTTCATCATTCTTTAAATTAGAATTGCTTGTAACTTTTCATGTTTACCCTACTTGCCAATAAGAAACCAAATAATGACCATTAAAGTGAAGAACTTCTACTGCCAACTGATGCCCTTCTCTCTTCTCTTTTCCCTAGTTCTTACACAGTTCCCTCTTCTTCAGTTTACCAATGTCAACCTTCCCTATCTTTTATCACAGTATGCTCATTATTTCTTTGTTCTTCTTCTCTTTAAATTTTAAGCTTTTTGTATAAATTTCTCTATTTTATGAAATATTCTTTTGTCTTGCATATCTATACACTGAATGTTGTTAGTTTTTGATTTGATGTCTTGTGGAGATGGAAAATCATTTACTAGATACATTATCAAAATATTTCTAAGAATAGAGTATACAAACAAAGTATATAGTGGTGTAGAAATTGTAGTCTTGTCACTAGTGCAAATGTTGTTATGGTGTATATGTATTCCAATGTTGGTGGTTTTTGCTTTGCTTGGCTAATATTGTCAGATTTCCCATTTTTTTTTTAATTTAGGGGCCATATTTTACTTATTTCTTATTATGGATCATAAAGGGATACATATAAGTAGGTTGTATAGAAAATATATAGATAGTGTTCAAGACTTTCTTAAGATGGTCGTTGAACAGTCAAAATATCCTTTTGTGAATATCATATCCATGCATAAATTATGGAAATATGATACAAAGAGGAATAAATGAGATACGAGATCATATCTATGAAATTTATAAGAGTTATACTAGGTGGATATGGAGGACCTAAACTAGTGTAGTTGAGCATGATAATGTTGAAATTGTGGATGACTTTGCTTACATGGAGGACCTAACCAAAAATATTGAAGAATAGTTTAAAGAGCATTCATAAATATTTGAAAATTGGTTAATGATTCAGATACACTTTTGTACAGTAGTTATACTAAATTTATAAAATTATCCGTCATGTTATGAATCTACAACCGAAAGGCGTGTAATGTATGGAGAAATAAAAGCTTTACTTATTTTCTTGAGCTCTTAAAAGAGATGATTACAAAGGATAATGTGCTTCCTTCCCATACTTATGAAGCTAAGAAGATTTTGTACTCTATGGGTTTGAAATATGAAGAGATTTGTGTTTGTTCTAATGAATGCATTGTGTATTGTAATAAATATGCATCATTAAATAGTTGTCCTCGGTGTTGAGTGTCACGACACAAGAGGGTTAAGTTTCCTAATAAGGTGTTTTGGTAATTTCCAATTATACCACAATTCCGACACATGTATTTTAATGAGTAAAATACAGAGAACCTTATATGGCACATGGAAGGAAGGATTTCTTATAACAAGCTTAGACATATGATACATTCTCCTCAATGGGTGATGATTAATTTAGTACACCCTAATTCTGGTAGTGAAGCTAGAAATCTATGGATTGCACTCTATTCAGATGGCATGAACCCTTTTAATGGAAACACCAACTATAGGTTATGACTCGTTAGATCTACAATCATCCCCCATCATTATGAATGACGATAAAATTGATGATGCTATCCTTACTTATATTTGGTCCAAATCAGTCAAATAATGATATTGGCATTTATTTGGCTCCCGTTATTTAGGATTTAAAGTACATACAGGATCACAGAATTAAAGTAGTTGATGCACGAAGCCAAGATACTTTTAGCTTGAGAGCAATGTTAATTTATTCCATAATTGATTTTCCGACTTATGGTAATCTTTTTAGTTATAGTGTGCACAAACAATATGCATGTCCTATTTGTGAAGATAGCACAAATTTTCTCCAACTACAAAAGAGTAGGAAAATTGCATATCTTGGACACCACATATTCTTGTATATAAATTATCATTATCGTAAGCAAATAAAAAAATTTAATGAAAAATTTAAAGAAGCAAGAACTTCAAATCCTCTCATGGGCCTTCAAGTATTTGACAAAGTAAGAAACTTGAATGTGCCTTTCAAAAAAAAAAAAAAAAGAGGAAGAAAGTAGTCACTTTAAGCGAGTGAAAGAAAAGGTCAGTCTTCTTTGACCTTCCATATTAGAAGAACTTGCACATACGCCATTTTCTTGATTTGATGCATACCGAGAAGAATGTATCTAATTACCTAATCATGATAACTCGTTTGTAGAAACCCTAATTATGAAACTAAAAATTATGTGTAATTAATTTTGATAATTATTATAGGATGCTCTGTATCAAATGTATTATTATTTGTTGTATTATTATGGAAGTTTATATATAAATTTGAATAGGGTAAAATTTGGATAGAATTTGGGTTTTTAGTTTTAATCCTAGTTAAAACCATAACCTATATATGTTTTACTAAGGACCCCTAATTCTACTAACAAGGTGTTTTTCCCTTGTTTAGTTTATCTATCTAGCATCCCTACCCTACGTCTACTGTAATTATATTTTTGGCATATCCCACGCCCTTCTCCCCTGAATTTTTTCTCTCCTTCATGCCATCCTCTCCTATGCACTCCATATTCTACCTTTTCCTCCCATGTTTCCTTCATTCTTTGTTTACTTAGTCATGCATGACCCTCTCCTATATAAGGCCTTCTCCCTCCAAACTTTTGTGTCATGAATCCCCCCAAAAATAAATCATTGGAATGTGTTTCCTTTCCCCTTCTCTCAAGCTTCATCCCCATCATTCTCCTTGTAATTTCACCATTGTCTTTGTCAATTTTACCTAGAAATAGAAGCAAACACCAAAGGTCCCCTAACAACATCCACAACCATCGAAGCCTTCTCCTTGGCTACGTCAACAACCACAAAATCTCCCTTAGCAATATCCTCCACCATCTTAGTTTACCCCTTAACAATGGCCATCATCACCGGTCTCTCCACTAGCAACGACTACAAGTGTTATTGCTCCCCTCTTTGGCAATGGAAACAAGTGTCATTGATCTCTCCTACCTTGAGTGACTTTGCGTCATTTTTCCCTTGTTGCGTTGTTTCCTTGCCTAACATCCTTTACCCAATTATTTTCTAACCCTCTTTCCCCAATTTGATTTTAATTAATTTTGGTTATTGGTGTCTTATATTAGGTGCTAATATATGTGTTTGTTATGCTGATGTAAGGAGTTTGAAGAGGTTAAGTGGAGAATAGTTGGGTGAATCTTGATTTATTTCATTTTCTTGGATAAGAGGTAACCTTGCCCATCTACTAAGATTTAAAATCATGTAGTGACACATAAAGGTCGTTATGTTTCTTAGGGTATCATTTATTCATGGGTTTATGAAGGGATATATATGTGTGTTATACACCAAAATTTTTACAATAGGTATACAAGTGTTATGAAAAGGTGTGAACACGAAAGTATGATATTAAATAATTAGAAGGTAATCAATGTATTATTTAATATGAGACATACGCATGTGATATATATATATATATATATAAGGGGTTAATATCTGCATGTCTAGGGTTTTATTAGGGTATGTGACCTTGTCCAATTTTTATGTTTATATTATATTAACCATTCCACAATTATCATTACACATTGTAGCTAGAGTTGATATAAATAACATAAAAGCATGTACGCATGATTAAGGTTAGACTACGATAGTTGTTACTTTCACATTCTAGGTTTAGAAATATTTTCCTACATACACCATGACGTTAAATTTCCTATTAAATGTTGTATCATGTTATAAATAGGTATTTATTTGCTACATGGAATATATGAGATGTTAGAAACACATTAATAGGATTTGTACACATGAGTTGCTAAATGTATGCATATTGGAAAATATAGTCAATCGATAAGTCTTAAAATTTACCCATGTACCAAAATATTGTAAAATATCCTTTTCATGAAAAAATTCTCATAATAATAAATTTTGGTATGAAATTGGATAATAATGGTAAAATTTAGGGTTTAGAGGGCATTTTGGTCAATTTTAACCTAATGCACCTAATGTGAATAATTGGACATAGGGTGCCCTTAGAATATTTATAGGTTGACCTTAGTGTTAACTTTGAACTTGAATTATACCATTGAACTTAGAGTTGACATGGATATTTAAAAATAAAGAAAAAAATGGTTAAGTATGGAAATGAGAGTTATTGTGCAATATGTGATATCTTGATCACCTTATAAAATACTAATACTTAAAGTGGAAGGCTTCAAGTTTAAGAATGATTTCCCTCTAGGGTTAGCTACCCTGGAGATAAGATAGGAGCACTCAGTTTGTTTTGGTTAGTTAGTGTGCCATTGTGCCATAGTGAGGACTTATTCCACTCTATAGGTAACCTATGTACCCTATAGGAAGTATCGATACTTAAGGATTAGGTGTCCAAGGTTTAGAGAGTACTATTTTGTCTAGTGCACCAATATGACTAGATTGTTGTTATGCCTTTTGATTGGATGGTTGAGAGGGTGCTATGATGCCTTGTGTATCGATATAATCGATGTACTTTTATGTCTTTGAGTTATTATTGTATTCCCTCTAGTAATTAAAAATGGATGTGACTATTGTTTAAGAATATAAATGGATTGTTCTGGGATAATGATACGGTTTGTACACTCCCTGGTTTCGTAGTTGCCTTAGGATCTTACCTTAGTGTATGGAATTAATTTGAATTTATTGATTCGGTAGTTTCCTCAGTACCCTAACTTTGATATTTGGAACTAATTTTATTGTGTTAGTTTTGGTCATTTCATTATTGTATGATTTCCTTGATGTATCTATGTCATGTTACTACTTATATGCCTCATATGGCCTTGCATGTTAGAGTTGTGTAGTGGTTCACTTAGTACCTTAGTACTAAATATTTCTTTTTCATGGTCCCTTACCTATTCAAAAGGTAGTGTTTTCCCTATAATAATGCTTTAAGGGTTCGGCTTGATAGATTTTGCTAGAGGTTGAGAGTTAGGACTATCCGGTGCTTGCCCCGCTATCTTTTGATCATTATATTCCTTGATCTCTTATGTCCCTTGCTACTTCTCATTTTATTATATTATAACTCAATTTCCTGATCTTTTGTATTTATTAGGACAATTTTAATCTATAATGAAATTTCTATTTTACTTTTACATTGAAAATCTTAATCTAAGGACAATAACATTGTACCTTAGCACTTAGTATAAGAATGGTAGAGGATGTCAAACTTATGCTAAATATAGTGGTAACACCCGTTATTTTTGTAATTAATGCTTCCATAAAATAAAATTTTTAAGCAATAAAAGGGGGTGTTGCACTAGTTGGCATGCTTTTGAATGTGCCAAAAAAAAGGATGGCATTAATGCTTGGTTGGACTTGGTTTACATGGTTATAAGAACATAATTACATCTACATAAGGTGGGAAACATTTTTTTTTACCTCTTGCATGTTATACTCTTTCCCCAAAAGAAATGATCTCTTTCTTTGAGTGTTTTCATGGAATAAAGGTTCAAGAAGGATAATCATCAAACGTTAAGAAACTTGTTTCGATGAAATATTTGAAGTTAATGGGTATGAAATATCAAGATCAACATATTCTCATTCAAAAAAAATTGTCAATTTATATGCATTCTATCTTACCAAATCGAGTTTGAAGTGTCATCAACATATTTTTTTCTTTTTCAAGAAAATATGTAGTAAATTTATTGACCCTACAAAATTAGAAAAATTATTGAATGAGATTGCGATTATGTTATATCGGCTTGAGATGTATTTTCCTCCATAATTATTTGTAATTATGATTCATTTAACAATTCACTTAGTTTGGGAGGTTAGATTATGTGGGATGCTTCATTTACATTGAATGTATCTATTTGAAAGGTATATGAAATCTTAAAAATATATGTGTGGAGTTCAAAAAATCCTGAAGGTTTCATTACTAAGAGTAATGTAATGGAGGACATGACATAATTCTATTGTGATTTCTTACCTAATGTTAATACAATAGGCCTTCCTAAACCACGACATTCAAGTATAGAGGAACAAGGGAAAGGGTGCAAATAATTTTTCATGGTCATCATTAATGACGGTAAAAAATATTTGCAAGCTCAATTCTATGTCCTTCACAATAGAAATGATGTTCAACCATATGTTGACCAACACATGGATAAATTGAGGGCTTCAAATCTATCTAGAAGTGAGAAATGGATATTAGATATACATAATAGCTTCTTTTCAGAGTGGTTGTAATCTCAATCACTTGAATATGATATTAGTTTGTATTAGTTTTCACATCTTCCTCATAGGGAAGTAACATCCTAAATCATTGGGTGTACTTTCTACATAAAAGAGCAAGATAAAAAGAGTAATATGCAAAAGAGTAATACTTTCTACATAAATGGTGGCTGATATAGGGCATATAATTATGGGTTCAACCTGAGGTATTTGGACATCACCCTTATTCTCACCCTTAGAAGGAAAGTTTCAAATAGATGGAGAAAGAAGTGGCAACATTAAGGGAATCACAAGAGGAAGTCCTTAGGAGGTTGGATATTATGTCATCTTATTCACAATCTATAGTTCAAACATCCATATCTAGTGTCCTAGACCCTTTTCAAAAATTAATGAGGTAATATACTACACTACACACTATTTACTTGAATGTATTTTTTTTTATAAAGTATAATCTACATTCAAATTTGTGGCCATAACTTGAATATTTTTAACTATTACAAGGTTACTATTACAAGGTTACTATCCTTGTGACTTGCAAGTCATAGAGGATGGGCCTATTGTAGCAAATGATATTGCCATCATTGAGCCCAATTCAACCCTTCATAATCAACCGTTGGAGGTTGATAATGTCCAGGCCTCAATTGATAATGTCTTTGAGGCACATTTAATGAAGCTAGTGGCAACTAGTGTGGCATAAAATTGCAAGGAAGAATATATGCCCATACTTTGCTTACTAGTAGGGAAATTTGTTGGAGGGCCGAGTGACTTTGTAATTATCAAGAATAGGGTAATCCAAATTTTTTTAATTTTAGATTACATTATTGTTACTTAGGATGGTAATATACGATAAACCTATTATATTTTCCACTCTCCCTTTCTTACTTAAAGTGGTTGTATTATAGTAAGAATTATTAGTAAAAGGAAAATAAAGGATAGGGAGCATACAAAAGCCTAAAAAGCCTTGGGCATAGAAACAATAATCAACCATCATGACCTATCACCTCACTTTAGGTTATATTTGGACATGACACTATGTTTGGATGTCAATTCTATTAGAACTTCTCTTTTGGTCAATTTTTACATGAAATCAAAAGATGTGAGTATTTGGATTGGGGCAAAGGATGTCCTACAATTGTTACAAGGTGACATGTTACATTGTCAACATATAATAGAATATACAATATAATTTAAATCCTTTCACATTCAACTTTATTATAATTGCTATTGGGAAGTAATATTGTGATACTAAATATGTAATTTATTCTTTCATGGTCATAGGTTCCTAAAAGAGAAATTATTATATGACTTCTTGATATTGCAACCATTTTCAAGGATCGCATATTGGATAGATTCAATTGATGGAATATCTAGTTCTATTCCAAAATTTCGTATTGAATAGTAAATATTAATCGATATAATGATATTAATTAAAATTACAAAAACACACTCATATGTCATTTAAGGCTTGTAGTTATTATGCCATTTAATTTTAAGGCTTATAGTATAAGAAAATAAGAAAATAATAAAATTTATATTTTATTTTTTGGTATCCACGACAACAAGATAATTTCAATTGTGGATATTGCACCATAATATTCATAATAATATTCGTGAAGGAAATCATTTGTAAACATTGGACGAGATAAAGAGAATATGTATTTACTTTATTTAGTTCATAGTAATTATGATTATCTATATACATTAATACTAACATGGTACTTTCCATCTTCTGTAGGTCTATCACTTTTGATCTTTTTAAATATGATAATAACAAGATTAATGAAGTGAGGAAAGAATGGTTAGATTTTATTACAAGTTTTTATGATGATTATTTGTAGGATCATGTGTGCTCCTTTAATTTTTTGTATCTAAAGTGTAAATATGAATGAAAAAGAATTTTGTATAAGGTTTTGTATGCAGTGTATATAATGAAAGTATAAAATTTTTTATTTTTATGTGAACCTTATGACCTCTAGCTATTTGTGTTTAGATGTGAAAATGGTGATGTTGGTGAAAGCATCTTAAAAAAAATGTGCAGGTTTCTTTGCAGAAAATAATGTGGCATGTCAATGATAAAATGTGCTCCATAAAAAAATAGGGAATACACGATAGTTAATAGTCAAAACTATTGTGTATACCTATAACAAACTTTGAGCACACTAAGAGGGGGAATACATAGTAGATATAGCTAATAATAGTCATGTAAATATGCAATACATGGTGGTTATTAGCCAAAACTATTGTGTATTCCCCTTCTTGGAGTGATGGGAGTTTGTTACAAGTATGCTTTGGCTAATAACCATCGTGTATTCCCTTTAGTGAAATGTTTGGGAGGGTCCTGCTACGAGTGTACACGGGGGGTTTGGTCTATAACTGTCCTATATATGTATATTATACGGCAATGTTTTTATTTAAAATTTTGTATATATAATGGTGCAATAAAATTTTGATCTAAATTTAAAATATTATAAAATTATACAATGGTTTTTAGAAACATTATGTATATTATATAAGACAATGGATTAGGCATATACCACTTTTCTAACCGTTGTCTATATGTTTTTCTACAATGAGGTTTTCAGATTTATGGTATCTAATAGAGGGATTGATGTCAACCTTGATAAAATTTTAGGTATACAAGATATGGAACAATCAACAAGTAAGGTCAACCTTCAAAGGCTGATCAAAAATTCAACACTCTTACACATATTTTTATCCTGAGGCTAACAAAATTCGTCCCTTATTCAAGATACTTAAAGACAAAAATGTGCCTTCAAATGGGTAGGTTAGTCACATAAGGCTCTTAAGGAGTTGATCACATATCTACCTTGAAACTCATCAATGGTATCTCCAATTTTGAGAGAGGGAGTGAGTATGAAGTAAAACTTGAGGAAGAAATGAAATTGGAATTTGGGAGTTTGAAGATAGATTAGAGGTGAATTTTGAAGGTACATTGTAATGGTTTGAGGAACTTGAAGATAAATTGTAAAAGTTTGAAGATAAGTTAGAGGGATTTGGAGCAATTCGGGAAGATCTATGAAGCATAAGAAGGGAATGGTAGAAAATGCCCCATATGTAGGAAGGAACGTCCAACTTCGCTTAGTGGAAACTTCTAATTAAACTAGCAACTTCTATTCCTATACTACCAATGGGGTTGTAATCTTCCTATCCAACGTTCGACTTGCATATGCTACAATTTTGCTACTGGTATAGCTAGCCCTTTCAAAGCTCTATCTCGCCGCTTAATAGTATAGTTACCCATCCCTATCCCTTGCTAGCTTATATGAGATCAATAAGATAGATGCTAGAGTGAATACTTCTACTCCAATGGCACTAGTGGGAGACTACCTGTTGAAAGTAGTTGGTAAGAGAGATTCAAACCCCTTGCTTAGAAAATGAAAGGTATAAGGATATAGAAGAGTTAGATTGGCACACAACCTAAAGAAAAACAAAATGATTCAAAATAACATGAATAGTCTCCTTGACATTTATAGGAAGAAATGAGGAAAAGATGGAGAGGGCACTTTGTGTCCTCCTCAATGGAAAACCTAGGATGCGTATGAGGGATATGTTATAGGGGTATCACTAGACATCATTAGGAATATAGGGAATCCATCCCATTAAGGTCCAATATGCAAAACCATCAAATACAAAGGTTGGGATAATACTGAATAGGAATTAAAACCATCATATTAAATATATAAAATTACATTGAAATCAAAAATTTTGAAAGAAAAAAAAAACAATCCATTTGGCGCCAACAAAAAAAGTGAAGATTGTCGTCTTCGTGTGAAAAGACCGAATTCTCCTTGATCGAATGCCAAATGTCGAAGTTGAGGTTTTCTTGTAATAAGCCAAATGTTAGGGTTGTAAATGAGTTGGGATAAATCATAAGTCAACTCAACTTGACTTGTTTATTTAATTAAATGAGCCAAGCCTGAAAACGTTTATGTCAGCTCATTTATAGTTTAGACTCATGGACTCAACTTGGTTCGCATCATTAAAAGCTTAGTTTGACTCATTCATTTAATTAAATAAGTCAAGCTTTGAGTCTAGAGGTATTCAAATTGGTTTATTTATAGCCTTATCGAAGGTAAGATCCCCTTGTAATGTAGTATTATGTTGAAACCCCATGTATGTATAATAGTAATAATAATGATGATGATGGTAACAACAACAACAACAACAACAACAACATCAACAACAAAAGAGTGACATTTGGGACCTAGATTCAAACATAAAGTTGATTTACTACTTATTGCTTAGGCCCACTCACAAGGACTACAATAAAGGCCAAACTAGCCCACTTTATAATATCGATTCTCTTATTAACCTTCACAATTACACCTCCAAGAACCACTATAAATAAAAGGTTTTCCTCCTAAAAAGGGATCCATTTTTTCATAACAAACCCTTCTCCCCCTCTCTCTCTCTCACGCGCACATGCACTCTAACAACTAGGTTAGAAAGAATAATATAAAGAAAGGTACAACTCAGAATGAAAAAGAAAGTATTATAAAATAATTTTTTTTATTAATATTAAGCTTATGAAGTTGAATACAAATGACTATAAAGTGTTATAATATCTAAAGATATTTGAATATCGAATGTATGATGTTCAACAACTATGCTCAACCTCACCCATCTGTAAAAAAAAATATAATAATTATATTGAAATTTTTGTATACATTAATTTAATTATTTTATTATTCAATACATAAAGTATTTTGTTTTACTAATTAATCACATCTATCGATCTATAATACTATGTAATAGTGGCATTGTGAGGCAAATTATGAGACCGGTGTTTTCCTGCTTTGGGTTATTATTTGAACACCCATAATTTCTAAGTTGACACCCTTATATCTTTTTTTTCACTTGTTCCATTTTTCTCCTCTCATTTTTTACACCTTTTTCTCCATCTTCTCTCAATCCTCTCTTTTATTCCTTAATCAAATTTTAAAGTAGTGACTTTTAAAGCTAATGAAATCAAAACAAAGAAATTATAATAATCATAATTTTATAGTTTTTTTAATGAAATATGCTCGAAAAGCTTGTGTTATGCGTCTAAAATGTATGACAGATAGGGAGTCAAGACATCCATGGTGTGCGATAGTTGGGGAGCCAAGACGCCCTAGGTGATGCATGACTCATGATTAGGATGGGAGGTGGTATTTTTGGAATTTGTTGGCCTACTTTGTAACATAAGTTCAAGAAAATTACTACAAAAAAATATACTATAAATTCATACTATATTGATCTATTGATTTGTTGACTTAAATCATCCAAAAAGCGAACGAATTTGAAGGAAAAAAAAAGGTAGTACATATTTTGGCCTAAAGTTTCAAATTTTCAAGAAAAAAAAATTATAAAAATAAATCAAATAACTACCAAAATAGATTATACATATTTAATTTGTCGTTTGCTTCTTGTATTTGAATTGAATAGATGAATAAATTCAAAATATTTTTTAGGTAAGACAGAGCAAAGGAAGTAAGAAAATAAATGAGAAAAGGTAAAGTTGGAAAAAAAAAATGAAATATAAGGGTGTACTTTAAAAAAAAAAAAAGAGGTGTTTAAATAAAAATTAGTTACTTTTTTGGACCGGATTTCCTTTTTCACCGGCATATAACTATGGCTAATGAATGGAAGTCGAAAATGGGCTTGCTTAGTGAAGTTCCAAAGGAGATTGTCGAGGAACAATAATGGGCGGCCATTTGGGTTCCTGAGAGTTGTGGTCTAAGTGACTCTGGGAAATTGAAATTCATGCTGCCCGTTGGGTTTCCCGGCGGTAGTTGCACCTTGACATGAGTTATATATGAATCTATGGAGTAGTAGTTTTTCCTTCCAAATCTTAAAACTGGTAGTATTTGAATAGTAGTGATGGCCCATATTAATTGGTTTCACTGCAATAGAAAGCTCCGATTAAATGTGGCTTTTAAAATAATTGAAAAATCTTTAATGACAATTGATTTATTTTTTTTTAAATTAAAATTTGTTAATTGACTACAAGTGATGGCTTTAATTAAGAGTTTGCTTAAACATGTGCCGATTTTCATATTTTTTTTTTGGGAATAAAAATAAATAAATTCAGGGAACAATTTAAGATTAAAGGTGATGTAAGTTGGGATAGTCACCAAAATGATGGTTATTGAGATTGGGGGGGGGGGGGGGTTCGTGTTCTTCTCAACCAACTTTTTAAGTAAAAAATGTTAGGTAGTTAGGAATAGTTGAGTGGTGCTGTTATTTATTTTAGCAAATGATGACATAACTAGGGCTGTAAACGAGCCGAGTCGAGCCGAATACCTCCAGGTTTGGGTTCGGCTCATTTAACTAAACGAGCCTAAAATGTTGTTTGGGCTCGGCTCGTTTAACTAAACGAACGAGCCGAACCGAGCTTTTAACGAGCCGAACCGAGTCGAGCTCACGAGCCAAAGCCAAAAAATGAACCGAGCCGAGCTTTTTCTTGTTTGAGCTCGGCTCGTTTAATAAACGAGTCGAGCCTGAGCCTCATTTTGAGGCTCATTTAATTAAACGAACGAGCCGAACTGAGCTTTTAACGAGCCGAGCCGAGCAGAATACCGAACTGGCTCAGCTCATTTACAGCCCTAGACATAACCATCGTTCGGTTACTTAATTATGTATATTGTGTGCTACAACTACAATTACAGTTGAATAAAGTTTGGTCTAATGAAAACAAAAATTAGCTTCTAAATTTCAGAAGTCCTAATTTTAAAATTTTCTACTCTCTCTCTTGATATTATAATACTTTTTATAATATTATTATCTATATAACAATTTATCATTTTTTTTACATATCCATTATAAATCTTAAAAAAAATTATAAAAGATTTGTTTTGGACTATATATATATAAAAGATTACTGATTTATTTTTCTCTAATTTTACTTCTCAGTGTGAATCGTTTTGTTTTGTCGCGGTAGACTTTGATAATGATGGTTTAATGAGTTAATTAATAATGAGGAAGAAATTAATGATATGATCATGGATGCCTTCTTGCTACCTGTGATGCACGGGTGCCGTTTTCCGTACCGAAAATTTTTCGAAAAATTAAAATTTATATTAAAATTATTTAATTAATATTTTTATTAAAAATATATTATTTAATTAATTTTTTATTAAAAAATTATTATTAATAGTTAAAATTAACTAATATAAAAATTAATTTTATTTTTCTCTCCTTACTGACTAATAAGACAGCAGTCTGATGAAATGCCGTCACAGTCGTGCTCTTTCTTAAAAGCATGCTTGCGGACTTACAGCCAGCGAAGCACGGCACCCTTCCCGAAAAGTTCCGAAGATTTTTCGGTATCTAAATGGATACAAAAATTATCAGATTAATTTTTGTTAAAATTATTAATAATATATATTAAATAATGTAGATAGTAATTTTAAATTTTAAAAAAGTGGATAGATTTGATATTTTTTAAATAAATAAAAATATATATCATTTTTTACGCTCTATTTTTTTTTAAATTCCGTCACTGTACAATTCTAACTTAAAGTACTGTTTATTTTGCTTTGACCGTCCAATCCAACTGGACACCAATATTATTATTTTTTTACCAACTACCTCATCCCTCTAGTTGGCGCGGTGGGTTGAAAAATGTTGCATGGTAGTTAGCTAGTGGGTTCATAGCTGTATTCTTGCACTTACCTGAAGAAAAGCAGATACCCTTCTTCATGTTACATCACGTAGCTTTCTTTTTTTATTTTTTATTTTGAGAAGTTATGAATCGTACTACGTTCCATAATTACGTTTACGTTCGTTATATAGCTGGAAGAAATTCCCTATTCTGCGATGTTAAGGAACTGACACTGGGCATTTAGTCTCGAAAGGCGAAATATCCTCGCCCCACGATCTCCAACCGCTGGCCTGATAACTTTTGAATGAGGTAAATTATAATAATTTAACCGTTATATACGCAGTGTCCGTCGTGTAGTATCTACAAAGAGCCACATTTATATTGAAGGGTTAAAACTCTCATACTACGACCGTTAAGAGTATCGAATATGGACCACCTGTCTCAACTACCTACACCTCAACCGTTGAGGTAAGCTCGTGCGGGTGACACTGGACATTTAGTGTAACCGATGGTGGTACCTCGCATTCGTATCCAACGCCTTAATGTTACCCACGATGGTATTCGGTATTGCAACATTACGTACCCTTTTATTTGCCGATAGAACTAGAATCTAGTGTATTAGATTTTAACCTAAATAAATAAATTAGGCACTTTCCACGTCTTAATGATCTCAACACTCTTTATATTAACATTTGAGTCATTTAACTCATTCTCACTAATTTCCCTTTCTATCATCTATCTATTAATATTAACGTGATTCCAATAAATAACATATATATTATCTATAATTATACATAGATATTCATTTATAATTTTACTCATTAAAAGTTTATAATTTAAAAGCAAGTTATGATAGTCTTATTACTTATGATCTTGGATACATCTTATCTTATATATAATATTAGACAATTATATATCTATTTATCACATAACATACAATTTTACAACTTGTTTTTGATAAAATTCATTGCCGAAAAGGCTATTCCAACAATTGTGTTAGTTACCGAAAAAATCTAAGCTAGCTTCCTAAGAATATAAATCAAATGATACGTAGTGTAGTGTGCTTATTTATTCACACTAGCTTCCTTAAGAGATCACCAAATCATTTTTTAATTAAGAAATTCTATCATCACAAAGAATATCCAAAATATAATTATCAAGCTAATTGTTTGATATCACAATATCAACATCAGAAAACTCCTCTGAATAAAACTTTATTAGCCTAATTAATGATTCTTTGTCACACGCATAAAATAAATCTGATGGCTTCAAGCATGCTACACAAGATAGCAATGAGGTGCCTATCTCCACAAAACATGTTTCAAGTTTCCTTAATTGCAAATCTAATATAATGTAGAAATAATTAAACTTGTAATGATGCATTGCAAGACATGGAGCCAACCCTCGTGACTCGTTTTCCTTAAATAAGTTGATAAAACATAATACGATGCAAGAGAAGAATTGAATCCAAGTTTTATTATTAGATATAATCACAATCCATTCACCTCTATAGAAAAATTCATACACAATGATTGAAAAGGTGGTATAAGCGGCTGCCTAATCGATGGTCGTATGTCCTATACACGATGGTTTCAAAACAACATCATATAATTATTTAAGTTTGGCTTGAAAATTATTTGCGTCATATTTTATATGGCGGTTTAATTAAAAACACAACCTTGTATATATAAAATGTACGACAATTATACTTAAAAACTGTCGTGTATACCACAAGTAAAAATAAAATACATGACGGTTCTATGCCCCAACCGTTGTGTATACCCACTCCATGAGAATACATTGCGGTTATGGGCACAAAATGTAACACCCCCAAATTTTGGAACTTAAAAAGTTTATTTTAAAGAGTTAATAGCAGAAGCCAAAACACAAACCGTAGGGTGTCACACCTCATCCAACATGCCCAGTCTATGTTGGGTGTAAGGCAAAAGTAACCTTATACTTAGGAATCAGGTGTGGGAAGCACTTGATTCTACCGCGATACAGGATGCAGAATAGAGAGAAGAGAATAAATAGTGAAAATAGAGGACTAAGAGTCCAAAGAGAGATAGTGATATTCAGATAACTATACCTTTTACCAATTCGTTTAGCACTCACCCAAGGTAAGTATATCAAGCTAAAAATCATCAATCACCTACAAAATAGGGCAAATTTGCTTGTGGGAATGAGCAGCACCCATAAAAAAGATGATCAGTACATTACGTACTGAGTAAGGTAACAATATAGTTAAAATTGGAAAAACATATAATTATATACATTTACAACAGAAAATAGTATACATGCGAGATACAAAAGGCAATACAATTAATTACTAGTCCGATTTCGTATTACTAGAATATATCAGGATCCATTCTTTAATTTACGTTGAGTTTAGGGATCCCACTATTTTTAAACCTGTGGAACGGGTTGAAACACCACCCAGGACAAAACGCTCATGACCGCTATTATTAAGTTGGTGGAATGTACTCTACACCTCCCAGGATAAAACACTCATGACCACTATTTTTAAATTAGTGGAACGGTCTGAAACACCTCCCAGGGTTAATGTGCCTGACCACTATTATTAAGTCGGTGGAACAGACTCCCACACTTCAGCTCTAACTCACGTAATCTTTCAGTTTAAGTGATTAGTGTCTTAACCATTGGTTAATTATCTCAGACTCATATTATCTTTCACGTTGAGATTAGGCTCCACTATTCTTAAATCGGTGGAACAGTCTGATGCACCTCCTAGGGCAAAACGCGCTTGGCCACTATTATTAAGCTGGTGGAACGAACTCATAAAACACATTGGTTTAGCTCACATGATTTTTCACTTTAAATTATTAGTGTCTTATTCATGATTGGTTTATGATTAAGAAACATAATTAATGCAAGCAAGACATCAATATACATATAACAAAACTGTTCTCAAAGATTAAGATGCTCATTTACATCGAAAACCCTAAATTCACAATTTAAGCATAACTTCCCCCATATTTTATCCACAAAATTTAGTATATTTTCTTCAAATAATAGTATCATTAACAGAGCCAAAATTTGAGGTCTAAATCCCACATCTTACACATGTGATAATAGCTCTATCTCAAAAGTTACTATTTATAAGGCTCCCTATACCCTAATTTCATAGGTAATTCATAACTTTTTCCATAAGGCTCATATAATTACTGAATTAAATATAAATCCTTAAAATATCCATAACCTAATTTTAACATTTTACACATGTGATAATAACATTACCGTTTTAAGGCTACTATTCCCAAATTAGGCTATTTTCTCATCTGAAGAACTTATGACCTTCATAATCTCTCCCAAACACTTCACATGATATTATTAGCATATTTTAATCCATCTAACACATTAAAATACCAAAATTTCAACCCATATTCACCAAAGTACCCTTAATGATAATTGTTAACCCTTATTTTAGGAAAATCTCATATCCTGAATATCATTATTTCCAAATCCTCTTTTCATCATATAATTATTTCCCCCTTATAATAATTAATTAGGCCCATACTAATCTCCCAAAATTTATACTCATCCACAAAAATACGACTTAGCGTAATACCATCTTATCAGTATATCTTTTGTTATTATTACTTCCTTCCTATCATATACTTCATATTAATATATCATATCATCAACAACATGGATTTTAATTGTATAATAACAATAACATGATAACACACATAATCATACAAGCATTTAACAAAAAACCCAAAACATCGACTAGTATCCTTACTAATAAAGGCTTCGGTCTCTAAGCACGCTTATCCTAATCTTCTTCTTCCGAAACTTTCGGAATATCACCTAAGAGCAATAAAAAACATAATTATAATTATTGATATAATTAATCAAGGGTTAATCTAATGAAATATAAAAGAATAGGGAAAAAACCAAACTGGGGTTCGAAGGAGGTGTCGGCCAAAAATTGTATAACAAAGGGGGATCGGTTGGGGTTGACGAGCAAGGAGAGCTATCAACCACACAACTTGTCATTGCTAGGGGTTGCAGCAGCAAGGAAGACCAAAAGGAGGGGGTGGGATCAGTGGAGTTGGCCAAAGGGAGGGGGTGAGCAACGGTGGGAAAATGGTGGAGCACAAGGGGGCTTCAGTTGTTACGACCAAATGTGGGTGTGTCCGGTTTTGGTGGATGTTGCTACAGGTTGGTGAGGGGTTGCAATAGGTTTTTCTGTTGCTATGGGGGTAGGAATGGTAGCTCTTACTGCAACAAAGGTAGGGGCTTCAGTGAGGGTTGCTGTAGAAAAGAGGAAAGGTTTGATGGAAGTTGCTGGTAGTTGATTTTGTGTGTAGCTTAGGGGTGGTTACGGGGAATTTTTTTGCAGCTAGGGGAAGATTTTCAGTAGCTCTTTCTGCAGCTACGGTGGAGGTGAAAGTTGCTAAGAAAATGTGGCCGGTGGAGGAGTGTGTTGCAGTAAAGCTGAGGGGCAATAATGGGGGCTTCTTTCTTGCGTGAGGGAGATCGGGAGAAGGGGGAGTGTGTGGGCTGTTTTGGGGGTTCATTTTTGACACAAAATTAAGGGGTGCAAGGGTTGAGAATAGCATGTCATGTAGAGAAAGGAGGAGCAAAACTAGGAGAGTAAAGCAAGGTGGAGGGAATCGTGCATGGCAGAGGATGCGTGTGGTATGAGGGTGTCATGAGGTTGGTGTGCCATGGTAGAGGGAGAGTAGGGTGAGGTAATATAATAGAATAGGGTAGGGGGTAATTTATTTAGGTACAAAATTGGGTAAAGTATCCATGTAAAAATTATCTGGTTATCGGAATAGGTTTATTTGATGAAACAGATACCGGTTATGACCCAAACCTAGGTTTAAATTTTAATACTAATAAGTCGTAATAATATCACACATATTAATGATATTTTTAGTACAAACACCCTACAATAATTATTATAACTAATACACATAATTACCAGTTATAATTATTAGGATTTTCTAAAAATGGGGTATTACACAAAACCACCGTGTATTTTATTTTCGTTGTGGCATACACACCGGTTATACTTAAAAACTATCGTGTATTCCTATCTTCTTCATTTTTTTAAGAATACTATTATCGTTGCGTGCCACATTTTTTCCTACAAAAAACCTACATATGTTTCAATGATGTTTTCTAAAACATCATAAGTATTTGCCTCATCCAAAACAACAAGCAACTAGAAATAACTGATTATATACTTTGTATACATAGCCTTTTACAAAATCATTTTTTCACTCATATTTACACTCTATTTACAAAAAAATAAAGTTGTACATAATTCTAAACACAATCATCATAAAAAATTATAATAAAATATAACCGTTCTTTCCAAACTTTATTAATATTAATAAATTGATTATTTTGAAGTTCATGATATTGATAGACCTATAAAAGATGGAAAATACCATGTTCGTATCAATGTATATTGATAAACATAATTAATATGAACTAAACAAAGAAAAACATACCTTTCCTTACCCTCATCTAATGTTTGCAAATGATTTCCTTTATAAAAATTATAACATAATATCCACAACTTATATTATTTCATTATAGTGGACACTCAAAAAATAAAATTTTAATTATACTATCTTATTAGTTTCTCATAATAAATAATTAATATTAAATGAAAATGATTCTTAAATGACATAGAAACTACAAATCTTAAATTTTTTCTAAGACATACGCGGGGTGTCCTTCCCTTCTTGTGTGGCCCAAAATAAGTCTTGAAGGACCTAAAGGATGTAATAGTCATATACTAAAAAATGTTTGTGTGTGTGATTCTAATTAATATCATTATCTAGATAAATATGTACCTTTCCACAAGTAATTTTGGACTGAACAAGAATTCTCATAAATTAAATCCATCTAATATGTGGTCCCTAAAGATGGCTATAATATCACTAGTACCCTATGCATGTCATAGGAAAATGGAGCAAACAACAGGGACTGTAGAGCCATCTTCATAGAGTTAACCATATATGGAACTTGATCTATATTATCATTTTCATTGGAGATCGTGTCTGAACATAGAAATCTATATATATCAGACCCACCCAAGACATTAAATAATAAATTATTTTTTACGAACCTATGACCATGAAAGAAAAAAAAAATAGTATCAACATCACCATCCCACTAATAATTAAAATAAGGTCAAACATGAAAGGATTTAAATTACCTCGTATATGTAATTACATGTTGACAATGTAACATTTCTCCTTGTAATAAATGTAGGGTGTCCTCTTCCCCAGTCCAAATATTCACATCTTCTAATTTTATTTGTAAATGAGTAGGAAGAGGAATCCTAATAATTACCATCCAATGAAAGTGTCATGTCCATATACAACCTAAATTAAGGTGATAGGTCATGACGCTTTCTTGTTGTTTTCATTCCCAAGGCTTTTTGGGATTCTGCATACTCCATATCTTTTTTGAACCTCTTACTAATATATTTTGCAAGAATATGACTGCCCTAAGCAAGACAATTTCAATGGAATAATTATTATATTATATATTATTAAAAAGAATGTAATCTAAAATTTAAAAACTTTTGATTACCTCATCCTTGATGATTACAAGGTTACTCAACCATCCAATGAATTGCCTAACTAGCAAGCATAGTATAGGAAAATCCTCTTCTTCGTGATTATATGCCACATAAAGTGGCAATGACTCCATTAAGTATGACTCAAAGATACTATGAATTGAGACCCAAAATTTATCAACCACCAATGGTCGAGTATGAAGGATTGAGTTGACTCAATAAATGTAGTAGTAGTTTCTACAATAGGCCCATCCTCTATAACTTTCAAGTCATAAGGATACTGACCCTATAGTAATTAATAATTAAAAGATTCCCGTTATGAAAAAAAATACATTCAAGTACATAAATTATAGTGTAGTATATTACCTCATTAATTTTTAGAAAGGGTCCAGAGACACTAGATGTAGAGGGTTGAAATGGAAGTTGTGAACTTGAGGACATACTATCCAACCTTCTAATTATTGTATCTTGTGATTCCCTTAACACCGCAATTTCTTTCTCCATATATTCATATTTTTCCTTTAAAGGGCGAGAACTAGGAGGAAGTCCAAATACCTTAGATAAGTTGAACCCGTAATTATATGTCCTACATTTTCCACCATGTTCTTTAGTGCCCAAAGTGTGTGTTAACGGTCATTTGGACCTTCTTTGTCAAAAGCACCAGGCGGATAATCCTCAAACCCCACTATTTAAAGACTATAAAAAAAATAGTTAGAGATAAGTAACCATATTATACCAATCTAAGTAAATATAAATGTTGTGTGCCTTATAATTTTCTCTAGATTGGTTCATCAGTATGCTTTCCATTATTTACCTTAGCATATATCCAAACATCAAATCACTCTGGGGTTATATATTTGGTCTAAGTTATGTCTGCTTCCTCCATAATTTGTTTTTCATAATGCAGCAAGTAAAAATACTCAGTAATAGTATAAGAACATAAAAGAATGTCATCAAGTAAAAATAATTATTTTCATACCAAGGCTTCTCTAACTACCTTATTGCCTCTATGCCTTGTCTTGTGAGTGTAAATGTTCTTCTTTGCATTAGCTTTGTTTTTTGCGCTTTTTTCTTGTTCAAGATAAAGTACATAGATGATGTTAATTTGAGTTGTAGCCTAAGTACACTGTAGTTATATTAGAAAGTTAATAATAACATATTTTGTATGTACTTCACATTCCTCTGAATTCCTCTATCAATAGAACTCCCTCCATTGATCAACGGTGATCACATCAATATGGATATCTTGGGGCGTGGATATGATAGTACGATTAGCTGCATACATATGGTTTTTGGCCATCCATGACTTCTAATCCGTCCAGAACTTTGCAGCTTGACTCATAACAAGTTTTTTTTATGTTGTTGTCCAACATTAAATCCTTGCTACGATCATAAAAATTAAATAGTTAGTATACATAAAAAAAATTATCATATGGTAATAACAAAAAAAAAAACATATATATTAAATACTATAGTGTCATCTCACACCCTAACCTTCAACTCTCTTTGGACATTCCTCCAAGTATGATAAGTAATGGGGATGTGCACACGATCCCTAGAGCTACAATAATCAATAAACAAATCCCTATTTTTACCCATTAGATACCAGGATTCATCAAAATGAGGATTAAGCACAATGCCTATTTCTCTATTTCTAGCAATTTGTGTCAATCTGATTATCCCCATTCTTTGTACTTTTCTAACCTCTTAATCATGTGTGTCATCTCCAAGTAGTAGATCCCATAACTGGAACAGTGAAAAAATTATATATTAGGAAGTAATTAATATGTGATGTGATATAGTCGATATATAAAAAATAAACCTTTATACACAAAATAAAATAAAGCAACACATAGGAAGTAATTAAAACTTTCATCTACAAAGCTTTAATCTACGACGTGTGCCTTATCTATGCACAACACCTTATTAGGAAGCTTATCCCTTTTGTATCATGACATTCGACACTGATGACAACTATCTAATGATATATATTCATTATAATATAAAATGCAATCATTGGGAAAACCATAAATCTTTTCATAATTCAAACCCATAGAGCACAAAATCTTCTTCACTTCATAAGTACAGGGAAGAAGAACATTGATCTCCAGTAGCATCTTCTTCAAGAGCTAAAGAAGATATCGTATCTCATCCACACTTAATTATCTTTTGAATGTTCAATGGCTAACTTAATAAAATCTTGAGCACTGTCTTTATATTCTCTAGACAACCTGCTTGCACATATCAACTTACGATCCATACCGAGAAATAAGTATATATTAGCCCCTAAACTACAAAAAAAAATAGGGAATATGAAGTTATTAGCTAAATCAAGCAAAACCACCAGCAACATAATTGGAATATATATGCATCACAACAATATTTGCACTAGTAACAATGCATATCTACATATTATCATCATAGTTATATTTACACAATATTCTTTTTGAAATATATAGTTTGATAATATATATATATCTTCACTAAACATATCAACATAAAAATAACAACATAGAGTATACATATATACGCTACAACATCATATATAGTATAACACGATGAAGAAATACACACAAGCAAACTTTAGAAATACATAGAAAATTACACACAATGCTTAAACTTCAAAGAAAATAAAAAAAAAAGAATAATGAACATATGGTGAACAAAGAGAGAGAGAGAGAGAGAGAGAAGTAACGGCGGTGAAGTGTAATAGAAAGAAAATGAGCAAGAAATCTAACGAAGAGAAAAGAGAAAGTCAATAGCGATTATAGAGCTTCATCACTTCAAATGGAATTGTCTGGATATCGAGAGACAAAGTGAACAAGTGTAAACAATCCTAGGTTAAAAAAATGCTGACTTAAAAAAAAAGGTGGAAAAATGGTGTATGTCTGTTTTAACTTATAATTGTCGTGTATACCTTAATAGTGTAGAAGGGAATGCACGTCAATTATAAGGTAAAATTGTTGGGTATTTCCTCAACAATATTTACCTCTCTCATTGAGGGAATACATGGTGGTTTTACTTTATAACTATTATGTATTCCCTTCTACACTATAAGAGTATACACAGTGCTTATAATTTAAAACCTTTATGCCTATCTTTAACAATTATTTACCTCTCTCGTGAAGGGTATACATAATAGTTTTAACTTATAACTACCCTATATTTGTCCCTCTTAAATTTCCAAAATGCTTCATCCATGTTTTTTATTATTGAGCAATGGATTAGTTAAAAACCATCTTATATTAGTCGTAGTAGCGATTTTCTTATTCACATTAATTTTAGAACCCCATTATTCTTAATACAGTGGAATAAACTCAACACCTCCCTAGGAAACACACTCCTTGCCACTATTTAAAATTTTTTGGAATGGTCTGATGCACCTTTTAGGGAAATATATTCTTGGACATTATTATTATCCGGTAGAACGGACTCAATATCTCAGTCCTGGCTCACGTGATCTTTCACTTTAAGTGATCAATACCTTATCAACCTGTTGTTTATCTTGATGTCAGCATGCATACATAAATATAAACATGCACAATACATAATCTTGACTTAACATAAATATAGCAAACACACAAGGCACAACCATATGATGAACAGGACATCACCTAAGGAAAATACCACTATTACCTTAAGAAATCGTAATTCCACAAGTCTATCATAAATTCTCCATATAATTCATTTTATCATCAAATTTAGTAAACCATCCTAGAATAATATTATTAACAACATATCCAAAAATAAAGGTTTAACTCCAATGTCTTACACATGTGATAATGAGCCTACTTCTAGGATTATTATTCTCAATTTAAGTCATTTTTTTATTTTTTTGTACTTATATTATTTATAATTACCCCGAATATTTCATGTAATATACTTAGCATATTTTAAATTCATTTCCACTTTAGAGACGCCAAAATTTCATATTTAATCCAAATTGACCAAAATGTCCTTATCCATCAAAAAGCCTCAAAATCTCATTTTATATTACGTCTTACTCAACCATCATTTGATCATATAATTATGAAATGATTTATAAAACCCTCAAAGATTAGCATACCACTATTATTTCCCCCCATTGTCATAAACTAACCAAAATACACTTATGACTGCCACAATACCAAATTTCAGTAAAACCCTAGAATTTGACATCATTAATTTCCCACCTTCAATTTATTACATCACCATACAACTTAAACCCATTAATTTACCATTTTCCATGCTTAATTAATACCACATTACAATGCCATAAATCATATTACCTTTATTCAGGTGTTAAGATAACACTTATCGTAATAATATCATATAAGGGTAAGGCTTAACATTTTACTAAATTTCCATCATACGATACCACCTATTCATATAATAACATTAACAATATGATAATATCATATAATAATACACATGACTACACACAAACTACAGATAACATTTAAAAATCCCTAACCACAACATGTATCCTTATCAAAAGACGTCTGTCTCTAAGCACGAATAATCCCAACATGCATCCTTTGAGACCATCAAAAAAGGCTTGAAAACCAAGAATAACATATGGTTAAAACTTAGGAAAAGAAATAAGGAAAAGCTAAGGCAAAGGATGGTGGAAATGAGGAACAACCAAAGAAAACCAAGTTATGGAAGAATGTGGCGTGAGTGAAGGTTTGTTGCATGTGATGATTTTGTAACCAAAGGGTTGCTACATCAATGGTTTACATGGCTAGAGTGGTTTTATGTGGAGAGGTGATGCAACTACTAGTGATTCTTTATGGAGTTTGGACAGAACTAAAGGGGGTTATATGTCGAGGGTTGACACAACTAGGCTAAGGTAGTGTGAGATATGGGTTTTTGTGTGAGGCTGTGATGTAGATGAGGGTGCATAGGTTTTTGATGCAGTAACGGTTGAGATGCATGAGTTTTGGTAAGCTACGCAAAGCTTTCTTGTAAGAAAAATGTCTCATGTCGACAAATGAAGCACATTGGAGATGAAGGGAGGAAGAGAGAGTTTGAGGAGAAGTTAGATGAGTAAATAAATGAGGTATGAAGAGGGAAATGAATGGTATATAGGAGAAAATTAAAATAAAATAAAATAAAAAGGGGGAAAAGGAAAAGAGAAAAGAGAAAAGGGAAAATAAATTTAGGGTTAAGACTAGAATTAGGTTTTATTTTTAGGATTAAAGAATTAGGGCAAGTTTAAAATGTCAATCGTTAAGGATTTAGACTAGGTTAAATCATTAATTACTAAGAATTAGGGTGAGATTAAATTTGGGGTATTACAATCATAGCCCTATCTTTGTATTATTGATAAGCATAATTTATAATTTACTAACATAGTCTCAAGTGTTACCTTGAGTGACACGATAGTTGTATAAGTTACATTTGCAATAACAATAAATATTTTTATCACAAAACCCCTATGATCCACATAATATAGAATAAAAACTATTTGTTACTTCCCAAATATATCATCAAATTTATCAATTACTATGCCAAAAACTTTATCCCTTAGCTCCTTAATAATCTCCTTACTTATTTCAGTTGCACGAGCATAAGCATTATCCTTTTGAACATTAGGAGAAGTCATCTGGTTATTTTTAGAGAATTTTTCAACATAAAACGAGCCATATAGATTAAATTCTTTTAAAAACTTTAGGAGATCATAAAACTTGTCTTTATTTTTTGAGCCATCTAATTAATTATTTCCTCTAAATGATAGTCCTTGTCAAAGAATATATCTAATAGTAGTGATTGATGCTTCTAAACAAATATGATACTCAAATTTAATATATTGGATTGCTTTGACAAAGCAACTTGAATGTCATGATTTTGATTCATCTAATTATCACATTTGGTCACAGCCTTGTTATGAGGACTATCACAATTACCAATATGAACTTTAAGACTACCCTTTTTTATTCCAACCCCAAAAGTCTTACCCCACAAACTGTAAACCATCAGCTTTAAATTCATGTTTGAACAAGTAAAATGGTAAGAATAAAAAACATATTTTGCTATACTATATTGTAACCAACTATATATTGATCAAACCAAGATGCAAAAAATATTTGATTTTTTCCCAAAAATAAGCATAATTTGAAAGTTGTGTGTGTAAGGTTGGAAATAACTAAGATGAATATAAGCTCTCCTTACTTCATCCTTCTTATTTGGATGGAAATCCAAATTTTCCCCCTAAAACCTAGATTGAACTCTAGAGAATTTAAGTCCACCAAATTATGTTGTGTCTTGAGCTTTATGGAGATATAAAAAAACTTGTTCATGAATTCTATGAGCTAGATTTGAATGGTTCCCATTAGTGTAACACCCCAAAATTTACTGCTGAAATTTTAATTTAGTAGAAGCATAATATCAATATAAATGTGTGCTACCACCATAATTGATGTAAGTATAACTTACCATACCATCCTAACATCGATTACAAGGTAAAACAATTAAGACATAAAAAATGGTAAACAGAGGATAAGAGAATTATCATAAACTTATATGAGAGTTTGGAGGTTAAATCCTAGTACAATATCAAAATACATCAAAAGAGATCCAATAGAACTAAGAGTCCAAAATGTATCTAGAAAATAACAAATAACTAGATAACACGACGCTATGTCCAACACTAATACATAAGAATCACTCCTCCACAAATAAAACATCATAGGCAACAAAGTCATCTAATGGGTCCTCATTGACCTACATAAAAATATGTGGGCCCTCTTCTCGTAGGAATGAGCAACATTCATGATAAGGATGATCAATACGCTACTTATTGAGTAAAGTAGCTATACAATCAAGAAAGGTAAAAGCATATAAGATCACATAAAAAACTCAAAAAGCAAAAGACTTAAACATGATATGATGTAGGAGAATAATTGAATCCAGATTTACATCATTAGATAATATCACTAACCATTTTATTATTTATATTGAGATTAGGACCCCACTATTTTTAATCCAATAAAACAAATTTAATTACCTCCTAGGGCAAAATGTGCCTCGTTACTATTATTAAGCCAGTGAAACAGGCATTATGCCTCTTAGGGCAAAGCACACCTAGCCACTATTATTAAATCGGAGGAAAATTCTAAAGCACATCTTAGGGTAAAATGTGTTTGTCCATGATTATTAAGCCAGTGGAATAAACTATACACCTTGGTCTTAATTCACATGATCTTTTACTTTAATTGATTAACATCTTATTCATGGTTATTTATCTCAAGGACATCATGTACACATACATATAGGTATGAAAAGCACATAATATAGGCTATCATAATTATCTAAAACACTTAAAAAACAACCACATGAAGATAGCAATATTTCCCAAGGAAAAAGGTTCTAAAAAACCCTAATTTTATAGTACGAGAATAACTTCTTCCATAATACTTGTTTATCCACAAATTTTAGCAAAAATTTCTAAATTATTATTATTATTATCAAAATATTTGAATATGAAGGTCTAACTCTAATATCTTACACATGTAATAACAACCTTGTCTCTAGAAATACTGTTCACAACCCTACGAAACCCTAATTTCATAAGTTAAGCATAAATTTTCTTATAAGACTCATATAATCACCAAATTAAATATACATTCCTAAAATTCAAACATTAACAATATATCCTAAAATTAGGGTCAAACTCCAACATCTTAAAAATATGATAATGACTTGCCTTTAGGGTTACTATTCTAAATTTAAACCATTTTTTCATTTTATTTAGACTTAGGTAATTCATAATTACTCCAAAAATTCCACATAATAATATTATCATATTTTAAACCATTTATCACATTTAAAAAAATAATTTTTATATTAAATCCATATTGACCAAAATATCCTTAAGGATGCCAAAATACCTAAATTTCACAAAAATCCTATATGTCCAATCTCAGTATTTTTCAATCTTCAATTTATTACATCACCATACATATTAGCTATAATAATTTCCCACTTACCATACTTTATCAAACCCACATTACAATACTATATATCATACTAATTCATTTAAGGTTGATGCATGAAAAGAGAGGGGAGTAGGGCTGTAAATGAGCTGAGCTGAATACCCTAGGACTTGGGTTGGACTCATTTAAGTAAACAAACTTAAAATAAGGCTCGGGCTCAACTTGTTTAACTAAATTAATGAGCCAAGCTCACGAGCCAAAGCTAAAAAATAAATTGAACCTCACCTTTTTGAGCTCGAGCTTGGCTCGTTTAATAAACAAGCCCAAAAGTGAGGCTCGGGGTCAACTCATTTAACTAAACAAATGAGTCGAACTGAATACCGAACTAGCTCAACTCATTTATAGCCCTAGAGGTGAGGTAGGAGAGAAAGAAGAGAAGAGAAAGGTCAAGCGCAAAGGGCAGGCTAGAGGAGAAGCAATCAGATACCGAAGAAAAAGGAGAAATACAGAGGGCCTAGGACTTACGCATGAAAGAAAAAAAGAAAAAGAAGTTAGATGGTGAAGGCAATTATGGTAGAGAGGAGAAGAAAAGAGAGAAAGAATTAGCCTGACCAAAATTCTGACTATATTTATTTTTGGTTCTTTATTTCACTAATTTTAGTATACATTTTTAATATATATTTTTGTGTAATTTATTTCATAATTATGATTAACTAAATATTTTTTTTATAAGGAATAGATTGAAACCCTATATAGATGTGATATTAATTTTTTTTTGTTTCATGATATTGTCTTTTGACTATACTTTAATTGCTACTATTTATATATGTGATTCTATCAAGTATGATTTATACGGTGCATACCTTATTCTGGCTTCGTTATAGTGACAGTATATACGATTATATGCTTGCTAGGTGACTATATGAACATGCTAGAATTTATATATATAAATTAAAACTAGGTTAGATAACAATTTACCTAATAATTTTGTAATTCTAATTGGAGTATTGGACCATTTAGATACATGTGGGTCAAAGGAGGGAAATACAACTAGACACACTTGAGGTACTAATTTGGATATTTAGACTGACATCCTTCCACTTGTGCCTAATGTTTTAAATTTAGTTGAATATAGGAGTCACTTGTTACTACTATACTGTTAGAATTTAATAGGATCTAACATTGATGCTTTGTCGTATTAATTAGTTTAGGGAAGTAATATAAGGTGTATAGACCTACTTCAACCTTACAACTTAGTTTCTTTCTCATGATTAGAAGATAACTTAGAAATTATTATTATATTTAACACATTTATAATATTTATAGTTATCTATTATTTTTATTATTTTATTTTCTATTTGAAAACCCCACAATTGTATTTTTCTTATTATTTATTTTGTGTGATTTAGAGTTTATATATATATATATATATATATATATATATATATATATATATATTGTGAGCTATTTAAATGAAGATGAACACTCTCAATTCCCGGTATAGAACGATATTCTTATTTATCAATACTACAATTGACTATAAGAGGGTTTAAATTGTGTGTCAGCTACAGCCACACCATTAATCCAATTTATTAACATCTTAAGTATATATTATTAACTAATACTTCCTCCGTATAAAAGAATGAAGTCATTCTGTTATTTTACACACTTTTTAACAAAAGTAATAAAAGTAGTCTTAAAGTTACACTAACACTCTTCATTAAAAAATAACAAAGCATTTAATGCATATATAATAAAAAGAAAAGTAAGAGTAAAAATGAAAAATAGACTTTTACTTTTTAAAAGAACTTTTTTTATACAAAAATTTGATAATAGAATGATTTTATTTTTGATACGGATGAAGTATTTGTTTATTATTATATTTTTTAATGTCGTATTTTTATATAAAGAGATAGATAAAAATTATAGTATAGTTAATAAGTATGCCCAAAACAAAAGTATTAAAAAAAGTAAATTTTATAAAGTAATATTTTTTAAAATTTTAAATACATAAATAAATTTTATTTTTATTATTATAACTAATTATTATTAAATTTAATATTATTAAATTGAATTGAGTTGATATCGATCTACATTGATATCTTATCATGTTGATGTTGTGTTAGCATAGGATTGAGATGATATTGGATTGTGTTGTGATAGGGTTAAATTGGTGTCAGATTTTGGATCAAGTTAGATTATAAGTTAAATTCGAGTTAGATAAATTATATGTAGATCAATATCATATTAAGTTGTATGAATTGAGTCGACTTTTTGCTAGCTCTACCTGCAATAAAAGACTTGTTGGACATGTGTACTTTTTCCTCTCGGAATACATGCACTGTTTGTACACGTACCCTTTTCTATGTTGGCGCTACAAGACAATTGCTAAAAGACATGATAGAATAATGTGTGGCTAAGTATGGATCAAGCAATTGATTCTGATTTCTACCTGTCCGTCAGTCAATGACTCTGGCATATAATAGTTTCATTAATAAGGTATTAGTTGTACACAGAAGAACAAAAAAACATAAAAGATAAAGAAAAAAGGAAGTTACTGTAGGGAGATTTAACTAAGCTAGGCGTATTTGTTATCTCCGCCTCATACTTCATGGTTTGAAATTCTTCAACTTGAATGTGTGGTACACTTAGGGTATTGGATGAAGTCAATGTAGAAAAGGTTACCTGGATTGGGCGTGTTTATGGTTGTCAATGCCTCCCATTATAAGTGTTAGGAAAGATGACAAATTTTTGAGTAATGAAAGCTCGACATTCTTGTATTAAATTCTTCTTCGTAGATTATATGACAGATTTTTCTCTGCCTGTAACCTAATAAAAAAAATCAGAGATATGCTCGGAAGGTTAGTTGTACCAAATAAAAAATAATTGTATCTATGAACTTCTAGGTCAACAGAAGGCCTTATTGCTTATTGCTAGTCAATGACTTTTAGTAGCGTCTATTGTGTGTTCAATAAAAAGGAAGGTCAGGAGAGAAGTACTCCTTGCTTAGTAGGAAGCTTCAAAGCTTTCAACAGCCCCCCCCCCCTCCACCTTTACATAACAACATATATATGTTCCTTGAGAGCTGAAGCTAAAATTTTGTCTCGAAAATACGAACATTTTTAGACCAGCAGGGAACAGTCGCTTAGGATCTTCTTATGATAGTCCTGTGAGCAGCACCCCAAACCAAGAGCCAAGTTTGAATATTTGGCCGTGTTACACTTGGTGCCCCAACACAGCAATCTGGCAATATGGTGAAGAGTTTTTGGACCATATTCTGCGGCAGTTCGGAGGATTTACGGAATAAGTTGGAGCTTAAGAATTCCGGGCTCCTGTCCATTTTCAACCCATCTTCATGCGTCAACCATGCCCTTGTTATATCCTTAAACATACTATTCCTCTTCATCTCCATATTTATCCTCCTCCATAAATCGCGCAGAACAAATTCTATATCCCGCCACCAGACTCTGTGTAGTTCCATTTTGTGCATATCCTCAGTCACTTTCAATTTTGCTCTCTCTCTTGTTTACTTAGGCTTGGGATTTTGGTCAGTGGGGAATGAACTAATCACAGAAAAAACTGTGCTGCCTTTGCACGAATGGCTAGTGGTTCTATTGCAGGGATGTACTTGGTTACTCCTGACTCTAACTTCGTGTCTTAATAATAAGAGAAAGCAATTTCGTGCTTTCACGGTGAAGGTTTATTTGGTCCTTGCATCTTCATATGCTGGATTTCTCTGCGTCACTTCCCTTTGGGAAGCAGTTGCCGACGAAGAGGCCTCGGTTAAGACTGTCTTGGATATTTTATCTTTTCCTGGAGCAATTTTGTTGCTCGTTCTTGCATGGCCCAGCCAGTCATATCTAGTGATTGAATCGGATGGGGCTCAGAGTACCTTGTATTCACCTTTGCAAGGTGATGGAGAAGCTGAGGCAAATGGTGGCGCCACTACGAATGATAATAACGTCACCCCATTCGCCAAAGCAGGCCTTTTCAGCAAGATGACATTCTGGTGGCTGAATCCACTGATGAAGAAGCGTAAGGAGTCAGCTCTCGAAGATGAAGACATTCCAAAGTTGAGGCCAGCAGAACAAGCAGACACATGTTATTCTGTTTTCTGGGATATGCTGAACGAAAGAAAAGGATCATCTGAACGCCCTCCGATTGTGTCTACATTGTTTCTTTGGCAGCGGAAAGCAATTGTGATTTCAGGTATCTTTGCGCTGATAAAGGTGCTGACTACATCTACTGGCCCCCTTCTTCTTAAAGCCTTCGTCGAGGTTGCAGAAGGAGATGAGCTTTTCGCATATGAGGCTTATGTACTAACTGCCGGGCTTTTCCTCGTAAAATGCCTAGAATCGTTGTCGGAGAGACAATGGTTCTTCGTTATGAGACTGACTGGGGTCCAAGTGAGGTCTATGCTATCTGCAGCCATTTACCAGAAGCAATTAAAACTTTCTCCCGCGGCAGAAGTCACTCCTGGACAACTAGTTAGCTATATCACAGCTGACGCATACAGGATTGGGGAATTCCCCTATTGGCTCCATCAAATATGGACGTTGAGTCTCCAGTTGTGCCTTGCGCTCTTGATTATTTACTATTGTGTAGGCACGGCCACCATTGCAGCTATTTTAATCATTTTGTTGACCGTCGTAGTAAATATGCCATTGGCAAAGCTCCAGAGCAAGTATCAGACGTGGTTCATGGTGGAACAGGACAGGATGGTGCAGGGCATGACGGAAGCGCTGGGAAACATGAAGATCTTGAAACTTTATGCTTGGGAAACGCATTTCACAAAGATCATAGAACGGCTGAGGGCAGAGGAGTTCAAGTGGCTAAAAGAAATTATGATGCAAAAGGGCTATAACGTACTAGTATTCTGGTCGTCTCCTCTTCTCGTACCCATGACTACATTTACTGCATGCTACTTCCTTGGCATTTCCCTCAATGCCAGCAACGTTTTCACCTTTTTAGCAACTATAAGACTTGTTCAGGAGCCCATTAAATTAGTTCCTGATGTGGTCGGAGCGTATATCGACGCAAAAATTTCCCTAGATCGGATCTTGATGTTTCTTGAAGCTCCAGAGGTCGAGAGCAAGGGGAAAAGGCTAAAGAATAATGGAGTGGAGCATGGATCAATCAGTGTTAAGGCATCTGGAATTTCATGGGAAAAAAGTCCGTCTTCGAGGCCCGCTTTGAGGAACATAAACTTGTTTGTCAAACCTGGAGAGAAAGTTGCAATATGCGGAGAGGTTGGAGCTGGCAAAACAACTCTTTTGGCCGCTATTCTTGGGGAGGTTCCTTATGTCGATGGCTCAGTAAGCATTCTAGACTCGAATTCTATTTGTTTTCTAGCCGTGGTCTTCCCTCTTCCTGTGTCTATATCTAGCTCAGCATGGTTTTCTCCTGCAAAAGCAATCATATGAACGCGAGTTAACCATGAATTATCGCAAGCTTGATCTGTTATCTCGCAAAACATTGTTTCCAAGTTAATGGAGAAATCCACATATTTTCCTCGGTAACTTAGACCTTGCTAGTTTCAGATTTTAGCTAACCTCCATCCACTTTACTCCCTAGGTTCAAATGAATGGAGAAGTGGGTTATGTTTCCCAGAATGCATGGATACCAACGGGAACTATCCAAGAAAACATACTGTTTGGATCGGCCATGGATCCACAGAGATACCAAGACACTCTTGCCAAATGCTGTCTGATCAAGGATCTTCAGATGCTTCCATTCGGTGATCAGACTTTGATAGGTGAAAAAGGAGTCAATCTTAGCGGAGGACAAAAGCAGAGGATTCAGCTGGCACGTGCCTTGTATCAAGATAAAGATGTGTATCTCTTGGATGATCCATTCAGTGCGGTGGATGCACATACCGCAACTAGTCTCTTCAATGTAATAATGTTGATTCTCCTTTCTCTGAATGTTTATTAATGCTTGTGACATGGTTTTTTTTTCTTTCTTTTTCCTTTCTAAATCAAGCGTCTGTGTGCTTTGACTAGGAATATGTGATGGGAGCCCTAGCAGGGAAGACCGTCTTACTCGTAACTCATCAAGTGGACTTTCTGCCGGCGTTTGATTTCATCCTGGTCAGTCGTACGACATTTTATTCTTGTTATTACATCTTCGGCGTTACTTTTACTCAGGCCAATTCACAAATAACAACGAGCCTTTTTTACTTTATAAGCAAGCTGCTAAAAGAGCATGTTGTGCTGGCAGTTGATGTCTGATGGGGAAATCATTAGAGAAGCCTCTTATGATGAGTTGCTTGCTTCCAGTGAAGAATTTCAAGGTCTTGTCCATGCTCATGATGCTGCAGGCACGAAGAAGAGTTCTGGGAACTATAATTCCTCTGATAAAGCTGGGAAACCAGAGATCCAAAAAGTGGAAATGCAAGAGCCGTTAACGACGGGAGACCAACTGATTAAGGCAGAAGAAAGAGAAACGGGAGGCAATGTCCTGAAGCCTTATGTTCAGTACCTGAAGCTGGACAGAGGGTTTTTGTGGTTGTTTCTGTCGAACTTCTTCCATGTTTGCTTTATTCTTGCGCAGTTTGCGCAGAACTATTTGTTAGCTGCAAACCTCCAGGATTCGAGCATGAGTGAGATTGTCCTGATTGCACTTTATGCCGCAATTGGATTCGGCTTGATTCTACTTTTGTTGTTAAGGTCTTTGCTCCTGGTTCATTTGAGCCTGGGAGCTTCGAAAGCCATCTTTTCGACGTTGCTGAGGAGCCTCTTCAGAGCACCGATGTCTTTTTATGACTCAACGCCTTTGGGAAGGATAATCAGCCGAGTAAGTATATATACACAAACTGAGATTTTGAACTCCATACTATTAATTAATGCATCATTCTGATGAGGAGGTTGATAGACTTTTACGAAAACCAAAAAAATAGAAAAGAAAATGTATTAATTTTATTTTTCCTTCCTCCTTTCAGGTATCTTCTGATTTAGGTATCGTTGATCTGGATATTACCATGAAAATGAATATAGCGATTGGAACAACTCTAATTACGTACTTCAGCTTCGTAGTACTGATGGTTTTTGCTTGGGAGATGGTGTTTATTATCATCCCTATGATCTACCTAATCATAGCCTTGCAGGTAACACCTCGCTCATTTAGAGGGGAGGGGAGGCATTTATGTTTTGAGCTAGGTTATTGGTGCTCTTACTTGTGTTTGATTTGTCCGTTGATTTCTGGCACGCAGCGATACTACTCAGGTTTGGCAAGGGATTTGATGCGAATCAACGGCACAACCAAGTCTGCGGTGGCCAGCTATGTTGCTGAAACTGCTCAAGGTGCCATGACGATCAGAGCTTTTGGGGAGGAAAGCAAATTCATCTGCAAGGGCTTGGATCTCATTGACAAGAACGCGAGCCCGTTCTTCTATATGTTTACGGCAAATGAGTGGTTTATCCAGCGTTTAGAGATCATTTGTGTGACTGTCCTCTCTGCCGCGGCATTCTTGATGACCGTGCTTCCAAATAGCAGTACTAGTGGTGGTTTGTATTTACATATTTCCCCCAAGATACTTTCTTTGTTTAATATAGTATGACAGGTTTTTTTCTTTTTTTTTTTTCCTTTTGTATTTTTTGCTTTTGGTGGTGGTGGATTTGGGAGGGGGGCACCAGTCTCTCGCCTAAAAATAATTGCATTGTTAATGGCAGGATTTATTGGGATGGCGCTGTCGTATGGTCTAACATTGAATGTAGCTTTCACCATCGCATTCCAAAGCCAGTGCATAGTGGAAAATATGATCATATCTGTAGAGAGGCTGGAGCAGTACATGCATATTCCGAGTGAAGCCCCCGAAGTATTGGAAGGCAATCGACCCGCTCCGAACTGGCCTGACACCGGCAAAGTGGAGATCATTAATCTAAAGGTAAGTGCCATTATGATGTACGTTGTTACAGCACTGCCATTATGTATGCTGTTACAGCACAGGCAAAGTTGACGGACATGGAAACGATACGTACAACACCATTCACAGTTTTTAATGTTTTAAAGTTGTGTCCGAGAGCTCACACCACTCTATAATATGTATATATTTGTATTACCTTTGGATGACGGTGAACAGGTCAGGTATCGACCCAGTGCTCCGCTAGTCCTTCAGGGTATCAGCTGCGTTATTGAAGGCGGCTACAAGGTTGGCATCGTGGGTAGGACCGGTAGCGGAAAGACGACGCTCGTGGGCACTCTGTTCCGATTGGTGGAGCCGACGGAGGGAAAGATCGTGGTGGACGGTCTGGACATCTCCACCATCGGTCTCCATGATCTGAGGTCACGTTTCGGCGTCATCCCTCAGGAACCAACGCTCTTTGGTGGTTCCGTGAGGCACAATTTCGACCCTCTTTCGGAACATACGGACGAAGAGATATGGAAGGTGAGGATAAGAAACCTGCTCCGAGTTTTGAATTCGCGTCGTCGATCGAGATGCATTATATATATATATATGGGATATTGCTATGATCCCAGGTTATCTCCTACTACTAATTAACCAACACACATATAACCGTGCGAATGTTCCTTCTCGATCGGTTCAGGTTCTCGAGAAATGTCAGCTGAGGGAGGCGGTGCAGGAGAAATCAGAAGGGCTGGACTCGTTGGTGGTGCAAGACGGGTCGAACTGGAGCATGGGGCAGAGGCAGTTGTTTTGCCTGGGCCGTGCCCTGTTGAAGAGGCCGAAGATACTGGTACTCGACGAAGCGACGGCGTCGATTGACAATTCTACGGACGCCGTCATACAGAAGACGATACGGAGCGAGTTTGCAGACTGTACCGTGATAACGGTGGCCCACAGGATACCGACGGTGATGGACTGCACCAAGGTGCTCGCTATGAGCGACGGTGAGTCGATGATTAACTACAAACCAGATGGCGTTGGTTTGGGATTTGATTCTCGTTTATGATATGATACGTACACGTGCGTGTGTGGTAACATGGATTTGTTGTTGGCTGTTGTTCAGGTAAGTTGGTGGAATACGATGATCCGGAGAAGCTAATAAACCGCGAGGGCTCCTTGTTTGGTACGCTTGTCAGGGAATATTGGTCTCACGCTGCGAACGAGAGCACTTGAACGGATTTGAACTTTTGAAGTAATTAGTGTCATTATTATTCATGCAGACCTTGTTTGGAATAAAAAAAAAAATTCAATGCGCGGTTGTGCTTATTCATAAGATTTTACGTGAAATACAATTCGTCACAAGGAAAGGTAGGTAAAAAAAAAGAGAGATAATATTTATTTACAAGACGATGCTCCCGATGGCCCCTGGACCGTTAGATGGACGTCGCCATCGCTCGTTACTAAAAGAGCCGTCTCCCTCAGCTTACTTCTCCATTGGCTGTTTTGTTTGCTTCGCGTCGGACAAAACGTAACGGACTGCCTCGGTTTTGAACGTTAGGAAATTTTAGTGCTCTTTTGGTTAGGAGGTAATTAGGATGGAAAAATTAACTCCATGTTTTATATATTTTATATAATTTATTTAAAATTAAATATTTTTATTTTAATAAATATTTATTTTAGATCTTAATTTAATCTAAAATAAATATTTTATTAAAAATATATTTATTATTATTAAATATTTAATATAAGAGGTATAAAATATAGGAAAAATTTTTCCACCCCTATTACTCTTATTACAAACAAGTCCTTAAGGTTTTTTTTTTTTTTTATCTCTCTCCATATTTTTATTGGATCCATTCAGTTCCAACGACAAAGCACTGGCGGCAAACTAATGACTTCATTTGTACGGAGAAGTAATATATATGTGCCGGGACGAGGTTGAAATGATTGGTTTATGATGACGTGCGTTTTTTTTACTCGAAAGTTTAACTTTTTTTTTAATTTTATTTTATCTATTAAAAGGACGCGGACCTTTTAGATGATTACGGAGTAGGGGTAAGAATATATCATATTCGATTCCGACGAGTAGCCGATCAAAGACTTCGAGTGAAGTAACAATCTGATTGTGTTTTGTCCCTTCCTAGTTTTTGTTTCTTTCGACACTTGACCGACCCTTCTTCAGGCCATCACTTGATGCAATTGTTCGAGTATTTGAAAAGCTGTCGATCAGTCACCACATTATGCCTCCCGTGCCTCTATCGCTCATAGAATCATTTAAATCTGGACTTTAATCTTAGATTGTTTTCATTAGCCGTGTCCGGTTTGAATTAAGAGATATTTGTCTCATTTGTTAGTGGGTCCGTTCGAATTTAGTTCATTCGTTTATAAATCGGACTTCTGTAAAATTAATTTGATAAATAAGTTGAATAATTAAATAAATGTTTAAATAGATTAAATAATTAAATACGTTAATTTAATTTATTTAGCATTTAAACTAGCTAAGTAATTAAACAAATTAATTCATGAGTCGAATTATCATAAATAAGTCAATTTAATTTATTAATTTTTTAAAAAAATTAACGAATTAAACCAAACTAACTCGTAAACCGATCTTAATTCGGAATCTATCGGCTTCTTTCAAACTTATGCCGAATATTTAAAACACCTAAACGAATTAAATTCCAACGGATAGATATTCGATTCGACAACAATTATAAATGTCACTCTATATAATATTCCCATACGGCCACTCGCTCGCGGCTTATGAGCTCCCAATACCAAGTCATGTTGCATCAGATGCCACGACATGAAGCCATTTTAAGCTAAGCTCATACCATTCATTTTGATTCTACGCCCCTCTATACTTGCTCCTCCTCTTCTTTTTTCTTGGTTCTTGAAGCTACTATGTCCATCGATTAATAAGTACAAATTATAATTAGTAACAGTCGGACTAGTACAATAACCAAGTAGGCCCCATCATCATATCATAGCATCCTTGCTTATCTTTTTATTATAGGGATAAATTCTCGGACTTACGCTTAGATCTTTTCATATACAATATTTAGGTTTCGCTATGACTTTATAAGAAAGGCTCACTTACTAGGATATTGGATAAAAATTTTGCAAAATTTTCCAGCAAGTATAAATGAGGTATATCGAATAAAAAATTATTGGTTCAAAAAATAATGATTTTATTTGAATATTAAATTATATTATATTTAATTAATAATTCCAAAATTTAGATAACGTTTCAATATTTAATCAAAATAGAAATTAAAAAGAAAAAAATTGTACTTACAATAAATATTCTCATTTTAAATTATACACGCATATACATACGTACATGCTTACATGCAATAAAACATTATGAAAAATAAACAATACTTAAAATCTAAATGTATATAATTCATCGGGTTGGATATTATTTATTATTGTCGGATCAAATATCTAATTTATTTAATATTTTATTAATTATTTAATTTTTCAGATCTTATCTATCTATATATCACATAGGACCATCACATATCTTACATAATGAACGTCCCTACTCATAGCCATAGGGCCTCCCCTTCACTTCTGTGGAACTACCTTTCTGCTCCCTTTCTGCCCATCCATTAACGCTGCTACAGACTACAAGTAATTAAAAACAGAAGAGACGAATTAAATGGAAGCGATCATGTCGGCCATCTTCTGTAGGAACTCTGCACAACCATTTGGAACAGAAACCATCCAATCGTCCACTATTCTTTCAGGCATCGTCAATCCTTATTCATGCACCAACCATACGTTTCTCATCTTCTCAAACCTGCTTCTCTTTCTCATCACTATCACCTTGTTATCAACACTACACTTCCGTCACAAACGATCCTCTACCGCACACTCATCCCCTTCATCCATCCAAACCCGGGCGTGGGCATCTGCCTCAGCAGCAGGAGTCTTCAGCTCTGCTTTAGGCTTTGGCTACCTCAGCCTTGGACTCTGGAATCTGGGCAATAACTTGATCCATGATAAAAAAAAACTACTACCCTGGCAGCAGCTGTGGATAACGGAGTCCGTACAGGGAGTAACATGCCTCTTTCTAGGCCTTACTTTGAGCTTGAACAAGCGGCGTTTTGTTGCTTTCAGCCTAGAAATCATATATCTTTACTGCTGCTCCCTTCTTTCCTGTTTCATTGCTGCACTTCAGTCCGCATTCTCTCTTAGATTGATCGTTCTTGATAAATCGGCTTCCGTGAAGGCGATACTCGATGTTCTGCTGTTTCCTGGATCCATTCTGTTGTTGGTTTCTACTTTTAGAATACACAGAGCCGCGGCACAAGGAGGAGGAGGAGGAAAAGAACCAGACGTCGGTGGTGATGGCACGTTTTATACTCCTTTGCGAGATGAGGATGATGATGACATTAATGCCGTTACTCCGTTCTCCAAGGCTGGATTTTTCAGTAGACTGTCATTCTGGTGGTTGAATCCACTATTGAGGAAAGGCAGCCAGACGGTTCTAGATGACAATGATATTCCACGGTTGAGGAAACAAGACCGGGCTAAGACATGTTATCTAGACTTCAGGGATCGGATCACCAAGCACGAAGGGTTTCAGCCTTCTATCCTCTCGACGATATTCTCTTGGCAAAAGAGTCACATCTTCGTCTCCGGAGTCTTTGCTTTGATCAAGGTACTGACTCTGGCAACCGGGCCTCTATTTCTTAAAGCATTCATCGACGTAGCTGAAGGTGACAGAGAAGGTTTCAAGTACAAAGGCTATGCGTTGGCTGCCTTACTTTTTTTAACCAAATGCCTAGAATCGTTGTCTGAAAGGCAATGGTCCTTTCGTACAAGAATGATTGGTCTTCAAGTGAGATCCATGCTGTGTGCAGCAATCTACCAAAAACAACTGAAGCTCTCGAACACAGCTAAGACCACGCATTCTCCTGGCGAGATAGTCAGCTATTTGACCGTTGATGCTTACAGAATTGGTGAATTTCCCATCTTGTTTCATCAGCTTTGGACCGTGGGGCTTCAGATGAGCCTAGCATTGGTCATTATTTACTATTCTGTTGGCCTAGCAACTATTGCAACTCTAGCAGTAGTTATTTTATCCGTTCTTGTGAATTCTCCTTTAGGGAAATTACAGCAAAAGAACCAGACAAAGCTAATGGCAGGCCAAGATCAGAGGCTTAGGGCTATGACCGAAGCCTTGGTGATAATGAAGGTTCTAAAGCTCTACGCGTGGGAGATGCATTTCAAGAGTGTCATAGAGAAATTAAGAGAAATCGAATTTATGTCGTTATCAGCTGTGTTGCTTCAGAAAGGTTACTACATCATCCTGTTCTGGTCATTTCCTATAGTGATGTCGGTATCTACATTTGGGGCGTGTTATATTCTCGGGGTTGGTTTGAATACGAGCAATGCATTCATGTTTTTAGCTACTTTACGTATCATTCAGGAGCCAGTTAGATTACTGCCTGATGTTGCTGGAGCATATATAGAAGCAAGCGTGTCACTAGATAGAATTGTCAGGTTTCTCGAAGCCCCTGAATTGCAGAATCAGCAAAAACAGGGGCAGGGCGGTAATAAAGAGACGAACAGTGAAGCTATTGTCATCAGAAGCACAGGAATTTCATGGGAAAGCTCCTCTTTGCAGCCAACATTAAGGAACATAAACCTAATTATCAGATCGGGAGAAAAGGTAGCAATCTGTGGAGAGGTAGGAACCGGGAAATCCACATTGTTGGCTACCATCTTAGGAGAAGTGCCGAACGTTAATGGGTCAGTGCAAGTGCATGGAAAAATAGCTTATGTGTCTCAAACAGCATGGATACAAACTGGGACTATAAGGGAGAACATCCTTTTTGGGTCGGCCTTTGATCCCCTACGATATGAAGATACGATTGCAAGGTGCTCATTGGTGAAAGATGTTCAGATGCTTCCATTTGGTGACTTGACTGTGATAGGTGAAAGAGGAGTTAATCTAAGTGGAGGACAGAAACAACGGATTCAGTTAGCGCGTGCTTTGTATCAGGATGCTGATATTTACCTTCTTGATGATCCATTTAGTGCAGTTGATGCCCAAACTGCAACTAGTCTTTTCCATGTATGTTATTTTTTCCTTTTAGAATCTTCTATGTATGTTGTTAATTAACATTTAGTGCCTGCAGGAGCAAATTATCTTGTTTTGAAACTGTAGTTCTTCGGTGATAAGAGTATAATTGTGTTGCGTAGGAATATGTCATGGGAGCTCTTTCTAGCAAAACAGTCCTGTTAGTTACTCACCAAGTGGATTTCCTCCCTGCATTTGATTCTCTTCTGGTCAGTTCTCAACTTCAACAAACTAAACTACTTAAATTTCCTCAGTACTGTGTCTCAGTGTTTTTGACCCATCTTGTTTCTATATAGTTGATGTGTGACGGACAGATATTAAGATCAGGTACTTTCAGTCAGCTGATGGAAACAAGCCCTGAATTCCAAAGCCTTGTCAATGCACATAAGGACGGAATTCATTCAGAGACAGAGACCAGAAAACTTTCGTCCAAGTCTACTGCCTCCTGTGTTGACATATACAAAATCTGCACTGATGATCAAACAGAACAGGTAAGCCAGGATTAGTTGATTCAACAAGAAGAACGGGAGACAGGAGACAATGGTCTTAAGCCTTATGTAGATTACTTGAGTCAAGGAAAAGGGTTCTTGTACTTAAGTATAGCAGTTTCAGCTCACGTTGTGTTTCTAGCTGGACAGTCATTGCAGAGTTATTGGTTGGCTGCAAATCTAGGAAATTCAAACACAAGTGGATTGAAATTGATTGCAGTATATTCCATCATTGGAGGTAGCTTGGCATTGCTATTGTTTATAAGATCATTTGCAACTGTCACTCTCAGTCTGGAGGCATCAAAATCAACTTTTTGTACATTGTTGAGCTCGCTTTTTCAGGCTCCAATGTCCTTCTTCGATTCTACTCCTATAGGAAGGATACTCAGTCGGGTAAGAAGCGCATGGTTGAAATAGATTGAAAAATCCAAGGGCCTGCGTTTATGTGCTAACCAAATTTATTTCTGTTGAGTTTTATAGGTATCATCTGATATCAGTATCATTGATCTTGATGTGGCCTTTATGATAAGCCAAACAATGGCAGCTACATTGGCTACATTCTTCAGCTTTGGAATCCTAGCTATTCTTACCTGGGAAGTCTTATTTGTCATCATACCGATGGTCTATCTGACTACAATCCTTCAGGTACATACTAAACCTTTCATCCAAAATGAAACACTCTCTCCTTTTTTAAGCAAGAAGTTCAGCCAAGACAGCTAATTAAGAACTGTAATATTAGCAGAAGTACTACTTTGCCACAGCAAAAGAGCTGATGAGGATCAACGGGACAACTAAGTCAGCTGTAGCAAGCAATTTAGCTGAGTCAATATCGGGTGCTATGACTATAAGAGCATTTAACAAAGAAGACCAGTTTTTTACCAGGATTGTGGAGATTATTGATAAGAACGCCAGTCCTTTCTTTCATGGATTTTCAGCTAATGAGTGGTTGATCCAATACCTGGAGATTCTTTGTGCTGTTGTTCTTTCCTCCTCTGCTCTTGCCCTCACTTTACTCCCTTCTGGTGCAACCTCTTCTGGTCAGTATGCTTATGCCTCCATGTCCTGAACACACACAAATAAATAAATAATAATAATAATACAACTAAGAAATATCAACCAAATGTCTGAATTGTTTTGTTGAATCTTGTTCTCATCGCAGGCTTCATTGGAATGGCACTGTCATATGGTCTATCACTAAACCTATATTTAGTTGGTTCAGTCCAGAACCAATGCACTTTATCAAACATGATAATTTCTGCAGAAAGAATATCTCAATACATGCACATCCAAAGTGAATCTGCTGAAATAATCCAGGACAATAGACCTCCTTCCTATTGGCCTGATGCAGGAAGACTTGAGATTTCTGATTTAAAAGTCAGATATCGACAGAATTCTCCACTAGTTCTTCGAGGTATAACTTGTACATTTGAAGGAGGAAGCAAGATTGGTATTGTTGGAAGGACTGGAAGTGGGAAGACAACATTGCTTAGCACTTTGTTTCGATTAGTAGAGCCATCAGAAGGAAAGATTATCATAGATGGTATAGATATAACAACCATTGGACTTCATGACTTAAGGTCTAGTCTTGGTATTATCCCTCAAGATCCTACCCTCTTTAGTGGCTCTGTTGGGTATAATCTCGATCCCTTGTCACACCATTCCGAACAAGAGATATGGGATGTGCTCGAGAAGTGTCAGTTGAAAGATGTGGTGAGGAAAAAAGAAGGCGGACTAGATTCCTTGGGTAAGTTATAAGGCAGTGAAATCTAGATAACATCAACTATTGACTTTTCTGTCGCACATGCACACTCATAATATATATATATAAGACATTGCTATTTGCAGTTTTGCAGGATGGGCTGAATTGGAGCATGGGGCAGAGGCAGTTATTCTGTTTAGGAAGGGCATTGCTCAAGAGGAGGAAAATTTTAGTGCTTGATGAAGCTACTGCATCCATTGATAATACAACGGATGCTATCCTTCAAAGGACTATAAGAACAGAATTTGTTCATTGTACAGTCATTACTGTGGCCCACAGGATACCAACTGTTATGGATTGTACTAAGGTCTTAGCAATTAGTGATGGTGAGTTTTCTTCCCCCCTACCTCTCTCCATTTTTCTTACACATGGAATCTATTTGGTAAAGAGCGGTTTCAAGATAGATTAGAGGTTTGACTACATCAAATTTCTAATTTTGGTATTTGGTAAAGAGTTTTTTGAAGTAGTGGTTTGGGATAAAGAAAAATTGTTTTGGAAAAATCTCAAATTATGAGTTTTTTAGATTAGCTTATTTAGAATTAACTTTTTTAAAGTCATTTATACTTTCAATCTCCTAATAACTACTAGAATCATAAAATATTATCAAACACTTTTATATAAATAGCTAACATTATCTAATAGTCAAACCAACTAACATAATCTACTATCAGCTAACTGCTTATATAATATACTAATCGCTAGCTATCCACTAATTACCAAACAGGGCCATGAACTACTTTGGCATATTATTCAGATACTACTAATACGTTTGTTGTTATGATCAATGTTGATGACGATTGATTCATGTGATGTGGACTTATTTGTACAGGGAAAGTTGGGGAGTTTGATGAGCCATTGAAGCTGATTAGTAAAGAGGATTCATTGTTTGGGAAGCTTGTTAAGGAATATTGGTCCCATTCTGGAAATGCTAGCTGCTTATCACGCTAGATTTGATGGAGCTGCATGTTTGATACATATATTGGTGGGTCTCCGATGACAAAGTATAAAAGATGTGCAAATTTTAGCAATGAAAGAATCTGGCTGTTAGTTTTCATTCTTTTCCTGTATAAACTTACGCCTACCACTTCTCTTCTCTTCTAAGCAGTGATGAACTGTCTGCATGAGACAATGCGTGTAACCCTCATTCAATTGTTTGCTCCTTGGGGGGGGAATAGAACTTGTGAGCTTTGCATAGGCTTCAATTCAAATGCAAGCCTCTTTTACCAGTGGGCCAACTTGATTGGGTTATCTTACCTAATAATATTTCAGAAGCATTCACATTGCTTGGCATTTTCGTATTGTAGGAATTCACAGATTTTCCCAGGGGAGGCACTTCAAAACTAGCTTAAACTATATTTATATTTTTAAAATCTGAATCGTAAAAACGTTATTGTTGCTTGGTTGCTGCTATTGTAGCCCTAAGTTTTTGGAAAACTGGATGGTGAGAAGGTTTTAACTCAAGCAGATAAAATGTTGGTCTCTGTATAAGATAAAGCTAGATCAATTGTGGCTTGCTTGTTGGCGTGTCTCTGTATAAGGATCCGCCGATGGTGCTCGGTGGATTGCACTCAATGCCTGCTCCACCAGCAGGTGACGAGAAAACTTTGCATCTTATTTGACGGTCTTTGTCACATACATCCCTCCTTTCACCTTGTTAGGGATACTAGTTTTTCGTTTTCATTTTTGCCATTTGTCTAAGCTCTTAGAGGAAATATGGTTTGAAGGACCGTACTTACTAAGAAAACTAGTGGATTGGGGAACAGTCTGGTAATGTTCACAAAAATGCTTGGTTTGGAAAAATATTTTAGCCTCTGAACTGCAACTTGTATCAACATGCTGCTGACAATGCGGTGACGTTGGGATCTTTTGCATTTTTCCAAAAAAATATGCGTGGATCATGCATGTTTTAATCCATGAAATCCTCATTTCTCCAACTTCGTTCGCTTTGTTTAGATTCATTTGCTTGGTGCCTATATTCTTACCAAGTAAACTCCAACCACTAGACTACGCAAAGATACAATATAGATACCATGACTTTGTAAAATCACCTCAGTTCGAAACACTGGAGTTTATCTAAATAGATGCCAAAAGTTACATTCCATAATCCTTTGCTGGAAGATGAGCAATGAAAATTCTCGACTACGGAACAAAAATCAGGGCTCTACAACTACTACCATTACTTACCTACACATTCATGTTAATCTACAGAATGCAAATTGTTAACTCGCAAGCTAGCCAAACCAAGGGAGTGATATGTACAGTTTGGGGATGCTTACTTCTACCTTGCAGCCAGCATCAAAAACAAAAGGTGAGCCAGCCAGCTTAAACTGCGGTAAAATTTCCTCCACCTACTGCTGCCTGATGATGAGCTCAGCCCTGAGATGCAACATCCCATTGATGAAGAACTGACTGTCCTCAGCCAGGAATGATTGCCAAGTCGCGCCAAACAGGTTCCTATAGCCCACTGCCTTCCCCCCGGTGAATGTATAGTTCCCTTTGTACTTGCTAACGAACTCCTCCGCTGGCTTTAGCCTCACAGAAAACTCGTAATCAACAGAGAAAGCCACCGACCCTTTCTCCTGCATTCCTAAAAATAGCCCGAAGCAATGAAAGGCACTCTGTTGGTCCATATTGCAGTGAGCAGACAAGAAGAATCCCCAACCACCAAGATGGAATGCTTGGGAGTAGACACGGCCTGAAGGGTAGAGACGCTCACATTCTTCTTTCTTCAAGTCCAGATAGACAACGCATTGTTGATGTGGCTCCCCAAATTCTATCACCTTTACAGGGCGGTACTTCCAGGCACGCTCCATATAGCGGCGTAGAGGGGTCTTAGCTTCTTCTGCAATGAGGTTCTGCCGACGATGCGGTGGTTCGGCCTTGAAGAAGAGTGCGTCGAGGACCAGCTTAGTGGCTACTGCAGGATCTAGATCATTACACGTCATGACCTTTTTCAACTTCCTGCAGGTCATGTATGGGAAACGGATGAGTTTGCAAAGTCGAGTACCCACAATTTCTCTCCGTTCATCCAGCTTCTGGTAATGGTTCCTTGCCCATTTCATGGCAAAGTCATAAACTGCATCCTCTGACGCTACCTGGAGATCATCACTTGATAACAATGCCTCAATTCCAGCAAGAGGCAAGTTCATGACTTGCTCGTGAAACCTGGATAAGAAACACGTAGTATAGGTTTCTGACGTGAGATTGAAACTAGAAAATGTACTACAAGCAAGAACTAATACAAGCAACGAATGAGAAACATGTTCCAAGAACTCACTTGTTCATGTCTTTAAACTCGGCAGCAAGAAACTGCTTAGCAGCATCAGTCAGCGGCTGCACTGCTTCAGCCATTAAAACATTGGACGGAAGATCCAAATACAATAAGGCTGACTCATGCGTCATTGCAAAATTCCGCAATAATTGGCTGCAGTACCTCATGCATGAAGCAACCTTGAACTTATCAGCAGCCATAAGCACATCAAGCAAAGCAGCAGGAGTGCTTGCAGACAATTTGTTGGTGTACATAAAACTAAGGAGGTCCATGAATGCAATCTCCTCTGCTCCAATTGAAGAAAAAAGGCGTACAAATCCAATTAAAAAATGTCCCGAAAATTCAAAATGAGAAGAAAAAATTCAACAAAGCAAATAATGAGGTGTCATGATTAAAAGGTCACATAAAAATATAGGACCAAATACAAGAAAATCCCTTAGGCAGTTGATCACATGGATGCTTACCAGAGACATGGATGCGAATAGTTATATGGCGCTGTTCTGAGTCACTCATCCTGTTGGAAAATAGCTATGACCCAAGATACAAAAGTTCAATAATAGAATTACAAAAATACACAAAAACCACATAACAAATTCAGATTACAATATCCACCTTGTAAAAGAAGGGGCTCTTCACAGCTAATATTGGAGAGCTAATGTGAATGATTTTAAGTCTAAGAACTGTGGAGCAGGCCATTGTCCAAGTAGACCCATTGCTGTGCATTGCTTCATCGCCTACAATAGAACCCAACTGACATTAGGAAAAAACCACCCAAGCATGTAATGACTTTGTAAAATCCAAAGATAAATTTAAGCCAAATAAGAACAAGAACAGCATCATTCACTGTTAGTAAAATATGATTACAAACTAAACACTAAAAGTTAAAAGAATAGTACAAAGTTTCGACCTGTAGCCATTAATTGGTTTCAACATCATCACCAAAATCCCAAGCTTTAGGCACAATTCTCCATTTGATAAACAAATAAATAAAATCTTGTTTGAATCAAACATCAAAGATTCAACTGCTTATGCTAGGAATAGGGGGTAGCTACCATGCCTAACAATGACAGTGACTAGAATAGCAAAAAGAAAGACATAAATGTATGACCTAAGCACATACCAGCAACAGATGGAGATTCTTCTATCATGGCAACTGCTTCCTCATCCAGATTTTCATAGACCATCCCTTCCTCTGAATCTACCAAATCCAGTATCTGCTCCTCACTCTGTGCAAAAGTCTCCACAGCTAAAGATAAAAAGAAAGGAACATGAATCAGTTAAAAAATCTAAAAACGGAGAAGGTGACCTCAACTGTGATAATAAAGAAATGTAAGATTAAATAACATAAAGTTACTTAATTACTTCATACATATTAAATACTATATCAAATAAGAATCTTGTCTTATATATAAACATCAGTAGTAAACAAATACCAGGATGCAGGACCCGATTGCTGTATCCAACAGCAGAGTGATACAAATGCTACTTAGGATTGTTATAAAATTCTATCTTCACATAGAAAGTCCAAGATGTACAGCTCACTGAGGCAAACTCCTTTTTCATCAAACCCAAATACAAAGCACCAATATATCATATGAAGATACAGTTGGAATCCATCAAGCCTCTAAGCACTAAACACCTCTGAAAATATTACTTGGAGTAAGAGCTTATATTGTAAGTCTATGCGTTTCACACTATAGAAGTAATCAACAAATTTGACATTGGACTACAAATATACATTTAAACAATCAAACTGAATGCCATAAATCAGTGTTCAAAAAGCTGGAACTTGATAGACGCCTAATAAGATACAAAAATGTGAACATGGGCAAATGAATTGGCTGGGCTGCAGTAAGGGCTACTCAGGAGCTGGCAGGGTAAGTTGAGCGGGAATAATGGTTGTTTACCTGTGAGGTTGTTATTTAAAGTCAATTCTGTGAAGGAGAATCTAGGTGGGTAATTAGAGGGAGAGAGTATAGCAGTTATTTTGAACATCGAAAATGAATGTAAGGGACCGAAGGAGTTATATTATAGGAGAGTTTGGGGAAAGAAACCAGGAAACCCTGTCCATATCATGCCTATTGTGCTCAATTCTTGAATACACTATCATCTTCCAATAATTGCTTCCCTTAACAGGTTGAGCTTAATCTAATATAACGTTCTAAGGAAGAAAAGGAAATGATCAAGGGCAAAGAAGCCACCAGAGCAGTGTTTATGGTTATGAATCTTATGACCATCCAACATATTTGTGAATTTTGTACTAGGAAAACTCTCCTTAATTAACTTTGCGCCCTTGACTCTCATTGAGTGCCCTCTGATGGTCTCACAGAAGCTCTGAAGGCTTAGATGAGCAATGCAGCACAAGCCTTCATCTTTGGATTCCAGTCATTAGGTCATAGCAAGGTATCACTCCTGATTATTAATAATGACGAAGGGAAAGCTGTCTCCGCTATCATGACCTTTTAGTGGCTATTAGCTACAGTTAGCTACCGATAGTTAGACCATATAAACCTTGCAAGCAATGGTTCTTTCCTTGGTCTAGTGGAAAGGGCTTCGGTTATTTTCCACGAGGTTCAAGTTTCGAATCACACCGCCCTGGCGCATATTTCAGGTATAAAATAGCACATGAGCCTCTTGAGATAAAATTGCTACAGTAATTCAGATAGCCTTAGCGTGGGAGTTTGACTTTTGTTGGGGGGTTGACTCCTTGTGGGCAATTGCGGTTGCAGCCTGCATTCTTAAAGCACATGTTACAATTTAGATCCCTTGTTTTGACCTCGTTCAGGGTTGGAGTGCCATATAAGACGAGTATATTACCTTTTTTAAGATATAAACCTTGCAAACAATTTACATGACCAGGTTTCCTCCCCCCGTCCACATGTTACACAAATTCCAAGTACCTGTATAAGGGCAGCTGAAATAAACGGCCCAACCACCCCACATCCTTCACTACAATGGGACTTTTCAACAACTACAACCACATGTAACAAGGTGTCGTTAGGACAAGTCGGCTTAACCTGAATAATGACAAGAGTGTGAGTAGTTGAAAAGAGAATACAGAGAAGATAGCTTTTGAATTTCTAGAGAGAGATTACAAGGTAAAGACAGGAGACAGCTTTGCAATTCGACACTTGGATGGTGTGAGAGGTGCGCCCTTTATATGGGCGAGGCCTCTCCTCCACCTCCCTCTAGACCTCCATTATGCTCTTCTGGCGTCCCAAACAAAACTGACTTTTAATTATTATTTTTTAAATATAGCGCATTATAATGTAAAAAAAAATTAATTATTATGAGTACATTAAAAATATTATTTTTTATTAATATATATTAAAAGATATTAATAGTTGTAACAATTATAAATTATTTTTTTAATAGGGTGGTAGAAACCAGTAACCATTACATCCCTGTCTCACGTGATGTCAGATTTTCGGCTCAAATAACCCTAACAAAAAATCACCGACTCAAGACAAAAATTCATGCACGCATCATACCCTCAAGGACAACTGTGAGCTATTAAAATTTTCAATCGATCAAATTATACAAAAACAGGAACTAAAATTAATACATTTTAATATTGAATTTCAAGCATAACTAAGCAAAGGTTAACTGACCATTCTCCCTCCTCCGTTTCCGATTCCTAGCCCAATCAGCGATCGTAGTTACCCCATCGACATCACCGCCCTCTTTACAATCCGGCGAGTCGAGGACGACCTCAATCCTCAAAATCCGATCAGAGAAATTACTGACATTAAATGCGAACCCAAAATTCGATTCAACACCAGAGCCGGACCCTGACCCTGACTCTGGCTCCCCATTGTCACAGCCACCCGGATTCATCGCCTGTTTACCAACTATCAAGTAAAAAACTCTTCGTTATGGACGAAGAAGTCGAACCCAAAATTCCAAACTGGAATGCCAATTGGGGCTTCAGTTTGCGTGCATCCGAATAGAGGAATGCCAATTTGTAAGAAACGCTCAAACGCAACTGTCCCAATTTAAAAGAAAAGCGAAAGTGAAGTCGCAAACTTATTAACTGTGTATTTGTTTGGCGTATACAAATACATTATACAACCGTCAAAAAGGCAGTGGGATAATGTCTGGGCCAGCGGAGAGGTTGGGTTAAGCGGTAGGGCTGTAGGAAGAAAGGTAGTGGGGCCTCATTTGTTAGAACTCTATTATTGGGCTCGTGGATGGCTGCGGTGGGATTAAGCTGGGTTGCCCGGCTAAAATGATTATTGGATTCATAAGTTTGCGTGGTTGCAGTCTACAATCAAAGTTGTCGCAATCTTACTTTATATAAAAACAAAGTTGTAGGCATCTACAGTTTTCGCACCCGAAGCATTGATGAACTGTAAAATGAGATTGACCCGAGACATTGACATTGCACATCAGAAATATTTACTATTAATTTTGGGTGATTACAGTCTAAGTCACCAATATTAGTTTTATGATCCACTAATTCCAAGTCATCAATTCTCACTATTTCTCTCCAATTTTTATGAGGAGCTAGAAAAGAATCAAATTGTTCAATTAAGGGAAAAATATCACATAACTCAAATCTCAAAAGTCTCACTTCCTCACAAAAAAAAACTATAAATAGGGATATATTTTAGAACATTCCACCATATGTTCTTTGTATTCACAAATTTCACGAACATCTACATAAGGTTTTAACGGTCAAATCAATATTCATTCATGATTTTTGAATTAGATTTCTAATTTAGTGCTTGACTAACATATATTCTTATACTTGAAAGTATAATCATCAAATATCAACATACAATAATGCCTTTATTTTCTTTACTAAGTGAAATCAACCATTCTTCTATAATATGGACAGTTCAACTCAAGCTGATAAGAATATACGAAAGAAAATATAATGAAAACATATTTCAAGTATACTATATGGAGTGTGTAATGCATGACAACCAGATAATCAACACATATTAAACTTAATTTTTAGTAGAAAACCATAAATTAATTTCAATTCAACTAACATTAACCATACATCGTAGAGAGTTAGAATGCATGCATCAATTAGAAGGTCACTCATTCAACAATTCAAGTCTGGTTTATCTAAAGAAAACTTATACCATGTGAATATTTTCATTGTTGCTGACAACAAAATGGATATCTAAATAACTAGATTTTAATATGTAAGTTACTTCATGGAAAACACTAAGATTAATATGAGGATGGACATGCTCCCAAAACATCTATATCAATTTGTTTCATTTCAAGCTCTACCAACAATCTATACTTCTATATTTATTGGTAAGGTTATATGTCAATTATCAATAATATATTCTAGAAAACTTTAGTTAACATCATTCGAACCATGATAGATGGTGACCATAAACAACATGCACAAAAAAAGAGGAAATCTATAGACAAATGACAAGTTAGTTTGACTTTATCATTGAAGGCTCAAGGTAAGTACATGACAAACTAGACCAATGTATACTCACATAGACATCACCGACCAGAGAGTATATTTTACAAGAAAAATATGATTGAATGTACATTATGGGATCAATTTGTTATTGAGATAAACATGCATGCTACAAAATAAAGACTTAAAGTAGTTTACATCATATTGTAATTCAGTAAAGTCAAAATTTTTAGAGGTAAAAATAAGATTAATATTCCGACTACAATGATATGCACATGAAGATAATAATCAGTATCTTTCATTCGTACCGATCAAGTGAGGCTGGTCAACAATTGGAATGTCACTAAAATCATCATGAACAATGAAGATCAACAAATTCAAGACTTTGCAAATGAGTATATTATTCTACAACAATTCAAACAACATTTCAATATTTTTTTAATTATAATTAATAACAATAATTATGTTCAAATAATTTATATTTCCATCTGACAAATGCACTACTAGAACAATTAGTGAGACACAAGGATATGCATCATAATTTATTAATGGGAAGTTGGCAATTGGAAAGTGGCTTTTCAAAACTCTAGAGCAACTAAAAAATGAGGAGGTATGATAAATAATACCTACTCTAGAGCATATTTTGTAGAATAATTTTACAAATATAATAATATAAAATTAATATACATACATACATATATATATATATATATATATATATATATATATATATATATATATATATATATATATATATAGAAAAGAAATTTATGGATCAAAGTACAGATAGTAGTATGAGAGATTGTAGGAGATTGGTATCACATTGCATGTAGACAAAGAATGCAAGGTGCTGATAGGAAAATCAAAAAAGGAAATGAAGGATGATAATGTAAAGGTAAATTATAAAATAAATTATCTCAATTATTATCAAAATACAATTTCCATTTTTAATGAAAGTTAACATTTTTTTTTATTGGTTTATATGTCACATGAAGGTCTACTGAGGGAACTTTAAACCATGTTGGATAAGGTAGTACTATTTCTAGTACAAATTAAGGAGAACAACATAGGAGCCTACTGTAATATCCTATTTTTAACTAATTATAATTATGTGTACTTAATTACATAAATTATTGTAGAAAATTTTATAGCCTCAAGATTGTTTTGAGTGATTCGGTAGTAATTGCGATTTTACGGCTAGGCGTACTTTGTTTATAAAATACTATTTATATATGTGTACTTTTATGTTAAAATTTGTAAAATATTCTTATAAAATTTTATTCAGGTCCTAAATGTGCTTAAATGTAAATCTACAAATTTTGGTTTAATTTTATTTGTGTTTGTTATCCCTTTTGAATTTTATATGCAAAATATATAATTACGGTATGCTAGCCAAATATCATATCATATGTGTGTCAAAAATTATGAAAATTTATATTTAGGTTTTAAATGATTAAATAGGATGATCTGGAAAGTTTCATGATTTTAGGAATAATTTTGGTATTTATGTTATTAATTACCTTCTAAGCTCGTTAATTAACCGTAAGTTCAATATTTTATATATCAAATCTTGTTTTCAATTCATAAAATTTTACAGGTGAGTTTAAAATATTATTTCAAGGGCTTTCACAAAGTTTCATAATTTTATGATCTTATTTGATATTTTTATTAATTTTATCCTCTTTATTGATCTTTCCACCACTAAAAATAATTTATAAATCCTAAAATTACTGTTCATGCACGAAATTACTTCCTTATACTTCCATGATTATATTTTGTATCTAGTTGACCATTTTCTTATTCATTCAACCAAATTTTGAGTTAAAGTTACTTTCTTACATTTTCTACCTTTACTTGTTGTGTCACTTTAGCTTTTCTTGCACTCAACCTTCTTCACTTACATTCTCCATGATTAAAGCTGACTTTGGACCTGCACACCATCACCTACCCCATCCCTTGATTGATATATTGGTTTTCATAACTTTATTTAAACCTAACTACACTCCACCACCTTACACACTCAACCATCTTGTCATTTATCATTCAAGTGTTGAACAAGCTACCTCTCTCCCCCTCTTGTGGCTGCATATTTTTGGTCCCTCCATCTTCTAATTATACCTCCTTTTTCTCTATTTATTTTCATTCATCATTTCTCTCACTTTCTCCTCTTGGTTGCTCCCACCTTTCTCTTCATTTTGGGTTATTTTGCTAAGTATTCTTAAGCTTTGTTGAGCATATAACCAAGACCCATCCTCCTCTCTTTATCCTTAGTCTCTTTTATTCACTTCTACATTTCCTTCTATCTAGCCTTTATTTATTTTTAAATAATTAAAGAAGGTTAGATTTTTGGTTAAGTTGTGAAGTTGCTATACTTTATCTTCTCCTCTTGTGTTTCCATCTTTCGAAGGTGTTGATATTCTTTTGGGAATTCTTTGTGTTATTTTTCTATTTGTGCTTGGAAAGAGGTAAACCCATATACTGCTACTAAATATATAAAAATCATGTGATAGCATGTTTAATGTTTCTTATGTTATGCTTAAGTGTAATTTATGCTTTCTTATAATCTCATAAAAAAATATATGCATGCACCATATATTGATATTAATTTCTCTAAGTGTGTGACCATGTATTTTTATGCAAGGATATGTTAAATTTATATATGTATGATAGCATACTAAAATAGGGTTGCTTGTGTTAAAATAAGTATGCATAAATATGGTTTAATGTGCTAAATGAGCTTAATTGTGTTTTAGGGGCAAAATGGTATTTTTGTTACTCCTAAAAATTTATAGAATTGTTATTTTATATTAATGTACCTATTTTAATGTTGTTTATTCATACCATGAATTTTGCTTAATTCTAATAACAATTGGTATTAAAGTGGGAAACTATTGAGTAAATAACATATAATGGCATTTTGGTCGTTTATGACTTATTATGCCTTAAAAGGTGAATAATTGGAATAATATGACCTTAATGGATTCCTAGGTTGGCCTTAGAGTTAACTTTGATTTTTTTTTGGATTGTTGACCTTATGATCGACTTGAATAATTGGAAATAAAATAAAAAAAGGTTAAGAATGAAATTGGAATCATTGTGCATTATGTGATATTTTATGATCACCTTATTAAGATATTAATACTTAAAGTGGAAGACCTCGAGATTTGGGAATGGTTTCTATCTAGGGGTAGCTACCCTAGAGACGAGGTAGGAGTCCTCGATTTGTTTGGTTTTCTGGTGTGCCGGTTGTGCCCCAGTAAGGCCCTAGTCTACTCTATAGGTGACCTACGAGCCCTATAGGGGGTATCGATACTTAAGGATTAGGTGTCCAAGGATGGGAGGATATTGCGTTGCTTTGTTGCACCAATATGACCAGAGTACTTTTATGTCTCGGGGTTACAAGTTGGGAGGATATTGTGTTGCTTTAATGCGCCGGTATGACCGGTGTACTTTTATGTCTCCAGGTTATTATTTGTATCCCCTCGAGTAAATAAAATATGAAAAGTTATTGTATAAGGATGTAAATGGATTGTTGTGATTTTTTATTTGGTAGTTGCCTCCGTGCACTACTTGGTTTTGGTATGTTGGTTTGATAGTTGCATTCGTGCACTATTTGGATTTGGCACATTGGTTGGTAATTGTCTCGGTGATTTCCTTATCATGTTATAAGTGATATAGATGTGGTTATTGTGAAAGGCCTTAATTATGGTTTGGTGTTTTTTTCTCTTGGTGGAACACCCTCGGTATAGTTGGATTAATGAAATATTTGTAATATGGTTAAGTTTGTTGTGATGGACATGTGGCATATGGCATGATATGAGTTATGGTATGAATGTGGCACTTTGCTATGGTATGTACTATTTAATATGTTATGACATGATACTTTGTGTTACTTTTTATGTGCCCCATGTGATATTTACATGTTTAGTATTGTATATTGGTTTACTCAATACCGTTGTACTGATGGGTTCCGTTTTATGGTCCCTTGCCTATTCAAAGGGCAGTCTTTACTTTGCAGGAGTACTTTGGGGGAACAAAATGATGGATTTTGGTGGGGTTTGAGAGTTAGGACTATCCGGTGTCCATTCCGGAATCTTTTGATCTTTATCATATCTTTTGGACTCTTATGTCCCTTTATGTATTTCTTTTCGTTTGTCAATTGTAACTCTTTTGTTTAATCTTGTGATTATCAGAACAACTTAATATTGTAATGAAACCTTTCTCTTCTTCTTATCCATTGTTATTCTTAATTTAAGTGGATAAACGTTTTAGCCTTAACACTTAGTGTAAGAAAGGTAGAGGAACCAGACTTATACTAAGTGTGGCGGTAACACCCTACGTTTTTATTGGCTTAGCTTCCGCAATCAACTCTTTTTAAAGAAATTTTCAAGCGGTAAAAATGGGGGTGTTACACCTACATAGTTATTAAACTTACAACAAACCATAGTTTAGTTACCAAGTATGATGGACCAAGCATGTTTAATAACTAGGTTAGTTTACTTTAAGTACTAGGATGATGCAACACTTAATCATTATCATACTTAAATATTTGATCATAATAAATTGAATTATTAACTCGAGATTCTTACTTGCTATAAAAAGCCAAAAACAGTGAAGTGGAAGGGCAAATAACCAAAGAAAAAAATATAAACAAATTATTCAATTCATTGTATACCACAATAGTAATGACATTTTTATTTTAAAGGTTATTTCACAAACTAGCAAGGTCACGACACCTAACAAAGAAAAGGACACCACATCAATGAAAACAATAGATGTGGAAATATAGAAGAGAGGAAAGAGAAACATGGTTGTACTACTCTTATGAAGAAAACATAGGCGATCATAAAGAAAGAAAAATTGTGAATTTAATTTAGATTTTCTATTTTTTATCTATAATGTAGCATGATATGTACTGAATTCATATCTACCATTTTCTTTTTGTTATGTAATGATACCCTAAGTGGTATAATGTTGTTTTAGTTTATGAGCTATTTCATAAATATGATATATCATATTTAAATGACAAGATAACTTTGTTTATGATCAATGATATGTACTACTAATGCAATTAAATTTCCATTACACTAGTGATAACTGAAATACAAATAGACATCATTCCTAATATAGCAACAACACATATTATCCAGCAAAAATGAATAATATATGGAAATAAAATGAATATTTTAAATACACGTAAATAAGAAAATTCAACAAAACATCATTACAATGAAGAGAAACATCTGAAACGAGTTAGTAGAGCATTAATCACATAGATAGATCAAATTTTTTGAATTGATCAAAACTAATATATAACATTAAACATGAAAAATTGGCATCCAATTTAATATATTTCCAAAAAAACGTACCTATATAGATTTAAGAGTGTAAAAAATATGATTAAAAAGTACAATGAATAAAACTTAACATGACATGCTAATCATGAAGATTTAGTTTTGCCTTTATTGAAAATTTATTGATGCACTTATAAAAATGAAATCAAATAAATTACACAAGAACATGAAAAAAGGCAATAGATTTGTCAAAGTTGTCGGTTATTGAAAAAGCTATATTCCTTGGAAAAATTAATAGGATACTAGCTGCCACTGCCACATCTGTCAGATTTGACAAATTACAACTATGATATGACAAAGTTATATCATTTTTGCTATTACTCTATTTTAGCTACAAAAAAAACATATATTTCACATATCCCTCTTTCCTTTAAATTTCCAATTCTCCCAACAAAGATAATAGATCACAAAATCTCAAGTCAGACACTAACCTAAAGTAAGCTTTCAAAAATATTATCACTCTATAGTCAACGTGTACATATAGTATTCATCTTTATATTTATTTATCTAATTTGTATGCAGCACATGACACCTAATTATGAACAAACTAACAAGGTTCACAATATTACATGGAAAAAGGATGATAGAAAAAATATCAAAATAAGGTTCAATTATCTACTATGAATGACAATTTTTATATATGATCAAGACCTTATACGACTTCTTACATATTATTATATATTATGCCTTGGATAAGAACTTTTTAATTATTCTTATGTTTATATCCTAATGCAAATAGAACTGCTCCTTCTACAAAGTATGCATAAATATGTTAACATTTATATTACAACATCAATATAGACACTACCAAACTATAATGCAAAACAAGAAACATACAATATTGGATATATATGTTATTTTGTTATCGAAAACTAGCAACTACTAATATTCAAAATATAATCAACTCAGCCCTTATTTGTTATGATCAATTTACTATTGCATATCATCTTAGTATATGGAAAAATACAATCAATGTGTAGACTACATCAAACTGTTCATTCAAAACAAATTGTAACATCCAAGTTTGATTATATATATAAACTAGCAAGTGCTAATAATCAAAATAAATAATAATCGGTCCTTAATCATTATGATCAATTTATTATTTCATATTATCTAAGCATGTCCTATTTTATTAGATCATTTTAAACTAACTAGTACTAATAGTCAGAAAATATAACAATTAATAATTATTTGTTATGGCTAATTTATTTATTATTCCATATTATCTTAGTATATGGGGGAAAAAAATAAACACAAAACAAAAGTTGCATATTTCCATTAAAAACATAAAATACATCAGTATCATTAAATGCACTTTATTATTAGGGATGTAAACGGGACAAGTTTGCGGTGGGTATATCTGTATCCGTGTCCGTATCTTATAAGAAAATTAGTACTCAAATCTATACCCGTACGAGAACGGGTATCCACTAACACATCAATATCCGTATTCGTTAAATATTTATTATCCGATAGATTATCCGTTTATCCATTTACGGATATTATCCAGCGAATAAATCAATAACCCGACAGATAAACTTATTTAGAGTTTAACCAAATAATAATTTTAACCTTCATTTATACTACATTTATTTTAAAATTAAGGGTAAAGGGTAATTATATATTGGGTAAACGAGTACGGATATAGATATAGGTATGAGTATAAGTACAGATATAGATATTTTATACCCGTATCTATACAGGAACCCAACAAGTATTTTTTTCATCCTCCATATCTGTATCATTTATCCGTATCCGTTTAAGTATACATCGAATAAAATCAATTGAGTTCCAGATAAAATTCGTCATGTTTACATCCTCATTTATTATGAAACTTAAGTAACAACGCACCCAAAACTAAAACAAGCACAGAAAATAACAATAACTTGAAACAAGATTAACAAAATAATAATATCTAAAACTACAAAGTTACGGTTAAAAAAGTAAAATACATTTTTTCTATTTAAGAAAATGCAAGGATACAAAAAGCAGTGGGCCAAATTAACGATTCCAAGATATATAAAAAAAATTTAGCCAACAAAAATAATAAATAATAATAATAATAATAATATATTAGTTCACAAAATGAAGAAAGTAAAGTTGCTTCAAAATTAAATATATATTAGACCAATTTAAACTCCAAAAACAATAAATTTAAAAATAAATATATTAGGCAATGAAGAATTATATATTTTTTTAAATCTTTTATCTATAGAACAACAATACTAAAAAATAATTTTGAAAATCTAGTCTAATATCAAAGTTCATATAGTCATAAATAATTATTGCTAAAAATTTAAATTTTTTAACCATAGAATAAAAATTGCAACTTCCTAACTTTTACTTAAGCAACATATATGAAAAAAAAAAACATATTTAGTTATTGAATTTGAATGATAGTTAAAATATGAAATAAAATGAAATATTAAAAAAATGAAATAACACCATACCTCAATATTTGGCTAGATCAAATCATGACACAACAAAACACAAGATTTTACTAGCACGTCAAATAAGACAATGACAACTTTCTATGAGTAAACTATGTTTGTGAAACAAAAATTGAGGAACAAAAAATAAAAACTTTAAAATTATACCTTGAAAATGCATTGCAAGCTCTACCCATTTTGCATTGCAAGCAACATAAAAATGCACTAGCTATCATAGCTAGATCAAGTAAAAAGAGAAAAAAAATATCCTTAAGTAAAAAGAAACTTATCAATTTATCAAAAATATATCTATATTGGAATTGTTGTTAAGATCAGGTTAATATGATTGAATAAAAACTCAAAAGCTGAAGTGATTTTAAAAGTAGCAAGTAAAAATAACACGAACTTCAATTAGTATAGCATATTAATAAAAAAAATTATGAAATATACCGATATAAGAAATCAATTGCTAATATCAGTTTAATAAGATTGACATAAAATGCAAAAGCTTAGCCAATTTCAAAACTATCTCGTAAAAATGATGTTCCTTAGAGCAATCACATTTTCTTCGTTTGCAGATATCATGGCATAATTTCAAGCTCTAGTAAAGTAAAAAGAAGATGAAAATTGTATTAGTAAACAATATTAGTCAAACTAAAACATTAGTAAAGTAGAGAAATATCATAAGTATACCTAGATGAGAATATTGATTCTTAGAGCCCCCAAATTTACTAGACCTAAACACGAAATCTGAGCGTATGTTAGAGTGAAAATTCAAACTCGGATAACATAAAAAAATTTATTAGTTATAAATAATAGTAGTAAAAAAATATCTAGATTATTAATAGGATGCTTAGATCATTGAGTTTTGGTTAACAAAAAAAATCAATATCTATTAAAGCAAAAAAGTTGTCTCATGTCTTAAAATAGAAAACAAAACAATATATTAGTATAGTAATGTAAGATCTCTGAAATTTTGTTTAAAATGGTAAAAAAAATAAAAAAAAAATAATAATAATAGTGCATTTACTTAACTTATTATGAGGGATTCTTACTTGCACAGAGAAAACTTAAAAAAATAGTAATGTTAGTTTTATTTAATATTGAACAAATCATAATATTATATGATTATTATCTTCATTAATTTTAAAATCACTTGAGCTATTATAAAATGAAAAAATGTGTTTAGAATTAAACTAAAAACTTGACAAAGAAACTAAGTTAAGTTAGATCAAGTGTAGTGGCATATACCATTGATTGTCAGGAGAATTTGCATCCATATCTGGGGGAAAATAAGCACCAACTTCAATTAATTATATATATAAGTAAATAAAGATTTGAAAAAAAAAAGAAAATCTTTTCTTCTCAAGAACGGAAGTTTGATACTAGGTTGTTCAAAATAACAAACGAGGAAGATGATGAAACAACTTCTACCAAGGGTTGTACATAATTGACATTTGTTAATCTCTAAAAATCATAAGAGATTTACACAATTTTAACAAGAGGTTCAAGTAGAAGAAGAGGAAGCTACTACTAATATCAAGTTGTCCTACTAATTTGAGTATTTTGGGGAGGTTTGATTTTGACTTAAGGTGATGAGAGAAGAGAATTTTGCATAAGTGGATATTAGAAAAAGAGATTTACACATATATAATAAATATTTGAGTAGTAGAAGAGGAATCTACTACTAATATCGCATTGTTCTACTAATTTGAGGACTCATGAGGAGAGTTGAATTCAACCAAAAGTGACAATGGAAGAGAGTAAGGAAAGAACAAGAACTAGGAGATGAAAGCTTATTTTGAAATGTGAATAAGAGAGGAGTTGTTGAATTCTAGGTATGATTTTGATGCACAAAAGCATACAACTATGAGGATCGGATCGAAATAAGAAGAGAACATCGGTGACTAGGATCACGAGGCTACTACTTTTCAAGTGGACGTCCTAGATTTCATATGCAAGTTGTGAACATCTTATCTTAATACCCAAAAAAAAAGAGTGAATACCAGTGAATCTCGAATTGATGCTGGTACTTTCGAGATGGACAACACATATTTGATATTGGAATTAAAAAATAAAGAGTTAATAGGATTTGAATAATTAGTATAAGTTATGGCGATTTGGATCAAAAGAGAAGAGCGGTGTGGATTTATTTTGGCCAAAGAGAAGATATGGTCATAATATGTGTTTCCTTTTTTCTTGATCCAAGTGATTTAAAGTAGCTAGACAACTAAAAGTTAGTAATTTAAATTGAAACACTGAGATGGAGGCAATTTGTGTTTCTTCACTTTATCCAAAATCTTTAATCGAAGGTGGGTGTTCAATCTTAGAAACAGACGGTTTTGATGTACCAAATTAACTAAATTTATAATAATAGATTTTTAATCAATGCTTCTACTTCATATATAGTAAGTTTTTTTTAAAGAATCTTGATTATAATAATAGTTAAACTAAATTTAATTCATGTAATAGAATATGTTTAAATTACTACTACTACTACTACTTATGTGTTATTACATTACATTAAATGCAAAATTAATAAATAAAAAATTTCACATCTAAAGCATTTTTTAAAACTTAAATTATAAATAAATTAACCATAATAAATTAACATTAAATTATTATAAAATTTTTAAATTGTAGAGAACTAACAAATATTTTTAATTATTCTTAAATATACTTTTTCTGTGATTTAATTTTTATTTTTTAATAAATGTGAATTACAAAAAATAATTGCATCAACTTATTTTAACAAAGAAGTTCTTCAAAATTTTAAAAAATAAATTATGAGTTGTAAATAATATATCTTTAGCTTTGAAGAGACAATAGTAATAAAAATATCACTTGTCAAAAACGACAATTATTGATAAAAAAAATATTTTCTTAACTATAAAATATGTGTGATTTTTATCTAAATAACCTACAAGAAAAATATAAAATACTCTTAGTAATCGAATAAATATTATAGTATTATAAATTTAATTAGAAAAGTTAGAAAATAATAGATCTAAAATAGAAAAAACCTAAAAAAGTAAAATAATAATGGCAAAGATAAAAACTTTTTTTTAAAATCTTATACCAAAGAGGAGTTAAAAAAAGAAGATGATATGGAATATAAAAAACCTCATTAACTTAAGATCAATAAATTAATAAAGATGATATGGACTTAAAAAAACTTCATTGTTTTAAAAACAATAAATGAAAATTACAATATTACTAAATTGATACATACTAAATAATTATTTATAATATTGTAAAAATCTTATAAGTTGAAAATTTACATTGATTTAAATAATATTTACCCACCAAAATTAAAATAATGTTGATACTATTATTAAATTAGTAAACTATAAATACTTATTGAATAATTATAAAATCGTAAATGTCTACAAATTTAAAATTGTATATATTATATTTTGAATTATTACAATAAATTAAAAACAAAGTGATGAATACATAAGTTCACATCTAATTTATTTTCTAAACCTTAAGTTATAAATAAATTTACAATAAATTATTATAAAGATGTCAAATTATAGAAAACTAGCAAATTTTTGTATTTTTTTCTTAACTATACTTTCCCCATAATTTGATTTATAATTTTTAATATATGAATTAAAAAAAGTAATTGCATCAACTTATTATGGTGGGGAGGTTCTTAATAAATTGAATCAAAAAAATTGTGAGACATAAAGAAGGGATATTTATATTTGAAGATATAGTATTAATGAACAAACATTACATGACAAAAACAATAACTATTGATAAAACATTAAATATTTTACTTAGCTATAAAATAAGTGTGATTTTTATTTAACTAACTTGCATGAAAAATTGAAAGTCCTTTAAGTAACTAAATAAATATTATAGTATTATAAATTAAGTTATAAAATTTAGAAAATAATATATCTAAAATAGAAAAGTTGAAAATAAAAGCAAACAAAATAAAATAATAATGGTAAAGATAATATATATATATATTAATATTACTGAAGAGGAGTTAAAAAAATAGGATATGGAATTAAAAAAATCATTATTTTTAGAACATTAAATGAAAATTACAATATTACTAAATTGATACATACTAAATAATTATTTATAATATTGTAAAAATATTATAATTTGAACATTTATATTGGATTTAAATTATATTTACCTACCAAAATTAAAATAATGTTCATACTATTATTATACTAGTAAATTATAAAAATCATTAATGTCTACAAAATTAAAATTGTATTAGTTTTTTTGCTTATTGATTTAACATTCTTATTCCTTTTTTTTTTTTGTGTAATGAGATTTACCCTTCATGCATAAAATATTATTACGGTACTAAAATAATTTATAATTGAAACAATATACACCTGAAGAATATGTGTTCCACCCATTTCAATCTTAAGGGACATCGTCCCCATTTAGCGATATTACAAGTGGTAAATTACCATTTCTTTCTCTTATATAAAATGTAATATAAATTTTATCATTCTTTTTAAAATATATTGACTTATTAAATATTTTATGAAAAATAAAATATTAATAAATTGATATATACTAAATAATTATTTATAATATTGTAAAAATGTTATAAGTTAAAAATATACATTATATTTAATTTATATCTACCTACCAAAATTAAAATAATGGTGATACTATTATTATACTAGTAAATTATAAAAATCATTACTTATTGATTTATCATTCTTACTCTTGTTCTTTTTTTGTAATGATATTCGCCCTTCATGCAGTAAATATTGATAGGATGCCAAAACGATCTACAATTGAAAAATATACACCTCAAAATCATGTGCTCTATCTATTTCAATCTTAAGAAACATCGTTCCTATTTAGTGATATTACAAATGATAAATTATCATTTCTTTCTTGTATATAAAACTTTATCTATATATATTGCCATTCTTCTTAAAATATATTAAATTATTTTTTTAGTTTATGAAAATAGCTTCCTCTCCTCAAGGTTTTATCTTGAAAATGATGTACATTAACATTATATCTAACTTTTCATCGAGTTTTAGAAGCTAAAACACTTGCAATAAAAAATTAGGATATTGTATTTATCTCATACGCTGAAATAGAAGATAGTAATGAAAATTTATTGTGTGGTATGCTATAACATAATCACACACATATTTTTTATTAATATATGTTCATATATTTAATTGTGTTTAGATTTATAGTTAACACACATTTTTTCTTCTTAAAGTTTTTCCTTCATTTTTTGATAGTATTTTAATAAATTTTTATTTCTTTGTATATACAAAATATTGAAATATTAATGATCCTATATACACATCTGGATTTTGAGGATCTTTTTTCTAGTAAGCGGAAGGACTGTGTAAAAATAAAAAATCTCAATAATTGAAATATTTATTATGTTATATGTGAGGAAAAATTCAATTCTCGCCAATAAAAATATCATCCACAGGTATTGCATGACGCGCTCTATTCACGAAATAATTAAAACAAACACTTTCTTCAAAATATCCTATCGTATAATAGTATCTTTTCTTTAACCTCTATGGCTGGAAAAATTGATAGGATTTTGAACAATGGTAATTATCCCCCAATTTTTAGACTATATGGTCAAAATTATCATCTTACGGGAAGTTTATTACCGACTAAAGGTTCAATCCCAAAATTTATACAACTATTCATTTACAATATGGAAAATAAAGTTGAAACTAGAGCTCATTCCGTTTGTTAAGTTTATTACGTCTATTCTTTATTATTGATTTGTTCATCATAAATAAGTAGCAATTTATGGTTCTAATAAATTGTTATGACATGTTTTGTTATAGGAGAAATGAAAGTTTGAACAACCTTACTAGATCTATTATTTCTAATTTTAATACTATGATTGATGAGAATAATGTGTTCATCAAATCATTTATAATGGTGATGGAAAAATATGAACACAGAGGGTTGTTCAAATGTTAAGCTAAAGTTGATTGGTAGAAGAAATGGAGATAGAAGAAAGTATAACCTACCGACAATTTTAGAAGTTTTTGGGTTAATTGTTGGCAATATTGATGCATCTCTTGGTGATAGGGGTATCCTGGCCAAAACAAAAACAGAATTGGTAAATCACATATGTGAATTGCATGCTTCATACCTAGGGTTACAATATCTTTTATTATATCTACATGGTGAAGATAGATATAGATAAGACATTCCATTGACATCTAATGATGGAGTTTAACAATGTGGTTGAAAATATACAAGTACAACACTGTATTTTTCTTATTAACTTTATGAAAGAAATTTAGATTCATCGGTTATACTATCATCCATGAGATTTCTGTAACAATTTATTATTGATGTGTATATAAAAACTGAGTATGCAAGATTGGCATACATTTGACTACATCAAAAACAATTTTGTTGTGAACTATATAGTGGGTTGACATATGTTATTTTAAGAGGTGAGAAAATTCCATCAATGCAAGAAAAAAGAGTCAGATTATCATCATCATTTACCGATGGTGCTCAATATATGATTCAAAATTATCAGGATTTCATGGCCATCTATAGATGGATTAGTTATCCATATCTTTTTTTTTATCACATTTACTTGCAATTCAAATTGTCTAGCAATTTTTCGTTTTTTTAAGTAAAGATATTAAGAATGATGATCGTCTAGATATTATTTGTTGTGTGTTTGAAATGAAATTGGATTGTCTTATAAAATATCTTCAAAATAACAAGACATTCGGGAATATTAAATTAGGTAATATTCTACACCTACTTGATAATTTTAGCTATAGATTATTGAAATGTTAACTTTGTATAACTTTATTATTATTATTTTCAATTTTAGTTATATATACTATTGATTTCTAAAATTATGGCTTACCACACGCCCACATATTGCTTTTTCTTGCAAGAGAAGACAAAACTCCAACTGAAAATGACATTGATAGAATAGTTTCAACTGAAATTCCATGTTACAATATTGATCCTACATATTACATAGCTGTTCAAGATTACATGATAGACATACCATTTGGAACTTTGAAAAAGAATTCTCTTTTCATGTCTGATGGTCATAGTATGAAGCATTTTCTAAAAAAAGTTTGTTGAATCTATAATTGTTGATGATGATTGATGTTCTATGGATAAAAGATGAGATAATAGAAGAAGAGTGGAGAAGAACGGGGTGCCTCTTAATAATTGGTTTGTCGTACCTTACAATTTTTATTTTTTTGCTTAATTATGATGCCCATATGAATTTCGAATAGTGCAATCAATCTTGCTCTATTAAGTATTTATTTAAATATGCTAATAAAGGGCATGATCATGTTATTACATCTTTCTAAGGAAGCACAGCTGATGATGAAGCTATAAAAAGGATGATGAAGTTTAAATGTAATAAGATTGTAGATATATTTTCATCATATGAGGTAACATGAAAAATGAAATTCAATACAAGAATCCACCAATTGAGAGGTTAGGATTTCATCTTCTAAACGAACAAAGTGTCATTTTTTCTGTTGAAAATTTGATCGTTGATGTTGTTGATTCTTATCGATTAAGGAAAATAGGTTTTCCAACTTAAATGAAAGCAAATCATAAATATGAAGATACAAAAAATTTGACTTATACAGAGTTCCCTGTGAAATTTATTTAAGATTCATGTAAAAGAGAGTGATATTCGAGGTAGCAAAGAATATCTATTGGATATATTTTTTTATGTCCCTCTTGGCAATAGTGAACTCTAATATTTGAGATGTCTTATTAACATTGTTTGTGGGCCTAAATGCTATGATGATATAAATTATACATCATATCAAAATGCTTATTATGCTTTGGGGTTGTGTTATATGAGATAGAAAAAAATTATGAAATTATTGAGGTAAGTAATTAGTTGTTTGCATCTTCATTGAGAAAAAATATTTGCAACACCATTGTCATTAGATTCATTTACTAGACTTAAATTTGTTTGGGATGAGTTATGGATTTACGTGAATGATAATATATTATATAAATAACATATAATCTTACATCAAAAAGGTAATTTATTTACCTCTTTAATAGTTATTTTTCCATTTATATATAAAGAATAAGGATGTAAACGGGGTGGGTATACCCATACCCGTATCCGTATCCGATAAAAAAATCTGTATCCGTACCCGAATCCATATCTGCTAACACGTCCATATCCGTATACATTGGATATCCGTTACCAGACAGATTATTCGTTTATCCGTTAATGGATATTATCTGGCGGATAAATCCATTACCCGATGGATAAATCCATTTAGAGTTAAGCCAAATGACAATTTTAACCTTAATTTATACTATATTTATTTTAAAATTAACGGTAAAAATGTAATTATATATCGGGTAAATGGGTACGGATATGGTTACGGATACGGGTATGGATATCCCATACCCGTTTCCGTACCCGAACCCGACGGGTATTTTTTTCCACCAACCATATCCGTATCTATATCTGTTTATCCATATCCGTTTAAATATCCGTCGGATTTCGGATAAAATCCACCCCATTTACATCCCTAATAATGAAGTCTTTTATATAATTATCCTTTAAAATTACAATAGGATTTATTTTTAGAGCTTCACGTGGATTACAACTAAATCAAAAATTATGGTTTAGTAAAGGTTGAAAAGTTGTTACGAAATTGCTATAAGAACTTACAAAAGTTTGAATCAATGTCTTTCCCACCCCCTGAATATTTTTCAAGTGGTCATAATAGATTGATATGTGTATAAATGTGTTACGATTGGATTATGTTATGTGAAGAGCTTAACAAACATCTATCCAATCTTACCGATGAGTGATGTAATTTTTATGACACCATAATCGATGCAATTCAATCAAATTCAGGGGGCGTGTTCTTTGTATATGGATATGATGGTAGAGGTAAGATATCCATATGGAAGACATAATCGCTAACTCTGAGATGAAATGGAGATATTATGTTAAATGTGGCATTAAGTGGAATAGCTTTTCTTTTATTACCAAGAGGAATAATGACTCATTCTTGATTCAAGATTCCTATAAATCCCAATGAAGATTCAACATGCAATATCAAATAAGGCAATTTGATCCATCAAAAGTTGTTTCTTCTCTTGCACACACATGGTTATTAATTCATTGATTGACCATTTATCCTTATGTGTGTGATAGGTGAATTTAAATGGTGTATATTCCTTTGGTAGAGTATTCAAGATGAAGTGAATTAGGAAGGCATCAAAGACATCAACCTCTAAAAACTTTAGTTGTAATGCTAAATCCCTTATCTTCTACTTATGCACGCCCTTGATAGTAGTGAGCTTCATAGATGAAATTTTCATTATCAATGTACTAGCTAAGGCCTTATATGAATGGATGAATTGTTTACCGATAGCCCTTATCAAGTCGTTGACATCTTGATGATAATCAAATGAGCCTCTGATGAAAGAAGACATCTTAGTCTTTATATACATGAAGATTTATGTGATTAGCTTCATCCATCGCTCATATGCAGCCTCTTCCTCATCAGTGTTTTCTTCAATTATCACAAGCTTTGGATACTCGATAGCCTCATCCATGTCACAGTAGCTAAGATTTGGGAAAATTCTCTCCTTCCAAATTTTATAGTTAGCCCCTTTCAACTCAGGGACCTGAACATTAAGATCGGACATTGAATACAAATCAGGATAGTTTATTGCAAAATTTAAACACATATACATGCTTATGATCAATTTGAAGCTAAAACATCTATATATTTACTTGTTCTACCAATGTATTGCATGTCAAAACACAACTAGCATGAACCAAAAAACATTAAAACTACCTATAGACTAAGTGTTTAATTCAAATAGGCTCATACATCTCAATATTAAAACCATTAAGTCATCCCATAACCCTCAATCCCTGTGGGCGAATTGAGAATAATGACTTAATATTCTAATTCAATATACTTCACATATACTAATGAATGGTCTCGTAGGACTACACTCATTATACATGGGTAATACATTACAAATAGTATCATGAAATCTAGATGTGATTAAGGAAATGAATAAATACATGATTGCCCATGATTAGAATTGTTGTGGCTAAGTCCTTATCATTTTAATCATGCTAATCACATACGATACATGCTTTATGTAATCAAAACTTCTCCAAACATGGCCTTAATATGCAAAGGAATATAACCATAAAAGAAAGAATAATAATCAAATGGAAACTCCATCAACATGGGTTGCTCGTGTTGGACAACACGACTGTGTTGAAAAACACAGGGCACCCGTGTTTAGATAACGCACCCATATTTTTCTTTATTCCAAAGATTACTGAGAGTTTGAGAAAAAACATGACCCCCCTCCTCGTGTTTCTTTATCTGACAACAAAGTCAAGAGTTAGACATAAAACAAGGTCTTTCCGTGTTAATAAACATGGATTGTGTTTCCTCTCAACGAATAATAGTTTTGCTACTTTCCAAAGCTCGATTATACAAACATACATATGTAAGAAATGATGATTATTTTAAATCAATTCCATCAAAAAAAGAGTCATTAAGGCTCTGATACCAAATGTTAGACAGAATTTAAGGCATAAATTATAATCAATAATTAATACATTCGATTCATGCACAATCCAATGACACATGTGTGAAATCCCAATGCATGATACAAGCATTCAATATACATAATTTAATTATATAAAGCTTGTTAAAAATTGTTACAGATGTACTTTCAGCCATTGATGGAATTAATTACACTAGAAATGCAAGTTATGATAATTGAAATATAATTTTGTAGTTTCACTCCCTTTTTCCTTAAATCCGATGGTGTGTGTTTCTTACAAGTTGTAAGAATATTGACATTTCTTTAGTTTTCTTATTTGCCTTTGATTTCACACAGAAATTACCTTAAATGAAGAAGAAGAAGAAGCTTCTCATTTTCTCCCTCTCTATATATGTGTGCCTTTATATAACTCTTCTATTCTGCAAAAGAAAAATGTAGAGCACCTTTTGTAGTGCCCCATACATTTTCACACGTGCAAAATAAGAGGGTTGAGGGTTGGTTATTATAGCCAACTCTTTATTTTCCCTCTTCATTTCAAAAGTAGAATTTTTGATATAAATTAATTAAATCATTAATTTATTACCTTCTTTATTTTCTTATCATATGACACACATATGCTTACATTCATACTTATTTAATTCTAATTCTACCATCAAGAATTAGATAAAAAGATTAAGGCTAGGCTTAATTAGTAATATATTACCACATAATATAAACTTTACGACCAAAGTCTTTATATCTAATTTAATATGGACTACATCAAAGGTTAATATATATATATATATATATATATATATATAACACTTTATTTATAAAAATAATAACAATACATTTATAAAACTAAAATATATTAACACTACACACATTTGGTCTTCAGGATCAAGACCAATTAACTTGCAAATAATGAAGTGATCTTTTTGTGATATTAATTAAAAACTACTACACCTATCCACACTAGAAAAACATAGATTTAACAATTTAATTTTATTTATAAATAAGTATCATTTTATATTTTATTAGATCAGTTTAGAATAATTTTTACAATTTATCCTTAATTCTTAATGACTTTATAATCTTAAGGACTTTAGTCTTAATTATTAAAGCTTTGTTTGGGAACCCATATTATTTATACATCATCTAGTAATATATACTTCATGTAGTTTGTTATAATTATTACTTTCATATACTTATAATATCATCATTAACAATTTGTTTATGTATTATTAATAGTTCATAAATATGTCATATTAATTTTAACTTATTACCAAAAATCATTTGTGCTAGTCATCTTCATTATAATTTTTTTTATCAATTAAACCCTACCAACATTGCTCACATACCTAAAATTATCATTATTTATCAATTTATTCATTTTCAAATATGTAGCCAAACATTATTATTTTTACTTTAGATCAGATTCATATCATGCATTATTTTATCGAAATAATATATTTAATAATACTTTAAATAGGACTAATTTCATTATTTATATTCATTTCTTATCTTTTATGTCATAAGCTAAAACAAAACTTGTCAACACAGCAAGTAAAACAAAAGAAAACGGTTGGAAGATCTCACACCGTGGGAAGATCTTTGTCTTCCCACTCAGAGACTACCTCAAACGAGACCCCATACAATTGACCAAAACTATCACATCCCTGAACCATCGAGAATATTTTGAACGCAAGCTGAAACCTTCATAAGTTACAATTTGACAAATCCCACAGCTCAATCATGATATCCCCTTCAAGATTTTGAGCCGTGAACGTTGCCCTTTTGACTTGGGCTCCTGCAACTTCGCTTTCAAAGCGCAATCTTGTCCTTTCGATGATGACTCGGATACTTTGATATCTGGACATGTAAGGCTCATCATCCACTTTCGAACCGGACTGATATTTCTCTTTGATGCAGCAGCTGGCTTGTTATTGCTAGAAGGAGCTTCTCGGGATTCATAATGAACGTTACCGTTGGTGCCCTTAGCTTCTGACTGCAAAAACTCACTTATTAGTTGGTCAACTGTGTTTGTATTTGACCTGTACAGCTCATCATGCTGTTGTTGTCTGCTATGGTTATTTCCATCTTCAGCAGTCACTTCAGACTGACCTGGTTTCTGCAATATGGCTACTTCAGTGGGTGTAACTTCTCCAGCTCTTAGTTTAACATCTGTACTTTGAGTACCAGAAGAGACCTGAGTCATCTGCTTTTCAAAATTCATTCCAACACCGGGCTGGGATTGAGCTTTCTTCCTTCCCGAAGAAATCTTCTTTTTCTTCTTCACATCATTAGACTTGATCATCGCATCTTCAGCAGTACATTCTAAAACTTCATGCCCACACGAATCAAGACTCTGCTCCTGTTTTTTTATCTCAACACAAGTTGAATCACATAATGCAGAATCATCTGTTATTATATGGTGCGGTGCGCTAACCACCTCTGAGATAGACTCTATAGATTGACGCCTCTGATGGTTCTCCTTGGGGTCTCCAATACCATTTTGAGGGGAGATCGGGACCATATAACTACTCTTTGATGGACTGCAGCCCATCTGCCTGGATTGAATGAACGACTCTATTTCAGGCTTTAATTTCTCAACAACAGGAATATAATCTGCTAGATCACCACCAGGTACTACTGGTCCTTCCTTGAGCTGTAATTGCAAACGCTCATCGAGCCATGATTCAGATATATGAAGAATCAAGCTATCAAGATCAGCCATGGAAGTTGAGTTCATCTCAGACTTTTGTTTCAGAGCATGTACATTTCTTCCATAGAAGTAATCTCTTATAACTTTAGCAAACTCATCACAAAGATTTTCCAATAACCCCCGTGACTTCCTTTCTTTCTCAAGCTCCTTCAAAGTAGTGGAAAATGCAACTTTGACCTCAAACAGCTCACGAACTAGCTTTCTATGCAGGGTTTCCGACCGCTTCCTCAACTTCCTCTCATCATCTAGCTCATCCTTCAAAGATTGAACAGCAACACTGATGCGGTCATGTTCTTTGGTCTTTCTGACTAGCTTGTCTTGAGCTACTTGCTTCATTAGTCCATCCATCCCATGCTTGCTCACTTCTTTATCTCTAATTAGTTCTTTGATCCTGGCACGGGCATGTTCAAGCTCAGTTTTCAGAGATTTGACAAGGGAGATGTTGGATGCGTGTTGCTCCTCGAGAGTCCAGATTCGGTTCAATACTTTGAGTAGTTCTGTAGAGGTTTTAAGGCTGTAGCTGGAATCACCGATTCTGGCCTTGAATTCAATAGAACTAGTTGTAGTTATAGCAGGGCTATATGGTGCCATCTGCATGATACATAAAGAACTACATTACGGGAAAAATGACTCAACACTTCAGAGCTTATAAGCTTTACAGGTTCATCAAATGACTATACGTCTTCCATTATCCTGCTCGGGGAGAAAAGAATTCTTAATTTTCACTAAGTAGGAGTAAAACATGACATCCTCCGAGCGACTGTTATGTTTGCAGTTAAATGAAATCTAAAATTTATTCACACATATGCTCAGAAGCGCGCCTATCTACGCCTGAAATTGTAGCATTTCAGATTTAACACAGCCCCTCATCAATTATTGGACAGTTATATATATATATATATGGCCTAGAACGCTAGAAGGGAAACAATATCAAGCAATGTGAAAGAAGTACCATAAGAAATTCACAACCACCTCGAAACCCACACCCATCAAGTCGACATTCCAAAGTTTTTTACCTCCACAGAGCTACCATAACTTGCAGGAGATAAAGGCTGCAATGCATGATTGTTCCTTTCAGCTGATATACCATGACGCATAAGCGCTGCAGCCACATGCCTCCTCAAGCTACTAGCACTAGCAGGCTGCCATAAATTACAGAATCACACAGAGAAAAGGTAATTGGAGGCGTGTCAGCTACGTGGGCAATCTGATATACAAATCTGAACAAACTCAGTACTGATACCGATGCAAGAAAACTGAACAAGATAACTATATCATGCTGAGGGCCTGAGATTACGACACAGAAAGTTATAAATGGCTGATACAAAAACAAGATTTGAAAGAGAAAGCGATCGTGAGCAACAAGTTTTCTGTCGTGGAAACAAAAAAAAAAAAAAATTAAAATGAGTCTTTGATATAAAATACCTGATTCAGGGAATGACCATAGAAACCAAAACATAAATATTAATGTGGGATGGATGTGAAATTAGGCACATAAAGAGTAAACAGTGACAATTACGTAAGCCAAATCACTCCATCCCAGCAGCTATCACATCAGCTAAACTCCAAGGATCAAGCTACCAACCAAAACACAATTCCCGGGGATAGAATATACCTAAAAATTTCAAACAGACTGAGGTTGCAGCATCCGCCTCTTATATGAAAATTAAGCTCGACAAATAAATAAATTCATCGCATAAGTTCTCAACGCACCGATGAGAATGGTCGGAAACATCAACTATACAGGAAACGAGCGAAATCCCCAACTTGTTTTTTCTTTTTAATTCCAAGGGCATGAAAACACTGACCCAATGTTCAAAAAATATAATAGGATACGTATTACAAAAAATAGAGCAATTGAAAGAGAAAGAAAATCATACATGGTGATGTTCAGGGGGCATTCGAGACGGATCGCCCAGATTGAACTGATCAACACAGGCATCCTTATCATCCATGACACGGTGGTGATACTGGTGCGGGTGTTGCTGCCGATGGTGATGGTGGTGCGGATGGTGGCGTATTCGGTGATTATTAACACCCGTGTGCATAATTTCCGGTGAGAAGTAACGGGCAAATTCCTCAGCAGCGGTGGCTAGCTTTCAAGCAGAAGACTCGGGAAGAGAGAGAGAGAGGATGATGGAATTCTATGATTTTGTCTTCAGCAGCAGCAGCAACAGCTTCCTCAATCTGTCATGAGCGAACTGGAGTGGTCGTAGGAGTAACTAGTAAGTCTTTTTGGTAGGTCCACCACCAATTCTTCTTTTGCTCGCTGTGGTTGAAGCTAATAATAACCCTCGTTTCAACTTTCTCCTTCTATTCCTTCTTCCTCTACCTGCTTTTCTGCTGTCTTCCTATGCCACTCCTCCCCGTGCCCCACCACCAGACACTTTATCACAACTTTTTCTCTTTGGTGGTTTGAATTTTGATCTTTTCTCCTTGGTCTGCCCGCGTCTTTGCCATGCTCCCATGTCTTCCGTCGTCCAGTCGAGCACTCGCCCCTGTCTTGGTTTTTCATCTGTTTTGGGAAAAAGATGCTTGATCTAAAACGCTTCGTACCACATTTTCATGAATTGCGGTCCTGGTACCCGACTACGGAGTGGTATGCGTAGTCGTGGCAGTACTTCAACGTGTTGTCATTTAGAAAACATTAAATTACTATACAAAAAAGAAAAGGTATAATTTGACCAATAGGCTGGTGTTCGTCTATGGTCCGTACTCTTTGTATTTCTAATTTTTCGTCCCTTCAACAACACCCACCCCCAATTCTAAATTCTAATTTTTGACCAAAAAAATAGAGCATCATAGTTATAAAGAAGAAAAAAAAACAATTAGTGGCTACGAATATGCTAACACAGTAAATTTATCAGATGTTGACTTTAATCTAGACAAAGAAGAACATATTTATCTTTTTAGTGTTCGTTTGGTACGGAGGTAATAAATGTGGAAAAATTATCTCCATATTTTATATATCTTGAATAATATATTTATAATTAAATATTATTATTCTAATGAATACCCATTTTATATCTTAATTTGATCTAAAATGGGTATTTCATTAAAAATATTTTATTATTATTAATATTTAATATAAAAGATATAAAATATGGGAAATTTTTTTATATTCCTATTACTCCTGTACCAAACAAACCCTTATTTTTTAAAATTGATAGGGACTTCAATTGAGGGGTTATATAGTATTATACATGGCAAAATGAGAATCACAAATAAGTAATTAAGACCAACGTGATGTCATCGTGCTTTGTATGTCTATAATGTACTCTATGCAAGCAAACATTTTATCTTTACCTTATGCCCCAATATGAGCCAACCATAAATAACCCACATCCCGACTCCCTTTAGAGTGTCAGATCCTCGTGCAGAAACTCCCCACCCATTGTGACATTCTTATGATAATTTGTTAGTTTTTTTTTTGTAGGATAAAGTGCGTAGGAATCAGTATTTTAGGGGTTATAATTATAAGAGATTTTTCATAACACATCAAGTATTTTTCTAATTGTGATGACCTTGTAGCATGCACATGTGATATTGGTAGAAGTGTATGATGGTTTTAATCATTAAAGGTTTGAGGAAAGAAAATGATAAGGGACTCAAAACGGCATCAATTAGATGCAAAAGAGGAGGTACTTGCGTACATACTAGGTCTATGGATGGTGATAATGTACCAAATGTATCTTTGAAGAAAATTGATTATTCTTTCAAGGTTACCAGTGGTGAAAATAATGATGGAGGATGGAAAGTAATTGCTAATAATGGAACACGGAATCATAATTTGACAAATACTCTTGAAGGGTGTGATTTTGTAGGGAAATTGAAATAAAAATAGATAAAGTTTGTTAATGATATTACCAAAAGTTATGTCAAACGACAACACATTCGATTGCTTTTTCATAAAGAAATTATGGGAAGTATGAGCATGAAAAAAAAATATAATGCTTAATGGAATATTATATTGAATGAAATATATGGCTAAACAACCTTATAACACTAGTTTATTGATCAAGACTTATTATTTTCGACGGTATTAAAGTGAGCCAAAGTTGGATCTTATAAGTGAGATTCTATTTGCACACTTTATATCTATTAATATTTTACATACATTTTCTTTAACCCTAGTAATGGATTACGCATATAAAATAAATAGATATGGGATGTCTTTACTTGAGACTAATGATTAACACTGACATAGATAAATTTGAACATTGTGTTTGTTTATATGTCATCAAAAAATAAAGAAAAGTATATGTGGGTACTTAAGAACTTTAAGATATTGATGGACCTTGCAATGGTTTCAACCACCATTCTCACTGATCAGGAACTTTGGCTGATTTTAATTGTGGAACATATTTTTCTAATGTATTCAAGTTGTTTGGGATCAATTGATAGTCAAGTTATGTCATCTTTGGGTCAAGTTCATGGTCGAGACCAAGGTTGAGGAGAATGGTCATCCTTTATGTACAATATGTCATCGGATTAGAAACATTCCCCATATATGAGCTAATTAAAGCAACATGTGATACCATATATTCACAATTGGTATAACTTGTAGGGAGATGAGAATTGTAGCTTTAGATCATTAGCATATTGCATGGTTGGAGATGAGAATGTGTAGGTTCAAATCCTTATAGAGTTGTACCATGAGGTTCAGGTAAGGCAACAATTATACGAGAGCGTGTTTCAATATATAATGGTTGATAAGCTCCTTCATAATATCATTCACTTGGAAGAGCATGTTCCACAAATACACTAGATGGAAATGCTAGATTTGGTCATATAATTACCACTTGATATAATATACTACATGTATGCTTGTCTTGAGTTAACGTTTCATTTATTCCATTAGTGGTACAACATGATATGCAAAGTCCAAAAAGTGAAGTAAGAATATGTTTCTTGACCGAACACACACACAAGATATTGGTATGTACTTAGTTATGTCTTATTCCAATATTAACATCAAAGTCTACAATTTTTTTCTAATAATTTCTTCTGTAGGTACAACTCTTAGAAAAGTCTCCACTACCACTGATGCATGTTGCATGGTGGGTATTCCATCTAGTCATAAATTTTTTTGCAATCTCAATATATTACTTGTAATATAATATAATAGGGTAAGGTTTATTTAAATACCTTAAAATTTGACCTCATATTTCTTGAATCCCTTGTGTTTGATATAATTTTACTTTGATACTTACAAATTTAAATTTATTTTCACTTAAATATTTAAATAGTCATCTATATAGAATTAGGAATACGATTGTTTTCACCAAACATTCAAGTGAAAATAGCTTTAAATATAAAAATATCCAAATTATATTATATAAAAATATAAGGTACATGAAAAATATGACAAGATCCACTATTAAGGTGTGTAAATAAAAGTTATCCTATATATCTTTATGATCTGTCCTTAAAGATAACTTTCAAACTTTATGTCGTTGGGAGATTTTTGAAGGGATCGAGGATAAACAAAGTTATACTATTAATTTACAATTAATTACATAGAAATCCGATGTCGCACCTCGACAAGAGCGTTTGTAGTCCAACGGTTAGGATAATTGCCTTCCAAGCAATAGACCCGGGTTCGACTCCCGGCAAACGCATTTTTAATCGTTTATTATTATGATATTGTAGTATGTGTATGGCCTATGGGAGTGTGCCATAGATTGACCGACCGACTTTTCTATAGACAGTCTGATCCTACGTGGCTATATCTCAGCAGATTGCCAATCAATCCCTTGTGCATGCACTGCACGCGACAAGATGGATCCCCGGCCAGATTTTACCCCAATGTCACGTTACTCACGTAAGCTCACAAGCTTTCCTTCACACCTTTCGACGGGTTTAACCAGCGGTTTAGTTTTCCATTTTTATTTTTTTTTGGCTTTCCAGGTCTCACCTCAATGATCGGGGAAACGAACTTTATATTCCTTTAATATATGAACCTCACTTCTGTTATCCACCATCGGTCGGCATCTATAGGTATACGTGGCCTGACAAAATCTAGCTAATTAATTACTCCCGTATTATGTCTTTCATTAATTATTCTTGTGGGTTTGCATTTAATTATTTCATTCATATTATAAAAATTATTATTTTATTAATTTATATATATTTAAAATAATTAATAAAAATATTTTTAAAATAATATTTATACTATTCATTAAAAAATAATAAAATATTTAATGAATAGATAAAAAAAAGTAAGAGTAAAAATGAAAAAATAGATTTGAACTTTTTAAAAATAATTTTTTTATATACAAAAATTTAGTAAATGAATACATTTTTAGAAATAATTCTTTTTTTAATACGGAATGAATAATACCTATTTAAGATGGCTAGGACCGGACCCGCCACCACTTGCAAATGCTCGATCACCTTAGGTCATCTGATGGGCCGTCACGTACATTTCGCAAATTATGAGATCAACATGTCCGAATCTCTACTTCTTCGTTTAAACTTACTCCAAGCTAACTTATGCTTTGTTCTTGTTCAAAGAGAGCTTTTAGCACTTTTTAATTAATATTAAAGGTCACACCATATCAGATTTTTAATTCAAGTGTTCGGTGATTGAAATTTTTATATTAGTAATTTAAAACAAAAATATTATTCTTTTGGGGAAAAAACTCAAAATATGAGTATTTTAGATTGATTTTTTTAGAATTAATATTTTTTAATTATTTTATATTCTTAAGCTGTTAATAGGTATTATCACAAGGAAAATATTATCAAATATTTCTATAAAAATAACTAATATTATCTTCTATTTAAATCAGATAATATAATTTATTATTGGCTAACTGCTAATATAGCAAACTAATTGATGTCAGCTATCCGTTAATTGTCAAATAAGGCCTTACTAAGATAACTTATTCATCAAATTTCTTAAACATAATTTGCTTACTACATAATTTTTAGCTATTTTAGTCATATATGCTGAGCAAAACATAAAAACAACCTTTCGAATATGGGAATCAACACATGAATTGAATTTCAAACCTAGAAATTAACATATGAAATAATGTTAAATTTAAGAATTAACATGTGAATTGAATTTCGGATCTCTAAATCAACACATCAATCGAAACAAACAACCCAAATCCAAGCTATCTAAAAATCAAGAACAAACATTAGAGTTTTTACCTTTCAAATCTATGAAAAAATGATCTAGAATTAATTTTAGAATATTTGAAGGTGGTTTGGTGGTGAGGCCAAGTTGTTGGTGTCGAAGTGTTGCACAACCTATCTGTTGTTGCTACTGCATCAACTTGCTGTTGCTATTATCCTTTGTTGGTCTACTCATGCTGACAATTGAAGGTTGCCGATTTGTTGTAGAGTTCGTGTTATTCCTATGTGATGTTGCTATGAGCACAGTTGTTGCTTCACTGCCCTATTGTGGTTGATGTCACAAAGGTGGCTTATCATCGCTCTGGTGCTTAAAATTGGAAGGTGAAAGGGAGGATAAGTGAAGGAATGCATGTGGTGGTGGTGTTGGGTTGAAGGGTTGAGCCTTATGCTCCCTTACTATGCTCATTGCTCATGGTTGTGTTTGTTTGAGAGACAAAAGTTAAAAGGAAGAGGAGAAAAGGGAAGGAAGATGAATGGTAGTGAGGGGCTCAGATAAGAACATGTACATTAGTGACTAGTGAGGGTGCTAGAATAATATTTATATTCAAGGATTTTTTTTATAATGATTTCAAGCAAAATCGTTATTAAATTTTGTTTACCTAATCAATTTGAATTTTAATAATGGTTAATTTTAAAAACCGTTATCAAAAGCAATTTTTTAATAATAGTTTCTAAAATGAATCGTTATTAAAACTTTCTTGGTTAGACCACACTCATTTTTATTAACATTTTTATGTTACCTATTATCTGTCCATCATTGTTAAAAGTTATTAATGTAGTAGTGATACCATACTCATGGCATACTCCATACCATACTATATGATGCATGCTCATCACATCAACTTAACCATATTACAACCATTTCATTAACCCAATAGATACCAAGGGTATCTTATAAGGGAACCACCAAAGCCAGATATACCCATATCCAAGAACAACCATAATACCACTCATAAAATATATATATATAGTAACCCACTTAGGCGATTACCAACCAATATACCAAAATAATCCCACTAAATAAAATGTAGTGCACAAAGATAATTACTAAAGCAACATACCAAATCCAATTGAATTAAATCACCAAACAAGAGTTATTTCCTTTTTAATTTACTTGAAGAGATGCAACAATAACTTAGAGATGAATAAGGTACACCGGTGATCCTGGTGCATAAGGGAAACATAATACCCTCCAACCTTATAACTTGAAGGTATATAAAATACACCAAACATACTAAAGCACTAAAGCAACACAATACCCTCTCATCTTAAGACGCATAATATGTAATTATGCACACCCTCCAAGAAGTCCCAATAAATAATTAGAGTATACTAGGGCTTCAGTCAACACGATGAGACATCTAAAAAAACCACCAACCAAATCAATGGCTCATTCCTCATTTTTAGGTTAGTTAATCCTAAAGAGAAAACCATTTCAAAATCTTGAGGTATTCCACTTTAATTGTGAATATTTTATTAGGTGATCATAAAATGTTACATAACACTCATGATAGAAATTACATTCTTAACTATTTCCTTTTAATTTCAATTATTCAAGGCCAAACATAAATAAAAGTTGAATATCTAAGTTGAATCTCATATGTCAAGGTTAGGGTGTATTTTTTAAACCAAATTCAACCTATAGAATTAAGCCTCAAAATTAACCAAATCTTTCTAGACCAATGGACTAGTCTCATAAACTAGCTGACTAGTTTGGGAGTAGTAACAACAAACAGACCAACAAAAACAAACAAATTAGTCAACTAATTTAAAGATAATCGGTTAACTAGTAAACCAATTAATTGGTTAGGGCCTTACCCAATTGACTAGTATAGGATCAAAACTAAAAATATAAAATTTAGATTAATTAGTCAACTAATAGGTTAAAGCCAGTCAACTAGTACACACGCGGACTGGTTTTGCTCATTTCAGTTATTTGGTTTACCAAGGGAAAACAAAATATAACAACATGGGATTAAACGCAAATAAATTCCTAAATCATCCTTACATCTATAGCATGATTTTAAAAATATAACTCATATGAACCATGTTGATTGCATTAATCTCATGTTTAGGAAATTAATTTAACTATTAAGTTCCATAATCCACCAAATTTCACTAAAATAGCCAAAGTGGTCAAACATACTATCATGCATCAAAACATAATACATAATACCAAATTTTATACTCAACACATTAACACTTAAACATGCCATAAAAAAGTATGCTACCATCATGGATTATCATACATTTAAAAGAGGTATAGCTTTACATTCTTTCCAAGCACAAATAGCGAAACAAAAAGAGGAAGAGCCTCCAAAAGCCTTAGCTACCAAACTATCATTCCTTCTTCTCCTTACATCAGATATACAATAATTAGAAAATAATAACCACACAAATACAAGATAATAACAACAAGCCAATACTCAAAAAAAAAAAAAAAAGAAGCCTCACCCAACAATAGGATGGCATACCAAGAGGAGGAAAAGAAAATGGTATGCTCTTCAAATATAATAGGGATAGATAAAGGATTAGAGAACGATGAAAAGACAAATGAAATGGAAAAACAAGAGGTAAGGGTGCTCAGTTTTTCCTCAACTCAAGAGAAATAAGGAAATTCTTCCAACACTTAGGTGAAATTTAAGATGAGAGAAAGAAAAGAGCACTAATGAAGCAAATATAAAAAGGGAAATAAGGAGAGAATAGGGGGTAAAATTCTTCCAAGGAGAGAGGGTGATAGTTGACCAATGGTCGTCTGGCTCACATTTGAATGAAGGAAATGATGGGGGTAATATATGGTGTATAAGAAAGGTTGAGTGTGAGTTAAGTGGAGTATAAGTCAATCAATCATGTCTGAGAAGTGGATCTAGTTAGCTTAGCTGATTTATCCTGCACCTAAGCTACACAAAAATTAGAGGAGAAAGATTAGTTAACTCGGTGAAGTAATGAGTAGTAGGTGGGCATAACACTTTTGGTAGATCTTGGTGAATTAATTGAAATAAGGTTATAGAAGTCAAGAGAATAATCATACAACTCCTAAAATATATTATCAACAATGATACATCAATATTAGAAGACTTAGAAAAACATTAGCAAGGATCTAAATCATAATAGAATGTAAAATAGAAAATCTCAAGGAATCAATTGACTTGTTTGTTAAGACCAGTCAACGAGTATACCAATTGATTGGTTTCACTAGAAATCCAAAAATGAAAAAAATAAATAACCATTTGACTAATACCCATCAACCAATCCATTAGTGATCCTGTGAGACCAAAATCTACACGGGAACCAAGTTATCTACCCAAAGCACAAACAAACACGAATACGGGTATTATTAAGTTTTCATCATGGGAATATAATCCAGCAAGTTAAGGTTCTAAAATGAGTGGTAATAAAATTTTTTCCTCTTCTTGGATACATGTATGCCTAATTAATGAACCTCCATCATTGGCCTCAAGTTAGTCACAAAATTATCATTACAAAAGTGTGCCAATTATGCTCAATTCCTTGCATTTCTGTGTGCTATATGTGAATCTTTTGTTTGGACCAACCTACTTCTTTTCTTCTTCTTCTTCTTCTTCTTCTTTCTCTTTCTTGAGTATTTGTCATATTTTTATTAATTCATTCAAGATTTTCCTACATTTTTATTCAATCTTTAAAATTCAACAAATTCAAACAAACCTTAAGTTTATCTCCTTTGTGTCTTGACTATACAAAAGGAGTTAAATTCTAGCTTTGGCTAAAGCTCTCTTATTATATCCTCCTTTTTTTAAATAACTTTAAGTGGTTATATATACCTAATTAAATTTATTATTAACCCTTCCCTTCCTTTAGTTTTAGATATCTTCTAATTTAATTTTTTAACATGATTTTTACTTAAGTTTTATTATATTTTAATGGCTTTTTCAAGGTTGTTTTATGTGTTGGAGTTGGCATGAGCCTGTATCCTATTTTGGGTCATTTTTTTACCTATTAAAAAGAGGTAAAGTAGAGTTTTTTTGTGTGTTTTGAAACATTAATTTTTCTTATTATCACATGTATTTTAATGATTCTTGGTGATTTATGCTAGATTTGGCATATCTAGCATGTTATGTTAATAAATTGAATAATATTGTAAGACCCCAAAATTTACAACTGAAAAATTTCGTTTACAGAGTTAAGTGCGGAAGCTAAAACAATAAAAACAAGTGGTGTTACCGCCACACTTGGTACAAGTCTGGTTCCCTCTACCATTCTCGTACCAAGTGCTAAGGCTAAAATCATTAATCCGCTTAAATTAATATCATGATTACAGAAATCAGGATAGAGAGAGAGAATGTTAGATAAATACTACTAATTGAAAACGACATTAGCAGTTTACGAAACTCGAGAGAGAAATTACAGTAGGACACAAGGGTCCAAATACAACCGGAATAAGACGACAAAAGAAACACCGGATAGTCCTACGCTCCTAAATCTGAACTATCAGCATTTGACTGAGCTCAGAGGCTAACCTGCAAAGTCCACTGCCCATTGAATAGGCAGGGGCCCACGAAAATGAACCCTTCAGTACTACGGTACTGAGCAACCCTTTATACCAAACTAATACGATAAATCAGCATGGAACACATGCAATGCATACATTTAACATTGTATAAGATATATACATATAAATACGATGATTGAGATACAATAATCACTCAGATGATCAATTTCTATCAAGGTCACGTACTACTCATTTTCATTTATCTGAAACAGCCAAATTAATTATTAAACATCCCAGAAATACTCTCTGAGTAATAATTAAAACCCAACTTCAGCATAATTCACGTCTCAGCATAAATTCCCAAACAATCACGTACATCGCAGGTATAATTTACTAAGATACATATCATCTCAGGCATACTTACAGGTACAGCATAATAAATCTGTAACGTCACAGGTAAACTTACAGATACAGCATAATAAGATCCATAATATCACGGGTATACTCACAGACATAAAACTAACACAGGTAGGCACGAAGGCCGCTACCAAAACCTCAGGTAGGCACAAAGGCTGCTACCGAAACCTCAGGTAGGCACAAAGGCTACTACCGAAAACACAAAAAACCTCAGGTAGGCACGAAGGCTAATGCCAAAACCACAGGTAGGCACGAAGGCTACCGAAACCTCAGGTAGGCACGAAGGCTGCTACCGAACAATCCAATAATCATTAATTCCATTTTTATTTATTTTCTCGAGGGGAGATCAATCAACCTGGAGACACAAAGGTACTCCAGTCATACCAGCGTAACAAGGCGACACAATATCCTACCGACTATCAACCCAAGGACGCAAAGGTACCCTGGTCGCACTGGTAAACAAAGGTAACACAGTACCCTACCGAAAAGGACACCTAATCCATAAGTATCGATACCCCCTATTAGTCCGCAGAACAAAATAGAGTAAGATGTAGGGCCTGACTAGGGCACTAAGGCACACCAGCAAAAATTCATATCAACCGTGGGCTAAACCACGTCCTTAGGGTAGCAATCCCTAGGAGCCACCATTCCCGATCTTGAGGTCTTTCACTTTAAATATTAGTATTTTATTAAGGTGACCACGAAATCGCATAGAATACAGATAAATTAAATTCTCAGACTTAACCGTTCTTACTTATTTCCAATCATTCGAGACAAAAATAATCCAGGTCAAGTTCGAAGCCAACATTTAAAATATACTAAGGCCATCCTAGGCTCAATTATTCACATCTGGATACTTTAGGTCAAAAAGACAAAAATACCCCTCAGACTAAAAATTCCCAGATTATTATCTATTTAAAAACTAATTCTATTTTAATTTATTCACTTGCCATGAAAAGGCTAAAATGCCATAGATAAATTATTAATTACACATTTTTAAATTATTAGATATGTCAAATGACCATTTTGCCTTTATACAAAATTTTACACATAAAATCCTTTTCCACACCTTTAATCCATCCAAAACACATACTCACATACTCAATAATAGCTAATACATATTATACATGATTTTCAAGACAAATACCATGATACACAAAAATGACTAAATTGCCCCTAGGACACACATCCATAATAATTATTCTATAATTATTTCTAAGCATGCTCAACATATTATTTTATACATAATTATCATACATTATTTTTCCATCAATTTAATCATTTAAAAACATACTTTCATACCCGGCATTATTTATATCATATAACATGCTCGTTTTATCTGTTTTCATAATAATGATAATTAACACATAATTATATCAGAGTAAATAATGCTTAACATATTTCATCAACCAAAAACCCTAATGTGCTATCACGCAATATTTATAATTTTAGTAAGGTATAACGGTTACTTGAATTCCAGCAAAAACGCAAAAATAGCGGTATCCTACTAAATTTATCGGATCCCGCTAATCAACCTTTCGTACCTAAAAATAATACCGAAATTATTGAATTAATATCTATCAAGTAAGATAATAATTATAATATAAAAATATTTATTTTTTGAAAATTACTAAAATACCCTTACACTTAAAATGGGTACCAACATTATATATATATACTCTTTTCTTTTTCTTTTTTTTTTTATAAACACACAACTCACGCTGCATGCAGCGTGAGTCATGCGGCGAAGGAAGGGGGTTAGGCTTGGGGCTGGTTGCGGGCGGTGGTTCGGTGGTAGCTGGGTGCTGGAGGTTGGTGGCTAGGCTGGAAAATATTGCCGGGGCTGCTGGATGCGAAGGTGACGGGTTGCGACGGGCGAGAGGGTGGCTGGGTCGGGGGAGCTGCTCTGGACGAGAGGGTGCTGCAGGGGCTGTTTGGCGATGGTTGGTGGCTGGGGCGTGGTGCTACGGGACGAGAGGGAGGTGCAGGGTGGCGGCTGGGTTGGCTGCGGTGAGGGAGGAGTGGCTCGCTGGCGGTTGACTGCTGCGGCCTGTGGCGGTGTTACTGGACGAGAGAAAAATAGGGGCTGTGATGGGGCTGCGATGGGTTGTGACGGGGGAGCTGCTGGATGAAGAAAAACAAAGGGAGGAAGCTGGTCGAGATTTGGCTCGGGGATGGAGTTTCGGGGCTGCTAGGTTAAGGGTGATGGTGGGTGGCTGCTGCTCGGGTTGCTGTGCGGTGAGGGAGCTGGACGGGAAAGTGGTTCGGTGGTGGAGCTGCTCGGCTGAGGTGGTGCTGTTGGTGGCGACGATTGGTGGTTGGGGAAGTGCCGTCGGGGTGTAGTGTGCGGTGAGGGAGATAGTGTTTGGTGATCGAAAATGGAGGTGTAGGGGCTGGACGACGGTTAGGGAGCGTATGCAGGGCAAAACCAACGAAATAGGGAGAGGACTGTGCGACGGGGAGACAGGAAGAAAAGGAAGAAAGGGAGAAGGTGCAGAGAGGGGGCCGCGATGAGGTGTTGTGCGTGTGTGTCTGAAATGAAATAGGGGGGGTGTTTGGGTTGGTCGGTGATGGTTCTGTGTGCGTGTGTACATGTGTATAATATGCAGAGTGTGTAAGTATGGCGTGTATATCTGTATATAAATGTACCGTCGGGGACAGGAAAATCTTTGGCGAAAATATCCGGACAAGGAAGACGATAAAGGAAAGTTTAATTATTTAGTTTTAATTTTAATTTAGGTAGATTAAAATATCAGATATAAAAATAGTTTCGGAAAAATTATTAGAATTTGGGTAAGTTTAAAAATAGTCGGAAAGAATAAAATAATCGAGAATAATTTTTAAAAAAATTATTTTTGGTTACGGATCAAAAGATTATTAATAAAATAATTTAAAATAAGATTTACAGGTAAAAATTAGGATTAATTTAAATAGCCTAATCTCCATCAAAATTTTAAACTAATTAAATTTATACTTAAACCGTTGAAATAATACGAAAAATAATAACACTTTTAAGATTAAGCCCTCTAAAATAATAATTATAATTAATTATATGATTATAAATTTATAATTACGGTTTTGAAAAAGCGGGGTATTACAAATATGATGCTCTATGAAATTGTTGAGATTTTTATAGCATTTTATTAAGTTTTTCTAAGCATAAGAATAATGGAGTGCTGTTGTTTTAAATTCTTGGTACATAAATGATCTAGAAAAGCATGAAAATAGTGTTTTTGTGATCACCGAATTTGTTGTAACTTTCAATAGGAACTACTATTGATTATCTAAGATTTATGATGGAAATAAGGTACCATATACAATCTTAGGATATCTAGTTTACCACAAATTTTACTATGTGAAAAAAAAACTAATGTTTGTAAGATGTTATGGAAAAGTTGGTGAGAAGTGTCAAAGTTATCAAATTCTGCCATTTTGGCTAAGGCTTAGCCTTTTGGGATTTCTTTTTGTAATTATTGTTTTTTTTTAATTCCATGTTTCCATGATGTACGTTTATATATATAGTATATTATCTTTATGGAATTTATAGGAAATTAAAGTTTGAAAAATTTAGTAAAAAGTTTGAATGCTATCCATGTTCTTCATGATGATCAAAGTGTCCTTCACTAATCACTCACTAATAACCATAAGTAGGGTAAGTTAAGAATTAATCATGTTTTAAGGCATATTATGGTTATTTTATAATGATTAAGGAATATTATGGTTGTTTTATAAATAAAAAGCTAAAGGATGAATATGTTAACCTTATGAGTCAAAGCAATACCATTGACCATGATTATGCCCTTTCCCATGAACATTGACTTTTACCATTAAATATGAATAGGAAATCTTTTGAAAATAGTATATGACCTTGTTTTGTGATTTTTGACCCAAATATATTTGATATTTGGCCCATTTGACTCTAATGTCATATTTTGAGATTAAAATTGATATTTTGGAGATTTTAACAAGGGCGTGAAGTTTTGTGTTATCTATAAATACATATATGAAAGTTTAGTGTAATCTATAAATACTTGTGTAATAAGTGATATAAGTTTAGTTTTATTTATAAACACCCATTTGAATTGTTTGATTTAAGTAATAAACCATCATTTATATTGTTTAGTGTCATCATTAAACATTCATTCTAGATGACTTATATGTCTTTGCTTATATTTGGTATTATCATTCTAAAAATCTATTTTAGATTTATATCCGACCTGTGTTTGGTGTTATCACCCTAAACACCCATTTTGGATTAACATTGGAATGTGTTTATGTTAAACAATAATAATGGTAATGAAATTTCATTCGGACCTACTTCTTTTGTTCTTGGATTAACAAGTTGAAATTTAGTGGGTGGTTCACCCTTGTAATTTTTGTATACTCAGTACCTTTCCTAAGTATGCTCATATTTTTGAGTTTGGAGTAATAATGTGATAGGTGACCATGGCATCAGTTAACCAAGTTGGGCTAGTGAGGTATCTCATTATAAACCCCTTGGAACCTTAGATGATTATGATTTAGTGGGAGTGTATATCCCAATGGAAGGTCATGTATAACCTTAGCCAGTGATATTAAACCAAGCAAGGTGGGTGTAGTAATAGTCGTGTAAGACTCTAGTCTCTAAAAACCTTTAATGGCATGACATGAAACCAAGTAAAGTGGGTGTGGTAACTCTATTGAAAGCCTTTTAGCCTTGATGATCTTTATTGTTATGATATTAAACCAAATGAGGTAGGTGAGGTAACCCCTATGAAAGCTTATTGACTATGATGATCATTGATGTGTTCATTTGGAAGGTGTGGATGCCTTAGATATTTTCAGTGTAGCCATCGTAAAACACCTACTTAGATGCTTCTATGACTTAAGTTGTAACACCCATATGTTTGGGTAATACTAATACTAATACTAATAATAATATATGAAAGGTAAAGGAATATTCATAATTTTATTATTTCATATGCACATAAATAATTATTTATAGGCCTTTTATTTAAATATAATTATAAGTTAATTTATTTGATTATTAGGCCTCACTCATAATTAGACATTTAACCTATTGAATTTATATTTACTAATCAAATCTTTCCCTAATAAAGTTTTAACTTTTAGATATATCTTCTCGCAAATCTAGTGACCCATACCTAAGGTTGTTCATATTATCTAATGTCTAATGAATTGTTCCTCAAACTTAAACAACGTATCTAATTTTTTTTAAATCAAATAACCAATCCAAAAATATAAATAATATCCAATTTGATAAATTACACACACACACTCTCACTCACTCTACAAATTATTTATTTTTCATAATTTATTATTATTATTTATAATCATATACGTGTGTGTGTGATTTTAAAAACATATTATTTATTGTAATTAAATTTTACAATTTTTAATTCATATTTTTATTAAATATTTAAATATTATCAAAAATTTATAATTACTAATTGAATTTAAAGACTCAAATCAAATCATTTGATCAAATTGGTTCAAATTAGATTGATTTATTATCTTTCGATCGATTTTTTATCCTATATTTCTCATTTATCACATACTCAAAAGTTTTAGATATCCAACAAATTATTTGTTATCTGATCTAAAATTTGAAATTTATCACATCTCCATTTTGAAGTCAAACGAAACATAGGGGTGTCACATTACATCTAACATAGAAGAGGCACTCCCTATACTTAGTCTATGTCGGGTGCAAGACAGAAGTAAACTTATACATAAGAATTAGGTGTAGGAGAACTTGGTTCCTCCACGATCCATAATATGAAATAGAGAGAAGGAAATATGTGTAATGAAAATAGAGGACTAATAGTCCATATAGAGATAAATATACCCAAATAACCATATCCTTTAGCAATTCGATTATGTACTCACCAAAGCTAATCACATTAAAAGTATTAATCAATAATCACATTAAAAAAAGGTAGATTGACTTATGGGAATGAGTAGCACCCATAAAACTGATGATCAGTACGATACATATTGAGTAAGGAAATAATATAGTCATAACAAGGTTACATAGAATATTTCAGATCACATAGAAGAATAAGTGTGCACACCAATTAATGTAAAAATGATGGGAGATCAACCTTGATTCCAGAAACGTATTATAAGATATAATTATAATCCATTTCTTATGTACGATAAATTTAAGATCTTACTATTCTTAATCCGGTGGAATAAATTTAATCACCTCTTAGGGAAAAACTTTTTTAAGCTAGTTAAATAGAGGTAAGTTCTCTCAATCCTTGGTATAGAACAATACCCTTATTTACTAGTACTACAATTGTCATTTTAAATTGTGTGTCGGCTACAGTCACACCAGGGTGTGCCTCAACCTAAATCGAGCTGGTTGACTAGGAGAGGGATGTCACAACTTGAGTGCAGGTTTGGGGTGGTGATGGTTGGTAGGGCAAGGTGGCGATGTGGTGGAGATGGGGTCGGTGACCAGCGATAGGCAGGGATTGGTTGATGGTGGCAGGGGTTAACGACTCATACGAGAAATGAGCTTAGTTGGGTTGATGGGCTCACAAAGGGAAATAAATAAAAAAGAGGAGGGTTGGAGATTGGGGTAGATGACAGAGACAAGGGTAGGAGAAGAGGGGAATAAGTAGAACAAGAGGAAGGCTTGGCAGTGGTGGTGTTGGGCGGTGATGGTAGCAACAAGCAAGGTAGGGAGAAGGAAGAAATGAAGGAGGGCTTGGTTTGGCTGGTTCTTATCGACGGGGAATGGAAATGAGAGAATGGAAGAGGAGAGGGCCGAGAAGGGGGGATTCATGCATATATATATATATAAGCATGGCTAAGGGTGAGGGCAAAGGAAAACCAATGGGGAGGGAGCCAGATTTAGACTTGTCTAGGCAAGTGAGGGTATGATAGTGCAAGGCTGTGTAGAGGGAATGCAAGGGGTTTAAGGAGTTGGTGGTGCAAGGTGTTGGTCAGGGAGTGATGTGGTATGTCATATGTGTATGGTTGGAAAGGGAAAGATGAATGTGATGGGAGTTCATAGGGGTAGAGGCTGCTTGGGCCGAAGGGGAAAGGAAAGCTGGGTCAATGTGCAGGGCAGGAAGGAGGAAAAAGAAAAAAAAAGGAAAGAAAAAGAGAAAATTATTATTTTTGGTTTAGGATTAAAATTATATTTAAGTTTTGAATTTGGGAATTGGTTAAGATTAAATTTATCAATTATACATGATCAGAATTAACTTAAACAAATATAATAATCCAAAATTAAAATTTAGATTAAATTAAAATATTAATTAATTGAGATTAATATTAATTAAAAAAATTAAAATATTAGAGAATATCATTTTTTTTAAATATCTGACATTTTAAATATAATTTTTTTATTAAATATTTAATGAAAAAATTTATAAAATAATAAATATTTAATTTGAAAATACCTCTATCCATACCCCTTTGTAAATAATTAGCTAGCTTAGTAATTTAAAACAAAAGCACTTATAAACCACGGACATTGTTATATAGAAAACAAACTTTTACTCGGTGGAAAACCAATTCTTAAAGTAATCGACTATAGTCGCCGAAGCCAAGAGTTTTTTATTTTTTATTTTTTTTACTCGATCTAGTTGTTCGATAATTTTAGCCGAACCCCATTTATTTCCATCAACAATAGTCACCGAAATCCCTTCTCTATTTTTTTCCCTCTCTCTCTTAGATAACCCAGCTATCGACAATTATTGCCGTAGCTCCCCATTTTTATTTCAACCCACTCCTTCGGCAATACATGGATTTTTTTTTCTATATAATAAAAGGCTGTTTTTCAATTAACAACTACGTAAACGTATCTGTGTAACTAAACTAATTCTAGAGATGGAAGTGACCGAAGTTTGTGGTCCTGTGGATGAGGAATCAGTGAAGCACGGGGACGCTGAAGTGCGCCTGTTTCGCATCCCCGAAACGTTTCTAGAGACGAAACGCGAGGCGGGATGATGATTTAAAAAAAAAAAACCCTCCAAAACAACGTCGTTTTGGAGGTTTTTTATTTTCTGACGCTACTCGCCCGCCCGGTCGTCCCATCCCCTTGCACGACGCCCCAACCCAGTTGCCCACTTGCCCGGTTGCCCCCCTTCACCCTTTGAATTGAGCAATTTTTTCCTCTTGACCTGAGAACTGAGGGATGCGGCTGCCGACTCCCTGCCTCCATCCCCTCGCACGCTATAGTGAACCTTCGATCCAAACGAATCGCAGGCAGCAGCAACATCCTCCCTTCCTGCCCAGCACTCACCGGCGGCATAAACAACTTCCATTTTGTTGCTACATAGTCCATCCCCGCCTCCTCGACTTTCATTTTAAAAATCCATCTTCCACTTTCCCTCCCCGCCTCTCCATAAATATTAATTTAATAGTGTTGAATGTATGATTTTAAGTAATTTAATATGAGTTTAAAAATTAAATTTTAATTATGTAAACTTTTAATTTAATATTTATATATCTTAACATCTTCTTTCATTTCCGTTTTTTAATTTTTTAAATCATGACGTTTTATCCTTTCGTCCCGTCCCGCTTCCCCGTCCCCGTCCCCGTCCCCATGCATCACTGTGACTGTGAGGAATTACAGGGATACGAATTCGTGGAGTAAGGCAACCCACTTTTTGTGTACTTTTTGTTACTTTAATTGTTTCCCTGTTTCTGACAACAGTCAGCGAAGGAATATATATATGTATATATAGAGGCAGCTTGTCTTGTCGGTCTTACTTTAGATACTATATGCTATTTTATATGTAAATATAAGAAAATAATAAAAAGATGGCTGGGTAATTTATTTGGAAAATTTTTTTTGTAGTATATATATAGGTGAAATTAATTAGTTAAAAATTAAAATGGTTTTAAAGTATTTAGTTACAAATATAAAATATTATGTACATATAATTACACTAATATGTACACCTAATTATATATAAATATACAGATAATACTTTCTATATGTACAATTATACATATATATTAGAATATCAAAAAAATTAGACTAAATATTAAATAAATTTATAAACTTTAATTATTTTGATCCAAATGAACCACCGACTATTTTTTCTAATTTATTTTCATGCTGCCGACCCCATTGCAGCAAAAGGTCTTTGGACTATCACAGAATTTACTATTAAACTTGTTAGGTGTCTGTTCCTCTATATTTGTCGGTACGATTTCTAGTCTTATTATATTTTTGACCACAAATATGTACGTGGACTTCGGTACATCTTTTAGGTTCATGATTGCTAGGTAGATTGGGAGCATAGTCATTTTAGGCATAGTTTTAAATTTTAACGATGGGTTGGAAAGTGAAATAGGTTTCTCGATCGTGCATGTGATTCTCACAAATCTCGGTTGCTAGTTAGGGACCTATACTAGTATACTATCATTTGGCTTAGTAAATAAATTTATTAATTATTTATGGTTTGGTTTATAATTTTATATGCTATATAACTTTTGGGTTAACGTAATTATTCGTATTTTACATATGTGGACTATTAGATCATTTCAAAGTTTGGATGTTGACAATTATGCTGTATAGAAGAGGTAATAACTCGAGATAAATACAATTGGATTCACATTAACTAATAACTATATTTGACACATATTTAAATATATTTATAAAAAATAGTTATTTAAGATAATTATTTATTTAAAATTTTTTTAAGTAGCATTAAATAAGTCTTTAGAATATTTATTCGGATACTTATTTTTATATACTGCATTAAGTCTTGGGCTAAGTAAGTTAAATGGAGAAAATATCCATAACTCACTAGTAATTCTAGTTACTAACTTCTAGAGCTACCTAAACATTTCGGGTTATAAGAGTATTTAACATATAATAGAAAGATGATGAGTTTAAGTGGATGGATATTTTGGGACCGAACTAACTGGCATAAAGCGTATAATTCTATTGAATTAGTATAATTGTTAGCACTAATAACTATTTGCCATTAATTTATAAGATCTTTATATAGTGAGCATTTATTAACCAGAGAACAGTGGAAGTAATCTACTTATTTTTCTAACCACCAATAGGTAAATTACCAACGTTATTTTTGTACATGAGATATTGTCTTATAATATACGATTTAAGTTGCCTTAATTTTACATATGATGTAGCCCTTATATGATGTAACCACCAATATATTGTCAACATGGTTCTATTTTTTTTTAAATATGAGTTTTATGAATATAAGTTTATTTATACATGTTTTATAAATTTTTGTTGGTGCTTATATGATTTATATATTGTTGGTGACCTTATAAAATTTGTTGTACATGTTGTCTTATGATATTGTTATACACCCACAGACATCATATCTGTTTTCCTAATTGGTATTAAAATATGATAATGGTTGGAGGCCAACCCTAGTGGCCTACATTTGGAAAATGTTCATATTGAAACTGCTTGGTGGAAAAATTTATTAAAAAAAGTAGTATTTCTAGAAAGCATTATTTTTGGAAGCTACCTGCTTTTGGAAGGTGATTAAATAATGAATGAATATGTTTATGTGTTTTGGATATGTTATATGGTTATCTTAGATGAGACACTAAATTTTAAAGTAAAAGACTTGAGTTGGGCTTAGGGTTATTTGAGGTTGGCTTCCTAGAGTTGGGGATTGGTGATAATCTTCTCTTTGATTTTAGCTCATTATTAACAACTTCTTTCCAAAAACTAACATCAATAGAGGTTACTAATTCACCATAAGATTTAGGATCCTCATTAACTAGGAAAGTAGACTCAAAGTGCTCACTTATCTTATCAAGGTCATCATTCTCAACAAGGAAAGCATTGACAAAATTCATCATGAACTAGTTTCTTCTCTTTGTATTTTACTTCTCCTTAGCTCAATTGCATCATCATTTACATCATTGGAACAAGAAGCATCTAAAGAACCAATAGAATCCACTCAAACTTTTCTCATGGAGAACAATTTTTTTTATAAAAAAATTCTACATTTTTATATTTACAAATAGTACGTGTTATCACTCAAGCATAGGAATCTATATCCAACACTATTTTGTGCATATCTAATAAATACACAGTCAAAGGGCCTTGCACGATCAGCTTAAAGGACCTTGTTGATTATGTGACTAGTACCAAAAATCCATATATTGAGCATAACCCAATGAAATGAGGCATAAGGAACCTTTTCCATCACCCACACCTTTTAAATTTACCAATTCTAGAAGCGGGTCTTCCATCATCAAGGCGGGCTTCAGGCAACATGATGACCGGAGTTGGTCCTATACAAGAGACCTCTTTTCCTAATGACAAACATGCATAAAATTTTGCTAGTGATTTCCCCCCCTCCTAGTTGCTTGTAAGGAATTCTGTTGAAATAAAACCATCGAACATTTTTATCATAAGAAGTGACGTGTTCACTTTTGTTCTACACAGCTTGTCTATAGTTCTTTTGAAAGTTTATTGGTAGGACACCATCTACTCTCCCCCTTGATTTCTTTGCTCAAATTTCCAAATCTCCAATCCTCATCATGCATGACAATTTTGTGATCCAAATGTTCTTCGAACATTTGTCATAATGGATCTCCTGAGAAAAACAAAAAAATGTCATAACGTTACATTTCTATAGTTCATTTTGTTGTACCAAAAGTGTTAATTGCAAATATGCCATCGTTGCATTCTATTGGAAGATCGGATTAAAGTGACTTGGTACACAAGATGCAGCTTATAATTCAAACAAAGCACTATATGGTTATTAAATGCTAAGGAAAAGGCTGGTTGTCAAATAATGACAATGGAGAAAATGCTACACGTACAGGGATTCTGGAACTTGTTCCCAGTTGTAAACAAGTGGCTCCATTCATTCAATTTTGCAGCCAATGCACCTTATTTCTCGCTGTCTCAGACGGTGGACACAGATATGTTTTCAAGTCTTGGAGTTTCATCTGTCTAGTACTTTTCGCAAGGCGGAGCTGGTGTTCTGAAACTACAAAATAATTGCATTGGTTTATAGATGAATATTGCAATAAAGAAAAGGGAACTTTTGTCTCTTGAAATTAGATCGAAATTGCTTCTAGGAAGGGAAACTATAATTTTCTTGGGTGTCAGTATAATTAAAATGACTTCTTGGAAAACCCCAGTGTTGAGCATAGTCCTGCCATAAAATGTGTTCTGCATGATGCGATGAAAAAGTGCTCAGCTAGCGTATTTGATCTTATTATTTGGCCCTTGAATTTTTTGTTTACTCCATTATTTCAGTGGTCATTGACTTTACAGCTGATCTGATGCTGCTTTCGATCTGTTGGAATGTAGATATTTATAGTTTCGCGTATCGGTTGATCTAAAATCTGATAAATATTGTCCGATATTGTGTATCGGGACCGATATTTAATTATATGGATAAGCCATGGACTGTACCTTGGACTTTTGAGTCCATATTGCACATAGGTATTTTTCTTTCCATTTTTCTCTTGAAATTTTGTATGAGTATTATTGACGGTAACGATGAGTTCCTGCAAATTCTGAATCTCTGATGCCAGCATACATCTAAATTTTATGCTATGGCTACTTAATTTATGCGTCTGTTTTTAGCCTCCCACTCGTCAATTTTGTGACGTCAATTTTAGGCTTCTATCTGAAATGAGGGTTGTTGATCCGTGAATTATTATCTTGCTGCAACTGATTTTCTGCTTTAGGTAATGGTTATGTGGATTACTTCATTTTGGTTCCTGGGTTCTTGGATGATTTTCTTCACAGCACATATTGGAGGCTTCAATAAGGAGTCTTCAACATATAGAGGTCAAGCGTTTTACATCCTGCTGACAGACGTAGCTAAAGGCATTGCTGGAATCGCAATCCGAATTCCTTCCCCTTCCGCCTGGATGGTTCAACTTTTGGTATCGCCTTTTGGTATCAAGGTTCAACTTCAACCTAAAGTGGAAATGACATTTTGATATCATTATGTTCCCCTTGGTCACTAGGCTGTCCCAGCTTAACCTTGATGTATTGCCCTTTCTTTCGTCGACTCCTGTCATTCACTCAAGTGTCGAGCAGTCAATCTTAGCTCGGGATCCTGTGGCCATGGGTCGGTACATCATGGTAGTTTCAGTATGCTCTCCGATATGGGCGGAAATTGTCTTCTGGGGCTTCCTCCTTCCCTCACTGACTAGATTCACGCCTTTATGCTGCTCAATTCTTGTAAGCTCGATTGTCTTTGCCCTAGCGCATTCCAATGTACATAGGATGCTTCCACTAATATTTCTTGGGGTGGCCAAGGTTGTTGTATTTACTTGGTCTAGGAACCTTGTACCATCTATGTTGTTGCATAGCCTCTGGATTGGCTTTGTATTTTTAAAAGGGTCGTTCATGTTATTCGATATCTGATAATTCAATTTGATATTTGAATCGATCTAATATGAAATATTAAATAATAGATGTGATTTTTTTTAAATCAAATATCTTATCCGAAATAAAAGATTAAATAAATCAGGTATCCTATTCGATAAATACAAATAATATTTGATCTAATAAATTATATACATATATACTCAAAATGCTATTTATTTTCATAAAATTTTATTTTATATAATCATGTATCCATGTGTAATTTAAAATAAGTGTTTATTTTAAGTAAATTTTATACTTTTTAATTATTATTTTTATCAAATGTTTAATCATTATGCAAAATTTAAAATTGCTAATTAAATATAATGTAATTTAATATTCAAATCAAATTATTAAATTATATTTGTTCAAGTTGAATCAATTTTTAATTTTTTGATCAAATAATTTTTATTTAATATTTCTCAATTGTGACTCACTTGAAAGTTTGGATATCAGATAGATTATTTGTTATCCAATCCAATATTGTAAATATCCGACCAAAGTTTTTTTTAGATATCTGATTTTTAAAATATCCAAAACTTTTTATCGGATATCCAAAATACTGAAGATCTAATTTATAAACACATCTATTCTTAGATACGATAAAATAAGTTTAATATATGACATCGTAGTATATGCGAAAGGAACTATTTTATTGGCACGTCTATTTTGATTAAATCAAAACGAGTAAATATATGATTTGAGTCTTCTAACTGTGCCCCTACCATATTGATAATAGTATGATTGGAGGATTACTGTTTAGCCATGAAACATAATAACGAAATTGTTTTTTTCCTCCGCGATTGTAGGGTTATTTATGTATTTCTCGCGTATTTCGTTCAATTGATATAAGAACATTTATGAAGGAAAAATTTAGAAAGATAAGAAAAGGCAAAAATGTCAGAAGTGGGATTTGAACCCACGCCCTCTAACGAGGACCAGAACTTGAGTCTGGCGCCTTAGACCACTCGGCCATCCTGACACGTTGATGACAAGGCATAATCTTTCTGCAAACAATGCGCGGCGCTAGCAAAAGTAATTCACACATATATCAACTCCGTGAAAAGTTTTTTTCTTTCTTTACACCGTATATCATTATGTTTTAATCAAAATTATTATTTATAGACCCTTGTTCCTAATTTATAATAATAGTTCCATATCTTTGTAGTCATGAGGTTGTGCATTTTTACATCATATTTGCATGCGTGACAACACTGAACTTAAAGTGGTTGGCCAAAAGCGCAAATTGAATTATACTACTAATAGCAGGAATTTCTATTACTAGCGGCCTTAATTTTGTAATATAATTAAGTTTGTTTTAATTAAAACACGGAAAATAGGTCATAAAATACACATTTTTCAGGCATAAACACATATCTCCATACATAAATACATATCTTTTAATATAAAATACATATCCCTCTTAAAATAAGGTGAACATGATGATACTTTTATAAATTTATTGAACTCTTTTAAAATAATACATATCTTATTCAATAAAATATACATCTTTATGATACATCTCTAGCAATAATATACATACATCATTTATTTATAAAATAATAAAAGACGAATACATGTGTGATAAATATATATATTTATAGGACAAATGCACATTTTCTGGTTGTAAATGCGCATATGATTTCAACAATATACATCTCATAGAGATATGCCAATATTACATATCTTATCCAACAATATATATATATATATATATATATATATATATATTATTCAATGATATATACATATTCTTCATTTATAAAATAACAAAGAAGAAATACATGCGCTATAAATTCACATGTTTTTTGAAAAATACACATCTTTACAAGACAAATACACTTCTTATATAGCATTGTAAGTGCATATCTTATAGTAGTGAACGTACATATTATATTGACATATACATATCTTAAGATTAATATTTATGATTGTATACACATCTTATATCAACAAATACACTTCTTATAATTTTAAACGTACATTTGATAATAATAAATGCACTTCTTATATTGACTATGTGATAAAAATACACATTATTTATTTATTTGTATATATCATCAATAATATGTGTATTTTATTAGATAAGATATACATTCTTTCTAAAGAAGATGTACATTTATATCTCAAAGATGAATGTGTATTATTTTAAGAAAAAATTTCAACAAATTTACTAAAATATCACATTATCCATAATATTATCTAGGAGAAATGTGTATTTATATGAAAAAATGTATATTAATATAGATGTGTATTTTTAAAAATATTTTCTTATTATATTTGCAACAAGATTCGATAAAGTTATAAATATTTCACGATTGACAAGTAGGAAGCATCGTACTACTATTAATGATTAGCCAAAAGCGATGTCCTCTGCTAATGATTTTTTGCTGCAACTTTGTTTTATGCTATATTTTAGCAAAAAAAAATACTATTAAAAGAGCATCTCTCCCAAACATTAACTAAATTTTTGTTAATCTATAGTACGATTCCTGAACCTTCCTCCCTTTTCCCTTTGCCACTCCCCATTCCCCAATTCTCTTTGGCTCTGTTTTCTTTGCGGACCTTCCTTTCATCGGTAATTAAGGGATGTGTGTGTGTGTGTATATATATATACCGAAAATAAGAATTAAGAGTTCATCAAATTCATATAGCTAAAACATCAACCATAGCTATTGACGTTATATGTGTGTGTGTATTGTATTAGTTATTAGTTTTCAAGAGAGAAAAAGTGTATTTTGTATGCGTAAAGGAGATCAAATACGGGTGTGTCAACTTCATCTAAAATTCCTTATCCACACACACACATGAAAATTTGAGACTCTCTTCTACTATGAGACCTTATGTGGAGACACAATCAGCACTATCCTAGGACTATCCCTAGGACTAAAACAACTTTTTGATGGAGCTACATCTAGACATTAGAAATGTCTTCCAAGCTACTCTTGTTTGCTGGAATAAAAGTAAGGAGGATTAGATCCGACAAAGCCAATCTGATTTGAATAAATCGACCTAAAATTTAGTTTTGCCTTAAAAACTCAAAATTGAAATAGACTTGAAAGCTAATCTAAACTTTGCTAACCCAATAATGACCTACACCTGAACTAATCAAACCTAAAAGAATCTAACTCATGCATGAACATAAATTTAATAATAACCGGTACCAAAACTAACTCAACCTGAAAGAATCCGACACATACTCAAACATAAATACAAAATCGACTCAAACTAAAGTAAAATTCGATCAACAAAAATAATAGCTTCATATAATTTGCTACATAAATATCAATAAACTATTTTTATAATAAATTTTTTTGTAAAACAATATGATAATCATTCCGTACAACAAAAAATAAAACTAAAATAGTAAAATTGTGTTCTCCTTGTTATGTTTTATATTATATTAACATCAAATAAATCATATTAGATTAGATGATATTAATTATTGTTGTTGTTGTTGTTGTTGTTGTTATAGGTATTATTATAAAAATAAAAAACATAATTGTATTTATTTTTATAATATATATAAATATTAAAACAATAATAAATTTTAAACATCTAGTTATTATTTTATTTATAAGCATAATAATAATAACAATAATTATTATGATTAATATGATAATCATAATTATTGTAACAATCATAATCATAATCATAATCATAATTTGTAATTAATATTACATATATTGTGATAGTTATTATTATGATAAGCATAATAATAATAATAAATCACAAAATTTAACTTATTTATTACATTAAATTAATAATAAGCAATGTTAATTTAAATTCTAATATGAAACTTTCTTACTCAAACTCGATTCGACCTAAAATTTATAGATATGAATCAAATCTAACCTACATCCAATCCATCATGAAGCCTATATACTCGAATGAAATCCAAATTCAAAGAAATTTGATGGGTTAGATCCAACCTAGTAAGCATTCGGCGTAGCATGACTCGACCCAAATCACCACAAAGTAAACCCTAATTGAACTCAAATAAAAAAATAGTTCTGACCTAATTTGATAATAAAACAATATGATTTTAACCTAATCTAACCTAAAATAACTCGACTTATATAACTCTTTTAACAACTTCTAGGAGGGACATGTTATAACAAGAAGTGCCGAAGGATGGATCCTTCTCAACTAGCTCCACTTATATTCTCCATTTAAAGTGAGAATGGGTGAGGGGGATAAGTGGGGTCAGATAGTGAAACTTGATACACACCTACTCGTATTTATTGTTTCGTTTGACTGCTAAGGAAATGTTGAAGCATAGGAAGACCTTGGATGATGATATACATCTGATATAGAAAAATTAAAATGAAATACTCATACATTACTTTAGGAATTGTGAAACTAGTAGAGAGACTTGGTTGCATATCTAAGAAGTTGTCGTTGATTTCTTTGAAGAATATAACATGTCTTGATGGATCCAACAAAATTAGTGTTGAGGTGGAGAACGTTACTAAGAATCTTGTAGGCGAGAAGTCATTAATTTTGTGAACTTTGTGAGCCATTTGGACATTTAATTTTGAACAAGAAGAAGATCCAGAGGCTTCAAAGATTGTTTTATTATGGGCACAAAATTGGATATTTCCAATAGAAAAGAGGAACACCAATAAGAAACATATCTTGTTTTGTAGACAAAATAAATCTCTCTAAATGTGGGTTGTTTCTAGCACCCGGTTGTGAGTTACACGAGACCCTGTACGAACATTATGATGCGATCCTAATTTATTTTATTATTATGCATTCGTTAATACCGAACATATTGTTTTTGATTTTTAATATCATAAGACATACACACACATTTACTAAATAAATAATCGAAACATAGATTATGAATATGTAGAGACATTATATAATGTACTCTCTCTCTCTCTCTCTCTCTCTCTATATATATATATATATATATATATATATATATAAGATAGAAGATTTACATACTATATTAAATTGCCTAATTGTCAAAATATTGGATAAAAAAGTTCCCATAATATATCTATTACAAGAGCAAAGAATATGGCGATCAATATATACTCATCGAGAAACAATCATATAATGAAAATCACTTAATTTATAAAATAATAACATTTATCTGAATATGTACTACAAATATTTTTTTGAATATTCAAGACTAAATTAATATCATCCCAAAATTATTACAAAAATGAGAAGATAACAACTGGTGCATTACTACTTTTTAAAAATTTATGTTCTTGCATTCCGAAAAGCAAAATCATTGATTCAATTTTCATAATCAAGATTTTCCACAAACTTATTTTCAATTGAAATTAAAGCCAAATTATTTAATCTTTATTGTGATATAGTTGATCGCAAGTAAGTTTACAAAATTTTTAGTTTTGAAAAAGTCATTTCTATTGATGCAGTTGTAATAGGAATGACAACAAAAATTCTATATGCAATACACCTAGTTGGATAACAATTCATTATTTTCAAAAACTTTAGTATTGCACTAGTTGTATTATATTCTTCTAGTAAATATTTTTATAATAGTAGCAATTCATTGAATAAATCATCACCATCAATATTTGAAATGGGAAAATTCTCTAACTTCTTCTTAGGATTATTGCAACTTGTATTTACCTCATCGGTACCCAAATATTTTAACTTTTTTGCAGTGAACAAGAAGCCAAATATGTCTTCATATTGGTTATACTGCTTAAATATTCTTTCCAAAGAACTAATTTCTTTATCAACAATGTATACAAAGTGTTAAATTCTAAAACATTCCTGAGTTGATTCAATATTGGCTGGTTTCGGAGACTCATTGGCAACTTCATCAAAATGATTTTTCCTTCGAACTATTCTTCCTTTCTTTTTGCTACGAAACATCAGATCAATGAATCCATGAGAAATTTCTTTAGAACTATCCACAACCTTCTCAAACCCAACTTCCCTACAATCTTTGAAAAAAGCAATCAATGCCTTCACACTATCCATTGTCACATCAATGAGCATATCCTCATATTGTAACTCTTTGCTAAATATATTAACTTTAGCCAAGAGTTGATACCAAATAATTATGCCTTTTATAAATTCAAAATTTCCAAGTTCACACTTTGCTAAATGAGTAGCTTCACGTTTGATATCTACCTCTATCTCACATTCGGCAAGCTGAAGTAGAGCTTCTTGTATTTTAGGATTCTGAATTATAATTCCTTTCACACTATCTATTCTACCTTTTCATCTAGTAGTTAACAATGAATTCAAAGTAAAACCTTTTTTTCCTCCTAAAATATCATCTTTCAAAATCTTCCACCTATTTGTAGAATCTGCAAAGAATGTATAAATATGTTGCACAACTCTAAAAAAAAATGCTCTGCTTTACCACAAGACGTTTCTATATTTGAAAGTGTAAAGTTAAGAGAGTGAGAACCACAAGGTGTATAGAATTCTCTAAGATTAAGGTCTAGGAGCTTTCTTCACGCACCTTTGTGTTTTCTCTTCATGTTTGATCCATTATCATAGCATTGGCCTCTGTCATTATCAATATCAAGATGGTGTAGAACATTTTGCAAGTCTTCAAACAACCCTTGATCTGTTGTATCATTCACAACCAAAAACTCTAAAAAATATTCTCGAACCTTTATTAGAACTATAGAGATATCAAAACATTCTCAATATCATTGCCATTTGTTCTTATTTGATAATATTAGGAGTAAAATCAAGTTCTTTAATCTTCTTTAATATTGCATCTTTAACTTTGGAAGCTAGCAATGATATCAACTCATTTTGGATCTTGTGACTCATATAATGGTAGGGTTGTAAACGAGCCGAGCCGAGCCGAATACCCCTAGGCTTGGGTTTGGCTCGTTTAACTAAACGAGCTTAAAATGATGTTTGGGCTCGGCTCTTTTAACTAAACGAACAAGCCGAACTGAACTTTTAACGAGCTGAGCCGAGCCAAGCTAGCAAGCAAAAGCCAAAAAATGAAATGAGTCGAGCTTTTTTGAGCTCAGGCTCGGCTCGTTTATTAAACGAGCCGAGCCCGAGCTTCAATTTTAGGCTCGTTTAACTAAACGAACGAGCCGAGCCGAGCCAAATACCAAACTGGCTCAGCTCATTTACATCCCTATATAATAGTAATGATTCTCATAATTTTTCCTCCTCCGAATATGCTTCTTTAAGGTTGAATCCCACTCGACAACCAATTTAACTAAAGCCATAAAACTTCCATTACTACCTTTATAAATCTTCATGTTATTTCCATGGAATGCCAAACTATGTCTACAAAAAAGCTTCATCAATGCAAATAATCTTTGTAAAACCTTCCTCCAATGCTCTGTCACTTTGTTGATTTGCTCTTGTACAACTTTATTGATGAATTAACTTTTTTCTAATCGCATAGACAACTCAAACCATTTAGACATATGATTGATATCCTCTGAACTCCTTTCATGTGTTTTTAATTTGTTGGCAAATTGTCTCCAATCCCTCAATCCCTCATATGATAATTGTCTTGGTTGTGGTTTGATCTTGTACATTTTATAACAAAAATAAAATACATTGTGAAGATCCTCAGAATACACAAGCTAATCTTGATGATGCTTCTCACCAATGGGTAATTACTTGTCGTAAAATTTGGAAGAAAAAAAAAATCTTTTCATTCCATCCTTAGAACCTTTTCCTTTTAATAAATCTCTCACATAACCTTTTCTCACCAATAAATCCCTCCATTTATGATCAAGATTATCCTAATTTCTAGGATAATATATGTTTAAGAGAATCTCTCCATCATCATTACCATCACCATTTGAATCATGTTCCACCTCATTTTCCTCCATCGCATACTTTATATTTTCTTTTAGTACATCAACATCTTCCATAGGTTCCTCCATATATTCATGAATATATATATGGTTTTCTCCATCATTTTCAACATTATTAAATTTCATATTATGCTTCTGATATGCATCTTGGTGCTTCATTGGTTGGACAATGCGATTGCTTCATAACAAAGTTGCCAAGAACTCCTCTTTGATTAACAACTAATTGCTCCTCTTTTCTTTTTCTTTGATGTTTAGCATGATCGGATTCAAAGGTTTTAGTTGGAGACATTCTAAATTTCCAAAATTCATCACAAAAGAAAATTATAAAATATCAAAAAACATTCATTACTTCAAAAATTATTATTATTAATTTAGTAAGTAGTGTATATACCTACTCTGCCTATTAGTACATATACATACGTTTGATAAAAAATTACAAAGGTTTTTTTTTTTGAATCATCTACATTTTTTAAATGTATGTTACCAATCCAATACAAACCTAGCATTTGATTACTTAACATCACAACAAATTGGGTTAGAAGTAAAGATCCTCAAAATAAAAAAACTAAATAATAATAATAATAATAATAATAAGAAATTACTTACAATTTTTATCTTCAACCCTCATTTTCAAGGCAACAATAGAAAATTAAGTTAGAGAATCTGAAAAACAATCAAAGCCGCAACATATTCTAGCCTACAACAAACAAAATTAGAGTAAAAAATTTTAGATTATGCCTTCGTTCAAAATTCTAGTCTAAGAAATGAGAGGAACAGAGTAAGACTAATATCTGGTTTAAAAAAATATTTCAGTTATTCTTCAAGAAGATGGTGAGGAACAGTGATGAACCATTGAGAAGAAAGGAGACAAGCTTCTGAATTTGCGGATGAGAACTTCAAATCGAGAAACTGAGGAGAAGGTGGGAAAAAAAATACGTTGCAAGGCAGTATGCTTCCGATGTGTGGTCACTATATCTGTTAGAAGTTTCTGAAAATGTAAGGTGATAAGACTTTGTACTTTCAGGCACATTAATTAAGAAACTAAGGAGAAAAAAAGTGAGAAAAATCGAAGCATTCAACGGCCCAAAGAATCGAACGTTGGACGCCTACGTGAAAACCAGGTAACTTCACTGGTTAGGCTGGTTTAATATATATATATATATTGTATTAGTTATTAGTTTTAAAGAGAAAAAAAAAATATATTCCGCGGGCGTACAGGAGATTAAACACGAGTGTGTCAACTTCATCTAAAACTCCCTGCATTCTTATTTAGTTGTTAATGTTTCTTATACATATACATATACATATACATACATACACACATATACACATACATATATACACTAGATATATAAAAATCCGAGGCCCTCCCAATCTGAAACCCTGTGCGGTGCGGTGCACCACCCAAGGCCGACCCTGGTTGCTTCCGACTTAATATTGATGGATTGTATAATCACAAAAAGGGTAAGGTAGTGGTAGGAGTCATTATAAGAGGAAGGATATGCCACTTCATAGCAAGGTTCTACGGAAATCTGCATGATTATGATAGTCTAGTTGCTGAATGCCAGGGTCTTAGGGATGGTCTTCTCCTCGCTCGAGAGCTTAGAAACACTAACATGGAAATAGAGTGTGATGTTTTTGTGCTTGTTTCACTTTTCCATAGCATTGGTGTTACTCACCCAAGTTTTAAAATCCTTGAAGGCTACAGTATATTTTCAGAGAAGTTTTGTAGATTGTGTTGGTGTATAGTATAGAAATATAATAAAAATACCAGAAATAATTTATCCGAGCCCACCGAATTCACGATGTGTCCTTAAGACGATTTTGCTCCCTCACACGGTGCTTAAGGTTGTGAACAATCGTCTTCTAGGATAGAACGGATTTTCGTTCCTATCAGATGTAGCACTTTAATCTAATAGGATTCCAACGAACGCAACGTTATGCTTGTACTCAACTAGGAGTATATGAATCGAAAAAGTAGAGAGAGAGAGAGAACTATTGGAATTTCTGAAAAATCTGAATTTCCAAAATTGATCTTTTCGGTTGATGGTGGGGGCTATTTATAGAGTTAATGAAGTCTCTTTGAAAAGACACCAAATCAACAATCATGACTCTTCAAATTAATTCAAATGAAAAGACACCAAGTCAACAATCATGACTTTTCAAATTAATTCAAATGAAAAGGCATCAAGTCAACAAACATGACTTTTCAAATTAATTCAAATGAAAAGACACCAATTCAACAATCATGACTTTTCAAATTAATTCAAATAAAACCCTCTTATATATATATATTACAATCTATTTAACAATCCCCCACTAGATTGTAATATATCACAAGCATGAACAAATTATGCTTAAATTAGTATCTCTCATATTACCCTACCACAAAGTAATAATATATTTTTGTGGAATGCGTCCATTCCCTGTATGAAAGATAAAATTAACTTTCATTCCATAATTACTCTAACTGAGCACAAGTGAAGAAAACTGCATCTGGATAAGTAGTTTGATACTTTGAACTTTCTATAGTGAATTTCTATCGGATTTACTGGCCAATCAGTGGATAGATCTGCCTTGAACAGTCAGCCGTCTAGTGTAAACCGAGACAATAGAAAACACACAGTTTCCTTCAAGCATAGTTGGTTCTCACGTTTGTGTTCGTTTCGGCCATGAACACCTCCTGGTTCTGTGAGTGTGTTAGAGAATTCAGCCTTCAAAATTCTCACAGAAGCGGCCCCTTCCCACTCACATAGGTGATCTCCTAATTATTATATCCTTTAGATATTTTACTTAAACATGTTAAGTTATAGGGATCATTAAAAGCATAGCTTAACCTTATCCTTTCTTTGCACTGTTTCATCATAGGAATGGGTAGATAAAAATTAGATTCCTCAGTGCAACACCGAGTCATCCATAGTTCAGTTTTCCCATTGAACCTAGATCTTGGGATCTCCAGTCAACTAGGTTGGGTTGCCACCATGACGACTCTATATATCCATAGGCTTTAGGCCCATTCCCCTTGATGAAATTTCTACTTGCTTTCTAGTTAATGCCTTAGTAAGCGGATCCGCAATATTATCCTTTGACCTCACATAATCAATTGAGATAATTCCACTAGAAAGCAACCTTCTAATGGTATTATGTCTACGACGAATATGTCTAGACTTACCATTATACATCTTACTCCGTGCCCTACCAATTGCAGACTGGCTATCACAATGGATACGTATGGGTGGCACAGGTTTTTCCCAACATGGGATATCTTCTAGGAAGTCTCTAAGCCATTTAGCTTCTTCCCCGGCTTTATCTAAAGCAATAAATTCAGACTCCATTGTTGACCTTGCGATACATGTTTGTTTAGATGATTTCCAAGATATTGCACCACTTCCAAGAGTGAACACATATCCACTAGTAGACTTAGAGTTCCTAGAATCCGATATCCAATTCGCATCAGTGTAGCCTTCTACCACTGCTGGATATCTCTTGTAGTGTAATCCAAAGTTCTTGGTGTGCTTTAGATATCCTAGAACTCGAATGATCGCTTTCCAATGTTCCCTATTAGGGTTACTGGTATAGCGACTAAGCCTGTTAACTGCATTAGCAATATCCGGTCTCGTGCAGTTCATGAGATACATAATACTGCCTATTATACGTGAATATTCTAATTGTGAAAAACTGGCACCCGTATTTTTCATCAAATGAATATTCACCTCCAATGGTGTCTTAGCTGGGTTAATATTGTACTCCTTGAATCGATCAAGTATTTTTTCAACATAATGAGATTGAGACAATATTAATCCATCAGATGTTCTAGAAATCTTAATTCCTAATATAACATCTGCAAGACCCATGTCTTTCATATCAAAACTTCGGGTGAGCATCCATTTGGTAGAGTTAATAATATCATTATTATTACCCATTATGAGCATATCATCTATGTATAGACACACTATAACGTAGCCTTTATGAGTGTCTTTGACATAAACACATTTGTCAGACTCATTTATCCTGAATCCATTTGACAACATTACACTGTCAAATTTCTCATGCCATTGCTTAGGTGCCTGTTTTAATCCATAGAGAGATTTAATAAGCCGACAAACCTTTTTCTCTTGACCGAGAGCAATAAACCCCTCGGGTTGTTCCATATAGATCTCTTCCTCTAATTCACCATTCAAGAATGTTGTTTTTACATCCATTTGATGTACTTCAAGACCCTTTACAGCTGCTATTGCCAATAGCATACGTATAGACGTAATTCTTGTAACTGGTGAATATGTGTCGAAAAAATCAACATCTTCCTTTTGCTTGTATCCTTTAACTACAAGCCTTGCCTTGTATTTGTCAATTGAACCATCAGCCTTTAATTTCTTCTTAAAGATCCACTTACATCCTAAGGGTTTATTCCCAGGAGGCAAGTCCACTACTTCCCATGTGTGATTTTGCATGATGAATTCAATTTCACTATTTATTGCTTCTTTCCAATAAGAAGATTCAGGAGAGGATATAGCTTCTTTAAATGTTTGAGGCTCATTTTCTAACAAATATGTTAGATAATCAGGTCCAAATGATTTAGAGATCCTAGCTCTCGTACTTCGTCTAGGTTTATCTGAATTTACTTCTTTATTCTCATCACTAATAGACTCTCTTAGCCTCTTTAGTGAAACTGATTCATTATTCATTTTGTAGGGAAAAATATTTTCAAAGAATATAGCATCCCTTGATTCTATAATAGTGTTGGCATCAATATCAGGAACCTCTGATTTGTGGACAAGGAAACGATATGCACTACTGTTATGTGCATAACCAGTAAATACACAATCAATGGTTTTCGGTCCTAACTTAGTCCTTTTAGGTTTGGGAATTGCTACTTTTGCTAAGCACCCCCACACCTTTAAGTATTTATAGTTAGGCTTGTGACCTTTCCATAACTCATATGGAATATTGTGGGTTTTCTTATGAGGCATCTTATTCAGAATATAATTTGCAGTTAATAAGGCTTCCCCCCACAAGTTTTGCGGTAAACCAGAACTAATCAACATGGCATTCATCATGTCCTTCAAAGTTCTATTCTTGCGTTCTGCAATTCCATTAGATTGAGGCGTATAAGGAGCAGTAGTTTGGTGAATAATACCATTTTCTAAACAAACTTGTTCAAAAGGGTATTCGTATTCACCTCCTCTGTCGCTTCTTATAGCCTTAATCTTTCTACCAAGTTGATTCTCAACTTCTGCTTTGAAGTGTTTAAACATATCAATTGCTTCATCTTTGCTTCGTAGCAAATACACATAGCAATAACGGGTGCTATCATCTATGAAAGTAATAAAATACTTTTTACCACCTCTAGTTTGCACAAATTTTAAATCACACACATCAGTGTGAATTAAATCTAGAGGTTCGGTGTTCCTTTCAATAGAATGAAAGGGTTTCCTTGCCATCTTGGCCTCAACACATATTTCACATTTATGATTAGGATTAAACTCACTTTTAGACAAACACTCTAAATTAATTAACCTTCGAATGGTATCATAATTAACATGTCCTAATCGTTCATGCCAAATATTAAATGACTCAGTCATGTAAGAAGAAGAAACACTCTTATTATTATTAACTTTGGGTACAATAGTCATTACATTCATCTTAAAGAGCCCATCACTGAGATAGCCCTTTCCTACAAACATCTCATTCTTAATAAGTATAAATTGATCGGATACAAAGATCAACTTAAAACAATTCCTACTTAGTAGGGATCCTGAAATTAAATTCTTCCGGATATCCGGTACATGGAGCACATCATTCAAAGTAAGGTTTTTTCCGCTTGTCAACTTCAGTATCACCTTTCCACGACCAATGACCTTAGAAGATGAAGCATTTCTCATAAAGAGTTGTTCTTCATCATCTTCTATAGGTTGATACTCAGAAAACATCCACTTGTTACCACATATGTGACGAGTGGCTCCGGTGTCTACCCACCATTCCTTAGCATTGCCTATAAGGTTGCATTGTGACACTACTGCGGATAGATTGATAACATCAAGATCTTCAGATAAGTTGTCTATCTCTGTGACATTCGCTTGAGCATTACTTTTCTTAGACTTTTTCGGATTGCGACAATCCTTTGCACGGTGCCCTTGCTTGCCACATTCATAGCACTTTCCCTTGAATTTCTTGGAGACATTAGATCCTGTATTATAACTATCTCCATTGTGCTTCCTTTTCTTGCTCTTCTTTGATCCGTTTTCCACCACATTGGCTCTTGATGCCATTAGATTTGAGCCTCCGGACTTGCGGTTGTCTTCCTCATTCTTAGACGGACTATGAGATCCTCAAGTTTCATTTCCTTACGCTTATGCTTGAGGTAGTTCTTAAAATCTTTCCAATATGGTGGTAATTTTTCAATTACCGCTGCTACCTGAAAAGACTCACTTAGGGACATACCCTCGGCATGAATGTCATGAATAATAACCTGAATCTCTTCCACTTGGGATATTACCAACTTGTTATCCACCATTTTATAATCGAGAAAACGACCAACAATAAATTTCTTTATTTCGGCGTCCTCTGTCTTATACTTGGTATCTAAAGAATCCCACAGTTCCTTTGCCGTTTTAGTACCAGAATACACATTATATAATGTGTCATCCAAACCATTTAGAATATAATTCTTGCAAAGAAAGTCAGAATGATTCCATGCATCTATTGCAGCCACTTTGACTACATCAATCTCTTTTTCATCAACCTTTGGAGGACTCTCGTTGAGATACTTTGCCAAATTTAATGTAGTCAGATAGAAAAGCATCTTTTGTTGCCAACGCTTAAAATCCGACCCATTGAACTTTGGTGGTTTTTCAACAACACCCACAGGATTTGTGGAACTTGCAATAATGTTTGCAGATGAAGCCATTTCTGTTACAAAAACAGAAGTTCAACAAATAACAAAGGAGTAGAAGAAAACTAGTATAATTATTTATCAAATAAATACCACTTTCTATACTATAACAAATAAAGGAAATATAAAATAAATAAACAAAAATCGTCTTAAGATTGTTGGTGTATAGTATAGAAATATAATAAAAATACCAAAAATAATTTATCCGAGCCCACCGAATTCACGATGTATCCTTAAGACGATTTTGCTCCCTCACACGGTGCTCAAGGTTGTGAACACTCGTCTTCCAGGATAGAACGGATTTTCGTTCCTATCAGATGTAACACTTTAATCTAATAGGATTTCAACGAACGCAACGTTATGCTTGTACTCAACTAGGAATATATGAATCGAAAAAGTAGAGAGAGAGAGAACTATTGGAATTTCTGAAAAATCTGAATTTCCAAAATTAATCTTTTCGGTTGATGGTGGGGGCTATTTATAGAGTTAATGAAGTCTCTTTGAAAAGACACCAAATCAACAATCACGACTCCTCAAATTAATTCAAATGAAAAGACACCAAGTCAACAATCATGACTTTTCAAATTAATTCAAATGAAAAGGCACTAAGTCAACAAACATGACTTTTCAAATTAATTCAAATGAAAAGGCACCAATTCAACAATCATAACTTTTCAAATTAATTCAAATAAAACCCTCTTATATATATATATATTACAATCTATTTAACAGATTGTCTATTAGACAAACTTTCAGGAAGGTCAATGAAGTTGCAGGTATTATGATAAAAGAAAGAAAGAAAGAAAGAAGAGTGAATCAAGAAATTTCTTATATCGGTCATTTAGATTATCCTAACTTTATTAATTAGTAGTATATTGTATGAGAATGCTAATGGGGTTTGTAACCTTGTAAGGCATTATATCATTTCTTAAATGAAGGCTTAGTATGTTTATTTGGAAAGAGCTACTACCGTCGAATGAGGTTGGAAATTTCTTCTAAGGTGATCGGATACCTGGTTTTGATGGCAGCACAACCTAGCAGTTGGGGGTGCTGCACGTGACGACGTTGGTAGATGGAATTTTAACTTCTCTGCCAACCTTGGACATGGCGCGATTATAGCGGCAGAGTTGGAAGGTATCTGGAGTTGGGTTTAGGGTTTAGGGACATGAATACAAGTATACAACTGCTCTTCGTCATTATAAACTCGGATTCGGAGCTTTGGTTAAGCTCGAACTGCCCAAGGTGATCGATGTCAACATAATGGCTTGGCTATATACACGATTCGAGAGAATCACCGAAGAGCAATATTATCCAATTTTTCTATAAATAAATAATAAAAAATTTACAAAAGAACGATGCATTGAATTACAATTTGAAAAAGTTTGATCCGCCTCAAAAGTTCGAGCATCAGCAGCTCGAATAGATACTTAATGCTGCACATTTCTCTGACCCTGCCTAATGCGAGTGGTGAGTCTATGCGCAGACAGTTCATCAAAAGAAGGATCGATCTCCCTAATTCTGGCTACAAAACCAAGAGCCTCTCTACGCTTATTCGCCCGACAATAAGCATCCACTACAATCTTGTAGGTGAGTTCGTTAGGTTTACATTTATTCTGCATCATATAGCTTATCACTTCATCTACTTCAGTTAACATTCCTCGCCCGGCATACCCTGCAACGAAAGTATTGTAAGTGAATATACAAGGCCGGATACCTCTAGTTGTCATCTCTGACATCGTCTTGATTGCCTCTTGCATCAGCCCTTGCCTACAGAACCCTTTTATAACCGTGTTGTAGGATACAAGGTCTGGGTTGCCACCATTTCTTAGTACCCTTCTTAATACCTCCTCCGCCTTCCAACAATCACCCGATCTTGCATACATGTCCATCAGGCTATTGTGGGTCACAAGATCTGGCTCCAGACCACTCTCTCTAATCAAATGCAGAATCTCATGCGCACGATCCGGCATCTTGTTCTTTGCAAAAATCGAAAGCATCGAATTGCACACAACCAAATCGGGTTTGTAACCGTTCTTCTGCAGTTCCTGAAAAGCTCTTTCCATCCCCGACAGTGCTCTACATTTGAAATATGCAAGGATCAGGGTCCTCAGAAGCATCCAGCTAGGATAAATCTGACCCCCATATACTTCCTGTTCAATTCCCTCTATCCCTCTGACATTCCCGCCCTTTGCATAGCACTGAAGCGCCAAAGCATACGACGTTTCATTTGGCCTGAAACCCTTCTCCTTCATGTCCCGAATAACGACTTCCGCTCCCTTCCAATCTCCTTTTCGAGCCAAAGCATTCAAGAGAGCATTATAAGTCGTAACACATGGGCTAAAGCCCGCTTCAATCATCTCCTCGTACATTTTAGTGGCATCAACTTTCGACCCGCAACGACCATATGCGCTTATCAGAGTATTGAAAGTATCCCTGTCCGGCTCAAAACCACATCGCTTCATCTCCCTGAAAACCTGGCTCACGTACTTCTGCATGCCCGTCTTTCCACACATGGCAAGCATCGTATTCCATGTAATACGATTCGGGGAACATCCATTTGATTTCATGTCGCTCAGTATCTCTGTCATCTCATCGAACCTCGTCTTCTTACCTAGCATTCCAAGGATAGCATTGTATGTGCAAACATTGGGAACACAGCCAGAGTCTTTCATTTGTTTGAACAAAGCCAACGCCTTCTCTTCCTTCCCAGCTTTTCCGTAAGCATCAATTACAGTAGTATAGGTAACTGCATTTGGCATAATTCCCTTGTCAGTCATGATACCGATAACTGCTGCTCCTTCCTGAAGGAAACCTGCCCTCACATACGTAGCAACGAGCTCATTGTATGTAACTGAGTCCGGTGGGCAATTACTATCCTCCATTTCATTCAAAACACTCAAAGCCTCGGAGTAAACCCCAGCTTTCCCAAAAACTTGAAGCAAAGAATTATAAGTCACTGTCCCCGGTACATAGCCCTGGGACTTCAAGTGATCAAAGAACTTCACAGCTTCATCCAACAAACCCTCCCTACCACAAGCAGAAATCACCGTGCTACATGTAAAATCGTCAAACTCCAGCCCTCTACTTCTCATCTCGCTCAAAATGCTCAAAATCTTATCCCATGACCTGCCCATCTTCCCATAGATATCAAGGACTACATTGTAGGTGACCAAAGTTGGAGAAAGACCCTTCTCCTTCATACTCCCAAACAAATCAAGCGCCCTTTCATACTTGCCGGTGCGACAATAGGCATGAAGAATAGTGGTATAAGCTCGGACATCGAGCGAGTATTCTTCAATTGGAATTAAATCAAACAGCTTGGAGGCAACATTATGTTGTGACTCTCTACCCAATATCCTGGCCATAAGCTCAATAGCCTGATAATCTAATTTCTGAATTCTAGGATTGGAATTCACCAAAACCCACTGAAACAACAGAATAGACTTTTCCCAATTGCCGGAAACATCCAATCCTTTCAACAGACATATTAAATCGACTCGACCAAGTAAGTCGGACTTAATAGAATCAAAATAGTCATTCAAACGAGTTGAGGGAAGTTCTAATATAGAATTAAACAACAACTTACTCTTCGCACAGAGAAAATCCAGAGAACCCGAACCATCTTCTGATTGAATAACGTCTAATTTAACCGCCTTTTCTCGGTTATCTGGAATTGGAGGGTATCGACGAGGTTGGGTGTTTTTAAGGGAAGAATTGTGGGGAATGTGAAGGGAAGTTAAATTAGCCGACTTTGGGAAGTGATTAGCAGTAGAAGGTGAAGAAGAGATGTGAAGTAGGTGGTGCAAGAGAGAATCAAAAGCAAGGGAAGGGGGATTTTGAGATCGTGGCGGGAGTGGTAATGTAGCGGAATTGAATCTTAGAGAACCGTTGTTGTCTGACGGTCTTGTCGACGCTGGTTTTGCTTGTTGGATTGGAAACGATGGCCTGTTTGGGACTAGAGTGCCCTCCATTAGAGAGAGACAGTGTGTGAATGTGATTGCGTTGGCTGCGTGTTTGCACCGGTGGAGGTGATTTTCTAGCCTGGGAAGAGGGAGGAAAAGAAAGGAGAGGGGTGTTTAGATAGGATGAACCTTCGGTGGAGGAGAGGGCGGGGAGCGGCCGAAACGGATGATGGAACTGGACTACTGGGGTGAGTCCAGGAGATGCAAAATTGCAAATAAACTGATAACTCGTCGTTGAAATTTGGATCGAAAAATGAAATAATTAGTTCGATGTATATTTTTATAAAAATAAATAATAATTTTGATTAATAAAAATTTAAATAAATTAAATATCTGAGCTGATTAACATAAATAATATTTGATCTGATAATTATATACATTTATATTTTAAATATTATTTATTTTTTATAAAATGCATGTGTATATAACTTAAAATAAGAGTATTTATTATAAGCAACTTTATATTTTTTAATTATTATTTTGATTAAATATTTAAATATTATCTAAAATTTAGAATAACTAATTAAATATAATATAATTTAAAATCTAAATCATATTATTATATTATACTGGTTTACAAATATTTTTAATTTGTGGTATATTTAAAAATTTTAGATAATCATTAGAATGTTGGTTATCCGATTCTAAACGGCCAATTTCATCTTTTTTATGTTAGTTCTCGCAACGTGCAAGCATTTGCGGAACAAAAGAAAAAGGAGGATATTCACCGTAAGTATGGGCTACTATTAGTATTAGCATCGACAATTAAGTGGTTTTGATCATATTTAGATAAGGTCATCTTGCTTTTAAATAAAATCATGTCATTTTATTAAATTGGACCAAATCAAATTTGATTCAAATAGCTTTAAAATTAGATTATCTCGGATTATTCTATTTTATCACATTAGGTTGGGTTAAGATCGAATTTGTTCGAATTTGGATAAATTCAAATTATTTTATTATTGGTTCAGGTATGGGTTTGGTTAGAATAAGTTTGAATTATTTTTCTTTTTGAGTTAGGTTTGGATTGGATTCGGATTATATTTGTGCAATTTTTTTTTTTAAATTTCAATGTGTATCAAGTCTAATTATTTTGTTCTTAGCCATTTTAGTTTATTTATTCTTTGAGTTTTATTGTATTGGACTTAGATCCTTGGAATCTTTTGTCATTATTTTATCTTTGATTGTGCTCAACATTTTAAATTTAAAAAGTCTTTTCAATTGAATTATTTACTTTTTTATTTTAAAATATAACTTGTAACTCATCTCCATAATACGTCATATTATATATATAAAGTTCAAGTATTTTTTTTAATTTTATGTTATATTCATATCTCATGTACTTCTTGCATAATGTAGACTTATATAGATAATTAATAATTGATCGATCACATCATATCAACATAAATTTAATAATAATAATACAAAATTAATGATAAAAATTATAATAATGATAACAATGATAAGAATAGTAATAAGAGTAATTATTTACATGGTAATAATAATAATAACACATTATTATTTTTAATCCCGATTATATCATATCATATCTAATAATCATATTATAGGATGTTCTCCAATCAAAAAGATCTTTATTAGTTCAACTTGAGTTGGTGATTGTTTTGTTGTTATTGAATACAGAAAATCATGGTTAAGGTGTACTAATTTATCTTAGTTTATTAATGCTTCATTGAGGATGAGGCGCCATATATTATATGTTAATTTTCTTTGCTTAGTGTATTGCTCTATGAATCATCTTTGAAATAATGTTGATATAGGTGTAATCTACTATTAATGTATAAGTCTTCTTAGGGATTATTCTTTTCGGCTTATATCTAAAATTTATAAGAATAGAGATAATACTAATAGAAATATATTAATTATGATATTAATCATAGTAAAGTATCAATAATAACTTACTAGAATTTTTATTTAGCTTTAAATCACATCATATTAGCAAAAATAAGTTGATTAGAGGAATTCTTTGGATTTTTTATATGTTTTGTCTCTTTTGCTATTAGATCTACCATTATGTAGTAAAGTTATTACTTTAGATCATCAGGGTTAGTCTAGCGAATTGTGTATATGTTTTTATCCTTTAATTATAAATGGAATAAGAGAATATTATAAAATAAGATTACAAAATTATGATTTTATTAAAAATCTTTGGCCAAATATTTTCGGGTATATAGTTTTCGAGTTATGCTTGATTTTGAATAAGCATCATATTGGGTCAAATCTATTTTAGGTTTATAATTTCTTAGATCATATCAAGTATCTATTGAATGTTGAATCAAATCGGATAGGTTTTGGATTCATAATTAAGGATAATAATAGGGTCCCATGGGGTCAGTAATGTTATCCACAACTCTAAATCTGAAATGTATACCCATCCCTAGATCTACACTATTTTCTAATATTTGTTAATGGAGATTCCCATCCCGATCTCTATAGGGAATAAATCTCTATCCCCACCCCAATCCTCGAATCAAAATACCGTCTCCATCCCCACCCCCAAAACCTGGAAAAAATAGCCTTGAAAACATAAATAATCTTTGAAAATTGATGATAGTTTTATATTTATCTTTTTTATTTTTTGTAGAAAAAACAAATGTTAAAATGTACGTATATGTATATGCATATATCAAGGCGGGTTTGGGTATAGGGAACCTATATCTATCCCCACCCCGTCCTTGAAAAAATCTCGAAACCCAAACCCCAATCCCTAAAATGCTTACTTGAATCCAAACCTAATGGGGATTCCTTAACGAGGTCCAAACCCATGAAAAATATTGTCATCACTTTTTATAATTAATCAAGTCATATTAAATATTGTTCAGATATTAGGTTGGGTCAAATAACTTTTAGATTCATAATTTCTTAGGTTATTTTAGATAAATTTTTTGATGGGTGAGATAGGTTTTTGTTGGTTATATCAGGTTAGATCAACTTTCGTCAGCTCTAACAACTATACATAGAAGAAATATGAAATAACCCTTATGTTGATAAGTCGTTATAATTTTTTAGAAATATTTTAAAATAAATTATCTTTCATTTGGACCATTAAAGTAAACTATACCAATATACTATTAAAAATGTTAATCTAAAAATTAGCGCTTATATTGATTAGTATAACATAAAAACTTGCAATACCCCAAAATTTCTAACCTTGGTTTCTAGATGTTTAGCCTGTTAATTCCCTCTTTAACCCTTAAACCTCGTGTGGACACTTTAACCATAACTCTCAAACCCTAACTTTTACTTTTCTACCCTTTGAAACCTTAGCTTTCAATTCAGTTGATCAGCAGTTGACTGTTAGCAGCCCCAAAACCTTATAGTCTAAGGCCTCAGGTGGTTGACCGCGATACTCTTCTAATCAACCAAACCTGAGTGATTTTCCCCATTCTATATATTTTTTATTTTCTTTTCATCTCAAATTAGTTCCTGTACCCAATATTTTTATATATTTAAGTTCCTAAATTAGTTCCTCATATTTCCCTAATATTTCATGATTTTTGAGAAAATTTTAATTATTTTCCTAATTTTTAACCATTTATTTAACTTTCTACCTCACATAAATTATTTTTTAGTAAGCCAAGGGGTACAAAATAGCTAAAATTGATTAGGATTGGCTACAAGCTCCTAAGAGTTTTATACAAGACATAAGCTTATCAAAAGATTTACAATGTGAAAATGCCATAGATCTACTAGCCAATTCTTGCAAAATATGTATTCTGACACAACTATGTTTTTAGACACTTGAGAAAAAAATTATAAAGTTTGTTTCCCTCCAAATATGATACATAACAACTACAAGTAAAGCTTTGATCAACTACTTTCTCACTTTAGGACCTCTACCACCATTTGTATTCCATTTGAGTATATTAGCCCAACTTATCATGCCTTGATGAAAACCTAGGTTCGTGGACATGAAGGCTTCAAAAATCTGACTTTCCCATACCCCATGATCAAATGTCACATGGTACTTGCTTATTCAACAAAAAATATAACCATAATTACCTCCATCACTATCCACCAACTCTCTTACACTCTCTCTCACATATGCCAATCATTCTCATCACTTCTCTTGCTTGCAAGAAACCCTCTCATTAGATTTTTGAAAACCATAAGGGGAAATTAGCCATGATTGAACATTTTTGCACTTATTCAATTTTCTAAATTTAATTTGACTATTTCCTCTTTCTTCATTTGCTTACTTTTGGTTCTGTTGCTCGTGTGTTTTCTCATGGCGTTGAGGCCCTTCCCAATTTTATCTTCTTTTTTACTTTATCTTGATGCTCTAAAAATATTAAGTTTAGCTCTTTGGTGCTTGCCTTTAACCAAAATAGAGTTAAGGTTATAGATTAGTGCAGGTTTCCCAAACTTCTATTTTTAAAATTCTAAAGGTTATTCTCGCCTCTTATATTCTCTTTCAACACTTACCTTTCTCTTTGTACATTTTTTGTTTTTGTTATTTTAGATGATCAAATGGTGGAAGAAGGAGCCTAGAAGTATTTTTGTGTTAAGAGAATGGAGTAGCTCTAGTAAGGAATATATATCTCTATATATTTTTTTTGTATATGTGTTGATTTGTGTAATTTTTGTGATAAATCATGCTAAACATTATTTTAAATTTCATTAATGTATTATTTGGTAAAATATATGATTTTATAAATTTTATAATTTTATAAGAAATTATATTTTATGCCTTTCTAAACATTGCCATAAAACCCTTAGCATGATAGTATATTATGTTATATTTTTAAGTCTAAGATGAGTAGATTAAATTATGTGTAAGCTGGGTGACTGGTGTAATATGTTGAAATCTCAAACTTAGGGGTTTTATGCCTTGGGAAACCTCATCCTTATGGCCTTTTGTGGTGTCATGGGCTGATTTAATCTTTGTAAATTAGATTTTAAGGGTGATAATAATCTAAATGGTGTAGTGTGTAGAATTGGTAAAATTTGGAGACTTTGTAGAATTAGGTAAACTTTTGGGGAGTCTCATCCATAGGGGTAGAATGTTTCTTTAGTAAGTTTTTGAAGAAAATAAATATTTCATTGTATCCCTTGAGGTTTTTGCAATAAATTTGATATATAATATATTAAGTTTTTTTATGAGGATGACTTAAGTTATGAAAATAATAAAATTAGAGATAATTATATGAATTAAGATTATTTTGGCCTTTTGGTAAAATCTAGAAATTCAAGTGTTGTCAAGGTAATATATGGACTAAAATATGAAGATTATGATTTGTGAATTATCTTGATAACTTATGAATAAGCATAAGGTATGATTTTATGATAAATGACTTAAATTGGGAAGAATAATTAAAAGGGTAAGATCGGTATTTTATGTATGAAAATTTGGAGTTAAGTTCTTATATTTAGATATGATGTTTTAAATAATATGTTAGGTTAGTGTGTTAATTGTGGCAAGTTTGAAAAAATTGGGTTTATAAGGGTATTATGGTTTTCTAACTTGTGAAAAATTCATTTATGTATTTAATGAATATGCTTATGCCTTGTTTTACTCCTGTAGCATGTAAAATGTGTTATTAATGATATACATTAAGTGTTGGATATTATTATTTGCTGGAATAAACTCATAATGACCTAGAGCGTGATAAGTAACTTATCTCATAATAAACCAATGATAATAAAATTGGAAGTACACTAAGCTAAGTAACTATGGTAATGCTTTTTATATGTGCTAAGTGTTGATTAAGATATTAATATGAAATTAATAATTAAAGTGGAATAATACATGAGTCGGGACTAAGTACTTTGAAATTATTGGAATTAATTTTCGGATCCTACTGGGACCAAAGGATCCTAGTATACTCTATCTGGCTGATCTATCGGCTTGTAGGGGATATGCATACTTTACAATTAGATGTTTACTGGTTTCCCAGACATGCTTTATCTTGGATGTGAGAGTATCGATAATGTTGATTATCTTCCCCCTCCCTCCGTTTATGGGGAAAGAAGAGAATATTGTTACTATCAATTCTTTAACCTCAATTTGTTAAGAGCAAGTTTCTTTGATCACTTAATTATTGATATTTAATATGACTGCATCTTAGGTATTTCTCAATAATGAGTAGTGTGCTTGTGTGATTTTCTCTTAAGTTGATTTTATGTGTTGCATGTCTTACCTTAGTAATATATATTTGTTACCTTACTCAATACATAAGTATTGATCATCTTTTTTATGAGTGCAAGTTATTTCCATTATTAGATGACCCTGTTGTTGACATGCAAGTATTTGATGACTATCTTAGAGACTTTTTTTGCTTTGATGCTCTGCCTGTGGAAGAATAAATTATTAGGTCATAGATGTAGACGTTAGGATACCCATTAGTTAGATTTTTTTTTTCTTATGAACTCTTACTTCCATGGAATTTCTTTTCTTATATTTTGTACCTGGAGTCTATCTCCAAAAATTTGTCTCTATGTTATGGAATTCCCATTTTTATCTCTTAATTTTATTTAAATTATCATTATATTTTTACTTATACTTGATATGACGATAGTATGGTAAATTAGACTTATATTAGAAATGATAGTAGAATCCAATTATTTTATGCTTATCTTCCATAAACATTAAAAAAAATTAGTAGTGAATTTTGGGGTGTTGCGAAGTTATTCATCAACTACTAACTCAATATTAAAGGAATGTGAGTTTAACATTCACCAACTATGAACTCAATATTTATCGACTATGAACTCTATATTGAACAACTTAAACTCAATATTTATCAACTATAAATTGCATACTCATCATATATTTTTAAAATATTTAGCAATAGTAAATTTGGTATTCATCAACTACTTATTCAAATGCATACGCATCTAGTTGTGTGTGGGCTTCTATAATAGTAGTGGCTAACTGGCTGGTGTTTTGGTTTTTATATAAGAATTTTGAAATCATCATTTTCATAATTTCTTCTAGTTTTTTAATGGCTTAAGTGTTGAATCATTGAGGTAAATCATACCTTTTAACAATTGTTCGTGTTGAAGGAAGTTAATACGGGTTCTAATTTATGCTTAAATTTTAGGACCTAAACTTCTAATTTTTTTAAGTTTAGGGTCCTCAAATTTTTTAAAAATAAATTAAGGACTTATGGATATTTTTTACAATTTTTTCAGCCATATAAAATAAAAATACATATTATAAATACAAAGAATATATTTTTGCATATATAAATAAATTTAACAAATAAATATGAAGTTATTTAATAGGATTGATACTTTAAAATTTTAAAAATTGTGGGACCTCAATTACTTCTTCTTTTTTTTTTTTTTAGTATTTTTAGATTTTTAGCTTTTTTCCATTACTCTTAGAATCCCAATTTATTATCATTTTTTTAATAATTTGATAACCTTATACTTTATTTACTTTTTTTAATAATTTGAGAGATCTATATTTTTTTTAAATAATTCAAGGACCTTATATATTTTTTTTGCATAAATTAAGAATAATTTTCTTTTAGTCAAAATACCAACTTAATATCTAAATTTCTACTTTAATTATCAAATATAGGTCCCTATGCTCTCATGTAAGAAAATACTCGTCCATGTCTATGTCAATGTCATAAAATAATAATTGGTGGAAGCAAATAATATTTTATTAAATATACTAAATTTCCATACATTACATACTTATTAGAAATACAAAAATAACAAATATATCTTAAATATACATAATTTATTATAAATTATACTAGTTAAGTACATAATTAACGGATATGGAATAATTAATACATTTAATAAAATATTATTTTCTAACACCAACTATTATTTTTCTATATTTACATAGACATAAACAAGTATTTTTCGTAGAAGAGTATACAGAGCCTATATTTTGAAAAGTGCGAATATAATTTTTGATATTGAGCTGGTATTTTGTGTAAATAATAATTGTTCTTAATTACTAAAAAAAATGAGCTCCTCAAGTTATTAGAAATGTATATAAAGTTCTTAAATTAATAGCTAGTGGGGGAATTAGGATCCTAAATTATTTAAAAAAAGTTGACAATCTAAAATTATTAGAAGACAATTTGAGATCTTAAAACCTTTAAAATTGAAAGTGTATATCATTATAACAGCCTTCATAATTGTTCTTTGTATTTATATTTATATTTATAATATGTATTTCTAGTGTATATGACCAACAAATTTTCAAAACATAATTATAGATCCTTAAACCATAAAAAGATAATGTTGAGGTCTTAAAACCTCCAAAAGTCAATAGTCAAAGTCCTTAACTCATACTTAAGTCTTTGTATTATAAAAAAAAGTGATTTATTTTCATTTAGATATTTTCACATTTACATGCTTGTATATTTTTAATAATTCTACTTAAACACCATCACATTTAAATTCAGTTTCTCTTGTGTACCTTTACATAGGGGGAAATTAATTTACTTTCACTATTTTTATACTTAAGTGAAAAAAAATTTGAATATGTAAAATACTTGAAATTATAGGGTGTGTGTAAAATATCTAAAAATTTTGGTGTTGTTGGCTATGAGACTTGTATTATTTTAGACTCTAAATTATTAAGTGAAAGAGAAAATCATTTTTATTTATTTATTCATTTTATTTGTGTTATTCCACTCATCCCTTCTATTTTCCCAGCTTCACCCCCACCGTTTCAAAGTTGTTACCTTCTATTGAGTTAGTGCCTGAAGGGTAAATTAAACCCCTTTCTTCTTATATTATTGTGCTTTTGGGGGTGGATTCTAAGACTTTACTCTTGATTATTTCTATTTCTAATCACTCTATCTCATGAGAAAAAATTATTAAGTGTGCCTTGACATTTGAGATAGACATTTTTGCAACAAGTGTTTGATTTAAAGATTAGAAATAAAAAAGGTGTTGAAAATTAAATGGCATATCATCTTAGTAGGATAGTACCTACAAAATATTAGCCCATGATATCCAAGTCATTAATTATGGATATTGTACTACATTTGGTGACTAGAACTTTCCCAAATGAATTATGAAATGCTCAAAATAATAAAATAAAGGTCAGCTCTAAATATTATTTTTGGAATGATCCATATATTTAGAAGTCTTAGTTTGATTAGGTTATTAAAAAGATGTATGAATAGTTTAGAATATTGGTCCATCTTGACTTTTTGTCACTTTTATGATGCTAAGTGCCATTTTGATCCTAAGAGAATTACTTATAAAGTGACTGAATGTAGTTTTTACCAGCTAAATTTATATAAAGATGCATATTTATTTATGAAGAGTTGTGAAGAGTGTCAATGGACTGGTATTTTGTCTAGGAGAATTGAGATATCTCAAACTTGTATTATGGTTTGTGAAATTTTGATCATAGGCCCATTTACATCCTCCTTTGGTTGTTTTAACATCATTCTAGTAGTTGACTGTGTCTCTAAGTGGGTGGAGGACAATGCCACAAAATTTGATAATTCTATAATAGTGGTGAAATTTGTAAAAAGTTATATTTTTAATAGATTTGATGTATCAAAAACTATCATTAGAGACACAGGAATTGATTTTTACAATAGGACCTTTATTGCTATTTTTTTTTTACAGACATGATATCACACATCAGGTTTATGTTGTGTACCATGAGTGGGAAAGTTAAAGTATCAAATAAGGATATTGAGAAAATTTTGGAGAAGATAGTCGAACATAATGAAAGGGATTGCAGTATTTGATTAGATGATTCTCTTTAGACTTATAGGATTGCATTTAAAACTCTAATCGGGATATCTCTTTAAAAAATTGGTTTTTAGGAAAGCTTGTCACTCATCTATGGATATAGAGTATAATTCATATTAGGCGATGAGGTAGTGTAATTTAAATTATATGAGTTGTTGAAAACAAAGGAAGTTACATTTGCAAAACTTAGAGGAATCTAGGGTAGAGGCATATCATAATGCCAAGATATATATGGAAAAGACTAAAGCCTTTCATGATAAGATGGAAACTAGGAAATGGTTTGATGTTAGATAAAAAGTGTTATTATTTAATTCTCAATTGAAATTATTTTAAATTAAGCTTCAATCAAGATGGATTGACCTTCATTATTGCTAACATCTTTTCTCATGGTATAATAGAAATTAAATTTTTTAAAACATGTATGATTTTCAAGATTAATGGCTATAAATTAAAGGAGTTTCATGAGCTAGCATAGGTAAAGCTAGTTGAAGATATTGATTTAGAGGCTTCAAGAAAGGGAGAAGGAAGTTGAGCTAATGACGTTAACGAAAGGTGATTCTTGGGAGGTAATTGATGGATGATCATAGTTTGTCTCTCAAACTTTATCTCTTTAGTTTATTTGGTTATTTTTAGTTTTTTTTGTTCTTTAGTAGAACTTGTGTGCTATTAGTATGAACATACCTTATTCTTAATTTTGATTCTATCTTACATTGATGGTAATATAATATTTAAGTGTTGGGGAGAAACATATTTGTTACCATATGGGTTATTTATTTCTTTTTATTTATTTCCTCTTTGCTTTTATATTAGATAAAACTAAAAAACTAAAAAAAAATGTGTGCAAGAAAAGATTCTTGCTTGAAAAGCTTCTGTAGACTCTTTATCTTCAGTATTGTAAAACTATTTTTTCTCATAGTATTTTATTTCTATTTATTTACTTAGTTTGATAAATATTTAAAGAAAAAAAAAACTAAAAGAAAAAAGTGGGAATAGAAGATTGAAAACTTCATGTATAGAAGTTGTGTTTTGCATGAGTTAGATAATATGTAACTACTTCTTTGATTTGCCTTGTTTTGATAAATGCAACCAATCCTTGATTTTCCACTGTGTTAAATGTCATTTTAAATTTAAATTGCTATCTTTTTTGGTGAATTCTAACTCATTTTCAAAATTGTCTTAGCTTTTTTAACCCTTGTTTACCCTTTTAATATGACATTCAAGATCTCATTTGATGTCTCTTTATACTACTTTTTAGTGTAGGTTGTGTGTGTGTGTGAGAGAGAGAGATAGAGAGAGAGAGAGAGAGCGAGAGAGAGAGCTCAAAAAAGGGTTAAGTAATTGTCAAAACAGAAGAAGAAACAAGTGGGAAAAAATTGAGGTATTGATAACAGTGGTGGGGAAATTTTCCTAAATTCTTGTGTCAGGTAGAATGGAGCATAGAATACACCTACTTTGATGAAACATAACTCAAGTAAAAGAAAGAAAATTTGGCAAAAAAAAAGTGAAGGAAAAAAAGGAAAAAATATTATCTAGTTACAAGCTGCATATGTTATCAGTAGCATGAGAAACATATAATAGGAAATGGGTATGCTTGCTAATTGAGGTATAAACCTATCTAAGTTTTTAAAAAATGGCTTCTAACTATTTTACTCTTTATTATGAGTGACTAGTTTATTTTTGAAATGGCCATTTGTTTTAGATTGAGTCTTACATTATTGAACGGTTTTATCTTAGGAATGCATAGATAAGAATTGATATGACATGGTTTTATACATGGAGGAATGTTGGTTGATATGTTAATTTGCTTGAGGACAACCAAAGTGTAAGTGTAAGAAAATTTGATGAACACATATGTTTATATATTTTATGCCTTCTTAATTTACATTTTTAGTCATTTTTGTAAGTAACTTGTGAGGATATTTGCATTATTTATAATTATGTTCTTAAATGGTAATAATCTCACTTTTTTAATTTATCTTGAGCTTACAAGATAAAACTAAGTGAATATTGAAAACTTATCTTTTTTGGCCATAAATTTCACATACAAACATAAGTTTGAGTAATTTAAATTTCCATGTAAAGATAAAAATAAGATATACAATTTTTATTTCTAGCAACAATTCATAAATTAGATTGTGTTATGGTCAAAATAGATCTTGAATTTGTGGCCATAAAAAAATTATAAGATAGAAATATGTTTTTACTCAATATTTTCACTTTGCTTGACATGTCCACATTCATTAGTCATGTCATTACTTTACATGGGAAAAATGTAATTTATTTTCACTATTTTTGTACTTACATGAAAATAAAATTGAATGAGAATATATATAAATAAAATTATTAAAAAATAGGGCACCTATAAAATATTAGATCAAATGTCAAAATATTTAAGTAAAATTATTTTTAATTTAAGTCATTTTCTCATTTTATTAGACTTATACTGCTCACAAGTTACCCTAATTATTTCATGCTACATACTTGGCACATTTTCATACAACATTACTTTATAAAACTAAAATTTCATATTTAACCCACTCTTACTTAAATGCCTTAAATCTTCTTTTTAAGTAACTTGTGCCCTACTCAACTTACACTTGATCATGTTACGCATGAAATTAATTATAAAATTCTCAACAATTACCTTTCTATATTTATTTTCCACAAATATCAACCTCCAACATATATCATCATAATAATACTTAACCATATATATAATCCATTCTTTGTAACACTATTAAGATAGTAGATCATGCCAACATGTTAGGGTTATAAGACAAGGCTTAACCAAATAATAACACATAAACTCATATTTTAATATAGCTTTCATAGTCCCATAATACAATAAAATAATTTCATGGTATGACATCAACATCATGAATTAAAAAAATATAACTATACCATCATGATATTACATATAATTTACATATAGCATCAAACCCCTAAATCATGACATGTATCCTTACCTAAATGTCACCAGTTGCTAATCAAGTAGAGGACCCTAATTTTCCTCCTCTAAGACCACTAAAAGATCACCTAAAACCAAGGAAAACCCCATGGTTAAAATGTAGGGAGGTCGATCAAAGACAATCAAGGCAAGAAGAAAAAGAATAAAGGAGGGACAAAGACTGAGATGGATGGCTGAGAAGTGAAAAAAAATAATTAGTGCGCTTGATAAGGGCAACAATTGGCTAAGATCGAGGGAAAGTAAGCAAAGTTAATTGAGGGTCGAAGGGAGATAAATTGATTGGGGTAACAACTGCCCTCAGCTGATATACAAGGGAGAGTAAAATATCTTGTTAGGGAAAAAGGGAACAAAATACAACTCGCTTAACAAGGAAACCAAGACCGAGGGGGAATAACTCACTTGGGACGTTCAACCTTGCTCAGTAAGATTAACCAAGATCTAGGGGTAGTTTGGTCAAAAAATTCACCCACTCAGCAAGACTAGTCAAGATCGAGGGGAAGCAACAAAACTTAGCTGAGAGGGAGGGACAATGGCACAACAGCTAAGGGAGGTAGGCTAGGTAGCTGAATTAAAAAATGGTGGTGGTGGCTACAACAAATGGATAATGAACAAAATAGTGGATATGGAGGATTTTTGGGTGGTGTTTGGTTGGGCAAGTTGTGAAGGACAAGTATGGTGACAACAATACCAATGATAATAATGATGAAGATGATTAACAAAAAAGTGAATGAGAAAAAGGGTTGATAGTTAGGGGTACTTTCAGAGAACAAGGAGAAGTTTTTGGGGTTTGTAATAAAAAACCTCAAGATAGATAAAGGAACATGCTTATATAGCCTATTGCATGAGGGAGGATGTTATGGTACAAATTGAGAATTGAGGTTAGGTGATGGAACTAGGATGCAAAAAAATAATGGGAAAAGAAATGGGGATGGGATCTTGGATGAAAAATCACTAAAGAAGAGGGAGGTAATGATGGTGGAGTGAGAGTTTGGTTAAGGTTGGGAAAATTAGGTTTGAGTAACCAAACCAACTAGAATCATTTAAGTGGGGAAAATGGGTTGTGCAAAAAGGAAAGGAAAAGAAAGAAAGAAGAAAAGAGAAAAGGAAAATGGAGGGAAAGAGAAATAGAGTGTTAAGGATTAGAATTAATGATAAAATTTAGACTAAGGATTAGGAATAAGGTTAGGATATTAATCACTTTAAGGTTAAATTAAATATAGGTTCATATAAAAATGCATTATCCTTTGGGCCCGAAAAACTAGCCTACCCCTTAAGAGATTGGTCCGACATAACACACATCAGATAAATTCCCACAAGAGCTCCCATGAGAAATATACTTACTGAATCACATTATACTCATCATTATCACTAAAAATAGATGAATTAAACCATATATACAAACCTAATATGTCAAGAATTCCCATGAGAAATGTAATACTCCAATTTGAGTATAGTGTTATAAGGATTGATATGGCTACTTATATCAACATGGTATACCATCCTTTTGGTGATTCTATCCTAAGAACTCCACAGTTAAGCGTGTTGGTTGTGGAGTAATTTTAGGATGGGTGACCATCCGGGGAACTTTTAGAAATTTTCTAAAAATTTCTCAAGAAGTACGTGAGTGAGGACAAAGCGCGTTGAAAGGACCCGTGTTGATCTATGGAGCTAGTCGATCAATCCAAAAGGGCTCTAAGGTAGCCCCCCGCATGGTTGTATCTACTCGGGGCGTTACAAGAAATAACTTCCATTGGACAAATTCTTTCATATTTTTACTCATAGTGAACCATCTGACATGAAAAGTATGAATACTATAGTGCACTCCATATTTACGTGAGTTAGGCTATCTTTAGACATGTAATTTGAGGATTTTGTACCCCAATTTCATAGTATACAAGTGTTAAATATCTCTATTGATCCTAATTCTCATAACGATATCAAATATCATAACAATCACGTCCCTTTATCTTCCTCCAAAGTTTTTAAACCCAAAGTTGTTGAAGCGATTGAGAAATTAGTACCCACCAGAGAACATGTGCTTCCTAAATATTGTATGCAACTCTAAGGAAAATAATGTCCATTTCTAGAACCAAACCCATCTACCCAATTTGGAGTAATCATTAAAGGTGGCATGTAACAAAGATAATTCCACTTGAAGTCACGTTTGGTAAGACCTCAAAAGCCTTAATTTTGTTCCCCTATAAATTTGGTTTGTTTTTTTGATCAAGAAAAGGTCTTGGCTAAATAATTCTTACGTAATTGAAATGATCCTAAATCTAGCTTAGTAATTCCCCTCCAAAACATAACCAAAAGGAATAGAGAAAAGTCTTAGTGAGAGTTCAACTTTACATCATCGATCAAATAGATGCAAATAATTATGTGTCTAGCTCTAAACAACACTTGATTTCTCCTAAGAAAGAACCATGCACTAGAATTAATAGTCTAATGTTATTTGTAGGTTCTTTAGTGAAGATTTAATTGGTATTTTGTGACCCAACCATACCTTTAATAAGCCTAAACTAAAGAATAACCCTACTACCAAAGGATGTTAAGAAGCCCTATTATTTTAGTTATAGTATCCCCAATTGATACCTTAACTAACTTTAACCCTGTATCCAGAATTAACAATTAATTTATGTGTGGTGTACTTTTTCATTCCGATGTCATGATGAACCTAATAATACCATTGGAAAAGGGATGGATAGAACTACTACCAAATGAGTCACTAATTTATGTGGTTGGGGTGACAACTGTTGCTAATCATGGCATGGAGCATACATGTGGTTTCAAGACCTAAATTCAATATTTATTTTAATAATTATGTTAGGTAACAACACACTTTGATCACTATACTCATGGAGACAAGGATGGAAGGTGAGAAGGCTAGAGATAATTTTAAAGGTCTTGGATATAGAAACATCTTTAGACAAATTGTACTTAGTTTTGCCAGTGGTTTATGGGTGATCTAGAAAGCAAATGAAGCATAAATACATATCCAATGGCATTTAGCTAAATCCATAATTATTAGCTAAATCCATAATTATTCAAATTCAAGTACACCCAAATGTCACTACTTGGACACTTATTCTTGCATATGCTTACCTTAAATTCACCGATCATGTAATATGGTGAGATTATCTATTTAGCATTTCATCCTTCATTAATGGGACTTAGGTTTTAATAGGAGACTTCAATGATATTACTAATCATAATAAGAAATTAGGTTATTTTATCTAATGTAAAACTAACTAGGATGAATGAATATATTAGGTACATGCAAAACCGAGGCCTTATTAACCTTAGATTTAAAAGCCTAAATTTTACTTGGCTTTGTCAGTGTTCTTCAATTCTATTAATTCAACAAAGGATAGATTAAAATTGGGATGAAAATGATTGATTGGATTATTTCCCATATTGTAGTTTGTAGCATGTAGCTAGGGTTTACTCTAATTATTCTCCAACACTCCTTAATACTCACTAGAATTCTAAATTCCACATTAGGGAAAATCTTATGGAGCTAATGTGACTGCTTAATCATTGATGTAACTTTTTTTTTACTACTGATGCATGGAGTTCCTTAGGCCATGACATAAGCTGGTTAATTAATATATAATCACTCGAAAAGCTAAGATATAGAACAACAAATGAAATGAAACATCTTCTACCATATTTCTTATCTTCGTAAAACTCTTGAAGATATTTAATCCCAACTTGGTTATATTCCCTCATAACTAATCCTTTGAAAAGAAAAATAACACCATGAAGAGTTATAAAATTTTATTATCATGGAGGATGATTTTTGGTGAAATAAATATTACCTTAACAAGTGTTTTTTGGACAATTAGAAGACTACTTTCTTCCATATATTAGCTACATCTAGGAGAAGACATGAATTTGTCAATCATATTTGTAAACCTTCAGACCACTAGGTGTTTGACTAATATTATAGTAAAGAAGAGTTTATGAAGTTCTTTACTACTATCTATTATTCAAATGATATTAATTATCATCCTATTGTTATGTTCAAGCCATGGGGAATCTCTACCAACCACATACGTATCCTAGGCTAATTACTGACCTTTGGGGAAACAAGTGATGCATTTTTCATTTTAGAGACTAATAAGGCTGGAGAAAAATATAGTATACATCTATATTTTTATTTGCACCTTTTAAATGTCCTTAGTAAGGATACCTAAGATTTCATCCTTAGATCTTGGAACTAGTGATTTTTCTTATAACCTCAATAACATCTATATCACTATTATCCTTAAAAAGATTCATCCTAGGTCCATTAACCACTTTAGACCCATCAATCTATATAATATTCTATATGAAATTCTTTTAATTGAATTTATCCATTCCTTTTAGAAATTATAAGTTATTTCCAAGAGGCATTCATGTAAGGAAATAGTGTTAGTGATAACATTCTTATAGCTTGGGAACTTATTATTGTCATAAAATTTAGTAAATCTAATTATCTTGCTCTCAAGCTTGATTGATAGATGGAATTTATACATTATTTTCATGCATAAAAATGTCATTTATCCCTCATTAATTTTATAAGATTTAATCTTTTCTTCGAATTTTTCTCTTTTGAATAGATTTTGCAGGAAAAGATAAAATTAAAGAAATTCAAAGGAAAAATCAACGAAAAGAAGAAATCAAGCAAATAACACATCAAAAAACATTGAATCAAGGGGAGAAAAGTTGGAAATGAAGCAAATACACTAAGAGAAGTTGTGCGGAAATTTTAAGAGAAGAATAGTGAAAGAGCCAAGAACACGGTACCCTCGTGTTTCCTAAACACGAGCCGTGTTAAAATCTCAGGCTTATATTCAGAATCCAGAATTTGGCAGAGAAGTTGGAGAAAAACATGGAGGTCCGGTGTTTCTTAAACATGGACCGTGTTTTCCTTAAAATTTGTAACTACTCACGTGACCTATTTTCTGATATATTCTCTATCAATTCAGGGTTTGAAAAAATTAGTTTTTAGAATTCAAAACATTTGAATGTACTCTCTTTCTCTATTCCCTCTAGAATGTACATGTATTTCACAATTCCAACTTCCTTTATCTTTCTTGTATTCTATTGAACAATTAATGGTCTGCAATTCAAGTGATAAGTCCTTATCTATTCCTTTATCAATTGCAGGTTCTACATTTTGATTGAATGCAAGTAAAGTTTCTGCAATTGTGTTTTTATTTATCTTACTATTAGTGTGTTGTTGTTATTATTAGATGTTGGTTGTATTAATTACAGGTTATTGCATGTAATATTGTGATTTACAAGTATGCAGATGTTAGAGTAAATAAAACAAGGTAGGATGATTTGAGAATGGAATTATGTTTCAAATATAACAACGTAATTTGAAGGTTTCATTCTAGATGATATTTAATTGAATTAATGGATGTAATTGAATGATTTTATATCATAGATTAAGAATTTAAACTAATTATATTGATCACCTATTTAGTTTAGAACTTAATCTCCGCTAAGACAACATAATTAACCCATAATTGTTAATTAATGTGTCTAGAGTAGCAAGAAGATTAATTGTTAATCTTATCCATTAATTCATACAATTGCATAATCCGAGCTTATGTGATTATGGTTGTAGTAGGCTTCTTTCCATTCGTGATGCTGCCATTAATTGAATCTAGCATTCTTAACCTAGGTTATTAATTGGTTAGATGATAAATTGAGAGCTTATTCAATTTATTAAAATGAAGAGAAAGCAAATAAATGAATTACTATGAGTTTCTAGAGGTCAACATTAAATTATATAGAATCATTCTTCTTCTTTGAGTATTTGATACCTTGATTCCATCATCACTTCATTCCTACCCTCATTTATCAAGTAGTGAGCAAAGTTTAATATAGTTTAGATTTAGTATTAGAATTGATGAAATTGTATAACCAAGATTTTAACACCAATTACTAAATTAGTGATTAAACACCATTCCTTGTGGGTTCAACTCCTTCTTACCATATACTACGCATTTAAAAATTAGGATTTATTTATTAAAATTGTACATACGATAGCTCATCATTGATCTACAAAAAGCATATGACTAGATGATGTGGGACTTTATTCATCACATTATGTCCTAGTTTAACTTCCCTAGTTACCTAAGCTAGCTTGTTATGTTTTGCATATCTTATTCTTTTCATATTGTTGTGAATGAATCTCCTAGTAGTTCCTTCAAATTCAGTCATGGCATTAAACAAGTGTATCCCATATCACCTTAATTTTTCCTCTTATTTATGGAGCACTTTTTCCTCAAAATTCTATAAGAAAACTCTAGAAATTGGGACATCTTGCTTGCTACTAAAAATGGTATGTGTATTTCTCATCTTATTTTTTAGGATGAAATATTAGCTTTGCAAAGCAGGTGATGAAAACTTATACACCATTAATAAGTTGCTTAATGAGTTTTTCTTTGCATCTATTTTAAATATCTGTTGTGATAATTCCAAGCTCTACCTCTGACCTAATATTTATATTGAGGACTAGGTCTAAATTTCAATCAAACTTAAGATCCCCCTTACATAAGACTTGCATTTCTATCTTAGGTATCTTATTTTTTTGCATAAGAAGGCTTCATAAAAAATTTAGTTCTTAATTGATAAACCTGGTAATAAACTAAACATTTGGAAATCCCATTACCTCCCCTTGGCTGATCAAATCATATTTTCTATAACCTCCATAAAGTCCTTACCTATTTACTCCACGCAACTTGATCTCATTCTTAAGAAAATTATGGAACAAATTGATAAGATTATAAGATCCTTCATTTGGGGTAGTACATAATCCAAGAAGTGCATTAATCATATTATGTGGGTTATGTTCACATTAACCAAGGACAAAGGTGGTTTTGGCATCTATAGTGTAGAAACATCAATTTAGTTTACCTTATGAGTTTAGCGTAGAGGATTAAATTTGATGCTAACAATGTGCCTTGTAATATTGTTGTTAAAGATAAATATTTGAATGTTCATTCAAGTTTTAAAACCATATCTTCTAATTAGAAATGTATATGTAAAGTTCTTCATCTACTTAAATAACAAATCAAATGGTCATAAGCTTGAGTAACTCTATCTTCTTTTGGCAGGATACATGAGTGGGTAGCAAACCTATTAAAAAATGCTTTCAAGGCCCCTTACTAACCCAAGAAGATAAACTCATAGTTTGAGATCTCATAAAAAACAATACTTAGGACTTTATTAAATTATCCTTCTTGCTACCACATGATTTAATCAAATGCAAATAAGTAACTCCTTTCTACTGGTCTCAAAATAATCATTTTGATGTTCTTTCCTAGAAATTTACCTTAATAGAAATGTTATCTATTAAGTTAGCTTATGATGACCTTCTTTCACCTATTAATAGCACTAAGAATATGAGTTGGAAAAGGATGTGGAACCCTAATAGCCAACATTAAATTCATACTTAGTTTTGGATCCTTCTTCACCATAGATTACCCAGTAAAAAATCCCATTTTCAGAGAAACATTACTAGGGATAACAATTTCCCTATTTACACTTCAACACAAGAAACATTCCTCCATAGATTTTATCTTTTCCTAAATCTATAAAACTTTGGCATAAAATTAGAGGAGGAAATATTATTAAATTTGAGGAACTAGGATATTTCTATTCTTGGATTAAGAGAAATAACCTCTCCATGGTTTATCGTGACCGAAAAATTTCTTAGAGTAACATTTTTACTGAAGGAATTGCTACATTCTAGTTCATTCTTAATTGTAGTCTTCTAAAATCCTCCATAAATGAATTCCATCTCTCTAATTAAGAGAGGATGTGCTACATTCTAGTTCATTCTTAATTGTAGAGTTTGGGCAGGTGTAGAAGAGGGGAGGGTTGCAGGCAAGTGTAAGGGGGTTGGCATGGCTCGTCGACGTAGGGGAAAAGAAGGAAGAAGAAAGGAGAAGGATGCTGGCAGGCCGATCTGGCGGGGGAAAGGAAAAGCGCACCAGCCCACACTCGAGAGAGGAGGAAGGAAGGGGGAGTGGTTGGGCAGGCCTAGCAGGGGAAGAAAGAAGGAAGAAAAAGAAAGGGGGAAGGGGCTGGACGGGCGAAGAAAGGAAAGAGGGCTAGCGACCCAACGAGGGAGAAGGGAGAAGTATGTCAGGCGACCCAATGAAGGAGAATAGAAGGACAGAGGAAAAAGGATGGAAATAGGAGAAAGTAAAAGGAAAAAAAAAGAAAATATTTTTTTTGAAATTAGGATAATTAATTATTTAGATGGATACATTATTTTAATAAATTAATTTATTTAAAATTTAAGATATTAATTTAAGGAGATAATTTTAGTAAAATATGGGTTTGGGAAATTATATAAATAAAAAGAGTATGATAAAATAATAAAATATTTATTTTAATTTATTAAATAATTATATCCATTTTTTATAAATTAAAAGCCCACAAAATAATTAAATTAATGATTTAATATTTAAATTATTCTAAATAAGGATTAATCATTAATTTTTAGATTTTAAAATTTTGGAGTATTACATGACTACCCCCTTAAAGAATAACTTTGTTCCTGAAGTTTACACTTTACTACTAGGGATACAAAAGAAGGATCCTAGGGTACTCGGGGTAACTACTCCTTAAGGGTAAATCTATCTGACCGAAGGGTGGCTAAGGAAACAAACTACACGTATATTTAATGACTCAAAAACAATTACAAGGGATTCAATGGTATCCTAGAAGAAGATGCATCAAGATTGATCACTTGCTCATTTGCTCCAACTAGAGTGGTGGAACGGGTTGATCCGAGCATCTGATTCTGCTAAATTAGCTATTGCTGGGACCTTTGAATTATGTTATGGGGTGTGCTATAACACTCAAATCTTCTATACCCAAGCTGTCCATAGTTGTGGCACCGGACCAGCTTTCCTATATATTCCTTACTTAGTCGATCTCTTCTACGATGGTGGTAATGGTAGTACTAGACCAATCTCTTTCTAGCTTTGCCATAGGAAGTACTTTGACCCTTCAAATGTCGAACCCTAACTTAAGGTTGAGGCCGAACTCACAAAACCTTGTTACTTGGACGCTAACTCTTTCTCTAAGCTCTGGCTCTTCATTCTTCCTCTTGCAAAGGATTGAAGCATGCTCTTGGACCAAGGCATTGACAACACACACTCGATTGTATAGCATAGTCAAATCGTGGGAAATGGCCACACCCATCATGCTTCGGATGTCAAAGTGGAGTCCTTACTAGAACTAGAAGACCACTATAGCCTCGCTAGTTGCTATGCCTAGGACGAACATTAGTAACTCTGTGAAATGCACATCGTATTTTTGGACCGACAGGCTTTCTTGCGTCAACTCCATGAATTCCTTGAGCTTAGCTCTCTTGAGACTTTTGGTGTAGAAGCATGTGTGGAGTGCAGCCTTGAAGTCTTCCTAAGACACTGATCGTCTTCCTTGAGCTCAAAAGTCTTCCCACCAAGTTTTGGCTAGTCCTGGTAGGATTACGCTACGATGCTCATCCTTTATTCCTTAGGGTAGTTAAGCGCCTAGAATGTTCTATCAAAATCCTGTATGTAACTTTCTAGGATCACAAGATCTTCTTTCCTATCATAGGTCAAAGGCTGATGACTCGAGACTCTGTCGAGCCAATCATCTTCGATACTTATATTATATGTGGGTGATATGGAGGTAGGGGAGGTTGAGGCTGAGACACCAAGGAACGTTGAGCTAACCCCATGAGTGTCTTAAATGCCATTTCTAGGTTGTCGACATGTTTATTTAGGAATATCTTGAATTAGTTGCAAAACAAGAGCGGGTTAGGAAAGGTACTATTTCTCAAGCTAGGTAACCTAAGATAAGGGTCACTTAATCTACCCATACCCAAACTCACTAGACTAATCCATATTTGAAAACATATGAGAAAGGAATGGAAAACTCACTTAAAACCATTTAAAACTTACTTTCACCAACACTCTGATACTAACTTGTAGTATCACCTCAAAACATTTAAAACTAAAAAATATTTTTGAAAATACTCTGATACCAACTCATGGTATCAACTCAAAAATGTTGAAATTAAAAGAGACGTTGAAACCAACTCTGATACCAACTTGTAACACCCCCAAAATTCACTATTAAAAATTTTTATTTTATTAAAAATTAAGTGGAAGCAAAAATAATGAATCTTGGGGATGCTATTGCCACACTTAGTACTAGATCGGTTTCCTTCTACTGTTCCAATACTAAATGCTAAGGCTTGGAAAAAATAAATTGAATACATTTTACACCAAACTAAGTTCAAAATTAAACCAAAGTTGTGCAATAAAGACGTTGTAAAAGCAAAAAGAAAAATCAAATAATTTTTTGTAATTAGGTATTTAATTATTTGGATGGATAAATTATTTTAATAAATTTATTTATTTAAAATTTAATATATTAATTTAAGGGGATAATTTTAGTAAAATACGGGTTTAAAAAATTATTTAAATAAAAAGAGTATTATAAAATAACAAAATATATATTTTAATTTATTAAATAATTATATCCATTTTTTTATTAACCAAAAGCCCATAAAATAATTAAATCAAAATTTAAATTATTCTAAATAGGGATTAATCATTAAGTTCTAGGTTTTAAAATTTTAGGGTATTACTGAACATCTATTTGGATTGTGTGGCTAATATAAATGTGTCCTTTATGTCACAAAGTATGGAAAGATCCACCCTTTTAAACCCTATTTATTTAATAGAAACACTATTTTGATTGTTAACACATTTGCAACCAAATAAATGAACCATAAAGGAGGTGTAATACAATAGCCATATACGCCTAATTACCTCACAGTACATCATGGATGAATGAATACGTTTTTTTTTTATCTCTAACACTTGCTAAATATAAAGTTGTAGATACTATACTCACACAACTATTCCAAGTGTTACTCTTGTTATCGTGCTCTTTTGTATAGAAAGTACTACCATCAATCACGTACAAGTTGTAGCACAATACTTCCTAACGAGGGGTGTGATGACCAATACAAATCAATATAGAGATAAAACTCATGTGATGCTAACCACTAAGTAAATGAGTTATTGTGTTTTTATAATAACCATTTCTTACTTCTAGATGGATTCAAAGTTCTGATCATATTTGTGTTTTGTTAAAAAATGGTTAGATATCATATTTATTTTGAATTATATATGAGTGAGCTTGTCTTAATGATAGTGTTAAAACCATGAATCTTGAACACCCAAAATTATTTACCCCCTTTCCTTCATCTTTTATTAGCATCCTATCAAAACTTACAATAAAATCTAATCACCTCCTCCGTTAGATAAGCTTTAGCAATGCATCTTTTTAACAAATTTAGCTTCCTCACATAGCTAATTAATAACTTCATGAAATTATTAAATGGATACATCCAATGAAAATGAGTTGGTCTGCATAATCTATTCTCCCTGATCAAGTGCATGGTTAAATGCACCATGATCACATAGATATATGGATGAAGGTATATCTCAAGTTAACACAATATAATCATAATATCTTGATTCAACGTGTCTAACCTATAAGGATAAATAACATTAGCACATATTTATTTTAGAAAGAAACAAAATCGAGTGATGGAACTATAAACATGATTGGAAAAAAATAGTGTATAGACACCATCAACAAATCTTGAATCAAAACAGGGCGGTCATGTGATTTCATACCAACTAAATTCAAATATTTCATTGAAACAAGGCTTTTTTATGTTTGTTTATTATAGAAATTTCACTCCATTTAGACACTTACTTAAAGAAGTATTCTCCTATTTAGAAATAGTATGACATGCAAGAGGTAAAAAAGTTCTATTACCTAATTTTTATAGATGTAATTATATTCTTATTCCCATTTTCTTCCACCTACCTGTTGTAACTAACTTCTTGTTCTTTTTTTTCAAAAGGAATATTTAATACCCTCACTTTTTTAAATATGTGGAATCCCAGAAGGATACTCATAGCTCACACTTTTTCAACTTTTCCATTAAAAACTTTAATTTATAATGATGAATTGTAGGTAAGAACATATGATGTCAAAGATAACCAGCCTTCCCACTCTTTAATAAGTAGACAAAGTCTCTATTACCTTTACAAATAGGTAATTCATAGTATGCATGCACAATATAACCAAAATTATTATCATATATCAAGAAATCATTTATTATGGAAAATAACATGGCTCTCAAGTTAAATGACTCTTGGGCATGTACATAAAATGCTTCAACTCCATGATCCTACATGTACTTCAAATCTTCAACAAGGGGAGTTAACTAAACATCAATATCATTACTAGGTTGATTTGGACATGATATAAGTAAATATAAATGTCATCCATTTATATTTCATGCACAATGATGGAGGGAGGTGATATGCCACCAAGTTAACATGTCACAAACTATTGTTTGTGCTACCATAGAAAGGGTTCATTCCATCAAAGTAAAGTGCAAGGTGCAAATTTCTAGTTTTATGAACAAATTTAAGGAATTTGGTATAAATCGTTTTCAACTGAAGAGAATGGGTTGGATGCCTAAGATTATCACCAAACCTCTTCTTTTTCACATGCAATATAATATTATTTACATTTTCTCCATTACTAAACATACACTGAAATTTTGGTATGATTGGAAAGTATTACGAAACCTTATTAGAAACCTTAGCTTTTTTGAATCATGACATTTAACATTCAGGACATGTATCCAATGACACAAATTTATCGAGATACAAAATGTAATCATCAAGAAAAGCATGATTTTTTTTTTCATTATTCAAGCCGATATAGCAAATTATATTTTTTGCTTCATATGTTCTAGGAGGAAGTATATTGTCCTCCAAACACATCTCTTTCAACAACTTGAGAAGAGAAGTGAAACTTTTATTACTCAATCTATTAGTTTCATTGGGGTTGTACATTTTAACATGACCAATGATCTTATAAATTTAGTAGAACCTTCATACAAGAGTTTTTTCAAATAACTGATGAACTTTTGAAACTTTTGAGCATATTATCTAAATAGCTCATCTACATTATTTGTCAATTATTCTATGTTAGCAAGATCATTATATTTAAAATCATCACTTTCGTCACAACTAATTTGGACACTAATGAAATTTCCATTCTATATCCAATTGGTGTAACTCCTATCAAATGCACAAATAATAAAATGATATTGTATTTCATTAACCTCTTTCTCCTTACTATTGCCACAATCGATACATGGAAAATTTATCTACAAAGGATATGCAGCATATTCAACCACAAATATTAGGAAATCATCTACACCATCCATATACTCTCAAGTCAGCCTACTATATTATATCCATGATTCATCTACTATATTCTATTTTCAAAACAAAGTTGAATAGAATAATTTAGAAATAATTATAATAATAATATACGGACTAAATATATAAAAAAAATATATGCATAAATTAGTATATATATAGCTAATAGCATGAGGGTTTCTCATACAATACACTAACATCAACAATAATGATATCAAACCTACACTTCTAGAAATATATAAAACAAGCTGCATAACAAAAATGAAGAAGCACGACGACTTCTTAATGAGTGAAAATATGTCAAACATAGGTAATATATATCATGTTAATAATAAAGAATAGTAAAGATAATAAATCTAAACCTCTAAGGTAAGAAAGATAATAACAAGAAAAAAAAGAAAAAAGAAGAAGGATGATAACAACGGTTAGGTTAACGATGCATATGAAGGAGTAAGATATGAAGGAAGCAACAACGATACAATACAAAGGGAAACAACAAGTTTGTGCGGCAACTCTATATGAGTTCATGTGAATGAGATTGTAAAAGAGAGACATGATAGGTTAAAGTGAATAATGAAAAAATAAAATAAAAATTTAAAAGTATAGACAGTGGTTCTAAGTTAAAATCACTATGTACACCCTTAAATTTGAAATACATATATATATATATATATATGAAGATATCGATTTTAAGTCAAGATCTCCGACTATACCCTTACAAATTAGGGGAAAAAATCATCTCACTTTATAATAGACAATTATTTTTTCTTAGAATCACAGTATAAACTACTAAAATTAAAGATAAGATTTAGATCATAATTTTGAATTTATAATCACCGTCTACATTTTTAAAAATAAACCACCCCTTAGATTCCCCATTTATGTTTTTGACTAAGAAAGTTGTATAATATTTTATTTATTTTAATAGTCGTGCATGTGTTTTCATATATTTTAATTTTTTTAGTAGTATGAGATATTTAATTGGCATTTTGGATCAAGCTTTTATGATAAGACGAGGTGATGATATGCTAGAAGGTTCATTGGTGCTAGTTTTCGTGGGTATATGGATACTTGTGAGATTACTTATTATATCCTTATTGTGGGAGGTACTAATATCAGTTGAATGTCCAAGTTTTGGAAGTGCCTTTTTGTCTACAACAAAACAAAATATGTGGCTATGCCAAATGTAGGAAAGGTGATGGTGTAGTTATCCACATTTCTAGAGGACATAGGCTTGAAGTAGGATGATGATAAAACATATAATGACCATCATAGTGCAATTATGCTAGTGTGAAATCCAATATTTCACTCAAGAAAAAGCATATTAGGAGGATATATCACTTCATTTGCAGCCTTGTGGAAGATGAAGTGTTCATTTTGCAAAAGGCATTAGGTTCAAAGAATCTTGCTCATATGTTAACTAAGTGTGTTGGCACTGAGAAACTAAGGTTATGCATGACTTTAGTTGGTCTCCTTGGTTGAGAAGATGTGTTTGATTGTGGCTAGGTGATGATGTTTTGATACTCTATTGTTGGAAGATTGTTGTGTGGTAGAGAATGAGAAATTATGATCCATGGTGCATTAAGCTTTTGAAGAAGCTCCATGGAGTTGTAAACAAGTTTTGGGATGAATGGAGTGTTAATACAAGAAACATGAATAGGGTGTGGTTGAAACCATGGGTGTATTTTTACTATCCAGAGAAAGTATGGGTGTGGATAGAAATATGGCTTGGGTTTTCTTTGATTCGAAATGATAGTATGGAATGTATATTGAACACTAGCAAGGTCTTGAAGCATGACCATGGAAGAGATAAAAGATATGAGTGCCCTTCTTTTCCAAAATGTGGGTTGTATTTTTTGTCTTTTATGTTGTTTTTCGTCAACACAATCTCATTTACTCCATACCATATATACATGCATTATAGTGGTTAATTTGATGCCCTCAAATACAATTAGAGAGAGAAACCCTTATTCTAGAGGGAACGTAGAGAACATTATATATCTCGATTTAATTGATCTTAAGATCTATTGCAATCCATCAATTCATTAATAAAACCTAGCATAAGCCATGGATTATGTTATTTGTTAAACCACGCATAAAATTGTCATTTTTTTATTTGCTTGATTTCTTTATTATTCTTTATTGTTTGGTGATTGAATATAACAATAGTATATTCAAACAAGTAATTACTATTAAAATACAGGTCCAAAACCGGCAATGTATACCACGTTAGGTTGTCTTCGTTACAAGAATTAACTTGTTAAAGAGAGATAATATAATATGTAAATAAATTACACTTCTACTTTATTTTTGCAATTATCTACATCAAACAAGTCATTTATAAGTATGTTTTGAAAGAATTCAATTTCATACTATTACTTACAAGAATAAAATATTGCTAATGACATATATATTTCACTTACGAAGATTTAGTGCGAAAAGAATATAAAAATAATTCAAATCTACGATCCATAATAGTTTAAAAAAATATACTTTAAAATCAAATGTAGAAAATTTTCACGACACAACAAATTATTCTATGTGTTATACCAACTTCACTTCATCAGAACAATAACGTGGTGCCAAAAATGAATCAACACCTGATGAAATTCTACCCTGTTATCTCTTTCATTAGCGAAGTTAGGCAATGGGTCCGAAGGCATGGAAATACGACACCTTCTCGAGAATGACAACGATAAGGCTCAACCAGCCTAATAATTTCTCGAAAATTACATTATTTATTTATGTACAACGCAGCTCAACAATAGCTTGCATGCCTCAATAAGAAGTATCATGACAATATATTGGGATTTCGGAAGATTAAGAACACTACAAATGAAATGATCCTCTTCAAGCTCATTTTGACCGTTTTACCCACCAGCGACATCTGCTGGTCCTTCACTAGATCGCAGGACATTCCGAACATGTCACAAGCTGGATGCCAAGAAGAGGAGTTGGTGATATACGCTTAATAAGATTCGTATATAAAACGACAAATTGCAAATTTCAAATAATGATTTACAGTAACATTCCAAAGGATGTATGGCAAATGGCAATATTCCTCAAACATAACTTCCTAGTACTGGCCTACGGGCGACTGCTAAATAGTACCAAAACCATCCTCACAAACATATTCACCAATTCATCATCACCACCGCCATCACTATGGACCTACTCGTCATCACTATCCTCCTCCTCATCCTCTTCCTCAAGGATATCATCATTGAACAAAGGAGCAGATAGCCGAATTAAACAATCATTGGAAGCCCGTGGTGACTTAAAGAACTCTTTCCAAGCTTGGTGCCCTGCTTCAGATTTGATTGGCCATGCGATGATTAACTCTTTCAAAACCCTTGCATTTCTCAGAAAGTATTTTGCCATTCCTATTTCTTCTTCGAAGCCAACCAATCCCAATAATTTGACACTCTTCAGGTGAGATTCAAAGCAAGAAGGCACCTCTTCTAGTTTCTCCCAATAATCTTCTTCCCCGTCCTCATCATCATCATGTAAGCGAGGATCTAAAAGTCCCTACGTAGTAAGAAACAAGAATAATTTCCAAGAACAAGCAATATTGTTGGAATTCGAGTTAACACATTTGAACAAACCTACTAACCTCGGGGAAAACAAGGTTCTCGAGTGAAGGGAAAGCCTTGAGAAAGTCAGGTAGAAAATACCGCCAACTAACATACTTGCTCCACCCAAGCTCTAAACAAGTCAAGTTACAGAACACAGGAAGCTTGTATGCATCATATTCAAGTGCCTTCGTAAGAAAGAAAACAAAAACTAAATATGTTTGCCAGGAAAAAGGGGGGTAATGAACAACGGAAGATCTAGACTGATGCTGACAAAGGAATTCCTCCGAAACAATTCACGGTGTAGTCATTTACCTCCATGCATTGTCCTGACAAACACACCTGCTTGGCAAAAGACAGTCCACCAATGAGGCTAACAGCGGCAGAAGAGAAAGAGCTCCAAGCATCCAAGCAATCAGCATATAACAGAATTTCAATATGAGCATCAACTAGAGTAGCCGAAGTCCTGATCCAGTACTTGGTAGCTAAATAGTCAACGTACTTAAAGCACACCAAACTTGGGGCATCAAGAATAACCTCGGACCTATGGAATTGAGAAGAAAGTCCACTGCAAAAGTCTAATATCAAATTCTTAAGTGCAGGGGCAACAATTTTAATCACTTCGGCATCATCCCAGGTACTAACTAATACATACAATTCTTCAATCATGGGACAGCCTGCAATGAGCCTACAAAAAGGATGATTGAATTCATCAACATGATCAAAATGATCAAGTGAAAAATTAACATGATTGAGGTGGAGTATCTTCAGACTTGGTAGGTATACAGATTGAGGAAGCTTGATGCTGAAATGTGCTCCCAACTTAAGTTCTACCAGAGTTCCAGAGGTGAAAAGAGAACATGGCACCACCGTTTGCTGATATGTACGAATAGAGATATTGAGTTCTTCAACTCCATGAAGTACGGCAACACTTATCCATCTACAAACATTTGAGTAGTCAAAACCCCAGCCACATTTGAGGCGAAATCTATGCAATCGTGAGAATGTGCACAACATCATTACTCTATCCACAAAGTTCTTGAAGCTAGGAGATAGATTTAGCGACTCTAGTATGTCATAGCTGCTGCAATAACTAGTGATTGTATCAAAAAATTGAAGTGATTGATTATCCACTCCTTTCCCTCTAGAAAACGTAAGGGAATCATCCAAGTCAATGTTTGTTAGACTGGTGAACAGGTACCTCCATCGGGACGACAAAACACTAGTACCAACAGCATATTTGGTAGGAAGAAATGAAATTATCTTCTCAAGAACTAAATCTGGCAGGTTGCTTAGACGATCAATGCCAGTCCAACAATTGATACCAGCGGAACTTTTTTGATACTTTAAGGATGACATTTTTTTTCCTGTTCACCGTCCTTGCAATAAGAGGTTTAACTGGTTAGAACAGAGAAATTGGCTCATATAACATAGACCAAAATTAAACACCATTGTCAAACAAATAAAATAAATATGTGCCCCCACAATTTATTCGGAGGTTGCATTAAGTAGCAAGATCCTTTTGTACTTAATCTCCAGTGAAATTCCAAAAGCTCAATTTGCAAATTAAAAAAAAGGTGGGAAAAGTATATCATATATTAGGACTGCAGTAATTTCCCTGCAAGCTTTCAGGCAACCTTTTCCTCCTTAAATTTCACACAAATTCAATAATCAACCATGAGAAAATAGGCGAGTACAAAAGGTGATACGAAGATTTAATAAACAATGGGCTCAAAGGCCTACATTTATTGAAGAAGGGTGTTGATAAAAGGAAACAGCCAAATTCATGTATAGAAAAAATTTTAATCCTTAGATTCCTATTATATCCTTGTTTATTGCAAGCATCTCATCTGTTCTATTTTTTTCTCCCCGACCCCAAATTCTCTTGATACCCACCCATCCTCATGTACTTAAACAAAGCAAATACGGGGCAAATCCAAAACTAATCAAAGGCGATTGAGAAGCAACTGTTCTCCAAGTGCCTACCAAGAGTAGTAGATTAAAGTTTAAGATTGGATTGAAGTTAAAATTGAAATACTGTCGACTTAAATTGAAGTCTACAAAAGAAGAAATTTCACAAATCGGCTGATGTTATCCAACTTTATGTATATGCTTACTCAACTTTTAGAACCAACATAACAAGCAAACAGCAAATACTGCTGCAATGATTCAAAATGCCCAGAATGGCCAACTCTTGGACAAAATAATCAGGAACCCAATTACCAGAAATCGACAAAGAAGAAGAAGATATCCTAACAAAAACTAACAGAATCAAGAGCAGTTGAAAGATTGATGCAGCATAGAATGACTCGATAGGGGTAGAGGAGAACATGTGAGGAGAGGAAGTAAGAAAGAAAAGAGAACAGGAGTGAGGAATGAAGGGTAGGACTAGGGTTCTAAATGATCCGAACCGAGCTGAATATTCCTTGTCTCAAGTTCAGCTCGTTTAACTAAACCATCTTAAAATAAGGCTCGAGCTCGTTCGTTTAGTGAGCTTGGTTCGTTTAACTAAACGAACGAACTGAACCGAACTCACAAGCCAAAATCAAAAAATTAACCGAACCTCACTTTTTTAAGCTCCGGCTAGGCTCGTTTAATAAATAAGCCCAAAAGTCAGGCTCAAGCTCAGCTCATTTAACTAAATGAATGAGCTGAAACGAGCTTTTAACGAGCCGAGCCAAATATTGAACTGACTTAATTCATTTACAGTCCTAGGTAGGATCAGAAAGTAATTAACTAAAAAAAATTTATACATAAATTGACGAGCTAAATAGAAGATATAATTGAAAATGGGAAAAATAGTGTGTGGTCCACCTAGCTCAAAGTAATTGGTGGTTTGAAATTCTACGATCCATTAGTTGTATTTTTAAGTCCACTTACCTAATACGGTATTTAAACTTAGTCCAAACCAAAGACTGGTACTCAAACGAAAACACAAGCCTATATACCTATTAGAACAATCCTTTATGGTGCCCACACCTAAACCTATTAAAACATCAAAACCTTCCCATATCCGCTGAACCCTCCCATGGTGGACAAGTATGCCTGTGCAAGATTGTTTTTCCCTATGTTCAGGTGATTTCGTATTCGAGTTAATTTGATAGTCACGTTTGGATTAATTTGACGAATAAAACATTTTTAGATTTTGATGGGTCAAATTGGGTTTGGATCGTGTTAATACTGGATCGAATCTCTTTGGATTTGAATTAAATCAAACATTGACCACCAAAATTAATCTACCTTATTAACCTCATAAGCAAACATTAAGTTTGACTTAATGAAAGCATGTGATTAATAATGTATTATTAATTAATATTTATTTATTATTATGATTTTTAATACTGTGTTTTTAGGTAAATAATTCAATAAAATTATAATATCGTTAGTGAATAAGTATGTCCACAATAAAAGTAAGAAATATAAGTAAAATTTATATAACAATATATTTTAACAAGCTTTAAACAAATAATAAGACATGTATTTTTTTATTATCATAACTAGTTAATATCATATTTGGTTTTGTCGAGTCGAGTCTAGTTGATGTCAGGTTACGGATTAGGTTCAGGTTAGGTTAATTCAAGTTTGGGTTGGGTTGATGAATTTTACCAGTTATATCAACAAGGTTTGTGCGGGTTGGGTCAACTTTTGTCAGCTCTATCCTTTAGCCACCAATCGAGGGCTGAAAAATGAAAATCTATCTACATAAAAACCTTGATTAGGATGGTCTTAGATTCCGAGTCCTAGAATTCTTCTTCACAATGTCAAAAGCATTATCACTTTGATCTCGGTTTGTGATTTTGGCTTTGTTCCACTACAATTTGAATCTCGATTCCCAAAAGGTATGTAGTCAATTCCTTGTACATTTGCTATCAATCAATTATGTTGTAATATTATGTGATTGGGTTGTGTGTTACGACTGTGAAGGGACTTCATATCCTGATTGTTGTGTATAATTCTTCCTCTTAAAACTTGATTCCTTCTTTGGTCCTTGTACTTGTATTATTGCTTTTGAATTCTTTTTGTGATAAAATTTAATTCTTTGACTTCCTTCTTTGCCATTAAGTCAGCAGTTGTCAAAAGGCGTCACTTTGTTGATATTTTGAGGCATGTGATAAAGGTGAAGCTTAATTTTCTAAAGTCGATAGCCTTTCTTTTGGCAAGACCTATTTGTGATGTGTTTGCATCTTCTGGCATTTGTTTCTTGTGGCATTTCATATCATCGAATATTATGCATTTTTCTGCTGGAATCATACAGCAATTTAGAAAGAAAGCAGTGGAAGCTGTATGTATTTTTTTGATGAAACGATGGAAACAAAAATATAGTTCACTGGTTATGGTTTTTCAAGTATAAAAGCATCATTCATCAGATGGTTTCTATTATATAAGTGTTTTAAATCTCTAGGTAATTGGACATGTTTAATTCTTATGAACATATGTTGAGATGTTCCTGTTTTGTTTTATCTGAATAATTTATTAAGTTGTTAGTATAGCCATGAGCTTATCTACACCAAAAGCTGCTAGGTAGAAGGGTTGCTCTAATCAGGGACATTATAAGGATATGATGAGAAAAATTATGAGTAATTGGAGGATCATAAGCTTGGTCTATGTATGTTACATTAAATGTTATGGGATACATAGTGATATCAATTTATATGCTCTAGCTATTAGGTGTAATTTGGGTAGAAGTTAATGAGTCATAGTCCACACAGAGAAATTTGCTTGGAGACCTCTTCTTATATCTATTTTGCTTTTTAATCTGATGATAATTTTATTGAGGCAAACCGTAGTGATTATATTAGGCTTGTACTTCCTCTTTTAATGGAAAATGGTATTCATTTCCTTGGATTTGGTAATTGGCTCAGTTTTGATCCATTTCTCAACTTCAAGTACATGACGTCTTTTTAGACTTGACAGATTTTTATTTTCATTGTGATTACTTTAACCCTACTTTCAGAAGTGCACAACTCCAATTATATTGATGGTTGAAGTTGTAGACTTTGTTGGCCATATATTTCACTATCTCACTTATGTGATATCTTGTTTACCTTTCTAAGTTTCATAATGCAAACTTGTCAAGTCATCCTAATATTTTTAGTTTTTCCATACTAGAATTTAATTAATTCTACTGACCTCATCAAAATTAGCATTAAATTTTTTCATCCTTAGCTATAATGTCAATATTGTATATGATATGTCTCATTCCTAGGGTTAACTAAGGATTGTTCTCCTATCAGATGTGATGCAAACAAACATATTTGTTCAGCAAAGTTTTGATAATAATAAAATAAACACAAAACTAATGATAATAATTATAATAATAACAACTATAGTAATAAGACTGATAGGAAAAACATTAATTATGGCATTAGTTTTGTATTATTGATAATGCATTCAAATTTATTTTAGTATATTGATAATGCAAGAACGAATATTATTTTTGTATATGAATCATTGGGTAATTTTACGCAATCAAATTTCTATTATATCCCAGTTCCAACAGCTCAATACTATGTTCATTGTCATTTCTTTTTCTTTTTCTTTTTCTTCTTTCTCAAAAAAAAGCTCCCTAGCGGTTATTTACCCCCACCACCCATTACTATATAGCTCACACTTTGCCAATTTTACCCTTCATTCAGTTATAATCAATTTGGACTCATTTACTCTTCCGTCCTCCACCCTCTACAACTACAAGCAGTGTTGCTCTTAAATTCTTCGAACCGTTCCTTTTCTTCTCATTCCTCTTCTTCATCTCTAGTACTTGTTGAATCTTCAACATCAGTCTTCCTCCTCTCACAACCACCATTGCGGAGTTATCTTGAAGACATGGTGACCACCTTCATTTAATTGAATCAATTTTAGGTGACCTTGTTCTCTCCCTTTTTTCCCCCTTTCGTTTATTCTCTAGTGTCCCTTCATCTCTATATGAGCTTCAAATGCAATTGTATAAGTGGGGGAAAAGACTATTCAAAGGTTTCACAGATTCTTCCATTGTGAATTATACCTTAATATCACTCCATTGTATGAAAGTCAAAGTCTAGGGTTATGGTTTTCAAATTCTCAAGTAAGAACTGAATGAAAATAATTGTGGTGTTAGTTTGGTTGACTTTGTTGATCCCTGCAATTTCATTTTGGTTTGATTTGAACGAAGCAAAACATTTGTTATTTGTTTGTTTTGGTTTGTTTTGCTCGCTCAACCTACCTAATTCTTGCAATTTCCACTCGTTCTATTTTGGCAAGAATCGTCCATCTTCTATTCTGCAAATTTGTCTTGCTATATTTGGCAAAAGTATAGCAATTGGAACAATCTTTCCCTCTCCCTTCTGCTGCTCTTTCTTTCAACCCTTGGTCAATTGATTGCCTTTTCTCAATATCTCTTGGTTTGTGGGCAGAGATTTTCCACCATCTTCAAGAACAGAACTGCAAACATGGTACAGTAGTACACTGCTGCTAGTACAGAATTTTGGGATGCAGAGCAGTTGATGCCCAAGTCTCAGCAGTCCTCATTGAATGTCATTGGTTTGCTGGAACAATTGGAACACCATGCTATGTCAGAGCTAATCATTTTCTGGCTCTTCCTTTCTTCAGCCAATTTGGTTAATATTCTCTACTTGTTTTCAATATGAAAACAAAAATCTCTTTTGTTTTCAAAACCTTATTTACTAGTGTTGGATAGTCTTGTATTTCACCTACGGCTTTAGTAGGTTCTTGTCTCTGTTTGACAAGATTAAACCAATTTGTCAATTCAATTAAATTAGTTAAAATCTAGATACACGGTATTGTAAAGGAATTAATCAAGTTGAGGGATATGATCTCTGAATTAGAAACTATGATCTCAGTTTGTGCAGGATCCTATGTTAGATACAAATTACTTGTGTATTGATTTCTATCCGACTAGCTTAAGAATGGATTTAAATTTTTGCTTGCCTATGATACTCATAATTTTTGTAGGATCCTATGTTAGATGCAAATTACTAGCATAGTGATTTCTCTCCAACTAGCTTAAGAATGGATTTTAATTTTTGCTTGCCTAATATACTCATAATTTGGATTACATAGGTTAGTTGCCGCATCATAGAACTGGCAGTGAGATCTGGGCTTCAATTGCTTGGTTTTAGTCGGTTTCTTCTTCTGTGCAGATCCCTCAATCTACTTGGATTGATTTGCCAATAATGTTGACATTTGCGACCTTTCAAATTGACATGACATATGAAGAAAAATCAATGCCAATGACATTTTCACTTGTCTAGTTTTCTATAATCAGAAGATTGGGATGTAAGAAAATTGGTTTCTTGATTATTTTCTTGCAATTATACCTTGTATATTCATGCCCTTATTTTGTTTCTTGCCTTGAGGTTTACTTGTGTGTTGGTGTCCATTGTCCAGGTATTTTTCTTGGAATTATGGATTAAAGATTAATTAAGTCTGTAGTTTTGCAATCAGTTCCAATTCTGTTATGAGAGGTTTGCTGCATCCAGAAGACGTATTGTTCTTATGTTCAATAATTAAGTTAAATCTGTTGGGATTAGAGTGGTTTTTAGTCTATTACCCCTTTTTATTTAAATTTTATTAGAACATTTGTTTGTAGTTTTCTTCAAATTCTTATATTCAGCTCTATTGAGTAATATGCAATTATTATTCCCTTTTTGTCATTCAGCGATGCCTAGTCTATGTCTTATTTCTTCATTGGTGTTGTTCATATTCAGACGCTGAAATCTGTTGTAGATGCATCAATGGCTGGTTTATATAGTCCTCTTGAGTGCTTAAATAGCATGAAATCAATTCCTCTAATTTTGTCATTTTTTTTTTCATAATAGTGGACAATAATATGCTGAAGATAAGAGACACCATAATATCCACACACACACCCAAAAAAAAATGTAAAGGTGGGATGCCTTAACTAGCCCATCAAATATCCTGGATCAAGAAATTCTGAATTACTTACAAGTTATAACATGTTATATGCTTATATGCTTCGTACTTATTAGTTGTGATCTTCATTATTAACGATGTAAGTTAGAAAGGGAAATACAGCACAAGATAGAAGCCTGTTTGAAACAAGATAATAGAAAATGAATCATTCCACCAAAATTTGTTATCCATGAAGAAGATTCAAGATTCTAGCCTCTGTTTGAGTATTTAAGATATCATATTATTTGGTACGATTCTTTGACTTCATAAACATAACACTGAGTCAAGCAACAGTAACATAATCTATCCATGATATTCTTGCAATGGCCTTTTACTTTATCTTTCATTGGCTACTTATTAATAAGTCGATGTTACAATGGAACCTGCCAGCCAAACTGGATCAAATTCGAAACCAATTCTAGTAGCCACAGAATCTGGCCTTTCAAAGTTCAAACTAATGCAGCACATAAAGTCACCCAAAATGCAGGAAATAAAGTTATACCACATATTTTATGCCACTAAAACCATAAGCAGCAAGGATGCCTTCTAGGCCTTCCATACAGTTTGAATTCAGCTTTCAAACCGAGTGGCTCTCTGCTTCATATACATAATTCCCCAAAAATATATTGTAAAAAGTATCTACAACTTAATTATCTATTATAACCATCCTGCGAATGGTAACAACCAGATACATCCAACTAAATTATCTACATTGAGGGAAAAGGATATGATGAACATGGATAGTGTTTTCCCCTTTTCCAATCATTGCAGTTTACCATTTCAAGAAACTCAATTTCTTTTCAACAAGGATACAAAATGTTAAAAAATAAACCAAAACTAAACACAGGACTCACTATTTGCACCTAAGAATCAAGAGCTCACTCTACCAGACTGTTGATACTTTCCATTTCTCAGTTGCATGTAATCAATTGTTATCTACAAGCTCAGCACAGGGCTTGCCTTACATCAGTCATGCACTCCCACCAGCAAGCATTCCTCAAGCTCAAGCACTGTGACTACAACGATACTCCTTAAACAAAAAAAGGACACCAAAAACATGTGCTGATCACCCCCCCCACACACACAAAAGGCTATGTCTTGCACGTCCAGCCAACATATACAGCAGATTCAAAACCTATTAAAAAGTTTATTCTGATAGCTAATCGTCCAAGAAATGATCAGTCGGTAAAGATCAATTTTTCTGGTGCTAGGTTGCATTGAACAAAGAGGAAGTATAAAATCCTAATTTCACATAATGAATGAGATACATATGGCTGCTAATCATCAAAGAAATGATCAGTCGGTAAAGAATGATTTTTCTGGTGCTAGGTTGCGTTGAATAAAGATGATGTATGAAATCCTAAATTTGCAAAATGAATGAGATAAATATGGCAGCTAATCATCAAAGAAATGATTGACCAATAAATAATTAATTTTTTGGTGCTAGGTTGCATTGTATAAAGAGGATGTATAAAATCCTAAATATGCAAAATGAATAAGATAAGTATGGCAAATTCACATTCAATCACACATAAAAAAAATATTAAAAAAAAAAACAGACATCTATAGTGCAATATTGCTTTATTTCAATCCTAGGGTTAGATGAGAGCTGTTATACACTGCAGCTAGAATTTTCCGATATTCTCAAACCTTTCTCCATTGATTTTCTCCATCAAATCTGAGGTTTACCTCATAAAATTCAGTTCTCTCTACTGCTACCTTGATTTCCTTTCAATTTTGAGTACTAGTTTTTCACATGCACCTTGGTTGAGATGGCACAGGAAATTGTCGAAGGGCATTTGAAGTTGACACTGTAGATGATGGGTCCAACCAGCAACAATTATTTCTTGTGATGTGGAGGAGGAAGAAGCAGATGGACATGTATAGGGAAGCTTCACATGGATGCTAGGATGGTGGAGAGCACAGATGGGACGTCTATACAGCCAAAGGGATTAATAGATGCTATGGGGATACATGAAAAGAAAAGAAGCAACAACACTTCTTCTGAGCAGGCGAGGTTAGGCGAGCTTACGCACTCTGCAGTTCACCACCTCTTGGACCTAGTCTGGAGGGAGAAACCCTGTATTCTGTCTTGAAGGAACTAAATTAACTGCTTCAGAGTTTAATAAAAGGTCAGCTAAGATATTTGATTACTTTTGTGTTTCCCTTGATTCAGCCAGTAGGAGTGGCAGTCTTGCCCTTCTATGGAGGAAAGACCTCTGAGTTGAATTGTTGTTGATGTGCATATGGTTAATGTGTTTGATGTTGGGATATGGCACATGAGATGCTTTTATGGTTAGTTGAGACCCACCATAGATATTTTTCCTGGGAATTGCTACGACATCTATCTGCTGAATATCGTTTCCCATGGAGGTTGGTGACTTTAACGAAATACTATACCACCATGAGAAAAAAGGGGAGCTGCAAGGGAACAAAGATTCATCACCCATTTCAGAGAGGCACTCGATGATTGCGGGCTATTGGTTATAGTTTATAAAGGTTATATTTTTACTTTTGACAAAGACCACAGCGATGAAGATGATACCCAATGCTGCCATGATCATGTTGTGGCAGGAATGAGATGGACTGCCATGTTCCCAGGGTTTTTGGTTGAGCATTTAGAGTGTACCTGATTAGATCATGTACCCTCAAAGCCTGGGAGATGGCCAATTCTCAAGAAAAAGGATACTGCCCCTTTTGATTTGAGAAAATGTGGACAATGAATGAAGAATGTGAGGAGATAAAAGCCTGTTGCTGGCAGGTTAGTGCTGATGATTGCTTGTAATGCAAGTGAGAAAATTACATTGTGCTTGGCAACTCCAACAATGGGATGGAACTACATTCGGTGATACCAAAAACAACAGCTGAGTGAGGTATGAGATAAAATTCAGAAGCTCAATGGTCCAGTACTCTCGAATCAACACCTAGAGCATAAGATGAACTGTATGCAAGAGTTAAACAAGTTGCTACCAAGGAGGAAGTTATGTGGTAGCAACCATCCTAGGAACAAAATGGAGTTAAATACTATTTTGGTCCTTGAGAATATAATTTTTTTCAATTTTGATACCTTAGTCCCTCTAAATTTCATTTTCATTCAAATTAGTCCTTCTAACATGCAAATTTCTCCCATTTTTCAATGAAATCTAACAAGACTAAAACAAAAATTTTTATTGAGGGGACAAAAATTTATTCTAGAGGATTCAAAACAGTACTTAACTCGACCAGAACATACGAGAGGGCAATAGAAATAATGGGTATTTTCACTATGGAGCTAGCGCTAGGCCGCAGAAAAATAGACAAAGAGGATTCTTTGACAACAATGGTGACTAGTTCAAGAGTGGGTCCAAGATGAAGGAAATTGCTTGCAGTTATTTCCAACAACTTTTTGCAAGGGGTACTGCTTGACTAGATGCAGCCATTGATGGAGTCAAACACCCAATGTGACTAGCAGAGAAGTGGCTAGAGAGTCCACAGGGGCTGAAATTAAGCAAGCTTTGCGCCAAATGCAACCAACCAAAGCACCAAGAACTAACAGAATGTGCGCTTAATTTTTCCAAAAATAATGGCATATTGTGGGTTCTAATGTATGTGCACGGCTATTGGGTGTTCTAAATAACACATGCATACCAGAAAACATGAACCACATGTTGATTACATTGGTACCAAAGGTAAATGACTCAAAATACATGACTGAGCTTAAGCCTGTGCAACGCCATATACAAGCTAGTCTCCAAGACCATAGCAAACATAATGAAGAGCATCATGCCATGTATTACCAGCGAGACGCAAAGTGCATTTGTAGAAGGTGTGCTTGAAGCATTCTAGATATTGTGCGCAATGAAGTAGAAGAAGCAGGGAAAGAACAACTCTATGGCATGGAAGATGATACAAACAATGCATATGAACATGTGGAATAAGGATTTGTTGCAACTGTTATGAGGATAGGCTTCCATGAACACATGATTGAATGGATCATGTCCTGCATCTCAATAGTGTCTTTAGCAGTGCTTGCAAATGGTACACCTTATAGGAGATTCAGTCCGCAATATGTAGGGATGTAAACGGGGCGGATAATACCCGAAACCCGACGGATTTTACCCGACAGATATGGATATGGATAATAATAAACGGATATGGATACGGATATGGGTAAAGGTTAAAAATACCCGACGGATTCGGGTACGGATATGGATACGGGGTATCCATATCCGTATCCGTACCCATATCCATATCCATATCCGTATCCGTTTACCCGTTATATATTTACCATTTTACCCATAACTTTTTATATAAGAATAAGTTATAATTAGGAATCAAATTGTCATTTTACATTTAACCCTACTTAAAATTAAAAATTAACTTGAATCTTTACATTCAACCCGCCATTGCCGTTTACAATTTCATTGACCTACTGTTTCAGCTTTCAAACAGTCGAACAGTCTGTTTGTCTCGAAGACAGACTTCGCCTCTTCGGAAGACTCGAACAGTCGAACAGTTGAAGAACTTGTCTCTCTCGATCTGTTCATTCACATTTCTATTTTCACAGGGCACAGCCACAGCCGCACAGCACAGCCACAGGCGCACAACCGCACGCTTGCACAGCTGCATTGCGCCATTGCCCCTTGCCCGTGGCCGAGAGCCCTTCGTCGCCGTCAACATTCAACAACCATTGGCCACTGTTCGTCTCCAGTGACTCTTCCTCTGGACCTCTGCGAATGCCGTCGCCCCTCTTCAAGTCTCCCTGACTCTTCGCCTGCCGCCTGAGTCTGTAAGTTACTAAGTTTGTTAATTAAATTTGTTAATCGCAAATTGTTATAATTTAGGGTTTGCAAAATCACTCAATTCATACTGACATACTGTTATATTATTAATGGTGAAACTCTCAAGAGATTGGGTCTTGAAGGAATTAAGGGAGAATGAATCGGTGGATTCGGTGCATACTGCATGTCTGCATGTATCGAATAAAGAAAGAAAACAATAATAAGAGCAATATATCTATTTTATGTTACGACACACAGAAACCGTAGTTCACTGTTCTTACGCTATAATATCTGATGGATACAAAAATATAGATGTATTTTTTCCCTCATCAATAAAAATTATTTCTATTTTATTATGGTTTAAAATTGAAGTTAGATGGTAGACAAAGTCTGTGTGTATAGATATATATGTATACATAAACACACAGAGACATTTTTCATGTATTTTTCCTTATTCAGATGAGGAGAACATGAATCGTTGTTTGGTATTATAATAGGTTGTTTTTTTGGTAGTTTATTGTAAAAGAATAAATTTAAACGGGTAACGGATAACGGGTTTACCCGTCGGATAACGGATTATTTATTGGTTATTTATAATTTATCGGGTAAATGGGTTATCCATCGGGTAACGGATATCCGTCGGGTACGGATATGGATATATTAGTGGATATCCGTTCGGATATGGATACAGATATGGATATGGATTTCTTAATCGGGTTCGGGTATGGATATGGTATATCCGATCCGAACCCGCCCCGTTTACATCCCTAGCAATATGATCTCAAGCACGAAGATACCCTTATCACCATACCTTTACATTATCTATGTCGATGCATTTTCCAAAATGCTGCAAAGAGCTCACAAGAGCCACAAGATACATGTGATTAAAATTGATAGATTATGCATTTACTCTTCCCACATGATGGTACATTCTTTGGTCGAACCACTACTGAACAAGCGCAAGCACGAAAGTATATTCTTCAATGTTACGATAGTGCATCAAGACAAGTCATTATTTATTAGCGGTTGACTCAAATAATTATTGGGAGAGAAGATACCAGATTAAGGCTATATTGGGGGTCCATGAGGTGCAAAAATATAACAAATACATGGGCCTTCCCATGGTGATTGGACAGTCAAAGAAAGTCATCTTCAGCAGCATCAAGGACCGCATAGAACAAAAGATCAATGGGTGGAGAGAATCTTGCAAATCTAGAGCCAGCAATGAAGTGCAAATTAAAGCTGTACCGCAATCTATTCCCATGTATGCTATGAGCATCTTCAAATTCCCAACCACTCTGTAATATGATAGAAGCAATGTTGACGGGCTTCCAGTGGATTTCAAAGGATAAGGACAAGGGTATTCTCTGGGTCAGTTGGCAGCAGCTTTTTGAACCCAAGGACAGGGGTGGCATGGGTTCCTGGAATATCCACCTCTTCAACGTGGCCATGCTAACAAAGCAGGTATGGCAAGTCATGATGAATGATAAATCTTTGATTGATCTTTTTTGAAAGGCAAGGTACTTTCCCCACTCAAGATTTATGAAGGTTGACATCGGCTATTGCCCAAGCTAAGTGTGGCAAAGTGTATATGAGGCTCGATGGGTAGCGAACTAAGTGAAGTCTAGAATCATTTGGCAGGTTGAAAGAGGTGACTAAATAAATATATGGCATGAAAGATGGATGAAGTCTAGAACCATTTTCATTTCAACTCATCACACCCTATTATCCAGAAAAACTAGAGCTAAGAGTTTGCGACCTCATGAGGGATGATGCATCTAGGTGGAAGGATGAGCTGCTACTGATTTGCTGCTCCAATGTGACACTGAGAAGATCGTACACATACCACTATAGGGCCCAAGTACATCAAGATACAAATTTATGAACCTGATGACGTATTCACAGTTCGCAGTGCATGCTGTTGCTTGTTAGGCAACATGAAGCCAGCTCTTCAACCAAGGCAAACAGTGTTGTTTCGAGAAAGATTTGGGCACGGAATTATGGCCGAGAGTCAGTAACTTTGCATGAGGGTGTTGTAACAGATTATCACCCACTACGGTGAAGCTTAGCGAAAGAGATGTGGGCTTGGGATCTTATTGTTATGCATGCAGCCAACAAGAATCTGATGTTCACACATTTTACTGTCCAGCAGGAGTAGAGATGTGGAAGTACTGCCCGGAGAGTTTACCAGAGAGCACAAAACATAATTCTATTCAGGAGTGGCTGAGCATCTGCTCTGAATCGGACGTTAACTTGCCTGGTTGGTTATGTTTGTTTGGTCCTTGAGGTGGCTGAGGAATGATGAGGTGTTTGATGGCATTACAATAACAGGTAGGGAGATAAGAGGATATAGGGAACAAACTTTAGAGCTGCTGAGGAAGAACAAAGCACAGCATAAGCGGGAAAGGGAGATGATTGGGTGGTCTCCTCTGCAGGCTGGTTGGTGCAAAGTTAATACCATGTTGGTCGAATGGAGCCAAATGAATGGGGACTCGGCTTTGTTGGACGCAACCATGCAGGTGAAGTTATGATCCTACAATTAAATATTGGTTTTGATATGCAATGTTAGCCGATATTTATTGAATTTTGGATCAGCTGAGACACAAAATTAGTGATATGCGACGGTTTTAGAATTTCACGTATTTATCAGCAATATATTAGTTATCAGCCCATATTTGCCTATATATTACCAATATTTGCTGATATTTGTTGTTAAAAAAAAAAGCACACCATGATATATAAAATATCATTGACGACATTTCAATAGGTCGACCGCAGTCGCCACTGCAGTTTTATTGCTTAGTTATGATGGCAGGTAGGGAGAAGATCAATGGCGGATAGGAACCGGAGGAAGCCGAGGGGCATGCTTCGAGCCATGAGGAAACTAAGCGATGCTGGGTGGACGAAGGTTATTTTTGAGACGGATTGTCAGACTCTAATCCAGAAAATCATCAGGAAACAAGTGGGACGCTCAAGACTTGTAACAATTATAAGCGATGTTGTAAAGATGCAGAGAGATTTTGTACGCTCATAGAAGTGCAAAATGTGTAACGGATAGGGAGAAGGAGTCATGGGCCTCCTATATCCGACATGAGATTGTAACCCCCGTCTCGAGTGAGTAATGTGGAAAATTCATATCTAAATTCATACAAATTCATCAATTCACCCACTTACAGTAACAAAAAGCTACACTATGGCAAGCGAACCTAAATTAGAGCGAGATACATACCTAATTTTGCAGAATGAAAAGATGGATGAGGCCGAAGTTGGCCGTCTTCACCAGAGTAGAACAGCGAACGGCGAATGGAAGCGGCGGGATGGACGGACGGCTGAGCTCGTCGCTCGAGTCCTGCCGCCTGCGTACGGTGGAATAGGAACAAGGGAGAAGGGTTGTGTTAGCTCCCGGAATTCAACCAATTGAAAATGAATTCGAAACTAGCAATAAGCCAATGGAACAATTCAGAGGATAGAAATGTTCCAAATTCCGTTGGAACGGATTCGTATGGGCAGAAATTAGCTAGGCCTTACAGTACAGTTTAGCCCACTGAACTGAGTTTAGCAGTTAAGCATTATTAAACACCGCATTTAACTAATTACATAATCTTAAATAATTAGATTGAAGGGAGCTGCTCCGTCTTCTATTATGGCGGCATTCCCTCTGCTTTGAATGCTTCTATCTTATTCACAGCGTTTGTAAGTGTTGTGGTGATCTGCGATGAACGAGGGAGTATAACACAAGTAAGAACAAGGCAGAAGGACGTTGGATTATTTAACAAAATTTTCTGGCAAGAAATTTGGAAATAGTTGTTCGGTACTTCCGGTACATAATACATTTTTTTATATACGAGTAGGAGAGATAATGCAAGTTACAACAATACATCAAATATTAGATGGAAATGAATGTAACCATCCATGTTGAACTAAATTATTATCATTAAATTTAGGTAGAGAATCAACAAGGCTATTAATTCCCGGCATGATATATGTTTCAAAAAATTCTTGATTAATTTATGCCATGTTCATGAAGATGTATATCATACTTCTAAATTTACATATAATCTTAATAAAAAGATCATTAAAAAGTTCTATCATATTCAAACAATCAAATTTTACGATAATATGGTGAAACCCTTACTCGACTATCAATATAGAAATCCTACTTTCAATAGAAAAAGAGGCTCTAGTCTAATAATAGTCTATCAAGCAATAACCACAATGACTAATGTTATTTCTTACAATTTCAACGATTTCCTCTACAAAATCCTTGACAAAAAGCATCTATATTGATCTTCACATAATTAGTTGGAGGAGGAATCCAAAAAGTGATACTCAGAGAAATGGAATCAAATGCAAGTGAACTACTATTATTTAATAAATAGTAGACTCGGTAATATAGGAGAAAAGAAGAGTCTGAACAAAATATTGACAGATAGCTATTATAGCAACTTCAACAACAATCTTCTTATGCTCAAAGATAATGTTGCTGCATAACTTCCATACATCCCAAATAATACTACAATACCATGATATTAGTACCCTTTATATTGAACCAGAATATAAATGGTGTTTTGATGTTGTGATCTCTATAAAATCTAATTGAAGGTGGGGTTTTGAACCAAATCAACCTAGAAAAATGGCAGTTAAGAAAAAGATGGGAGTAATTTTATTCAACCATCTAATATAGATGACACATTAAATTAATATACTTCATTAAAACTCTCCATGAAAAGAGATGTATTCAAGGAATATTATCGCCAGGTTTTCCATATCTTGTTTGCATCATACGAGGAACTATATGAGAGGAGTAAAGATTTGAATTGGAAGCTCTAGAATTATGAAGAGTTTTATATACTGATTTGGCTGAAAAAATACCTTAAGGATGAGGTCTCCAAATTAGATGATTGACATTATGGTTAAGATTATATTAGAGATCAATTATGAGAATATGGCTAGTTCCAACTTAAAGGCTCTATCAATAATAAATCGAAAACATAAAAGATAATGTTGTGAGCATATAGGTGACCTTGAACTCTGAAAGAAAGTATGGTAGGTACTCAAAGCTCATTCCAAATGTGCACCAATCTACCATCAATCGAGTAACAATGAATATAAGGCGTAATAATATCTATGATTCCCAATATTGATTTCCATCTTGAATATGCACTTCTACATTGAATATCCTATAAAATTTTTCCTCTTTAAATACTTGTTTATGAGCACTCTAACCCATAAAGCATTTATAACACCCCTAGATTTTGAATCAAAAAAAGTTCATTTTGAAGACAATACGGAGCATAACAAAACAAAACTTAGAGATGTCATTGTTATATCAATCATGTGAGAGGTGTGATCATCACCTAATACATGCTTGATGCAAAGCTAAATAAAACAATGAATAAAAGATGCATGCACCAACAATATAACAATAATGAAGATGAAAATAATATAGGAGGGAGACATATATAAAATTCAAATACATGAATCAAAATTAAGAGTTTAAATAACTAAAAAAAAAGTATCCATAACTGTGGGCTAAAATATTCTAGATCGGTTAGTCTAACTCTTAACTAAACATAAATGTAAATCTCAATCCCCAAGAAATGACCATTTACTGGCCCACTCATCGTCATTGGTATACTACAATTGAGAGTCATAAACTTGTAAATTATCATATACTCATAGGAACAGAAGTTGGATCATCACAATAACCACACAAATGTAGTATTAGTATAGTAAAGTATTGATAAAAAAACTACCTAGAATATGGTAAATGATCATGTTGCACATTAAGGTCATATAATAACATGGTATGTGACGTACTTAGAAAATATAACATGCAATCCCATGGATAACATATATTTCATAGCAAAATCTGTAAAGCATATATACCCATTCATCCATGAATCCGTATGACAAGTCATAAGGGAAATTCCAAGTAATGCCATTACCATGACAAATACTAGCGTAGGGTTGCAATTCCCACTACCACTATACACTAATGCCAATGGGCTTTTCTTAGGGATCTTCAATATCCACCACACTTACTTTCCTAAGTAAAGGATATCAACTAAATTTTGGGTATGCAACACCCTAAACATATTCATTATAATTAAACAATTGTCTATATATATGATCGGGACAAATAGAGGACTTCAACTCCCATAGCCATTGTACACTAATGCTAAGGGAATTTTCTCAGGGATCTTCAACATCTACCATGCTTAGTTTCATAGGTATAAGAACATACAATTAATTTTGGGTCTTTAACACCCACCACACTGACTCTAGTGCCAAGAGACTTTTATCAGGGATCTTCAACATCTACTACACTTGGTCTCCTAAGCTAGAGGGCACAATGAAGATAAAAAAACCATAATTATGCATACTAGGGAAAGGCATCTATGATTTTATTATTTTAGTTCCTTATATTAATCAAAATTGGGTGTTTTAAGTGTTGACACCAAACATTAACTAAGGCAACCCAAGCCACCAAATTAGGTGTTTAGAAGATAACATCAAACTCAAGCATATAAGAATTACGACACATAGGTACACAAAAGTTTCCATTTTTATTTCTTTCCTCTTAGTTCCAATTATGCATGGTTAATACCATGATTTATGGCACAACGGATGGACAAGTTAGGATAGAAGCCCCAAAGAAGGATCGTCAAATGATAAATAACCATGGAAAAAGTAGGTGGAACTAGTTGATCGGTCCTTAGGAACAATCGACTGGTTTGGGCATACAAGATTAAAAACATGACAAAACCCAACTAATTGGTCGAACTAATTGACTGTTCATGGGAACCAGTCAATGGGTTTGGTAGAACCAGTCATTGTGTTTAGGTCAAGACCAAAACTACTTTAGGCACAACATAACCTATCAATGTGTCTAACAAATAGTTGATCGTTCACATGAACTGATCGATGGGTTTATCAAATAGATCGACTATTCATGCAAGCCAGTCAATATGTCTATCAAATTGAGCTGTCTATATGAATCGGTCGATGAGTTTAGCAGACCAATCAATTAGTCTGGATGAAATAATGCCCAAACCCACATTCATACTTAACAAAAATCACATATATTCCCAAATTAACCATATCATGCTTCTATGCTAAAAAGCATATAAGAAAGCACATTTCAGACTTAAAATTATATGGATTCATGATGGAAAATCAATACACATCATACTCATGCTAATTTCACCTACTCATGCTTGATATTTTAAAATACTCCAAACATTTAATATAAAAATTTCACATGCTTGAATTAAAGAATTTAATATAAAACACATGCTTCATAGAATACACTAAATATATGAGACCATAATTAACAACGTGAATCCTTAGCCGTATTAAAGATAAGGATGACCTACTTCCAAGAAAAATGCTTCTAACATAGAATACACACCTACTTGATGCCCTTTACCAATAATTATAATTTTTCCTAAGAGAATCAAGAATCAAAATAGTCAATAAATCATTTTAAAACCCATTAAAAATTGAAAGCAGAAGAAGTGCAACTCAACTTTCACTTAAGAATAAGTTATAAATAGGAGAAAAGCTAGGATCTTCAACCCTTATCTACACCTTAATCCTTCATTGCTTAAAAGGGAAAAATAAGGCTAAGATTAAGAGAAAAGAGGAGAGAAAAATAATTGATCAAGGGATGGGAAATCAAAAGGCAAAACCTTTGTTGTCCTATAGAAAAGAAAAGGGGAAGAAGAATAATTAGATGCAACACTTAGAGAATTTAGCTTAAGGAAAAGAGAGTAAAGGTAAGTAATTGTTGGGTAGAGTGGAAAATGGATCAAGAGATAGGTTTTCTAGGCCCCCTATATTTGAAAATTAGAAAGATGAGAGAGGAATGGGTCGACTTTGGTTGAGTTTGGGGAACTAGATAGTAGGAATAGGGATGATGAAAATGAGAAAGATGGAGTGCAATTAGGTTGGGGCAAAGAAAAGGCATGTCAAGGGATATATAAAGGGCTCTACACCTAACCATGACTATTAGAGGAGAGAGGAAAGTGAGGGAAAGTAGGTGAAAAAGTACATCAAAAGTACTTTTGAGAGATTTTTAGCTAAATAAAATCATATAATGATTTAAATATTGTAAAAATAATTATAAAATACCAAAATAAGCTTATTAGCACAAAGAGAATCTAATTAAAAGATTTAATAAACATTAGAAAGAGAATCAAATCCAAAACAAAAAAGGGTATTAAACCACAACATAAATAGTCGCTCAATTAGGATAACCAATCATTTGGTTATCCCACAAATAAAAATGTAAGTCCCTAGTTGTATTGATCGATAGGTTTAGGAAACTAATCGATTAACACACCTGTGAATAAAATCAAAACTATTTTCTTTTATAGCAATGTAATTTTAAAAATATTTTAAAATATTTTAGGATGGAGTATTACGACACTACCTCCTTAATAGAGAATTCATCCCTAAAGTCCCAAAAAAAACTATTATAAGCTTAAAATGTGTTAAAATACTAAATCATCAAGCATAATAAAATAACATTTGAGAGTTAGAGCAAGAGAAAATGGTACTAAACCCTCAAAAGAGGTAGTGTTGACGTTTTAATGCACCTAAGTGAATAGCTTTAGATACTTTATCTTGATTCCATCCACAAACTCCCAAGTGGCCTTTTTAGCTCCATGGCATGATCACAAGATCTTCATTAGCAGGACCATCTTCAGACGTGTCTTCTATGCCTTGGTATTGAGGATCCTCAGAAGTTGCTTCTTATTCGATAATGCATCATCAAGCTTAAGTGTCTCTAGCTAGATGATGTGCAAAATTCTACCATGTACTTCCTTAACTAGGAGATATGAAAAACATTATGCATGCGTTAAATTTCAACATGCAAGACGAGTCAATATGCAACCTCTCCAACCTAATCTAGAATCTTGTGTACTCTAATGCACCTTGGGCAGAGTTTACCATTATGTTCAAAATGCACCACTCCCTTAGTGGGTGGGACCTTTAAAAGGACTCAGTCACCCACCACATACCCATGTATCCTCCTTTACAAATCTTAATACCTGTTCTTCCAATCATGGGAAACCATTATCTGATCTCAAACTAATCTCATCTATTTAGTAGTGTCCTCTACCATCTCAGGTTCCAACACAAAAGTCTCGCTAAACTCACTCCAACATAAGAAACTACGACACTTTCATCTATAGAGTGACATAAAAGGTGTCATCCCAATGCTCACATGATGATTGTCATAGTAGAAAAACTCAATCAGATTTAAACAGTCCTACCAACTTCCCTAAAACTTGAGTACACATGCCTAAAGAATATCCTTTAAGGTTTGAATAAGGTGCTTGGTTTGACCATTTGTGGTTGGGTGGAAGGTGGTACTTATCTTCTTAAAAGCTACCTATGACTTATACTAGAAGTGTGATAGGAATCTAGAGTCTTAATCTGACATAATATCCTCAGTACCCCATGGTACAACACCACATACTTCCTATAAGCATCGATCATATGCTCTATACTCAAGGTTGACTTCATTGGTATGAATACTACTAACTTGGTCAACCAATCGACTATAATCTAGATTGAGTCTGAATCATTACGAGTCCTTAGAAACTTAACTATGAAGTCCATAGAAACGCTATCTCACTTCCACTTAGGAATCTCCAATAGTCAATTTGTTAGGAACATCAGTCGATTAGCATGCTTGAAATTTCTATTTTTACCCAAATTTCAAGCCCTTATTCAAAACTAAAGACATTTTATTTTATATCAGCATAATCTTAAATATATTTTGAATGATTTTGGGATGAGATATTATGGAATTAGGTAAGGAATAAATATACAAATCACCTTGTCTAGTAAAGATTGGTTAATCAATTATGGGATTTTGATTCCAAGGTTGCCCACTGATTTGGGTGACGAATGAAGTCCCAACTTATAGGAATCAAATGCTTATTATTATCCATGTGTCCCCATTAAAAATTCCTTTGTTCTTTTTTTTTTAATTCTAGAGAAATTGATTTAGGGATCAAGGTGCTAGATATATAGTAAATTGGTAGAGAAGATAAAGTAAATTTGATTGAAATTGGTCTACCAAAAATGAGAGAGCGATTTAATTTTCCAAGAACCCAATTTAGATTCACTACTTTTGATGATGTGTTCAAAAGTTTACTTTTGATATTGTGATTGCAAAAATTGGTTCCCTAAGTATTTATCAAATTTATCCTTGTAAGGAACATTGAGAATATAGGAAAGAGTGTTCCTACGATGGTAAGGTATATGTTTATTAAGTATAATAGAGGGTTTATCACAATTTATTTTCTATCTAGACCAATGGGAATATAATGATATTATTTCCTTAATAGTGTCCAACATATATGTAGTAGCCATTTCAAAAATCAATAAATCGGCAACAAATATTAAGTGACTGATAGTTATTGCTCCTCTATTTATTCTTAGTCCAGTATATGGGGAATTGTTTTTTATATAGGTAGAAAAGTGTGTATAATATTTGTTGGTAGAGGATAAATAAATAAGGAGACAAGGGACATCCTTGTCTAAGTCCTCTACTTACTTTGATATATCCTCTAGCTTTACCATTCACACAAACTGGATAAGAAATAATAGTAACACATTCCATGATGATATTAAGGGTGTTACCTTGAAATCCAAATCCTTTCAAAACCTAATATAAAAAACTCAAATCATATCATAAGCTCTATTGTTATCTACCATTAGCATGAAGTTTTAAGTTTTTACCTTAGATTTAATGATTGAGTGAACCACTTATTATCCCACCACTATATTATTTGAAATCCAACATCTAGATACCAAAAGCATTCTGCTTTGAGTCTACTACATTATGTAATAGAGGTTTGGTCCTGCATGTGAGGATTTTGGCAATCACTGTATATAAGACATTACATATGGATATAAATCTATAATTAGAGGGTATTATAGGTTACTCAATTTTTGGGATTAGATGGATAAAGTGTGATTTAATTCCTTAGGAAAATATCAATATTTAAAAGTATTCTAAATAAAAAGGTTTAATACCCTTCCCCTACTATTCTCCACCATTTTTGATAAAATAAGGCATCCATTTCATCTAAACCATAAGCTTTATGAGGACTAATATGATGAATTAGATTGAGAACTTGAGAATTGGATGGAATTAGTCTTATTTTCTCATTATGTTGATTGTTAATGGAAGCATTCATATAGGTAAATGACTCACATATAGGTAGAACTAGTTTAGAACCATAAATCTACTTGGAACAACTAGTAGGGTGGTTTGTAATAAGTTCTAGATTAGTGGAAAATGAACCATCATCAAGAAGTATGATTTGCATGTTATTCATCTTTATTTTATAAGAGATATAGCAATAAAATAACCTAGTGCTCTTGATCTTTGTTTCCAATAAGTTTCTTCCAAGGATAATAAATGTTGAATTTTAGATTCCATATACTTGATTGAAATTAGTTTTGTTTCTATAATAGGCTGTTGTTGAAGTTGCAAAAGAGCTTTTTTGATATTGGAAATCTTAACATATATGTTACCAATGTTTTTTGTAATCCAAGATTGTAATTTTGATATCCATTTCTTGATTGATTGTTGTAAATGATTGATGATTCAATAAGAATTAGTCCGTAAGTAATAAGGTATTCATTGTGTCTAAGAAACCAGGATGCTAAATCCAAAAAGCCTCAAATTTAGGAGGTTTTTATATCCTCTAACATTGCACAACCATCAAAGGATGGGATAATGATCCCTATATAACATAGAAAGATGAGATATATTAGCATTAGGATAATAACTACACAAATCTATGTTCGCATATCCTTTATCTAATCTTTCTCTAACATTGAATCTTTGTTACCTTTTATTGGTCCATGTCTATGAAGGTCCAATGTAACTAAGATCTACAAACCTATAATAATTAATCATAGAACATAAGTGCTTGTTGTCATTATAAGCATGACTATGACCTCCACATTTTTCATCATTACTATAAATGGCAATGAATTCTCCTACTATACACCATGGAAGAGTAGCATAATCAAATAAATTCTGAATATACTACTATAATCTCCTCCTACAGTTTCTTCTCGAGGGACCATAAATACCCAATACGTTCCATTATTTTCCGTAATAAAATGAAATGATATAAATATTAATATAGTTATTGGCATCATAAGTAACTACAACCTAAACCTATTGCTACTACTACATGATAAGACCACCAGATCTTCCAATGGAAGGGATTAGCTGCTGATAATGATAACTAAGAGAATGGATAATTCTTATGGCATTATAAAGATTTGTAATACCCCACTTTTCTAAAAACTTGTTAGATATCATAATCATAAAAAATTAATATAAATATTTTTTTTTTACATTCTTTAAACCCTAGTTACAATTTTTTAAATGCTTCATTTTGAAACTCTTGACCCTTCTTACAGTTTTAAATTTTATAAGATTTTTAAGCCACTTTTGATCATCAAATATCTTTGAAACCTTTCCAATTTATTGAAAGTTAGATTCCTTATATTTTTATAAGCCTCCTAGTAATTTTTAAAATGATAAAAAAATATTTTGACTAAAAAAAACTATTCATCATCCCATTCAATGTTTCTCATATTTAAGTCCTAAAAGGAGTTTTTTCACTATATAAAATTTACAAAACTTTGGGGATACTTATATTTTAACATATTTGACCTACAAATGAATTAAAATATTCTATAACTATTTTTAGTATTTTCATATATTTTCCACCAAATTCAATTATTATTAGCCATGAAAACTCAATTTCCTCCACTCTAACATTATCATAACTATTCTAGAATCATCTTTATCCATCTAATTACCTTTAATAAAGTTAAATTACTTCCCCTTGGCCTATTGGCTTGATAAAATTTAATAAAACCTATGTTTCTCTTCCATTTCTTTATGTGTATTTACCCTAAAAAGAGGGGTATGAATTTTCCTTTCTTTTATCCTTGTGTTCTTTTGTTAATAATTAACATGCTTTGATATTTTTGGTTGTTTTGCTCAAAGGTTTCAAGATGAGGATCTAAGCTCGAGGAAGGAGATTTTTGGACTCTTTGCGAGATTTAATTTAGGTACATAACTAGCCTAAAAGTAGATATATTTAGATTTGTTATGTTGATTATTGTTGAAGTGAACACTTTTTGCTCCATTTGTGACTTATTTGGCCTTTGGCCAATTTTTTGTGTTAATGTTGTTTTAATTTTTTATGCTTCTATTAAACTTTAGAGGGTTGTAGGTAAACTTTGATATGTGACATGTTTAGGTTTGATATTGTTTAGGTGTTGCTTGGTTAGATTTAAGATTTGAGCATGCATAGGGTTATTTTAATAAGATCGTCTATTAAGTGCTTTTTTCTTCAAATTTATAGGTTCTCATGTGTTCATCATACTTTGTTTATTAAGTAGTTAATTTTTTGTGATTTAATTTTAAATAAGGTTTGATTTAGGGCACAATCACGTTTTAGGATTTTTTTCAGGGGTACAAGATTTTTTATGTTAATTTATAAATTTTAATGTGTTATATTTGAGGTAATCATGCTTAGATAATGAATTATGAAATTTATTTTTTATTTTCTAAGTTTAATTGAAATTATGGATAATATTTGTTTTTATTAAAAGTTCAAATAGTATAATCCTAGGGATTAATGGTTGGTCATTAATCATTAAGCTTTGACCTTCAAAATAATAAGCAAACATGAATAGTTATTGATGTGAAGTGTAATCAAGTGTGAACAATAATTTTTGATAATAAATAATTTTTGAATTTTGCCATACAAATTCTCAATATAATTTAACATTTTTTGAGTTTATATAGTAATTTTTATGAATAATAATTTCTTTTTTCAAGTGGTACAAGACCCTAATTGTGAGCATTGATAATTAATATATTACTTTTTTTTAATCATTCAAGTGTACCATTTAGTTTTGGCTTAATCGAGTAGCAACAGAATAACCTTTGAGGTACGATCATGCGGGGGATGCATTTCTATATTTATATGTATGTGCTATGTTTTTAACATCCTATTTTTCCTAATCCTGATTATAATATCATCAGGCTTGTAATTTGCTTCTAAAATTACCAATATTGATTTTCAATCTATTCATATTAAAATTTAGCATTCTATAGTTCATTTTATTTATTTGCAAAAATAACATTTTCTATGATTTTTCTAATTTAGTCGTTTTCATATACTTTCAACTCGTCCAAAATTCATAACTCACTCTAAAATTATATGTAAGATTAAAAACTCATTCTATCCCATTTTACTTTAAATATTCATTCCAAATTATTAAATCGCATACTTTCTTGTTTACTTGATTAAATAATTTAGTTATTTTATTTATTTTAATCTATTTGGGTTCTAAATGAATTCTAAAACCAAACATTTTTATATTTTTAATTTGGTAAAATATTTTTGCATTAGCCCATACTATTTCATATATGTTGTTAATTATTTTGCACATTTGCAAAAAAATGCATTTTTAGGAATTATCTGATATTAACATTTTCACTCGTTTTACATCAATTGATACTCAAACCAACTGTAATATCTAACATTGGTATATATATGGGTTTCTAAAACTATTTTACAGATTTTCATAATTTTTTTAGATTTGTTTTGTTATTATTCCCTATAAATACCTATTTTTTTGCTTTTATATAATTTATATTATTAAATTAATTGCACCCAACTTCCTAACTACCTCTTTTGAACCTAAATGACTATTTAACTAAACAAAATCAGATCCTAGTTATATTTATTCAACCCAAATCTTGATTAAAAGTACAATAGTCATAATTTTTTTATCATACAACTCTTACACACTCAACCTCTTCTTACACTTTATCATTTTGTGATTCATTAAAGGGACTTACAAGATAATATTACTCCTATCATCTAAGATCCCATTTCTTTTATTGACCAAAATTGTGCCTCTTTGTTTTCATTTCATGCATCACATGCAATAAACTCTATTGCCTTAGTTTTCTTTTAGTCTTGTGGTTGATTGAGTTGACCACTTGCATTACTTTTAGTTGATTGGTTGCCTATCCTTTTATTTTCCTTTTTGCTTGATTGAACTCATTGCATTGCATACTCCATTTACCAACCATTTTCCTTTTATTTCATGCCTTATCCTTCCTCTTTTTTCCTTCAACATTTGGCACCCTGCCATATGTTGAAGCTATGATTGTGATATGTTGTTGAGTTTCATTGTCGTCTTCTTCATTTTTGTAGCACCCTAAAACTGTGTAACCTTTGGTTTTGGGTGTTTAGCCTTTTCTTTGAAACATAATCCGTAAACCTTAGCTCAATTGTTTTTGTTAGCCCTTGGTCTGCAACCTAGATAAATTCTTAAATAAATTTATCCTAATTATTTTTATCTTTCTCCTTTATTATTAAACCTACCCCAAACTAGTTTATTTTTTCCTAGTTTATTTTTCTAACCGGTTATCCTAATTTCGTATGATTGATAAATTAATTTTATCCTAATTTTTTAATTTTAAATTTAAAATTGATTATAATCCTAATGTAACATCCCAAATTTTGCTACTAATTTATTTTTTTTATAGCAAAAGCATATTACTAAAATAGCTAAGTGTTACTACTATAATTAGCACAAGCCTAGTTTGCTAAACTATTCTTATATCAATTATAAGGCAAAATAGTTAGAATTTAAAACTTGATATATATATAAAATGAGATAAACTTCATAAATGCGATTACAAGTTGGATATTAACTCCAATTACAATATCCAAAATACAAATAAAGGGACACCATGTATTTAAGAGTCTAAAGAGGTATTTGGGTAAACTATCATCCGAATAACATGGCTTTACACCCCAAACCCTAACACATAAAATATTTACACCCCAAACAAAGTATCATAAGTTGCAAAACCAGCCGATGGGTCGTCATCGACCTACATATAGACATAAGGGTCATATGCTCATAGGAATAAACAACACCATAAAAAGGATGATCGGTATACTACATACAGAGTAATGTAACAATACATTTGAGTAAGGGAAGGATAAAGAAAATAAACCTATAAACAAGATACATAAAATAATATAAGGTAATTACTAATTTTAGAATGCATTATTAGATATAACACAATCTATTCTTTTATTTACGTTGAGTTCAAGGAACCCCACTATTATTAAACTGGTGGAACTATTTGAAGCACTTTCAAGGACAATACACTTGAGCCAATATTATCATTAGCTATAACCAACCCAAAACCTCTTAAGGCAAAACACACTTGAGTCACTATTCTTAAACCGGTGGAATAATTTATAGCACTTCTCAGAGACAACGCACTAGCTACTATTATCATTTGGTGGAACGAACCCAACATCTTAATCTTGACTTACGTAATCTTTTACTTTAAATAATTAGTGTCTTACCTATTAGTTTCTCATATGAAATCATATTATCATTCATGTTGAGTATAGGGCCTCATTATTCTTAATATCGTGGAACGAACTTATGTACCTCTTAAGGAAAAAAAATCCATACATGAGCAATCACTATTGCCCGGTGGAATGAACCCATATAACACCTCAATCATACTCACATTATCTTTCACTTTAAATGATTAGTGTCTTATTTAGTTTTGATTATACGATGTCATCTTACAAGACTCATACAAATATGCATGTCATTAAGTTTATAAACACGTAAACACAACCACATAATTATCAAACTACGCCCAAGTAATAGGTCCATAATTACCAAAATATTCTAAGTAGACTTTTTAGAACACTTTTATTACATTTTCCTCCAAAAATCACTAAAATTCCATTTTTAATATTGATGGAACAATATATCCTTTGTTTATCAAAATCTCAAAATATCATATTAGGTAACTTATATTTTACTAAATCTATCATTCAAAATCCGTTACTTATGAAATATTAAATAACACCCTCAGAACTTATTAGGCAAATATTGTTTCTAATATTACCATAATGTCCTCACAATACTTAAATTTTCAAAAGGCCTCACAAATCCCAATATCAATACATACAAATTCTTGATATTTATATGAGATACGTAACTTCATAGTATATACATAATTACCATGCATTAATATTATACCTCAAATATATACTTTCACATTTTCAAACCTATTAATATATTAATCAATACTATCCACATAAAATTATAAACAAGATATGCATACAAACACATAGAATGCATATAAGCCTAACTATGGTATGTATCCTTGCTAACAAGGACACTAGGCATTAAGCACGAAATTATAAACCACTTCCTGTAATATTACATACGAAAACAAGGATATTTCATAATTAAAACTTAAGAATAAGAATTGAGGGAAAAGTTAAGGTAAAGGAGGGTGGAAAATTGGAAATAAAAATAACTAAAATAAGTAGAAAGCTTAAGTGGCTTAATAATGTAGCAGAACGTATGGCGGTGCTAAGGTGATATTATGGTGGTGCTAAAGTGGAGCATGGGTATTCTAGAGAGGTAGCACAACTAAGAAAAAAGAGTGGTACAGGGGGTGGCATGTAGTGAGCATGTGCAAGTCGAGATTTGGGATGGTGTATGAGCGTGCATGAAGTACACAAGTAAGAAAAAGGTGTGCAAGGCTATGTATGAAACCTTATGTGAAAGCGCACGACTAGGGCATGCGAGGGTGTATGACTATGCACCTGACTTATGTTAGAGGGCACAACTAGAGCATGCGAGAAGCTTGTAGTCATGCGCCTCAACAAAAATGAATAGAACATGATGGGGAAAAAAGAAAAGGAAGTGGGGATGGGGTGGTGATGGTCGGTGATGATGAGGTGGTAATGGCGGTCAGTTTTCCAAGGTAAAGGTGGTGCTTAGTGGTTAGTAGTGGTGTATGGTGTGGTGATGGTTTATGGTTGCATTGAAGTAGAGAAAGAAAGGAAGGTGAAATAGGAAGTGGTTGAGGTGGTTGGCTCGATAGAAATGGAGGGAGAGGGAGTGATTTGGTTGAGCAATAAATAAGATAGAGAGTGTGTGTGCTGGGAGGAGTATATATATGTATACATATGGTGCCATGCACATGGTGAAAGGTAAAGAAGGAGGCATATAGATAGGATAAATGGTAGGGGAAGGGGGTGCATGATTGGGGGAAATGGGTTGATAGAAACAAGTGGATGTTGATGTGTTGATGGTGGTAAGGTATAGGTGATGGTATGGAATAGAACATAGGGTATGGTATCATATAGAAGAAGGAGAGAATGAGGGAAAAAGAGGTCAAGAAGGTGGGGAAGAAAAAAGAAAAAAAAGGGAAAAGAAAAAGGATAAGTGTATTAGTGGTTAAGATTAGATTAAAATTTTATGATTAGCTAATTTAGATAAGATTAGGGTATAAATCCTCCAAGATTAAGGTTAGGTTAAAGAAATATAATTCATCTAGAATACATATTAATATTAAGTTAAGATATTTGGGTTATGAAGTTAGGGCAAGCCAAAAAAATATTGATTTTTTGATATTAGAATCGGGTTAAGGTATTAGTTACTTGGGATTAAACTTGTCTAACATTTAGGGTATTACACCTAACCCTAAAAATTCTTTTTTCCCCTTTTCTTTCTCCTTTCTCTCTTTTATTTTCCCTTTTCCCTATTTCTTTCCTTTCTCCCCTTGTCCTGATCTATTTGCTCTCTTTCCTTTTTGAGCCATGCACTGCCTTCCTTGTATGGTGTCACTTTCCTTTCCCTTCCATTTCTGTCCACTACCACCCCTAGACCTCCACCAACTCCCTATACCACCTGCATCTCCCTATTCATCCTACTTAGCCTACACCAACTAGCACCACAACAATTCCTAGTCTCTAGAACTTTGTCAAGCAAAACAAACCCATGCTAAAGCTATGCCAAAATCCCTACACCTTTGACACTTCCACTCTCAACCTACGCCTCACCCCATGCACCTATATATGCATATATCTCCCCTTATTCTCTTCTCCTTCCCTTTCATTTTATATTCATTAAAAATTTCCAACAACCTTAACCATCTTTTCTTTCCTCCTCCTCCTTTGTCTTATTACCCTACTCTCCTTTTTTTTTTGCTCATCCTCATCACCCTTAGCCAGCTCCACCACAAACTAATCCATTGCTAACCATCTCCACCATCAACCAAGCTACTCTCCATCCCTTCTTATTCTTCTCATCCATCATCTTTCCTTCCCCAAACTCCCTATGTTTCTGGTTTCCCCCACTTGCATGCCCTTGCACCATTTCTCCCACAACTATGCATTCCTTCTATACACAATCTTCCACCACTCCTATGCATAACTGTGCCTTCAAAAAACCATCACCTATTTACCTTTGCTTCCCTCGCACTAGAGAACCATCACATGCACCTTTTCTTCTCTATGCTGCTTCTAGCCTAGCATCGTTGTCTGTCCATGCCACCAACATTTCCCTAGCATCGCTCATTCATGCTGCCCCTCCCTTGTAGGGTCACCTCCCACATAAACTTCTTCTCCTTATGCTAACCCTCCATGCACCATTCTCCCATGTAGTATGAGTTGCTCACCCCCTTCTGTAACACCTAATTTTAATTAGCTATTTTATTTTTGTGGAAGCATTAATTAATAAATTACTGAGTGTTACCTCCACATTTAGCATAAGTCTGACTCCTCACCTTTCTTATACTAAGTGCTAAGGCTAAAAAAAAACTCAAACAAAGTAATTTAGTGAAAATAGAAATAATACATAATAGAGTTACAACTAAATGTCATAGTACAATAGTATAACTAAAGTATATCAAGGGGCATAAGAGTCCAAAGAAAAACTACTTGTAATAAAAACTAGCACCCAAAGGTACAAATTCGGTTTGCCCTAAATCTTAGACCTAAAAACCCATTCTAAAAATAGAACATCTTCTCAAGAACTCCACTTGTCCCACCAACACTTATAACCTTCATGTCATTCCATAGAGGGGGGCTTCGGGGGTGTGGCCAAGAAGGAGGGAAGAGCAATGATACCGTGTGTCATTGTTGGGGAGGTTTCCATGGAAAAAACAAGTCGGTGTAGGGAGGGGAATAGCATAGTAAGGTGCAGTAAAGATTGAAGAAGGGAGAAGAGTTTCGGTAGAAATGGGTGCAGGAAGAAGAGGGGAGCTTTAGCTAAAATGGCTGAAGGTAGAGGGGAAGGATTTTGTGGGTTAAGGTGCAGGGTAGGGTCTACGATAAGAATTGTCGAAGGTGGAGGGAGAGGAATGGTAGCGATGGCTAGTGATGGCATGGTTGTTTCTGTGGGGAGATCCGAAGGAAAAGGAAAAGGGATAAGGTGCACGAAGAAAGGGGAGGTTGTGGAGGGTTTTGTGCGTGGTTGATGGGGGAGCTACGACATGGATGATCAGTATAGGGAGAAGGTGCATGAAGAAAGGGGAGGTTGTGAAGGGGTTTGGTGTTGCAGAAAATAAAAATGGTGATAGGAAAGGAGTAGCAACAAAGAGAAAGGAAGAGTTTGGTGTGTGAGGGAGCTTGAGAGAGGCAGAGTTTTGCAGAATGGTCGAGGGCATTTAGCTTGACATAAGAGGGTATAAGAAGTGTATAAGTTAGGGTTGAGTGTAGTAAAATGAGGATCAAAACTAAGAGAGCTAAACAAGGGGGAGAGGGGAGGTATGGTGTAGAGTGGTGGTGTGATGCAGGTAACATGCAGGGGTAAAGAGGGTAGGGCAATGTCAGGGGAAATCTAGCATAGGTTAGGGATAGGTTAGATTAAAAATAAAGGTAAATATTTAGGATAAAATATATAATAGAATTTAATTACCAAGCTAGGTTTATTTGATAAAATGAGTACTAATTATGACCTAACCTAGGCTTAAAAATTAAAAAACACCCCTCGTATATTTTAACCTAATTAAATTTTATAACTAATAAGTCATAATAATATAACACATAGCAACAAATACATTTATTACCAATTATCTTAAAATAATAATTATTACTAGTACACATAATTATGGTTATAATTAAGGTTTTCTTGAAATGGAGTATTACATTACTACCCCCTTAAAAGAGGCTTCGTCCTTGAAGTCTATAAATAAACTAACTCATTACAATCTCGAGTGACCCACAAATAAAGGTTCTATGATTTGGGGGTCACTATCACCTTATAAGAGACTAAACCCTAATCAAGACACATAACTAGCACACAAGCATGCAAAATCAGCGTCAATCAATCACATCTATACATGCACAAATAACAATGAAGTATAAACACTCATAAGCACAAAGATATATTGGCAGTGGTGTTCACAAATCCATGAGCCTGAGCCTCACCGATCACATTTAGATTATTTCCCATCAGACCTCCTGAGGTAACTTTGATACCCAAATCCTACCCTGCACTATTATGCGGGCAGAGCTGAGAAGCAGGTCCATTGCCCTTATCATTCATGCTTAGGATGTTACTAGTGGGTACCTGAGTCACTGGGGAAGGCTATTACCGACTGTTGGGTCTACCACCTAACTGTATCTGTAAATGCCGAGCTTCACCTCTAGAAGAGTAGCATTCAATCCTCTATGGCCCATCTTGCCACACTTCTAGCACTCAATCATTCTACCCTAACAGTCTTTTCCTAGGCGGTTCCCTCTACACACCTTGCAATGATAGTGCCTCAGAGGTCGGTTATTCCCAATTCGTACTTTAAAAAAACCGTGAAGATTGACCACCACTAGGTCAACTCTATTGAATGCTTGATTGAATCCTCTTGTCACCTCCATGATGCTAAAAATTATCTACTGGCCTCTCGTACACCGTGCGCATATCAGTCATAATCTATCCTCCAAAAGCTCCTAGGTGCGTAGGTCTAACCCTTTATCAAAGAAATGAGCAACCATCTCATCACTTCAAGCTATCTTTGGTGCAAAAGCAAGAAGCTTGGAGAACTTATTGAAGTAATCCTCAATTGACATGCTTCCTTGCTGTAGCATAAAAAACTCGACATATTTCGCATGATGCACATTCAAAGGGTAATAGGGTGCTCTCAAAGCCATAAAAAATGCTTCTCAATTATCTAACCGGCTCAACAACTCAGAGTTGGTATCCTCTCTACCATTCACTTGCTTTCCCTCATAGGTAGAATGTGTGGACATCTACTTTCTTCCCATCAGGGCAATCACAGGCCCTAAAGAGTATCTCTAAATCCCTTATCCACTTCTCCAAAACCATAAGATCCTTACCTACATCAAACAAAGGTGGGGGATGAAACTCAACCTCTCTAAGTCAATTCTCAACCTGAACAAGTATCAGATGTAGTAGTTGTGGCTGTGGTTATAATTGTGGCTATGCTACTCTCTCTACCACTGCTATAAGTAACTCTTCCATATGCGTTGGGTTCAAGTTTTGGGCCATAATACTAAAATAAGACGGGATAATAGGGTTACAATCCTAACAAACACAAATAAATTCCACCTATAGGAAGGCTAAGCGCTCCATTCATTCAAAGGGTGACAATAACATTAATATGTTTCACAAGGGTTGCACAACATTGTACACATGTGTAGAAAGGAAATACTGCCATTCATACTAGATGATCAAACAACATTTATGCTTACAATCATTAAAACAATAACAATTAGAATACCATAATCAAAGGGAATTTAAATATAATAGGGTTACACATACTATAAGGATAGATCACTACTCTACTAAGCATTCACCCAACATCAACCTTAAGCACGGAACGCATAACAAAACCTCAAGACCCAACTTAATCAATCATCACCATCGAAACTTAGAAGGCTCAAATCCATAGCAGCATCAAATGCCCAACTATCTTGGTTCACTCTTTAGAACCACTCCTTGTGCAGTATCATCTGCTTTCTCTCCAAATTACAAGAAAGCCCATCCACTTCATCAGACTCACTCAGATAATCTAAGGTAGTAATCGACATTATTTCCATCCTAGATCTCCATATGTCATCGATCATGATCAACTCTCTTTCTAGCTAATTGAAATGTAACAGGAAATGCTCACCTTCCATAAATCTAGTATGTGGGATACTTGTCACGAACTAATCCCTATACACCTCTCTGACTCAAATCTATGGCTCTATTGAAGGAAATGTCATCAACAAATGGTTAGATTGAAACATATAAGACCCTATGTATAGGCTTTCTTCCACTATATGGTTCAACTCTATAGCTATCCACCTTACGTGGACACTGATACCCTCACTAAGCAACATCTAAAGGCATACAATAGGCGGTTGTGATGCTTTAAGAGACATTCTATGGTATCCTACAAGACACAACAATTCAGCTTATATTTCATCAACCAAACCATTTCCCAACAATAAATTTCCTCAATCTCCCATCCCAATTATCTTGTTTTTAAGAAGAAGAAGAAAAACAGAAAAAAAATATTATTTTATATTTAGTTTACTTAAGAGAATGAGATAGAAAAAGAGTAAAAAATTAAATTATTAAAAATTAACTATTTAATTTTTATAGTGAAAATTTTGTAAGAAAGTATTTTAATTTTGATTTTATTTGCTTAAAACTTTTTTAGAACCAAATATAGCCTCAATATGGTCTGCTTGATAGAGGAAACTTCCTCAAAATAGAGTATAGCTATTTAGAGGAGACTTTATTCAATCCCATATAGAAAGAACAAATGAATTCATATTTTGAGACTGTATTAAGTTCAAGAAACTTGAGCAATAGTTTGCTAATTTGTATACGGTTATTATTAAACACACTTGGTCCTTTTCTTCTACTTATTTCTAATTCAGAACCAAATACATAGAAATTAAGTCTTCAATAGCTAGAGGTAGTATCAATACTCTAACTAGGGATGTAAATAATATAACACACACACAAAGACATACTTAATATTATCTAGCGTTAAATGAGTGTATTAGATTATTATGGATCTTATGATCTTATGGGTATTTAAAATTACCATGATTAGTGGCAGTAGAGAAATTGCACTCTTGGCTCTATGGTGTTCTATATGTGATGATGATAAATTCACTTAACTACCATGATATTTCACCTACATCCATTTATGTATCACGTGTCTTAAAAAATTTCATTTAGATATTATGTGTTTTAATTTTTATTTTACTTTAGTATCTTATTATTATTATTATTATTATTTTATATGAGTAAAATGATACTTTTTTTTAATATTATAGATGTTTTAAGTTGAAATGCAATATATAACATTAAAAAAATTATTTTAAAGAATTTCTTACAATTTAAAAAAGAAATAACATTAAAATGAGTACTAATATGAGCTTTTTTGCAACGTCCAAATCAATTTATAGAGTTCAATTTGATGTTAATGTCAACCTTGAACTTGTTATTGTGAATACCTCTAGTCAATCAATAAGGACACTATCTCTCTTGAAAGGTGTTTCCCTGATAAAAGTCTTAAGCACTATAGTTTTTAGCATATCAATATATGGGTTCAATTTCACAATTCACCCATTAATTTTGTCACTACACAAATTATTGAACATATTTCTAGTAAATTGGGAATTATCATACCAATCACCTATGAAGATGAGCACAATTGGTAGGAATTTGCTCGTATCATGATTCTTTTGAATATAGATAAGCTGCTAGTGATGAGTATGTACATTAATGACAATAAATACAAATCTCTTGAATCCTAATTAAATGTGAATGTTTGCCTACATTTTTCTATTTTTGTGGGAAGTTTTTTCATATCATGAAGAATTGTTTCCTTCACTCCAACTTCCAAGGAAAAATTAATTCCAACTAGTTGGAGGATCAAAAAGATAATTTCAAGTCTTATTAAATCCACCTTATGATGTTTTAGGATATTTAAAAGCTGAGAAAAAAATCACCCCAAAGATAATTTTTTAGCCTCAATGGAAGTAATTGTTAATTATTCTTCTCTATATTATTTACCTTAAATCTGATTCTCAATGCATTAATAATCATTACCCTCAAGTCAACTTAAAAAACCTTTCACTATACAAATTAATGATGATTCCATGATTATAAATCCTCATTTGAATATACCCCTCCTCAACACATATGTCTACACTTTGCCTATTTCTAAACAATCACTCTATCCCTTCCCCTCTTTCAAGACTTTCAAATGTTCACCTTACTATAATGTTAAAGTCCATAATAATTGTTTAAAACTATCCCATTTTAACCTTACCTTTGATCTTAAAAATATTTCAGCAGAATCATATAAGAGACTACTTAATGAATCTCCACCTAAGCCCCCTCTAAAATTCCTGGACTTTATTTGTACCAAGATACTCATAGGGTTGTATCGGTTGTCCTTAAATGGACAAAACTCACATGATCTTCTCATGAAATTGTCATGGTTTAGGGAATGCCATGATGATTTGAACATTAAATTCTTCATCAAATCTATAAAATTGTCCATTTTTATCCTCTCTAAAACCAAATGTTATAACACCCCTAAATTTATGGATTCGTGGAAGCTATCATAAATGCACGTGTGTTAATGCCACATTAATTATAAGTGTGACTCCCTTGTCCCTCTTATATTAAATGAAAAGTGAAAATGTTCGAATTAAATAAAAAAAATGGGGAAAGACACATACAGACAGACACACACACACAAGTGATATATACAACATTGTCTAAAAGGAGACAAACCTATATAATAGTAAACTAAAAAATAGGGAGAAAGATTATGGTGCAAACACAAGTGAAGAATATCCATATCTAGATACAAAAATTAACAATATATCATATTTCATATGACCCTATTCTAAACCCACCCTACTCAAGCTATGCAAAGTTCACGTGCTTTGTAAGGACATCCTCCTTTAGTATGTGTACATTTGAAAAAAAAAGCATAGCATTAGTACAGTCAACGTACTAAATAAACATAACTTATTATAATTTGCACTTTATATATACAAGAACATGGTGATTATGGTAAAAGTAAGAGAAAATAAAATATGCTAGCACATGAATCATATCTAAGTGGCTAAGTATAGATGATAACATGTAATCATGAATACTAGCATAATATTACAAGTAAAAGTAGATACACACTCACATACAAGGTCCACTGTCTATTTAGTTCATTTTCATTGTCATCACACAGTCTACTTATTTATTAATCCATGAGGGAAAATTCTAAATTCAAACCATTAAAGGGAAAGAAATTATCTAAAGCATTATCAACAAAGAAAACACTAATTCACTAAGGTCACTCTATCCTTAAATATTGATACCCCCTATAGGACTTACATGTCACATTTAGAGTAGAAAGAAGCCTTGTTGGTGCGCTACTGGTATTGTAACACCCTCATTTTCATGAACTAATTTCCCATTTGAAATAGATTTTGTGAAAGCTAAAAAAACATAAGGTGTTACACCACATCTAGCATAGAAAAGACACTCCATATACCCAATACATGTTAGATGTAAGACTAAAAAGTAACTCATATCTAGAGATCAGGTGTGTGAAGTATTTGATATCATCACAATACAATGCTACAAAATATAAGTGGAGAAGGGAAAGAAAAAAAAGGACTAAAAGCACAAAGAGAATGGATCTAGACAACCATACCCTTGGCTAACCTAGATTCACTCACCGCAAGCGTCATGTCAAGTCAACAATTACTTGTAAAATCATGCGACATATGCTCTTGGGAATGAATAGGTGCCTATAACATGAACATGTCGGTATTTGCATACAAAGTAGGATAACAATCACACCAATAGATTAAGGCATACATAGCTAGAGGGTTCCTAAAACCATTTAAGCCCATTTTCACATAAAACTAATATTTGTGATACTCATAATTAACTCAAACATGGCACATATCATACTTATCATAGTTTATCCCAAATGACACATATGCAACATCAAATTTCTAGAACTAACCCAAAATGATTATTTTGCCCTTATTTTACCTGAACACCTCAAAATTTGTTATAACTTAACCCAAACAATGTCAAACCCAAATACATTATTTATCAAATCTTAAGTAAAAGCCTTAACAAATACAATGATATATTTATATTTTGCCAAAAATTCACTAAAATTATTGAAATACCCCTCTATCTAATTTTAGCATAAAATCACCCGTAACTCCACCTTCACAAATTTCGCATGTAATGTCCTAATATATCAAAACTCCTTAGGGTTATAATAGATTAAATTAAAACAACCAAAATTTCCCCAAAATGGCTAAAAATGGAACCACCCAAGAGCCTAAATTCCACCATATTTACAAACTTCAACCTATTAAACCCTAAAACACTAAGTCACAAGATTAAATATTTAATCACATGTTTATTAAAAATATCAATTTATAGCGTCATGCGTGAATATTTAAGACAAGTCTTAGTATGGTCTAATATGGTGTATTTCACATAAAATCATGAAGTCTCATGATTTCATGAAATCACAAAATAATACATGAATATAAGATTGAATAATCTAAAACATGAATTTGCAAAGCAGAACATGCATTCATGGTTTTTAATATAAACCACACTTAACATCAAAAAAAAATCTCTAAGCTAGAGATGTATATAGTCTTACTAGCTAATATCGGTCTCTAAGAAAAAAATAAATACTCCTAAACACCTTCTTCAAGATTCCTAGACTTAATCACCTTCAAACAAATAATACAAGAGGTTAGAAATAGATAAAAAATTTCATGGAAAAGGTAAGGGAAGGAAATGCTAAAGGAGAGCCATGTGTGGAAGATTAGGGGTGACCAAAAGAAGAGATAAAGATGAGGAAGAGAGACATGAACTATATAAAAATAGTAGCAAAACAACAAGAACAACAACTTTTAAAAATGACAATAGCAAGAAAAGAGGGGGAAATAAAAGGAAGATTGAAGAGGAAAGGGGTTAAACACAGGTGATAGATGAAGCTAAGGTTACAAAAGATTAAACCAAGCAAAATGAAGGAAGGAAAACTAAGGACTAATTGTAACACCCCCATTTTTTGGACTTTATTTTTTAAAGAGTTAATTTAAATAAGCTAAAATAGTAAAAATAGAGGGTGTTACCTCGACACTTGGTATAAGTTCGCATGTTATTTTACCTACATGCTAAAATAGTTCTAACTTCCAACCAAAAATACTAAAAATCAAATTGATCTCACAAGATAACCTGTAAAGTCACCACTTCTCTTTGAATAAGTAGGTTCTATAAAATAGAACCCATTAGTACAACGGTTTTAAGTAATCCACTATACAAAATTAAAGATGAAAAGATCACATAGAATATATAGAAGGCATCATAGCTAAAGAAGGTATAAAATATTGGAATATACATGCGATAACCAAAATACACTAGCCATGTCAGATAAACAAATATCACCAAGGCCACATATTGCTTATGCGCATTCATTTAGAATATTATGAAATTTACCAACCAAGAATCCAATGGATACTCTCTAAAGTGATAATTGGAACATATCTCAATCTAATAACCATAACATGCACAATATATCTCATGACTCAACCTCGATGTTAATAAATACCATAAAATTGCTTGTAGGGCACAAAGGCAACTACTAAATACTAGTAAACATGAAGCTTACTACTGAACCACAGATAAGTAAGAAGTCTACTACTGAACCCCGAGTAGGCACGAAGGATACTACCGAACCACATGTAGGCATGGAGGCTACTATCGAACTTGTCTAATAATAATTTTGAACCAACAATAGTTATTTTCATTTTTAATTTGTTCGAAGGGATATCATATCAACCCGTAGACACTAAGGTACTATGATTATATCGGCACACAAAGGAAACATAGTATTCTATAGACTATGAATTCCAGGACACTAAGGTACCCTATTTGCACTAGCACATGATGGAAGCATAATGCTGTACCAATAAAGATACCTAATCTATAAGTATGGGCACCATTTATAAGTTCTATAGCTAAATAGAATAAGATATAGGGCTTAATTCAGGTACTAAGGTGTACCAGTAAAAATCTATAACCAATTATAGTCTAAGCCATGTCTTTAGGATAAAAACCCCTAAAGAGACACCATTCCCAATCTCTACGTCTTTCACTTTAAATATTAGTATTTTATTAGGGTGATCATGAAATTACATAATATATAAGTAGATCCACTTTCCATACTGAACCATTTTTACTTCTCACCAATTATTCAAGACAACCATAAACAAGGTTAACACTAAGGTCAACTCAAAAATATACTAAGACTATTCTAGGTTCAATTATTGATATTTGGGTGCATTAAGTTGAAAATGAACAAAATGCCCCTGAGACCTTAATTGCCACATTATCATTCAATTTAAACACTAATTATATTTCATTTAATAATTTATCGTGGAAAGCCTAAAATACACTAAATTCACTATTCTAGCATGTAGGTAAATTATCATACACAATAAATGACCATTTTTTCCTTACACATGATTCAGCTCGTAAAACCCTAACACGTATATCGAATTAATCCAAGTTTACATATTTCCAAGCTTAGAAATAAATAATACATAGTAGACATAAATAACATATATAATTTATTCATGAAAATAAACTCATTTTAACGTGCTTTCGTACATATAATATTTTACATAAGTTAACATGCTCTATTTTACTGAATTCATGCTAACATTATTAGGTAGATAATTACAACATAACAAACATACTTAATAAAATTTATACACCAAAATCCTAATGCGATACCAAGTGATATTTAGTATTTTAGTAAAGTATATTGATTACCTTATTTCCATCAAATGCATAAAATATAAGCAACCTACTAAAATTTATTAGGCTCCACTAATCAACCTCTTTTACCTAAACATATAGAAAATATTAATCATGTTAATATCTAAATCATAAAGTAATAATTAATATTAAAATAAAATAAAATAAATACCAAAAAAAATGCCCTACTTCCCGATACTTGGCTAGAAAAAAGAGGAAAAGGTATAACTCATACATGCATGACAAGGGTTGTTGGCGCTAGGAAGGGTATAGTAGCATGGGCAGCTCAAGCTGGATGGGAGGATAGTGGATGGAGGGTTGATATAGGGGGAAGAGGGTTGTATGAGGAGGTGACGCTCAAGGGAGAAGCAACATGAACAAGCAAGGCTAGGAGAGACTAGTGGCATAGACGAGCGACACTAGGGAAATATTGGTGGCATGGACAAGCGACGATGTTAGGAAAGAGACAACGTGGAAAAGAGGGGTGTATGTAGTGGTTCTCCAACTTTAGGGAGGAGAAGGTGAATGGTGGTGCTAGTGTTGGTTTTGTGAAGGCACGACTGTGTAGAGGAGTGGTGCGCGATGGTGCAGAGGAAGGATGCACGATTGTGCGAAAAATGGTGCATAGGCATAGGAGTAGGGGAAAAAATAAGGTATTTAGGGAAGGACAGATGAGATCTTGGAAGAAGAAGAAGAAGAAGAAGAAGAAGAAGAAGGGAGGGAGAGTGTCTTGGTTGATGATGGAGATGGTTGGCGATGGGTTGGGTTACTATGGAGCTGGTGGTAGTCGATGATGTTAAAGGGTGTCAATAGCATACAAAAGAAAACTAGAGCAAGGTATTGGGATAAAGAAGGAAGATGAAGGAATAGATAGGTCAGGGTGGCTAGAAATTTTGAACAAAAATAAAATGGAATGGAAGGAGAAGAGATTGTGGGGGTTATATATATAGGTGCATAAGGTGAGGTGTGGGTTGAGAATAGAAGTGTCGAAGGTATAGGGGGTTTGGTGTGGGTTTCCTTTTTTCTCAACAAATTCTTAGGAGCTAGGCATGACTGTGGTGTAGGCTGGTGTAGGCTGAGCATGGAATTGGTGGAGATGTAGGGGTGATGGTGGACAAAAAGGGGAGGCAAAGAAAAGGGAGGTTGATGCAGGAGCAGAGTCGCAGGACACATCACCAACTAAGATGGCTACGCTACTCTACGTAGATACATAAACATGGAGGAGTATGCATGGCTTCATGCAACGTTTGTTATCTAGCGTAACATTTATGTCTAAGTACTAGTTATTGTTATTTACTTTTAGTCAATTAGTAACTAAATATTAACTAGCTAGTCTTAAGGGAATTAATGATTTTGGAAGGGAGTTACTGTTATTTACTTTTAGTCAATTAGTGACTAAATATTAACTAGCTAGTCTTAAGGAAATTAATGCTTTTGGGAGGGAATATGCTTGTAATCTTTTGAAAAGATGCTCGGTTCCTTGGCTATATAAACCATAGGAACCTGAGTAGAAAGACAACTTGAATAAGAAGAACAACCTTAAGCATTGCTTAAAACCCGAATTTTGTGTGGATTCATCTCGTAACAAGTCGAATCTGTGTAAATGATTTGTTTCGAATCATCTCAAAATAAAACCGAATCTGTGTGAACGGTTTTGTTCTCGAAACCTTAATCTTTATTTCTGTGTGGTTTAAAGAGTAATTTACCCTTCTACCTCGTGTTCCATCATCATCCACCCCTTCGAATCCCCATCATCAACCTCCATAATCCATACTTATCAAATACTCCATATAAACTCCATCTAAATCTAAAACTCTAACCGTGCACGCATCAATTTGGTATCAAAGCTAAGGTTGTGGTTAGAGTGAACAAATTCTTCAAGACCAACCATGGCAAGTCAAGAAGAAGAGTTGAGAGATATTCTTAAAGCCTTGGCGGAAGATTTTAAGGATGTCAAGATCCGTATGGGAATAATCGAAGCTTCCCAAGCACAAGGGTCACATGTGCAACAACCCTACCGAAGAGATCCAATCGAAGTAGAGCATATGAGGAGAACATCGCATTGGTTGGAAGGGGAAGAATAAAGTGTAGGAGACTACGGAAGGGCACATGAGTCCTCTAGGAGGACATATGACGACGTAGAGAAGGGGATCCGTTTTGACTTACCCGACTTTGAGGGAAATCTCGGCCCGGAGTTGTTCCTTGAATGGTTGCAAAATGTGGAGTCGATATTTGAGTATAAGGAGATCGATGATGAGAAGAGATGTCGTATAGCAATCTTAAAGTTGAAGAAATTTTCTAGAGTATGGTACGACAATCTGAAACGAAGAAGAGAAAGAGAAGGGAAAACAAGAATCCGATCATGGGAAAAGTTAAAAAGGCATCTAAGGAAGAAGTTCGTTCCGAGAGAATATGAGCAAGAGAACTTCATCAAGATGACCACTCTGAGGCAGGGCCTACTCGGAGTTGAAGAGTACATTCGAGAATTCGAAAGGCTAACGCTTGTATGTGACGTGCAAGAACGAGAAGAGCAGCGATGTGCACGGTTCATAGGAGGTTTGAATATGAATCTCCGAGAGAAGGTAGAAGTGTACCCATATGAAGTTTTCGAAGATTTGGCTAAACTAGCCATCAAGTTCGAAAAATAGTTGAAGCGGGGCAAGGTTCCAAGTAAGTCCATCAGTGTTCCGTACGGGTCAAATTTGAAAGGAGGATCCAAGCCACCAATGGTGCAATCCACTAACACCGATGCGGTTAGAAGATTCACTTGGGAGGAAGAAGGCAAGGAGCAAGCGGAGGAGAAGGTCCGCAGGCAATGCTTCAAGTGCCGGGGATATGGTCACTTCGCTCGAGATTGCTCAAACCAACGAGTGTTATCCCTGAAGGAAATTGCCAATATGGAGACATGTGAGGAAAGTGAAGACCATGAGGAGGATGAAACCAAAGATCCGGAGGACGTCTTGGAAGAAGGAATCGTAGATTGTTATGCGCTGAGACGAGTTCTCCAAGTGCAAACCCGACCTCTACCTACTCAGTGGGAAAAACTTTTTAAGGCCAAGTGCCGAGTTGGAGATCGGGTATGTGAGATCATCATTGATAGTGGCTCATGCACCAACGTAGCCAATGAGAAGATGGTCAACAAGCTTGGATTGGAAACAACGAGTCACCCCAGGCAATACTCACTGCAATGGCTCAATCACGATAAGGGCATACGGGTAACAAAACAATCTCTTATCTCATTCAAAGTTGGGAATTATATAGATACTATTCGATACGATGTCCTGCCTATGGATGCTTGTCATATTCTGTTGGGGAGACTATGGCAGTATGATATAGAGGTTACACATGATGGGGTCCTCAACGAATACATCATATGTAAGGATCAGAAGAAGTACAAATTAAAACCAAACGAGGATGAGGAGAGTTTGGTTAGAGAGAAAGAAGAGAATTCGAGCCGGAAGAGTAAAGAAATTGAGGAGATTAAAAGGGAAGAAAAGGAAAGCGTGAATGAGGAATAAAATCGAGTATGTAATGATGAAGACAATCATGCTATTACTACTATTGAAGCAGAAGGAGGGCAACCAAGTTTTTACATGCATCACGTTGATTATGTGGAGAATGATGTGCATTATTATCCCATGGTTTCCTTGTGTTTTTATGGAGAAAATGTTATCATGGAACCCTTGTATCATTCAAAGCAAATTGAAGAAAAAAACATGGTGAGTTCGAAGGTATATAATGAGCATGAAGGCATATGTGATGTGAAGAAGCAAATGAACCATAATGCACCCCATGCATTCGGTTTATGTTCATTGATGTGTGCATATGAAGATCCAATGTCAAGGCTTAAGAGGCATTGGATGATTTTCAAAGATAACAATTTATTGTGAAGGAGATATTCAAAGAATACAAGGACCAGTATCACGTTGAAGAATATGTCCTTTGGTGTTTGTTATTCCTCATCAAAGTTGTGAATTTGAGGACAAATTCAAACCAACCTGGGGAGAATGATGCGGGAGCAGAGTCGCAAGACACATCACCAACTAAGATGGCTACGCTACTCTACATAGATACATAAACATGGAGGAGTATGCATGGCTTCATGCAACGTTTGTTAGCTAGCGTAACATTTATGTCTAAGTACTAGTTATTGTTATTTACTTTTAGTAAATTAGTAACTAAATTTTAACTAGCTAGTCTTAAGGGAATTAATGCTTTTGGGAGGGAGTTATTGTTATTTACTTTTAGTCAATTAGTGACTAAATATTAACTAGCTAGTCTTAAGGGAATTAATGCTTTTGGAAGGGAGTTACTGTTATTTACTTTTAGTTAAATAGTGACTAAATATTAACTAGCTAGTCTTAAGGAAATTAATGCTTTTGTGAGGGAATATGCTTGTAATCTTTTGAAAAGATGCTCGGTTCCTTGGCTATATAAACCATAGGAACCCGAGTAGAAAGACAACTTGAATAAGAAGAACAACCTTAACCATTGCTTAAAACCTGAATTCTGTGTGGATTCATCTCATAACAAATCGATTCTGTGTGAATGATTTGTTTCGAATCATCTCGAAATAAAACCGAATATGTGTGAACGGTTTTGTTCTCGAAATCTTAATCTTTATTTCTGTGTGGTTTAAATATTAATTTACCCTTCTACCTCGTCTTCCATCATCATCCACCCCTTCGAATCCCCATCATCAACCTCCATAATCCATACTCATCAAATACTCCATATAAACTCCATTTAAATCTAAAACTCTAACCGTGCACGCATCAGAGGTCATGTGAGAAAGGTGGTGTATGGATCAAAGAGGAAAGAGGGTAGGCCGATCGGGAGAGGGAAATAAGGGAAAGAAAAAAGGAAAAGAGATAAGGAAAGAGAAAGAGGAAAAGGAGAAAGAAAAATAAGGAAAATTTGGGGATAAGATTAGAATTAATTTTAAATTTAGGATTATTAAATTAGGGTAAATTAATTTATCAATCATCTAGGATTAGGATACCTAGTTAGGAAAAATAAACCAAAGAAAAATGAAATAGTTTTAAGGAGGGTGTAATAATAAAGGAGAAAGATAAAAAAAATAGGGTAAATTTATTTAAGAATTTATCTAGGTTACATATCAAAGATTAAAAAAAAATAATTGAGTTAAGGTTTAAGGGTTATATTTCGAATAAAAGGCTAAATATCTGAAAAATAATGTTACAAAATTTCGAGGTATTGCAGTAACGAAGAAGACAAAAAAAAAACTTAGCAACATACTGCAACCATAGCCACAACATATGGTCGAGAGCCAAACATTGAAGGAAAAAAGAAGAAGAAGAAGAAGAAAAAGGCATGAAACTAAAGGAAAACAATTGATAAATGGAGTTTGCAATGCAAGGAGCTAAATCAAGAAAAAAAATGAGAGGAAAAGCATGAGCAACAAGGTAAATAGAAGTGATGCAAGGGGTTAACTCAATCAACCACAAAACTAAAAGAAAACTAAGAGAATAGAGTTGATTTGTAGTGTGATGCATGAAATGAAAACAAAGAGGCACGATTTTGGTCAATAGAAGGCATGGGATCTCAGATGATGTGGGTAAAGATTATTTTGTAAGTCATTTGAATGAATCACATAATGATAGAGTATAAGGGAAGGTTGAGTGTGTAAGAATTTTATGATAAAAATTATGACTATTATACTTTTAATCAAAATTTGGGTTGAATGAATGTGACTAGGATTTGATTTGGATTAGTTAAAGTGCTATTTAGGATCAAAAGAGATATTTAGGAAGTCGGTTACAATTAATTTGATAAAAATAAGTTATGTAAAAACCAAAAAATAGGAATTTATGGGGAATAATAGGAAACAAACTCTAAAAAAATTATGGGAAGTTGTGAAATAATTTTAGGAATCCAAATATATAAAAAGGATTAGATATTAAAGCTGGTTTAAATATTGATGGATATAAAATGAGCAAAAACATCAATAGTAGATACTTCAAGAAAATGCATTTTTCTACAAATGTGTAAAATAAATAATGACATATCTAAAATAATACGAGTTGATGTAGAAAGATTTCATAAAATCAAATATATAAAAATGTTTTATTTTAGAATTCATAGGGAGATTAAAAAAAATAAAATGACTAAAATCTTTTAATCTCATGAACAAATTATTTTTATGATTTAACAGTTTGAAAGAAATAGTTAAACTAAAATTTGACAAAATGAGTTTTTAATCTTAGATATAATTTTAGAATGAGTTATGAATATTGGATGAATTAAAAATATATAAAAACGACTAAATCAGAAAAATCACAGAAAATGCTATTGTTCACAAATGAGTAAAAGAAACTAAGGAATGGTTGAATTTAATATAAATAGATTGAAAAAAAATATTGGCAATTTTATAAATAAATTATAAGCCAATTACATGATAATTAAGATTAGGGGAAATAGGATGTTACAAAAGTAACACATACATATAAATATGGAATTGCATGATCTTACTCGATTAAACCCAAACTAAATCGTACACAGGCCCACGATTAAGGTCATGTACCACTTCAATAAAAAATACTATTCATATAATTTACTATTTATACATTCAAAAAATGTTAAATTTTATTGAGAATGAATGTGAAAAATTAAAATATTATCTATTATCAAAAATTATTGTTCACACTTGATTACAATTAAAGTCAAAGCCAATAATTAATATAAAATACAAAATTTCAATTATACTTTTAAAATACAAAATAAATTTCATAAATCATGTTCTAAGCACGATTACCACAAAAATAACTCATTAAAATTTATAAATTAGCATAACAAAATCTTGTACCCCTAAAAAAATACCTAGAACGTGATTAAGCCCTAAGTTGTCAAGACTTGTGGTGCGCAGTGATGTAGTCTTTATCTTATTTCAAATAGCTTATGTCAAGACCTTAGTGTTCATGTAGACCTTTGTGTCTACATGAAGCAATTATATTATTTTGAAACTGAAGTTCATTAATTTTTGAATAGTTGATGTGTGAAAGGCAAACATTAATATCTGGTACTTTCAGTTGATGGAAACATGCCTTGAATTGTAAAGCCTTGTCAATGCACACATTTTTAATTTGAAGACGGACCGAAAAAGTTTCTTCCAAAACTAATACTTCCAGCATAGACATACACATAATCTACACTCATGATCAAATAGAAGAACTAAGACAACATCTATTTGATTCGACAAGAAATACAGGAAACACCAGCCTTACGCCTTATTTAGCGTACTTGAGTTGTACTTATGTATAGCAGTTTCAACTCACATTGTGTTCCTAGTTGGACAGTCATTTCAGAGTTAATGATTGGCTGAAAGTCTAGGCATTTCAAACAAAAAAGGATTGAAACTAGTTGTGCACCATTTGGGTAAAGGGGAAGAATTGAGATCTCTTTCTTTAGGTTTCAATATCCTTCAAATCTTCGATCATGGCAACTATTTCCTCATTTAGATTTTCATACACCACTTCTCTAAATCAGATAAATTCAGTAGCACCTCTAGTTTTGCAGAAGTCTACGCAACTGAAGATAAAAATAGGAACATGAAATGTTAAAAATCTATAAACAGGGAAGGCGACCCCTCAGTTGTCATAATAGAGGTAATATTAGATTATATAAAGTTACTAAAATACTTCATATACATATAATACTAATAGTAAAAAAGATGCCTATCTTGTATAAAAAAAATTCAGTGGTAAACAAATTCCAAGATTCATAATAAACCACTTGCTGCATCCAAAAGCCATGTGATAAAAATGCTACTCGAAAAGTTATAAAATTATTTCCATGAATAGAAACTCCAAGAAATACAACTCATGGAGGAAAAAACTCCTTTCCATCAAACCCAAAAATCAAAGCACCAATATAGCATATGAAGATTCAATTGGGCTCCATTAAGCCTCTCAACACCCAACAACTCTAAAACCTATACTCAGAGTCCAAGCTTACATTATAAGTCCATGTGTTCCACATTATAAAAGAAAATTGTAGATTTGAAATTGTGATATGAAGATGTAGTTAAACAATTGGATTAAAAGCCATAAATCAATGTTCAAAAATCATTTGCAACGACATTATGTAGAAAGGGAATACTGGTTGATGACCTATCAAGTCGTTAATTAGAGCCACTAGTATCTATAAATCTGTTAAGTGGAATCAAGCTGAGTCATTAGTGAGAGTATGGCAATTATTTTGAGCATTGTGTCACGGTTCGTGACTTGCCCTAAGCATATAGCATGAGCCATGCAAATATGGGTGCTCCCTGGCTGCTTGATGGTTGCTAATGTCGTTATTATGTCTCAAGTATGACTTTGTGTCCCTTCTATGCATCTCTTTATGTGATTATTGTGGGATATTATGCATATTCGGTATGGTGCTCAGCGGTACATGACGTTGGATGCTGGCCCTTGACAAGTGGTATCAGAGCATCTCATTGTCCGTACCAGTCAGCAAGCATTTTGTCGTGTTGTTGGGCATAAACTGAAGTGCGGGTAGGCCATTGGTTTTAAGCACGTTGGGGGATGACTAGCTTTGAAGGAATGAAGCCAAGGGGCTCGTAAGTGCCGCACAGGTCCATTGAAAAAGGGGTGTTGGTGGGCGTGGTTTGGTGTGGGATCCAGGCCATTGAAATGAGTTGTTAAGGGTTGTACGATGAGGTGATCTCTGGCACGCAAAGATTTTTCGCTGCTATGGGGTTGGATATTCCACAACATATATGTTGAGTACTAGATGTTAGTTGGACTACAAGCCTTATAGGGTAATGTATGGTAATTGCACGATTTTTTCCTAACATAGGGCGAGCGTTGAAAGACTATTGAGAGGACATCACTTGAGATGTAGGGAAGTAATGTTAGGTCCCCTCTATGGTGCAAACGAGGGTGTTTGCGATTTTGGGTGGGGGAGAATGTCACGGTTTATGACTTACCGAAGCATCTAGCATGAGCCATGCAAATATGGGTGCTCTTTGGTTGCCTGATGGTTGCTAATATCGATATTACATCTCAGGTATGACTTGGTGTCCCTCCTATGCATCTCTTTATGTGATTATTGTGGGATGTTGTGCATATTCGGCATGGTGCTCAGTGGTATATGACATTGGATGCTGGCCTCACCAAGGGTGCTGGGGCCAAAACCTCTGAGCCCATGACAAGTGGTATCAGAGCAACTCATTGCCTATGGTAGTCAACAAGCATTTTGCCGTGTTATTGGGCATAACCCGAAGTGTGGGTGGGCCGTTGGTTTTAGGCACATTGGGGGACGACCAGCTTTAAAGGAATGGAGCCACGAGGGTTGTGAGTGCCGCACGTGTCCATTGAAAAAGGGGTGTTGGCACACGTGGTTTGGTGTGGGATCCAGACCATTGAAATGAGTTGTTGAGGGTCACACGATGAGGCAATCTTGGGTGCACAAGGATTTGTCGCTGCTATAGGGTTGGATATTCTGCAACAGATATGTTGAATACAAGATCTTGGTTGGACTACAAGCTTTGCGAGGTAATGTATGATAATTGTGTGATGTTTTCCTAACATGGGAAGAGCAATGAAAAACTATTGAGATGACATCACTTGATATGCATGGAAGCAATGTTGGGACCCCTCTATGGTGCAAACGAGGGCCTTTGCGATTTTGGGTGGGGGAAAATGTCAAGGTCTATGACTTGTCCCAAGAATCTAGCATGAGTCATGCGAATATGAGTGCTCCCTGGTTGCTTGATGGTTGTTAATGTCGATATTATATCTCAAGTACAACTTAGTGTCCCTCATATGCATCTCTTTATATGATTATTGTGGGATGTTGCGCATATTCGGTATGGTGTTCAGTGGTATATGAAGTTGGATACTGGCTTCACCAGGGGCGCTGGGGCTGGGACCTCTGAGCCCTCGACAATTGGGAATAAATGTAAGGGTCCAAAGGGGATGTTGCTTCATAAATAAAGGGCATTAAGTCTATAGTTTAGGGTAGGATACCAAGTCCTTGAATTTCTGGAAATATCCTTCCTACTGTGCTCAATAATTGAGTACACTATCATCTTTCTATGATTAATGGCTATCAGCTACGGTGATCTACCCTACGGTTAAACCATATAAACTTACGAACAATTTACATGACCTGGTTTCCTCCCCTGCCCACATGTTACACAAATGACAAGTAATGATATAAGGACAGCTACAACAGATGGATCAACTCCCCCACGACCTTCCAAACACTAAAACAAATGCTCCTTTGCAACTTGATAGAAAGAATAACACTAACATCACTAAAACAAAAACTACCAACTCAAGACAGATCCATGCATGCATCATACACTAAGGACAATAATGAGCTATTAAAATTTTCAATCAATCAAATTATATACAAAGAATTCTGGTTAATAAATTTTAAAAATGAATTTCTTACGTAACTATGTAAAAGTTGAATGACCGATCTCTCTCCTCCGTTTCCAATTCCTAGCCCAATCAGCCATCATAGTAAACCCCTCCAATAACTACCCTATTCACAATCCGACAAGTAGGGAATGGCCTCAATCCTCAAAATTTGATTAGAGAAAGTTCTGTCATCAAATGCAAACCCAAATTCTGATTCAACATTAAACCTTGACCCTGACTTTGACACCCCATTCTCACAGCCACCTGGATTTATCATCCTTTTACCATTTATTGAGTTGGAATTCTTCGTTTCATCCAAGAAAAAACTTGTTACTGTTGTTTTCAATAGTAGTTTTCTGTTTTAATTAAAGAAGTATTTAGATTTGTATTTCGTTGTTGGGGACAAATTTTAATGAATCTATAATTTTCTAAAAAAGTAAAGACAATGCACAAAGGAATAAAACATCAGTCACAAAGAGATTAACAGCCAAAAGACCAAGAATTCCTTGTAATTTATCTTCATCAATGGGCACAAATTGTTTAGCTTCATCTTCTTTATTATCTTTGCCACCTTCAACAAAGTCTTCAAAAGAAGCGAGCACGGAATTTTCTATTTCAACGATATTAAGGATTTTAAATGAATAAATCCATGTGAATATGGGTGCTCCATAGTTGCCTGATGGTTGCTAATGCCGATATTATGTCTCAGGTACGACTTAGTGTCCCTCCTATGCATCTCTTTATATGGTTATTGTAGGATGTTGCGTATATTCGGCATGGTGCTCCACGGTATATGACGTTAGATGCTGGCTTTACCAAGAGCACAAGGACCGAAACCTTTGAGCCCATGAAAAGTGGTATCAGAGCAGCTCATTGCCCGTGCTAGTCAGTAAGTATTCTGTCGTGTTGTTGGGCGTAACCCGGAGTGCAGGTAGGCCGTTGGTTTTAGGAATGTTGGATGATGACCTACTTCGAAGGAATGAAGCCAAGGGAGCCATGAGTGCCGCACCGTTCCATTGACAAAGGGGTGTTAGTGGATGTGGTTTGGTGTGGGATCCAAACCATTGAAATGAGTTTTTAAGGGCCACGCGATGAGGAGATCTCAGGCGCGCAATGATTTTTTGCTGCTATGGGGTTGGATATGCCACAACAAATATGTTAAGTACGAGATGTTGGTTGGACTACAAAAGGGAATACTAGTTGCTGATCTGTCAAGTTGTTTAGCTTCATCTTCTTTATTATCTTTGTTACATTATGCAAAATCTTTAGAATGGCACATCAAAAATTCTATTTCACTCAAAAGAAGGATGTCAAAAGAATTGAACATCCATGCCCACCAGCATCAAAAAGGGAAAAAGGAAAAAAAAAGTAAAAAATGCATGACAATTACCATCTTCCTTATTTCTGTTACCATCAGCATAATCTTGAAAAGGGTCGAGCTTAAAAAATTCATCCACCAAACCTTGAAATGGAAGAAAAAAAATTTACAACAAAACAATCACTAGAAAAAGATATAAAGAATTTAGCGTACCACCGATGTTTCCCTATTCTTCCACTTCAACCTAGCCTGCACCTGCATCTATACCACCAGTGTTGTCATCACTATCATCACTGAGAATCTTTCCTCCATGAACATTAACGCTGACATAGTCAAACAAACTTCACAGACATTCATCATCGTCCTCATTTTTGTCTTCCTTAGGGGTGTCTCCATAATCAACTTCTTTCGATTCGAGATCATCATTGTCGGGATTGTAGTGCTCTTCATAATCATTCTCCCACTCATTGTTGCGATTGCTACCATCACTCGGTCCATGAGAACTATAGTCCCCGTCCCCACTTACTATGTCATCTTTCCTTTTCCTAGCTATCTTCCTTTTTCCTTTATCTGCAATGTCACTGGCCTCACCTCTTCTGATGACATAGTAAGTGGGGACGGGGACTATATTCCTCATGGATCGAGTGATGGTAGCAACCGCAACAATGAGTGGGAGAAGGATTATGAAGAGGACTACGATATGATACGGGTTCATTCCTTCGAAGTAGGTCATCATCCAACATTCCTAAAACCAACGGCCTACCTTCACTCCGGGTTACGCCCAACAACACGGCAAAATACTTGCTGACTTGCACGAGCAATAAGCTGCTCTGATACCACTTGTGTATTAGTCACAAAGAGATTAACAGCCAAAAGACCAAGAATTCCTTGTAATTTACCTTCATCAATGGGCACAAACTGTTTAGCTTCATCTTCTTTATTATCTTTGCCACCTTCAACAAAGTCTTCAAAAGAAGCGAGCACGGAATTTTCTATTTCAACGATATTAAGGATTTTAAATGAATAAATCCATGTGAATATGGGTGCTCCATAGTTGCCTGATGGTTGCTAATGCCGATATTATGTCTCAGGTACGACTTAGTGTCCCTCCTATGCATCTCTTTATATGATTATTCTAGGATGTTGCGTATATTCGGCATGGTGCTCCACGGTATATGACGTTAGATGCTGGCTTTACCAAGAGCACAAGGACCGAAACCTTTGAGCCCATGAAAAGTGGTATCAGAGCAGCTCATTGCCCGTGCTAGTCAGTAAGTATTCTGTCGTGTTGTTGGGCGTAACCCGGAGTGCAGGTAGGCCGTTGGTTTTAGGAATGTTGGATGATGACCTACTTCGAAGGAATGAAGCCAAGGGGGCCATGAGTGCCGCACCGTTCCATTGACAAAGGGGTGTTAGTGGATGTGGTTTGGTGTGGGATCCAAACCATTGAAATGAGTTTTTAAGGGCCACGCGATGAGGAGATCTCAGGCGCGCAATGATTTTTTGCTGCTATGGGGTTGGATATGCCACAACAAATAGGTTAAGTACGAGATGTTGGTTGGACTACAAAAGGGAATACTAGTTGCTGATCTGTCAAGTTGTTTAGCTTCATCTTCTTTATTATCTTTGTTACATTATGCAAAATCTTTAGAATGGCACATCAAAAATTCTATTTCACTCAAAAGAAGGATGTCAAAAGAATTGAACATCCATGCCCACCAGCATCAAAAAGGGAAAAAGGAAAAAAAAAGTAAAAAATGCATGACAATTACCATCTTCCTTATTTCTGTTACCATCAGCATAATCTTGAAAAGGGTCGAGCTTAAAAAATTCATCCACCAAACCTTGAAATGGAAGAAAAAAAATTTACAACAAAACAATCACTAGAAAAAGATATAAAGAATTTAGCGTACCACCGATGTTTCCCTATTCTTCCACTTCAACCTAGCCTGCACCTGCATCTATACCACCAGTGTTGTCATCACTATCATCACTGAGAATCTTTCCTCCATGAACATTAACGCTGACATAGTCAAACAAACTTCACAGACATTCATCATCGTCCTCATTTTTGTCTTCCTTAGGGGTGTCTCCATAATCAACTTCTTTCGATTCGAGATCATCATTGTCGGGATTGTAGTGCTCTTCATAATCATTCTCCCACTCATTGTTGCGATTGCTACCATCACTCGGTCCATGAGAACTATAGTCCCCGTCCCCACTTACTATGTCATCTTTCCTTTTCCTAGCTATCTTCCTTTTTCCTTTATCTGCAATGTCACTGGCCTCACCTCTTCTGATGACATAGTAAGTGGGGACGGGGACTATATTCCTCATGGATCGAGTGATGGTAGCAACCGCAACAATGAGTGGGAGAAGGATTATGAAGAGGACTACGATATGATACGGGTTCATTCCTTCGAAGTAGGTCATCATCCAACATTCCTAAAACCAACGGCCTACCTTCACTCCGGGTTACGCCCAACAACACGGCAAAATACTTGCTGACTTGCACGAGCAATAAGCTGCTCTGATACCACTTGTGTATTAGTCACAAAGAGATTAACAGCCAAAAGACCAAGAATTCCTTGTAATTTACCTTCATCAATGGGCACAAACTGTTTAGCTTCATCTTCTTTATTATCTTTGCCACCTTCAACAAAGTCTTCAAAAGAAGCGAGCACGGAATTTTCTATTTCAACGATATTAAGGATTTTAAATGAATAAATCCATGTGAATATGGGTGCTCCATAGTTGCCTGATGGTTGCTAATGCCGATATTATGTCTCAGGTACGACTTAGTGTCCCTCCTATGCATCTCTTTATATGATTATTCTAGGATGTTGCGTATATTCGGCATGGTGCTCCACGGTATATGACGTTAGATGCTGGCTTTACCAAGAGCACAAGGACCGAAACCTTTGAGCCCATGAAAAGTGGTATCAGAGCAGCTCATTGCCCGTGCTAGTCAGTAAGTATTCTGTCGTGTTGTTGGGCGTAACCCGGAGTGCAGGTAGGCCGTTGGTTTTAGGAATGTTGGATGATGACCTACTTCGAAGGAATGAAGCCAAGGGGGCCATGAGTGCCGCACCGTTCCATTGACAAAGGGGTGTTAGTGGATGTGGTTTGGTGTGGGATCCAAACCATTGAAATGAGTTTTTAAGGGCCACGCGATGAGGAGATCTCAGGCGCGCAATGATTTTTTGCTGCTATGGGGTTGGATATGCCACAACAAATAGGTTAAGTACGAGATGTTGGTTGGACTACAAAAGGGAATACTAGTTGCTGATCTGTCAAGTTGTTTAGCTTCATCTTCTTTATTATCTTTGTTACATTATGCAAAATCTTTAGAATGGCACATCAAAAATTCTATTTCACTCAAAAGAAGGATGTCAAAAGAATTGAACATCCATGCCCACCAGCATCAAAAAGGGAAAAAGGAAAAAAAAAGTAAAAAATGCATGACAATTACCATCTTCCTTATTTCTGTTACCATCAGCATAATCTTGAAAAGGGTCGAGCTTAAAAAATTCATCCACCAAACCTTGAAATGGAAGAAAAAAAATTTACAACAAAACAATCACTAGAAAAAGATATAAAGAATTTAGCGTACCACCGATGTTTCCCTATTCTTCCACTTCAACCTAGCCTGCACCTGCATCTATACCACCAGTGTTGTCATCACTATCATCACTGAGAATCTTTCCTCCATGAACATTAACGCTGACATAGTCAAACAAACTTCACAGACATTCATCATCGTCCTCATTTTTGTCTTCCTTAGGGGTGTCTCCATAATCAACTTCTTTCGATTCGAGATCATCATTGTCGGGATTGTAGTGCTCTTCATAATCATTCTCCCACTCATTGTTGCGATTGCTACCATCACTCGGTCCATGAGAACTATAGTCCCCGTCCCCACTTACTATGTCATCTTTCCTTTTCCTAGCTATCTTCCTTTTTCCTTTATCTGCAATGTCACTGGCCTCACCTCTTCTGATGACATAGTAAGTGGGGACGGGGACTATATTCCTCATGGATCGAGTGATGGTAGCAACCGCAACAATGAGTGGGAGAAGGATTATGAAGAGGACTACGATATGATACGGGTTCATTCCTTCGAAGTAGGTCATCATCCAACATTCCTAAAACCAACGGCCTACCTTCACTCCGGGTTACGCCCAACAACACGGCAAAATACTTGCTGACTTGCACGAGCAATAAGCTGCTCTGATACCACTTGTGTATTAGTCACAAAGAGATTAACAGCCAAAAGACCAAGAATTCCTTGTAATTTACCTTCATCAATGGGCACAAACTGTTTAGCTTCATCTTCTTTATTATCTTTACCACCTTCAACAAAGTCTTCAAAATAAGCGAGCATGGAATTTTCTATTTCAACGATATTAAGGAATTTAAATGAATAAATCCATGTAAATATGGGTGCTCCATAGTTGCCTGATGGTTGCTAATGCCGATATTATGTCTCAGGTACGACTTAGTGTCCCTCCTATGCATCTCTTTATATGATTATTCTAGGATGTTGCGTATATTCGGCATGGTGCTCCACGGTATATGACGTTAGATGCTGGCTTTACCAAGAGCACAAGGACCGAAACCTTTGAGCCCATGAAAAGTGGTATCAGAGCAGCTCATTGCCCGTGCTAGTCAGTAAGTATTCTGTCGTGTTGTTGGGCGTAACCCGGAGTGCAGGTAGGCCGTTGGTTTTAGGAATGTTGGATGATGACCTACTTCGAAGGAATGAAGCCAAGGGGGCCATGAGTGCCGCACCGTTCCATTGACAAAGGGGTGTTAGTGGATGTGGTTTGGTGTGGGATCCAAACCATTGAAATGAGTTTTTAAGGGCCACGCGATGAGGAGATCTCAGGCGCGCAATGATTTTTTGCTGCTATGGGGTTGGATATGCCACAACAAATAGGTTAAGTACGAGATGTTGGTTGGACTACAAAAGGGAATACTAGTTGCTGATCTGTCAAGTTGTTTAGCTTCATCTTCTTTATTATCTTTGTTACATTATGCAAAATCTTTAGAATGGCACATCAAAAATTCTATTTCACTCAAAAGAAGGATGTCAAAAGAATTGAACATCCATGCCCACCAGCATCAAAAAGGGAAAAAGGAAAAAAAAAGTAAAAAATGCATGACAATTACCATCTTCCTTATTTCTGTTACCATCAGCATAATCTTGAAAAGGGTCGAGCTTAAAAAATTCATCCACCAAACCTTGAAATGGAAGAAAAAAAATTTACAACAAAACAATCACTAGAAAAAGATATAAAGAATTTAGCGTACCACCGATGTTTCCCTATTCTTCCACTTCAACCTAGCCTGCACCTGCATCTATACCACCAGTGTTGTCATCACTATCATCACTGAGAATCTTTCCTCCATGAACATTAACGCTGACATAGTCAAACAAACTTCACAGACATTCATCATCGTCCTCATTTTTGTCTTCCTTAGGGGTGTCTCCATAATCAACTTCTTTCGATTCGAGATCATCATTGTCGGGATTGTAGTGCTCTTCATAATCATTCTCCCACTCATTGTTGCGATTGCTACCATCACTCGGTCCATGAGAACTATAGTCCCCGTCCCCACTTACTATGTCATCTTTCCTTTTCCTAGCTATCTTCCTTTTTCCTTTATCTGCAATGTCACTGGCCTCACCTCTTCTGATGACATAGTAAGTGGGGACGGGGACTATATTCCTCATGGATCGAGTGATGGTAGCAACCGCAACAATGAGTGGGAGAAGGATTATGAAGAGGACTACGATATGATACGGGTTCATTCCTTCGAAGTAGGTCATCATCCAACATTCCTAAAACCAACGGCCTACCTTCACTCCGGGTTACGCCCAACAACACGGCAAAATACTTGCTGACTTGCACGAGCAATAAGCTGCTCTGATACCACTTGTGTATTAGTCACAAAGAGATTAACAGCCAAAAGACCAAGAATTCCTTGTAATTTACCTTCATCAATGGGCACAAACTGTTTAGCTTCATCTTCTTTATTATCTTTACCACCTTCAACAAAGTCTTCAAAAGAAGCGAGCATGGAATTTTCTATTTCAACGATATTAAGGAATTTAAATGAATAAATCCATGTAAATATGGGTGCTCCATAGTTGCCTGATGGTTGCTAATGCCGATATTATGTCTCAGGTACGACTTAGTGTCCCTCCTATGCATCTCTTTATATGATTATTCTAGGATGTTGCGTATATTCGGCATGGTGCTCCACGGTATATGACGTTAGATGCTGGCTTTACCAAGAGCACAAGGACCGAAACCTTTGAGCCCATGAAAAGTGGTATCAGAGCAGCTCATTGCCCGTGCTAGTCAGTAAGTATTCTGTCGTGTTGTTGGGCGTAACCCGGAGTGCAGGTAGGCCGTTGGTTTTAGGAATGTTGGATGATGACCTACTTCGAAGGAATGAACCCGTATCAGATTATAGTCCTCTTCATAATGACCTACTTCGAAGGAATGAACCCGTATTAGATTATAGTCCTCTTCATAATCCTTCTCCCACTCATTGTTGCGGTTGCTACCATCACTCGATCCATGAGAACTATAGTCCCCGTCCCCACTTACTATTTCATCAGAAGAGGTGGGGCCGGTGACATTGCAGATAAAGGAAAAAGGAAGATAGCTAGGAAAAGGAAAGATGACATAGTAAGTGGGGACGGGGACTATAGTTCTCATGGACCGAGTGATGGTAGCAATCGCAACAATGAGTGGGAGAATGATTATGAAGAGCACTACAATCCCGACAATGATGATCTCGAATCGAAAGAAGTTGATTATGGAGACACCCCTAAGGAAGACAAAAATGAGGACGATGATGAATGTCTGTGAAGTTTGTTTGACTATGTCAGCGTTAATGTTCATGGAGGAAAGATTCTCAGTGATGATATTGATGACAACACTGGTGGTATAGATGCAGGTGCAGGCTAGGTTGAAGTGGAAGAATAGGGAAACATCGGTGGTACGCTAAATTCTTTATATCTTTTTCTAGTGATTGTTTTGTTGTAAATTTTTTTTCTTCCATTTCAAGGTTTGGTGGATGAATTTTTTAAGCTCGACCCTTTTCAAGATTATGCTGATGGTAACAGAAATAAGGAAGATGGTAATTGTCATGCATTTTTTACTTTTTTTTTCCTTTTTCTCTTTTTGATGCTGGTGGGCATGGATGTTCAATTCTTTTGACATCCTTCTTTTGAGTGAAATAGAATTTTTGATGTGCCATTCTAAAGATTTTGCATAATGTAACAAAGATAATAAAGAAGATGAAGCTAAACAACTTGACAGATCAGCAACTAGTATTCCCTTTTGTAGTCCAACCAACATCTCGTACTTAACATATTTGTTGTGGCATATCCAACCCCATAGCAGCGACACATCATTGCGCACCTGCGATCTCCTCATCGCGTGGCCCTTAACAACTCATTTCAATGGTTTGGATCCCACACCAAACCACATCCACTAATACCCCTTTGTCAATGGAACGGTGCGGCACTCACGGCTCCCTTGGCTTTATTCCTTCGAAGTAGGTCATCATCCAACATTCCAAAAACCAACGGCCTACCTGCACTCCGGGTTACGCCCAACAACACGACAAAATACTTGCTGACTAGCACGGGCAATGAGCTGCTCTGATACCACTTTTCATGGGCTCAGAGGTTTCGGTCCTTGTGCTCTTGGTAAAGCCAGCATCTAACGTCATATACCGTGGAGCACCATACCGAATATACGCAACATCCTACAATAATCATATAAAGAGATGCATAGGAGGGACACCAAGTCGTACCTAAGACATAATATCGGCATTAGCAACCATCAGGCAACCAGGGAGCACCCATATTCACATGGATTTATTCATTTAAAATCCTTAATATTGTTTAAATAGAAAATTCTGTGCTTGCTTCTTTTGAAGACTTTGTTGAAGGTGGCAAAGATAATAAAGAGGATGAAGCTAAACACTTTGTGCCCATTAATGAAGGTAAATTACAAGGAATTCTTGGTCTTTTGGCTGTTAATCTCTTTGTGCCTGATGTTTTATTCCTTTGTGCATTGTCTTTACTTTTTTAGACAATTATAGATTCATTAAAATTTGTCCCCAACAACGAAATAGAAATCTAAATACTTTTTTAATTAAAACAGAAAACTACTGTTGAAAACATTAGTAACAAGTTTTTTCTTGGATGAAACGAAGAATTCCAACTCAATAAATGGTAAAAGGATGATAAATCCAGGTGGCTGTGAGAATGGGGTGTCAAAGTCAGGGTCAAGGTCTGATGTTGAATCGGAATTTGGGTTTGCGTTTGATGACAGAACTTTCTTCGATCAAATTTTGAGGATTGAGGTTATTCCCTACTTGCCGGATTGTGAATAGCGTAGTTATTGGAGGGGTTTACTATGATGGATGATTGGGCTAGGAATTGGAAACAGAGGAGAGGGATCAGTCATTTAACTTTTACATAGTTACGCAAGAAATTCATTTTTAAAATTTATTAACCAGAATTCTTTGTATATAATTTGATTGATTGAAAATTTTAATAGCTCATTATTGTCCTTAGTGTATGATGCATGCATGGATCTGTCTTGAGTTGGTAGTTTTTGTTTTAGTGATGCTTTTGGCTAGTGTTATTCTTTCTATCAAGTTGCAAAGGAGCATTTGTTTTAGTGTTTGGAAGGCCGTGGGAGAGTTGATCCATCTGTTGTAGCTGTCCTTATATCATTACTTATCATTTGTGTAACATGTGGGCAGGGGAGGAAACCATGTCATGTAAATTGTTCGTAAGTTTATATGGTTTAACCGTAGGGTAGATCACCGTAGCTGATAGCCATTAATCATAGAAAGATGATAGTGTACTCAATTGTTGAGCACAGTAGGAAGGATATTTCCAGGAATTCAAGGACTTAGTATCCTACCCTAAACTATAGACTTAATGCCCTTTATTTATGAAGCAACATCCCCTTTGAACCCTTACATTTATTCCCAATTGTTGAGGGCTCAGAGGTCTCAGCCCTAGCGCCCCTAGTGAAGCCAGTATCCAACTTCATATACCACTGATCACCATACCGAATATGCGCAACATCCCACAATAATCATATAAAGAGATGCATAGGAGGGACACTAAGTTGTACTTGAGATATAATATCGACATTAGCAACCATCAGGCAACCAGGGAGCATTCATATTTGTATGACTCATGCTAGATTCTTGGGACAAGTCATAGACCGTGACATTTTCCCCCACCCAAAATCGCAAAGGCCCTCGTTTGCACCATAGAGGAGTCCCAACATTGCTTCCCTACATCTCAAGTGATGTCCTCTCAATAGTCTTTCAATGCTCTTCCCATGTTAGGAAAACATCACACAATTATCATACATTACCCCGCAAAGCTTGTAGTCCAACCAACATCTTGTACTCAACATATTTGTTGCAGAATATCCAACCCTATAGCAGCAACAAATCCTTGTGCACCCAAGATTGCCTCATCGTGCGACCCTCAACAGCTCATTTCAATGGCCTGGATCCCACACCAAACCACGTGTGCCAACACCCCTTTGTCAATGGACCCGTGGGGCACTCACGACCCCCTTGGCTCCATTCCTTCAAAGATGGTCGTCCCCCAATGTGCCTAAAACCAACAACCTACCCACACTCCGGGTTATGCCCAATAACACGGCAAAATGCTTGTTGACTAGCATGGGAAATGAGTTGCTCTGATACCACTTGTCATGGGCTCAGAGGTTTTGGCCCCAGGACCCTTGGTGAGGCCAGCATCCAATGTCATATACCACTGAGCACCATGTCGAATATGCGCAACATCCCACAATAATCACATAAAGAGATGCATAGGAGGGACACCAAGTCATACCTGAGACGTAATATCAATATTAGCAACCAAAGAGCACCCATATTTGCATGGCTCATGCTGGATGCTTCGGTAAGTCACAAACCGTGACATTCTCCCCCACCCAAAATCGCAAACACCCTCGTTTGCACCATAGAGGGGACCTAACATTACTTCCCTACATCTCAAGTGATGTCCTCTCGATAGTCTTTCAACTCTCACCATATGTTAGGAAAATATCGCGCAATTACCATACATTACCCTGTAAGGCTTGTAGTCCAACTAACATCTCGTACTCAATATATCTGTTGTGGCATATCCAACCCCATAGTAGCGAAAAATCCTTGCGTGCCAAAGATCACCTCATCGTGCAACCCTCAACAACTCATTTCAATGGCCTGGATCCCACACCAAACCACGCCCACCAACACCCCTTTTTCAATGGATCTGTGCAACACTTACGAGCCCCTTAGCTTCATTCCTTCAAAGCTGGTCATCCCCCAACGTGCTTAAAACCAATGCCCAACAACACGACAAAATGCTTGCTGAATGGTACGGACAATGAGATGCTCTGATACCACTTGTCAAGGGCCAGCATCCAACGTCATGTACCGCTGAGCACCATCCGAATATGCATAATATCCCACAATAATCACATAAAGAGATGCATAGAAGGGACACAAAGTCATACCTGAGACATAATATCGACATTAGCAACCATCAAGCAGCCAGGGAGCACCCATATTTGCATGGCTCATGCTATATACTTAGGGCAAGTCACGAACCGTGACACAATGCTCAAAATAATTGCCATACTCTCACTAATGACTCAGCTTGATTCCACTTAACAGATTTATAGATACTAGTGGCTCTAATTAACGACTTGATAGGTCAGCAACCAGTATTCCCTTTCTACATACTTGATAAGAGGCCTATCACGTTGCCACTATTTTCTTAATCAATAATGTCATTGCAAATGATTTTTGAACATTGATTTATGGCTTTTAATCCAATTGTTTAACTACATCTTCATATCCCAATTTCAAATCTACAATTTTCTTTTATAATGTGGAACACATGGACTTATAATGTAAGCTTGGACTCTGAGTATAGGTTTTAGAGTTGTTGGGTGTTGAGAGGCTTAATGGAGCCCAATTGAATCTTCATATGCTATATTGGTGCTTTGATTTTTGGGTTTGATGGAAAGGAGTTTTTTCCTCAGTGAGTTGTATTGCTTGGAGTTTCTATTCATGGAAATAATTTTATAACTTTTCGAGTAGCATTTTTATCACATGGCTTTTGGATGCAGCAAGTGGTTTATTATGAATCTTGGTATTTGTTTACCACTGAATTTTTTTTATACAAGATAGGCATCTTTTTTACTATTAGTATTATATGTATATGAAGTATTTTAGTAACTTTATATAATCTAATATTACCTCTATTATGACAACTGAGGGGTCGCCTTCCCTGTTTATAGATTTTTAACATTTCATGTTCCTATTTTTATCTTCAGTTGCGTAGACTTCTGCAAAACTAGAGGTGCTACTGAATTTATCTGATTTAGAGAAGTGGTGTATGAAAATCTAAATGAGGAAATAGTTGCCATGATCGAAGATTTGAAGGATATTGAAACCTAAAGAAAGAGAGCTCAATTTTTCCCCTTTACCCAAATGGTGCACAACTAGTTTCAATCCTTTTTTGTTTGAAATGCCTAGACTTTCAGCCAATCATTAACTCTGAAATGACTGTCCAACTAGGAACACAATGTGAGTTGAAACTGTTATACATAAGTACAACTCAAGTACGCTAAATAAGGCGTAAGGCTGGTGTTTCCTGTATTTCTTGTCGAATCAAATAGATGTTGTCTTAGTTCTTCTATTTGATCATGAGTGTAGATTATGTGTATGTCTATGCTGGAAGTATTAGTTTTGGAAGAAACTTTTTCGGTCCGTCTTCAAATTAAAAATGTTTGCATTGACAAGGCTTTACAATTCAAGGCATGTTTCCATCAACTGAAAGTACCAGATATTAATGTTTGCCTTTCACACATCAACTATTCAAAAATTAATGAACTTCAGTTTCAAAATAATATAACAAAAAGGTCTACATGAACACTAAGGTCTTGACATAAGCTATTTGAAATAAGATAAAGACTACATCACTGCGCACCACAAGTCTTGACAACTTAGGGCTTAATCACGTTCTAGGTATTTTTTTAGGGGTACAAGATTTTGTTATGCTAATTTATAAATTTTAATGAGTTATGTTTGTGGTAATCGTGCTTAGAACATGATTTATGAAATTTATTTTGTATTTTAAAAGTATAATTGAAATTTTGTATTTTATATTAATTATTGGCTTTGACTTTAATTGTAATCAAGTGTGAACAATAATTTTTGATAATAGATAATATTTTAATTTTTCACATTCATTCTCAATAAAATTTAACATTTTTTGAATGTATAAATAGTAAATTATATGAATAGTATTTTTTATTGAAGTGGTACATGACCTTAATCGTGGGCCTGTGTAGTTTTAGTTTGGGTTTAATCGAGTAAGATCATGCAATTCCGTATTTATATGTATGTGTTACTTTTGTAACATCCTATTTCCCCTAATCTTAATTATCATGTAATTGGATTATAATTTATTTCTAAAATTGCCAATATTTTTTTTTTCAATCTATTTATATTAAATTCAACCATTCCTTAGTTTCTTTTACTCATTTGTGAACAATAGCATTTTCTGTGATTTTTCTGATTTAGTCATTTTTATATATTTTTAATTCATCCAATATTCATAACTCATTCTAAAATTATATCTAAGATTAAAAACTCATTTTGTCCCATTTTAGTTTAACTATTTCTTTCAAACTGTTAAATCATAAAAATAATTTGTTCATGAGATTAAAAGATTTTAGTCATTTTATTTTTTTTAATCTCCCTATGAATTCTAAAATAAAACATTTTTATATATTTGATTTTATGAAATCTTTCTACATCAACTCGTATTATTTTAGATATGTCATTATTTATTTTACACATTTGTAGAAAAATGCATTTTCTTGAAGTATCTACTATTGATGTTTTTTCTCATTTTATATCCATTAATATTTAAACCAGCTTTAATATCTAATCCTTTTTATATATTTGGATTCCTAAAATTATTTCACAACTTCCCATAATTTTTTTAGAGTTTGTTTCCTATTATTCCCCATAAATTCCTATTTTTTGGTTTTTACATAACTTATTTTTATCAAATTAATTGTAACCAACTTCCTAAATATCTCTTTTGATCCTAAATAGCACTTTAAATAATCCAAATCAAATCCTAGTCACATTCATTCAACCCAAATTTTGATTAAAAGTATAATAGTCATAATTTTTATCATAAAATTCTTACACACTCAAACTTCCCTTATACTCTATCATTATGTGATTCATTCAAGTGACTTACAAAATAATCTTTACCCATATCATCTGAGATCCCATGCCTTCTATTGACCAAAATCGTGCCTCTTTGTTTTCATTTCATGCATCACACTACAAATCAACTCTATTCTCTTAGTTTTCTTTTATTTTTGTGGTTGATTGAGTTAAACCCTTGCATCACTTCTATTTACCTTGTTGCTCATGCTTTTCCTCTCATTTTTTTTCTTGATTTAGCTCCTTGCATTGCAAACTCCATTTATCAATTGTTTTCCTTTAGTTTCATGCCTTTTTCTTCTTCTTCTTCTTCTTCTTCTTCTTTTTTCCTTCAATGTTTGGCTCTCGACCATATGTTGCGGCTATGGTTGCAGTATGTTGCTAAGTTTTTTTTTTTTGTCTTCTTCGTTACTGCAATACCTCGAAATTTTGTAACATTATTTTTCAGATATTTATCCTTTTATTCGAAATATAACCCTTAAACCTTAACTCAATTATTTTTTTTAATCTTTGATATGTAACCTAGATAAATTCTTAAATAAATTTACCCTATTTTTTTTTATCTTTCTCCTTTATTATTACACCCTCCTTAAAACTATTTCATTTTTCTTTGGTTTATTTTTCCTAACTAGGTATCCTAATCCTAGATAATTGATAAATTAATTTACCCTAATTTAATAATCCTAAATTTAAAATTAATTCTAATCTTATCCCTAAATTTTCCTTATTTTTCTTTCTCCTTTTCCTCTCGCTTTCCTTTTCTCTTTTCCTTTTTTCTTTCCCTTATTTCCCTCTCCCGATTAGCCTACCCTCTTTCCTCTTTGATCCATACACCACCTTCCTCACATGACCTCCCTTTTCTTTCCCATCCCTTTCCGTCCACCATCACCCCTACATCTCCACCAATTCCATGCTCAGCCTACGCTAGCCTACACCACAGTCATGCCTAGCTCCTAAGAATTTGTTGAGAAAAAATACCTTCGACACTTTTATTCTCAACCCACACCTCACCCTATGCACCTATATATATAACCCCCACAATCTCTTCTCCTTCCATTCCATTTTATTTTTGTTCAAAATTTCTAGCCACCCTGACCTATCTTTTCCTTCATCTTCCTTCTTTATCCCAATACCTTACTCTAGTTTTCTTTTGTATGCTATTGACACCCTTCAACATCATCGACTGCCACCAGCTCCATAGTAACCCAACCCATCGCCAACCATCTCCATCATCGACCAAGACACTCTCCCTCCCTTCTTCTTCTTCTTCTTCTTCTTCTTCTTCTTCTTCTTCCAAGATCTCATATGTCCTTCCCTAAATACCTTATTTTTTCCCCTACTCCTATGCCTATGCACCATTTTTTGCACAACCGTGCATCCTTCCTCTACACCATCGTGCACCACTCCTCTACACAGCCGTGCCTTCACAAAACCAACACTAGCACCACCATTCACCTTCTCCTCCCTCATGTTGGAGAACCACTACCTACACCCCTCTTTTCCATGCTGTCTCTTTCCTAACATCGTCGCTTGTGCATGCCACCAATATTTCCCTAGTGTCACTCGTCTATGCCACAAGTCTCTCCTAGCCTTGCTTGTTCATGTTGCTTCTCCCTTGCAGCTTCACCTCCTCATACAACCCTCTTCCCCCTATATCAACCCTCCATCCACTATCCTCCCATCCAGCTTGAGCTGCCCATGCTACTATACCCTTCCTAGCGCCAACAACCCTTGTCATGCATGTATGAGTTCTACCTTTTCCTCTTTTTCTAGCCAAGTATCGGGAAGTAGGGCATTTTTTTAGTATTTATTTTATTTTGTTTTAATATTAATTGTTACTTTATGATTTAGATATTAACATGATTAATATTTTCTATATGTTTAGGTAAAAGAGGTTGATTAGTGGAGCCTAATAAATTTTAGTAGGTTGCTTATATTTTATGCATTTGATGGAAATAAGGTAATCAATATACTTTACTAAAATACTAAATATCACTTGGTATCACATTAGGGTTTTGGTGTATAAATTTTATTAAGTATGTTTGTTATGTTGTAATTATCTACCTAATACTGTTAGCATGAATTCAGTAAAATAGAGCATGTTAACTTATGTAAAATATTATATGTACGAAAGCACGTTAAAATGAGTTTATTTTCATGAATAAATTATATATGTTATTTATGTCTACTATGTATTATTTATTTCTGAGCATGGAAATATGTAAACTTGGATTAATTCGATATACGTGTTAGGGTTTTACAAGCTGAATCATGTGTAAGGAAAAAATGGTCATTTATTGTGTATGATAATTTACCTACATGCTAGAATAGTAAATTTAGTGTATTTTAGGCTTTCCACGATAAATTATTAAATGAAATATAATTAGTGTTTAAATTGAATGATAATGTGGCAATTAAGGTCTCAGGGGCATTTTGTTCATTTTCAACTTAATGCACCCAAATATCAATAATTGAACCTAGAATAGTCTTAGTATATTTTTGAGTTGACCTTAGTGTTAACCTTGTTTATGGTTGTCTTGAATAATTGGTGAGAAGTAAAAATGGTTAAGTATGGAAAGTGGATCTACTTATATATTATGTGATTTCATGATCACCCTAATAAAATACTAATATTTAAAGTGAAAGACGTAGAGAGTGGGAATGGTGTCTCTTTAGGGGTTGTTAACCTAAAGACATGACTTAGACTATAATTGGTTATAGATTTTTACTGGTACACCTTAGTACCTGAATTAAGCCCTATATCTTATTCTATTTAGCTCTAGAACTTATAAATGGTGCGCATACTTATAAATTAGGTATCTTTATTGGTACAACATTATGCTTCCATCATGTGCTAGTGCAAATAGGGTACCTTAGTGTCCTGGAATTCATAGTCTATAGAATACTATGTTTCCTTTGTGTGCCGATATAATCATAGTACCTTAGTGTCTACGGGTTGATATGATATCCCTTCGAACAAATTAAAAATGAAAATAACTATTGTTGGTTCAAAATTATTATTATACAAGTTCGATAGTAGCCTCCATGCCTACATGTGGTTCGGTAGTATCCTTCGTGCCTACTCAGGGTTCAGTAGTAGCCTTCTTACTTATCTGTGGTTCAGTAGTAAGCTTCATGTTTACTAGTATTTAGTAGTTGCCTTTGTGCCCTACAAGCATTTTTATGGTATTTATTAACATCGAGGTTGAGTCATGAGATATATTGTGCATGTTATGGTTATTAGATTGAGATATGTTCCAATTATCACTTTAGAGAGTATCCATTGGATTCTTGGTTGGTAAATTTCATAATATTCTAAATGAATGCGCATAAGCAATATGTGGCCTTGGTGATATTTGTTTATCTGACATGGCTAGTGTATTTTGGTTATCGCATGTATATTCCAATATTTTATACCTTCTTTAGCTATGATGCCTTCTATATATTCTATGTGATCTTTTCATCTTTAATTTTGTATAGTGGATTACTTAAAACCGTTGTACTAATGGGTTCTATTTTATAGAACCTTACTTATTCAAAGAGAAGTGGTGACTTTACAGGTTATCTTGTGAGATCAATTTGATTTTTAGTATTTTTGGTTGGAAGTTAAAACTATTTTAGCATGTAGGTAAAATAACATGCGAACTTATACCAAGTGTGGAGGTAACACTCTGTATTTTTACTCTTTTAGCTTATTTAAATTAACTCTTTAAAAAATAAAGTCCAAAAAATGGGGATGTTACAATTAGTCCTTAGTTTTCCTTCCTTCATTTTTTCTTGGTTTAATCTTTTGTAACCTTAGCTTCATCTATCACCTGTGTTTAACCCCTTTCCTCTTCAATCTTCCTTTTATTTCCCCCTCTTTTCTTGCTATTGTCATTTTTAAAAGTTGTTGTTCTTGTTGTTTTGCTACTATTTTTATATAGTTCATGTCTCTCTTCCTCATCTTTATCTCTTCTTTTGGTCACCCCTAATCTTCCACACATGGCTCTCCTTTAGCATTTCCTTCCCTTACCTTTTCCATGAAATTTTTTATTTTTTTCTAACCTCTTGTATTATTTGTTTGAAGGTGATTAAGTCTAGGAATCTTGAAGAAGGTGTTTAGGAGTATTTATTTTTTTTCTTAGAGACCGATATTAGCTAGTAAGACTATATACATCTCTAGCTTAGAGATTTTTTTTTATGTTAAGTGTGGTTTATATTAAAAACCATGAATGCATGTTCTGCTTTGCAAATTCATGTTTTAGATTATTCAATCTTGTATTCATGTATTATTTTGTGATTTCATGAAATCATGAGACTTCATGATTTTATGTGAAATACACCATATTAGACCATACTAAGACTTGTCTTAAATATTCACGCATGACGCTATAAATTGATATTTTTAATAAACATGTGATTAAATATTTAATCTTGTGACTTAGTATTTTAGGGTTTAATAGGTTGAAGTTTGTAAATATGGTGGAATTTAGGCACTTGGGTGGTTCGATTTTTAGCCATTTTGGGGAAATTTTGGTTGTTTTAAGGAGTTTTGATATATTAGGACATTACATGCGAAATTTGTGAAGGTTGAGTTACGGGTGATTTTATTCTAAAATTAGATAGAGGGGTATTTCAATAATTTTAGTGAATTTTTGGTAAAATATAAATATATCATTGTATTTGTTAAGGCTTTTACTTAAGATTTGATAAATAATGTATTTGGGTTTGACATTGTTTGGGTTAAGTTATAACAAATTTTGAGGTGTTCAGGTAAAATAAGGGCAAAATAATCATTTTGGGTTAGTTCTAGAAAGTTGATGTTGCATATGTGTCATTTGGGATAAACTATGATAAGTACGATATGTGCCATGTTTGAGTTAATTATGAGTATCACAAATATTTGTTTTATGTGAAAATGGGCTTAAATGGTTTTAGGAACCCTCTAGCTATGTATGCCTTAATCTATTGGTGTGATTGTTATCCTACTTTGTATGCAAATACCGACATGTTCATTTTATAGGCACCTATTCATTCCCAAGAGCAGATGTCGCATGATTTTACAAGTAATTGTTGACTTGACATGACGCTTGTGGTGAGTGAATCTGGGTTAGCCAAGGGTATGGTTGTCTAGATCCATTCTCTTTGTGCTTTTAGTCCTTTTTTTTCTTTCCCTTCTCCACTTATATTTTGTAGCATTGTATTGTGATGATATCAAATACTTCCCACACCTGATCTCTAGATATGAGTTACTTTTTAGTCTTGCATCTAACATGTATTGGGTATGTGGAGTGTCTTTTCTATGCTAGATGTGGTGTAACACCTTATGTTTTTTTAGCTTTCACAAAATCTATTTCAAATGGGAAATTAGTTCATGAAAATGAGGGTGTTACAATACCAGTAGCGCACCAACAAGGCTTCTTTCTACTCTATATGTGACATGTAAGTCCTATAGGGGGTATCAATATTTAAGGATAGAGTGACCTTAGTGGATTAGTGTTTTCTTTGTTGATAATGCTTTAGATAATTTCTTGCCCTTTAATGGTTTGACTTTAGAATTTTCCCTCATGGATTAATAAATAAGTAGACTGTGTGATGACAATGAAAATGAACTAAATAGACAGTGGACCTTATATGTGAGTGTGTATCTACTTTTACTTGTAATATTATGCTAGTATTCATGATTACATGTTATCATCTATACTTAGCCACTTAGATATGATTCATGTGCTAGCATGTTTTCTCTTCTCTTACTTTTACCATAATCACCATGTTCTTGTATATATTAAGTGCAAATTATAATAAGTTATGTTTATTTAGTACGTTGATTGTACTAATGCTATGCTTTTTTTTTCAAATGTACACATACTAAAGGAGGATATCCTTACAAAGCACGTGAACTTTGCATAGCTTGAGTAGGGTGGGTTTAGAATAGGGTCATATGAAATATGATATAGTGTTAATTTTTGTATCTAGATATGGATACTCTTCACTTGTGTTTGCACCAGTGTTGCACAGGGACAGGGACGGGGACGGAGACGGGGAAACGGGGACGGGACGAAACGCGGAAACGACATTTCTTAAAAATCTAGGAAACGGGGACGGCAAGAAACGTTAAAAAAATTATATATATATATATACATATTATATATATATATATTTTTAAAAATAGATTAAATATATTAAAATTAAGAGAGAAAAATACAAAATTTCTAAAATTAGTTCTTATATAAGTTAATTTTAATTATTAATAATTATTTTTTAATAAAAATATTAATTAAATAATATTTTTTTAATAAAAATATTAACTAAATAGTTTTAATATAATTTTTAATCAGGAAACGTTTCCGAGGAGTTTCCGGGACGGGGGGACGGCACCTGACTGCCGTCCCCGTGCATCACAGGTTTGCACCATAATCTTTCTCCCTATTTTGTAGTTTGCTATTATATAGGTTTGTCTCCTTTTAGACAATGTTGTATATATCACTTGTGTGTGTGTGTCTGTCTGTGTGTGTCTTTCCCCATTTTTTTATTTAATTCGAACATTTTCACTTTTCATTTAATATAAGAGGGACAAGGGAGTCACACTTATAATTAATGTGGCATTAACACACGTGCATTTATGATAGCTTCCACGAATCCATAAATTTAGGGGTGTTATAACATTTGGTTTTAGAGAGGATCAAAATGGACAATTTTATAGATTTGATGAAGAATTTAATGTTCAAATCATCATGGCATTCCCTAAACCATGACAATTTCATGAGAAGATCATGTGAGTTTTGTCCATTTAAGGACAACCGATACAACCCTATGAGTATCTTGGTACAAATAAAGTCCAGGAATTTTAGAGGGGGCTTAGGTGGAGATTCATTAAGTAGTCTCTTATATGAATCTGTTGAAATATTTTTAAGATCAAAGGTAAGGTTACAATGGGATAGTTTTAAACAATTATTATGGACTTTAACATTATAGTAAGGTGAACATTTGAAAGTCTTGAAAGACGGGAAGGGATAGAGTGATTGTTTAGAAATAGGCAAAGTGTAGACATATGTGTTGAGGAGGGGTATATTCAAATGAGGATTTATAATCATGGAATCATCATTAATTTGTATAGTGAAAGGTTTTTTGAAGTTGACTTGAGGGTAATGATTATTAATGCATTGAGAATTAGATTTAAGGTAAATAAGACAGAGAAGAATCATTAACAATTACTTCCATTGAGGCTAAAAAATTATCTTTGGGGTGATTTTTTTCTCAGCTTTTAAATATCCTAAAACATCATAAGGTGGATTTAATAAGACTTGAAATTATCTTTTCAATCCTCCGACTAGTTGGAATTAATTTTTCCTTGGAAGTTGGAGTGAAGGAAACAATTCTTCATGATATGAAAAAACTTCCCACAAAAATAGAAAAATGTAGGCAAACATTCACATTTAATTAGGATTCAAGAGATTTGTATTTATTGTCATCAATGTACATACTCATCACTAGCATCTTATCTATATTCAAAAGAATCATGATACGAGCAAATTCCTACTAATTGTGCTCATCTTCATAGGTGATTGGTATGATAATTCCCAATTTACTAGAAATATGTTCAATAATCTGTGTAGTGACAAAATTAATGGGTGAGTTGTGAAATTGAACCCATATATTGATATGCTAAAAACTATAGTGTTTAAGACTTTTATCAGGGAAACACCTTTCAAGAGAGATAGTGTCCTTATTGATTGACTAGAGGTATTCACAATAACAAGTTCAAGGTTGACATTAACATCAAATTGAATTCTATAAATTGATTTGGACGTTGCAAAAAAGCTCATATTAGTACTCATTTTAATGTTATTTCTTTTTTAAATTGTAATAAATTCTTTAAAATAATTTTTTTAATGTTCTATATTACATTTCAACTTAAAACATCTATAATATTAAAAAAAAGTATCATTTTACTCATATAAAATAATAATAATTATAATAATAAGATACTAAAGTAAAATAAAAATTAAAACACACAATATCTAAATGAAATTATTTATGACACCTGATACATAAATGGATGTAGGTGAAATATCATGGTAGTTAAGTGAATTTATCATCATCACATAAAGAACACCATAGAGCCAAGAGTGCAATTTCTCTACTGCCACTAATCATGGTAATTTTAAATACCCATAAGATCATAAGATCCATAATAATCTAATACACTCATTTAACGCTAGATAATATTAAGTATGTCTTTGTGTGTGTGTTATATTATTTACATCCCTAGTTAGAGTATTGATACTACCTCTAGCTATTGAAGACTTAATTTCTATGTATTTGGTTCTGAATTAGAAATAAGTAGAAGAAAAGGACCAAGTGTGTTTAATAATAACCGTATACAAATTAGCAAACTATTGCTCAAGTTTCTTGAACTTAATACAGTCTCAAAATATGAATTCATTTGTTCTTTCTATATGGGATCGAATAAAGTCTCCTCTAAATAGCTATACTCTATTTTGAGGAAGTTTCCTCTATCAAGCAGACCATATTGAGGCTATATTTGGTTCTAAAAAAGTTTTAAGCAAATAAAATCAAAATTAAAATACTTTCTTACAAAATTTTTACGATAAAAATTAAATAGTTAATTTTTAATAATTTAATTTTTTACTCTTTTTCTATCTCAATCTCTTAAGTAAACTAAATATAAAATAATATTTTTTTTCTTTTTTTCTTCTTCTTCTTAAAAACGATTACCAAATGGAGCCCTCTTAGTTTCATTGTGGTAGTGCCTTCTCATTATTGAGAAACAATCCTCTTTATGGAACTTTTGATCCAACTCCCATTGAAAGGTTGTTGGATGTTATTAGGAAAAGGATTTAGGGATAAAACTCCATAGGCGGAGTGGGTGGACTCTTGTGGAAGGAGAGAAATTTTTGCATAAGTTTTATTTATCAATTAACTTAGTATTACAAAGATATATATATATATATATATATTCGTATCTAACCTAACTACTTTCTCCTTTTCTACCAATTAAAAAGAATGATTCAAAAAATGAAAAGATATCGGCCAAGTCCTGATAACCATAGGCAATATCTACATTGAGTTGAGGAAAGATGTCATCATATAGCTGTCATATCCAATAACCCCCTCAAGTTGGAGGTGGTGCATGAGTTAACACACCTAACTTGCATAGGATTGAATAATTTTGATTCCTAGGTAAGCTCTTAGGCATGATGTTGGCAAGCTGATCATGTATGGAAACATGGAGAAGAGAAATTATACTGGCTATAACATGCTCATGGATAAAGTGGCTCATGGATAAAGTTACAATTTATCTCAATGTGTTTTGTTCTCTCATGAAAAATAGGATTATGTGTTATGTGGATCGCTTCTTGATGATCACATTTTAGGGGCACAAGAGTGATGGAGCTCACGGATAAATCACCTAGCAGTCTAGTGAGCCATGCAAGTTTAGCTATCGCCTCATTGAACGGTACTTAGCCTTAGCGAAAGAGAGAGACACGTTGTGTTTTTTCTTGGACTTTTAGAAATTGGGAATGTGTCCAAGTATAATGTAGAACCCACTAACACTATAATAGGTGAATGGGAAAGCACCCTAGTTGGAATCACCATAAGCTTGCAAGGAAAAAGAGGTTGTATTATCCATGAGAAAACCTTGGTATAGGCCACCACATATATCTGAGTGTGTGAAGGGTGGCTTTCAAGTAAGTATCACATGGTTCATTCATGAATTGACTTAGGTAGCTTACCAACTAAGCTACGATAAATTTTGGGATCATCTAATGGTGTCTCATCATCGGAACTAGACCTGATGCCAATAGGAAGATGGCATAATGTTGGTTGTCTTACTCACAGTTAAAATCCTTGATAAGATCCTCTACAAATTTTCTTTATATCAAAATGACTCCATGAGGCTCTTTTAGGACATCAATCCTAAGAAATAAATGTAAACCCCCTAAGTCCTTGATCTTAAATTCCCTATCAAAAAACAACTTTAATAGACTGATCTTATGCATGTCATCCCTTGTGACAATTATGTCATCAACATATACAGCTATTAACAGATGGGTAGAATCAGTTCTCTTATAAATAAATAAAAAGAATAATCATTCTTAAAATAATGGTACCTCTGGATTGCAAAATAACATATAGTACCATTGACGTATAGGCTGTTTAAGTCCATAAAAGGACTTTCTCAGTTTGCATATTGTGTTAGTACTAGAAATAGCAAGCCCAGAAGGAGGTTCAACGTAGATACCCCTCAAACAAGTCTCCATATAGGAAGGTGTTGTTCACATCTAGCTGAAATATAGGCCATTTTTTTCTTTATAGATGGAGCTATGATAGTTCGTATAGTAGTTGTCTTCACCAATGGAGAAAAGATTTTTGTGTAGTTTATTCCATTCCTCTATGTAAAGCCATGAACCATAAGCCTCAACTTACATCTTTCAATTGTGCCATCTGCATGATGTTTGACTTTACATACTGTTGTGGATTGATACTAATTCGGAAAAATAAGATCTACTTAGAATCAATTAGAACACACAAGAATTGAGAAGAGAAGAACACTCAAGAACACAGATTGGGGAAACAGATGATCTTATTGATGTGAAGTAATTGTGATTACAAAGAATCAAAGAAATTCTCACATAAATCACTCAATTCATCAAGGAATTACAATAGAACTCAATAGGAGAAGAAGACGGCGTTTACTCTCCGATTAGGGTTCTAATTGCATGGTATTTATACTATACGAAACTGTCATTAGCGAAAACTGAAGCGGAGCGAAAAACCCAAAAAAACCACGGACCGTGTTAATAAACACGGTACCCCCGTGTTTATTTTCTATCTCTCGGCCTCTCCCGAAAACATAACATATTTTCCTTATAAAAACACGGATCGTGTTTCCAAAACACGGTCCCCCCGTGTTTATTTCTAGCTTTGACAATATTCAGTATTTCAGCCACAACTTCTTCATATGACCTTCGATTGAGCTGATTCTTGATGCGTTGGAAAGCTAACAGAAATATATGCAACTTTTATGTTCAGTACATTTCCAAATTCTAATTTCTTCAATGTACAATATTCAAATCTTTCCAGAATAACTCACAGTTCTACTTCAAATTTCTCCGAAACACTTCACACACCAATCCAAGCTATTCTACATACCAAATACGAGTCACAAGCTCACACATACCTACTTACAACTTATGAACTTTTTGTCAAGTAGTAATTCAACAAGATTCTAACTATGATTTGTCTTTAGAGCCAAGAACTCTTATACATAGCATCAACCCAAACAAGCTGACTAATTGCCTCCTCATATGATGTGGGTTCATGTAAGTTATCAAGTGATACAAGAAGGGACTTATTTGATGCAGAAAAAGCATAGATGTTAATAGGTTGAGGCTCCGATCCATGAATATTATAGGATAGGACATGTTTGATTGTGTGACGACAAGTGGAGGCATCAAGAGACCTATAAGTACTACTACAAACATAATCCTTAATATGAGTTCAAGGAGCACAATTTCTAGTAGATCTTCTAAGCAGAATTGGAGGCTATTCATTTAGCTATGGATCTGGTGAAGGCACAAGTAAGGAAGGTGTTGAGGAATTGTGTAGAATGTAAGAGTTGGTAGAATTAGATTCGTACTAAGAAGGTTCGAGAATATGAAGGGGAAGGGTATAATATGGTGTGTGGTGTTGTGAATAAGGGAATATGTGCTCATTAAAAACTACATGACGAGAGATATGTATTTTGTGATTGATTAAATCTAAAACTTTATATACCTTTTTTCCAAAAGGGTGTCCCAAAAACACACATGGAAATACAAGGGGTAAAACTTATCACTATAAATTGTTGAAGTGGAAATATAATAGAGGCAACCAAATAGTTTAAGGTGGGAGTATTTAGGCTTGAGGTTAAAGAGGAGTTCATGTGGTGTTTTTCCATGAAGAGTTTTAAATGGGAACCTGTTAATGAGATAGGTGGATGTTAGAAGATAGTCTCCCTAATATTTAAGAGGCATATTGGACTAGAACAGAAGTGCACGAGTAGTTTGTAATAGGTGTTTGTTCTTTCATTCAACCACCCCATTTATTTGGGTGTTCTAGGATAAGAAGTTAGTTGGATGACAATATGCTCTTTAAGAAATGTGGCAGATTCAATGGGCAACCCAAGTTTAAAGGCATTATCTTATCTAAGTGTTTATATTATTTTGTTGAATTGGGTTTCAATCATATGAATAAGGGTCTTGAGTGTGCCGAACGAATTGCCCTTGGATTCCAACAAGTGATTCTAAGTGGTACGTCTATGACCATCCACATTGGCTAGAAAAATATTTGTGTTCAGAATGTGTTTGTGTGTGATATGATCCCTATATGTCAACATGAATAAGATCAAAAATTTATTTAGTTTGTGTTTTACTATAAGTAAATGGAAGATGATGTTGATGAGTGAGCCTTAGGACACATAAGACAAAGAAATTGAGAAAAAATATCAGTGTCATCATCAATTTTAATTAAGGCTAGTTTTTGTAGTCTATACAATGGTAACTGCCCAAGCCTATAATACCAAAGCCATATATTGTATTTACATAAAAAAGGAAACATAAGCAAATTAGATACATCATTGTTTTCTTTGGATGCGACCAAAGTTGTGTGAGTTGTAGTATAAAACTTCTAGGAAGGTATGGTGGATGACTATGATGTATAAGTTGTAGATTGAGGTAAATCAATTCCGAATGATTGTTAGTCTTCAGACAACAGGTACAAGCTACAATGAGCTTTATCAAGAGCTAGTGGCCTCTTCAAAAAAAGTCCCTACAACCTACAATGGTGAGTAGTGAAAGTGATGTTGGCATTAAATTATGTAACTAGTTTAAATATAGATAGAAGGTTGTAGTTAAAATTAGGCAACAAGAGGATATTGTGTAAAGTGTGGTTCTTAAATAATTGAACATTGTATTTTTATGAGATAGTAACAGTGGTGCCATTAGGCATGTTAACGATATATGGATGTGATAGGTTGACATTGCTTAGGAAAATGTGTGGTGAGTAACATATATGGTCACTAGCACTTGAATCAAGTATCCAGTGTTTTTGGGGAGGACATAGCTTGCATATAAGTATGATAGAAACATGAAGACAAATCATTAGAGGAAAGGAGAACCTATTAGCTTCAAACTTAGCTTCAATCGATGCACTTGGAGGTTGGAGCTGTGGGGTTGGCACCATCACCAATGGAGCAGGAAGAACCATTCAACACGCTGAGAAGTTTGTGATACTATTATGAAGAAAGCCCAAGAATGGAAAAATCAACTAAGGGCTCAATTCCTTGAGGTGCATCAAGTTGAGAAATCTTTCTTGACTAATTACTTGACACTTGTCCCCAAAACCTCTTCTTGTTGCTTAGCTTAGAGTTTTCAAGAAAACCATGGATCTTTAAAAATATATCCTTAGTGTCTTGTTTTCTTGTAGTTTCACAAAAATATGAGAGTGTCTTTCTGTTATGAGATGAGGAATTTTGAGCTTTAGACATTTATCATGGCTTCTCCACCTGTAGCAATAATGAATAGGCCTGACTCATTGTAGGAAGGAGGCTCATTAAGTGACCTCGCATGGATGTATAATTGTCTTTGGGGCTCATTAGCAGCTATATAAGCCCAATTTATTAACGAATGGGCCGAGCTTATAAATGAGTTGAATCGAACTCAAGCTGAATTTGAGTTGGCTCACGAATAAATGAGTCAAACCTCCATTGGCTTGAGCTCGGCTCATTTAATAAATGAGCCTAGTTCATGCTTGGATTTGATTTATTTTTCTAAACAAATGAGTAGAGCCAAGCCCTTAACGAGACTTAAATATATTATTATGTTTCCATTAGCTTAAAATTATATATATATATATATATATATATATATATATTCATAGCTAGCGTAACTAATTTTCCCTTTATCCACAAATCAAAACAAATAATTCTAATAATAGAAAGACATGGGCCAGATCCTAACGGTAGTAAGTAATATCTACATTGAGCTAAGGAAAGATGGTGTCATATAACTGCCATATTCAATAGATCTTTGTCAGCAAAAAGAATATTAACCTTGTATTACAATTTGTAAAATTAATTTTGGTCCTATTTATGCAATCATTCTATGTAATGATTAGCTTCACATGACATTTAATATGATACGTGACTATTTTAGACATATGGTACAAATAATGGATATTATTTGTGTAATATTCCAAATTGAATGGAGTGTTATAAAGATTGATCTAGCTACTTATATCAACATGATATACCATCCTTTTGGTGATTCTGTCTTAAGAACTCCACAGTTAAGTGTACTGGCTATGGAACACTTTTTAGAATGGGTGACTCTTCTGGGAAGTTTTTGAATTTTTTGAAAATTTCTCATGAAATGCGTAAGTGAGAACAAAGTGAGCTGAAAGGGCTTGTGTTGATCTGTGGGACCAACTACTCAATCCAAAAGCGCTCCATGGTAGTCCCTGCGTGGTCTTATCGACTCAATATTTTACAAATGGTATCAGAGCAAATCCGCATCATGAGTTGATTCTTTGTTTTGAGACAGTTAGTGGTTGAGGCACAATGAGGATGTTGTGTTCTTTGAGTGGGGATGAATGTAATACCCCAAATTGAGTGGAATATTATAAGGATTGAGTTGGCTATTTATATCAATATGATATACCATCCTTTTAGTGATTCTGTCTTAAGAACTTAACAGTTAAGCTTGCTGGTCGTTGAGTAATTTTTAGGATGGGTGACCCTCCTGGGAAGAATTTTTTTGAAAATTTATTAGGAAACACATAAGTGAGGATAAAGTATGTTGAAATGACTCGTGTTGATCTGTGGAGCCAGTCAATCAATCCAAAAGCGCTCCATAATAGTCCCTACATAGTCTTATCGACTTGGGTGTTACAATTTGATTCTCATGATTTTTCTATAATCACGGTAGGGTATCTACGTCCTACAACTCGATCACAAAACAAAATTGACTTTACTGAGGATTGTTCTTTAAATATCTAAATGACTACATAGCTTCCCGATAATGTTTGTCTAGCAAAGCATCTTCAAATTATATATGCATGTTTCAATTCCTCCAAGTTGGGAACTTCCATTATCGATCTAAATCAAGATGGCTGTGAGAATCTCCAAGTATCTTTATTGTCAGTGGGATGAAGATCTAGAGAGAATATGTAGTTTGGAGGAAATGCATGGATGGTGATGACGCCACATGCAATATTTCTTATGTTGTTGTCAACAAAGGCTACCACCTAAGAGTAAGTCGGTGATTCTTGTTATCTCATATTCATGGTTTAAATTTGTAACAATGTGCATTTGTGACATACATAACAAGGAATTTCATAATGTATGTAAGAAGTAAGATGAAACATTTTTTGTATATCATTTTGCAAAAGAATGCGAAATGTATACTTTTAGCAAATACCAACAGTTTATTTATTCACTATTATGGGGGGAAAATAGTGATTTACGAATACAGACACCATGGTGGTGATTTTCAAGACACTTATTATAATTATGAAACTTTCTTACCTTGTCTCTTTCATGAGGTACTCCCATGATATTTATCAACACTTGTTCCTATGGTTCAAGCTTTTGATACGAGTCATATACTATTTTGATTTATTTAGATTATAATTGCTTTTCTATTTTGATCCCTTAATAAAAATATATTTATTATGGTTTCTTTAAATTTTATTTTTATTTAAACTAGTTCCTCAATTAGAGACTAAAATAGAAAAAAAAATTACATGTTAGATGGACTAAATTAAATACAAAATGAAATTTAAATAGATTAGAATGATTATTTTCGGTTAGCTAAAAGAGATTAAAGTGCCGTTTGATAACCCATATTATTTCTACATTATTTAATAATATAGGTTTCAAATTGTTTCTTTTGCATATTATTTTCAAATCATTATCTACATCTTTTTTAAACATGTGCCTTAATGACACATGTTAAAATCACTAAAAGTAGAAATAAACTAGCACATAGCAACACTAATTTACTATGTGCACATGCAATCAATTCTCTAATTATAATATTTTAGAAAATGAATCAAAGTTTTAACATGTGCCAAACCATTATCTACAACATATTATTCCTTCTTTAGGTCACACCATTTTTAACTAAATATTAAAAATACTCTTTTTTATATTAACACCACCCTTCAATATTAGTTATGAATGATCGTAACAGAATTCCATGATATATGTCTCGCATTTGTTCCCTGTATCGTTGCCCCAGTCCACTCAAATTTCAGGAATAAAATGCTTGCTGCTTTTTATGGTTACACTAGTCAAGCAACCTGCATATTAGAATATTGAATAGTTCTCAACTGCCAAAACCAAGCCTCCTACTACACGTCTGTGAAAGTTTTAAATGCTCCATTAAAGGAAAATTTTACCCCTCACCTGGAAAATTGATTGGATTTTGTATTGCATTATTAGTTATCAAAGCATCTTATTTTTCTGTATAAAATGCTGGTAGTTAAGAAATAACTTCTACAAAAGAACATGCAGTCATGCATAGAGTATCAACCTTCTAAATTTAGCAACTAAAAGAAGATTTACAGCAACTTCATCCTCCATCTACATAGTCATGTGGCAAAGAGCAATCCCTATTTTCATGTCATTTGCTTTCAAAAGAAAAATATGTATTCATTACCAAATAGAGATGTTGGTTAAAGTACATGCGCCTATCATAAAATCTAAATGACCTATACAAGCAGCCTAAAGCATCATGCAAGTACATATTTGGATTATAGATTGGCTTTATTAGGTAAACGGTGCGTACTGCATAGTATTTGATTCATAAGTTTATAACTTCAAGCCAAAAATGTAAGAGGCGTACAAACATGTAGTTGCGCTTTTAAAGATCAATGCCCTTCCTTACAGAGTTCAGTCGCATCCATCCTATTCGTATGTAAATATAATTTCTTTGATGTTGTTAGAGAGAATAATTTAGATGCAATTTTGAAATGTATTCTTGTTTTGATTTGAGGTGTAGATCTGGAAGGACAAATAGTTTGAATTTCAACAACCGAATGATATGAAAAGTTGATTGAAATATAGTGGTTCATGTGACTTTGTTAGTTATAATTTTTGCTTTTTGGTTATTAGTAAAGATTCCTATTTTAGAATAGTGAGAAACTTGATCATTGAATCACAGGGGCTTTGACTAGCTTGTACATGATTATGGGAACTCGCTCGCTTAGTCTTTTATCTCTTGGATCATAGCTATTATTAGAGCTTTCTAGCATTGCATTAAAGCCGGGATGTTGTAATTAGGACTCATTATACCATTAGTTGTTTAATGATATATCTTTCAAATATGCCAAAACTTGTAGGTCCTGAGACCATATCCCGAAGTTACATATCCCACAGGACCCTGTCCTTCAAGTTATAGTTACAGGGACTTATATGAGATTATTCGAGCGTGTGGTTGCAATTCTGTGTGAGATTACTTCAGAATGATGATTGAATTTCCTCTCAATATGTCATCTATATATGATTGAAAATAGTCAAACCCATTCTTTGATCTGTCATTTTCTTGTAAACGGAGGCTGGTATTCAATTCATGTTCTCTACCATCAGGTGATTGATGGTTTATGATTTTTCTAGATGATGGGCAGTTGCTGTAATTCTTGACCTTGTTCTTCATGTGCAAGGATCGTGCTTTTGTCCATTCATTCATGTATTCTTCATTATTTCTACTATGCTCTACGTATATTGATGTTAGACAATTTTATCTTCTGGTTGAGTAGGCTTTACTTTGCTCCATATGCTGCATGTTCTGTATGAGGATCATACATGAGTAGATCGCGTGTGGTCCTCTGAAAAACAAGGAAGTGTGTGGTTTGACGTGTGGAGGTTGAGGTTTTGTTGATTCTAGATTTGGGTTTTTAGGCATACTATAGCCATATGTGTTTTTGGTAAGGTGTTGCAATTTTCTTATCTGGTGATTGAATATACTACTTCATTTTGGTCTTGTAAGCTTTTCAATTGACATTGCAGAAAGCTAGTTGCTACACTTGACCTAGCAGCATTATTGTAGATCTGTATGCTATTATATATATGTATTGTGATTTTTTGATTGTCTTGTTCATCAGTAATTGAGTTTTATCTCATGGTTTATTATAGTTCATGGTTTATTGTGATAGTGTCTTTGCATGATAGGCCTTGTACATTTGTAATCGTTTGAAGCCATGCTCATTATGTTTGGTAGTTATGTGTTTCTTCTTCTCCCACTGCTAACAAAAGTGGCGTTATGATACCTTGTAAAATTCAATGCTTGACTGGACAGTTTCGCTAGCTTATGACCGTTTGGCATTTATAGTCCATTTGGTTTATGGAAAATTAAAAAAAAAGGAAATAAAGAGAAAAATAATTTTCTGTGTTTAGTTTACATAAAATAGTAAAATAGAAAATAAGTAAGAAATAAAATTTTTAAAGATTAACTATTTAATTTTATTTGAGAAAAGTTTGAAAAAAAGTAATTTTATTTTATTTTATTTTTTTCTTAAACTTTCTAAGAACTAAATAAAATCTTAAGGTTTCTGGAAGCTAAGAATTAATTATATCAGGTTTTCCGCCTGCCCATGGGGCTTTTGATCTCATAAAGTTCATTTCACTCTTTTAGGATAACATGTTTATTATTAGTTACGAACCTTTGGGGGTGCAGCCATTCATTACTATATACGTTCACTAGATCAGACCCTTTATAATCGATCGTTGGTATTGTCTAACATCTTCTAACCTGCATGCCCAGCTGGGCCATAAAACAGCAAGATAAACTTGATACGTTGGATGGTGAATTGCCTTTGCATCTTTTGTTCATCTTGACTTACATCAAACCCAAATTGAAAACCATGGCGTAATTAGCCTAAAGACCCCAAACAATCAGCGTCTTTGATATCTCATGTCACGGACGATACTAAAGTACAATTAGAGATGGCATGGCATGCATAGTTTTTGATAACTAAAGCTACCAAAACTTCTTCGGTGGACCAAAAAGAAAAAGAAAAAGAAAAAAAAAGGAGAATATCTTCTCGCCGTTTGCATGGATGACTTATTCTAGGCTGACAGATCGATACCCACCACATACCAATAATATATTTTCACACATAGTAACTTAGCTGTTTCTGTTCCTTCTGTTCCTTTGAACATCCTCCTCCTTCCCCATGGAGTTCATCCCATCGTTTCAACTCCTTCATAATATATCCCTCAGCTACAACGCTTTTAGGAACCTGCACACATATAGATCGCGTCTCAGCATTACTGTTACTTTATTGAATGGCTTCGGTTTCCGTATAAATGTAGAGATCAGACATTAAACCCAGCGAGTGACCTTTTTCATAGCTTGCCTGAAATCCTCCATGTTCAAAGGCCGTGGGTCTGTCAGCAGCCTCTCCCCCTTGCTCCCACCGTTGTCGGTTGTGTCTTCCAGAATATGATTTTGTTCTGCTTTCATCTTCCTCTCCTCCTGGATCAGTTCTTTCAGCGGTCTATAAGAAGCCGCGGTGCAGAGATTCTGTTTCAGCGCAGATATGTGAAGCAAATAGCTAGCTAGTTAGCGAATTTATTATGTTTTTTTTTGGGGGGCGCAATCCATCAATGGTAAGTGACTTACGTACCCTTAGATCGCCACCGGTGTATCCTTCTGTGATGGTTGCAATCTCCGCCAAGTCTAGTTGTTGTACATTCTCGTTTGCCATCATTTTAAGCAGGATCCTTTCCCTATCCTTCACAGTTGGCAAACCCACCATTATCCTGCAGGCAAACACAAGCACGTACGGGGGTAAGTCAAACGTTAGCTTCCTAGTTAAGCTGAGAACTGGCCAGAATTGAGCAATTATCTAGCATTACGTTTAATCTGCTAGCTATTTATAAAACTATATTAGACGACGCCTTCGATCGAATCGCCTTAATATTGCTTCGTCGAGGTCAAAAGGCCTATTTGTTGCTCCAAGAACAAGAACCCAATTATCCTGTTTAGTTCCAAGACCATCCCAATGAGTCATAAACTCATTCTCAACTCTTCCAGACCACTGCGCATAACCACCACTTGTCTTCCTCATAAAGATGCCATCGACTTCATCAATAAAGATAATCGTGGGAGAAATCCTAGCAGCGAGAGTGAACAGAGCTTGGACGATCTTTTCACTCTCACCGAAGTTATTTGAAATCATTGCAGACATGTGAAAGTTGATGAAATTCGCTTTAGCTTCTTTAGCAATCGCCTTTGCTAGCGTAGTTTTGCCAGTTCGCGGAGGTACGAATAAAAGTATACCTCTGCAGCACTTAATAAGTCTACCTAGTTTGAACAGGTCAGGTCTTTGGAGGGGTAGCATTATGAGCTCGTCCAGGGTTTCTTTGATTTCATCTAACGCACCAATGTCGTCAAAGGTGACAGTTATGTCAGTTGGATTTGTAATCTCTGCCTTTATAATGTTTTCATATTCGCCAGGAGACTGAGTGTGCGATTTCTTCATTTTTTTTTTTAATCCCGAAGTTCTGTTTTCTCGGCAGGTGTGATTGCCCCTGATTCCGTGTCATCATCAGTAGATGCAGTCGCTACAAAATTTATGACTTGTAACAACAGAAATTTAGTCAGTGATTATTTTTTTGTTGGCAAAAGTTACTAAAGCCAATAGATAATTTTTTGAGGACAATAAAAAAGTTTTTCCTATAAAAAATTTTTATCCGTTGGTAATAGTATGTTATGCCAACAGATTTTTTGTCTACTTTTATATCTGTGGGTATTAGTAACATTGTACCAACAAAACTAATACCCATTCATATATCTGTTGGTATTAGTATATAAGGAAGACAAATGTTTTTCAATTTTTTTTAATAATTATTTTGATATTTTATTTCTTTTTCCACAAGCTATATATATGATTTTTATTTAAAATATATTTTCATTTTCATTGTGTGTTTTTATTTTAATATTTTAAATTTGTTTCCAATTATAACTTCATTGTGTGATTACAACTTTATTATGGAGTTATATTTTATTAGCAAAAATAAATTATTTTTTATTATAAAATCTCTTTAAAGTAGTAAAATCATTTTAACGATTTATTTGTAACAAATATTTCCTTATTTGAATTTATTTATTTTACACTACAATAAAATAGTGCATTAACGACCAATTTTTTTTTATCGTTATTGATATATTATTAACGATCACTATTAAAAGTCGTCGTTATTAATATATCTATTGCGACTAATATAATTTTTTATCATTAAATATTAATTTATTAGTCGCTAAAAATGTTTAAGTTCCATACACACACAAACACATATATATATTTTATAATAATTTTTTTCAAATCTCTAAAATCCAAAAAATAAAATACAATAAAAAAATACTTAAACCCCTTAATTCCTCAAACTTAAAAAAAAACCCAAATTTATGTCCCGCGCGCCTGCTACCCCGCCCCTATACCATTTTAATTTTTCGCAAGCCCCGTCCCTAGTCCCCCGTCCCCTGTCTGTGCCCCTGTGCCCAGACCCTCGACCCTCGACCATGGCCTCCTCTTGCTCTGCACCTTCAACCCAGGTCGCACCACCACACCAGCCACCCCCGCTCGAGCACACCACCACATCTGCTCTAGCTCGTCGTCGTCGTCTTCCATTGCAGCAGCAGCAGCAGCCGTCAACAACGCACGAGGACAGCCGCGTGGTGCCACCGCCCGTCCGCCTCTAGCGCCGCTCGTCACCGGCGACGCTCCAGCACCCCTCACTCCCTCCAATTTCACAGCAATTCGCTTGGTATAAATACATAAACCCTAACTTCTATTTTGATTAATTTTAAATGATTTAGCTTATGATAAGATAATTTAGTTGTTTAATTATATATATATATATATATGTGTGTGTGTGTGTGTGTGTGTGTGTGTGTGTGTGTGTGTGTGTGTGTGTGTGTGTGTGTTGTATGAGTGATTTGGGATAGTTAATTGTATTGGTTATGGTTGGTTTCTGAAAATTGGATTTGTGACCCGGCTATATCCGGATTTGTCGGTTTTATCCGATTAAGCTATTTTAGATAAATTAAATTTAGATTATGCTTTAAAATGTATCTAATTTCATGTTAGAAGTATCAATTTAAAAATTTTGTGTGAAATTAATTGGAATTGGATTCTTAGATCAAAATTCTTGCGGGTTTTATCCGGATTTGTGAATTAGCTTATGATAAGCTAAATTGGTTGTTAGATTATGTATATATGAGTTAGATGATTGATTTGGATGGGTTGATTGTGCTGTATATGGTTGATTTATGAAATTTGGATTTATAACCAGGATTTATCGGTATAGCTCTGTTTCGTCCGATTTTAAGCAATTTTTACCAATTGATTCTGTAAGGTGCTTTGAAATGTATTTAATTGTAGGTTGGAAGTGTCAATTTGGAAAATTTGTCCAGAATCGATAGAAATCAAAATTCTTGGTCAAAACTCTTGTGGTTTTGAAATTTGATCGATCAATGGCTTATTTTCTTAAATTGATTATACAATATGTCTAATTGCATTTCTAAACTTTGAATTTGAAGAAATTATTAAGATTTGACCAAATTATGTTTTGGACCTAAAACCCTAGTTTCGAAAGTAATTTTCTAGAATTGTTCAACATTGTGATTCTTTTTGCTAAAATTGATTGTTCGGATTTGTTTAGAAGAGGTTGTGGCCTTGATCTTTAAAACCCATTTCCGAACAACCTTGATGTAGTCACTATGAAGAGGTTGTGGCCTTTCATGAATTGCCGATCATAAGAGGGACTCACATGTGAGTGGGAGTGTTAAGAAGTCGAAACCTACATGTAATTTATCCTATATGAAAAAAAATGAAAAAAATAATAAGATGACTTTGCCATAAGTGTGTGGTTTTAGGATGAAAATGCAGTGGAGCTTATAAGCTGTTAGACTCTCTTTTCACTTGGACCTACATAAAAGCCATTAATTGTCAGTATGCTCATGCATTATCGAAAAATTAGAGACCTATGTGGAAACTAGTTAATGCTCGTAATCAAAGAAGCTACTTCATAGGCAATACTTTTGCATGCTTTGTCTACGCATCAATGCTTCCTATGGTTATGTTCTCTTCATCTCATTTTTGTTGAATTGATTTGATTTGAAAAAAATTCAATGCGCTATTATTATTCTTTTACTAATGTTAGTGTCATAATTGATAGTTTTTTTTATTACTACCATTACTATTGTTATCATTACTATCATTATTATAATTATTACTAATTAACTTTGAGTGTCTTGATCACATGGATGATCATATTCATTTAATTGATTAAATGTCCATAGAGGTTCCATTCTTAAAGTAATTCCAACATTGTTGTCATGATGATCTGTATACTATAATTAATTATTACTGTGATATCATTTGACCTACTTCTATATTTTTGTTCATTGAATGATATAAAGTCTAATAGGTGGCTATGTTAAGACATTAAAAATAGAAAGAACATTGACATTTAATAATGTCAACTAGTGCATGTAATTACATCATTTAGGAAAAGAAATTAAAGTCTTGACAAGTGCCTAAGGGCAATTGTTAGACAAAGTATTATATCAATTATATTTAAGTTTAACTAGAGTACACCTAAAGGGAGGATTCATTCGGGATGTTTCTCTTTTTAGGTGATAAGTAGTCACATGATGCCTTTCTTAGACTATGTATTTGAATTAATGAACCTAAAAGTATAAGTTGTTGGGTTTGGCTTAATTGATGATTTTATACTTTCAATATTCTTTTGTACATGAATACTTTGTTTGGGCGTAAGACATGGGCTTGCTTACACCAGTTCTAGAAACCACACATCTTGGAATAGTATAAATGGGAGTTCTGAAGATTTGAACTTATTGAATAGATCAACTTGTTGAATAGATCGACTCTACCATGTCAAAAACCAAAAAGCTTAAATTGTAAGGCTTTAAGCTATTCATTGCTGCTCACCCTAAAAGATATTATTTTGTAATTAATATTTCCAAGACTAAAGTAACACTCGAATATGAATATTGGGGTTTCGAACTTCTAATGTATGTTTCCAAGAGTATAATTTGCAAACATTGAAATCAGATGATGATTGAAATATGCATGCCATGTGAACTCTGATTACCTAATCAAGGTTACAAGCTGCACGAGCTTCTATATTATTACATGTAAATAAAAACACAAATTCCATTTAATTTTTAGTTTTCCTTTTTATTTTACCATTTTGCGATAAAATTCTAAAACTATTGAGAATGCTTTTCTAGAATAATACTGATTAGAGAGTCATTTTAAGTTTTCTTCCAAATACTTGATTTTTCTCCCACCTGCTCTCCCGCTTAATTATGGACTCTTATTATTTTTGAGAAAATTTTAAAACTTCCTTTATTTAGCTTTTGGGTATGAATTTATATTAATCTAATTAAGTTACTTGCATATTTTCTTAGGAAATACATCTTGATGATTATTAAAGAGAATGTTGAAGGCGTTGAAGTCGTTGAAGTCGTTGGAGATGCTGAACAAGATGAGAATGAAGATGATGGTGTTTGATGTGTTAATAAAGATGTCTTGTATGTTAGCTTATGTTACAAGTTGTATTTATAATATTGTACCTATAAGACTATATTATCACTTTGACAAATAAACTAAACACTGATGATTATGTATGGTGTACTTAATTGTATATAAGGATAAGTTATTATTACAGGTAAATATTACAACAACAGGTATTATGGACATCATTATCATTATATATATATATATATATATATATATATATATATATTGGTAATAGTTTTAGTACTATATATCGTTTTGTGGGTAATAATTTTAGTCACAGATATCGTTTTGTAGGTAATACTTTTAGTCACAGATATCGTTTTGTGGAAAATAGTTTTAGTCACAGATATCGTTTTGTTGTTAATACTTTTATCTACAGATATAATTGTGGGTATAAGTTTTACCAACAAATAAATATCTGTGGGCATTATTAATTATTCCTAACAGATCATATTTATCTGTGGACAAAACTTTTAAGCACAGAGTTTTTACCTACAGTTTTATCACAGACAAATATCTGTTGGTAAAACTTTTGCCAACAGAAAAATGGCTTTTGCCAACAGATAATGCCCTGTTGGTATAAATGAATTATTTTGTAGTGAGTTATCTTCGGATCAAAGTCAGTTGCGTTGGGTGTCTCTAGGCGGCCGTCGCCACCTTTTATCGTCGCTTGTCTTGAGTCCGCCGTAGGTTCGTCAGTTCCGTCAACAGATTTGCTAGGGCTTGATCGATGATCCTCCATAAATATAGTGCGTATTCGATAGATAAGAGTTAGTTTGGGGAGAGAGAGAGAAAGCGTGCATATATATATAAGTGTTGCGTTAAAGTCTCACTGACCATGAAAACGATAGATACTAACTAGTTTTGGAAAAGATAAACGTATATATATATATTATTATTAGGGTTTTAAATTATAAACTTTTCGGAATTTGAAATCAACTTCTTTAATAAATAAATTAAAATAAAAGTTAAGTTTAGTTTATTTAATAAATAAATTTAAGTATGTGAGTTTAAGAAAATAAAATATAAAAAAAATTTAAGTTTAGTCTATTTAATTTAATAAATAAATAGATTTAAGTTCACAAGTTTAAGAATATGAATAAAAAGAACTTTTATTGTCTCAACTTAGACACAATTTATTTAATTAAATAAATAAATTACGTCAAACTTTTAATAAATTATTTATAACCCTATATATTAATTATTATGTTTGATTCTTTAATATCTCTCTGACTTTCTGTACAATCTTTTATGATATATACTTGAGGAAATTAGTTTTGCTGCGTTGACTCGAACTATTTACCTAGTATATTTATATTTTCGAAGGCTAAAACTAAGCTGCAATTTTGTGCCAAGCACCTACAAACAAGATATATTCTGTGCAATTGAAAGTTTCGTATAATTGTTGGCCACGAATGGATGTTACATGATATATAAGAAGCCTAGTAAGATAATAATTTGATATCCTAACCATCAAAAGTGAACTTCTACTCACATATATTAATTCGCAAACATCTACAAGACTACAAAACGAAATAATATAATTAAGCCTAGTTGAAAGAAGAATAAAAACCAAAGTTCAAGGCAATCAACATTACTCTAACCTAAACAACAATAAATCACAAAATTGACAAAATCAATCTCGTCCACCTACATTAATTTTTGAAACTTGCACAAGTAGGAGAAGGACCGTTGGTAGTTTTTCCCAAATCAAACATAACCCATAAAGGCGGTGAAACCCTGCAACATTTGAAGATGAGCTTCTTCTATGCAAGCCAATCGGTGTAGAAAATTCCTGTAACTTCAAGTGTATCTACCGAAGGTCTAGATGATGAGACGAAGAGAAGAGCTAGAAAATACAAGTGCAAGCAATTAATAACTACTAATATGGAAAGAGAGGGACAAGAAATGAATGCAATGACGAAAAGTCAGGGCAGAAGTAGACTCGAAAGATCCAAAATAGTTAATTTTGATAGGATTAAATTACAACAAAGTTAGTGTATCTATAATTATATAAAAATGGAGTTTTCTGACACACAAAATTTTCTGCCCATTTGTAACAATTATTGCTCATAAATTAATTATTCAATACAACCATTTGATTACAATAATTTAATAATATAATCATGAACCCCGACTTATACACAATATGAAGATAATTTCCCACCCTTTTGAAGCAATTATTACTCATAAATTGATTATTTAATACAACCATGTGGTTACAATAATTTAATGATGCAATTATGAACCCTGGTTTATATACTAAGCGACAAGTATTAAATTACCTAGACTATATATGGGTCTAACAATTTCCAACAATTCATGATAAACTAAACATTTTAAGCCTTTAATTCTTAATTTTTCTTTTTCATAATATATTAATTAATATCATATATTAATATACATTGGAAATATAACATTCATTACATTACATCATAAAATATATCATTACCTATATAAATTATTCAACCAAATGGTCAATTTATAGCCTCTTCAGATGCCTAGTATAGTTAAATAGTGCATCTTCATGTGTCTAATTATACATTCATTAAAATCAAAGTGTAGTAATACATGTCATTCATTTTATTTCCATCTTCAGTTAGTTGAATCTAAAATGAAAAAAATAATAAAAAAGAAGAATGAATAAAAAAATTAATGTTGGGTTATTATTGAAAAAAACCAGTCTTCGGCCATGATGAGTTTATATATTGTAATATCCAGGGTTATACATTATACCCGGCTAAAAACTTTTGATATGTGAAAATGATGTGAACGAAAGTACATCCACAATAAATGTTGTCTTTAAAGAAGTAATCTAAAATATCTAGTTAAATTATATATTCCCTTATTCAGTTATTTGTAATTTTTATATATAGTATATTTTTTTTATTTTATCTTTTAATCAATATTTTATCCGTTATAATAATCAAAATGTTTTTCACAATTTTATTACTTTTTATATTATTTTCCATACTTATTATTCCAAAATTCATTATCGTAGTATGTTAGAATCTACTTGGATATTACTTATAACCTCGTATATCGCACGAACAAGTGATACTAGTTATGCATTTGAAATGGTGGCTCGAGTGACACAAAAAAATGCACCAAATACCTTGTTAGATGTGTGTGAGACAAATATTTTGAGCTAACACCACCTAAAACCAATTTCCTCTAACTATTAAGCTAAGCAAAATTTTCGCGGCTAAAACTTCCACGTTTATATTAATCTATCTATCTATCTACTCCTTTCTTAGTGAGACAAATATTTTGAGCTAACACCACCTAAAACCAATTTCCTCTAACTATTAAGCTGAACAAAATTTTTGCGGCTAAAACTTCCACATTTATATCAGTCAATCAATCAATCTATCTATCTACTCCTTTCTCATAAATAAAAAAAAATTATTCTTTCACTAAATTATTGTATAAAAAATGTCATTTTATAAAATTTAAAGCATATTTTCTATTTTTACCCTTATTTCTTTTAATTACATATGCAATTAAATACTTTGTTATTTTTCAATGAATAATATAAGTATAATTTTAAGACTAATTCTATTAATTTCTTAAAAAATGTGCAAATTGACTGAATACTACTATATAATAAAGTCAAAGTGAACTCCACCTCAATTACCTACCGAAATGACCGATCCTCCCCCATATATCGGCAAACTATGCAACAACTTTATTATTTTCTGTCATTATGTGCTTAAATTGGAATTTGGTCCCAAATTAATTATCAGCAATTAAATTTACATTTCTTGAATCAATATAGTACAAGAATGACACAATGTATAAGATTAACGTTGCCACGTGAAATGCATGTTGATAAACATTCCATGGCAATTAATTAATGAAAAGTAGATTGTTAGTGTAATAACCCCAAAATTTCTACTACTGATTTTTTTTTTTTAAGTGGAAGCATATTGTTAAATAGTTGAGTGTTACCACTGAATTGATATAAGTCTGGTTTACTATATCATTCGTATATCAATTATAAGGCAAAATAATTAAAAAGTAAAACATGATAAATATAAATTGAGGAAAATTTCATAAACACTAGATAAAAGTTTGGAGGCTTACTCAGAGTACAACAATTCAAAATAATAATAATAAAAGGATACCATAGATCTAAGAGTCTAAAAAGGTATCTGGTCAAAATAAACATTCGGATAACATGACTCTATGTCCAAACCCTGATACCAAAACCACTCCTCCACAACAAATCATCAAAGGCCGTAAACTTGTCCACTAGGTCAGCCTTGACCTATATAAAGAAATATGAGTCATATACTTGTGAGAATGAGCAGCACCCATAAAATGGATGATTAGCGAGCTATGTACTTAGTAAGGTAACAGTACATTCAAAGTGGGATTATACATAATATATGAGTTCACATTAGAGAGATAAGCATACATACGATAATATAAAATAGTATCAGGCAGAGATTGATTTCAGGTCTCACTATATAGATATATCACATTCCTAATATTTTATTTTTGTTGAGCTCAAGGACCCTACTAGTCTTAAACTAATAGAACAGTATGAAACACCTCTTTGGGATAATACAGCAGAGCCACTACTACTGTCTAGTGGAATGGACCTATATAAACTCTTTGGTCCAACTCACGTGATCTTTTACTTTAAATGATCAATATCTTATCATGCAAGGCTCATATAGGTATATAAGACATATAATTAAATAACATAGTTATGACCACATAATTATCCTTAAATAACCATAATACACTTAAACATAAATCTCCAGTATTCATTCGGTAAATATATCCTCAATTATATACATAGATACCATATCCAACATTATTCCCCAAATACGTACTTCTAAATTTCGTTACTATCAAGATATCATATCATAGAATTTTTATAAATACAGTTAACATGTCCAATATAAAAGCACATACACATACATATAAAGTCCTATCTACAACATGTATCATTACCAACAAAAATACTAGGCTCTATGTACGTAAATCTTAAACCACCTCCTCTCAGATTGTCGGAAAATCACTTACAAAAATAAGATAATAATGCCCCAAAAAATTTCTAATTTTAAAAATTATATTTAAATGAGACTTTATTATGAAAATTAATTAAATAAATTATTTTTATTAAAATAAAAGGGAATTAATTAGGGCTATTCAAGAAGAAAATAATAAATAATTTTTATTAGAAAAGTTTTGGCATTTTAGCTAATTAAGGATTTTATTTTGAAAATTAATTAAATAAATTATTTTATTTAAAATAAGAATGAGAAAATAGTTTCAAATTCATAGGAATTTTATAAATAATTTAATTGGAGAAAATTAGGATGTTTGACTAATTAGAATGGAATTTATGAAAAATCTTTCAAAAATCCTAATTTAGCTTAAAAAGGAGTTTAAATATTATTTTATTTGAATATTATTATTTTTAAATATCATAAATATTTTAATTAATTTAATTAACCCAACCCATTATTTTTCTTTTTTCCCTTTTCCTTTTTCTTTCTTCCTTTTTCTTTCGTTTTCTTTCTTCTTCTTTTCTTTTTCTTTTTCTCCTTCCCCAACCTGGGCCAGCCCAGTGGCCTAAGTCCGCCCTCCCTCCTTCCTTTCCTTTGGTGTGGCCTAGCCCGCATAGCCGTTCCCCTTCCCTTCCCCTCTTGCGCGACGCTTCCTTTATTTTTCCATCGAAGTGCATCGTTTTATTTAAGGATTTTAGCCCGTCGCCCGACCGGTCTCTCTCTTCCTTTCTTTCTTTCTTTTTCTTCTCGGTCGACCGGTCTAGCCGCCACCTCCTTCTTCTTCTTCTTCTTTCTTCTTCCCTAGCCCCGTCTTCGACCTGCAACCGCTGCCCGTCCTTGGATTTTTGCCGCCGGTTACGCACTATTGATCGGTCATTTTTCTTCCTTTCTCTTCCCCCTGATTCGGCGACCGCATAAACCAACCCTTCTCCCCTTTTCTGGTGCAATTTTCCCTTCTCCTTGGCCTGCGCAACCCCCTACCCGAATTGAGTTTCACCGGCCAACCTCGTCGCCGGTAACCGTAACCCTACCTTCCTTACCCCATAGCCGACCCACAGAACCCTAAACTCCCTTCTAAAATCTATAAATACCCTTGTAAGTTTCCTTGTATCGAGCTTTTAATTCCTACCCAGAATTTCAGGACCTTGCCACTGCAACCCCTTTAGATGCCTCATTCGCCGCCTCTGGCCCACTTCGTCGCCATCTCTGGCCACCAAAATCTTCCTTGCAACGCCCTCTAGCTAACCAAACGTCCCATATCCCTCGATTCTTCCTGCGTAAGCCACCCCGGCTGTGCGAAGTAGCCTTCCCAAACAGCCCTTCCTTCCACCTCTGCCACCCTTTGCGCCACCCTTAGCCACCTTTTCAACCACTGACGCCGCTCCTTTCACCTCCCAAATTATTCTGCAGACCACCCTCTACCTTCCCCTACCTTTCTTTTCCTCTCCCTCCCTCTCCTCCTCTCTTTCTCTTCTTCTTCCTCCTTCGGCCACCACCACCGCCTCCGTGCGCCACCACCTTTGGTTGCGCCACCACCCTAATTCTGTTTCTCTCCTTCTAGGAAACCATAATCAACCCAACTCCCACCTTAATTCTCCCTATATTTTTTCCCGCATTCAACTTTTCCCCTTTTCTTCCCTTTTTTCGGCCCCCGCCGCAACCGAGCACCACCGACGGCGCCGCCTGTCACCACCAGCCTAAGGTTGAACCCTAGACCCTCTCAACCCTTCTCCCTATTTTTATAAGCCTTAATTTATTTTATTTCATTTATTTGAATATAAATACTATTATTATTATTATTATTTACATTATTAATATGTATTATTATTATTATTATTATTATTATTATTATTATTATTTCTATTATTACTATTATTAATATTAATATGTTATTATTATAATAATAATTATTATTATTCCTATTTAGAAATTGCTATTATTATTATTCCATTATTAATATTAGAACTACTTTACTATTAGTTTTGCTATTATTATTATTATTATTATTATTATTATTATTATTATTATTTTCAAGTGTTAGTATTATTATTTTATATAGGACTGGAACCCTATTGTGCCTATTTGAATTTTAGTAGTAGTAGTATTATAAATATCACGTCTTATTATTATTAAGTTTATTAGTATTTTTATTATCATTAGTATTTATTATTATAAGTGTTATTATTATTATTATTATTTAATATGTTTATTATTTCTCAATGTAGGGTAGAAACCCTACTTCATTTTTATCTTCAAATATTATCCTTACTATTATTACCATTATGGTTATTACTATTTTGTAATATTATTCTAGTTTTTATCATTATTATTATTATTATTTCATCATAATTATTATTACTACTAAATTTGGTTATTTATTTTACTAATATTATTATTAGTATCATTTTGTAAAGGGGTTGAAGCCCTTGTTTCACTTTGTTTTTGAATAATGTCCTTATTATTATTATTATTATTGTTACTATTATTATTATTCTTATTTATATTATCATTTATACTATTTTTTAGTATCTTTGCTATTATTATTTTAGTACCATTATTATTATTAGGGTAAATTCTTCAACCCGATATTATCAATTTTTATAATAATATTATTATTTCTTATACCTTTAGCAAAGTTAGAAATTTGTTAATGTTATTTTTATTAATATGTTATTATTTTATCAAAACCCTAAGGAGGCGTAGGAGCGTGCTCCAATGCCGGTGTCATTTTAGGTAAGAGTGTTATTAAGGCTTATGGTGTGTTGATGTGCATTAAATGCCTTGTATGTTATGCATCCTATGTTTATTATTATAATTATTTCGTATATGGTATGACGTGGAGTTCAAGCATGTTCTTGTGTTGTTATATGACATGTGTATTATGTATATGTGATGATATGTGTTGTGACCCTGTAAAACATGCATATGAGGGTGTTGATGTGGTTTGTGTAGGAGAAGGGATGAAAAAGGAGGATGGGAAAAGAAGTTGACGAAGGGATGTGAGTTGACCTAAGTATTTTAATGATTCATGAGTGGAAGAATAAAATGGAAAATTTAGGGTTTTATGTGAGAGAATATAATTTATGGTTTTGTATGGAAGAATCTAATTTATGATGTTATATGGGAGAATCTAATTTATGGTTTTGTATGGGAGGATCTAATGTAGGGTTTTGTATGGATGAATCTGGTTTTATATGGTTTGAATTTCGGGTTTGGTAAGAATGAATCTTTGGTTTGTATGGATTGAATTTAGGGTTTTGTATGGATGAATCTCTAGTTTTATATGGTTTGAATTTAGGGTTTGGTAAGAATGAATATTTGGTTTGTATGGATTGAATTTAGGGTTTTGTATGAAGGAACCTTGGGTTTTGTATGAAAGAATTCAGGGTTTTGTATGGATGGATCTAGGGTTTTGCATGGCGGATTTTATGATGTTGCATGGAAGAATCTAATCTAGAGTTTTGTATGGATGGATTTAGGGTTTATATGGGTGAAACTAGGGTTACATGGGAGCTTAGGGTTTTACATGAGAAAGTTTGAAGGTTTGCATGGGAAGGTTAGCGTATGCATGGGAGTAAATTTTACGTGTGAAAAGTTGACTTTGGATGTAAGGAAGGTAATAGAAGAGTTATTTGGGTGTTTGGAAGTTTTGGGTGAAAAATAGTACGTAGGACATTATAAGGGTATGGAGGAGACTAAATTAGGGTTTGGAGTGATTAACTATGGGTTGTTGTGATTAACTAGAGTTGGAGTGGCTAATTGTGGTTTGTTGTGATTAACTAAGGTTTGGAATGGCTAATTATGGTTGTTATGGTTAAATAGGGTTTGGAGTGATTAACTATGGTTTGTTGTGGTTAATTAGGGTTTGGTGTGGCTACTTAGGGTTTTTGTGGTATCATGTGTATTTGGTGATTAAAGTGTAATTATGAGGTTGGAATTTATGAGGTGTGATGTATGAAGTGTAAAGGGAATGATTCATGCATGTCTAGGGTGAAAGCTTCTGAATAAGATACTTAAGACATTAATCACTTAAAGTGGAAGATATTGAGACGAGACCAGCTGATCCACAGGTTAGGAATAGTGGTTAGGGTTTTTACCCTATGTGTGACCGATCCACCGGTTATAATAGTGGTTAGGGTTTTACCCTATATGCAACCAATCCACCGATTATAATAGTGGTTAGGGCATGATGCTCTATGTGTGACCAGCCTACCGGTTATAATAGTGGGGGATCCCGAGCTCAATAAAAATAAACCAGAGTTTTTGCTAAGGCACCTAAAAGATACTAATTACTTACAATAGAATACTATGCGAGCAGGAGCAGAACCGATCCACCGGTTAGGAATAGTGGTTAGGATTTTTACCTTATGTGTGACCGATCCACCGGTTATAATAGTAGTTAGGGTTTTACCCTATATGTGACCGATCCATCGGTTATAATAGTGGTTAGGGCATGAAGCTCTATGTGTGACCGGCCCACCGGTTATATTAGTGGGGTGTTTCTGTACTCGCATAGATTTGATAAAAAGTATGGTGTGAATTGAATTTTGATCAGTCGTTAATTAGTAATTAATATGGATTATAAATGGGCCTTTGTGAATCTACCCGAATGATTGTTCGATATTATGTTATCATGATGGTCTTTATGTTCTGTTATTCTTATACGTGGTTTATGTGATTTTATGTGTTGGCCTTAGTACTCGGTTACATTGCTCAGTACGTAGCGTACTGATCACCCTTTTCATGAGTGTTGCTCATTCCCACGAGTAGTATGCCCTTCTGACTTTGTGCATGTGGGTGAGACATCAGTTGGGGCTGAGTGTTGAGCATATTTTGGCTTGAAGTTCGAGAGTAGTGTGGCCGGATCCGCTCTTCTTGTTATCCTATTTATTTCTATTATTCTTTTTGTATCACATTCTTCCCTTTATGAGTGAACATTTTATATTGAGTTTTCTAGATGAACCTTTTATCTTATGAAAGTGTTATTTCTTCTTTTTCTGGAATTTTGACCATGTACTCTGATTCATGATTCTTTTACGCGTACTCTGATTTTTTATGTATGATTCTTTCTAGTTCTTTTATGAACTCTTGGTTTGAATTTAATGACAATCTTTTCTTTAGCCTTAGCACTTGTTATTGGAACGGTCGAAGAGAATTGATCTGGTATTAAGTGTGGCGGTAACATCCCCAAAATTCACAAGTTTTAAATTTTAAATTCTTCCGCTTTAAAAAAAAGTAGTGAATTTTGGTGTGTTACAATAATACACGATTAGGCTCAAAGACTATAATCGAGGAAAAAATGAAGGTAAAGGAGGGTAAAAATAGAAATAACCGAAGTCAAAAGGAAGCTTGAGTTGTGTGGAAGTGTGGTGGATGGTATGGTGGTGTTATGGTGAAATTTTGGTGGTGTTTAAGTAAGGTTTAGGTGTGAAAAATGGGATCCATGACCTAAAAGATGAGGCTGCACGGAATACGGTAGGTGATGCTCACTTAATCCGTGGGTTGTGAACATGCACAAGAAGGCTGTGTGAAGAGGCACAGTGGTGCTCATGCAACTCATACACAACTAATAATGAATAGGGACACACAACCGTGCCGAGGTGTTGCTTGAGCCATGTGAGTATACATGGATGAATCGTGCTAGCAAGCACAGGAATGCGATAAGAGAAAAGAGTGGTGCACGGCCATGTAAGAGACCGTTTTCAAGTCATGCACATAAAAAAAATGTGATAGAAGCAAGAGAAAATAAGATAACGATAGAGGCGGTAAACAGTGACGGTCAATGACGATAAGGGGGAATGATGGGGGATGCTAGGGTTTTGGGATAGCCAACTAGGATTTCATGGGAACATATGCAAAGTGGGAAGTAAAGTGGGATGCTTGGGGACGAATTAAGTGAAGCGGTGATTTGGGGGCAAAGGAACATGAGTTGTGTGAGATAGAGGAAGGTTGGGCCATATATATCAAATTAGGGTTTTCTGGAAAAACTCTAGAGGGCGATAGTGAGTTAAATCAGAGGTATGCGAAAGTGGGCCTTGACCTACGCACATAGGAGTTGGGTATTCATGGTAAGTGAGGATAAGAGGGAAAGGATGTCTAGATGTATTAGGAGGTGTAGAAGTCCTAAGATATGGGACAGACCCTTTTAGGAGAATAGGAGTAGACGGGTTGTGTGAGCTGGTAGTCCAAAGGACATGCATGTCTAGAGTGAAAACATATATTGAATAAGACACGGATAAGACACTAATCATTTAAAGTGAAAGATTATTGAGTTGGGCCCAGACCGGTGCACCGGAATAATAGTGGCCAAGTGCAGGGTGCCCTAAAGACCGATCCATTGGCGAATAATAGTGGTCAGGTGCGTGTTCTCCTGTATGTTTTCGATCCACCAGCTATAATAGTGGGGGATTCCAAGCTCAATAAGCCAAACCTTAAGTTATGATAATACATGGAAAAGATATTAATTACTTACAATGGAACACCATGAGAGTTAGGGCTAGACTGATACACCGACACAATAGTGGCCAGGAGCACTTTGCCTTAGAGACCAATCCACCGGCAAATAATAGTGGTCAGAAGCATTATTCCCTGTATGGTTTCGATCCACCAGCAATAATAGTGGGGTTTCTATACTTATATGGACTTACAAAGAGCATGGTGTCGAATGGGTACATTGACTAGAGATCTAATGATTAAGTTAACTAGACTATAACATAGCCTATACTATCTGTATTTCATATATGGATTATATGTATAGTTACGTGATTGTGTTATTTGTATTCTATACATGGCCTTAACTGCATGGTTAGTTTACTCAGTACGTAGCGTACTAATCAATCATTTTATAGGTTCTACTCAATCCCACAAGCATAGGGCTATGCTGAGTTTGTGCAGGTAGGAGATGTATTTTTTAATGCCTATGACACTTATAAGGCATCGGGTGGGGCTGAGAGCTGACCTTCTTGTACTTGGAATGGAGCCCAAGAGTGATGTAGACCGGACTATTCTTATTTCTATTTTTGTTTTATTGTATTGTATCTTTTATCCCCTTGGGGAATTTAACTATATAACTCTTTTTTAGTTGTAATGACTTTTAATCACGCACTATGATTCTCTTGTTATGAATATTTCAGTTTTCTATGGATCTCTGCCTTAAGTGTGTTTAATATTTTGGTAAAATTTTCCTTAGCCTTGTGGTTGGTGCGAAACTGGTCGGGGACCGAGTTTGTATCACAAAGGTAGCACCCCAGTGCTTGTATTTATTTTAATTAAACGAAATTGTTCAACTGTGATTTTTGGGGTTGTTACAAGAACATTGAGATAAAAAAATTTTTGAACATGACTAAATATTTCTCAAAATCATTTCCATATCTCCCTCTTTCTATCACGTCATATCATTTTCTTCTCTCTCTCTCTTTTTTCTTCAAAGAAGCTTGATGACAACACAACAAATAAATGTATATTTTATCTCTACCACCAAACATAACCACATCATTTCTCAACATAAATATATATATATATATATATATATATATACAAAACCACTTTATGTCCATAATGTAATGAATTGATCCCTTTCCACTAGCTTTAGGCAAGGGTAAAGATAAGGTCCAAGGGTTATTTAATATGGGTAATGAAGAAAAATATATGGTTACTGTATCGACTCAAAGAGGATTCTACGGGGTGTACATCCTGTATATACATATTAGGACTCAAGCTATTTAGTCATGTGGTGAAAAATCCTAAGTTGCCTTTATCATTTTCTCAATCATAGCATATTTTGACTATAAGCATTGAGTAGCACAAGAATAAGTTCTAGTAATCTCTAGAGTCTGTTACAAAAGCTATGGCAAGTAATTTGATCAAAGTAATTAAATATACGAGGTTGAAAAGAAAATTTGAAGCCAATATATATATTAAGATTATTTCATGTGAATTCACACAAAAAAGGATGGTATATATGGCTCAAAAGCTCACTGTGGAATGCGATGAATCTTAACATGGCATGTCGGTGGTTAGAAAATCATACATATTCTTGTTCGATTTACATCTAGACATGTAGATATGTGTTCTCTATATACTTTCACTCACTTTATTTCGATTATATAGTCCTCTTTTAGTTAAATTTCAAAGATATGCTTATCATTAAGTAGTTAAGGACTTCTAAGACTCTAAACACACCAAAAACTCTTAAAAAATTGCATGATGATTTTTTTAACATCCAAACACATAAAACTCTCAGTCCTTCATGATTGGCACTAGAGCAATATCGTGAATTTTAGTTAAAATTAATTTTGAGTAATTAATACCTTAACCTAATTATAATATCAAAAAATTGATACTCTTGTCTTACGCTAACTCCATAATCTAAAATCTTAACCTAATCCTAATATTTATTCTGGATAAATTATGCTCTTCCGATCTCTCTCTACCTCATTTAATGCTCAACCCTTCACACTCTCCATTTTTTGTTGAGCAAAAACCAACCCCACCACCTCCCTCTTCTTCTTCATCCTCCTCCTCTGTTCAACTTCGAGCACCCATCACCAACCCACATGCCACCACTAATACCACCCCATCAATCCCCCTAATCATCACCAACCATCTCCACCCCAATCCATTCCTCCTCCCTCCTTCCATCGCTCTCTGTTTCTTTTTCCTAGTTAGGTGCATGAGCATGCACTTCTCATAGGCCCCAACTACGTCCTCTCACAGAATTTGGTGCACAATCATGCACCTTCATATGCCTGAATCATGCAATTTCAAGCATAATTATGCATATAGGCTTGTGCACCTCATTCTTTCCCACACACTTCGTGCATGACCATGTAAATTTTGCATGCCCCACCTGTGCACCTTCCTAGCTCTTGACCCATGCATGCATTGTATGCCACAAATGTGCCCTTCTTTTGACACTGTTATGCCCCTTCTAAGAACACTCATACTCTTCTCAAACACCATCCTAACATCACCTTAGTGCCATCATAACTTCCACCACACTTCCACGCAACCTGAGCTTTCTACTTACTTTGGTTATTTCCATTTCCACCATCCTCTACCTTAAATTTTCCTTTGATTTTTATTCCTAATTTCTAATTATGAAATATCATTTGCTTTGTAGGTAATCTTCAGGTATCTCTGAGGAGGCAGTTTAGGATTTTGTGCTTAGAACCCGATGTCCTTATTGGTAAGGATATATATCGTATTTAGGCTTGTATATATACTATGTGCTTGTATGTATATCTTGTTTATAAAGTTATGTGGATAATATTTATTGATCATGCCATGATATGATATCTTGAAAGAGTGGAAAACATAAAAGTACGTATTTGGGGTATAATGTTGATAAGTGATAATTATGTATATAATATGGAGTTACGTATCTCATATTAATATCAGGGATTGATATATATTGATATTGGGATTAGTGAGGCCTTTGGGAAATGTGAGTACCCTGAGGATGTTATGGTTATATGATGGTAATATGGGAAATAATCTTAGCTTGATAAGTTATGAGGGTGTTATATAATATTTTATAAGTAATGGGGTTTAATGATGGATTAAGTAAAATATAAGTTACCTAATATGACGTTTTGAGGTTTTGATAAATAAAGGGTATGTTAGTCCATCAAGGTTAAAAAATAAAATTTTGGTGATTTTTGGAAGGTAAAAAGAATAACAATGCGCTAATAATTATACTCGGAATATTCTAGTAATTATGGACCTATTCCTTGAAGCTGGCTTGATAATTATGTGGTTATGATTACGTTTTTATCAACTTTATGACATGCATATTTGTATGAGTCTTATAAGATGACCTCGTATAGTCAGCATGGAATAAGATACTAATCATTTAAAGTGAAAGATCATATGAATTGAGCCAAGGTATTTATTTGTATCTATTCAACTAGACGATAATAGTGGCTTGAATGTATTTTTCCTTAAGAGGTGCATCAGTTTATTTTATATAATTAAGAATAGTAGGGTTCTATACTTAACTAGAATAAGAATATAATTTGATATAAGTAACTAATGGATAAGATATTAATTATTTAAATTAGAAGATAACGTAAGTCAGGACCAAGGTTTTGGGTCCGTTCCATTAGATGATAATAGTAGCTCAGGTGTGTTGTACCTAAAAGGTGCTTAGGATTATTCTATCGGTTTAAGAATAGTGATTAAGGTGCATTTTTTCTTGAGAGGTGTTGGGTCCATTCCATCGAAAGATAATAGTGGCTCAGGTATATTATTTCTGAGAGGTGCTTCAAACTATTCCACTGGTTTAAGACAACTAGGTTCCCTAAATTCAATGTAAATAGAAGAATAGATCATATTATATTTAATAATAAAACCTGGATCAATAATTACCTTTTTTTTTCTTGTATTATTTTATGTATCTCGTGTATAAGCTTACTTTTCTTTATGCCCCCTTAATCAACTGTGTTATTACCTTACTCATTACATAGCATGCTAATCATCCATTTTATGAGTGTTGCTTCTTCCTAGAAGCAGATGAACTTAATGTCTATGTGCATGTTGATGAGGACCAATTGAATGATTTTTTAGATTATGATGCTTTTTTCAGGGTTTAGTGGCATTATATATTAGAGTTTTGGGTGTAGAGCCATATTATATGGATGATAGTTTACCCAAATATCTTTTTGGGATCTTAAATCCACGTTATTCCTTTATCCGTATTTTGGATATTATAATTGGAGTTAATCTCTAACTTGTACTCAAATTTATGAAGTTTCTCTCGCTTCCTATTTATCATTACATTCTAACTATTTTGCTTTGTAATTGGCATAAGGATGGTTTGATAAGCCAAGCTTGTGTCAATTACGATGGTAACACTCATTTATTTTAGCAATATACTTCTATTATAAAATGAAATTTTTTAGTGGTAAAAATTAGGGTGTTACACATAGCCTTTCCTTTCTTTTTTGAAATTTATTTTATTTGGTATCCGTATTTAGTCAAGGTTCCTCATCTACTCTATAGGCTTCTTTGGACCATATTTAGGAGTGTGTACACTTAAGGACATAATGACTAAGGTGGTAGGTCTTTGGACTTTTATTATCTTCTTTGGACTATATCCTATTGGATGTCCCATGTGTGATTTATAATACTCCTGAGTTTGGTGGTAGGTCTTCGGGCTTTAATTTGGTAGGTGACCCCCTAATTGATTTACCCACTTAAATAACTCAATGGCATAATCACCTAAAGTAAAGATCAATAATTGGATATTTAATCCATATAGTTTCCCTATATGATTGTGCGTGTATATGCATTAATAAATATACTTATATATTATATTCTATTGTACTTATATATTATTTAGTTGTTCTCCTAGATAACTAATGTATAAGCTAAACAATTGGCTCAAGCTAATTAAGAAAGAATGGTGGAAAAGGGAACCGACCACCAAATAAAAATGGAGAAGAGAGAAAGAGTAATTATTTGATCTTTAAGTAACCTTTTAGATCAAATACTCACAATCAGCACCTTAGAAAGCAACATTAAAGATAAAAAAATTTGAGACTTGGAAGATTTAAGACAAAATTCTTCATAGTATCATACAATTCCTTTTGAATTGCGAATAAAATCATCATCGACAAAAGTAGTAAAAAAAAATGCATTCACAAACAAAAAGAAATAGATATACAACAATGAGAAAGAAGGAAAAAAGTATATATATACACACACGCAGCGGTAACCAAAAATTGAGACTTAAAGAGAAACGTGGCGGTTACACCTCTGTATTTGAACATTTTCACTACTCAACTCAACAAGCACAGTACAATTCAATTCCAGATCAACATGTTTCTTAACAATATTAATAATACTCACCCGACCACTAATCTTAGTACTAGTATCTAAACTCAACGATCCAGACGCAACATCACCCACCAACCTCCGAGCACCCGTCATCTTACTAACAAGTACGTCAACCGTCACGTTCGTCCTAAACGTCTTTCTAGCCCCTGCTACACCAGCCGGAGTCGTGGCATAACCAATCAAAATACCATCATAATGAATCGTCGTCGCCGTACCGTTGAATTTCAACGAAGCAGAGTTCGGATTCTTGATCGATAGGCCGGCCGAAAGCGTGACGTTAACATCGGTCCTTAAAGTCCCACCGCCGGCGGAGTTGTCGATCTCGAATCCTTGGACCGTGACGTAATCCGTCCTGATTTTCGGGTCTTTAACTTGAAAGACCGTGAAAGCGAGGATGACTATTAGTACTACGAGGACTAGTACTGCTGCTGTTACGCAACCGCACCATCGGACGCAGTTCCGGTGGCGGCGACTGCGTTTCAGTTCTGTTGATATTGCTCTGTCGACCTCGTTGGTTTGGCGGCGCTGTGATGCCGGGGCAAGGGGACGCTCGGGATCAGACATCCTGGAAATTATCTGTGAAGCTGGAAATTCAAGTTCTTGGATCGATATATATATGATCGCTCGATGATTGGCGTTAGATGCATATACGACGGAAGGAGAGGCTACCCGGAATGGAAATAGGAGAAAGAGGCTGCAGGCTGATACATAACCGTACGTAATATATGTTAGTTTTAAAGTATTACATTACATGCGAATTTCATGTAGAGATTATATAATATAAATTGAACGCGTTTGAGAAAACTCCATTGTTGACTTAGAATTCTTTGATTGCTACTGTTGTGAACATCTTACCCTTTTTTTCTTTCGAGAAAATATATTTTTTCCACTGCGCGTGGAGACGTTCGTTCAAGTGACGATGCCTTTGAACTTGGAATAAAAATAGTTCCTCGTTATGAGAAGCTTCTTTAAATAGATGAAGTCGTCGTCGCCAGTTAATAGAGACTATATTCATGATCGCCCCGCTTAGGAATCAATAAAAGGCCGCTTCGGCAGGCACACGGTCTTTAGGCGGGCCCATCATGAGCTGTTTCTGTGCAGTCAGTGACCCGACCTATTGACGCAAACATCGTACTAAATCAAGATCGAATGATGTATGCCGTTAAATGCCATACGAGAGTCAAGACAATATAGTCCTGAAGTTAAATGCAAGAAACAACAAAAGCAACATATAAGAGGCAGATAAAAAAAAATAATAAAAATAAAATAAAATAAAATCAAGCAATATATAAGAAAAATAAAGCATCAAGCAGTGTGAGGAGAGAGATCACCCATGTGTATACATACATACATACATACATACATACATACATACATATATATATATATATATATATATATATATATATATATGTGTGTGTGTGTGTGTGTGTATGTATATATATATCTTTTGAATCATTGGAAGGCATGTGAACCATACAATTAATTATCAGTTTTAATATGCAATATCAATCAATATTTATCAAATTGCAGCTAAGCAAATATATAAAATTATCGATGCGCAATCATTTTAGAATTTATATATGTATCAATGATATATATGTTATTAACTAATATCTGCAAATATTTTGCTAATATTTGTCAATATTTATTATAAAAAAATCAGCATAAATTAGGTTTGCTTCTTGTAACATAAATAAAATATCATTTGTAATATCTTGATACTATGAATACGATTTTATTGTATGATGTGAACCCAACATAATACCAGCATAAATTAGGTTTGCTTCCTAACACCTTGAATGGGGCATCCTATAACATCGAAAGCATGTACATCATAGGTGGACAATCATAGGTATATGAAGGTCAAAAGGAGGTGAGAGACCCTTATGTGCTGAACAATCCACTACATTATTACATTCTCTATATCATGGGGCAAGAGAAGAAAGATGTGATGAGTTGTTTGCAAATGTTAAGAGTTGCTCTCTGCGGGTGAGTCCAAGCATAAGATGGCTAATAGTACTCCAACAATAGGTTTTGAATAAGAAGAGATCACAATAAGCATGCAATATCCTCATAATGCAAAAATAATATCATAACCTATATCTCTTTCGGTTCCCTTTTGCCTTCATGTATCATTTAGAAAAAATTGTGGAGATGATATCATCAAATGTTGCTAAGGTTTTGCATTGAACTATATTTATATATATATATATATATATAAAATATGCACTCACCATGAAGCATCTACAAGAATTGATTCTATATTTACTCTTGAAAAAATGAGGTACACCTTTATTTGTAGATTCACCACAAATTTTTTTTTTTTTTGTATATACCATTTCAAATATCAAGTAATTTTCTTATATAGCTATCCCATTAGTTCTCAACAACAATGTTGTCCATTCCAATAAGCTCATGATCATTTGTTCTGCTACTCTATTATGCTGTGGAGTGTACGCCACAACAAACAGCTTGTAGATAACTTGTTGTTAGTAGAAGTTATCAAACACATCACCATTATATTAACCTTCATTATTACACTTCAAACACTTGATCTTCTTATTAGAATCAAGCTTTGTCCCTTATTTGAATATTTTAATATTTTAAACATTGGAACTTTGCCTAAATTCTTCTTGATTGAATATGCCTAACACTTTCTACAATACTCATCAATAAAGATACAAAGCACTTTGTACCTCTTTGGGGAACAAATGGGTGCTTGCTAAACATGGGAGTTTATCAGCTTTTAGATAGTTCTACTTTTGGCTTTAGGACTATAAAAGAAGCTTTAGCTTAGTAAGAATCTTTAAATCTTTCTTTGACATGCGGTCAAGCTTATAATGTCATATCATCATTGCATGTTCTGTAGAATATTGATGCAATAATCAATTATCCATATTAATACCTCTCTCATTTTAGCATGTACAAATTTATAGATATCTTTTTTGATTTCATCACCACAAGCTCGTCTTTAATATTTTTTATAACTTCAACTTGAACATGGGTTTTATATATTTTTCTATCATAATGTCCTAAAGATAATAGATTTTCTTTAGATCTTTCACATGTCTTACATCCTAGATGGTATCATTTGTGTCATTATATATCTTCAGTTTGATGGTATCAATTCCATTAATGTTAACACATGATCATATCCCACATACACAAACCTTTTTGAGATAGGTTTGTAAATTGTAATAATGAATCGGTATCTTATTTAGAGGGGGCGTAAGAACCTCATTTGTATGGACTATTTTTTTTCTCTTTAAAAAGGGTTTTGCCGAAGCTAAAACAAAAACACTAGGTGTAACGCTACATCCAACATAGAGAATGTACTCCCTATAATTAGCAACATTGAGACTAGAAACCATTTGTATTATACACTTTCTTCTTTCCCCCAAAAATAGGATAAAAATAGTCAACCTCATTGATATCGTATTATTTACCATTCTCTTTCCCTTGCAAACAAGAGAAAAATAATTAACCTCGCTGATATTTTCACATCTAAAGTAAAACAAATCCAAGCCACTAACAAAAAACTAATCCTTAAGTACGTGTATCTCTATAGATTGGTGGATCATACTAGTACAGAGTAGATTAAGGTCCTCTAGTTCTAATAAAATCAGGTCATTTTCATTGAAACTTTTACAACACTTGAAATTACTTTAGGCCTGACTCCTGTAATCTTCCATTTTACATATTAATGTCTTATTAATTCATAAATCGATATTTATCACATAGAAATGCATTACTTGACTTACTCATAGCACTTTCACTTATATTACACTTGTTTTATCACATGGGATTTATCATTACTGCATGAAATACCAAGTATTACTTAATTCATTCCAAAAATTATTATTATTCTTTAGAGCACTTATAAATGCATCATAGTTAATCAATTCAAACATGTTATGATCACATAATGTAATGATAAGGCATAAAGAAGTCAATTAGCATAGTAGGAAATATTACAAAAGTAAAAAAACCATAATGTTTTCAACAAAACCCTACTTCACACCCCACTCACAACTTCATCCATAAAACTCACCAAATCACCAAAATTGACAAAACACTCCAATATATCTTTTTTAACACTGTATATAAAAAATAGGATTTAACTTTAATATTTTGCAACCCCTAGGATTTTTAGCTCATTTTAAGTCAATTTCACATAATATTATTACTTGTGTTAACCATACTAACCCAAACCTATCACATATCACACTTATCATATTTAAAACCTAATAACACTTGAATAACACTAAAATTTTAAAATTATCCAAAATGACCATTTTACCCTTATATTACCTAAATATTTTAAAACTTCTTATACTTATAACTCAAACCAAACAATGCCAAACCCAACCACATTATATAGTGAACTTCAAGTAAAAACCCCAATAGTTATAAGTGTATGACTAGATTTCACAAAAACTTACCAAAATGACCTAAAGACCCTATGACTGAAAACAATACAATTCACCCAGATTTTAAGAGTCACCCAAACTTCACTAGTTTTACACATAATATCCCAAATAATATTAGACACCTAAAAATATAATTATCTCTAATTTAATGACTCAAATATCCACAAAATCCCAAAGGTTAAGAACTTTCCAATACTCAAATTCTTCTAAATACACTCTAAAACACAAGACTTCAATATTTTTTAATAACATGATCAAAATACATAACACCATGCTTAGCAAAGATAACAAATATAACATCATGTATGAAAATTTGAAATAAATCCTAGCATATCCTATGCATTCTGTTTTCACATAAAATCATAAAATTACATAACATATATGAAATCATGCATAATGCATTAATGCAAGCTATAAACATTCAAAATCATGGTTTACAAGAATAAAGCATATTAACATGGTGTTTAATAAAAAGAAACAAATATAATTAAAAAAAACCCCTAATTTAGAGGTGTGTATCCTTATTCCTCACCTAAAAGCACCATTATTCTAGAAAAATTACTCCTCACTTGATCACTTTTTTCACTAAAGCAAAGTTAAGGCTCCACCCTTTTTCTAAACCGTAATTCCTCCTGCACTTAAATTAAGTGTTTAGAAGTTAGGGTAAAAGAAAAATTATGAGGGAAAAGGCAAAGCAAGGAGGAGAAAGGAAAGGAGACAAGCCCAGTAGCTAGGGGAAAGGGAAAAAACAATGCACAACTCAAGAATAAGAGAAAGTGTAAAATGAGAGAGGAGGGAGCAAAATGGAAAAGGTAGGAAATGTGATAAGTATAGAATGGAGGCTAAAAGTCTTAGCCACCTTATATAAGAATACTAAAAGGAGAGAGAAGGGAGGGATATATGATTTTAAGGTTGCTTGCAAGACATGAAAAAGGGTGGAGTGTGAGAGAAAGAAGCATGGTGTTATAAGAGTGAATGAGAGCGGGTGAAATAGTAAGATGATTGGATTTGTAACACTCCAACCTCGTACTAATTGTAGGTAGTTACTTTGAGCACTTTTAGGATTAATGATTGTTCCCATATATCAACGTGAACCTTTTTTAATGTATTTTCTATCAAATGACACGCATCCTCAAAAAATTTCCAGTAAGTCACCCATCCTTAAATTGTTCCAAGTTAATCACGCTTAACTATAAAGTTCTTTAATGATAGGTTTTCCTAAAAGAATGTATACCTTGTTGATATAGGTAATCTTATAAATCATTTTAAACATCCACTATCCATTACTAATTTGGGGTATTACTCTAACCCCACATTAGTCACATGTAGTTACTTGGAATGCTTTTGAGATTGATGAATGATCCCATATATCCATACGAGTCTTTTTAAGCTACTTTTTGTCAAATCAAATGTATCCCAAAAAACTTTTAAGGAGGTCACCCATCCTTAAATCACTCCAAGTCAAGCAAGTTTAACTGTGGAATTCTTTAATGATAGATTTTACAAAAAGAAGGCATACATAGTTGATATAGGTAGTCTTATTATTATTTTTTTTAATCCATCACTAATTTAGGGTACTATAGGATTATGGAAATAATTGTGGTTGAATGATAAAGAACAAATTCCAACATGATATGAGAGGTATAGGGATAGTTTTCTAGTTAAAAAAGTCAATGGTTGACTAAAAATGATTTCTAGATAATTTATTTGATCATAATGTCAATTAAGTAGGGGTTTATTGGGAAAATAGCAAATGATTCACAAAAATTATGAAAACTTATAGAAATTTGTATAATAATATAAATAATCCAAATATATAGGAAAAAAATATTTGGTCCATGAATTGATTTGGGGTCCAAAGACATTAAAATAAATAAGTTATGGAAAATTGTATAGTGTCTGAACAATGGAAAGACCTAGTCAGTCGACTGGGGGACTCCCTGGGTGATGGATTCTATATGCAGACTGGGTGACCAAAGGTTGTAGCCTAGTTGACCATTGGTTAGGAAAACTATGGTTAGGGTTTGAAGGGTTGAAAGGTAAAATGAGTGGTTTAGGGGTTTGTGTAAGGTGTTTAACCAATGATTAAGGGTTTAGGAGGAGATTAAGAAACTAATCACCTAGGAATGAGGGTTAGAAAAAAAATTAGGGTAAAATAGGGAGGTCATATATGCCATGTAAATTTTGAGCCCATATAAGCTAAATGTCAGAGAACCTTCTTCAGCATTCACTAGTCATTGTTGCCTTGTCATATGAAATTTCACCACCATTTGAGGTATTTGCTACATGTCCTTGAGTTTTGATGACTCGAGATATTTTTTCAATAGCTTTCTTGTTGTTCTTTAGATACCAACATTCCTTTTCGTAGCGCCCTTTCTACAATAGTGATAACACTTAATGGGCTTTTGATATACTCTAATTTTGCCTCCAACTATGATCATGTTCCATTGATCTCATTTGTTGTCTATTTCCTAGCAACATTGGACAATACTTTTCCATTTAATGCAAGGTGCAAATTATTGATAGCATCGATATACATCTTTTTCCATTTAGCATCATAAAAGATAATGGTGGGATTACCCCCAATTGCCATCAAGTAATTATATCTCTTACTATAGCTCCATTCTCATTTTCTATAATGTTCCATTAGATTTCTCAATTTTATACTTCACTGTCACCTTTTAGCATGCACTTTTAACTATAGTACGATAAAGTCGACTATGTTAACTAGAAGCTTTGATACCACTTGTTTAGATATTGTGGTATGAGACATCAAAATAAAACTAAATTAGAATGAATTATACAATTACAAATTATGTGCTATAAATAAATTAAGGCAATTTATAAAACCATAACACAACAAAACAATTACAACTTCTCTATAATTCAAGGAGGACACAATTGATAATAACCTATATTTAATATAGGGAAAGTGTATGCCTAAAAAAGACAATTAATGAAGATTAGAACCTAAAATGCATATAAATATCTGAACCCACTTTGATCCTTAAAACTTTTTAATCAAGAAATCACTACCCTAATATCCATGGGGATTAAATCTTGGTCCTTATTTTAAACATCTTTGAGGAGTAAATTTTAAACATCTTTGAGGAGTAAATCCCTATCCCTATCCCCATCAACAACACCTGACCTCAAACCCCAAAACCCATAGCAAAAATTAATTATCTCAGGGACACAAATTAACTATCTTGGGGACAAAAATTTACACTTAGCAATACACACACACATACACACACACACACACACAAAATACATCCCTAAAAAATTTCTGAGACCATAAATCCATTCCTAACCCATACTCGAAAAATAGATCCTTGGAATAGACTTGAGAATTCTTCAACAAAGCCCCAAAACTTACGAGTGAAGTTGTCATCCCACGGAAAGATATAAGTTTCTCTCTCTACGCCTCTTTTTCTCGTGATAGCCCTCAACAATAATCACTAAATATGTAAGGTATAATTAATAACATTAGCCATGCATATATATGATTGGAGGAGACGGTGAATAGCAACAGTGGAACACAATTTAACAGATTTGTATTATCTATAATCAGTATAGGAGGCCGGGATAGGGAAATAGAGGAAAATGAGTAACAAGAAATTTCATACGTTTGGGAGGTAGGTGGAAATAAAAAATAAAAAATAAAAAATAAAAATGAAGAAATGCCGGTTTAACAACGTTTTTGCGTAACACTGGTAGTAATTAATAGGTATTCTTATCCATTCAAAACTTAACAAAACAATAAGCTTCCTTAATGGATAGTTGTCCTTTGGGCCAATGACAACTCAAATCACAAGAAAGTGGCTTTGAAACAATAAGAATTCCATGATTTGTAAGCTGATTAGAAGATTCACATAAATATTTTGGACCTTTGGTACGTTTCCATGTATCAACCAGGTATTTGTGCATATGGAAGAGTTTATAATTAGAAAATAAGTTGAAAACTAGAAATATCCTAATAATAATAGGAAAAACATTGTTTACATGTCCATGCAATCTTAACTATATAATAACAATAGAAAATAGAATTTTGTAAGAAATTATCTTTTTTCCAAAGATATATATATATAATATCATAACTTACCTTTTCCTTAATGAATAAAGTTGCCATATTGTTAATTACCTCCTTTCTAAAAAAAATTACTAGTCTTGATCATTTACTATCTATATCTAATTCTACATACAAATTGCTACACCACATACTTCATTAAAAAATAAATTTTATAATATAATGATAATTAATTATTATTTGAGCCTTCCAACTTAAATGATAAAATATAAAAATTAAATTGTTTTATTATTAATTATTTTTTTATGGTAATACTACTAGCTACCTAAAAATATTTGTACTTCAATTTACTGTTCCCCCGCTTGCCCTTGTTCACCTCACGCAACCGAGAAGGGTGATGTATAGAGGCTTTGCATGTTTTGAAAAATAATTTATTGGATTAAGTAAGGAGTAAGATATGTATATTAATACTTTCTAAATATTTATTCTCTCCATTTTTTTAATTAAAAAAAAAGGTTTTTTTTAGATAAGATAACGGTTATTTTTTATTTTTACTTTTAATTTTTTTCTTCTTTGTTAATATATAAATTGTTACGCAGATCTTGAATAAATGATATAATTGTAATATAAGGAGTATAGTTATTAATTTTTAAAATAATATGTAAATTACTGAAAGAATATTTTGTTTTTATGGAACGGATGAATTAGTTTTATTTATTTATTTAAAACACTTGATCCTAAAATTGACAAACGGAGCCCGACTTGAGCACATGAGCCTAACCAACTCTAGTTATATATTTCATGAAGTGGGTGGTAGGGCGTCTCGTCTAGCTTTTTAACATGCAGATGAAAAAACGTCTTTCCAGAGCACCTTCAATCCACTCGGGAAAAAAAAATGAAATACAAAACGGTTTAAGCTCTCTTTCCAGCTTATACAAAGCAAAAGCTACCTAAATCAGAAAGAAAGAAAGAAAGATCGATCGATGTACGCCAAAAAGGTCTAATTACAGCTGAACGGAATCCACGCAAAAAAGGGTCTAATTACAGCTGAACGGAATCCAATAGCTCGGATTGATTCCACTCTTTAAAAGCAAAAGAACAAACCATAGGAATGAAACAAATCATTGTTCATCAACACACTGCCATCCGCACAACTTTCTGCCGCAAATCAATCCTAACAAAACAATTCACCTCACCACCAGCCCCACCTCTTTCCACCTTCCCCATCAAATTCACTTTCCCTTTCCACTTCCCAAAAATCCCCAGCTCCAAAAACCCAGAACTCAACTCATTCTTTAACTCATCTTGACGCCTGTAATCATCCTTCAACGCTCCGTCATTATTCATCTCTCCTTTCACAACCACCCTAACATCTTTCTTTGATCTCGCGCTCAGTGTTCCCACGGATTCATCTAGTTTAACTTCCCCGATAATCACGTCTCCGTAGTTCAAGCTCAAACGGGTAGTATTCCGATCGAAATTCAATTCCCCGTAATCTTGATTCTCGATTCTGACTTGGGCCTGCATTCGAAGAGAGACTGAAGGGGAGAGGTCGTAGTTTAGGGATGTGATTTTGGCCGAGTGGAGTTTGAATTTCGGTGGTCGGCTTCGTAGGACGATGAGGGAGAAGATGAGGGCAGCAGCGAAGAGAAGGACGAAGAGCAGGAGGCAGTAAACCAAGCATTTACTGCTGCCTCTATTCTTTCCGTGGGGTACTGACGGCGGCAGCGGCATCATGATGCTGGATCCCGGGCGACGAAGCTTCTCATCAGTTTCGGCGGAGTTAAATGAATGTTGCAGTAGTGTTCGATCGTCGTCTTTCGCCATCGTCGGCGGTTGAGAAAGAGGTGCTAACGGCCTAATGGGTCGGTTCGAGAGACGATACTCGAGTCGGGGTTTATATACTGCTTTGTGCGGTTGTGTCGTGCCCCGTGCCAGCAGGCCACAATTTTAATGGTCGGTTTTAAATCATGGGAGAGAATGATAATAAGGTTAAAGAGGATAAATATTAAAAATTAATATAAGGGAAGAAAATAAAATTTAATATTTTAAAATATTATTTGGATGATATTAATTTAATATGAATAAATTAGGGTGAATATTTTAAATTTTTTATTTAGATTGACGTAGATAAAAGTTAAAAAAAATAAAATTAATGAAGGACGAAATACATAATGAGAGATAGTGGATGAGAAGAGGATGGTAATTTAATTAATATAAATTAAGAGTATTTTTTTTTGGTTAAGTCAAAATATTACTTATATGTTAACTTTCACCTCTATTACCCCTAAAATTGAGATTTAATAAAAATAAGGTTAGTCGAGGTGAATGAGGATTAAACTTTAACCCTAATTCACCTCGTCGAAGTTAATAAAATTAATCTCTAAATAAGGTGAAATAATTAATTCCACCTTCTTTCACCCCAAAATAAACGGACCATAAAATTGCCTACGAATTTAAATATGCAGGAGATCTAAAATCTAACTTAAAATGCATATAGTGACCAATCAACTGCCAATAAATAATTAAACATATACAGCGATCAATTTATTTCCTGTGTTGACTTACAAAATACAATTATTTATTTGAAAAAAAATCAGCCTAAATTTTTTTAAGGCTAGTAATTATTTTTTGTAAATAATTTTAAATATTGGATCATCTTAAATTCATCCTTATTGCAGTAAATTTCCAAGATAAATGCTAATTGTATGATATATTATGAAATAAATTTTAAATTATTATATTATATTAAAATATAGTTTATAATATTATTTTCTTATATTTTTAATCAATATATATGAAAAAATTATTAATAGTCAAATTATATTATCAAAATATACAATTTTTTTAATACAAAAGAAATATTGTGCCTTAGGAGTTAAGGATCCTTTTTCTTTTTTTTTTTGTCCGGTCTCTTAATTAGTTAAAGGTACTATTTGGTATCCAAAACTAAAATTTGTTCAGTACCTTTAACTAATTAAGAGACAGGACAAAAAAAAAAAAGGGATCCTTAACTCCTAAGGCACAATATTTCTTTTGTATTAACTAATTAGACGCGTTTGCCATGTTATTGATGGTTGTAAACTTGTAACATGGCGGTGGGAGGCAAGAGTCGAAGTCGGTATCCGATAATGGATTACTTAATAAAGCTTCATGATATTTCTCCCTGGATGAAGCGTCGAGAGCTAAAAGCGGGAATGGATTTTTTTGCCATTTTTATTTAGCCATTTTTCTCAGTTTTTATCTTATATACCTTAGAACTTGTGAATTCTGTAGTCGCCAAGTAGTTGCGGCACGTGGTTATTAGTGAAGATTCACAGGTTCAAATCAAACTCGAGTATATGATTTTAATCTCCATTTATTTATAGGATTTTCCTTTTTCATGTAAACAAAATATGTTTTACTACAATAAAATAAAATATTTTTATCACATTTAAACTATCTCATCCAAAAAATATCATTACATCGCAGGAAGGTTGCGCAAATGAATCAACTCTAAGGATTTTTGGGTACCAAAATAACATTGCTATAAAAGTGTTCATAGCTCTTATCATCTCTTTGAATTTGGGTGAATCAGAGCAATGATAAAGACTTATTTGGTATGGGAGTAATAGGGGTAGAAAAAATGTACCCTTATTTTATATATTTTATATTAAGTATTTACTAATAATAAATATATTTTTAATAAAATACTCATTTTAGATCAAATCAAGATCTAAAATGGGTATTCATTAGAACAAAAAGATTTAATTTTAACTAAATTATATAAGATATACAAAATATGGGGGTAATTTTTCAACCTCTATTACCCCCTAACCAAATGAGCACTAAATATTAAAAATTAACTTAAGTGAAAGGAATTAACGTAAATTGAGGTGAATGTTTTAAAATATTGTTTGGATGATATTAACCTAACATATGTAAATTGGAGTGAATGTTTTAACATTTTCATTTAAATTGAGCTGAATGAAGGTTACAAAAATAAAACAAATGAAGGACAAAACACAGAACGGGCGAGAGTAGATTAGAAGAGGATGGTGACTCTATTGATATAAATTAGGAATTTTTTGGTCCAATCAAGTAAAAATATTACTTATATGTTAACTTTCACCTTTATTACCCCTGAAATCGGACGTTAACAAAAATAAGGTTAATCGGGATGAACAGAGGTTAAACTTTAATCTCGATTTACCTCTTTGAAGTTAACAAAATTAGTCCCCAAATAGGATGAATCAATTAATTCACCCCCTTTCACCTTAAAACAAATTGGGGCATTAAAGTGAAAGAGACTTCAAAGTTGTTAGAGGGTGTACAATGATATTTTTTTTGGATAAAGATGCTCAAGTTGGGTATAAATTTGAATAATTATTTTGTAAAAATCTGGATAAAGAGGCTCAAGTTGTGATTAATTTGAGTGATTATTTTGTAATATTCTATCATAGTGGAGTAATATTTCTCTAAGGATGTAGGTAATTTAGTGAAACTTTATTATTAAAGTTTGTTTTCTACTTAGTTTAATTTTTTCTCTCTCCATCATTAAGCTTTTCTTTTTCTTTTTTTTTTATGATGAGAGGAAAAGTTCCTTCCAACAAAAGAAAAATAACTATTACTTTTATAGTATAAGCACTTTATTTTTACGTTTTAGATATTAATATAGAACTGCGCTCATAAGTATTTATTGATAAACCATTTAACTATATTAAACTCGTCTCAGAATAGTACAATGTTTGTCAAATAAACTATTTAATTTGCTTTACTTATTTTTTTTATTCTTGATTTTCAATTTCCATAATATTTTTTGTTTCAATTTCAACTTGTAGTTTAATAGTTCTATATTCATATACACATTTAATTTTGACATTTATTATTTTATTCCATTTCAATACATTTTATATTTTTTCTCACTATTTTTCTTACATATTTTATTGATTTGATTTATTTCAATTTATGGTTGACCAATTAATACTATTTCCATCACTTAGATATTTATATTATTAATTTGCTTTTTATTCATTTTATTAGGTATTTTATTTATCTGTTTGCTTAAACAAATAAATTGATGCATAGCAACAATTTCACATATGAGAGTATCTTACTCTTTTATTTTTATTATTTTATTTTTTAAAAAATTAATTAATGCCATTAAAAGTATCATTTTAGTTGTTTTTTTTTATTCATTTCATTCACATATATTGTTGCTTAATTATTTACGTTACATTTTAATTACAATAAGCACTACTTAGTTTTAGGTTTATACTTAGTATGATAACTTTCATGTTTATATTTTTTTCACTCTTTAGCTTGATATCATTTTAATATGACTTTGAGTTTTCACTTTTGTAATTTCACCATTAATGAACGTACATTTAATGTATTAGTTTATTCTCATTATTTCCTTTTATAATATATTTAAGTTGTTGATATATTTCTTAATTTTCACTTAATTGAACCATTGTTTTTTCCCAATTCATTATATATATATATATATATATATATATATATATATATATATATATATATATATATATATATATATATATATATATTGTGTTTTGTGAACTGAGAAATATTTTAAAAATTGGATTAGTAATTGGAAGTTATAGAATACCAAGAAGATAAATCATAATAGAGTGTAGAAATAAAAAAGTAGGTGAGTTATATTATGATTTTAGATCGCCAAAATAGAACCAAAATGAGTGCATATGGAAACTTTTGGGTCGGCACTTCAAAACTCAATAATAATAGTTTGAAAATGACTCATATAAAAAATTGCATTGATGAATAAATAGAAAATAAACTTATGAAAGAGAAACAAATAAATAAATAATACTAATAAAAAAATTAGTATAAGGTGAATAAATAGAAAATAAACTTATGAAAGAGAAACAAATAAATAAACAATACTAATAAAAAAAAATTAGTATAAGGTAAAAAAATAGATAAGAATATAAAAGGTTAAAGGTTAATATAAGTGTATACATAAGAATATAAAAAATAAAAAAATTAGTATAAGGTAAAAAAATAGATAAGAATATAAAAGGTTAAAGGTTAATATAAGTTTATACATAAGAATATAAAAAATAACATTAATAATAGAAATAAATATATAGGACATATTATTTTCTAAATGTATTAAACATTCTATGAATTAGATAAGCCCCGGTAAGTGTAAATGTGTATTGATATATATAATGTAAAGAAGTGTGTTTTTAAAAAATTAAAATATTTTAGTAGGTTTGGGTAAGTATCATACGAGAGTTTCATTGAATTTTAAAACTCAATATCGTTCATGCTTGTATGAGAAACTAAAAAAAGGTTATACTTTTCGTGGAATTCCTCTAAACAATTATTTATTAGTATCATTTACCTTACAAATAAATTTCAACTAAATCTGAGTTAAAATGATGGAGTTAAATATTGGTTTTTTCCCTTTGGTGTACAGTACCTTTTTTTTTTCCTATTTTAGCCTCTAAATAGAAAAGGTAAAGTTCAATTCAATTCTTAAATTTATTTTTTCAACTATTAAGTCCCTAATAACTATCATTAACTTATAATTGTAGGTTAAATCAAACTCTTATTCTTTTAAATTCCAATTTAAATTAAAATGAAATCTAAATAAACATCTCCTAATTCCTCCTCTCCTTACCAACAAGGATGTTAGAAATTTAATTACTATGCATTCAAATTTACATGTGAAGAACAATGTGCACGAAAACATTTTCCCACCTTAGCATATTTTTTTTTCCATTTCTCAATTCCCTAAAACATTTATAAATATATTTTTTATTTTTGAAAATTATCTTCTCCTCATTTCCTTATATCACTCCGTCCCATGTTTCCGTATCAGTGAAACACTAGTGAAGAACCATGTTTTTTTAAGAGCATCTAAACTTCCGAATGGCTTTAAATTAAGGGTTTGTTTGGTATAGAAATAATAGGAGTAGAAAAAATTTTCTCTTATTTTATATCTTTTATATTAAGTATTTAATAATAATAAATATATTTTTAATAAAATATCTATTTTAGATTAAATTAAGATCTAAAATTGATATTTATTATTTTAACTAGATTATATAAGATATATAAAATATAGGAATAACCAAACGAGCACTAAGAGTTGACGGAGAAAGTGCATAAAAATGATATCTCTCTTTAATTTTATTCAATCCAATCACTACTTGTTAGAGCAATGTCACATAGACTTTCCGCCTCAGATTTGGTACTCCCTCTCTAACCTTGAGTTGTAGTGCCATTCTTCTTCCCTTTTACCGACTTTTTCCTCCTCCCTCTTGCTATCCCCAGCCTCTTGCTGCCTGGCTTTCCTCCTCTACCCATCACCATTTTCTCCAGAGATGGCAGAAATAGCATCCCCCGGCACTTTATGGTCATGGCTGAAGTCTACTCCACACGCAAATTCCAATAACAAATCATGAGAACTATCCTTGCTAAAATTTGGAAATTTGACAACCGCCCCACTGCCACTTTAGCCGGCCTTAACAATTTCCAAGTTCAACTGATAGCCAAATAAGACCTTGATCACGTCATGTTTTATAAGTGCATTTTTTATCTTATTTCTATAGTGTTAATCACCATACTTCCCATGAATTTCCTTTTAAAAAGACTAATTTAACCTCTCTTAAATCATAGATATTCATTTAAGATCAATTATAAAAAATAAAAAAAAAGAATAGTGTTTTGAAGGTTTTATGAATAAAAATTTTAACCTAAACTTTCACATGAAATAATAAAAACCTTCTTCAGTATTTTAAGCACAACTTTGTCATCTAATCCCCAATTGAATTGATTCGAGTTATGTTGGAAATATAAGATCAAGAGATACAAAGTTCATAACTACCTCTTTTTTTGGAACAGACCGGAACATGGTCAAAATTGTGTTGAAAGTCAAAGTTTTCGGTTAGAAGATGCCAAAATTTATCTAATGATGGACAGTTCGCTAGGGCTCGTTAGGAGCACTTTTTCTCATAATTATATATATTGACAATACACAACAGTTCTATAATATAAGTGTTGTCTATTGTCATACCCCCTATAGGCCATTGTTATAGGCATAATATATATATCAAAATTATGAATCAAAATCGCTAACATAATTGTCATCTATTTGCTTCCTACAACCCCAGAATTATGTCAGGTAAGTGAATATACGATGATAGTTATATATAATAGTCGCGTATAGGTAATTTTGTAAAGCTTTTTTTTTTACTTGAAATCTTTGTTTAATGTCAGGCGCCAAAAGTTTGTTAGCCAATTTTATGAATTTATATAGTGGTTATAATATACACAACGATTCATTAGGTAATAGTTCAAAACCTCCATATATACCTCTATTTCAACTGCTAATTATTTCTTTTTATGTAGTAATGTTTTGGTAAAATTTGAAAACTGGTAGAATTTTGTGGGTTATATATACATTTCCGCCTTAAGTGTAAATCTAGTCTCTTTATAGGTTTTTTGGAAAATGAGTATGTTATTTTATTTCTTGAGGCCTTTACATTAAATTTGACACATTATTTGTTAGGGTTTGTATGATTATGACCTAAGTTATAAAAATAATATGTTTGAAAGTGCTTAGGTGAATTAGGGTCATTTTAGTCTTTTTTAATAAAATATGAAAATCTAAGGTTGTATAAGCATTTTTCGGTCATAAAAATATTAAGTGTGATACGTGAAACATTAAGGACAAATAGGAGTAGTATATGTGCAATATTATAAGAAAACAACTTAGATTGGGAATAGTAATATTGATATTTTATGTATGAATTGAATTAGTCTATGATTTTTGGATATGATAGAGTTAATAATATATTGGGGTAGTATGTTAAATTTGGTGAATTGGAGAATCTTATAGATAGAGTTATGGAATAATTGCAAATTCTAGTTTTATAAGGGTATTATAATCTTTTACCTCATGAATTGTTCCTTTAATTCATGTTATGTCCAATGTGTTTAATCATGATACATTTTAAGTGTTTCAAATATTATTAATTGTTGGAATGAATTCGATAATATTTGGTACTTTATACAACCATGGTAAGTAATAATCAATGTGGTAATACATTAATATTTAATGTGGAATATCACATGAGTCAATACTAAATTGTATCAATTCGTCCATTAGACGAAAATAATGGGGTCTTTGAACTCAATGTGACTAAGCAATTCAAATGTATGACTACCTAATAAGGAAAATCTAGCTTAATGTGCATGTTTATGTTCTTTTATGTGACCTTATTTTTTATGCATGTCTTATTCTAGTAATTTGAACTTTTACTTTACTAAATACACAATTATTGACCATCATTTACATGGATGCGAGTAAACGACCCAATTGTTGATGTGTAGATTTGTTATGATCGCCTTGACGACTTTGTTCAATTTGATGCACTTATTGGAGAGAAGTGATTTATATTATTGGGTTCTTGAGCATAGAATCTCGATTATCCGGTATTTAGAATTTTTTTTCCGAATATCTTATAAACTCTTGGATTTACAGTTTCTTTTTATTTATTTTGATTAGTATTGTGTTTGAAATTTTATCTCCAAATTCTAATCTATATTTATAGAATCTCTCTCATTATCTTATTATCTTATTCAAATCATTAATGTTTTTATCGTGTACTTGATGTGAGAATAGTAAGGAAATTAGACTTGCAAAAACCAAAATTTTTAAGTAGTTTATTTTTAGGTGTTGCAATAAATTAATGATAAACAAATTTCAAGTAGAGCATGGCTTAAAGACAATGGTTAAATAGGGCATATCATTTGTCTATTGTTAAAATTATTTTACGGTGGTTAGAATTGATATTTATAATGGATGTTTACCCATTATAAATGCTTTTTACAATGGTGGTAGTTGACAACTACAATAGTTTTAAGGATAGCAATGGATCAGGTACGGATTGGGTACCCCCTATCCGTTACCCAAACCTAATAAAAAAAACCTATATCCATATTTGTATCCAAACCTGGCGGGTATTTTTTTTTCTCATCCATATCCATTTATCCATACTCATTTACATATCCATCGGATAAAACCCATCAGATTTCGGGTAAAACCCATTAAATATAAAGTAAAAATCATTTAATGTTAAAATTATATACTTAGATCATTAAAATTTAATCATATCTTCACTTTTAGCCTTAGAAAATATACTTAAGTTTATATAAATGAAGGTAAAAATACAATTTTATATTAGATAAACGGATGTGGATATGGGTACAAATTTGAGGATCCCTTATCCACATCTATACCCAAATCCGACAGATATTTCTCTCATTGCTCCATATTCGTATCCATATCCATTTACACATCAAACGGATAAAATCCGTCAGTTTCGAATAAAACATGTTCTATTGCCATTTCTAAATGGTTTTATGACTATTGTCAAAGACAATTAAGAACGGTGATTGAAACGGTTGTTTTTATGACACTTGAAAACAACACAGGACATAACAAAGGAGCTTAACTATTGTCAATATTGACATAATATATTTTTCTTTTTATAATTCCATCATAGTGGTACCATTACCACCCAACCCACCATGAACACCTGCCAACCTCTGGCCCATTTTGCGAAAAATTCGGTCATAATATAAAAACTTGCCCTTTACATGGCCAAATCTTATCACTCTTCTTTGAATCCTAGTCTAAAGTGCAAAAATAGAAATTCTACGAAATCACTGAGCCTATGTTTAACGAATCTCGAAGCGCACCCCCAAGCTGCGGATCATCCCATGCAAACTTGACCCAATCACCAAATAACCGCGATAATCCTAACACCAGCCCAGCTCGCACAACCCTTCCACTACCCATCATTGAAATGTCAGCCTCCAACATCCCAAGTTCTCCCTTCAGATAGGCACACGAGTCCCAACCACCTTCACAATCGCATCGCATACATGAACTGAAAGGTTAGCATCAACCTAACCTCCATTCCTCACAACAACACTATCCTCCTTTTTAACCTCCTATCACCCTCTCTCTCCCACATTTCCCACCTTCCCCCTCTTCCCCATGTCCTGTTATCCTGACTTTCTCTAAGTCGTGCATGCATGATGTCATAACCCTTAACCACCCAGTTGAAACTATCCACATCAACCACACCTCTGCCCCGACCTCTCTATGGAACATGGTGACCCCCACTACACTCTGACTACACAATTAACTTTGATTCCTCCCCTCTCTCTCTCTCTCTCTCTCTCTCTCACTTCTCATCAAGCTAGATCATGCTTGAAACGGAAAAACTAGCTAGATCATGCAGTTGTCACTGTTCAACCCTATTAGACTCAATTTATGACATAAATTATAATGAAAAAAAATATGTATAATTCATGCACAGTCTATATAAAAAAATGTGTGAAACCCTAATACACATTATAATCACTCAATATGCAGAATTTAAATATGCAATGCTTGTTGCGAATCTTTAGAATCGTACCTCCAGCCATTAACGAGATCAATGGCACTAAATCTTTGATTTGTGATCTCTAAAATAAAATTATGTGGTTCCACTCCCTTTTCCTTTAAAGCTAATGGTGTGTGCTTCTAATAAGGAACGAGAATGGCGACCTTCCTTATATTTCGTTGTTTTATTTGATTTCACACATAAATCACTAAAAAAGATAAAGAAATTACCTTTTCTTACTCTCTTATGGATATGTGTGCGTACTCAAGAGGAAAATTTTACTCTACAAAACAAAGAGAGGGAGAGAGGATTATGTAACCCATCCACACCATGCACACTTGTGACATGTAGAAAAGAATCGGTGTTGTGTAGTTGGTTGTGGTAACCAACCATAATTTTGGAAAGATGGTGATGGGTATGAGTGTATTAGCTAGCATTTTCCTAGTGATGGCGATGTGGTGGAGCTTCTGATTGACATGTGCAGTGAACCCGGCATGTTGTTCAAGTCAACTTCTATGAAAGGAAGCACGATCACATTGGATAATATTTTTTATAAATTTACAATTGACCGTGTTGAGGATGGTGAGTCTTATGCCCGATTTTATATGTTGTACATGTTATCTTGCATGCTTTTTATAAACAAGTCCAGCAATCATGATACATTATTAGTACTCAGACTAGTAGCCGATCTAAGTAAGTTAGACAATCGAGCCCTTGGAGTTGAGATTTTAGCATATTTATATAGGCAGTATAGGATAGCATCTAAGACTGGGTGCAAGCAAATAGGTAGTTGCATAACACTATTATAGGTAATTATTTATTGATAATTATTAGTTAAAAATATGTTTAATTGTTTGTTTCATTATTTATATACATGTTCTAAGTATGCACAAGCCTAGATTTACGAGTATTTTTCATGCTTTTGGAAGAGTTATTCTTGTACGTATAATCCATCATGTAGTGCCACAATGATGAAGTGGGATATGTCTTATTAGATGCTTCCTCTTGAGTCCATAAATGGCCTAATTCAATACATGAGGCAACTGAATTTGTAAGGGCCCTATAGGTGGGTGACATACTTTGTTAAAGGATTTTCAATTGTAGTTATTTGTAGTAACTAATATGAATATTGTTTTATATATGTTTGCAGGTTAATTTCTTAACGTTCAACCAAGATCTAAGTATAAAACATCCTGAGTCAACATACTAAGGCAGCCTAAACGTATGGATGTTGTGGAGCCTTTCATGCCAGATTAAGTTGTCGAGTAGTTTGGATACCACCGACTCATCCCGATTTCTCTTATCGTTCCAACACATGGATTCTGCCGAAGTGTAAACATTAAGAGGTATAAGGCAAATTACTCTAACTATGCATTATTTTGGAATGCTTGTCACATCACCAACTAGTATTCAGCTCCCACTTTCATCGATCAATATATTAGTATAATGCCTCAGCTCGGTACCTTCCTTATGGTCCGTTTGCATTAGGGTGAACCAGGGTAAGGGTAAACATTAAAAATTAATCTAGGTGAAGGGAATGGAGGTGAATCAGGGTGAATATTCTAAAATAATATTTAGATGATATTAACCTAACTTGAGTGAATCGGGGTGAATGTTTTAAAAATTTTATTTAGATTGAGGTGAATGAAGGTTATAAAAATAAACCAAATGACATTTATACCCTTTTATTAAATAGATAAGTCTTATTGAGGCGTATTTTAATCCTATCAGGTCAAAAATTTACTTATTCTTTCATCTTCACCTCGGTTACCCCCAAAATTGAAGGTTAATAAAAACGAGGTTAATCGAGGTGAATGGATGTGAAACATTAACCCTAATTCACCTAGGTAAAGTTATTAAAAATGGTACCCAAACGGGGTGAATCAATTGATTTACCTCCGTTAACCCCCTTTCACCCCAATCTAAATGCACTATTAGTCTCATCCTTGAACCTATCCAATAGTCCATCATGTACCAGAAGATGAAGGGTCGAGTGATGCCCCATACATCAGAATAGAAGTTGAGACAATTAATGAATTAATGGGTGGGTTCTGCTACTGGTTCAAAGAAGAGAAAAATGATAGAATTAATAAAGATGAAGGTTTTTGTAGAATGAAGGAGGTGTATTATGCTATTGTTACCTTGGGGTTGTGAGAGAAGGAATTCCCGGAGATAGATTGTATTATGTTACTTTTGCAATCCATATTAAATACCAAACTCTTTCTATATTTCCTTGTATTTTGTGACTTTTATTTGGGTTTCCTTTAGATTGTAAAACCCTAACTTTTTATCCATATGTTTTATCTAAGTATGTTGTCTCTTGTTGTTTAATTTTGATTGTATTGAGAGGTTTTAGCTTTGCATCTAATATAGGATGGAAGATATAACATCAATCTTATGTTAGATACAACGGTAACACCTCATCTTTCTAGTTTTACCTAAAGCATTTCTCTAATTCTTTAATGAAAATATTAAAAAAAACAATAGTGGAAAATGGGAGTATTTCATTTAACTCTGAGGATGACTTCACTAGCAAAATTTCTATTGAATTAAGAGCCTGGTTCGGACATTAACTCGTTGAGATCAAATGAAAGCTAAGAAGAGTTGAGGGTGGCATTTGAGATCAAAATTTGATGAATATATATTAGCCTTTGAATTGATGAATATTATACATAATGTAAGAAATATAGCAATATAAATATCTATTTATAGAAGGAAAAAAATCTGAGAGACATTGTGTATAAATTTTTTTTCAATAAAATTGATTGATGAAAGTTTATTTTTAAATGCTACCTTTATATTTATTGCATGAAATGGAGAGAATGAAAGAATGAAAGGTATTTTAGAACATATATGTAGGAAATACTAGTCCTTTTTTATATTATTCTAGTTCTACATGCTAGGAGTACGTAGCAACATACTCTCGGGTGCACTATATAAGAACTAATACATAAAATTTAGTATTTTTATTTATTTGATGATATATTAACATAAATAAATTATATCTAGGTATCTTGATATATTTTTTAATATTTTCTTAGCACCCTATTTTTCTTTAACAATTTTTACTTAGGTATCTTTATTATTTAATTTATTTATATTTGAGTATCTAACTGGAATTGGAAAAGTGATTATTAATTTTCAACATTCCAGTACTAGCTTCACAGCATGAATTGAAGGTATTTACTACCTAAGTAAAATTATTTAAAATATAGGGTATCCGCAGAAGTGTTAGGCCAGATAACACAATTTTGTGTTTGAACAAAAGTTACTATTATCCAACTAATAATATATTATACATAATTGGTTTATCAAACAAAGGCAGGTACCCTTAATTATTAATTAGCCCCTTGGGAAGTTTTTTTTAGGAGGTAGGAGTTGGTATACGGTACAGTCTGTTTGTATAAATTAGTTGTGGGCTTTGGTCCATTGGTAAAGTCTGACAATATGCATACTCGTCATAGCTAGGTCAAGCGATCCTTAATAACACGTCAACCTCTAGGACTCTTGGCCCATTAAACCACTACTTGATCTGACGGTTCTCTGATTTCCATCAAATCAATCCAAGTGCGGGTAAGTCCGAATGATGCCTTGCGTTTGGGGTTGTGCGCTTCTACATTTGCCCAAATGGATTTCGTTGGAGCCTATTATTATTATTATTACTACTCCTTTTGAACTAGAGGAAGGCCCTAACGTCGTGTTATGTGAAGAATTCTCTTTCATGATCTCGTATATTGGATTTACCATATTTGTTTTACCTGTTTGATCAAGTGGATATGAAAAATATATATAAAAATTAAAGACGATATATTTACTTACATAATGTTTAAGCCATACCTACCTTGTTTAATAAAAAAAACATAGAAAGACGCTATAAGCAAACACACTTGATTTGATATGGTTAAAATCATAAATAAGTTTATAATTAAATATAAAATTATAACTTGATTTAATTTATAATTTAAAAAATCAGTATATGGTCAAATCTATTTATAAATGTAGGAATTGATGCAATGACCTCCACACCTCGAAATGATGACATATCTAACGGTGCTTATGATTAGGCCACTACTCATATACTTACCCTATGTAACAATGAGATTATGTAATTTCTTAACAAAAGATGACAGATACAGCCTTTGATTTAACTTCCATTAACATTCTTGGAGCATAAATTTTATTTTTATAATTTATTTTTTTCCCTTCCCTAACCCTTATGTTTCACTTTTGAGATTAATTTGGATCAAGTGAAATTGATTTATTTGTTTCTCTCGATTGGCATTTTTTATATAACTGAACCCAAGTTAGTTCAGGCTAAACATATTGACATGGTTTAACCTAGATTTACTCTAAAATTATTAATATTTAAATCAGTGTTTAAAGTATATTAAAGTTATTAATTATCTCTATTTACCCTAATCTAAAGCAACAAAGATATGATTTATTTTCCTAAGATAACCTAATAAGTACTCAAACAATATTTTTCAACATTCACTTACTTTCAACTAAGATGGGGCGACCTATGTACTTTAAATGTAATTCATCTCAATGTGAACAGACTATTAGTGCTTGTGATTTTCAGGCCCAAATAGGCATCCACTAATATGGAGCGGTGTTTTTTTGGCGAAAGAGGTGAAGAGTGAATCCTCTCTACGATAGATAACCAAGGTGGTAAAAATGACCACAGTTAATTAGGATTATAAGAAGAAAAAAAATAGTGTCCGAAAAATTGATGTACTAGTATCTAGAAAAATGAAGCCACAAATGTATGATTTTCGTATACGATCATCATTTGTTATTGATTGGAGTAGATATCTAATAAAATTTTTGGTTAGATCATTCGATCTAGTCAAACAGTATCGCCGTTAATTAAAAGATAGTCCGTGTAATTTTGGTCCAACTCAACTTATACTCGGGTAGATAAATATTTAGATTACTACCCTAACCTAGCTAATAGAACCCCCCCCCCCTCTCAACCTAAATCAAGGAAATGGATGTAGTTGCTGATACTATAATACTTATTTTATTTATTTATATAGAAAATAGGGAATGGAGATGATCTCCTTTCTATCATTTTTAGATAAAGATAATTGTGGTACATTGTTACTATTTTTTTTAAAATGTAAATATATAATGGAGATTATTTGAGGTTGAATACGAATACGTGAGAAATAAATTTTATTTTATTTTATTTTATTTATTTATTTTTGTCATTAAAAAAAAGGGAAGACGAAGATAGCTTTTTGGAATTTATTTTTTATTTTGTACACATCTTATTTGCTTTGTTTTTGTCTAGAAAATAGAAAATTCACAATAACCGATGAATATGTGGGGGGAGGGTTGTTTTTTCTTTCCCTGAGAGGGACGAATACGTGAGGTTAAGGATGAAGATAGAAGGGAAAACGAAAATGACAATAAAGAATTGACATTGATAGCCTAATTTTTGATAGAAGAAGAAGAAGAGTACGTGGTGCTTACTGTATTTTCGCCCACCCGACCCCCCCTCCTCTCCTCTTCTCCCAGTGCATTCCTGATCCGTGCCACGAGCCCACGACACTGCTTCAGCAGCATTTAATCTCAAATGGAAAGCCGGTGGCGGTGGTGGTGATGGCGACAGATGAACCGACCACCCTCAAGTTGCCTTATATAGCCTCCCGGAGGAGTCGTGTGAAATTAATGTCATCCATCGAGTTCCTTTATGGGAGACGAAGACAAAACGGGGGAAATTAAAGATGATAGAAAATGCCACCCCTCTAGACTAGAGAAGGAAAGTAAAGGGCGGCTGAATACGCTCAAGCACCACTAATTAAATCCAAGAAATAGGAAACATACTGCTTTCTTTCTTTCTTTCTTTCTTCTTTTTCCTAACACATAATCATATTGCCTTTCGATGCTGCTGCCTTTTACTACTTGTAGTAGTAGATCGTTGCAACCCATTTCTATTGTTGATGATGAACTAATTTGCTGACAAATCTTACTTTAGGTCAAAATCAGCAAGTCACATTATCCTCTCTCAACAAAAAAAAGGGGGGGTTAGTGATTAAACAAAAAGTAGAAACAAAAACTATGAGTTAATCTCCGTTGGATTCACGTAGTACTACCCTCCCATATCTTTTTGTCTCTGGCTACTATCATTCAAGTCCAACGTTTCGTTCGAGCAGGCCAAAGTAGGCATCCATCCATCAATCAATGGCATCAAAGACAAATGATGCTTGGCAGCACAATATCCAGATCCAACCAGCCGCAGCCAGCACGTCCCCTACTGAAGAATCCATGATTTCTCTTATTTGGATGCTGTATTTCATTATCTAAATACTACCACTCGCGTCTTAATTAAGGGCATGTGACGGGCAGTGACCATAAACAATACATTTCCCGAGAGTTCAAAGCGATTTAGTCCAGGCGTTTTGTTTCCAAATTGCCGATAGTCGACCACAGCATCAGTTCTTTTAACAATATATTAATTTTAGTAAATTTATATTCTAAATATAGTATAATAGCAGACCGTAACATCAAATAATCAACACATGACTGTTTTTTTTTTCAAACAAAGATTTAGAGGCGCATCAAAGGTTTGATCGGACAAAGATTGATATACTTGGTCAAATGTTATTTTATTACCTGATATAAAAAGTATAAATGAGTATCAAATATTAGTATGCCAATAACTAAAAACTATTCAATAGCTAAATCAACTAATGCAGGCTTGATTGGGGGGTGGGGGAATTTATTTCCAACAACTTTTTTGGTAATAATAGTATTGAAACATTTATACAAATTTCATAGGATTATTTTTTAGATATAAAAGTAAAGATGTCAACCGCAACGACGAATGTTAATAATTTTCTCCAACCATGTCATAGTTTACTATCATCTTCTCATATCATACATTATTTGCAATTAATAGTTATTTAACTACTACTTCCTATGATTCATATTAAGTGTCGTTTTACTCAAGTTCTTCTTATTCACATTTAATATTATTTTAGATTTTCAATGCAAAAAAGTAAGTTAATTTTTCTTTAAGCTACTCCTACTCTCTAATAGCTTTCTACTATAAACGTCATTACTGTTGAAAATGTGCATACTTTTTTAACAAGTGTGCAAAAGTATAAATTGACGCTTATTTAGAATTGAAAGTGATAGATATGATTTATATCGGTCATGTGAAGCTTTAACGTATATATTTAGTGTGGTTATATGATGATTTGTACATACATTATTCCAATTATTCTTGTTTACTAATCTTGTTTATATTTTGTAGGTAATTAAAAGAGAAAAAAAAAAGGAATCAGAAGGAGCTAAAACAAAAAATTCGAAATAAAGCAGAAGCAAGAATAGGTACTCAAGGTGTGAAAGGGTGGAAAAACATGAAAATTTAACGATGATTCAATCTAAATGTAGAAAATTTCAAAGCAAAAAAGTTATACATCTTTCTATATCTTTCCAAAGCATTAAAAATAACCTCGATCAAAGATCAAATGAAGAAGTTATGTTTGAAATATGCTACATGGTTTAAGCTATCAAAAATCTCGCAATCAGCAAAGCAGATGAAATGAGCATGACACAGAGTGTCTATGTCAACCCTCTAACTTCGTATATAATAGTTTTTTTGGCCTCGTTTTAGGGGAGAGCTTTTCATACAACCTAGAGCACAGCTTAGAGGCTAATCTTGGGATTTATGGTTCATTACTTTCTCCTTCATCCCCCGTCCCCAATCCATCCTTGAGATCCCAATTTCGTAATCCGAGTGAGACAATTGAATGGCATATTCCAATGTGTTAATAAAAGGGTAATCATATTGTGTTCTTCACTTTTCTGATTTTCAATTGATTAATGAATGATATTATAACACCTCCATTTTTAAGACTTAAATTTTTTATTTAAAAATTATTTGCAAAAGATAAAACAGTAAAAAGTAGGGTGTTATCGCCACACTTGATATAAGTCTAGTTTATTTTACTGTCCTTATACCAAATGTTAAAGCTAAAAATGTTACTTTGCTTAAATTAACAACACAAGTATAAGAATCATAATATAGATTTCAAAGTTTATTAACATCATTTTGATAATACAAATGGTCAACGATTACAAAATTCAAAAGAAAGGAAACACACGAGGGCATAAGAATCTAAGAATATTTGGATCAAAAGATACCAAATAAGATACTAAATAGTTCTAACTCTTAACCCACAATACTAGCTTTCAACTAATCTCACAAGTTAACCTACAAAGTCACCACTGTCCAATAGATAAGTAGGGGCCCATGAAACAGGACCCATCAGTACAACAATACTAAATAACCCTCTATACAAAACTAAACATGAAAAGATTATATGAAACACATAGAATGTGTCACACGAGGACATGACATAAAATTTTGAAATATATATCCGATGAAAAAAACACGATAACATATCTAATAAATAAATATCACTAAGTCCATATATTGCTCATGCTTGTTCATTTAGAACATGATAAAAATTACCAACCAAGCATCTAAAGGATGCTCTCTAATGTGATACTTAAGACCAATCTTAACCCAATAATCATAGCATTCACAATATATCTCATGACTCAACATCCATAGCATTAATCTTAACTTGAAACAAAACCAATCAATGATTATGATCATTCCAATTCTTTTATTCACATTGAGTTCAAGGATCCCACTATTCTTAATCGGTAAAACAGTATTAACAATATAAAAATCCAAGAAAAAATGCAACTAGCCACTATTTTCGTCAGGTGGAATAGACTAGTGCAACCCTAGGAAAAAAGCTCTTGACCACTATTCCCATCCGGTGGAATAGATTGGTACAACAAGTTCTAAGTCACATGTTTTTTTACTTTAAATATTAATATCTTATTAATGATTATGATCATTCCATTATTTATTTCACATTGGGTTCAAGTAACATACTCAGCATATTTTAAATCTATTTCCACTTTAAAAACACTAAATTTTCATATTTTTCCAATATTAAATAAAATGCCCTTTTCTTACCAAAAACCTCAAAATCTCATTTAATTTAATGATTTTTAATGAAAAGACTAAAATACAATAATTACAATATTTAGCATGCAAATAAATTATTAGACATAACAAATGACCATTTTGTCTTTACACATGATTTAGCTTGTAAAACCCTAACATCCTCTCTTAAATCATCAAAAATCACATATTACCACATTCATCATTAAACAATATATATTATACATATTTACTAGAATAAATAACATAGTAAAATTAAAAAGACCTAATTGTCCCTAGGAAACACAATAATAATAATCATGCCAAAAATATGCCTAGGCATGCTCAACCTATAATATCACATGTACATATCATACATAATCTATTCCCAATATTAAACTCATTTTAACATGATTTATTATGCATAATGTTTTACACAAAATAACATATATGCTCCATATTACCGAATTTTGTACTACCATTATTATGCAAATAATTACAATGTAACGAACATGCTTAAACGAAATCTATACATCGATGTCCTAATATGCTATCATACAATATTTAACATTTTATTAAAATATATGGTTCCATATTTTCCAGCAAAAGCACAAAATTAAAAAAAAAAAACTACTAAAATTATCATGCTCCACAAATGAATCTCTTTTACATAAAATGGTAATTATTATTAAAATAATTATCAAAGTAAAATTATCAAAATACTCTCAAATTGTAATTTATATTAAAATAATTATCAAATTAAAATTGTCAAAATACCCTCAAATCAGCAATAATCATATTAATATATACTCATAAAATAGTAATTTATATTAAAATAATTATCAAAGTAAAATTACTAAACCCTCAAATTGTAAAGAAAGAAAGAAAAACTCAAACTCACACTTCATGGGCAAGTAGTGTGAGTCATGCACGCTAGAGCTCGATGCACGCGGAGATGGCTCAATATAGCTGGACAAAGGGGTGCATAGGGAGGGTGGTCGAGGGTGGCCTAGAGAAGGGAGGAGGGTAGATGGATGGTGATGGTGTCACTGATTGGTGAAGGTCGAAGAAGGAAGGTGGTTGGGTGGTGCAAGGAGTGGTGTGATGGAGGTGCAGGGTTGTGCAAAGAAGGGCATGAACAATTGTGTGCAAAAGTGGGCATAGCTCGCACAAAGAAGGGCATGCACGCTTGTGTGAAGGAGCATGCATGACTATGCTCTGAAGTGTGCACGACTGTGTGAGGGAGGGCACACGGCTGTAAGAGGGAAAAAAGACAAAAGTAGGGGCATTCGTGGAAGGGTTAAAAACAATGGTTAGGAAGAAGAATAAAGGAGGAAAAGGGTCTTTGTTGAGGGTGCTGGTTGTTGGCAATAGGCTGGCTATGGTGGAGGCTAGAAATAGTGGAGCTAGTGGTGGTTGGTGATGGAGAATGGTGGCGGTGATGGCTGAATGAAACCATAACAAGGGAAATGGAAGAAATGAGATGGAAAGGAAAAGAGATGGGAAAGGTGGGCTAGAAATTTCAAACAAAAAATGAAAGGGAAAAAGTGAAGAGAAGATAGGGTATATGTATAGGGGGAGTGGGGTGAGACATGATCTGGAATTTCGTGCTACAAAAGCTAGGAAAGGAAAGGCACATGCCATATTAGTTGGTGATGCATGGGCAGCAAGGAGGCAAGTGCATGGCAATGGACATGAACGGAAGGAAAAGGGAGCAATGTGAGAGCTGGTGTATGGCTCGAAGAGGAAAGGGGAAAGCATACCGATTGGGACATGGGAGAAGGAAAAAGAAAAAAAAATGGGGGAAAGGGAAAAGAAAAGAAATTTAGGATTATGATTAGAATTAGGTTTAAATTTAAGATTAATAAATTAAGGTAAAATTAATTTATCGATTATCTAGGATTAAGATTAGGTTAAAATATTAATTGCCTAAAATTAGGATTAGATTTAGGATTAAGTAATTAGGGTAAGTTAAAAAATATTAATCACTTTGGATTAGGGTAAGATAAAATATTAATTACTCAGAATCAATATTGGATAAAATTTGAGGTATTACAACTCTCTTGCTTGCAAACATGTGCTTTTCAGAAGCTATGATTTGGCTAGTCAATTTGTGCTAAGGTGACAGGAGACCCCCCTCAATCCTGATGTGTTGAGAATTTGAAACACTAACCCCCCCCCCCTTAATTATATGTGATGTGTTGATGCTTTAATCGACATACTAGGAAAGTTGATCACTATCTCATTATTGGCTAGAAAAACTCTGGCAAGATTCGAGATATGAGCCAGAATGAGTATCATTAACATAACTAGAGACCAAACCACAAGTTCAAGAGATGTTGGTTCGATCTCTACAACCTAAAAGAAGGGATAGTAGCATAATTGACAATGTATTGTCTATGTGTGCGTTCATGTTAGAGATAAATGAATCTCCTTAGGTAATAGGGTGTAGTGGCTCGAAAGACCATTACAATTCATACCTTGGTTGTATTTTTGACTTTGAGGTCTGAATTGGGGTTCAGGGTTAAGACTTGATAGCATTAGGATTTAGGAGGGTTGACTGAAGCCTTTGCCTTTTGCCTCTTTGGAATTTACCTTTTTTGTATCTTTGTATTAATTTTGTTTGCGTAGTTTCTTTTCTCTGCTTTAATCACCATATTTCCCTTTAACGTTGGTCTAGACATAGAAGATTGTATCATTTTTCTTCTTCTCACCCTAGTATATGTGGGACGATACCTTGTATGCTTCTTCGAGCCATGCACTTGCGGTAAGAGGACATCATAAGGTAGAAATTATCAAGCGTGGCATGTACTGGTGTATTCATGCAGATCTTAATCTACTTTTATTCATCTTGGTCATTTTATCCTAGAGAAATGATATGTATGTTCTGTGCATTGGTGCTAGATATATATCATCCGCAAATTGCACCATGGAGCGTGTCCTATAAGGAAGGGACGAGATACAAGCGGTAATAGTCATTAATAGCACGACTAGTAAAGGATGGATGTGTAGCACTGAGGAGGTTGATTGGCCCATCTCCGCACGCATTTGATATCGTTACTTCTATCTCTTTACCATGATTATAAAGCGCGCTAGGAACCGTTTTCGATTGATTTATCATCATACTACAATGAGATGCTCGGTTCGTACCAACTACCAACTCATCATAGGTTTTGTAGCCTCTTCTCATTCGCGTTATGCGCGTAGTTTGTGCATAATACGACTTCGCTTGATAATTAGATTATTTACGTGTTAATTAATTTATTTTGATTGCGGCCACAAAAAGAATATATATATATATATATATATATATATAGAGAGAGAGAGAGAGAGAGAGAGATTCTAACCATCCGTAAAGGACTTCCGTCAAAAGATCATAAAAGAAAAATACAGTCACGGTACCTTTCTTAAACCCCCCCAACTGGCCAATCTACGCTTTCTAGAGTCGAGAAAGTATTCAGCTTCCGAAGTTCCAGGGCCCTCCCCTTATAAATGCCCACCAGCATCCGTCATGTTCGTTTCTCGAACTTCACTTCACAAAGCGATTACTGATTCCCACAGAGAGGGTATGATATTACTACTTTCGAGATATCTATCAAAATCAAGGTTGGTTCATTATGATCGCGGAGATGAGAAATTGTACAATACTAAGAACGTGAAGGTCCCAAAGGTGGTTGATCACTATGAAGAGGAAGGGCCATGCACGACATTAACGGTTTGGAATAAATCACTTTTGGGTTCTTGTAATGGGTTTGCGGTGATTGATTCTGGTGGGAATTTAGTCTATAGAGTTGATAATTATATGGAGAATCCTAGCGAGATTGTTCTTATGGATGGCCATGGCTCATCTATCCTCACGATTCGTCGTCGTAAGGTGCGTTGTTAACTTAACTTTCGTTAAATGAATTATATAGCTCATTGGTATATAAATTTCTTAGAAGAGGAAGAAGAAAGTATTTTCTACTATACATATATTCGATTGAAATTGATTCAGTTTGGGATGCTTTAGTTTTGATTGATTTGTATCATCATTTCAGAGGCTGAACCTTCGATACGATTGGCTAGTATATGATGACAAAGACGCAGCTGCTGATCATCCACCTAAGAAAAGGAAAAAGGCGCTAAGAAAGAAGAACCAGCTTCTTCAGGAGAAGACGCGGCCAATTTGTCACGTGAGGAAAAGCGTCAGCAGCATATTACAAGCTATGAGGCATGCATCCAACAACGTCGTGCTGGCCCATGTTTTTTTAGATAAGATGAGATCGCCGGCATATGTGGTCGAAGGTTCATACAGGCAACGATCATGCAAGATTTCCCATAATGCAAGCCGGAAAGTGGTGGCGGAGATCAAGAGGAAAGAAGCAGCGGTGAATGGACGTGTTGCGTTGTTTAGTACTGAAGTTTTTCGGTTGATTGTTTGGCCTGGATTTGATCCTGCTTTTGCTATGTCTATTGTCTTGTTGTTAGATCAGATGTTCAGTTAGGCCTATAGCTATAACCTCGCTGGTTGGTATTAGATCAGATGTTCGGTTAGGCTTTGCTTTGCTATAACCTCTGGTTTGTGTAGCAGAGAGGCAGATTGGTCATGTATGTATATTCCCCGCAGATGTACGTCGGAATGGTAACGACCTTGTCTACTGTTGAATGTATTTCCGCAGACTCTGCACCTGAATTATAAAGACTTTATCATTGAAAAATACGTATCTTTATACAGTACGCATGTATAGACTTTGGCTTGAAGTCGGAGAAGAACACATGCTAGCAAGAAGCCATGTAATTAGAGGCCACTGCACAAAAGCTCTAAGTGCAGGCTTCCGTTCATCGATGGAGACATTATAGGAAGCTAAGGTTCATCAAGTTTCGATTGCCTCACTAAATTCAACTGTACAAGGCAACTAGTGTTGATTACCGAAAAGGAAATGATCCTACAACATGTACGTCCTCCATCGTACTGTTACAGCATTAGAAAGCTATGCCCTCCTCCCTTCACGGAGTAGTGTCATAAATATGCTGACTAGTTAATACATACACGTTGATGTTACACAATATGTACAGGCAGATACGTCCGACAAAATATCCTGAAAATACCTGGCAAGAAGAAGAAAAATATAACAGCAATGCGAACACTAAATCGTTGAGGCCGATTTTGCATGGGGAGCTACACAATACATTTGAGCTAGCTAGGTATTTGTCCTGTTCCAATCCATCTGCACCACTTTCTGCACCTTCTGTTGGGTGTGACTTTTTGTCTTGTCCATAACCACCCTTGGAGGTGGAGGAACCATAAGGGACGGTTTCCCTAAGCTGTCATTGCAACGCTTAGCTTCCGTAACCAGATCCCGCGATGATCTATTGGGTGATGATCTGCTCGCCCTTGGGGCAGCCCAGAGAGTTGGTGCAGTTAAAGCAGTAACAAAATGAATTTCTTTTCTGTTATAGCTACCAGCGAGCTTAGGCTTCTTCTGAGACGAACTACTACGTTCTGAAACTCTATTGTCAGGCGTAGCTCCTGATCGAGATTTCAGAGTATCTTCTGGTTTCTCCTTCAACTTTGACTTGCATGCTTTCATGGCCTTTTGCGAAGGCTGCTTAGGCCATTTTATGATCCCACTTTTACTGTATTTTAAGCCATAATTGGCAATATCATAAAGTGTCCGAGCCGCAGTCAACACTCCAGAAGATTCTGGCCCTGTAAGCAAAATAGACCAATGACACGATCACAAGGCAAAAAGAAAAAAATATGTATAAATAACGCACAAACTAGGGCATATGGTATTTAAAGGACAAGCAAGCTTTACCCTGATGTTTTTATGTCGCGAAAAGATCAGTAAGTGATATGCACACTGTATGTACGTGATAAAAAAAATAATAATAATAAATAAATAAAAAACACTCTCTCTTAACGATGCTCCACATTAGACTAGGAACGTTTGGAATTCAGCTGCCAGAGGCCCAAAGAGAAACTGTGCTACATACTTTGTGCATAAATAACTGAAACACTAGGATATTTGATGAGAGAAGTACAGAATTAGTATAATTCAAATAAAATAATATACCATTCAGTTTATTGTGAAGACTAGTTCCGCAATCTGCATCAAATATGAAATCCGTCAGGAATCTAATCAAGAGTCAGAGAGTGAAACATAGAGAATTTACAAAAACAAGTGCAGGAATTTTGGAACCTCCTGATGAAGACAAACAAGTCAAAGAAGCCATTTTCATAGCAGCCGGAGCTTGTGAAGCAGTTTGACATCTTGCAGGAGCTGTACCCTGCTCACATGCAGGAAGGCCAACAGATTTAGGTAAAGCAATTCCCGACTGTGGAAGACTGTACTTATTTCCTCCTGATGGAATGAAACTGTCATCATAGATGAGTGAGCCCAAGTCCACGGAGCAGATAGTACCATCTCCAAAGTAACTGGCAGGGTTTTCTATCCTTATCCATTTGCCTTGACAAGGGGTTCTACTTGATGATTTGGCTGTCTCTGAATTGGATTTACAGTGGCTGCTGTAACTATGCGACCAAGAAAAAGGAGGCAGCCCAACTTGCTGGGGCATCGGCTTGTCTATACGTGAATCAGTACACCTTAAAAGTTGTCCGGGCTTGCTTGCATCCAGAAGCAAAGAATCCAGATCTTTGGGTTGAGGAAGCACCAATCGATCTAGAATTGCTTTAGGTTCACATAACAAAGCATCATCACTTGTCTCAGCAGGAGCATTAGTCTCAAAAGTTGATTCCTGGACCTGAGGAAGCACAATATTATTTTTTTCTTAAGCATATTGAAAACATGATAGTAAATGCAACATATTTACTTAAAGCCTACTACCACTAAGTAACATGAATGAGAGTGATCACACAGCCTATTTACTCCTTTGAGATTGCTGGATTAAATCCCAAACTCCTAACGCAATTACCAAAACCAGAAGAAAAAAGGAAACCGACAAAATGAGAAAATTCCTACAACCGAAAACATCTGAAACTTAAGTAAAAATATTGACCATGTACATCAATCTTGTCAAATGGTAATAAACAAAACAAATGATTACTAGTTTATTTGAAACCGCCCCTGAAAAGAATATAAGACAAGAATGAAAAATGGAAAAAAAGAAGAGAAAAAAAAACAAATTCCACAATTCCCTCCGCAAATACTTGAAGATTACCTTGTCATGTAATGATAAGTCTGCTGCTTCACTGCTCTGTACATCACTGCAACTGATATCACTTCTGACATGCAAGCTAGATGATGAAGGTAAATTAGGAACTTTATTGTTCAAACAATTATCCATCTCATCTAATTGTTTTCTCATAGAAGAGCCCCGAGCTTGAAGAACTGAGCAAGCTTTCCTAAACGAATGCAGGATATTGTTGTTCATATCAGCAGGTTTCTTCCCCTTATCTTTTCCAAAAGCAGGGCATTCATAGCTCCCATCAAGGAGCTCTTTTAAGGGAATTTCATCCATGAGTTTTGTGAGATCATGCACTTCTGACTTCAGACAGCACATTCCTGCAATATAAATCAAAATAGCAGTCTAGCCAAGCAGATATCATCAAACAGATGCTTCAGCAACTAAAAGGTATAGAAGTGACAGAAGGCTATGTGGGTTGAACATGTCTCATTTGTAACTTCAGATAACTGCAAACTAATCCAGAAGATAGTTAACTGCCAATAAAACCTATACCATAAAGTGTCTTTGACAGTTGTAAACAAAGAGACTGATGACAGCAAACTCAAGTATTAAGTCAGCTATAAAGATAATGAAAGAATATCAAAATACATAACATGATGACATAAAATAATTGGGAAAGTCCTCTAAACAAAGTAATCCATAAATAAGTTGGAACAACAAAGACTTGACAACATCATGATGATGATGATGATGATGATGATGATGATGATGATGATGACACTTCCTATCATTTTATGGAAGATCTGAAATTCTTAAGCTGTTGGTTCATGTTTCTACCACTTCTGTTTTTCTTCACAAAGTATCCCAGCTTATATGACTCCACATTAACAGCAACACAGCGTACAGCATCCTCACAGCTATCCCAGAACAATCATACAGGAAAAACAACAAAGTCAAAGTTCTTTGTAGTTCTTCTGACTAGGTGAACTTTTATTTCTAGTCTCGCCAGAACTAGCTTAACTGATTAAAGTATATGATCTTTTGGGCTGCATCATCAATTATACAAAGGAATGACTGATTGTTGGATGTGTGTTACACAATTTGATTAAGTATCATTTGTACAGGTAATTACGAAAAAATTAGTTTAATAATTGAGATTATTATAAAGAAATAATTATCTTATGCTTTTGAAAAAATTCTACACTTCATGGAAAACCAAGATCAATAAACTATTTTCTTGGAAGCTGCTTTTCAATTTCTTTTTTCTAAAAGCCAAACAGTGGAAGAAAAAACCATTTATTCATTTCTCTTTCCTTTTCATTTTCCTTTCCCTGTTAATTTCCTTTCATGAAACTTTCCAAACAAACCTAAGAATGAACTTGAGCCATGTACCCAGTGGGATTCTTTTCTAAATGAACAATTCTCTGTAACTAGACATCAGTGCAACAATCTACTCAAAGAACAGTCCTGACAATATATGTGAACGTCATACCAAATGCAGTGCTCCCTCCTGGACATGCACCACAGCTGACTAAGCCAGCTTTCGAAGAAAATGGATCATTTTTAGCCTTCAAAGGAATCTTGGAATTCCTTCTATCACTTCGCTTGCTATTTAAATTAGTCCTCGGTTTAAGTCCTTGGATTCTCTCTGCAACACGATAACAGAAACAAAAACAGAAGTAAGCACTAATCTAATTTGTGAAATTTCTACCATTGATGTAATTCATTGATCAATGGGACAGAAGTGGGAATTGTAGACCCGCAAAAAATTGTTGCGATGCTTAAGAGAACTTGGTGGCCCTTAATGTTGCAGAAGGTAGTACTTTGTCATGTCTGTGTAGATGCTGAGCTACTAGCCAAGAAATGAAGCTTGAAGCAGCCTTCAATTTGCCTTCAAATAAGAAAACAGCCCTGAGCTTTCACGTCATGAGAGCAGCAGCCCAGAAATCTTGTTGGTAGATCAACAGGGATACAAAGCTGGCTAGAATACAAGTCTTCGTGCTACAGGGAAAGCACTTGGAGAGTTTGAAGCAGCAACTTCAGAAGATGCAACCCTGCTTACTTTAAGTTGCACGAGACCATTATAAAAAAAATGGTTCTGCTAAGTATCTTTATCCAAGTTGAAAGGGATTTCTTCCAACTGTTTTTGGGAGTAGGGTGGTTGGCTTTCAGGAAAGAAGGGAGAAGAAAAAGGAAAAAATGCCAAAAAAAACTAAAGGATGTCAATGACATTTGGACAGTCTTTCACAAGATTCAGCACGGAGCCACAATAAACAGTCAAACTCAAACAAATTAATGAACCACACTAGGGTGCCTTCCTCCGTATATGAAGAACTTCGCAATTGATTTGTAGAAAACAGCCATTTAGCATAGATGATAGTCACCTACATTCACTCCTAAGCGGTGTTTGGAAATGAGTTTTGCTCTCAAAATGCAACTTTTCAACCACAATTTTCAAATTTTATACTAGTTTAGCATTCGTACTTTCTAAATAGGGCCAGACATCCAAGATGCATCAATAACAACTTTCCGAAACACCTTCTAAAAATAAGGAGAGTGGATAAATTAAACACCCAAAAGCTTCAAATCAGAAAAATTATATAGCCAAGTGTCAAGTATTAAACATAAACAGGAAAATGGGGAAAAACTTAATTATAGTAAAAAATGGATATTCCAATCATCAAGAAAATAAATGCAAGAGCTGACCATGTTCAGCAGCCCAGTCACTTAAATATGAATCTGTCCATTAACTAGTAAGAACAATTTACCTGCATTAGAGCACTTTAGAAAATGCAATCCAATTTTATCAGATGAAACCTTCATAGCATCTGCCTCATCTTGCAATATTTGATTCTCTATTTGTGTTGTCCGTGGTCGTTTAATACAGCCACTGCCATTTCTTGGCACTTTTCCCACCTTCTTTTGTAACTGCTTTACCTCAGAGCCAGTTACTGACATAAGAGAACAATTAAGATCCCTATGATCTAGAACCTCTGGCACATCTACCCTTGATAAATCAGGCAGTTGACCAACACCCCTCCATATCTCTGTACCTGTCTCTTTTGTCCAAGAAGATGATGCTAAAGTGCCAGCAGTATCTGGAAAATCTGACAGTAATTATAATTCAGTTTCAAAGTAAAAGAAAAAACAAAGTTAAATGGACTGTAACATTACAGCTGCAATCAGCACTACACCCAGGAAACAGAGTTTGAATATACACCTAGTATGTTCTTATATATATTTAAGACAGACAGGTATTTAGATAATGAAAAATGATCCAATTTCAAAATTTGCAGAAACCAAAATTGTCATAGTTCAAAAATACGTAGTACTACAATTGCAATGGTAGACATGAAGCTTCACCAGTAAGCTTCATTAGATGTAGGCTGAAACAAGAACAATTGAAAATTTAACACGCAAGTGTAAAAGCTTAATCACACCCCTCCATGATATTGCCTAGAGCAGGTATAATTCATTTCAGAACAGCACTAGTTTTAGGTATCTTAAAGAAACATCTGACATGGACACAACCAAATCATTAGAAGCTAGATAAAAAAACATAGCATCAAATTGGCACATTCACTACAATTATCCTTGACCCAAACATATGCTTCATCTCTCTAGACTTATCCACTCATATGTGGCTGGAAATTAGGGCAAAGATCTTATGGTCCCTGATTAGGCCTAATTAATAACATATTGTACTAAAAGCTGCTTTTAGAGTTATCAATACATCAAAGGGATATTTTCACCAAGAAAATGGCTTAACATAAACAATAAAACATTAAAAACTATATCAGGAAGAATAATTTTACACTGTTAATGGACATAACCTCATGAGATTGTACCCTAGAGAGAATAAGCTGCCACTAATAAGACAAATGCTAAAATCAGTGAATTTCCACAAGAAACATAAGGCTATGCTTCCCCAAGGTACCGACAAGACATGAGTTTTATACAATCAATTGACCATTGGCAAACCAATCATCTAAATATAATATCTAGCCACGAGCAGTAATTGTTAGCGTGGCAAAAGATTGGCTATAATTTTGCAGGGTTAGCTGTTTCCGATGTTCACTCCTGGAAACCCGCCATCTAAAACAAAAAATGCCCATCAGATAAAAACAAAGAATATGGCTACTAAGCTGAAATGCACAGCCTAGAGCTCAAATTACATCAAAAGATATACAGGTAAATAATTCATCATATAAAGAGAAACACTGAAAATCGCCAACCAAGATCAAGAAATCGGCAACCATGTGATAAGCTCGTCGCAAATAAATTAAGAGTTACAAATCAAATTCGCCCCTTTGACGAGAATAACTAATACCTGATTCGATATTCTCTGCACCACGACCATTAACCCTAGCTCTACCAAACACTTCTGATCCCATCAATTTTGATACACCAGGCGCTGTAACCGGAATCGACAACTCCAGCCACTTCCGTTACCGACGCAGCATGATTACATACAACAAGAACAACAAATAACAGCACTATACAGCAGGATATGAGCAAAAAATGTAAGACAAGAGAAACACTAGATCGAGAAATGCATAACTTCCGTAACCATTAAGATAGATGATGGAGAATTGGGAGAGCTTAATCGGTACATACAAGCTCGATCAGTGAATTGTAAGTGCAAAATTGATGGTAAGGAAGGAGACGATAGGAGTTGCGATGAGAGTAGGCGTCGGTAGATAGCGGGTTTGGGTCACGAAAAGTTGGTGCGAGAGTGGAAGAGGATTATATATAGTTTTGGGGAAAACGGAGGGTTTGTGTAGTTGGGTTCGGATCGCGCAACCCGGGGAGGGAATACTCCGATAAGGCTTCCATGTGTTGTCCTTTTTTTCTTTTTCCTTTCCTTTTCTTCTTTTTCCTCTTCTTCTTCCCTTTTTTTTTTTTTTTTTGTGGTTCATATGAGAAACTTTTGTCGGTTAGTAGAAATCCTGAAACATTGCTTGGATGGCGGTCAACAGCGTGAACAGATATTAATTTTTTAATTCACCTCCTTTGATAAGTTTATTTTTTTAGGTTAACTTAGTATAATGAGGTTACATGTCATCTTTTTTTAATCTAGGTTTACCTCAAAATATAAACTACTAAATTAATAATTAAAGTAAAGATTAATCTTTTAATAAATGTTGGTTATTCACCTCAAAATAAATATAATTATAACTATTCACCTTGATTAATCTAATAAATACGCAAACAATATGTTAAATAATTCACTTACCTTTCACTAAAATATATTTACATAATTAAACTAACTTAGGTTCAACTCAATTTAAACAGTTCTTTAACTCTTGGCTTTAGAAGCACGGGTCTCTAAGGCCTTAACATCACAATAAAAAGTTGGGGTATACATCAATAAAAAAAATTAAAATATAGCATTATTTTTGGATTAGATAGTTAATTGACCATTAAATCATCTGTATGTAGATATATTATAAATTTTATTGAAAAAAAACCCTATAAAAACACCCTACAATTTATAATAACCTAAAAACAAGTGGAAAACAATTAACATTTTTAATTAAATCAATGATAGAAAGGGCAAATTTGTTCAATAGTATACTAATCTCAATAAAGCAAGATAATAATAATAATATATCCCTAAAGGCCTAGAATTTAGCTAAAATATTACGGGTTACTCCCACATTTCTAGCATATTCTGCCACCCATGGTCTCAGATGGTCGTGAAAAAGTATTTTTTTTTACTACTATTCATTTGTTGGTATTGTCATGGATCAAACCATCTATGTTAGGCTTCAAAGTAAACAAATATAGAGATTTTCATCTAATATTGGTTTCTTCTCTATGGTTTTTAGATCCAAGATGATGTCTCTCAGGGTACACTCATTCAAACACCCATTCGAAAATAAATGTGAAAGTATCCTAGGTGATTGATGAAGAAAAACATTTATGTTCAACATAAATGTAAAGAAAGATAGTCGGCCAAGGGATTTGCTAAACTATAACAACATCACAATCACTAGTGATGATAATCTAATGGTGAAAATTGGCCACCTACTATAATTTGTTTGGCACTTGAAATTTATTTCGAAGTTCTCTAGATTCATGGTAGTTCAACAATCTATTTAGGTAGTTTTCCACCTTTATAACACACAAGGGACAAGCAAGAACAAAAAAATTCCTTTGGCACATGAGACTCCTTTGCTAATAAATGTTCATGATAGAGGAGCCAACTCATGAGCTTCATACATGATAGCCCATCAAGTTTCCAAATACAATTCTACATAGGTGGTTGATCGCAAAGGATGAGATGGTAAGTAAAGGTTGTCACAAACAAACTAATTGTAACACCCCAAAATTTACTACTAAAAAATTTCGTTTTACAACGGAAGCATAAGTGAAATAATCGGATGTTACCGCCATAATTGACATAAGTCGGGCTTACCATCCCAACCTTATGTCAATCACAAGGCTAAATAATATAAAATGATCAACAGGATAAAATTGAAAACGAGAGAAGTTTCATCATACCAAATACGAGTTTGGAGATTAACTTCGGATTACAATAACAAAATACTAAAAAAGGATACCATGGATCAAAGATTCCAAAAAGGGTATCCAAGTAAATACACCATTTGGATAACATGACTGTTCACCGAAACACCCAGTATAGATAAAAGTCACTCTTTCCCACATAATGAATCAAAAGCAACAAAATCATCAACTAGGTCATCAAAGACCTACACAAAACCATCAAGGTTATATGCTCGTGGGAATGAGCGGCACCCATGAAAAGGATGATCGGTATACTATATATTGAGTAAGGTAACAATACAGTCGAAACCGGAAAAACACATCATTACACACATTCAAAGCAGAAAGTAGTATACATGCAAGATACAAAAATCAACACAAGGTAATTACTGGTCCGGATTCGTAATATTTAAATATGATATAACCCATTCTTTTATTTACATTAAGTTCAGGGACCCCCACTATTCTTAAATCGGTGGAACGGTCTGAAACACCTCCCAGCGCAAAACGCTCCTGACCACAATTCTTAAACTAGTAGAACGGTCTGAAGTACCTCCTAGGGCATAACGCGTCTGGCCACTATTATTAAGTCGGTGGAACAGACTCCTACACCTCAGTTCCGACTCACTTAATCTTTTACTATAAATGATTAGTGTCTTAATCATTGGTTACTTATCTCACACGCATATTATCTTTCACATTGAGAGTATGCCCCACTATTCTTAAACTAGTAGAATAGTCTGATGCACCTCCCATAGTAAAACGCACCTGGCCACTATTATTAAGCCGGTGGAATAGACTCATAAAACACCTCGGCCCGGCTTATGTGATCTTTCACTTTAAAGTATTAGTATCTTATTCATGATTGGTTTATGAGTGAGAAACATAATTAATGCAAAGCGAGATGTAACACTCCCAAAATTCACTACTGAAAATTTTCTTTTTAATAAAAGAAATAGCGGAAGCAAAGAAAATAAATATGTGAATTTCAAGGATATTACCGCCACACTTAGTACCAGATTGGTTTACTCCTACCATTCTAGTACCAAGTGCTAAGGCTAAAAGAATAAAATACAATTTGCTAGAAACTCAGACCATATTTAAATCAGAGTACCGCAATAAATATTTTACAAGAATAGAATCCACTAATAGTGGTTACAAGAGTAAAGATTTCATTTCAACCAGGAATTAAAAGGTGAAAGAGTAAAACCATAAGAGTTTTCGGATAATCATTACGCTCTTTCTCATTGTCCACTTGAATAGCACCTATAATGGACCTGCAAGGGACACTACCCATTGAATAGGCATGGGCCCACAAATGGAACCCTTCAATACTATGGTATTGAGTAACCCTTTAGACCACACTAAAAGGCTGACCCGCATGCAACACATTATACATAACAATATACACATATAATAAGAAATGCATACATAACATCCACATACCTAGCAAGTCCATCACATACCCAAGTAGGGATAAGCACTGAAGCCCAACTCATGTTGTATCTATGGATCATAATGTGAAATCAATATTTTTGGGCCTTAACCCATTGAACAATCATCATTCAATCATCGTATCTCAAATTATATCCATGTGAGTGCGGGAACCCTACTATTATAACCGGTGGACAAGAAAAATACAAGGCAAAATGCTCATGACCACTATTATTCGCCGATGGATCGGTCTCTAGGGTAGAAGGATCCTGGCCACTATTATCGCTGGTGGATCGGTCTGGCCCCAACTCACATGGTGTTCCACTATAAGTGATTAGCATTTTCTATGATTTATTCGCATCCAAGATTTAGTTTATTGAGCTCAGGACCCCCACTATTATAGTCAGTGAACCAGAATACATTATACATCTTCTAGGGTAAAGCACTCTTGGGCCACTATTATAACTAGTACACTAGTATACATACACATCTTCCAGGACAAAACGTTCTTGGGCCACTATTATATCCGGTGGACCGAAACACATAATATAATTCATCTGAGCCCGGCTCATTCGTCTTTCACTTTCATGATTGGTGATTTTCCTTTTTAATTAGCACAACAAATTCATTTATTTGCCTCGAAGGAGAGGTCAAGATTTTGGAGACACAGAGGTACACCAGTCATACTGGTGCATACAAGCTACTCATTAACCTTCAACCATCACCTAATGTGAGCTTGTGACTCGTATTTGGTATGTAGAATAGCTTGGATTGGTGTGTGAAGTGTTTCGGAGAAATTTGAAGTAGAACTGTGAGTTGTTCTGGAAAGATGTGAATATTTTACATTTAAAAAATTATAATTTTGGAATGTGATGAACATGAAAGTTGTAGATCTTTCTGTTATCTTTCCAGCTCATCAAGAATCAGCTAGATCAAAGGTCAGATGAAGAAGTTGTGGCTAAAATACTAAAGATTGTCAAAGCTGAAAATAAACATGGGGGGACCGTGTTTTGGAAACACGATCCGTATTTTTTTTTTCATCAGGAAAATATGTTCTATTTTCCAGGAGAGGCCGAGAGATAGAAAATAAACACGGGGGTACCGTGTTTATTAACACGGTCAGTGTTTTTTGGGTTTTTCGCTCCGCCTCGGTTTTCGCTAATGATAGTTTCGTATAGTATAAATACCATGCGATTAGAACCCTAATCGAAGAGTGAATGCCATCTTCTCCTCCTATTGAGTTCTATTGTAATTTCTTGATGAATTGAGTGATTTAAGTGAGAATTTCTTTGATTCTTTGTAATCACAATTACTTCGCATCAATAAGATCATCTGTTTCTCCAATCTGTGTTCTTGAGTGTTCTTCTCTTCTCAATTCTTGTGTGTTCTAATTGATTATAATTAGATCTTATTTTTTCTGAATTAGCATCGATCCACAACAAATTGGTATCAGAGCATTGGGTTTGTATTCGGGATGTCTACAAGATTTGATATAGAGAAGTTTGATCGGTCTGTGAACTTTGGCTTATGGAAGTTGAAGATGAAGGCGATCCTGATTTAGAATGGATTGGAGAAGGCGTTACTTGGGATATCAAGAAGCCCGATTCAATGACAGATGAGAAATTCGAGGAGATAGATCAAAAGGCCCTTTCCACCATACAATTGTGTTTGTCTAATGAGGTCTTGTGTGAGGTAGCTAAAGAAACAACGGCGGCATCCTTATGGCTCAAGCTAGAGTCTCTATACATGACGAAGTCGGTGACGAATCGTCTCTTATTGAAGAGCAAGTTGCATGAGTTAAAATTAGGTAAGGGACAATCCCTAAAATCTCATCTTGATGAATTTGACTCTATAATTATGGATTTGAGAAATATAGATGTTAAATTGGATGATGAAGATCTTGCTATTACATTGTTGTGTTATTTGCCTGTTGATTACAAACATTTTTGTGAGACCATACTGTATGGAAAGGATGATGAGTTGGTTCTTGATGATGTTAAGACTGCCCTACTACAACGGGAACTGATTGAGAATCAGTTGACTGGAGGTGGTTCTAGTGAATCACATAGTGAGGGACTTGTACCTAGGGGCAGAACTCAGGAACGGGGTTATGGTGATAAGAAGAAGAAGTATAGGTCAAAGTCGAGGAATAATAGATCCAAGAATGTCATGTGTTATGGATGTCACAAGAAGGGTCATATCAAGAATTTTTGTCCTAATAGGATATCTAGAGATAAACCTGGTGAATCATCTGGCACAAAGGATGTTGCTGCTATAGCTCAATATGATAGTGATGGTGATCAGTTGACTGTCACTGATAGTCGGACCAAGATTATGGATAGGTGGATCTTGGACTCTAGATGCTCTTACCATATTTGTCCCAACAGGAACTGGTTCCGAACTTACAAGATGACTCAAGGTGGAGTAGTTCTGATGGGTAATGATGCTGCATGCAAAGTTGCTGGGATTGGGACAGTGAAGGTGAAGATGCATGATGGTGTGGTCAGAACACTATCTAATGTTCGACATGTCCCTGAGATGACCAAGAACTTGATTTCATTGAGTTCTTTGGATTGTAATGGATATTGTTGTGTGATTGAGGATGGCACGATGAGGATTACTAGAGGGGCTCTTGTTGTATTGAAAGGCAAGAGGATCGAGACATTGTATGAGCTTGTTGGTTCTACTATTAAGGGAGCAGTTGCAGTAACATCATCGAGTATGTCTGACTCGGATGTTACTAGACTTTGGCATATGCGACCTGGACACATGAGTGTCAAAGGTTTGACTGAACTCTCCAAGAGAGGGTTGTTGGATGGGAAGAGTACAGGTACTATGGATTTCTATGAGCATTGTGTGTTTGGCAAGCAGAAGCGGGTTAGTTTTTCAAAGGCTACACATAGTACAAAGGGGCCTCTGGATTATGTTCACTCTAATTTGTGGGGTCCTGCAAGGGTGGTTCACGATACCTACTGACATTTATTGATGACTTCTCTAGGAAGGTATGGACTTATTTTATTAAAAATAAGAATGATGTCTTTGAAGTTTTCAAGCGTTGGAAGACTTTATTAGAGAAGCAGACTGGGAGACAAGTGAAGTGTCTCAGGACAGATAATGGCCTTGAGTTTGTGGAGCGTAGTTTCACTGAGTACTGTGAGGACCATGGTATTGCTAGGCATCGCACTTGTGTTGGAAGACCACAACAGAATGGGGTTGCTGAGAGGATGAATAGAACCCTATTAGAGAAGGCTTGATGTATGTTGTCATAAGCTGGATTAGGCAAGGAGTTTTGGGCTGAGGTAGTTCACATGGCGGCATTCCTGGTGAACAGGTCACCCAATCTTTCCATTAATTTGAAGACACCTGAGGAGGTATGGTTTGGCAAACTAGCTGATTATTCTGATTTGAATATTTTTGGATGTCCTGCCTATGCTTATATGAATGATGGGAAGCTCGAGCCTAGAGCCAAGAAGTGCATCTTTCTTGGCTATACATCTGGTGTGAAGGGGTACAGGTTATAGGATCCAGCTGCATCCAAGTTTTTGACAAGCAGGGATGTTACCTTCAATGAGTCAGTATTCCTCCAAAAGACTGAGTCTTCTTCTGATAAATTATCTGAAGAGGTGGAGTAGAAGAATCTGCATGGTGTTACTGATAAGGTGGAGGTAGAGATTGATTTGGATCAGTCAGACTCTTCTAGTATGAGACCCACTATTCCTGAAGTGGGTGGATCTAGGCAGCAGGTGGAGCAAAGGGGTGTTGCTCCCGGTAAACCACAGAGGGTTGTGAAGCCTCCTGTGAGGTATGGCTTTGAGGAGTTAGCAGGTTATGCTTTGGCTAATGCTGAGACTATAGTTGATGTACAGGAGCCAATGTCATACTCAGATGCCATTGTTAATGCTGATTCTGATCAGTGGTGTGCTGCTATGGAGGAGGAGATGCAATCTCTATGGAAGAATCAGACATGGGAACTTGTGAAGGCACCCAGGAAGAAGAAAATAGTTGATTGCAAGTGGGTGTACAAGTTCAAACAGGGAATTCCAGGTGTTGAGGGACCGAGGTACAAGGCTCGTTTAGTTGCACGTAGGTTTAGTCAGATACCTGGTGTAGACTATAACGAGGTATTTTCCCCTATTGTCAGGCATACTTCTATTCGTACTTTGCTTGCGCTTGTGGCTATGCAGGATATGGAGTTAAAACAATTGGATGTTAAAATAGATTTTCTGCATGGTGAGCTCGAGGAGGAGATCTATATGCGCCAACCAGATGGCTTTGTTGTTGAAGGCAAGCGGGATCATGTGTGCTTATTGAAGAAGTCACTATATGGTCTGAAGCATTCGCCTAGACAATGGTACAAGAGGTTTGATCAGTTTATGATTGAGCATGGGTTCTCCAGGAGTGATTACGATGGATGTGTATACTTGAAGCAGGTTGGTGATGGTTCTCTAGTGTATCTTTTGTTGTATGTCGATGACATGCTTGTTGCAGCAAAAGATCTGTCTGAAGTTAACAAGGTGAAAACAATGTTAAAGACTGAGTTTGAGATGAAGGATATGGGAGTTGCGAAGAAGATCCTTGGCATGGAGATCATTCGAGACTGCAGACAGAAGCGTCTTTACTTGTTACAAGAGCAATATGTGAACAAGGTGTTGGAGAGGTTTCATATGATTGATGCCAACCCGGTTAGTACTCCCTTGGCTACTCACTTCAGATTGTCTGCTTTAGATTACCCCAAATCTAAAGATGAGGAGGAGTTTATGGCCACAGTTCCCTACTCTAATGCTGTGAGATGCATGATGTACGCTATAGTTTGTACCATGTCGGATATTGCTCAAGCTGTGAGTGTTGTGAGCAGATATATGGTGAATCCAGGGAATGCTCACTAGCAAGCGGTTAAGTGGATTCTGAGGTACTTGAAGGGTATTACATTATCTTGTTTGGAGTATGGAAGATCGACTAATGCGTTGACTGGGTTTGTTGACTCTGATTATGGTGGAGATCTTGATAATAGGAGATCCACTGGAGGTTACGTGCTTTGTCTTGGTGGTTCGGCAATTAGCTGGAGGTCATCTTTGTAAGATGTGACTGCATTGTCCACTACTGAGGCTGAGTATATGGCTATGACTGAAGATTTTCAAGAAGCTTTGTGGCTTGGTGGTTTCGTTCGTGAGCTTGGATTTGGTTATGGTGCTCCTGTTGTTCGTAGCGATAGCCAGAGTGCTATTTGTTTGGCAAAGAATCAAAATTCTTTCCATCGTCGGACAAAGCACATTGATATCAGGTACCACTTCATTCGAGATACTATTGATGCAGGCAAGGTTGTGTTAGAGAAGGTGGCTACTGTTGAGAATCTAGTGGATATGCTAATGAAGCCATTGACGGTGAGCAAGTTCGAGCATTGCTCGGACTTGGTTGGTGTTTGTGTACCATGAGGGCCTTTTAGGGCCCAGGGGTTTTTACAGATGGTCTTTTATGTTCTTAATGCTAGCTACTTTAAATACGTCGTCAAGGTGGAGAATTGTGAGCTTGTAACTCGTATTTGGTATGTAGAATAGCTTGGATTGGTGTGTGAAGTGTTTCGGAAAAATTTGAAGTAGAACTGTGAGATGTTCTGGAAATATGTGAATATTTTACATTTAAGAAATTATAATTTTGGAATGTACTGAACATGAAAGTTGTATATCTTTCTGTTATCTTTCCAACGCATCAAGAATCAGCTCGATCGGATGTCAGATGAAGAAGTTGTGGCTGAAATACTAAAGATTGTCGAAGCTGGAAATAAACATGGGGGACCGTGTTTTGGAAACACGATCCGTGTTTTTTTTCATCAAGAAAATATGTTCTGTTTTCCGGGAGAGGCCAAGAGATAGAAAATAAACACGGGGGTACCGTGTTTATTAACACGGTCAATGTTTTTTGGGTTTTTCGCTCTGCCTCGGTTTTCGCTAATGACAGTTTTGTATAGTATAAATACCATGCGATTAGAACCCTAATCGAAGAGTGAACGCCGTCTTCTTCTCCTATTGAGTTCTATTGTAATTCCTTGATGAATTGAGTGATTTAAGTGAGAATTTGTTTGATTCTTTGTAATCACAATTACTTCACATCAATAAGATCATCCGTTTCCCCAATCTGTATTCTTGAGTGTTCTTCTCTTCTCAATTCTTGTGTGTTCTAATTGATTCTAATTAGATCTAATTTTTTCCGAATTAGTATCAATCCACAACACCTAATAATAATTAACAAAACATAATTAGAATTAATAATATAATTAATGTAGGTTTAAGGTAATAGATGAGAAAAGAATGAAAAAAAAAACAAACTAGGTTCGAAGAAATGTCGCCGACTAAGAAGGCTAGCAATAGCACAAACTGTCGTTGCTAAGGAATGGGCGACGGTAGGGAGGGCTGGAAGGGGGGGTAGGGAACGGTGAGGGCTACTAGAAGGGGGGTGTAGGCTTCGGTAATTTTTGCTGAAGCTAGGGGTGATTTGGTGGTTTTTGTCGAAGGGTAGGGGTGATTTTGGTGAGTTTTGCTGATGGGTTTGGGGTTGTTCTTCATTAGATTTTGCTGCAACTTGGGCGTAGGAACGGGTGGTTTTGCTGCATCTAGTGGGTGTTTTGGTGAGTTTTTCTGCAGCTAAGGGTGAGGGAATGGAATTTTTTTTCGGTGGTGGTGGATGAGGTGCGGCAATGGTTGCCGAAGGTGAGTTATGGGGGGTGTTTTTGGGCGATTTTGGAGATGGTAAGGAGGGGATATAAGGAGTGTGTTTGGGGTGATTTTTTGACAAAAAATTAGAGGAATAATGAGGTAGTTTTTAGATCATTAAATGAGGTATACGTATACATATTACATACACGCAGAAAGGGAGAGAAGGGAAGTTAGGATTGGGCAAAATTTTGAAACCCCAACCCACAACCACAGGTGCTGGGAATTGATTGACTAGGGGTATATTTGGTAGAGGGAAGGTAAGGTGCTCAGTATGGAGAGAAAAAAATTAAATAAGATATGGAGAGGGGAAGGAAAAAGGAAAAGTGAAAAGAAAAGGTGGGGGTTTAGATTTAGGTTTAGGTTAGATAATTATCCAGAATTATATTTAGGTTAGGAAGATATTAATAACCCAAAATAAAAATTAGGATTAGACTAAGATTTAGAATTAGGGAATCAGCGTAAGATAGAAAAATAAATTCCCGATGTTAGAATGAGGTTTCGATATTAATTACTTGGGATTAGGTTTAGCTAAATATTTGGCGTATTACACTAATAGAAGTAAATTCTCAAATTGAGATATCTCTATAACCATGATTCGTCCAAGTCGTAGGATTTACCTTAATTTCTTACATGATATAGACTAGAAGTTCAAAGGATATCTCCTTGAGGTGTCAAACATCCACAATCTTTATTTTAGCTTCAAAATCTTTAAGCAATGTATTAATCCTATAATTATGAGGTTTATTTCCACATCATAAATCATTCTAATGATTTATGCTCATTCCATATAAGATAAATCATTGATTTTCCAATTTTAGGAGGGAGTAAACAGAAGAGATAGTTCTCAAAGTATAAGAGTTGATACATGAACCAACATTCTTACTATTCCCTAAATATTTCTTAGTGAGTATCAAGCTTTGAGTGCCTCTCTATCTTTTCACAAGAACTTCCAGAGAGAATTTCATTCCATTCTATTTTAATGTTTTGTACATCAAAAATCCAACCACCTATGAAGTATTCAAGGTGGTATTTTTTTCCTTCTTCTTCGTTCAATGATGAATAATGCAATAATTAATGAACAAGTAGGCAATGCACGTAACTTCTATTCTAATACTATAATTTAAGTGTGAATAAGTAAAAGATATATAAAAGAAAACATGAATATGAATGGGTAATAAAAGGCTTACTTCTCATATTTAGTTATATTGTTCTTTTTCTTATTTTAGTTGCTTGGTTCTATAACAATATATTCTCAAGAATTCTAAATGTGTTTCAATATATATATATATATAAACCTAGAAATCTCTAGTGAACTTATGGATCGATTTTTCTAAGAGTTTAGAGCCCCACACATGCCATCTCAATTGGGTCAAGTTCAATGATCAAATTTCTAGTATATGAATTTAAGTTGGGAAAAAAATTGTATGGGTTCGAGCTTGCAATGAGGATGGATTTAAGATCCCCATCCCTAAATATGATCGTAATATATATATGTGTGTGTGTGTGTACATGTAATCTCATTTCTATCAAGTGTGGAAATTTGGCTACAAGGATAGATAGTTGGGTCACGAGTTTCTAATATGGGATGGTGATTTAATCTTCACAGGGTATTTAAATTGGGAATCTATATAAAGAAACCAAGTAGAGATTCCCCATAAACAACAAATAAATGATTGAGGTAAGTTCCTAGATATATATGATTTTGAGTTTGGGAATGAGAACGACACTCTAATTCCCATCTTGTTCTACTATAACCCCTATCTATTTGGGAAATGGAAATAGGAGCTTGGAAATTAAGATACAGGAATGACGTTGGAAATAAATACTTTTGGAATCTATTTATTTGATATCACTCTCATATTAGGTATGTAGTGAGAATAGCTTGAGAAAAAAGTAAATAATTTATTGAAATGTCATTTAAACATATAATACTTCTAGTAGAAGAGGAGTAGATCAAAGGAATGTTTTTATTGTTTCATTCTTATTTCCATGTCTATTATCAGCCCCCACCCCATGGTAATAAACCTTTGGAATAGAGATTCTCAATTCTCATTCACAATCCCCACACAATTCACACTCCCTTAAAATGAGTATGATAATATATTAAACCCCTTCTATAATTTTCTAAACTATAGGAATTTGGTATTGAATATATTGGTTCCTTCTTTTACTTAATAGTTTAATGGACTCGAGATGCAACAATATGCTTGATCAATAAAACAAGAGAGCTTTAGAAAGGGGTGTTTAATTTGCATGGACACTCAATCTATTCTTTTATATGTTTGATACATTAATATTTTATGTAAATGAATATTATTCAATATATTGTTCAATGTATGAATAGTCTTCATAAAATACAACATCTCAACATAGCTTTGTTCATATTTTTATACTTTTATATTTACAAACAAGTGGTGAACGACTAAACCAAAATCTCTTTGTTTGATATTGATGAGTTTTAATTATTTAGATGCATCAAATAAAATTCTATTTCATATTTACATGAACAAAACTTGGGTCATAATATGCTAATGGTTTGGGTGGTTGAGCTTAAATAAGAAGCTTTCATCCCAAATTGACACAACTCATTTCATAAATTAGTTATGAACTTAAGTTATTGTGTGATACATGAGATATTATGTGTATTCATGCAAGTGATGTGGATGTTTACTTACACCCATGCCAACGAGCTTCCTTATTTAACATTATATGTGGAATTATAATTTACAATTAGCAGAATGGAAAATTATACTACCTTGTATTTTTAATACTATGTATTTCATAAGATATTTTATAAAGTATTATTTGGCTTTACAAAATATTGTGGTATGTATAATATTAGGATTTTTCATACAATACTATTTTTCTAAGGTGTTTAAATACATCATGATCATTAGAATATATATACAATTTGGTTTTAACCTTTTGATTTGATTATTCCTAAATTTTTGTGGTATTCATATGGTATTCTTAATTTTTCGATCCTTTTACAAGTTATTTATAGTATTTTCAAATTGATTAGCTTGCCAAAAAAATAATAAAAGGGAGGATATAATATAGTTTGCAAACTAATAATTATGCATAATAAGATTGGACAGGTAAATAAAGTGTGATAGTAAATGATTTTTGACCCATAAGATTCGGTGTGCTAACTAATATTTGATCTCTAGTAATTTTATTTGTTCATTTATTCATTAGGTACATTAACTATTTTATGTTCAATACATAGTGTAATTGACCTAATGTGCATCGATTCTTATTTATATTCATCTCTTAATCTGGATATATATTGTTTCTATTTATTTATAACCATTAATAGATAATCCCTCATAGTTGATGCCCTATCATTCTACAAACCTTCCTATGGTTCCCTGACGCAAATTCTACCATGCTTTTCATTTACAATTTACTCTCCCTCCTTGGCCTTATCAGACCTAAGTTTTGAGCCACAAGATTACATCACACCTGCTATTTAGATGGGTCATGAATGGGGCCATCCCCTCGGAGAAATAATGTATGATCATCATCCAGCTCTTGCTTCATCAATAAAGGTAATTAGAAAAAAACACAAAATGTTGTTATCATCTATCTTGTTGACATTGTAATCCCCCAAAATTTTAAAAACCTATAATTTAATAAATAACTTTTATTTGGGATAAATTAACTTTTAAATCTATTTAATTTAATTATTTTTATGGATTTTTGAGTATATAAAATTGGATATGAATATTTAATAAATTAAAATAATTATTTTATTATTTTATCATACTCATTTTATTTAAATAATTTTCCAAACCAATATTTTTTATAAAATTAATCTTTTTAAACCTATATATTAAATTATATTAAATTTATTTATCTACCAAAAATATTATATTATATTATCCCATAAATTATTTTATCTTATTTTTCCTTTTCCTTTTCCCCATTTTCCCTTTCTTTCTCCTTTCTTTCTCCTTTCTTTCTTTTTCCTTTTTCTTTCCTTCGGGCTGCCGGACATGGACTGCCCTACCCTCCCCGTGCTTGGGACGTTGGCCCACTCCCCTCCCCTCATCTTCTTCTCCTACACGCAGCTCGTTCCCTTTTCCTTTCTTCCTTCCTCTCCCGCACACGAGCCCAGCCCAACCTCCCTTCTTTTCTTTCCTTCCTTCTCCATTGACTGGGTCGACCCACTTCCCCTTGTCTTTTCCCTTTGCCCCGCCTGCCCCTCTTTCTCCTTTCTTTCTTCTTCTATCTCCTACCCCGACCATCTCCACCATGCCCGCCATGCCCGACCACCCTGCCTGCAACCCTACTACCTCCAGACTACTCTCCCTACCTCCCTCCCTCTCCCCCGTCGTTTTTATGTCCCGTCTTGACCCGACCAACCCTTTCTCTCCTCACGCATGCCCCCGTCTTTCCCTAATTTCCCTTCACTCTCCCTACCACTCTGACACCCCTACCACACTGTTGCCACCATACTGAGCCACCTACCCCCTTCTTTTCTCTCTCTCTCTCCTTTTTCTTCTCCTTAGCAGCTCCTCCCCTGCCCATTTTTTGAGCCCTTCCTTCCCCTTCCCAGATTCCTTTCTCTCCTTTCTCCTCCTTTCATTTTCCCCCTATTTTTGCACCACCGCCCCATTCCGTCACTTCCACCGCCGCACCAGCCACCTCCACCACCCTCTACCTCACCCTTGCACCACCACACCACCCCTCGAGCCACCCTACATCCCCTTCTTCCTCCCCTCTTCTTTTTCTCTTCTTTTCTCCCTTCTTGGCAGCCACCCTACACCTCCTCCTTCCGCCACCTCTGCCGCCACCTGGACCACCAAACCCCTCCCTGCAATCTCCCCTACCATCCCCACACCTTCCTTGCCCAAAACAAACCCCCTCACCCCTTCATTTTCCTCCTCCCATTCCTTCCTTCTTAACCCCTCCACCTCGGCTGCCATCTTTGCAGCCTCGCTGCCGCCACCCTTGGCCGCCAACAACCTACACCCCCTCTCCACCCTTGCACCCTTCCCTTGCCCTAAATCATCCCCCATCTACCCTCTTTCCTAGCCCCAAAACCCTAACCCAAAAGCAGCCCTTCCTTCCTTTCTTCCAACTTCGACCCCTTTTTTCTTCCTTTCCTTGCATGCAGCTCATGCTACATGAGTTGCTGCATTTCTTGGTTTATTTTGGTTAACGATTTTAGAGTATAATAATATTTTAAGTTAATTATTTTATTAATTAAGTTTTATAAAGTCTTATGCTTTTGGTTTTCTTATTTCTAATGTAATAAATATTGATATTATTTTTAGGTATTGGTTTTGCTAATTAAATCTTGTATCTTTAACCAGAATACCGGTAAGGTTCGATTTTACGAGAATTAAGGTAATCGTTAAACTCCACTTAAATGCATGATATATATTGTTTAATATATTATATGCAGTTGCTTATAGTGATTGATAAAAAGGAAAGCATGTTAGTTTATATACTATGTGTGGAAATATTGCTTAAGGAAAGAGTTTGGTTATTAATAAAAATGTTGAGTACTTATCCATGTTATATTATGTTATTGTGACCATTGACCCATGAATAATATCATTGTGAGCCCTAATGGCATTTTAGTAATATGTCTTGTGCAAGAGTGTGGCCTAATATGTGTGGATGTTAATGAGTATTATGTTGAAGTATAATAATTGGTGGAATCGGATGATGAGAATGGAGTATTAATATTAATATTCATGTAGTGATGATAATTTAATAAAAGTGGTGTAATAAGGGGTAAAATAGTAATTTGTAAGTAAAAAGGGTATTATGGTAATTTTGGAAGAAAATAGCAAAATGATAATTTTGTAAGTAAAAGGGGTATTATGGTAATTTTGGAGGCAAAGGATAAAATGGTAATTTGTAAGTGAAAAGGGTAAAATAGCAATTTTGGAAGTAAAAGGATAAAATGGTAATTTGTAGGGAAAAGGGTATTATGGTAATTTTGGAAGAAAATGGCAAAATGGTAATTTTGTAAGTAAAAGGGGTATTATGGTAATTTTAGAGGTAAAGGGCAAAATGGTATTTTGTAAGTGAAAAGGGTAAAATGACAATTTTGGAAGTAAAAGGTAAAATGGTAATTTGTAGGAAAAGGGTATTATGGTGATTTTAGAAGAAAAGGGCAAAATGGTAAGTTTGTAAGCAATGGGGGAAAATGATAATTATAATAATGGAGAAGGGTAAAATGGTAATTATAATAAGGTAGAATGATAAAATGGTAATTATAATAATGGATAATGATAAAATTGTAATTATAATGCAGAAGGGTAAATTGGTAATTATGATAATGAAGAAGGGCAATTTGGTCATTTAACCAACTAAAGGGTAATTTGGTAATTGTAATAATGGAGAAGTAAATTGGTAATTATGATCATAAAGAAGGGCAATTTGGTAATTTAACCAGCTAAAGGGTAATTTGGTAATTTTGATAATGGAGAAGGGTAGTTTGGTAATTATGATAATGGAGAAGGGCAATTTGGTAATTTAACCAACTAAAGGATAATTTGGTAATTATGATAATGGAGAAGGGTAATTTGGTAATCATGATAATGGAGAAGGGTAAATTGGTAATTATGATAATGAAGAAGGGCAATTAGGTAATTTAACCAACTAAAGAGCAATTTGGTAATTATAACAAAGGAGAAGAGTAATTTGGCAATCTAACTAACCAAATGGGAAATATGCTAAGTGTAAAAATTATGAAGGGTAATTGGTGACCTAATAAGTGTGGGAGATAACTTGGTAACCTAAACCGAGTAAAGGTGTAGCTAAGGTCTTATGTGTGTTATGTGTCTTATATATCTTGAATGCCATGTATAATGATATGTTGTGTATCTTGTGCTATTGTTATAACTATTTTATGTGTAGTGCAGCTTGGAGTTGAGGTATACTCATATGCTTTCTTATGGCGTGTGTTTAATATGTATATGTTATGAATTGTTATGTGATGTGATGTGGCCCTTTAGAACATGCATGCTAGGATATTTAATGTGGTAATACGGGGTGGAAAGATGAAAAAGAAAAATGAGAAAGTAAGTTGACCAAAGGGAAGTAAGTTGGCCAAGGGGAAGTAAGTTGGCCAATGTAGGCGGGATTGACCTAAATATCCCACGATCTATGAGTGGAAAAATAAAAGGGACTTTAAATAAAATAAAAGAGTGGGTGAACTTTACATGGGAGAATCTAGGGTTTGTGTGGGATAATCTAGGGTTTGCATGGGAGTTTTAGGGTTTTGCATGAAAACTTCGAGGGTCCGCATGGGATGATCCTTACGTAAGAAAGGTGTTAGGGTTTTCAATGGCCAAATAGGGTTTCGTGGTCATATGTATAATTGGTGAGTAGAGTGAGAGTATTTGGGTTGAATCTAAGGGTTGTGATGTGTGGGGTGTTAAAACAATTTGGGTTGTGTGAGGCAGAGAAGGATGGGTCACATAGTCCCAAATTAGGGTTTATAGAGAAAACCCTAGGGTAAGACTGTGAGTGGACTTGGAGATATAAGGTAGTGGGCCTTGACCCACACACTTAGGAGTTGGGCCTCCAGCGTGAGCAAGTGGAATAAGGAAGGGATGTCAGGACGAGTTAGGAGGTGTAGAAGTCTCAAGATATGGGACGGATCCTCTTGGGTAGATAAGCGTAGATGGTGTTAGTCATGCATGTCTAGAGTAAAGACATAGTAAGACACTAATCATTTAAAGTGGAAGATTATTGAGCTAGGCCCAGACCGATCCACCGGCATATAATAGTGGTCAGGTGTGTTTTGCCCTATAAGTGACCGATCCACCGGCTATAATAGTAGGATATCCTGAGCTCGATAAACCAAACCCTAAGTTTGATAAGACATATAAAAGGCACTAAGTATATATAGTGGAACACCATGAGAGTCGGGGCCAAACCGATCCACCGACATAATAGTGGCTAGGCACATCTTGCCCTAGAAACCGATCCACCGACATAATAGTGGCTAGGCACATCTTACCTTAAGTTAAATTATGCCTATATATAAGGCTGTGCAGAAAAATCAGGATCCGAAAAACCGATCCGCTATCCGAAAAAATCGATCCTAAATTTTGAATATCCGATCTGATTTTTTAGTGGATAATCCGATCCGCCAAAAATATCCGGTTTTAAGAATAAACCAGTTATATTTAGGCATAATTTAACTTATAATCTGATTTTTTTTCTTTCAATCTTCAAGTTTGGATCATTTTTTACTATAGTACATAAGTCCAAAAATAATTTACTTAACTAAAGTCTAAAATAAGCATCCACACTTTACAAACAGTCAAATAGGTCACAGCCTACACACACGCAAGCACCCAGACCAGAAAAAAAATTCCTAAATTTGTTGAGCCTCTTAACTTAGGTCGTTCCACGTTTCTAGAGCGTCATTGTTCACAAATCTTGATCGCTGATTTTTGTGGATATGATTAATCATGTATTATATCTTTTTGTATGCAAGCTGAATGATTAAACAAGTGTTTTTGCAGAAAAAGATTTTTTGGTTATAGATTATATAGGTAAATTTAATAATCGGATATTCTTTTTCAATAATCGGATATATCTGAAATCCGATCCGATATTTCAAATATCCGATGTATTCATATGCGAATTCGGATATAGGATATCGAATATCCGATCGGATCGGATATCAGAAAAAAATATCCATTCGGATACGGATATCCGACAATGCACACATGTGACCGATTCATCGGCTATAACAGTGGGGTTCCCACACTCACATGGATATATAAAATTCGAGAGATGATTGAATAATTATGGACTAATGGCTTAAGGCCCAGAAGTATTAATTGTGCGCTTTGACCTATTAATATTCAATGGACTTGTTAAGTATGTGAATGTTATGTATGCACATCTCATTATATATGTATATAGTTTTATATCATGTGTGGCATTGCGTGCCTACTTTTCAGTGTGTTTTAAAGGATTACTCAGTACCATAGTACTGAAGGGTTCCATTCGTGGGGCCCCTACCTATTCAATGGGTAGTTTCTCTTCTAGGTCCTTTTCAGGTGCTATTCAAGTGGGTAATAGGAAATAGCGTAAGGAATTATCCAGATTTTTAGGACTTCACCTCTCTCTCTTTTAACAGTAGTTTAAATGTAACTTGTATTATTGTAACCACTATAGGTTGATTCTATTATTGTAAATTGTTATTTACGCTACTCTGATTTAATTATGGTTTGAGTTTCTTGGCACTTAGTACTGGAACGGTAGGAGTGAACCGGTCTGGTACTAAGTGTGGGTTGTGTGGTAATAATATCCCTAGAATTCACAGTTTTATTATTTCACTTCCGCTAATCCTTTAATAAAATGAAATTTTTTGGTGGTGAATTTTGGGGGTGTTACAGACATGAGGTACCCAATTTCAATTATGGCTAAATCATATGATCTTTATACCATCATGGACATGCCCCACTATTGTCACTAAGAATTTTTTTTAATGAAATTTTGCTTGATATAACCTATGGAGGGGAAATGTCATTCTCCATTAGAAAATGTTAACTACTTCTTTTGTTTTGATGTATTCCTTGATAATTTTGACTATGTGTAAGATGATTCTATGATATAAGTAAATTGGCATACATATTTAGTTGATATGTTGTTTTGTGTTTATGTATTAAAAAAAATTAAAATTAGGACGATTATAAATTTAGACATTTAATATAATGTTGATAGCTATCCGAGGTCGGTTAGTCGGACATAATATATATATTATCTTTAGATCATCCACTTTATTTAGTATTGATAATGAATGAATGAATGAATTATTGTTATTATTATTTAGGGCTAGTAAATAATAATTATTTATTATTTATAGATTTTTTATCAAATGAAGCTTTTGGATAATCAAGTCGATAAAATATTGATCTATCGCTCATTATTAATTTATCAATTTATGAATTTAGTCTCATAATTATTTGGGTATCTTGAGATTAATAGGGTAGTTAGTCAATAACACAAAGATGATGATTTGAGGTAGGTTTATATTTTTAGGATTGGAGTAATTGATATAAAATATATGTAAATTTATTTAATTAGTATATATATACCAGCACTGATAGTGTTTGTTATAAATTTATAGGACCATTGTGTGGTGAGAATTTGTTGATCACATTTCATTGTAGGTAACCCCTATTGTATAAGATCATTACATTTTGTTAATCTAGTTCTAAATTTTATTTCAAATATGTGTTTTATGAATTTAAGGGAATATGTATATATATATATATATATATATATAGGTGTTTTATAAATTTCTTATATAAATTTATTCAAAACATATAGTACATATATGCTTCTGTGTTTATTTGGTGATTATATAAAACTTGTTATACATGCTATTGTATAATCTTACTATATGCCCTAAATTTTGTGTCCTGTATTTAGAGATTGCTTAATTGAAAAGTAGTTTTGTGGGAGGTTTTTTTTTTGTGTGAAGAAAATCATATTTATGGAAAGTGTGTATTTTTTTAAGGTGTTAATTATGAGAAAGTTGTTATTTGTGGATAGTATCCTACCTAATATTGGGAAATTGGTAATAGGTTATTAATTATGTGGTTGTATATACTCACATCTAATAAACTATAATTAACTTAAAGAGAAATATGAGAATGTGCTAGGGTCTTTAAGGGTGTACTCCTAAAATTTGGTTGTGTTGGTTATATATAATAGGTTAGATGTTGTTGTGTATATTTTGCTTTTGATTTGGTTTCACTGGCTATCTATATTGGCTAACCTCTAATTGTATATAGCATGCTTTTTATCTGGTTATATTGGCTATCTATACTAGGTCAGCAATGGTTGCACATATTTCACTTTGGTTTGTTCCAGATCCACTCTATATAGGGTTGTGATTTTATTCGGGGTGTGCACACATAAGGACTAGGACTATTAGTAATCATCTTTGGACTTTGTTTAATGGAAAGAACTAAGTGTGACCATTGGCTCCTCCTGTGGTATTTGATTTGGTTATTTGATTTCAACTATTGGTAGGGTTGCGATCCTCTTAGCCTTTATTGTAATATCCCAAAATTTATCTAATCTTAATCTCGAGTAATGAATATCTTAACCTAATTCTAATCTTGAAAATTTGATATTTCTACCTTACCCTAATTCCTTAATCTAAAATCTAAACCTAATCATAATCTTTTAGTTTGGGTAATTTATATTTTAGCCTAACCCTAAGTCTAAATGATTAATATTTTAATCTCATCTTAATTCTCTAATTAATTTTTAACATAATCTTAACCATAGTCACACACTTATCTCCTTTTCTTATTTTTTTTATATTTTCACTTTTTTTCTTTCTCCTTTTCTTCTCCTCTTTTCCCATTTTTCTTCCCCTTATGCAACCTTGTGTGTGCTTCTTTCTCTACCCAACCAAACTCCCTCTGCATGGATTTCCCAACTTTTGACCATCCCACCCATCATCTCCCACAATATATGGGATATGTTTGTTGAAATTTTTCCAAATCTTTCCTCCAAACCATGTCTCACTTCATCCATACGTGCCCTTGCCTTTTTCTTCTCTGTCGATTCACCTCATTCATGTGCACCATGCATATATATGCCTCTCCCAAGCCTTGCCTCATTTATTACATCAAAAAAAGCACTCACTCCCTCCATTTATATCAAGAAAAACCACCCAAACACCTTCCCTCTCCTCCTTCCTTTCTTATTTTGTTCATTGTCATCATCCACCATCAACTCCACTAGCCACCACCAACCACCAAACGCCATTGTTTTCTTAGAAACCAACCACCGCTACCACACCATCATCCCCTCATCATCGTCCAACCATCACCACCCCGATCCTTTCTTTTCATCATCCTCGGTGGGATCTACTTCGTTTTCATCAAGGTATATGGCCATGTACCCTCATATGCCTCGGTCTTGCCCCTCGCACACAATTTGTGCATAGTTTGTGTGCACCTCGCACACCGGGGCCATGCACATTTTGGGCTCTTGACCCATGCATGTGTTACATGCTACACTCGTGCATCTTTTACATTCCTTTGTCACACTCATGATTCTTTCCTATCATATCCCATGCTCCACTCTAGCACCACCATACATTCTATCATACTCGTGCGCAACCCAAGCTTCTCCACTTGTTTTGGTTATCCTCATTTCCAATCTCTTTTACCTTAATTTTTGCTCACTTGTATTCTTAAGTTCTAATTGTGTTTTATTCTCATTTTAATAGGTATTTTTTGGTGATCTTGGAGGGGACGGGTTAGGCTTACGTGCTTAGAAACCAGTGCTTTTTTTGGTATGGATGCATGTTGTTGTTAGGGTTTTTATGTGCAACGTACATTTTTGTGTGTAAGTTCATGTTGGTAATGTTATATGGATAATGTTGATTATGATAATGTTATTACATGACATATTGAAAGTGAGAAAAATATGAAATTATACATTTGTGTGTCTTGTTAAGTGGCATGAATTCGTATATGAGGTACCCTTATACGAGATAAACATCATATCACAACCTTAAGTATCCATTCAACCCTATGTCATGCCATATCCTTGTAATATTCACCAATTTACCAAAACACCCTTATCCTTATAATATACATGGTTATACTTAAACAAGTGTTACTAAGGCCATAAACCCCTATTCTATTATTTAACATCTCTTATGTCTTATTATGGAGGCTTATTTAATCCATTGTCATGTTATATATAATTTACCAATTTACCCCTTCATCCTTATAAAATTACTGAAATACCCCTTGTTTGTAAGTTACCAAGTTACTCTTCTAGTTGGTTAAATTACCAAATTACCCTTTATACTTGTTAAAATCACCAAATTGCCCCTTATTGTGCCAAATTACCAAAATGCCCCTCTTACCTACTAAATTACCATTTTACCCCTTTTACTTACCAAATTACCAAGTTATCCTTCCTATATGCCAAATTACCAAGATACCCTTCTTACTTATTAATTTACCATTTTACCCCTTTTACTCACAAAATTACCAAGTTGCCCTTCTTTTTATGTCAAATTACCCAAATACCCTTCTTATCTATTAAATTACTACCTTACTCCTTTTATTCTTATAAATTACCAAGTTGCACTTATTATGCCAAATTTACTAAAATACGCTTACCACATAAAACATTAACAACCATGGTCCATATACATCATCTAACACCCCCATCTAATATTATTTATTATTAATACTCATTAGCACCTATCATGTGTATACTTATTTAGGCCACACCTTTTGTATAAGAAAAATGAATAAAATGCCCCTAGGGCTCAATTAACATTACCTATGCTACAAATAGCCACATTAGCTTATCATATCATATACATGCATTTAACATTATCATGAACAGTAAGACTCATTCCTTAACTATCATTTATGCACATGACATATAAATTAACATGCTTTTCATTTCAACAACCAACATATGCTACAAATCATAATATACTTAATGTCATACACCATGCACATAAACATATTTAAAAAATCTTAATGTGCTAGCATACATATATCTACACATTTTAATAGGGTATAATGGTTACCTTATTTTCAGCAATAATTAAACCTTATCGGTACCCTGGCTAAAGGTTTGAGTTTTGATTAGTAAGAATTAATACCTAAAAATAATACAAAAAATTAGCATAATACAAGTATAAAATCAAAAGAATAAATTTTTATCAAAAGCTTAATTAATACATACTAATACTAACTATTGTCATACCTTAAAAATTAACAAACATTGCTTAACATAAGCAGCAGGACTCATGCTGCATGAGCAACATGAGTTACATGTATAAAATGAAGGGGGGATGGGTCGAAGGGGAGATGGGAGAAAGGAGGAGGGCTGGTTTGGGCAAGGGTTTTGGGGGCTTGGTTGAGGGCTTGTGGAGGGGAGTGAGGGTGATGGCTGGGTGCAGGGAGGGAGTAGGGGTGTAGGTGGCGGTTGGGGGTCTTCTACTCGTGGGAATGAGCAGCACACATGAAATGGATGATCAGTTAACTACGTACTGAGTAAGGTAATAGATGCGCTAAGGCGAAACATACAAAACATACAACATAGCATACATGGAATAATCATATAAGCAACATGTAGTAATATAGATGATGAAGGCCGGCTATGGTCCGTGTAGACTTACTCTTTAGATCTCTAGTAAATATAGTCGATTCACATCATAGTCTTTATCAACCTATGCGAGTGCGGAAACACCACTATTATAGCCGGTGGACCGGTCATGTAGGGCAAAATGCTCCTGACCACTATTATTTGCCGGTGGACCGGCCATGCAGGGCAAAATGCTCCTGGCCACTATTATTAGCCGATGGACTGGTCTGGCCCCGACTCACATGGTATTTCATTGTAATTACTTCGTATCTTTCCCATGTCTTATCATCATTACGTTTGGTTTGTTGAGCACGGAAACCCCCACTATTATAGCCTATAGAATAGTCATGCAGGGTAAAATGTGCCTGGCCACTGTTATTCGCTGGTGGACCGGTCATGCAGGGCACCCCCGCTCCTGGCCACTATTATTCGTAGGTGGACTAGTTTGGGCTCAGCTCAATAATCTTTTTCTTTAAATGATTAGTATTTTATTCGTGTCTTATTCTATAAGTACTTCACTCTTGATATGCATGTCACCAACATTCTACTTCCATCCTCTCTAGGGGGGCCAGTACCATAAATGATTAATATTTATCACGCCTTGATATCCATTCCCCCTTACACTTATACGTAATGAAAACCCAACTCCTGAGGGTGCAGGTTAGGCTCAACACCTCATGACATCAACTCCACCTACTATCACCCTCTAGGGTTTTCCCTTGGAAACCCTAATTGGACCTATGTAGCCCAACTTTCTCTCACTTATACTACCGTTACTTCATTTATCTCCCCATACCTTATTTCATTTAAATCCAATCCCAAATCATATCGCTTTACCCCTCGACTCCACATATGACCGAAAAACCCTAGTTGGCCACTTCAACCTTAGTACCTTTCTTCTCTCACAAGTAACCTCTCTCTTTTTCACCCAATATCTCTTCTCTCCCATAGCACCCATACTCACCCCTTATAAAATAAATTCCCACTCTTAACCCGTACTCCACTCTTCCTTAATTGTTTTTACTTCCACATTCTTTTTCCAGATTAGTGCTTCCTCTCAAAACCTTAATCGGGTCCCTTATACACCCCTACACCAACCTACGTACTATTTTTCGTCCCAAGTCTCCAATCACTCCATAACTCTCCCCTTAACTTATTTACACCCTAAAATAACTTTTCTCACGTAAAGATCATCCCCATGCAAGTTTTATCCATCCTATGCAAACTCTCGAATTCCCCGTGCAAACCTTAGAATCCCTATGCAAGGTTCCCATCTCTCATTTATTTTGGTCATTTCTTCCTCTTTAGTTTCCTCTCATGGATCATGAGGTATTTTGGTCAACCTCATATCCCCCTTAGTGAACTCACTTCCCATTTTCTTTCTTTTAATCATTCCATTCCCATACCAAACTATCAATTATCCTAGTATGCATTTCCCAGAGGGCTATATCATATCACATCATAATCACCGCATATACATATCATACTCATGTCATAAGAAAAGATATACAAACATACCTCAAATCCAAGATGCGCTACATATAAGACAAGTTAATGACAATCATACGATACATGACATAGCATGATATATAGAATCCAAGGCATACAAGTCACACAACACACATGGGCCTTAGCTACATCCTTACCTAAAACGACGCCAGGCTTAGAGCACGCTCTTACGCCACCTTAGGGTTTTGACTTGATTCACCTATAAGAGGAAAAACTAAAGATTAGTTTCCCTCCTAGAAAAAGTACTATTATTCCTTATTTTAGTCTAAGATTAGGGTTATTATTGTTAAAGGGAACACTACATGTGAAAACTAGAGTTTTTATCTTCAAGTTAACTTACTAGATATTACTAGTCAAATTATATTTATTTTAATATTTATAGTTATATTTACATCATCAAACCTAGTAGCTTTATTTCTTCTAATACTAGTACTAATACTAGTTATAGCAAAATAGTAATAATAATAATAGTAGTAGTAACACTAATGCCCCTAGTAGTAGAAACCTTAGTATTTTTAAGGCTAAGGCTAATAATAGCTTTAGGGGTAAAATAATAATATGATATTCTTAATACTAACAAGGTACTAATATTACTAAAGGTAATGATGATAATATAAGGGTTCGAGTATTTTTACCACAATAATAGTAGCAAGATAACAACAATAATAATAGTAATAACTAATAATAATAATATAATAATAATGCTGGTAATAAAAGCATTAGGAATAATATTAGCAATATTTGAATATTAAGTAATAAAAATATTAAGGCTTAATTATTCTTCTTATTTAATAACAAAATGATAATATTCCAACTTCGGTTTTAATAATAATAATAATAATAATAATAATAATAATAATAATAAGAATGATAATGATACTACTACTACTACTACTTCTACTACTACTACTACTAATAATAATAGATATGGTGATAATATTAGTAATAGCTTTCGTCTTAGGGTTAATACTAATGGAGGTCCTAGAAGTCGTCTTAGTGATAGTCTTAGTGATAATGGCCAAGTTAGATTTAGTAAGAAAAAAATAATAATAATACTAGTAGTGGTAGTAGTAACATTAATAATAATAAAGATCACTTTATTAGTACTAAAGTTGTAATCCTTTTAAATAACATGCCATAGTCATAAATACTTCTAAAATTAGGTTAGGTAATAAAGGTGATACATATTAATAATATTAATAATGGTAATAATAATAATACAACACTAATAATAATAAGAATAATAATAATAGTAATATTAAGGATAATACTATTAATATTACTAAAAATTATTAACACTTATAGAAAATAGTTTAAGGGCTGGGGAAGTTAGAGTACCACCTAAGGTTGGTGGCAGAACCGGTGGCAGCACGCGCTAGTGGAGGAGGAAGGGAGATGGAAAGATGGATATGTAGGCTAAATGAGAGGAAGTGGAGGGGTGTTTGAGGTGCTGGGAGATGTGTCAGGTGGAGAGGGGTGGAATGGAGGTGGTGGTGCAGCTGAAAGTGGCGACGCACGGTGGTTGGTGGGGTGGCCAAAGATGGTGGGAGACGGAGAAGGGGGAAGAAGAGGGAGGCAGGGAGAAATGGAGGTATAGGAAGGTGGGGTGGAGTCCCCTGGTTGTTTTGGAGGATGAAGGAGGTGTTGGTTGTGGCGGGATTGGCGGCGGACGGCGGCGCGAGGGGCGACATAGGGTTAGTGATGGCTGATCGGGTTGACTACTTTGCACGGCCAGGGCGGCTTTTGCAAGGCAAGATAGGGGAGTATGGTGGCTCAATTTTGTAGAGGGAGGTGCGGGGAAGGTTTTGGTGGGCGACTTTTGCGGCGGCGGTTGTCGACGGCGGCGTAACAAGGAATTGTTTGGGTGGTGGCCAGCGACTGGGGTTTCTGGGCTGCAAAAAGGAAGCTCTGTTATGGCTGCCCATGGGGGGTATTTATAGGCTAATTGAGGGGAAAAACGACAAAGGGAGAAGAAGACAACCGGGGGCAGGTGAGTCAAGATCACTGGTCGGTGGCGGCAAGCGGTGCAGTCCTGCCATGGCAGGGTAGATGAGGTCGAGGAGAGAAGGGAAAGGAAAGGGCACGCATGAAGGGGAAGTTGCGGGGTCGAAAAAGGAAAATAAAACAACGAGGAGAGTAGGGAAGGACGGTCGGTCATTAGGCCGGTGGCTGCCGGTGGAAATCGGGGCTGTAGGTCTAGCATTGCAGGTCGGGGTTAGGGAAGAAGAAGGGCGACAACCTAGACCGGCTGGTCCAGAAAAAAAATAAAGAAGAAAGAAATGACCAACCGGATCGTGGACAGGCGAGGGAGCACAGGTCGTGTTGGCTTGGGCTACATGAGGGGGGAAAGGCGGAAGGGTCTGGGCCATGCGGCGGGCCCGCTTCGAGGAAGGAAGGAAAAAAAGAAAGAAAAAGGAGGACGGGGAGGAAGAAAGAAAAAGGGAAAAGAAGGGGAAAAAGAAAAGAAAAGAAAAAGGGAAAGGATAAAATAGGTTGGTTGGGGTACTTAGGGTATTTTGGTATTGTTGAATATTTAAAATTAATAATATTTAAAATAATAATAATAATTAAATTCCTTTTTAGCTTAATTTGTCTATATTAGACAATTTTCCTTAACCTCCATATTAATTAGTAAAATGTCCAAATTTTTCTTAAATAATTTATTTATTATTTTCTCCTTGTTTTGCCTTAATTAATTTTCCTTAATTTTAATAAGATAATTATTTACTTAATTTTTCTAATAAATCATTGTTTTGCTATAATTCCTAAATTAGGATTTTAGGGTATTTCAATGCTAGGAGGCTGGTGTGGTGGTCGGTTGGGTGACAGAAGTGGTGGTTGGAGGCAGTGAAGCAAGAATAAGGGAGGATGAGAAGAGGGGAAGAAGGGAGAAATGGGGGATCAGTAGAGGGAGAAGGAGGGCTTGAGTAGGGGAGAAAATGAGCAGAAGAGAAGAAGAAAAGGAGAGGGAGAGGAGGTCTATCTGATCAGGTTAGGTGGAGGGTGTAGGGGCCGCAAGTATATGGCTTGAGGTGGCAGGAAGGAGAAGAAAAAGAGAGGTGGAGAGGAAGGCATACGGGGGAGTGGTGCAGTGACGTGTGTGGCCAAAAATGGAAGGGAAAGGGACAGGGGAGAGAGGGAGAGAGAGAGAGAGTAGGGTTGTAGGGGAAGGTATGTGGTTATAGGCAGCTGGTTGCAGGCCGCCGTGGCCTTTACGTCAAAGAAGGAAGGAGAAGGGAAGAAGAAGGGAAGAAAAAAGGTAGGTTGGTCGGGTGGGGGAGAAAGAAAGAGATGGGTCGACCTGTGCGCAGGAGGGAGAAATGAGGGGATGTTGGGCTATCCCAAATGGGGAAGGAAGAAGAATAAAATGAAGGAAGAGGGGCGCTGGGTTGGACAGGTGTAGGGAGAAGAGAGGTGAAGGGAAATGAAGGGGCCAACGGCCTAGCAGGGGAGGAAAGGGGTGACGCAGGCCGGGCGGCCCAAGGGGGAAGAAAAGGAGAAAAAGGAAAAAAAGAAAGAAAAAGAAAAAATAAAAAAGGAAAAAGGGGAATAAAAAATAATTTTTTTAGAATAAGGGTATCTAATTATTTAGATGGATAAATTAATTTATTTAAAATTTAAGAGGGAATTTTTTAGTAAAATATGGGTTTGAAAAATTATTTAAATAAAATGAGTATGATAAAATAACAAAATATTTATTTTAATTTATTAAATAATCATATCCATTTTTATACACCTAAAGACCCACAAAATAATTAAATTAAATTATCTCAAATGAGGATTAATTATTAAATTTTAGGTTTTAAAAATTTTGAGGTATTACATTAGCGGAAACATGATAACAAAATAATTAGATGTTACCGCTATACTTAACATAAGTTTAGCTTCCTTTACCATTCTTACATTGAATACAAGGTAAAACATTTAGAACTTAAATTAATGTAATAAAATAATAAGATAAACTTCCATTAAATTAGATAAGAGTGGGAGGTTAACTCCAAGTACAAAATATTAAAAATACAACAAAAAAGGGATCTAATGGAACTAAAAAGGTATCTAAACAAAAATTAGTTTTCAAATAACATAAGCTTTATGTCCAAACCCTATTAGAGTAATTTAGACAGTGCATCATAAGTAATAAAATCATCACGACAACCCTCAGTGATGTGTTTTAAACTCCAAGCTTTATACATTATTTTTTTTATAAATAAAGTGTTTTATTTTTTTATGTATGTATTAACCCTTAAGTATAGCCCATATTAAAACTGTATATAAAGTTCGGCCCTAAAGATTATTAAATATGTGTCTCAAGTTAGTATATTAATATAATTATCTATTCTACTGTTTCTTGATGGTAGAAATAGTTGCAGAATGTATATGGATATATGTATATATATATATATATAACAATAAAGAAAAAAAGGGAAGAATAAAGACATATTAATTCGAATGTATATAAGTATGATTTTTTGGCCAAGCCTATTAGCAAATGTTTATAACCATAATGCCATTCAAATTATTTGCGAGTTCTTTTAGTTTATGTTCCATGCTTCTTCTTCCTTCTTTTACTTTTCACCTCTAATATACATTAAAAATTGAAACGAGAATCGAGATTAATTCTACTATTGAAATCAAGCATAATTTAAGAGATTACAGAAGGTATTTGTTCCCGATTCGGCAAAACAGACATGCACTATTGAGTCAAGGATTAAGGGAATATAACTACAAAATTGTATTTCGATAATTATAAATTACGCTTTCGGTGGATTTGATTCCGTCAATGGCCGGATGTGCGCTTTTTACAATCATTAATAAGCTTTATATAGTTGAATTCCGTAAATGGAATGCTAGTATTATGTGTTGGGGTTTCACATGTTTGTCATTAGATTGTGCATGAATTATATGTATTAATTATTGATTATAATTCATATCATAAATTCTGTCTAACATCGATTGCTACCATACATGCAGGACATGAAATTCTGATAACTTCTTTATCATCGTCCATTAACACTCCTACCCATTACCACAATTTTTTATGGTAATCAATGATAAAAAAGGTAATAGTTGTCCTTAAGATTTATTGCTTACACAGTTTCCATTAAATTGTATTCACGAGTCATCAAAATTTTATAGAAAATTTCTAATCAATAATTACCTTAAAAATTTCACCATTAATATGAATAATAGAAACTTTAACCCTCAAGACTTGTTTGGTATGAGAGTAATAGTGGTGGAAAAAATTCTCTCATATTTTATATCTTTTCTATTAAATATTTAATAATAATAAATATATTTTAATAAAGACTAGGATAACGGTCGAGAGGCACCGTGAAGAATAGCCTAAAGGAAAACTAGAACATGGTCACTGGTATTTATATATTTAATTGAAACTGCTGGTCGAAAAATAAATGATATAGGAAATTTTTTTTTTGATTGCCTCCATTGTTTACGAAGCAATTTAAGTGGTTTGAGCTGGTCAATCTATTAATATAAATTTAATCTGGTAACCTCTAATTAAATCTTCGCATGATATATGGGGCCATAGTAAGATAAGAATAAGATAATTGACATGATTGTCATTAAAGAACTGTTTTACAACCCTATAATCATCGGTTGTAAACCCTCAAATCCGTGTACTCCATACAAGAAGTGGCCGACGAGGGAAAAATCATTAACCGGGAAAGCACCTGATAGAAGTTAACGATCGTAAACGTCAAAGATCTGTGGCTGGGACTGGGAGCACTAAACAAATAGTAGGGCGCGTGCGAGTGCGAGTGCACGGTCCTGGTCTGCAAAATAAAATAAAAAAAATCACAGATAGGGTTTCGCTCTCACCCCTTGAGGATCTGGTACCTTTTACCCACTACTAGAGGACTGTAGGACCCTTTCACTTGGAGGTCAATCAACCGGAGAGGGAGGAAATTTGTGAAATAGAGAGCGGGAAGTGGAAGTGGTGCGGCTGAGGCCTGAGGGAGCATTATCGCTCTCACATATATTCATCAAAATTTCCTCCACCCCCCGCCCCCAGGCCCCCCACCCTCATCCGTCGTCCACACAGTATTTCCCTTTTGTTTTTCAAAGCAAAAAAAGTAGGCGCAAAAAAAATCAGTAAATTAACAAGCACGCTACTCCGTAGTCGGTGAAATTTCTTGTTTGGCTGCTGCTACAAATTGGATTGGCGGAGCTGATCATCATTTTATTTTATCGGTTCGACGAGAGGGTTTTCGTAACTATCGACGGGGACGATGGACGAAGTTGTGCTTGACGATATCATTCGGCGGCTTCTGAACGCGAAGAATGGACGGACGGTGAGGCAAGTGAACTTGTCGGAGTCGGAAATCAGGCAGCTGTGCGTTGCTTCGAAGCAGATATTTCTTAGCCAGCCTAATCTGCTGGAGCTTGAAGCTCCGATAAAGATTTGTGGTATAACCTAAAGCTGCAAGTTTGAAAGTTTTATTTGCCTAGTGGTTATTAAGGATTATTACTGTTCTTATGTTCTTTTTGCTTGGTGAATTCTATTGGTTGCGTCATTTCCTTGGTGAAGTGGAGGGCAGTATGCTGAATTGGTACTGTGGATTTAGGTCTTGCAGTCGCTATGTTGGATAGCGTCTTTGAGCGGATGTCCGCAAGGGCTAATAATCAAATAAGATTACAGGAAGCTCTTTTGATTCACTTGATAAGGAATAAGTAGATTGGTCCGAGCCGAGGACTCAGAGGTTTGGTTCTTCACTGTTGGGAATGATTCCCGAATGCATTTGGCTTCGTACCAATTTTGGTGGTGGCGGCGGCTGTGGGGCGGGATGGGGGCGGCGGCGGGTTTGTATGTTATTACAGTTGCTCTACTCTTTATTGGTAGCTTTGGAGGATGGCCAATTATTTATGAACGTAGTTTAGTAGTTTGTGAGTTGACTTGATCTTTCCTTGGGTCAATGGTCAGTTCGTGATACAGTAATCTAAGCTACGTGTGGATGATTTTGCGAAGTGTTAGTTCCAGACCTCACCTGATTTTTAGGGACTAGATCTGTTTGAGAAAGACATCGAGTCACCTCTTATGTTGATCAGTAATTAAAGAACCCTTAGTTAGTAACCTTGGAAAGAGGCCCTGTTGTTATGATCTAGGAGAGCCCTCACGCTTGTAGATGAAGTCTGCATGATGACAATCCCCCCCCCCCCCCCCCCCTAGAGTACATTCTCTGCCCACTTTCTTTATAGCTAGCCTCAGTTTTATATCTCTTGCTTGCGATCTTGTTTTATGCACTGAGCTTCTCGCCATTCCAATTTGGTTCAGAATGCTTCTTACCTCTGTCAGCGAGTTTCCGAATAGCTTCTATAAGTGTTGATTTTTAGTGGACGCAGACCCCTTTGTACACCAGTCTTCCATAGTTTTGTCCATTCAATCTGTCTGGGTAATAAATGTGTATCTTATCAGTATCAAGTTACCAATTGTCAAAACTTCCTTTATTTTTACTTTCTATGCATACGAGGTTAGTGTCTTTACCCTATAAGCTACTTCATACTGAAAGGAGTGGCCTTGCACAGCTTGTTACCTTGGCTCGGCCAGAAGTTTGGCAAATACTCAGAGACATGTTTATTTATTTAACATCAGTTTATATTAATTTGCCATATCACAAATTATAGAGGAGTTCGTAGATCACCATCAAATGTTGAGCTTTCACACATCCTCCATCAGAGATACCTTTGATTTGCTGCCTCAGATTTCTCGTGTTCGTTATGCGAATTAAAAACTCTAATCTATTGCATGTCATCCCTGAAAATGCATCAGAGGCATTGAAAGGCTAGACAATAATCGGATACTTTCTACAACATAAGAGAAGTGAATCTTGCAGTTGTTCAATTATACATCTTTACCTCAATACCATGTCCAATTTCAATAATTTCCTTAGCGTATATGACATTTAGCCAATGTACTATGGATTGGCTGATCTTGATTATCATGCCACAAGGCAATACTGTAAGTTGATCATGTTGTTTAGAAAGTGTAAATCAATGACGGCATTGCTACAAGTGTATGTATACAATGAGAATATTTCTGTAAACAGCCTTCAAGTGGAGAAAATATACCCTCAGATATTCCTGCTTGTCTGTCCTGCCAGTATGGAATGAACTACTGCAGGGAAGGTGGATCGGGTTGCCTGTGAAAATCTGTTTTATTTGGACTCCTATACCATGCTAGGGCATGCATCAATTTTTTATTTTGAAGCTGGAGAACATAGGTTATATTGTTCCCTTTTCTGAGTTAATTGGAGAAATATAGTGTATTTTGGTGTTCATTTCAGCAGCATATGCTGCATATCTTTAGTCCATTTCTGCATTTTCAGGGTTGGTAAATCCAAAGAACCATATAAAGATGGAGTATGCACAATTCATGGAATTTTGATTGGTTGGTAATGGGAGTGAATACACTTATGGAGAAAGCATTCTTATATTCATAAAATAGAGGATTGATTTCGTATCATTCTTATTGAAGGTGCAAGACCAACCAATTCTCTTTTGTTTTGTCTTTTTGGTGGTTACTCAAGTTGATGCAACAAAAAAAGTAAGATGTGTTTTACAATGACATATGGTATACCATCTTTTTGGTAGTTACTCAAGTTGACGCGAGTAAGCAATAAAACTGCTGTTGTGATTGAAGTTGCAGTGTTTCGAATGCTATTTTATGTGTCGTGATTGTCGCAATGTGATTTTTTATTTGTTTTCACAACAAATATCAGTAAATATTGGCTGAAAATTGATATATTGTCGATAAATATGTAAAATTCTAAAACCTTTGCGTCTCGCCAAATTTGCATATCGGCTGATCCAAAATTCGATAAATATTGGCTGAAATTGCGTATTAGAACTGATATGTAATTATATGTCACACGAAGGAAAAAGAGAGGCATGTTTTACAATGCCGCATGTAGGGCTGTAAACGAGCCGAGCCGAGCCGAATACCCCTAGGCTTGGGTTCGGCTCGTTTAACTAAACGAACGAGCCGAACCGAGCTTTTAACGAGCCGAGCCGAGCCGAGCTCACGAGCCAAAGCTAAAAAATGAATCGAGCCGAGCTTTTTCGTGTTTGGGCTCACGAGCCGAGCCCGAGCCTTACTTTTAGGCTCGTTTAACTAAACGAACGAGCCGAACCGAGCTTTTAACGAGCCGAGACGAGACGAATACCGAACTGGCTCAGCTCATTTACAGTCCTAGCCGCATGGTTGAAACATCTAGCTGTATGAAAGCCATAAGCATATTACATCGTTACTATGAAATGTTCACTCAAAGAAGTTCCCTTTGCATTATGACTGTGCTTATGCTTATGCACTTTAAATTGTCTGAAGGGGCCACCTGTCAGCCCCTTCCCCCTCTTTTTCTTTGTAGATATATTTACCCCATAGTCATAGGATCTTCTCTTCAATCCGAAGTTGGTTGACAGATGTTTATAATTGGTCTCTAGCTTGTGAGATGGATACAAAGATGGATTTATGGAGTAAATTTCCTGTAAGTAAGATGGTATTCAGTTCTATTTGAGAGTGCTATCAAGTCCCTTTGTCCTGGAATTAATGTTTATATCTGCCATAATTGGTTCAGTTATTTGCAGTCTATGAAGTTTGCAGCGACTCAACTGAATGATTTGAGTATTTTCTTGAGAGAACTAGTGAATATTTTGATTGATTCATGGCAATGATATTACCCTTTTGTGTGATCCTCTGTTTGGTTCGGATACTTGTCACTTGGAATAAAACAGTTGCTTGAAGTGGTTTCACATTTAAGACTCGGTGCTGTGAACCTTCTTGAGTGGTGCTACAACATTTGTTACAATGTGTCCCTGGATCACCATCTTGTGATTACTCCAAGACTGCAAGTTGAGAGTTGAAACCTTTTCCCATTACAGGAAACTATGTTTTTGCCTTGCCTTCTTTGATTAGCATTCTTCTTGCAATGCCTAATCATGAGTTGATTATACCTCAGGATGACCCTTTGTGTCATATGTATACCTTCTGGCTAGATCAACTGTTCTATCTTTTTTCCAGACGTCCAATGTTTGTCTGATTTGATGTTTCATTTAAAAGTTATTCACGCTTCTGATCCAATTATATGACAACTTAGGGGATATACATGGACAATATTCCGATCTTCTTCGGTTGTTTGAGTATGGAGGATTCCCCCCAGAGGCAAATTATTTATTTCTGGGAGACTATGTGGATCGTGGTAAGCAGAGTATAGAGACTATTTGTCTTCTTCTCGCATACAAGATAAAGTATAAGGAGAACTTCTTTCTTCTTAGGGGAAACCATGAGTGTGCTTCCATTAATCGAATATATGGGTTTTATGATGAGTGCAAAAGGAGGTTTAACGTCCGCCTTTGGAAGACCTTCACTGATTGCTTTAATTGCTTGCCTGTTGCTGCCCTTGTTGATGATAAGATCCTTTGCATGCACGGAGGACTATCTCCTGATTTGAAAAACTTGGATCAAATCCGGAATATTGCTCGCCCTGTTGATGTGCCTGATCAGGGTCTTTTGTGCGATCTACTGTGGGCTGATCCAGAAAAAGATATGGATGGGTGGGGAGAGAATGATAGGGGGGTCTCCCACACATTTGGGGCTGACCAAGTTGCTGAATTTCTGGAGAAACATGATATTGATCTGATATGCCGTGCACATCAGGTCAGTATGGTTTAATGAAGTTTTCCATCTCCTTATGACTCATATCTTTTCTTTTCCATAAATATGTTTGTCTTCTGAATTAACCATCAGCAGCTAGAACTATGAAAATGACAATAATGGTAGGTGGGTGGTCATTTCATGGTAAAAACCAAAGAAAAACCTTTTTGTTTTGTCATTTACTGTACTGTATCCTTTGATGTAAAATGCTTTCCATAAAATGTGTTATAGCTCGATAGACTTGATCTTTGGTTTCTGCCACTCAACTTTGTGCCTCATTCTCTTTCACCAAGTTTTAGTTCGCATTTCCCTGCCTTGTGCCCCAATGACCATACTTTGATACCTGATTACATATCTATCACAAGCATCTAGGACTTTATGCTGATAGTTCTTGTTTGATCCTGTATTCTATGGGCGCTTCTGCCTCAACACATTTTTTATTATATATAATATTGAATTTCCCTTCGCAAAATATGATATGAAATACAAAAATGAATAATTAAGGCACTGTCCTGGAGTCTAACCGAGTCAGCCTACTGAAAAACCAGACTTTTTTTTTACTGTTCTTTCACTATGCAGATACATGTCTATGCTCATTACTGGGAGCTATTCAGGTAAACTGTCTTCTAGAACTATACATCAAAAGTTTCTGCATTACAGAACAACAGCAAAGGAGACCCTCCTAACGTATACAGCCAGGTGAGGTTAAGTGTTTAAAACAGGCTGAACCGTATTTACTCAAACACATCACTCCAGCTGGACATCAGTGAAACCCAAACCTGTCAGCATTTTCCTCTCACATGCAGACTCCCATTACTCGGCAAAGCTATCTTTGAGTAGGTTGAACTTTTAGCACAATTAAGGAGTCACACAAGCACCCCTTGATTCAATGCCATTAGAATCCTCTCTAGGACTGTGTATGAGTCGAGCTGAATTGTGAACTATTCGGCTTAGTCGTTTAACTAAACGAGCTAAGCTCAAGCCTCACTTTTAGGTTCGTTTATTAAATGAGCCGAGTTCGAGCCTGAAAAAGTTCAGTTCGGCTTAATTATAGTTTAGGTTCGTAAACTTGGTTCGTTAAAAGTTTAATTCAGTTTGTTCGTTTAGTTAAATGAGCTGAGCCCAAGCCTTATTTCAGATTTGTTTATTAAATGAGTTTAGCCCGAATTCGGGGTATTTGACTCGATTCGGTTCATTTAAAACTCTAATCCACTCTAATCATTCTGATGGCATGGCACCATGTGGTGCGAGTTGTGACTTTTGAACTAATGTTTGTACCCAATCATTAGGTTGTAGAAGATGGCTATGAATTTTTCGCCAATCGACAATTAGTGACGGTATTTTCAGCACCAAATTACTGTGGTGAGTTTGATAATGCTGGCGCCATGATGAGTGTGGACGACTCCTTAACATGTTCATTTCAGATCCTTAAAGCCTCTGAGAAGAAAAAACTAGGTTTTGGCAACATCACAAGGCCTGCTACTCCACCCCACAAGGTAAAAACGACTTCTATACTGCTATCCCCCTCCCCTCCTTTTTTTCTCTTTTTGATGTCTGATTGTCTTGAAATTACACTGATGATAGTTGAACAGAGCTTTGCATCACGGGATATCAGGTGTACGAGGTCATTGAATGCTGCTTTGCCAGCTTTTATGATTTCACCTCTGAACTACTTTGGGTAGCTCTTATTGGAATGAAACTTGCATGTATTGTTACAACAGTCTCATCTGTATTATGTGATTCATTCTCCAGAATTTATTTTTAAGTGTTAGTTGTGTCATCAAATAATTGACTATTCTAGGAATTCTCTCTTTAAAGGTTCAAAAATGAATTTTTTTTGTTTAGTATTAACAAGAAATTGGTAGAAGCTCTTGAGAAAAAGGTGACTATTTTTTGCCTCGGATCTCAAGACCATGTGGCGTTTTGTTGCAACATGCTGTGCCAAGACATTCTTTTGTGATATGCCTTACCATATAGAGCTTGTTTGGTAGGAGAGTAATAGGGATAAAAATAATTCTCTCATATTTTGTCCCTTGTATTAATTATTTAGGAATAATGAAATTATTTTTATTGAAGTACCTATTGTACAAGAGATGGAAAGTGTGGGGGTAATATTTTTACTCCTATTATTCTCAATTCAATCAAGCGTTTAATGTTTTTGTGGACCTATGTTACGAGGGGCATGTTCCTCGTAGTATAATAGGCTGTGTCCTTTTGATGGATGATTCAGAACTTTCTCTCGCTTTGTTGTATTAAATATAGGCTTTCCCACGTCTTTGCAGTCCTATGAATATTAAATACCGCTCATGACTATGGTAAGAGAGGTAACATATTTTCAAATAATTCGAGTACGTGTGATGCTGAAGCTACATTGATTCTTCCATTGCAGGGCGGGAGAGGTTAACAGACGTTGCTTCAGCAATCATTAAAATTAGAGATGATACGGAGACATATCAGGTGTAGCCGTAGTGTGTCCATGCGGGTTTTCATACTAGGGGAGGTGGTGATTCAAGGATGATGGCGGATTGTAGTAGAGCAGAGCAGCCAACTTTAGTGCCAGTTCAGCGTGGGAAGAGTACAGGCTCTTTGGACTTTTTGTTGTATTTTGTGTTTTCCTCTATTTTTGCCTTCTCTTTTGGTCCTTTGTGACCCGCTTAGTTCGAATGCATGTGGTGGCTCTAGCTCAACTTATCTGCTCTCTATATACTTAACTAGCGACATATATGGTAAAGTCGGCACCTTCATACTGTTATCAGTTAGACCTAGAACATATAGATTTGTAGCAGCTTGTTCTTTATATGTTTCGCAGATTATTTGGTCGGCTCAAATATATCTGATACTATAATTTTAGATTAGTAAGGAACTTTTTAATATTTTTTTTCTAAAAATTATTAATATTTTTCATCCTTTTTCAGTTTTTTTTTAATTCACGATCTACCACAAGCAATTTTTAATGCTTTATTTAAGTTTATAGCTGGCTATTGTTTTCTTTACACATTAGTCATTTTTATACTTCTTTCGGATGATAAAATTATTTGTAAGCGAGCTGGTTATATATATATATATATATATATATATATAGATTTAGGCTCATGTACAAACTATTATTTAAAATACAAATGTAGGAACTCTTAATAACCGTTAGATTTAGAGAATTAAAGGGCTGAGATTAAAACAAATTTAAGTTAGATATGTATTAAATCTTGACCGTTGATCAAATACTAATCTAATGGTTATAATTGATTCCTATATATGTATCTTAGAAATGGTGTGTATGAGACCTTCACCCTATATATATATATATATATATATATATATATATATATATGTTTGAGTTAGTTTGTACATCAGCTTACGTTTATTTGAGTTAGTTTGCACATCACATTAATTACTTTGTATTTGATAATTTTTTTTGGTTTGATATTTATTTGAGCTGGTTTGTATATTATATTAGTTACTTCATTTCAATTAGATAGTCTCTTTTGATTTGATATTTATTTGATAAATGAATTCTTTTAGAGATAATTGACAAGTAAATAAATGTTCATACAAATACTTTTTTAATCCATGATTTTGTATTCTATATTTTATGTAATAATTTGAATTATAGCTAACTCTAATTCTGAGTAATTAATATCGTAGTTTAATTTTAATTTTGAAAAATTAATATTTTTATCTTACCTTAACTCCCTAGTTTTAAATTCTAGTCTAATTCTAATTTTTATTTTGGATTATTAGTATTTTTCTAACCTAAATTTAGTTTTGAATAATCGTTTAGTTTAATTATCCTAATATTTTAACCTAAACTTAAATTTAAACACACTTTTTCTTTCCTCCTCCTTTCCTTATTTATTGTATTTTAATTTCACCTCTCTCGATCCTCACCTTTTTCTTCTTGCATGCACGTCTATCTCGCCAAGTCTATCCCTCTACTTCCCATCAACTTGTCCCTCGGTTTTAGGATTGGGGTTGAAAATCTTGCCCGATCACCACCTCCCCTCTCCCTTTTCTTATGAGCAGGTGTGTGTATATATAAGATGGCGTTAAATGCTCCAACCACCTCTCTTCTCTTCCTTTTTGTGTTTACAAAACAATGCACCGCCATTGCATCTCCTTCACCACCTCCTTATCGTTGCAAAAGCTACCAAAGATCACCCCCATCGGCGATGCAAATCGAGACAACCTCACCACCATCGAAAACCCATGCCATTTCTCCCTCATCACCACTGGTCACCTTTGCTATTACTTGCCCCTAAGCATCGGCAAAACCCACCTAAGCCCCTGCCTTTTGGCCATTTCCATCAAAAAACAAACCCACCACCTATAGCAACACTCACCACAACTCCCTTTTTTTTTCTTCCTTGGCCGCGACAACTTTCATTGGTGCATCCCCTGCATTTTTGGCATCTCCCACCGCAGCCAGTACTATCTCTTCGGCAACCTTGGCTGAAGCCCCTCCTCCAATTCAGTAACAGCAACCGAAGCCTCACCCCTCCATTTCTAGTTGCCATCAACTGCAACAACACCCTCCATTCTTCAGCCATTTTCCACCGAAACCATTCCACCACCTTCGTCTTTTTTCCGCTGAAGCTACTCCCCTCTTTTTGAAGCAACCACTGAACCTATCACCCCTCCTTTGGCCAACACAATCAATTCCCCTTTGTTATTCCAAACTTGGCCAAGACTCCTTCGACCCTCGGTTTGGTTTTTCCACTCTTTCACCATTCCATCACTTTAACCCATCATTAATTATATCATTAATTCTAATTATGTTTTGTTAGGTGATTTTACCTTGGTCTCGGAAGAAGAGGATTAAGAGTGCATGCTTAGAGACCGACGTCGTATTAGTAAGAATACTAATCAATGCAATGGGGTTTTTGTGCTAAATGCTTGCATGAATATGTTTATTATTATGACATTATTATTATATGGTTAAATGCATCCTGTTAATGATATAATATGATAACATGGTTTATGTGATAGAAAGAGTGTATGAATAACGCAGGATGTACTGATATAATATCACTAAGCTAGGTTGTGCTTTCTGGATGAGTATAACATGTGGAAGAGTAATATGAGCATAATAGAGTATGATAAGTGGAAAATAAATATGTTTAATATGTATTAAGATAAATAGACGATTTGGGAATAAAGATACTAAGGATATAAGATTTTCGTAAAATAAAGGCTTTCGGCTATCTATAAGGGTATTTTGGTTAATATGGGTTAATATAGAAATTTGGTATTTTATCATGTTTGGAGTTTTAAAATATGCTAATAATATCACGTGGAGTTATTAGATTGGTTATGAATGTCGTAAGTTCCTCAAAATGAGAATAAGGCCTAATTAGGAATAGTAACTTTAAATGGTAATCTTACTATCGCATATGTAAGACGATAGATTTTAGACCACGAATTTAAGATATGTTGTTAATATTGGTATTTTAGGGATGCATATTGAATTTTTTGATTTTATAAGAGCCTTATGGGAAAAGTTACGTCTTACTTGTGAAATTAAAGTTTTAGGAGCCTTGTGAATAGTAATTTTTGAGATAGGGCTATTATCGCATGTGTAAATGTGAGAGTTAGACCTTAAATTTCGGGTATGTTAATAATGATAATATTTTAGGATAATATACTAAATCTGATGGTTGAATGATCAATATGATAGAAGTTATGCCAAAAGAGTGAAAGTAGGGTTTTTAGGAGAATAATGATTTTAACTCTGGCGAATGACCTTATGACTAGAGATATAAACGGGATAAAATCCAACAGATATTTAAATGAATATAGATTTGGATATGGAGGATGAAAATAATACTCTTTGTGTTTGGGTATAGGTACAGGTATGAAATATTCATATCCGTATTCATACCCATATCCTCATCTATATCAGTATCTGTTTATCTAATATATAATTACCTTATTACCCTTAACTTTAAAATAAATATAGTATAAATTAAGGTTAAAATTATCATTTGTCTAAATTCTAAATGGGTTTATCCATTGGGTAATAGATTTATCTACTAGATAATATCTGTTAACAGATAAACAGATAATCTGTTGGGTAATGGATATCCAACAGATATGGATATGGATGTGTTAGTAGATACCTGTTCAGATATAAGTACAAATTTAGGTTCGTATTTTCTTATCGAGTATGGATACGAGTATGGGTATACCTGCCTCGAACCTGCTCCGTTTAAATCCCTATTTATGATCTACGTGATGTGCTTATTTGCCTTAATGTGTTTTGTACCTGTAAATCAATCACGAATAAGACATTAATCATTTAAAGTAAAATATCACATGAGTCGGGCCAAGTTGGTGTTTTCATATCCGTTTCACTAGATGATAATAGTGACTTAGAAGCTTTTGATCCCTACCATATCTGATTAATTTGTCTGGTTGGTTTGGGTTTGGGTCAACTTGATAGGTCGGATTAGGTTTGGGTCTAGCTAGCTTGCATTTGGATAATTTTGGGATAGGACGGAGTGAGATTGGGTCATGGTGGGCATAGATGATGTTGGGTCTTAGTGGGGTGGTCCTAGGTGGAGTTGAGTCAAGGTGGGTTGGAGTTAGGTCGGACCAGGCCGGGGTAAAAAAAGATTATAGTGGGGACGAGGGAAGTCGCTTTAGGGTAGGATAGGGTTGGATGATGTCGGGCAGAATCGGTTGGACTTGGGGTGGCTTAAACAAAAATGGTTCGTCTAGGGTTCGGTTAACATGGGATTATGGTAGTGGTGATTTTGGTATAGTAGAGATAATATTCACTAACCCATGACAATCCATGATAATCCGTGGGCTAGTCCATACTAACCCATCTTAATTTGTAAATCACCGTGGCTTAATCCATGTGAACTTTTATAAAATACTAACCTAACTAATCTAACCCATAAACCTATTTTCATATATTGTGTTCTATAAGCCATGGCTAATCCAACCCATTAAACATACCGAGTTGGAAATAAGGTATACCTCATGAGGATGTTGTACAAATTGAGGTATGAAGATGAGTAACCCATTGCATCACAACTTAATGAGTTACAAAACATATTCATCCAACTGAAAAGCATGGAGGTAGTGTTTGGGTATGAAGTTTAAATTTTATCAGTCCTTAGTTATTTATCAAATAGCCGAAAGACTCTTTGTGTGTCTCTTACCAATTCTACCTCGGGCGGAAAACTTACAATAGAATATGCGACAACGTTACTTCTTGGAGAAGAGATGAGAAGAGAAGGTAGTGTGGCCTCATCATCAAAGTCTGAGGCACTTGTTGTGGGTCGAGAGAGACCCAAAGGAGGGTTGTAGAGAGGAAGGTTTAAGAGTAAACTGAGGAACTCAAAGAAATATAAGTCTTTCTTCCATTGTGGGAAGCCCGACCACTGGAAGAAGTATTGTTCAGAGTTAAAGAAGTGAGCAAAGGAGAAAGGAAAGATGGATGAGGAGATGAAATTCATTACTGATGATGAGTAAATGGTCATATTGGAGCATTTGAATGCTTGTACAATCACCTCATGTGTCGACACCAATTGAATAGTGGATACTAGTGCGTCCTATAACATCATCCAACACAAGAAGTTCTTTTATTCCTACAAATTCAAAAACTTTGGTGAGGTGTAAATGGGTAATGATGGCTTCCTAAGGATAGTTTGTATAGAGAGTATACGACTAGAGGCGAGCGTGGTATGTATCCTAAAACTCATGGAAGTAAGACACATTACATAATTGAGGATGAGTCTCATCTAAGCCTGAAAGCTTGATGATGAGGGCCATATAAGTCAGTTTAGGAAGGGTCTGTGGAAGTTGATAAAGGGATCCATGGTAATAGCCTAGGGGAGTAAATGCTTCTCACTATGTTAGACTCATGCAAAGATGTGTTTGTAGGTTGAGATAAACTTTGTGGAAGACTTTTATGATGTATGGAACCATAAACTCGATCACATGAGCAAGAAGGGGTTAAAGCTTCTCAGCAGCTGAGGGGCTTTGCTAGAGATTTGAGGGGGTAAGATTGGTCGACGTACTCACTGTGTATCAGGAAAACAAAACTGAGCCCACTTTCTAAAAAGTACCACTAGATGGAAGTAAGACGCATTAGATAATAGAGAAACTTGGTCAGGTATTTTTAGGCATATGTGGTCCAATGAATGTGAAGTCATTAGGTGGGTCATTATAGTTTGTGACATTCATCGATGACTTATCAAGGAAGCTCTGGGTATATCCCATGAAGACCAAGGATACAGTTTTGATCAACTTTAAAGTCTTTCATTCTAAAGTAGAGTGTGAGACTAGTAAGAAGTTAAAATGTATTCAGACGGATAATGGAGGTGAATACCTTGGTTCGTTTGATTAATACTATAAGGCTCATAAAATATGACATGAGCAGACTGCTCTTAAAATCCCTCTGCACAATGGGGTGGTAGAACAGATGAATCACATATTAATTGAAAGGGTAAGGTGCCTACTCTCACATGCAAAGATTCCAAGATTATTGTGGATGGAAGCTCTACAAATGGTATGTCGCCTTATCAACTTATCCCCATCAAACCCTCTAAATGGTGATGTGGTTGATGAGGTATGGCTTGACAAATATGTAAGTTAAAATCACCTCATGGTGTTTGGTTGTCAAACTTTTCTCCACATATCGTGGTATGAGATGACAAAGCTGGACAAGAAGGCTCATTAGTGGGTGTTCATAGGATATGGTAGAAAGAAGTTCGGCTACAAGTTGTATAACCCAGTAGGTAATAAGGTCATTCGAATTAGGGGTGCGTTCTTTGAGGACCAAAACATCAAAGATTTCATTGAATAAGAGATTTTGGAGGCCTACATGGATGATCTTGTGGAATCCATGATGATTCCAAAATAGAAGGCTCGACGAGAAAGGTTGATCCAAAAGGGGTGGCCGAGGCACAATCTCACTCAGGTGAGAAAATGTCAAGGTAGAAAGCTGACACAATAGAGAGTGAAGATTGCGAGCCTAAGCAAAGACAACCCCAATAAGTTGGCAACCTTAATGCCCCACAAGAAGTATGAAGATCCATTAGAAGACTGAGACCAATCAACAAGTATCCTGTAATGGATTATGTGTTACACTTGGAAGGTGGAAAGCCTATATGCTATGATGAGGCCCTTGACGATGCTCATAAGAAGAAGTGGGTGGTGACAATAAGGAAGATGATCTCCCTTTAAAGGAACAACAACCATAGGCTTGTGGAGAGGATTAAGGGGAGAAAATTCTTGAAGAATAAATTGGTCTTCAAGATCAAGCATGAGGAGGGTAATGTTAGCAATCAATGGGGTTGTCCAGATGAAAGAGGTTGAATATGATGAAAATTTCTCTCCACTGGTAAACATGACACCTATCCATGTGATCCTAGGATTGGATGCCACTCTAGATTTAGAAGTGGAGCAACTTGATGTTAAGATAATCTTCCTACACGATTGCCTCAAGAAGGATGTGTATATGGACCAACCTGAGAGTTTTGAGGTAAAGGGAAAAGAGAACATAATGTGAAAGCTAGTTAAGAGCTTGTATGGAATGAAGCAAGCACCAAGGTATTGGTATATGAATTTTGAGTCATTCATGGCTCAACAAGGGTATAAAAAGACATTAGTAAACCATTGCGTATTCATGCAAATGTTTGCGCCTAACAACTTCATCCTTCTACTTCTGTATGTAGATGGCATGCTGATAATGGGCAGGGATTAGCAATGTATTTTTCAGCTAAAAAAATATTTGGCAAAGAATTTCAAAATGAAAGACTTGGGCCATGCCAAACAGATCCTAGACATACACATCATCCATGACAAATGATAGGGTAATCTATAGTTATCTTAAAAGTAGAGAAGATACTCAAGAGATTCAACATGGACCACGTTGCATGAAATATAAAATATGTTAGAAACACATGATTAGGGTTTATATACGTAAGTTGCTAAATGCTTGCATAATGGAAAATATAGTCAATTGCTATATCTTAAAAATTACATATGTACTAAAATATGATAAATTATTATTTTTTAGCCTTTTCATGACAAGTTCTTATAACAATAATGTTTGGTATGAAATTGGATAATAACAGTGAAATTAGGGTTTTGAGGGCATTATGGTTATTCTCAACTTGATATGCCTAATGTGAATAATTGGACATAGGATGAACTTAGACTTTTGATAGGTTGACCTAAGTGTTAATTGTGGCTTTGACATAGACTGATGACCTTAAGGTTTACTCTAATAATTAGAAATAAAGGAAAAATGGTTAAATGTTAAAATGAAAATTATTGTGTAATATGTAATATTTATGATCACCTTATAAAATATTAATACGTAAAGTGGAAGATCTCGAGTTTGGGAATTGTTGCTCTCTAGGGTTAGCTACCCTAGGGATGAGGTAGGAGCCCTCAGTTTGTTTTGGTTCATTGGTGTACCATTGTGCCCTATAAATGCCCTAATCTACTTTATATGTGACCTATAGGTCCTATAGTGGGTATCGATACTTAAGGATTATGTGTCTTAGGTTTGGAAGGCACTATGTTGCTTTGTGTACTAGTATGACTAGAGTGTTGTTATACCTCTAGATTGGATGGTTAGGATGGTGCCATGATGTCTAATGTACTCTTATATCTCTGAATTATTATTGTATCCCCCTCAAGTAATTAAAAATAGAAATAACTATTGTGTAAGTATATACATGGATTATTCTGGGTTATTCATTAATTAGCTGCCATTGCGCACTATCTAGTTTGGTATGTGGTTTGATATTTGCTTTAGCACCGTACTTTGGTATTTGGAATTGATTTGGATTTGTTGATTTAGTAGTTGCTTTAGTACCCTACCTATGGTATTTGGAATTGATATGATTCTATCAGTTTTTTCCATTTCATTATTGCATTATTTTCTTGATGTATTTATGCCATGTTACTACTTATGTGCCTCATGTGGCCTTGCATGTTAGTGTTGTGTAATGGTTTACTCCTTACCATAGTGCTAACTATTTTTTTTTCCTGTCCCCTACCTATTTAATGGATATTATTTACCTTAAAGGAATACTTTATGGGTTTAGCTTGATGGATTATCGTAAGAGTTAAGAGTTAGGATTATCTGGTATTCATGTTGAAATTTTTTTATCCGAATATTCCTTAGACTCCTATATCCCTTGCTAGTTCTCCTTTTGTTATATTATAACTCATTTTTCTGATCCTTTTATATTTGTCAGGACAAGGTTAATATGTAATGAAATCTCTATTTTGTTCTTATGTTGTATATGTTAATTTAATTAAAGTAAATGTTTAGCCTTAGCATTTAGTATAAAAATGGTAGATGGTGCCATACTTGTACTAAATGTGGCGATAACATCAATTATTTTTATATTTATCTTTTTTACAAAATAAAAATTTTAAGTAGTAAATTTTGGGGTATTACAGTTATGCTCATTGAAATATTGTCAGATAATTACAACAATAATATTTACACCAAATGTATATATAGCATACATTAGTTGGTATAAAGATAGTGCTATCTGACACTACACATACATTAAACTAACAATTACAATGATACCAAAAAACTTCTAATGATATAGAAAATATATAACATGATAAATTGTGAGGAGAAACATCGACAATATTAGGAAAAGAAAACATTTATGAAAGAATATATTGAATGATGTACACCTATTAAGAAAAAAATAATATCAGCACATTAATAAAGCAGGAGGGGAAAAATTAGAAAATATAATAATACATATTTATTAGAGCTTGAATAGGAGTCATATTATGAAATTAATATGAAAAAAATGCAAAATAGAGAGATTGTTAACTTTTATTACAATTGAAACCATGCTGTAAGAATTAAAAAAATCTGTTGATTGATTGAGATTTGTTACATGAGCAAGACTACTCAAAGAAGATCCATATATAAAAGGCAATTTTCTTTAGAACATAGGTGTGTAAGAATGTGTGCTCTTGGCAAAATGTAAAATTAATAATAATTGATTGGGGTATTTACATCTCTATTTTTGAACCTGATAGTTAATTTGAGTATTAAAAATATGATAGTAGATAGTATAACAAATGTAATATATGTGGTAAACGACAATATAGGGGTATTGAAGATATGAATGCAGCTCAAAATTTAAATCAATTTTGCTTATGACAACCTTTAGACCTATTGATAGATATTTAATTTTATTCCCAAAACAATATAAATTTGGAAATGGATGCCAAATACACAAGTTGTGGATTTGCAATAAGATTTTGGTATTATGATAAAAAGCAAAAGAATAAAAAAAATCCAAGGAAGTTTGGACCTAAAATAAGATTTCAATATTATGGTAAATGGTAAAAGAACAAAAGTATTCAAGTAATTTTAGACTTGAACTTAATACCAAATGGAGCCATTATATACATATTTGAAAACATCAAACTTTAATTGACAATCGCATGAAATTGATAACTGCCATTAGCCAAATGTCTGAAATACCAATAATCAGCCATCCTCAAATACAACATCCAGAAACAAACTTAAGCTTTAAATAAGTAAATATATGAAACAATCTGCTCTCATGCATCGTCTCCACTAATTCTGGACCTGTATTTGTTCGTGCTTGTGGATAAATCATCGACCAACTTACTCTTCGGAATTAGACCCTGCTCACTTTCATCCTTGCCCTGATCATCGGAAACTAACACCTCCTTCACATATTTCTTGATGGGAGTTGTCAGCTCATCATTGTTTGATATTCCGTTTAGTTAAAGAAAACAAAAAAGTCACTTAAAATAACCAAATGAATTATCAGTCGATTGTAGAATAGAGCTAAGAATATTAATAATAGTACCTTTTGCACTCTTCTCACTCTTCTAAATTCTTGAAGCAAACCAAGAATCCAGTTATGTGTGACTTAATATAAGTTACTAACCCAAAAATACAAAAAGCAAGACTAAACAGAAAAGAATACCATACCTGGCTCTTAGAACTAACCCCTCTAATAAACCAAGTAATTTCTATACTATCTGTAGTCAACTTGACTACTGTGTAAAGTTGGTTGTGGCTCTTTTACTTCTTCTCGACCAACATTAGAACTTTTTTTTTTTTTTTTTTTTTTTTTTTTTTTTTTTTTATCAAGCAACGTCAGCTGCTCGTCAGGAGCATTCTCATTGCAAGTCTATCAAGAAGAAAAACATCAAACAATTAATAAAAGAGTAATAACAAAGCAAACATAAATTATTAGAACATCAAGTTCAACAGCAACACAATTCAGAACACTTTATTCTCATATCTAGTGCTGGGATTTAAAAAGATATAACAAATGCATTATCTGGCTCATCTTCGGCGCAAACTTGAGTGTTCTATGACTTTTTTGTTTTCTATCAAACTCCTACTTTGTATTTAGGCGCGTAAGAGTTGAGAAACCTTATATTCTCTCTTTTGTTTAGCTTATCAGAAAAACCTTTCTAACCAAAGGTGTAGCATGCCGAAGTAGCTTTTGACTTTTTCTATTGTATTTAAGCCGGAAAACACGCTTCAATCTACTCTGCTTTTATATATTTATAGATTCATCCTCATAGGCGCGCCCACATAGCTGCATTTATTAAGACTTGGGTTTGATATCATTTGTTAGGGCTTGAGCTTCCGTTCTTAAATGCTGATCTGATGGATGGAATGACCCAATCTCTTATAAATCTTTGGGTTAAGACCAACCTCATGTTTGACCATGGCTTGTGTTCATATATCTCAATATAAATCTTAGTTGTTATGGCAGAAATCGTACAAATTAAGCTTCCATCAAATTGTAAATTTATGTTTTGGTGTAAAATATACCATGTATTTTATTAGTTCATTTTAGAATTTTTTTTTTCAAAGTGTTTTTGAGTGTTGTCTTGCAATATCTCATTTTTCACCTTTTTTTATTTTTTTTTGAGAAATTGATATGTATAAAGTTGGTCCTAGCTTGTCAACAATGTTCAGTCACGAAACTCCAGGTTCCGTCCACTGTTGTAAAATTTCTTAGGAATTTAATAGAATGGTCCACCAGATACATAGCTGAGGAAATACAGAAGATTTCATTAATCTAATAATCAGTTCTTTTTTACACTTTCTTACGTGTATAATATTACTTAATTGATATTTCATAATATTTCCAAACACCACCGCCACTGTCATATATAGCTCATCCCACATCGAGCTTAGTCTCCACTCCCCTGCACTGATACCTTCGCCAGCACTTCCCTACTTTGAAAGAACTTACCCTTCAATTGCGCAGTCGGTAGTATGGATCTGTATAAACGGTGGCGGTTCTTGCGGTGAGGTTGGAAGAAGGGAATTTCTTGATGGTTCGGCCAGCTTGAGAGTATCGGCGAGTTGGGTGATCATGATTGTGCTCGCCTAAGTAAGTTATGATGTACATACCTGGGCAAGTGACGCTCTGCTCAACTTGCTTCCTTGCCCGACACCCTTTCGAACTGCTGCATCTATAATAGCTCCTGTTCGAGGGTAGGAAGAAATGTAGTAGGCTATTACTAATTCATCTAAGCTCCACAAATATATAAAAATTAACAAAGAGGGATGTTATATTTTATTATTTTATTTTATTTGTATTATATTAATTTTCATTTTCATGACATATGCTGCCAAACAATAGGGTCTAAAAGATATTCATATATTTCGCATCTTTAAGGCTAGGTTCTCAACAACTTATTTTTATGATTTATTATATCAGATCAATATTAATAAGATCAAAACAATTCAATTTATATTATATCATCACCAATAAAATTATTATTAATATTATTATTAATATAATAAATATTAATGTTACCAGTGTTATAATAATTATTAATATGCTTATGATATTATTATAACTATAAATGTAATTAATATACTAATTATTGTTATAATAATAATAATAATAATAAAAAAATTATTATTATTATTATATTTATTAATACTACAATAAATATTAATATAATAATTATTAATATAAATATTATAATTACTCATATAATTATTATAATAATCCTATTAATAATTCTTCATATAATAATAATAATAATTATTATTAATATAATTATTATGACTATAATTATTAATATTCTTGTTATACACGCTATTATTATAATTATTATGATAATAATTCTTATTTATATAATTAACATAACTATATTTAATAAAAAATATTATAATTAAATATTATGATATTTATTATGATAATTATAATTAATTATATATTAATAATATTTAAAATTATTAATTTAATAATTAAAATTAATTATTATTTTAATTATTTATATTATTATGATACAGATTATTATTATTATTATTATTATTATTATTGATAATATTATAATATAATTAATATGATATTATCATTGATAATAAAGCTATGATAACAATTATCAAAATAATTATTAATATAATAATAATGAATAAAATTTTTATAATCATAATCAAATTGTTAAAATTAACAATAATAATAATAATTATTATTATAATTGTTAATATAATTAATATAATTTTAAATAATATTAATATATAAATATTAATATAATAATTATCATTCTCATCATCACCACTAACTTAAGATCCGATCAAATCAAATCAACCCTAATAAATTGAGATAAGATCATGAGTTTAGATGAATAAAAATAAGCTATAGAGAATAAGATATAAGTATATTATTTAAGATAAAGTAAAATATTATTGAAAAATATTAATTTGGTTATTTATTCGGAGTAAATTAACAATTTAGTTGAAAAGAATTTTTCTTTGTTTCCGAATGTATTATGCAAAAGCATAAAATACATTGAAATTTATTTTTCACATCGACTATTTTTCTATCAAACCTACACTCAATATCATAGTTGTTTATAGGGCTACAATTGAGCCAAAACGAGCCTCCTCTTGTTTAAGCTCATGTTGCTTGCTAAATTAATCGAGTTGAGCCAACTTATTTACTAAACAAACCTAAAACTTGATATTCTAGAGCTATTAGTTTAATTAAAGAGTTGAGTCAAATAGGTTCACAAGCCATTTTTAGTAATGAAAACAAAGCACGTTGTCTAAATTCATTTAATTATAAGCTTAATTAATGACTCGATTCATATATTTAAAATCATTTTATTAAATCTAACGCCATAATAGAAAATCTTATACTCTTATCTCCATCGACTAGTTTATGTGCATCACACTACTTAGTTTTCAACTAATTGTTGTAAACGAATATATAAGCACAACTTATATGTAAATATGAACTTAGAGACAAATCTCTCGCAAATATCTAAATGAGTCTCAAATGAGACTTTTAAATAAACCTGAATTGAGCTTTAAAATGAATCGGCTCGTGAACAAATAAGACGTATGTGTCTTGGCTCAAGTTTAACTCGTTTGTTGACTTGAGTTCGGTTTGATTAACTAAACGAGCAAGTCAACTTAAGCTTTTATTAAGAAAACTCCACTAATTTATAGCTCCGTCATTCTTAGAGTAAATCAACCACAATCAACTTCCATCTATTACCTCTCCGTCAAGGCGACGAAGTAGAGTGCGATCTTTACCCTTTAGCTAGCTAGATGTGTGTCCATGTCATTACCGGCGAATGCCCTGAGCCAGAGATCTTATCCATTAAACATGAAAAACAAAGTTTTCTTTCTTTTTGATAATTCCAAGGAAATTTATTCACGAAGGAAACGAGGCTATTTCAAACGACTCTTCTAACTTTTTGGGAAGAGTTTGGAAGGTCCGACAATTATTTGCTTAGGCAAATTAAACCGCTGGCACAAACCGCACCATTCAGATACCGGGACACGGCGCCAATTAGAATAGGCAACCCCACTACTAGTAGTAATCTCACGTAGAAAGGTCCCTGCCCGTGCAATGAAGGCACTACAGAAGCAAAGGGAACACAAGATTCCTAACAAGACATCTATCTTTATCCATGCAACCACGTACGTCAACCACCCGCCGCCAAACCTGTCTCGTGATGCCACATGGCACCCGAGCTAGACACGCCCTTTTAATGGCGTAATTCACACCTCGTATTAATTAGTACTACCATGAGATACTGTTTACATTGGCCTCCTATATAATAAGTGAGACAAAATTAATTGTCTCAATATATCAATCTATTTATTATTATTATTATTATTATTGTTATTATTAACCTGAAACGGTAGCTCTTTGGATTACCACAAACACTTCCTCCGCCTTCTAAGAATGGTAGGAAAGACTCATTCCATCATACATGCCAACTGTTCAGAGAGAATTTCACCAAACAGCTCGTGAGTGATTAAAAGAGGAAGAGCGAGAGGGGGCGAACCTCGGATAGGGCGAACCCTTAATAGGTTTCTGGCCGTATTTGCGCCAGTTCCATTCATCCAACGGCAAGACACCATCCTTGGATTCTTGATGCATCACTTCACTAGGCTGCTTGTTTTTCCTGTCTACCAAAAATAATTAAGTTTTAAACCTTGCACCAACGTAATCGATAACGCCACGAATCAATTTGTCAAGCATAATTACTTGTTTAAGTACGTATAATATTGTGAGTAGCTGTATTTAATTAGGGCAAACAATTATTCCAGAACAATCATTAAGCTTTAGTTTTTATAATTTATTTATATACGGGGACTTAAGAAGTACACATATTGATAGAAGAAGATTCGAACCGGAATCTTCGACACCCAATATCCTAACTTTAATTAGTAAACTGTAGCCTCGCCGACGTTGGTTTCTAGCCGGATATCATTGTTGATGAAATATACATGTATGTACACACATACGTACCATGCCACATATGTGCATGTGCATGCAATACTTTTCACCGGTTCATTATTTCCTTGGTTACGGTTGATGATGTATATATTATACATATAATTAATACGGGCAGTAGTTTTTGGAACCATCGAATTACCTTCTCCTTGGTTTGGCCAGCATTAATTATTTCAATTGAACATGGTACATATGTATGTATATATATTATGCATATACAACACGCAGACAAGCAACAATTTTTGAAACTATCTAACCTCCGCCTTGGGTGAGCCTCCGTAGCAACCGTGCTTTGTGGCTCCGTCTTCATTCGGTCGATGACGGCCGATGACGATTGAACGGAATCTGAAGGAAGGAGCCTGTACACCTCCTGTAGCTCGTTACTAATCACGAAGTTGGCTTCTTGATCCACAGGATCATATTGACGATGGAAATCCAATGAAGCAAGATTTCCAAAACTTGGCTGCATATCTACCACTTTGGGCGTATTCGTTTCATCTCGTCTATCCTCCCTCGTCCATCCTCTTATTATGGCCTGTAAATCCCAATCATTGGCCTCATCAACTTTGTTCATCTTTTGATGAAAACTTGCTCGTAAGTATCGATTCCTTTGTTGGGAGGAAGTGCATGGAGGAGATGTTGTACGCAGTCTTTGGTAACTAGAGTATATATATATAAATATATATGAACGGCATTCTACTAAATTTATTTATTTATTTTTGTCAAACGGAGTGGGTCATGAGCTTGAACATAGCTAGCTAGGGCTATCTCTTCATCCTTGTGCTATGATATTTATGACTGAATTCGACGAAGTTCTATTTACTTATTCTTCTTTAAGTTTTTGTTCCTATTATTTCCCCTCCCCTTTCCCCGGCCGCAGGCGCGTTTAATTCGTTGAGTTAAAATACCCTATCTAACCAATTCATGGCTCTTCTGGTTTTTAATAACAAGCAAGGTTAGGAGCACGGTTGGTTTTTTAATATCTACTATTTTCTGGTTTTCTGGTTTTAATACTTATCTATTAGTTTTAATAATTAGGTGCATCGTGGTCCTACTGCTTGACTAGATTTAGTTTTTGTTTCCCCAATTAATGATATAATAAATATGGTATAGTGTGATGATTTTATTAGGTGGTTGTACCGGTGAACCAGGGTCACCTCAAAATTTCTTGAGACATATGATGAATTATTTCTTATTCGTAAGCTCCTTGCAAGATTAAGCAGATGGAAGTGAGCGTGATGGGGAAGCCACTTCCCGTGCATTCGGTAGGCGAACAGTGGGTATTAAGTCATTGGAGAGGTAGACACATGAATAAATAACCCCTATCGATCTTTGGCTTGAATGCCGTCGTCTTCCTCTTCGTCGAGCTTCTCCGTCCGACTTATCCGATCACGTATTTTTCATCCTTTTTTCTTTTTTGGGCCGCTCAACTTATATCTTCTTGAGAGTCAGTTGCCTCAGAAAATCAAATTTCTACCTAACCAATTCTAATTTTTTGGGTCAATCTGCCTCGCCACGGGTAACTGATTTTTGGTTCAACGGTTCAGGAGATTGGGAACAAAAAAATACAGAGAGAACTATGAAGATGGACTGACTTATTATAAGAAAAAACACAAAAAGTTGTCGGTCAATCGATAATCAGATTTATTCCACAATTGACCAACTTTCCTCTCCGACAACATCAGTCGGCTCCCAAACAGATGCAACAACAAAATGTTCGTCGGTAGCGAGTATACATACAAAGTCAGCTTAGGCGTTCCGGCGGAACGCAGACATACCTAGCTAAAGGCATGCCCATTCTGAACCCGCGCCAAAGCTTCCGAATGCCAAGCACAAAAATTGTAGACCAGGGCAGGTTTAAATTTAATTACCTTCGGCGGTCGCTACTTTGATAGATTGCACGCAAGTCAACCATGCACCGACATAGCGTAGAAACAGAACGACTTCATCGTGCGAAGAAAAGGAGGACTAAAACAACCTGCTGTATAAACAGTCCTTAAGGACATGGATAAGCGATTCTTCGGTCATCAATCATCATCTCCCAGATGATGGTTTTTACGTTTGCGAATTGTTAGTAACGTGTCGTGAGTTGCTAGCCAAACAAATGCACGGACCTGATTTCTCGCCTTTAATTCAATGCCGAATATCAGTCCACTTATAGCAGCCTTCACCAAGGAAGCGTCTCCTTGCACCGATAAGCAGAAGCCACTGAAGATTGTCCATCATTCAATAGTCCCCAGAATTAGTATATATCTGCATTAGCACCATCAGAAAAGGGGGGGGGCGTAATAACGACAATCTCGGCCAACATTCTAAATGGGAGCAAGTGCTCAACCAGTATCCAATCCCGGCCGCCGTAAGGGCATAAAGTCAGCGACAGATCCCTGAATCCTGATAGAATATTCTGGGCAGGATGGATACGTGATGAAAAAGGAGTTTATGACTTGATTATCAGCCCATCAAATAAGATGTTGGTGGTATGTCCATCGCGAACAGAAACTGGGCCACGGGCCTTGAACAGTGAAGTCGGGTTCTTCAAATATTTCTTCAATTTAGAAGCACAGTTAATTTTATTGTCTATTTTTAAATCGACGCGTTTGGCGTCCCTAGTGGAGGTGTTTTCACTCTAAGCATCAATAGAAAAAATTAAAAAAAATCCTGCTAAATCCGTATGCTATGTTGGACATATTGAAACCCAAAGTTTTATTTCGGTAATTCCAAAATTCAACCGTGCTCTTTTAGCAATTTCCCATTATTGATTATGTAAGTTCATTGTCAAATTAAGTTGTTTTGAATTAGGGATATAAATGGGGCTAGTATCTAAATTCGTACTCGCATCCAAATGGATATCTACTAATACATCGATATTTGTATTCGTTAGATATCCGTTATATATACAACATATATATCATTTATTGATTAATAGATACTATCCAACGGACAAATTTATTACTTGAAAATTAATTTATTTGGGATTAAACTAAATAATAACTTTAACCTTAATATCATACTATATTTATTTTAAAATTAAGGATAAAAGGGCACGGATATGGATACAAATATAGGTATAAATATGTATATAAATACCTTTTATTTGTAAGTATTCGAATTCGGCGAATATTTTCTTCCATCTTCTATATTCGTTTATTCATATTCTTTATTCCGGATGTGCCCAATAAAAATTATAGTGATTTGGTTGGAGGGTCTCCCAGGGAAGCATATGGTGGATGGAGTTCTTATCGTCATTAAGAAGTTCACTCGCTTCCAAGAGCAAAATGCATTGGGTTGAGTTCTCCTCAAGCTTGATTTCCAGTTGCCGAGAACATATTATGGAGTTGATAGGTTTTTGTCATAAATGGAGGATTCAGACGCGTTTTTTCATTATCATGACTTCTATGTTCAATCTAGTAAATGTTTGGCCTCGGATATGAGCAAGAGCAAAGGCGGAGGACTAATAAACTACAATGTCCTTTATGTTGAATTCTAATCACGATGTCAGTAATATGCTCGCTACATATTAAAGTGCTGTTTTTCTAACTTTATTTTTATGATATAATTAATATGATTAGTATTAATCTGATCCGGGATGATAATAATAATAATAATTGCATTAATGCTAATAATAGTATTAATATTAGTAATTGTAATTATATTACTATTAATCATAATTAATTATATTAATAATATGGTAAGTACATTAATAATGATAATTATTATATTAATAATATTAAGAATAATAATAATAACCATTATTAGATTAATAATTATAATGAATCAATAAAATTATATTAATATTAATAAATATATTAATAAAAAAAAATAATAACAATAGCATGAATATGAATATTTATATTAATAGTTGTAATTATGTCAATAATTGTAATAATATTACTAATTTTATTGATATTAATAATATTCATAACAATAATAATAATAATAATAATAATAATAATAATAATAATAATTATTATTATTATTATTATTATAATGATAATGATAATAATTTTAGTAGTAGTAAGAATAATAATAATTATTATGGTCTAATTGGTGTTGATCTAATCTAATTATATTATATGGTAAGGAAAACAACCATGGGCGGTCCTAGGGCAGTGCACATGTTATTGATTCCTAGAATATTAATTTCTAGAATAAATGTTTTTATATATTTAGGTTTCCTTTATTATTCTACACATTCCCATATTTTTTGAGATTTATTTCCTATTTTTCTTAACAAATCCCTATTTAGTTGACTTTCTACCCAAATAAATTATATAAAATTTTATTTGGTCAACCATTGACTTTCTTACCTAGAAAATCATCTCTTATACTTCCCATACTATATTTGATTTTGTTCTTTATTATTCAACCACAACTTTTGTCATAGTCCAATCACCTTGTTATTCCACCCACTTTCACCCGCTCTTAGATTACGATACTTCTTTCACCCACACTCCTCCCATTTCCATGCCTTGAAAGTAATATTTAAATCAGATCTCCTTCTTCCCTCTCTCATTTTGGTATTCCTATGTTAGGTTGTTAAGGGCTTTAGCCTTCATTCCACACTTAGCACTTTTCCTATTTTCTCCCTCCTCTTTCCTTTTGCACTTCCTCTTATTCTTAAGTTATGTGTTGCTCTTTCCCTTTTCCCCTAGCTACCAAGCCTTTCTCATTTCCTTTCTTCTCCTTGTTTTTCCTATTGCCTTCCTACTTTTCCTTTAATTTAATTTCTAAACACTTAATTTAAGTATATGGAGTTAATGTTTAGAAAAAGGTGAAACCTTAAAGAAACAACTTGTTAAGTTAACAGTAATTCAGCTATAAGAATGGTGTTTTTAAGAAAGGATACACCACTATATATTAGTTTTTTTGATGATATGAGTTCTTTGTATGTAAAATCCATATTAGCATATTTTATTCTTGTAAACCATGATTTTGGACTTTTATGGCTTGTATTCATGTGTTATAGATGGATCCATGTATGTTATGTAATTTTATGATTTTTGTGAGAAAAAAATATATGTCTAGATCATGTTAGGCTTTGTCTTAAACTTGCAAGTATGATACATATATTATACTATTTTTGATAAGCTTGTTGATAGGTGTTTTAAATGGTAACAATAGTTGGTATGAATTTAGTAGTAACTAATAATCGGTATTTCACTTATAACTGACAAATGGAAGGGGTATTAATGAGATTATTCAAATGGTATTCATTAAGTGTGGAGTATGAATCATATTAGTCATGTTAGTTAATAAGGCATTAATAATTAAAGTAGAAGGTCATATGAGTCAGAATAATTGTACTAATTATATTATTATTATTTTTAGCTTAATTCGATATCCGTGTCTCTTGATTGTTGTGATAACTAGAATGACCTTAGAGTTACTTTATATTGTTTGTTCCACTAGTTTATAGGGGGCATACTTTTTTAACGATTATATGTCTATTTTTTGGTTCTCAGGTGCATATTACCCTACAAGGGTAGTTATATCATATTTTGTTTCACCAGATATTAATAGCGGTTCCCATGTGCATATTACAGTTATGTTTTGATATCATTCAACTGATAAGAAATAATGGGGTCCCTAAATTCAAGTGGCTAAGTAAATATAATTGTGTAATCACCTAAAGATGGGCTCTAAAACAACTTCTCTTAAATCTTATTGTATCATGAGTAATGCATGCATGACTGATATCTACTTTGTCATATGAATCCCATGTGATATGCATTCCTTATTTTTATTGACGTGTATTGTTAGCTTAATTAGGACGTAATGTATTGATTATTTATTTTATAGTTATTGCTTAGTTGGTTATTCCCATGAGTAGATGCCACCTTCTTTTGCAAGGAATTGATGTTTTTGATGTGATTGATTATGGTGAGCATTTATTTAGATTGGTATTAACATATGATTATCCAAATATCTATCTCTTTATAAGCTTTTAGTCATATGTTTTCAATTGGATATGTTCTTTTCTTTCTGTTTAGTAATCTTATATCTTTCTAGAATCAAGTGATTCACATACCTAATTTCTATATATAAGTTACTTTTAATCTTGCATCCGATATATAATAATAACAAAATATAAACTAAAATATTATAATTTTATAGCAATAATTTATAAATATTTATACATTTAAATACATTTTTCAATAGAAACGACAAGCAAATAGATGTGCATGTGCAGTAGCCAGCCCAAAAAATGCCGTAAGCCACCTCGCGGAGGCAAAAAATACTTTCTTGGTTTAACTGAAATGATTCTCTAAAATATTTTTGTCCTAATTACTCCTTATAGATCAAAGCTTATTTTTTTAGTGCTTTTTAGAGTAGACTCTATGACTGGATAAATTTACACCCCAATCAATGCCTTAATCACTCTCCTCCTATCTCAATTAATCTACTATTTAAGCAAGTGAAAAGTTTTAAAATACGTACAAAAAAAAGAAAAAAAGTGGTGTAGATTTTATATATAGGTGTAATTGAGGCTGGGTAAGGTAGGGAGAGAGTAAATTTTGCAGGTACAAAGAGATGATAATTAAATATATATGGGTAAATTTTAGAAAAAGAACAAACCCATAAATATTTTTACAAGAATTATTATAATTTAAGTCTTACTTTAAAGGAAATACAATGATATTTAATCATTATTTGGGGGGGGGGGTGTTGGTCAAAGAAAGGACCATTGCTCATTTTAAATACATCACCTTATTGCTCTATGAATATATAGCGATTAAATTTTGTCTTTAAATATATAAATGTTTTAGGTTTGGTTTTATAAAAATAGAAATAATTTTTTCATTAAGAGACTATATTTTTATCAAAATGCAAGTGTTTAAATTTTTTAAAGTTGAGATAACTTTATTATTATTTTTACTTATACTTTAATGCTAATAAAGCCTAAATGTTTATGTTCTAAAAACAATAAAATTTAAATGCTTATACATTAAATTAAACAAAGTTTAAATATTTATACATTAAATCTACCATTTTAAAAATATTTATACAATATTATAAACAAAGTCCAAACATTTGTATCCTTACATAAAATTTAAAATGGTCGACATATTTATGAAACTAATGATAAAAGTGTATTTAAATAAATAAATATTTTAAATTTATTTATGTGAAGTCATAAATATTTTTGTAATTTTTTTGTAAATACATTAACTTTCACACTTTATTTTTATAAATCGATAAACTTAAGACAATTTTAATAATTTTTATTTATGGCGTAATGAAAACAGAACTTAACTCTTTATATTTTAAAATTTATATTTGAAAATATTTATGTCTTGATAAAAAAAAATTAAAAATTTTATATCTTCATAAGAAAAATTATATTGGTCAAAATATAGTGGGTGGATACGCCCACTTTAGCGACAAAACTGCCCAACTAATCCAGCGTGACAGCGTCAGGGTAAGGGATGCAAAAGTCTCCACCTTATGGTCTCAGTCTCCACCGGTGTTGCACGGGGACGGGGACGGGGAAGGGAAAACGGGGACGGGACGAAACGCGGAAGCGACATTTTTAAAAATTTTAGGAAACGGAAACGGCAGAAAACGTTAAAAAAATATTAATAAAATAATATTTTTTAAATAAAAATATTAATTAAATAATTTTAATATAATTTTTAATTAGAAAATATTTCCGAGGAGTTTCCGAGACCGGGGGGACGGCACCTGACTGCCGTCCCCGTGCATCACAGCCGACCTGACGAATATTTGACGGCTAGCTACTACCTGATGAGCTACTCTTTGGCAAGCGGTCTGCGCTTAAGTAGTCAATAGTCATAGCTTGAATGTTTGCTATATAGTAAGCGTAGCTTCTAAAACCAAAGGTATGGTGCGTATGGTATAAAGTATTTGTTTTTTTAAAAAAAAATTGACATATTTTTTGGTAAATATTTTAGAATGATATAAAAATTAAATTTTAATATTTTGGATATTTTTATATATAAATTAAAATTAATATTGATATACTTTTAACAAAAAAAGAAAACACAAGTGACGAAAGAAGGGAGAAAAATTGAGAGGCAGACGGCGGAGGGCACGGAGAAAGGACGACAGAAACGTGAGGAAAAAATAAAAAATAAAAAACACACACACTGTATAGCCCGTCTATTCTGCTGTTTCTGTTCTTCGGTCTTTTTCTGTTTCTCTCCTTCGTGCCGTCTATTCTGAGTGCTATCTGCCGTCTGCGCTCTGCCTTTCAATTTTCCTCTCTTCTATCGGCATTTTTGTTTTGTTTCTCTTGGCATGAATGTGCCGTCTCTTCTTGTTTCGTGCCATCTTTATTTTTTCCATTTCAACTTTTTCGACCCACATCTCAGCACTCCATTCTGTCGTTTCTGTCTTCTTCCTTTTTCATCACTTTCCAACCTTTTTTTTATCTTTTCTTTTTTAATTAGTATCTGTAAAATAAAATTAAGTAGATATTGATGAACTTTTAAAAATTATTTTAAATAACTTTTTAATTCATGATATATTTTAGTTAAAATTATAGATTAAATTTTGACTCGTATGTAATCGGATTTAGGAAAAAAAAAACTAGATATAGAAATTATAGATCTTATTTTATGGTTAAAATATTCTAGTTCTTACATAAAGTTTATGGTTAAAATATGAAAAGCTGTAAAAATTATACTAAAATCAACTTTTAAATCTAAATTCAGTAAACACATGTAATTATTATAAATTAAGCAGATATTTAAAAATAATATAAATAATCTCACATATTATTTAAATAAATAACCAAAAGATTAAAATAAAATGATATAAAATAGCTACAAATATGCATTCATCAACATCCCCCACATTTAGCGTTTTGCTTATCTTCAACCAAGACATGACTCTAAATAAAATAAAATAAAATAAAAATAGAACTAACTAACTACTTTCGTATGTCCTATGATTGCATTTAATATATGCAACAAGCCCTTGAAACCCCTAAATCACCTTTAGAGCGAGTAATATTTCATGAGGGTTTTGCGGACAATATACCCACAAAATCACATACAAATCAAATAAAAATGATAAACACATTTCCATCACCCTTAACTAATGTTGTCTTAAAATCTTCTTCTTTTATGACATCAACAATAACACTCAACCAATATTTAGTACCGGAAAAAACTTAAAAGGTTAATTTCAACGTATGGTTCATATATAAACATGACACATATGAATAAAACAATAATAATAAATGAAAACCTAACCACACCTTAATCACATCAATATTTATCCTCACAAATGTATACCCTCTTATTTTTACTTTTTTTTCTTCTCATACTCATGGCTATATATGCATGAACATATTCAAATTTGTCAGATAAAATGATAAAAATAATAAGTAACACACATATATCAAGAAAGAAGGCTGGACCATATGCTCGACTCATGTGACTAATCTCCGGTAGATCAAGGTCGTCCATCTCAAGAATCAAATAGGACTTCATAAGAATTGTAACGGGGCTAGGTTTAAGGGTTTAATAAAGAAAAGGAAAACAATAATTTAACAAAATATCCTAATACCTAGTAGAATCATGCTCATGGATAGGCTTCTTATAAATTTGAACTTATCAAAGTATATTCTCATTACATAACATAACATCACATAGGAAAGTTGTTTCATATTGGGTCTTCACACTATTTTCACTACTTCTCTATAAAATTAAAAAGAAATAAAATAAGCTATTTTTCTCTTCTTTGTGTGTGTGTGTGTGTATTTCTTTTCTTCTCTATAAAATTAAAAAGAAATAAAATAAGCTCTTTAACACTTTCTTCACATAGAACCTCGAATTACATGTGTAAGTCTTATAAAAATTTCCACTAGTTTTTAGAACAAGGGTAGAGATGTGTTTAAGGTTTGGTTGGAAAAAATGTGGGCAATGAAGAAATATATGTTAGTATAAAAGGCTCAAAGGGGTTAACTAAGTAGTTTACAACTCATGTTAAAAAAAAAAAACTAGTACAAGGTTATTGGGCTATGTGGTGGTAAACCCTAAGGTGCCTTTATCACTTTTTTAATTAGGATGGTTATGACTTAAAAGCTTCGATTAACACATAATTTTTTTAGCAATATCTTTAGTTCATTACAAGAGCTACGAAAAGTAATTTGATAAAAAAAATAGTGCATATGAGATTCATAAGAAAAAAATAAAGCTAATAAAATATAGATTATTTTATGTGAAACATTCACAAAAGAAAGCATATATGATTCAAAAGCTCACAACAGGCTGTGATGAATATCAACATGCTATGTTTATTGTTAGAAAAGCATACATGTTCTCACACCATTCACATCCAATCATATAGATATGTGTTCCCTACATAACAATTAATACACACGAAAAAATAATAATCTCCACTCAACTTTATCTTAGTTTTTTTATCCTTATTTAGCATGATTTAAAAGATATTTTAATCATTGATTAGTTAAGGTCTTCAAAGACTTAATAGAAAACCAAAAAGACTCAATTAAACACAAATCATGCAAAATAATAAAAAATAATAAACAAACACATATCAAATCAATGTTGCACAAAAATGAACCAAAACTCCCCTAAATTTATCATGGATCTTGTCCTTATTGGACAATAAATCCACACAAAGAGGGAAAAGGCAGTTCAATATAAGTGAGAATATATAGAAGGTACCTGAAAGGTGATAAAAAAATACTATAAAAATACCAAGGGAAAAGTCTGTGTTTCTAGGCCAACATGACCCATGTCGTGAAACACATCCCCACTCTATATTACCTCACAAGTGCTCCATTCGTGTTACCTCCCAACTTCAAAATTTGTGTGTCTTTATGCTAATTGGGTAGCCTCCTAAAAAATTCTTGTTTAGAGTCATTAGTTTGACTCTCTAGTCCCATTCACTTGGGGTTCTTTAAGCATGTCATGGTTTTGAGGCTCTTAACCTCCCAACCTTTATAAAATTTCAATCGATGTCCATTTACCTTAAATATTCCTTTTTTTTGGACTACTTATTTCTATTTCTCCGAAGAAAACACTTATATCACTTTGAATGGTCTAGACTAATGTGAACTCAGCTTACCAAGAAATAATCACAAGTGGGAATTAAAAAGATGTACTTGTTTCCCCATTTCAAACTCTCTTTTTGCGATTCTTTGATCATGAATCCTATTTATGCACTCCTTGTAGATTTCAGCATTTTTATATGCACCTAATCAAAATTCATTGAGCTCGCTTAATTTTAGGAGCCTCCTTTCATCTGCAGTTTGCATATCCATATTAAGAAAATAAGTGGCCCAAAAAACTTCAAGTTCTACAAGAATGTAGTAAGATTTTCCCAAGAAGTGTTTATAAGGAGAAATTCCTATGAGGGTTTTAAAAGCAGACATATATGCTTAAAGTGCATCATCTAACTTTAAAGACTAATATTTCCTAGAAGCATTTCTCATTTTTTTTCCAATATTCTATTAATTTTTTAGATTGAAACTTCTACTTGTCTACTAGTTTGAGGATGATACGAAGTTGCAATATTATGCTAACTCCATATTTACCTAAGATAGCACTAAATGGTCTATTAGAGAAATGAGATCCCCCATCACTTATAATAGTCCTTGGTGTTCCAAATCTCATGTATATATATTCTTTTTCAAAAATTTGGTGATAAATTTTATATTGTTAGTGAGAGTTGCAATAACCTCCACCCACTTAAACAAATAATCAACTACAAAAAGTATATATTCATTATGCATAGATTTAAGAAATGGTCCCATAAAATTAATACCCCACACATCAAACAATTCAACCACTAAAATATTTGTAAGGGTCATTTCTTATTTTTGAGAATTATTACCAATTCTTTGGCATCTATCACTAATCCTAGCAAAAGCATAAGCATTATTAAATAATATAGGTTAATAAAAACCAATGTGTAGAACTTTATTTATAGTTCTAGTGGGTTCAAAATGGCCACCACATTCTCTATTATGACAATGAGATAAAATAGAGTGAACTCGTGTTCAGGGATGTATCTTCTTATTATTTGATCATAACAAAATTTACAAAGATAAGGATCATTCCAAAAATAATATCTCAAATCATTCATAAATGTATTCCTTTGATGATATGACAAGTAATTTGGTAGGATTCTACTTACAAGGTAGTTAGCTACATCAACATACACAAATGATTTAAAAGTGCATATAGTGATTCAACTGTGAATGTGCCATAAATAGGCTCACCCTCCTTATTTACCTCATACGATGATGGTAGACAAGAGAGATGATATGCAATGTTGCTCTTGCTTCCCTTCTTATCCTTGATTTCTAAATCAAACTTTTGCTTATGTAGTAGGATCCATCGAATGATTATGGGTGTAACATCTTGCTTACCAAAAAGATACCTCAAATTAGCATGGTCAAGATCAACAATTATTTCATTAACCAACAAGTAAGGACAAAACTTATCAAAAGCAAAGACCACAACTAGCAATTCTTTTTCAGTTGTAGCATAATTTTATTGTGCAAGATTCAAAGTTTTGCTAGCATATTAAATAATATGAAAAAGTTTATCCTTATGTCATCCCAAAAAGGCTCATACAATGACATCACTAGCATCACACATGATTTCAAAATAATATTTCAATGCGGAGCAACAATAATAGAGGTATTCACAAGTTTTTCTTCAAGAGCCTTTAAGCACGCATAAAAAATTCAAAGGTTGCATATTTAGCCAATAGGTCACATAGAGGTTTTGAAAATTTTGAAGTCTTTGATAAATCTCTTATAGAAATCTACTTGACCAAGAAAATTGTGAATGTCCTTAACACATTTTAGTGGAGGTAATTTTTTAACAATTTTAATTTTTCTTTATCTACCTTTTTCCCCTTATAAGAAATTTTGTGTCATAAAACAATCCCCTCTTGTACCATTAGGTGGAATTTTTCTCAATTTAAGACAATATTAGTGTCCTCACAATGTGTTATCACAAGCTTAAGGTTATCCAAACATGCATCAAAAGATGAGCTAAACACCAAAAAATCATTCATAAAATTTCTCAACCATGTCATAAAATATGACCATCATGCATCTTTGGAAAGTAGTATGAGCATTACCAAGGCTTTCCTATATGCAAAGTGTCATAAGAACAATTAAAAATAATATTTTCATGGTCCTCATGAGAAAAAAAGGATTTACATATAACCAGAATAGCTATCTAGAAAGTAGAAAAACTCATGTCATGCTAAACACTCAACCATTTTGTTAATAAAGGGAAGGGGAAAGTGAACTTTCTTGGTAGTTTCATTCAATATTCTAAAATCAATAAAAACACGTCATCTAGTAACACTTCTAGTAAGTACCAAACTTTTATTATCATTATTAACCACTGTGATTCCCCCTTTCTTAGGAAGCACTTGCACTAGACTAACCCAAGAGCTTTCCAAGATTAGATAGATCATACTTGCATCCAATAGCTTAATTACCTTTTTCTTCACTATCTCTTGCATTGTTGGATTTATTCAACTTTGAGGTTGGATCACTTTCTTTTTGTTTTATTCCATGAGGATTGTGTTCATGCACATGGAAGGACTAACCCCATTGATATTACCAATGGTCCATCCAAAGGCCTTATTTCACTTTGTAAGCATTCTCATCAACTTTTCTTCCTACAATTTAGTTAAAGATGAATAAATAATAATATGAATAGTATCATTATGATCAAGAAATGAATACTTTTGAAAGGTGTTTGAGCTCCAAAGTTAAAGGCTCCTCAATAGATGGTTTTAACTTTGGGACTTAATTTCTCTCTAGTCCTCGTAAAGGGATTGATTTGTTTCTCTCATAAACTATATGAACACTTAGGTATTGAGTAGCCTTTTTGACTCCTTCTCCATCTTCATTACCTAGTAATTTTACCAAGAATCTCTCTAAAGGTAAATATATGTCACTTTTTTAAAAAAAAAACAATCATTAATCACTTTATCCTACATCAATGTTATAGCAAGTGTCATCCTTAGAAGGGTATTTAATACTTTTAAAGACATTGAATGTAGCCTCCTTACCTTGGAATCAAAGGATCAACTTGCACTCATGGGCATCGATCAGAGTCTTTCCTGTATTTAGGAATGGTCTACCATGTGTCCAAGTTTAACTAAACCCATGCATTTGATCAAACTAAACGAGTCAATCGGTTCGATGATTAGTTTACTGGTTTCGACTGGAACCAATCATTTTATTTTGAAAATTCTTTTAAAGAGTCTATGAAATGAAATCAAGTCAAGTATTTTTCAACAAAGTGTTTTAAAGAGTTTTATTTAAAATATAAATTTTGCTCAACTTAACTCTTTATAAGACACTTAAGACTCACAAAATATTATCCTTAATCTTTACATCTTGGTTCTTTTCCATGTGTTGCTTTCTTGTACTTGGAACCTTAATTGCTCTTTTATATTTCACCATTGGAGTATGCCTAAAGTGAGATAGGTCAATTGTTTTACATACACACTTAAGCAAGTGCATTAGTTATACAAATTTGTTTGTTATCATCAAAACAAGTATAATGATATTTCTTAACCTTTGAGGTCAACATGTATGTCATTTGTGTTATCCATATAAAATGACAGACCTTCAACATTCATCCCTAGTATATGTTAGACATCTAATAGGGTGATTTTCATCTCACCCCATGACATATAGAAGCTATTTGTGTCCGGCTTCCATCTCTCAACAAACGTAGGTATAAGTAACTAGTTCACGTTCAAGAATAAATTGAAAGGCATATGTTCTAGTCTAGTACTAGATATGAGACTAAAATAGTAATCATCAACGACACTAATCTATTTGCTTATATAGTCTTATCGAGTTTGAACTTTTAACACACCGTGATTCTACACAATAAAATAATCACAAAGAATGAAAATATGATCATTAACACAAGGAAAAAAAGAAGAAATGATAGATGATTAAACTTCCAAACTAACACTTGTGAATCATATCTTCAAGGCAATATGACCACTAAATCTTGGGATCAAATAAGGGTTGCTTGGACCTCTAAGACATGGACCAAGAAAGTACTGCTTATGCTTCATGTGTATGTTTCCCACTTCCTCGATTAAGTTATCACCATCCCCATCATTGAAGTTATCATCATTTTCATATTCATATACAATAGATAGACTACGTACATGAGTTGATGATGATGGTTGAGCCATGTGGCAAGAGGATGGTTGAGCCATGTGGGATGATGATGGTTTAGCCACGTGGATTGAGATTGGTGGAATACTAAAGGATGAACGACCCCATAGACCACTTTCTCTACATCATGGTCGAGAGATACCCTTGACTACTATAGGATCTGCTGATGTTGACTGACCTTTGGGGGGATACAATGAAGACTACATCAATACATCGACTGTTATAGATGACAGACCTGCATAGTCCGCGAATGTTGGCATCCTGGGTATCTTATGATACTGAGGAACATCTTATTATGGATCTCCTTCCTCTTCCAATTATACAAGAGCTACTTCTTATACATCAATTCCTAGAGCTTCCTGCGTATACTTTTTGGTATGTCGTAGACATTTAATAAGGTTTATGGTAACATTTGCTATACGCTGCATCAAATCTTTTTCTCCTTGAGTTCTGCTTCATACAGACGTAGTTACTCCACGTCCCTCAGTCCTATCTAGTATTTTTCCTTGTTTGTGACTCATATGCAATATAATGAATATGCAATATTAGTACCTACATTAACAATATCTTACCTCGCAAATATATAAATATTAAATTTCATAATTGAAAATTTAAGATTTTATCAAAAGAGTCTAAGACTCGTTTAAAAATTTTACTTAAGTTTTACAAAATTGATTAGGGTTCATGGTTGTTGTGTTGTGTTCATTGTCCACCTTCCCAACCCAACATCAAGACCTAGATCCAAAACCAGTGTGCGATACAAATGCAAGTGCAAACTTACACAACTCCCTACACACATAACAACACTCCTTGATGTAAGAACCTATTATAATGTTAGTCATTAACTCACAAAACAACCACCATAGTCAAAGATTGATGCAAAGACCAATCTAGAGCATTAGATCTCAACACAGATTTCCAACACTAGCATCATCCCTCGACGCAAGAGCCAACCACTAGGGTAAAAAATTGATGCAGAAACCAAAACTAGCATATACCCACACCCCAACATCAGATATTGATGCAAATACCCATACCCTAATGTCAGATCTAGATAAAAAGTTCTCAAACACATCGTCAATTTTTGACACAACATGGACTTTAACCAAGCATATCAATCTTTAGTGTCAATTCTCAATGCACATGCCCATTCCCATTGTCATATCTTAATGCAAATACCCATATCCCAACGTTAGATCTTGATGCAAATTACATAAATCCTACGTTAATTTTTTACACTACCAACCTAGCCCAAAATAGCCAATGCACCAAGTCGAGTTTTAGATACACTTTATAGCATTAATATTTGACGTAACATGAATGACTTTGCCTAAAATTTTTTGTTCTACATGGAATTTTAACAAAAAAAAATACATACCTTATGTAATTGAGGTGCGAGATCTGGTGCAACGTGTGAGAGAGGGAGAGGAAGAGAGAAGAGAGAATGCTAGGGCAGGGGAGAGAGAAGAGTCATGAAAGAGAGAAGATGAAGGGTGGTGTAACACCCTAAAATTGACTATTTTTTTAAACGGAAGCAATTAAATAAAAAAGTGTGAATTTTTGAAATGTTACCACAACTATTAGTACAAGCCTGACCCACGACCATTCCCGTACTAACCACAAGACTAAAATAAATTTAATAACCATCATAAATCAAATCCAAGCAAGACTTAGATAAAACATTAAAGCAGAAATAAGATAGAAATTAGAATGCGTGAAAAAGAATCAAAATCCAGAGTACATAGTTAAGTTCCTTAAAAGGGAAAAGGTCTACAAAGCAATGAAGGTTTAGATTCTGGAAAATCCAAAACAAAATAGAAAAATTATAAAGAAGAAAAACTGGCCACGCCTCTCTTGATCTCCGTGCCAATCCCATACTCAGCACTTAGCCCCGCTTGATGCTTCGTAAACATCGAAGGCATCGAAAAAGGTATCACCAACTTGCACAAAGTCAGATGGGCTCTCTGCTCGTGGGAATGAGCAGCATCCATAAAAACGGTTATCAGTACGTTGCATACTGAGCAAGGTAACCGTATATCAAGGCCAACACACAAAGGCACATAATCCAAGCATTATAACATAACAACATACAATCATTTCAGATAAATAAAGGCCAAGCGGTAGTCCAGCTAAACTGATTATTTAATCTTTGATCAATGCTCAATTCACACCATGCTTATTATCATTCCATGTAAGTGCGGGAACCCCACTATTATAGCAGGTGGATCGAAAACATACAGGGTATAAAACTCCTGATCACTATTATTGCCGGTGGATCGGTCTCCAAGGCAAGATTCTCTTGGCTACTATTATTTTCCGGTGGACCGGTCTAGCCCTGACTCTCATGGCGTTTCACTGTAATTACTTAATGTCTTTCCCATATCTTATCATAATTATGTTCGGTTTGTTGAGCATGGAATCCCCAACTATTATAGTTGGTGGACCAGAAACGTACAGGGCACAATGCACCTGACCACTATTATTACTTGTGGGCCGGTCTCTAGGGCACCCAGGCTCCTAGCCACTATTATTCGCCGGTGGACCGGTCTGGGCCCGGCTCAATAATCTTCCACTTTATATAATTAATGTTTTAGCGTATCTTATTCAAAAAGTTTCTCCCTAGATATGCATGACTAACTCCATCTATGATTATCCTCCATGAGGGCTCGTCCTATATCTTGAGACTCATGCACCTCCTAACTTGCCCCAACATGTTTTCCTCCTTATCCTAAATCACACTAGAGGTCCAACTCCTGAGTATGTGGGTTAAATCCCACTACCTTACACCTCTAAGTCCACCCACTGCCTCACTCTAATTTAGGCCTATGTGGCCCATCCCGCTCCATTTCACACAACCCAAACTATTTTAACACCCCATACATCATAACCCTTAGATTCGACCCTCATCATCTCACTTTACTCACCAAGTACATGTGTGATCAAGAAACTTTAAGTAGCCACACCAAACCCTAGCTGGCCACACCAAACCCTAGCATCCTCCTTTCCACATGTCACCCCTCCATTTCTCACCTTCTACTCTTATCTTTCCACGGTGATCATTCTCATCCCTCACATGATAATTTTCATCCTCATCTCATACTCCACTAACCCTAATTTATTTCTCATTTTTACCACTTTCTCAGATTAGGGTTTTCTCCCAAACCCTAGCTCGGTCTCCTATGCACCCTTATACTGTCCCATGTACTATTTTTCAACCAAAGCCTCCAAACACTCAAACAACTCTTCCGTTACCTTCCTTATACCCCTATTCAACTTTTCATACGTAAAATTTACCCCTATGCAGACTCTAACCTTCCCATGCAACACTTCGAACTTTTTCATACAAAACCCTAAACTCCCATGCAAAGCCTAGATTCTCCCATGCAAAACCCTAGATTCTCCCACACTTTTATTTTATTTAAAATCCCCTTTTATTACATCCACTCATAGATCATGGTATTCTTAGGTCAATCCCAGCTACATTAGCCAACTTATTTTCTCTTAGTCACCTTACTCTCCCATTTTTCTTTTTCATCTTTCCATCTCACGATACCACATTAATATCTTCACATACATGTCTTCAGTGGCGGAGCTAGGGGTATTTTATGGTGTCACAGGACACCATGAAATTTTGGATTAATAATAGTTTTCATATATAAAATAACTCATAACTGTATTTGGCTCAGTGGAGGACACCATAGGATGGGGCATTGAGATCAACGAGGTCACAGGTTCAAGGCCTTATGCTGTATGTTTCCATTAATATCTCTTTTTAATCTTTGACCCATTATTAACATATCACACATTCAATTATCATATATCCTATTATTATTTTATTTTTATTGCATTTATTAGTAAAATTATACTTAAACATATCATTATAATGTATGTTAATTGGTAAATTTAACTATTTGAAAGATTTTATGTTAGTAGCTCTTATTATTATTTAATAAATTGCTTTAGTTTTGGTTAATATATGAATACATACCTTAAACTTTTTTCTTTATAATTTTATCAAAAACAAGTTATGAAATTGTGTGATTAAATGGAAGAGTGAATGATATTTTTGTGGGGTTTTTTAATAACATAGGATTTAATATTACCAATTATAATATTATTTTATATATATTTTTTAATATTTTAATGCTATTTATTTTTTTAATTATTAGAATATTTTTTACAAATTAAAAAAATGTTCTATTTTTCAAGTTTAACTAAAAAAAATAAATATTAAAAAGCACCATTTTAATCATCTAAAATTAAAAAAAAAATTACTAAAGTAAAATAAAAATTAAAACACATAATACATAAATAAAATTATTTAAGATCCCTAATATATAAATAGATGTAGGCTAAATATTATAGTAGTTAAATAAATTTTTTTTATCATTCTTATTATATATAGGACACCATGGAGCTAGACTCCTAGCTCCGCCACTGCATGTCTTAAAGGGTTACAACACATTACATCACATTTTACCACATATATATAGTAACACATGCCATAAGAAAGCACATAAGCATATATCAACTCCAAGCTACGCTACACATTAAAACAATTAAACTAATAGCACATGTTACACAACATAAGGCAATCCAAGGCATATACAACACATATCACACATAAGGCCTTAGCTACACCATTACCTAAATTGACACCTGTCTTGGAGTATACTCTTACACCTTCTTAGAATTTTGACTGGTCTCACCTATAAGAGGGAAAAACTAAGGATTAGTTTTCCTCCTATCAAAATACTATTATTTTCTAATTTATTCTAAGATTAGGGTTATAGATAAAATAATAATATAATAATAGTAACACTAACAAAACACTAATATTACTAAGGATAAAAGTAATAATAGTAATATTGGAAAAGATGATAATATAAGGTTTGAAGATTTTATCCTAATAATAATAATGATAATAATAATAATAATGGTATAATTCAAAATAATATAAAATAAGGGATTTGACCCTTCGCCGAAATAATAATAATAATAAATAAATAAATAAATAAATAAATAGTAGTAGTAGTAGTAGTAGTAATAATAATAATAATAATAATAAATAAATAAATAATAGTAGTAGTAGTAGTAGTAGTAGTAGTAATAATAATAATAATAATAATAATAATGGTATTAATCGAAAATAGGATTTTGACCCAACATTGAAATAACAACAACAACAACAACAACAACAACAACAACAATAAGAATAAGAATAAGAATAATAATAATAATAATAATAATAATAATAATAATAATACTCAAAATTAAGACAAAATAGGGCTTCCACCCTTAATAGTGATAACAATAACAACAATAACAACAACAACAATAATAATATAATGCAATTAAAATAAATAAAGCTTAATTAATAAGAGTTTAAGGGTTGAGAGGGTTTAGGGTACCACCTTGGGTTGGTGGTGACTGGCGGCACCGGCAGCGATGGCGTCGACAGGAAAAAGGGGAGAAAAGAGAGATAGTTGAGTGCTGGGGATAGGATAAGGAGAGTGAGTGTGGAAGTTGGGGTGGTAGAGGTTGCCCAAGTGAGGAGGGTGGGAATGAAGGTGGTGGTGCGGCCAAAAATGGCAGTACGCGGAGGCGATTGTGGTGGTCGAGAGTGAAGGAAAGGGAGAAAGAGAGGAGGAGAGGGAGGAAGGGAAAAAGGAGGGTAGGGGAGGTAGAAGAAGGTCTGTAGGATAATTTGGGAGGTGTAGGAGGTGGTGGTTGAGGTGGAAGTGGTGGAAAATGGTGGTGTGAAGGGTGGTGGAGGTGGAAGTGGGGTTGATTGGGAAGGAGACTTTGTATGGCTGGGGCGGCTTATGCAAGGCTAATCGAGGGTGGAGGGTGTTGTAGTTAGGTAGAGGGTGATGAAGGGAGTGGTGTTGTAGGTGGAACGAGCGGCGGCGTTAGGCGACGACGATGGTTAGGGCGTTTGATCGGGCGGTGGTGCAAAGGAGTGATTTTTCTAGGTTGGAATCAAAAGCTCGATCAAGGCTGGTTATGGGGGTATTTATAGGGCTAAAGGAGGGGATAAGGTTAGGGGAAAATGAGAGAATAGGTGTAGGTAGGTTAGGGAACGCCGACCGGTGACGACAGGCCGGTGCAGGTCTGTTTTATGGCAGGGTATGATGGGCCAGGGAGGAAGAAATGGCGCGCAAGAAGGAAGGAGAATTGATTGGGTCGAACGGTGGGTGAGTTAGGGGGAAGAGAGAGGATAGAGATTAGTCGATCAATGGCGTGGTTGGCGACAAGAATCTCAGGGGAGTTGCAGGCTTCGACGGGGAAGGAAGAAGAAGGGGTTGTGGACTGGATGGCCTAGGAAAGTAAAGAAAGAGAAGAAAGGAAGGGAAAACCGGCTGGGTGACTGAAAAAAAAAATGAAATGCGGCGTTTTGGGCTGCGCCGAAGGAGGAAATGAGAGGGGAGTTAGGCTGCGGGAAGACAGACCCAATTCGGGGGGAAAATAAGAGAAAAAGAAAAGGAGAAAGGAGAGGAAGAAAGAAAAAGGAAAAAGAAGAAGAAAAAGGAAAAGAAAAAATAGGTTGGTTGGGGTATTTAGAATATTTTGGTATTTTGGGATATTTAAAAATAATAATATTTAAATAAAATACTATTTAATTCCCTTTTTAGGCTAATTTAGGATTTTTGAAAGATTTTTCCTAAATTCCATTTTAATTAGCAAAGCATCCAAATTTTTCCTAATTAAAATATTTATTATTTTCTCCTTAATTTGCCCTAATTAATTCCCTTTTATTTTAATAAAAATAATTTATTTAATTAATTGTCCCATTAATTCCTTATTTAGCCAAATTTTCTAAAATTAGGATTTTGAGTCATTTCAGCTGAACATTAAGTGTAGCCAAAAAAGTTTAGTTACATCTGAACTAAATGGAGGATGAAAGGGCATTTTGTCTCAAATATTTCTAAATAGTAAATCAGGTACTTTCTAAAAGCTCCTACGTTTTCCAACTACCTTTTGACATCTCATCCTCACTCATCTCTTTTTTTCTTGATCTCATCCATGAGACCTTCCCAACCATTTGATTCCATCGTTTGGTCTTTGGACCCCTCACCTTTCATTAGCTGATGAACATGCCCTTCGCTAATGCCCTTAACTGATGCCCCTAGCAATCACCTTTAGCCAATCCCCTTAGCCAGCAGATCCTTGCTGATGCCCTTAGGAGTCACCCTTACTCATGCTCTTGGTCGGCGACCCCTAGCTGACAATCTCTGGCCAACGACCCTTAGCTGACAGTCTCTGACCAACAACCCTTGCTATATGCCCTTATCAAGGTAGCCCCAATAGGTTGATATTCAAATTATTCATCAATTTTTTTTCTAACGTCCTATTTAATTTTTACTCTTTCCATTTAGCAACTTCCTTATCATTTGGAGGCTGGAACAATCTGAGGTGATTTACAATGTCACTGACAATAGAAAGAGTAAGAAGGTGCGAGGAATTCCATGCAATTGGATCCAAATATCCACATACTTGAATTTGTAAACACCAGTAAGGAAAGTATGCATAAATATTTCAAATTCTAGGTACTTTACCATTAATGCTCCACAAATAATTCATAATTATATTCTCCATGTCTTCTTTTAAATCAAAATGCACACAATAAACAGAGTCTAAGCAGTGAGTTAATTTGATTTTGCCTCTGGGTTTACATATACCAGAGAGGATGGTAGGAAGTTGGGGGATTGTACTTTTCCTACAGGTAAATGTTTTAATCATAAGTTAGTTGTAGGTATTTGCAGGTTTACTGTCCTTGGAATGAATGATGGCGGCATCACTTGGTTGGAGATGTTAAGCATTATGCACAACAAATCTTCAACGTGGGAATCTGTGGCCAGAGGAACATGCAAGGAAGATTGGCTATGGAGAAAAGAGAAGTTAAGTTCTACTCAGGGGAAGAAAGTAAAGGAGGAGGACAACGTAAGGCGATGAAGATGTGAAGAAAAGGGAGCAGATTAGAGGTTTGAATACGATGATTACTGGCATTTAACTTCAAATTCTAAAGAATTTGGAGAATAAGTGTATCGAGGCAGACCGATAGATTTAATAGTGTGAGAAGATTCATAAGTCATTTGGATGCATGTAATACACTACATTTTAATACCACGAAATAACAAGCATAAATTTAAAATATACAACGAATTGAAGGTCGAATAAGGATTGTTGGAATGTTCTTTATAGCCAAAGTAGAAAAATAATTATGACACTGTCAGTCATCCAATTGAACGTCATTAGTGCGTTTGATGACGATCATCAATTGTTCGATCTAACACATTGCATGTTTGATTGTTGTGACGATTATAATTATTTTGTCAAATCAGTCGTTATATTCTAGATCATAAACATTATTCCTCGAGAAACAACTTTCCTCGGCGGCCTGATATGGACAAATCAGAAAACCAATAGTCCTCAAAACATAATTCCTCTTGTATTGTGTTCAACAATCATCAAGTCATAAGTTTAAATTGCATATCAGTTGATATGTAATTCCAAGATGTTTTAAGCCACTTAGTACATTAAAAACCTTTCAATGCATTTGGTAGATTTAAATTAAAGTTCAATTCATGAGCAATTGAACTTGTTTAAAACAAGAATCAAAATTCAAATTCAACTGTTCATTTATTACAACATAATTGCAGCTAAATTGTGTCAGACTTAAATTTAACTGGAATACACTTTTATTCTCAATCACATTTATCCTAATCTTCATACTATTTGTTATTATTTCATTATGGAAATATCATGCTTGCACATATCATCAAAAAAGGTTGATCAACTTCATAACAACTACTACTTTGCTCATGTAAAGATAAAATTAAATAGTACATATCATAGTTTTAAAAATAAGATAAATTATCGAATTGATATCATAATTGATTTACTATTTGAATGGTCTGACTAGTTATATATATTAGGTCAACAAATATATTCACAGTAACCCTTTAAAGATTATTATAATAATAGATCTACAAATTTAACTAATGGAATAATCTAGTCAACTACATACTACATCCAATACTAACCAAGTGTTGTTTGAAATTTTTATACACTTATTAAAAATGTAAGTATATTATCAATTATGTCCTTGTTAAATATATACTTTATTAAATGATTTTTATAATAAAAAAATAAAAATATTTAATATGTATACCTTTTTGTATTGAAATCCTCAAATGATATTTATTTTGAGTAAAAAAAGGACTTACCTAAAATTAAGTTTAATATTAATAGAGAGTATCGTATAAGGTAACATTTTAACATTATTTCTAAACTACCTAAATCTTAATTTTAACCACTATATCAAGCAATATTGCTACATTTAGTTGATAAATTAACTTATAACCCAATAAATAGTTTATGAACAATATGATTTTTTAGAATGTTCGATTTAAGTGAACCAAATGCAAAATAGCCAAATACAAATATCCAAAATCAATTGAGTCTCGATCCTAACAAGTAACACTATAGTTTTAAAAATCAGATCGGTAATCGAATCAGTATTATAATTGATGTACTAATTTAATGGTCGAATGAGTAGTTTGGACCTGTGATGCACGGGGACGGCAGTCAGGTGCCGTCCCCCCGTCCCGAAAACTCCTCGAAAACGTTTCCTAATTAAAAATTATATTAAAATTATATAATTAATATTTTTATTAAAAAAATATTATTTAATTAATATTTTATTAAAAAAATATTATTTAATCAATATTTTTATTAAAAAAATATTATTTAATTAATATTTTTTTTGACGTTTCCTGCCATCTCCGTTTCCTAAATTTTTAAAAAATGTCGTTTCCGCGTTTCGTCCCGTCCCCGTCCCCGTGCAACACTGGTTTGGACTGATTGGATTAGTGATATATATTAAGTTAAAAAATATATAAAATATAAACAAATTAAATTACATAATATTTGATCAACTCCCAATCGATTTTTTGATTAGTTCGACTGACCAATATTTTAATTGATTCATCGACATTTATTGATCCAAATATTTTCTGACCGACTTTTATTGATATCAAAATCGTTAAAATTAATACCGAAAGCATAAAAATCAATACATAAAATCCGACCTGTCTTCCGATTCGCCGGTTCGTTGGGTCATGGTCCCATTTTTAAAACTAAGGAGGGACACCATCTATAAGATCTCTCGTTTCCCGGCTTAATTCGTTTTTGCCCGTTTCCTGTTCGACAACACGAAACACGGAGGGAAAGAGAGCAAAAATGTCGGAACTACTCAAATCCTCACTTTTCTTCTGCGAGCAGCATATCTGCTACGCCGATATCCTTCCTCCATCTCATGTTCGAGCAAGAATCGAAGTGGCAGTGCTCAATTTCCTGAAGCTCCTCACCTCTCCTAATCCTGCGATTACTGATCTCAGCCTGGTAGTGAAAACCATCCTCAGTTTCCTTTCATTACACTCCAATTTATTTATGTTTGTCCGAAATTATGAAACCTTGTGTTTCATCTATTAGATCGATCGGAAATCAAATAATCGTAATGTCGGTGGAGGATTATTGAGCAGTATTTCATGGATTTTTCTATCTCATTCGTCTACGAATCGTTCATTGATGCGCGAGAATGCTGCAAAAGCCTTCATTAGAGGTCAAATTCTCCTCTTAAAACATATTCGGCTCTTTGTGAGTCCTTTTAAATTGAATATTGACTTTTGTGATCGAATTACAGTATGGAAGGTGATGGAGATGTGTTATGAGGTACTAATACAGGAGAAGAGAGTGACGCAACGTGAGCTCTACTATAAGTTGCTGAGTCGCTCGCCGGAGTACTTCAGTTCACAGGATCAAGTCAATGGGACAATACAAGGTTGGTATACGCAGTACAGTAGTTATTTTCTGTTTCTTGTTGATAGAATTCTGACTAATTGCTGAAGCTGAAAGTGTAAATGCCTTGTTGTTACTCACTTTTAGATGTCGTTGCATTGCTTCGCTGTAGCCGATACAGTCTGGGAATCATGGCTTCTGGTCGAGGACTAATTGCTGGCCGCATTGTACTTCAGGTAAAACTCACAGATTTTTTTGGTCCATCCTTGCTTGTCAGTTATCATTACCATTTTCTCCAGTTTTCTTGAGTGCAACTGCATGGCTTAACTCATCAACTTAAGATCTAACAATAGGAGCCAAATAAAGAAGCTGTGGATTGTTCCGAGCGTGGATCTTCAGGACATGCTATCACTGGTGATCTGGGCATCCTGCAGAATCTTGAAATGAAGACAGATGCACGATACATAATCATTGTTGAGAAGGTACTCGCTGCTATCAAAATCCTTCTAGAATGGGTTATATTTAAAGCTTTGAAACCAGCAGAAATGTTATTTTGCTGTCTTTTGCATCTTCCGTTAAGCATGCAATATTCCAAAGATTAGTTGAAGATCGCATCTTCAACCATATTCCAAGCATTCTTATCACAGCCAAGGGGTATCCAGACATAGCTACAAGGTGTTGAATCTGATCTCACTTTGATCTCTCAGGAATTTATTTTTCTCCTACAAACTATGGTCATGACCTACACCCCAATTAACAGGTTGCTTCTTCACAAAATTAGTCGAGCTTTTCCTAGCTTACCAATTCTGGCTCTAGTCGACTGGTATGCAGTACCTCTAATTGCCAGTTGAGGTTGTGGCATATTGCACAAGTATAGTGGCCCATTCTAATGGCAAACTTTTGAAAGGAATCCTGCAGGATTAGCTATTCTCTGCACATTCAAGTATGGAAGTATTGGAATGGGTCTGGAGGCATATAGATATGGTAGTGCACTTCGGAATATTTAGTTCGGTATATGGATTCAATTTGTTGGAGGAGAATCTCACCAAGTGCTTTCCTGCCGTTGATTTTATGTGACCCAGCTTGTAATGTGAAGTGGCTTGGCATGCGAGGGGATGATCTACAGCTGATACCTGAAGAATCCAGAACTCCCTTGAAACCAAAGGATCGGCAAATTGCCAAAAGTCTAGATGCTTGGGATATCTTGCAGGTAATCAGCAAAACTACATTGACGCAACTCCAAGCACGCTTCGTTGCTCCTTGGTTTGAACTTCAGTACGGAAGTATCTTCTGGGACTGAGGACGGGTAATTTTCTTTCTCAGGATAATTACAGGGAAGAGCTGTCTCTAATGGTTCAAAGCGGCCAAAGAGCAGAAACGGAATCTCTTTATTATCATGGCTATGACTTCGTGGGAAGATACCTGGCGAAGAAAGTTGTTCAGGCTAATTACATTTAGTCGTAAATCTGAAAGAGTGAAATGGCCTGACTTTTATGCTTTGATCAGACTTTTATTGCTGATTGATACCAGCTGAAAGAGATCCTGTGTTGCGTATTTTATATTGCCAGTTCAGCGCTGCTAGCATGAGACCAATGCCATTTTTTTTTTAAATTTGAACAATGATTTACTTCAGTTGCAAGCATCTGCAATTACATTTCAAGATTCTGTAGGATGCCCAGATAATACCATAATCATCACTAAGTTTCATCTATAACAATTTTTTTGGTGCGCGCGCGTGGTTTTTTTGGGTGGGTGGGGGGGCGGTGGGGGGCTACACCAAGTTTGACTCATGGTGTGATGTATTTAAAGTTTAAGAAAATAACAAGAGAGGAAATCGGCGGAGCTGACAAAGGACAATACTCTTACGAGCATAGCGCTCCATATACACCAAATTCCTGAAAAAAGCTTCATGGTCTTCTCTTTTTGATACAGGCTCACTCTTCCTCGCTCCACGACAAATTTAGAACTTCATCAAGCTTCCACACGAACCATAAAAGACAGAAAAATAAGTATTTTAGATACCATATAGGAAATTAACCTGATACGGCACCTGATATCTAGCCAACCGGTTCAACCACGGTTGTACTGGACATAAGATTAATCTAAGTTCAACCCCGATTCAACCTTTTCCTCGTCGTCCACCATCCCCAACCTGTTATATTGTTGGTTTTTATGCAATTTTTTCCTACAATAACATAATTGCAACTTCATAGCTCCTACTAAAACATACACAAATACATGCATAAGTTCTTAGTTTTCAAAACACAAACACAATCCACACCAGTAACATCACAAACTATAAGTCAAACTACAAACATCCAAATACTTCAACTATCCAACACGGTTTCCATTATTCTCATTCGGCTGGTATTGTTGTGGTGGACTTTCAAATGACACTTGATCCGGTGGTTGAGTCTCATCACCATTATAACTTTCATCGACTTCAAGACTTCCTTCCCTAGCATATTGAGAAGATGATAAATCAAGTCCTTCTTAATCCATAAACACATCAGTATCACCATCATTGTCGGCATCTTTATTAGCATTGTCAACCAAACATAATTAAAGTTAACAAACAATAATCCAATATCCAAATGAATAAACCAAAAATTACAATAATCAATTTTACAATTTCAAATCTATGATCAAAACCTTCATTTTCATTATTGATCACTATTTTAAAATTAAGCATATACTTTGGCTCGTTATATTGAAGCTCTTGTGGAGACTCTCCTTCCATTATCCCAAAATTGACTTTATCAATGCATTCATAGTCTATTGGGTCATAAATTCTTGTTATAAAGCCTATACATAACAAAATTACATAACAATTAAGCACAAACACAAAAAAACACTAATTAACTATTTGTTTAATCTCAAGTTCACCAATGTTAATTTAGAAGTTACTTATTCTTCAAACTAAGGTTGCAATGCACATAAACAAGGTCATTTAACCTTTGATGCTCCAACATGTTCCTCCTCTTACTATGGAATCTCTCAAAAACACTCCAATTGTGTTTGCATCTAGATGATGAAGTTGTTTGGCTAAGAATATAACTAATTTTTGTAAAGATGGTGTATCAAAGTCAAAGGTCTTCCACCATTGATCTAAAACACAAACAATAAATTTCAATTGATATAGAAAGAATATTATAAACTGAATAACACATTAACCTTCTATAAAAATAACTTTTATTTGGTTGTTATCTCTTACTACTTGTTAAAACTAGTTCCTTTGTGAAAGCTTTGGAGCATTATGAAAATATATTATTCTCCTCCAAAAGCTTATGTTTGTCTCTACCAACTCTCTTATAAATAATTTTTGAAACTCCCACAATGATTTATGCTTTCCCAAAAAAAAAATTATCATAGTGATATGCAAGATTCAACCAATAAGCAACAACATACATATCTCTTCGAAGACATGTATCCCAATGATTATTGGTTATGTTAATATAGGGTCTATGTAATATCTTTTTACGTTGAAATATTTATACCCTTAAGTGCCCTAAGAATTCCTGCATATACATGGCCTAATTATAGTTTTTCATCGAAGTCAATAAGACGCAATAAACACATAAGAGGACCCATAATCTTAGAAACAACCATCTATATATATATATATATATATATATCAAGGGTAATTGTCTTAGACACTTTAGCTGCACTCACCCTAAAACCACACCAATTATGATAATCATCACTAGTAAACATGACTTGAAAGCCTAGCTTATGGTCATAAAGACTCTTCAAGGTAATAAAAGTGGTGGAAAACCTAGTATCACTAGGGTGTAACACTTCCCTTCATTTAGGCCTTCTCTTCAACAAAGAACTTGTCCACTTGTGATTGTACACAGATATAGTTAGCTTAAAAACACTCTAAACTAATCTTTCTTCATTTGACATCTTATCAATATCCTTTAAAATCAAATTCAAGCAGTGAGTTGCACATGGTGACCAAACAATAGTAGGATACTTCTCAAAAATCAACCTTCTAGCATTTTTGTAATTACTCACATCGTCGACCACCATATGAATGACATTATATGGACCAACAATTTCCACTATATCACTAAACAAATTGCACAAATTTTTTGCATTGGTGAAAAAATCAGAACCATCACTAGACTTTAAGAATGTGATTCCCTTAGTACAATACATAAGAAATTTTATTAATTGTCTATGTAATACCCCCATTCATAACTAACCCTGATTACGTGTAATAATGTGAAAATGTGCTATTTTATGCATAACTAATTATAAAAATGGTTTAAAGATTTTTTATAGCTTCAAGATCATTTTAGGTGATTCTAAAAATTGTGATTTGTAGTTCGATGCACTTTACTTATAAAATACTATTTATACCTATAACTTTTAAGTTAAACCTTGGAAAATATTATTTTAAAAATTTATTTGGCTCCTAAATAGTTTTAAATGTAAGTATATAAATTTTTGTTTTAATTTTATTTGTTTTTTCTATCCATTTTGAATTTTATAAGCAAAATATGTAATTAAGGTATGTTAGCTAAAACAAATATCAAACATATGTTAATTTTTTTTTAAAATTACATTGAAGTTTTAAATGGGTAAATAGGATTATGTGGAAATTTTAGTGATTTGTTGAATTGTTTTGATATTTATTTTTGTAATTACCTTGTAAATTTATTTGTTCACTATCATGTCAATATTTTATATATCAAAACTTTTTTTTTAACTTCATAAAAATTTACTTGTGACTTAATAATATTATTATAAGTATTTTCATAATTTTTCATGATTTAATTAGCTTATTTTATATTTTTCTTAATTTGAGTCTATTTGTTGAACTTTCCACCACTAAAAATAATCTATAGATCCTAAAATTATTGTTCATCCATGAAATCCCTTCCCTACAATTCCATGATCAAATATTTCAACAATTTGACCATTTTCCTATTCATTAAACCAAAAATTGAGCTAAAATCACTTTCTACCTATGTTAGTTATGTCATTTTAGCTTTTCTTCACTTGCCTTCCCCATGCTTGAACTAGACCTCCCTTGATCTTGGACCTAAACACCGTCAACTCTCCATGCCTTGGTTGATTTCTCAGTTTTCATAACTTTAATAAACATAAACAACTCAAATACCATGTACTATGTCATTCAAGTGTGTAACAAGCTTACCTCTTCCCCTTTCTTGGCTGTTGATTTTTGGTTACTCTATTCCCTATTTATATCCCCATTTTCCCTTGGATTCTTTTAACTTCTCTCCATTCCTCCTCTTGTTTTATCCCACCTATCTCTTCACTTTAGTTATTTTTGCTAAGTATTCTTGAGCTTTATTGAGCCTAACAAAAACCCACACATATCTTGTCTCCATTCTCTTTGTTTGTTTTTCTTTTACTGATTTCTTATATAGCCTTGTTATATTTTCTTAAATATAATAGTGTTAGATTTGGGAGAAAATCGAAGACTTACCTTCTCCCTTTTCTCCTTATGGGTGCACCCATCCTCATTGGATATAACTTTCCTCCTATTCATTTTGATTATTGTATTACCTTTGTATTTTTAAATGTGTTAGATTATAATTATTTTTCTTAGGTTTTTTGTTTTCAAGGAGAAGGAATAATTTTTGGGAGGTAGGGCTTGTGGTGATTCTTTATTCTTATTTTTGCTGCTTGAGAAGGATGTAACCCATATACTCCTAAATATGTAAAAATCATATGACAACATGTTTGGGTTTCCTTTGTTATACTTGAGTATAATTTATTCTTCCTTGTAATTTTATGAAAAATATTCATATCCCATGTATTGTTATTAATTTATTTAAGTATGTGACCACGTGAATTTTATACAAGAGCATGCCAAATTTATGTATTTGAATAATATGCTAGAATAGGGTTAATTGTGGTAAAATAATTATGCATGTTTTGTGAGGATAGCTCAACCAAGGTTATTATTATCCTTACTGAGACATATATATATATATATATATATATATATATATATATATATATATATATATATATATATATATATATATATATATATATTATCTTACCATTAGATTCTTTGTTTATTTTACTTAAAGATTGATATATGATATATTAAGATTTGAGCATATTTAGGTATAACTATAAATTATTTGAGTTTTATATGCTCTATGGGTATTTTTGTCTTTTCACTCGAAATATATAAGTTTTAAGCACTTATGCCTACTATTGTTATATTATGCTGAGCATGATATGCATGTGAAAAGGGATATGTTAGATATGTATGATTATGGTTTTATGTGTTAAATGGGCTTAATTATGTTTTAAGGGAAAATTAGTAATTTTTCCACTTGTAAATTTTTTTAGAATTATAATTTTTTTCTTAAAGTGCCTATTTTAATTTTAATTATCCATAACATGAACTTCATTTAATTCCAATAAAAATTGGTATTAAAGTGAATTTGTTTGAGTAAATAATATATAAAGACATTTGGTCATTTATGACTTATTATGCCTAAAAGTATAAATAATTAGATATAGGATGGTCCTAGTAAATTCCTAGATTAGACGTATTGTTGAATTCGACTTTGGCTTGGATCATTAACCTTAGAGATGACTTAAACAATTGAAAATAAAGAACAAATTATTAAGTATAAAATTAGAATAGTTGTGTATTAGGTGATAATTTATTATCACCTTATTAAGATATTAGTATTTAAAGTGGAATACTTTAGGATTTGTAAATAATTGCATTTTAGAGTTAGCTACCCTAGAGACAATGTAAGATCCTTAGATTTGGTTTGGTGGTTTCATCGAATGCCTCAACATTCCAACTAAGGCCTTAATTTACTCTATAGGTTACCTACAAGCCCTAGAGGGGTATCGATGCTTAAGGATTACTTTTCCTAGGATAAAAGGATATTGTGTTGCTTTGTTGAACCTTTTGAGAGGATAATGTAATGCCTTAGTTACTTTTACGATTAGTGAACTTTATACATCTCCAAGTTTTTATTTTATCCCCTTGAGTAATTAAAAATGAAAGAAACTTTTGTATGAGAATTTAATTGGATTGATTTGGTTTATTGATTTGATAGTTTCCTTCATGCATTACTTAATTTTGGTTTATTGGTAAGAAGATAGAGAAATAATCATTGTTAAATTTCAAATCAACAAAACAGCAAGTATATACCGTCATGACAATAAGATGGATTTTTCTTTGGTAGATCCAAAAATTAAAATTTAAAATCAAATAAAGAAAAATTTAAAGTGAAGTAATATAAATAAAAAACAAAGAGAAAAAGAAAGAAATAAGAAGATGAACAAAAATCTTCTATCGAGTCCCAAACAAAAAATCTTCTCATATGAACAAAAAAAAAATAGATACAAAGACAAAGGAAAATCACTAATCGTTACCAAAGGTTGGTGTTGTAATCGATTGTGTTGGCATAATAAGGGAGCTTAGATTTTTTGGTGGTTGGAATCCGTTAGGGGAAGCGATGGGTGAAGTCTCAAAGGATGAATGCAATCTAGAGAAAATGCCGAGATGGTTGAAGTTTCAAGACTTCAACTTTAAGCCCTAGATTTTTGTGTGTGCAGTTAAATGATGATGGAAGCTAGGGAATGGGGAATCATTTTGGGTTATACTGGTTTTGACCAGTTTAACCAATTTTGATAATACCAGTTGGTAGGAACATTTTTATCCAATTTGTTTGAAACTTCTAAAATCTATAGTCTTTTATACCAAGTAAGTTAGCAAATTTTGATTGAACTAATTGGCCTGATCCTAATTTTTCATTGAAATAATTATCATGTCTACAAAAGAAAAAACACCAAGAATGTTGAGGTTCTCTAATAGTTATGCTATTCGATCCAAATGCCAAATCTTAGCATAATAAAAATTTTAAAGTAGACTTCATAAATTTCATTTGGACAGTTAACCAAATGTGTGTATCAAAAAATTATTTGATTTTTTTTCACCATTTAACTTAGTTGGTTAATGCGACTTGAAAAAAAGAATATGTTTGCACATTGAATTATTTCCACTTAAAAAGTGATTTTATTTTTAATATACTTACTGAATGTTACTCTCCTCATTATATCAAAAAATTAAAATAGATATGTTAAAAAAAGGATGTAAATTTCAAAATTTAAAAGTAAAAGCACATTTTCTTTGCCTAAAAAGACATTTAAAATCCAAGATTTTTTTCCCAAGAATAATTGGGATTTTGGAAATTTTGAGATGTTTTATATTCTCAATATCTCTTTGAATAAATTAAACATTGGCTTTTAAACTTACGAAATTTTCAAAAATATATATATATTTCATCAAGTTTTTTAATATATGTTGGGAAAATTCACAATAATAAACAAGAAATATGATGAATAAATTTAATAATGATGTTGGAAAAATTCAACTTTATTACAATCCTTGAAAGTAATAAAAATTTAAGAGCACTCTTCCCATATTTTTTCCCCCTCTCTCTCTTATATAGATTATCAAGAACTAAATTCTTGATTAAACTACTTGATTAAATAACCATATTCCTATTTGAATTTTTTCTAGATATAAACCCATAGGGATTTTCCCTAAACTCTTGTCTCTCACACCATGTGTGAAATCTAATTTTCATTAACAACTCTATACAAATATAGCATTTCTATAGCCTTAGAAAGGATAAAAAAAAATATTAAAAAACAATCCCAATGAAAAAGATACCAAAAAAAATATCAGATGAAAAACCATTGTGAAAAAAATCTAGGCATGACACGACCCGTATTTCCCAACAACCCCCTATGTTGCTTAATATGATCATGTTAGAAAACATGACCTACCTATGTTCTTCTATATTTTTCCATTTTTTGCTTCAACTTCCCTCCTCATCATTCCCATTTGATTATCATCCATATAGGCTATTCCTAACCTCCATCACAATAGCTTAAACCATGGCTTGAATCCTAGGAAACATCCCCTTCAAGGCATATGTGGCACATCCATAATTAAGCCGTATAATCATGACACTAATCATACCAAGTAATATCACCTTCTTTTAGTGACCTTCATCTAACTAAACTCTAGGTGATAAGCATAACATAAGCTATGCAATCTTCAAAAATATATTAGATTTCAGCCAAGTTTTAGGACATAGCTCACCTTTTCTAATTTCTTGCTCCTCCTATGAGGGGTCTTGATCTTAATTTTCCTACTCACTTTAACTATGACCTCCTCCTTATTGACAAAAGAAAAAAACATTCCATTACATGCATTTAAGGATATGAACCAATCCTCCCTGTAGAATATGTGTTGAGAACACATTGAGTCCAGGATCCAATTCTCCTTCAATGCATCCATGCATTACATTAAGAGAATATCACTAAAAGAATCCTCGTCTATAGTAGTAGTTGAACAATCCTCTTATCTTGTAATCTTGACAATTATTCTTGATATGCCCTTTCCTATTACAACAAAAGCACCTAAAATTTGGGTTAGAATTTTTCTTACCTTTCTTGGATTAACCTTCTACATATATATTGGATCCATCCCTTGAAATAGATCCCTCTATCATTCTAATTTTTCCACCTCAAGAAAACGCACCACAATTTCCCCTAGAGAAAGTGCCTTCTTCCCTATCAATAGGCTAGTTACCACATAATCAGACCTCTTCAGAAAGAGAAACTAAGAACAAGAAGGCCTGATCTTCATCCTTAAAGAATTTATCCAAAATCTTCAATTAGGTGATCAAGACATTGAATAGATTAGATGATCTTGCAGGTTGTCTTCTTTTGTCATCTTGAGCAAAAGTAAAGCCTTCTTCAATAGCAACTTATTAGCCAGTAACTTCAATGCTTATGTCTTCGCTAGCTTCTCCCATAATTCTTTCTAATTTGTCACCTTAAAAATATTATATGGATTATTTAGAGCTACTTATTAAAATTAAATATCTACAATAATTACTTATTTGAGAAAAAAATTAGGCTAAAAAGTAGATCTAAACAATGGGTACTTGATTTTCAGATCAAGGGCTAACCGGATTGTACTCGTTGCATATAGCTTTATATCTCCCCACTTGGCATCATCCGCATCTGTGGGCTACCTATCTTCAAGGGTATCATGGAGTCCCTATTAGATATGAATAACCTTGATCATACTCTACTACAGCAGAACATTATTTTACCATCAAATAATTCCATCACAAACTTCCTTTCTCCCAAAATTTTATCCATCTTCAATCTAACTTGAACCTACAAAAAAATGTCTCACACCAAGCTTAACTCTTATACTAATTTTTTGGGGAAATTTGCAATAATAAATAAGAACTATATAGAATAGATTTAAGAACTAAATTGTAAAACTTAAATTTTATTATGATCATTGAAAGTAATACAAATTTGAGAATACTCTCTCTATATTTTTCTTCTCTCTAACATTATGAAGAACAATCATTTTGATTAATCCTCAATTATAAAACCCCATTCTTAAGTGAGATTTTTCTACATCTAACATCTAAATATAAACATATAAGAATTTACCCTAAATTATTATCATTCTTGCCTCATGTGAACTCTAATTATAATTAACGATTCTATATAAATAAAACATTTATATATAATTATAAATGATAAAAATGGATATAAAAACCAACCTAGTACCAAATATACAAAAAAGTATTAAAAAATTGTGCAACCAAATCCCCCCAGTGTTGTTTGACACTGTGATGTTAGTAGACATGACATGCTTGTGTCCTTCTCTATTTCACCCATTTTTGCTCCTTTTCTCTCCAAACTTTCTCCCCTTCAATTCTATTACATCCTATGCCCTTCTTAACCTCTGACGCATTGGCTTGAACTACAATATATATATATATACATACACACGCACATATATAGTATAAAGGAACATATCCATGAAAAAAATGACAAAAAGAAAATACTATGCAATAAAATCTAATAAATGAATAATGTCAACATAAGCCTAATATTTAAAAATGTTGGTGTGAGAAAAAATAAGTTAAAAATGTCATCTTATCAAAATTTTAAGCCAAAGGACATAGTATATAAATAAACATTTATCTAATTCTTTATCTCCCTATTCATGTCCCTTATCCGCAGTCATGGAATAGGACCTCCAACTAGTACCTACCCAATGCCCACCACCAAAAGTTACAACTAGTCCACCAACAAGATGAGGAAATTTTTTTAGTTCAATAAAGCCATCATAAACTATATGTTGGATTTCAACATAGATCACTCGATAACTATGTATGAAGCATAATATCAAGGATTTGAACGTGAAATTTAAAGCATATCCAAAGCATTCATTATACCAAACACAACTTAATTGCACACATATTTAAACATACTTTGTGCTTTAATTAAGAAAACTAATATAATAACACAAATTTTAGCTAACTCTAATTCCAAGTAATTAATATTGTAACCTAATTCTAATCTCAAATAATTTATATTTTTATCTTACCCTAACTCCCTAATCCTAAATATTAGCATAACCCTAATTTTTATTACGAATTATTAATATATTTTTTAACCTAAAATTAATCTTGGATAATCATTTAATTAAATTATCCTAATACCCTTACCTAATTTATTTTAACCTAAACCTAAATCTAAACCCACACCTTTTCTTTTCCCTTTCCCTTTTTCCTCTCCTTTCCTTATTTTATTTTATTTTATTTTTCTTCCCCTACTGGTCCTCTCCTCTCTTCTTCTCTTCTTCCTGCGTACACACCTCCCCTACCAATCCTACCCCTACCCTCCATCAACTCTCCCCTCCTCAACTCCAGGGTCGGGGTTGAAATTTTTACCCAATCAACACCTCTTATTTCCTTTTCTTACATGCATATATGTATATATAAGGCACATTTAATACATGAACCTACCCCCTTATCCCCCTGTTTTATGTCAAAATATTTCACCCCAAAAGGCAGCCTCTCCTTATTTTTCCCCTTCCTTTTTTTCACCCAAACCCGTCCAAGATCACCCCCACTAGCGAGCTCAACTGAGGCACCAACACCACCACTCATAACATTTCCATACCTTCACCCCCTACCTTTGCCATTACCTTACCCCACCCTATAGCCAAACCCACCATAGCCTATCCTCAAGCACTAGCCAAACCATCCAATACTACTCCCCTTCTTTCGGCCAAATCAATTTAACCAGACCCACTACTTTCTGCAATAACCGCCTCAGCCCACCACCTCTATTTAGCCATTCCTACCATAGCCCACCACCCTTCTTTGAACAAAACCATAATTCCTCCCCCCATATTTCTTCCAAGCCATCCATTTCCACCCTCCTTATTTCTCCCTCTTTAACCAATCCTTCCTTGTTGCACACAAGCTAGGCGGAGACTCCTTAAAACCTCAATTTATTTTTTCTCCATCATTTCTCCCTTAAATTACCATAACCCCTCATTAATTATATGATTTATTATAAATATATTTTATTAATTTTTCTTAGGTGATACTCTGGAGGTCTTAGAAGAGACGTGATAGGATAAATGTGCTTAGAGACAAAAGTCTTTTTCGTAAGGATATTAGTCGATGTTTAAGGGTTTTGTGATTAATGCTTATATGGCTATGTTTATTGTCATGATATTTTTATTATATAGTTAAATGCATGCTGTTAATGAAGTGATATGATATGATAATATGGATTATATAATAGAAAGAGAGTATGAATAACGATAGATGTGCAAGTATGATATTACTATGCTATGTTGTATTTTTATGGATGAGTATAACTTTTAGAAGAGCATTATGGGCCTAATAAAGTAGGATAAGTATGAAATAAGTATATTTAATATGTATGATAAAAATGGAGGATTTGGATATAATTATATTGAAGATGTAAGATTTTTGTAAAATAAAGGCTTTCAATTATCTGTAAGGGTATTTTTGGTTAATATGGGAATTTTCGTATTTTAATATGTTAGGAGGATTAAAATATTCTAATAATATCATGTAGAATTATTGGAGTAATTTTTAATGTTGTAAGTTCTCCAAATGAGAAAATGGCCTAAATTCTAAATAGTAACCTTAAAAACGGTTATCCTATTATCACGTGTAAAACGTTAGATTTAGACCACGAATTTTATATATGTTGTTAATATTGGCATTTTAGGGATTTATATTGAATTTGGTAATTTTATGAGCCTTATAGAAAAAGTCATGACTTACTAGTGAATTTAGGGTTTGAGAGCTCTATAAATAGTAGCTTTTAAGATAGGGTTATTACCGCATGTGTAAAAAATGGGAGTTAGACCCTAAATTTATGGTATGTTAATAAAAATAATATTTTAGGAGGGCGTTCTAAATTTGGTGGGTAAATGATCAATATGGGAGAAGTTATGCCTAAATTGTGAAATTAGGAATTTGGTAAAATAAGGATCTTAACTCTAGATTACGGCATTATGTGCTTACCTGTTTTAATGTTTTATGTACCTTTGAATCAGCCATGAATAAGACATTAATCATTTAAAGTGATATATCACGTGAGTAGGGCCAATGTGATGTTTTTCATATCTGTTCTACCGGATGATAAAGTGACACAAGTGTTTTGTTCCCCGAGAGGTGCTTCAATCCATTCCATCAAATTAAGAATAGTGGGGCCCTATGGTCATCATGAATAAGAATATGAATTGAGTAATCTAATGGATAAGACATTAATGATTTAAAGTGGAAGAATACATGAGTCAGAATCAAGGTGATATTTTCAAATCTATTCTACTGGATGATAATAGTGGCTTGTGAACTTTTTACCCTAAGAAGGTGTTTTTCAAATATATTCCACTAGATAATAATAGTGGCTCAATTTGTAACATCCCTAGTCGACACGACTACACGGGAGCTACCTTGGAGCGCTTTGGGATTGATCGGCTGGCCCTACAGATCAACATGAGTCCTTTCAGCACGCTTTATCCTTACTCATGCACTTCTCGAGAAATTTTCAAAAAAATTCAAAAACTTCCAAGAAGGGTCACCCATTCTAAAATTTCTCCACGTCCAGTATGCTTAACTGTGGAGTTCTTAGGATGGAATCACCAAAAGGATGATAAGCCATGTTGATATAAGTAGCCAAATCAATCTTTATAATACCCCGCTCAATTTAGGGTATTACACAAGTATATTGTCCCTGAAGGTACTTCAGACTGTTCCACCAGTTTAAGAATAGTGGGGCTCCTCAACTCAGCATAAATAAAAATATAAAAATGGTTATATCTAAAAAAGAGGCTTGGATCTATATTTACCTTATGAGACTTTTCATAAATTGTATGTCTACTTATCATCTATTATGAATGTATGTATTTATTTGTATTCCTGACTCGATAGTATGGTTATCTTGCTTAGTATGTAGCATACTAACCATTCATTTTATGGGTATTGATCATTCCAATGAATAGAATACCCTAATGCTTTTGTGCAGGTCTTTGAGGACAAACTAGATAATTTTGCTGCTTTTGATGCATTGTGTGGTAAGGAGTGACCTTTTATCTATACTGGGTGTTTGGGCGAAGATTTATGCTATCCGGATGATGTTTTTACTTGAATACCTTTTGAAATTTTTGGTCCATGGTATCCCTTAGTTTGTCTTCTATTATTGTAATCCAAAATTAATCTTCAAACTCGTATTTGCATTTATAAAAGTTTCTCTCATTTCTTGTTACCTTTTTTTTTACTAGGATTAATGTAAGGATGGTATGGTAAACCAAACTTATGTCAATTAGGGTGGTAGCACCCAATATTTTTATTATATGTTTTCGTTGTAAATTAAATTTTTTTAGCAGTAAAATTTGAGGTATTACAACTAATGCATCTCTCCTAGAAGAAAATTTTGAGAAAATTAAACCTGGATTTTTATCAATAAGCACCCTAAACTAATTTAGCTTTAATGAACTATTATATGCATGTATGGAACTATAAATTTTACAACTATGAATGAAATCTATAAGAGGGTACATGAATCGGTGGAGAACCAACCTCATGAAGCAAACCTTCACACAACATTTTCAACTTCTTCTTCTGTTCACCATCCCATATGTTCCTTTCTGCTTTACATATACCTATTCCAATTCTTATCGGATATTGACAAATTCATCACCTTTTTCATTAAGGTCATCTTCTTCTTGTCTTATCATACACCAACTGTTATTTTTTTCCGGCATATATTTAATTCCAAGCCCTTGTTTCCTATTGGTAGATTTATCCTACTGATATATCCATATTTGATCATAACTATTTGAGCCCCATGATCTATGGTTTACAAAAAATGATATAAAAAAAACATTGAGTTCACTCAAAATTGGAACATTATTGAGCCTAAAGTTAACTTGTCAATAGACATAATTAAGTAATATGTCACAATGTAAATATTCACAACATAATATATCTAGAGAAAATACTCAAAAAATTAACTATTCATGTCCTCACCCTAGCAAGGTGATAAATTCTTCAAGTATATGCAAAATATTCCCTTCTTGCATTCTTGTTACAACATACATTTATTAATTTTCAATGAAATATGGTAATGATGCTAGGTTAGTGTAAGTAGTACAAGTTGTATTTGATAATACATGTCATAACCCATTAAATAATTTGATTTAATCTATGTATTTGACCTTGAATTAAGAGTGTTTGATCTTGATTTAATGATATATTTTGGGTTTAATTTGCTAAAGGTTTGGAAAATTTGGGTTTTGAGGGTTGTTGATTGATGGGGGCAACCTTATCCGTCGATGTGCGAAACATTTAAAAAAATTCCAATTGATGAATAATCAATCAACTGACAAGACCCATTAGTTAACTAATGTCGGGCATACCTCATACCGAGTCCTCTTTTTAATTTGATTTATTTATCAATATTTATAGGACTTAATAATGATGCTTCGATTAATTTAAAAATCAATTTTACAATCTAAATCTTAAAAAAAAAACATGATTTAGATTTGTTTTCAACATATATGAGGATTTAAACTGTATGGAATATAGTTAGTTAGCTCCTATTCTTCCTTTCTTTTTCCTTCCTTCTTAGTGTAAAAGGTCCAAGCTCAATTTTGGGGGTCCATACCTCCTCTAATGGCATGTGCTTGTTCCATTCTCACTTATGCTACCTTTCCTTTCTTATGTTCTTATCTTTTTGACACCATTTTAGCTTGTTGACTAAAAATTGATTGGTTTTCCTACCCAAGGAGCCTCATGTGATTTTATTTTTGGGATGGTGGATTATGTTCCTGAATTATTTATGTTTTATACCCTCATTTCTCCACTTAAAATAATCATTAACCTTTGATTTCACCCTCTCAATTCTTTGCTCCCAACACCACTAAAAATATGTCATACTCTCTCCTTACCTTCTTGTCTCCATGTTTCCTTCTCATTTCCCCTTCTTCTAATTCTCTATCTAGTTCTTCCTTGTTTTGTTTAAACAATATATGATTAGATTTAGGAGAGGTTAAAGGATTCAAATTCTCCTCTTTGATCTCTCGTTTTGGTTGAAGGTTAAGTGTTTTCTTAGTTCCTTTATTTATTTATTTTTAAACTGATATCTTCCTTCTAGTTGTATATGGTATATAAGAAAGCTTTTTTTGCTTTTTATGAATTTCAAAGGTTCTTATAAGAACTTAAGGTGGTGGATGCTTGTTCTTTAGGATTTTCTTTGTACTTTTGCTTGCTTATGTTCAAATATTGAAGTATTCATAAATATTTGGACATTTTTAGATATATTTTTTGAAAATATAAAGACAATTTCAATAAAAAATTCAAATTTTCTAACATAGTATAGACATTTTAGAAATATTAAAAAACAGTAATCTTAAAAACAACGTAAAAATTTTGCAATTACTTATTTTTGTTCTAAAATATTTTGCAAGTTTTTAAAATAAGTGAGAATTTTTAGAGTTGTTATATAATATATATAAACCTTTGGAAGCTTTTATATATTGTTTTTGGAATTCAACTAATATTCATGGATTTATAGAATAATTAATCACGGAAACTTTTTTTTTATCTCAATTAAGATTTTAGAAATTCTAATGTATATTAAGATTTTTAACATAAAAAAGTTTATATATTTTTTCTAAAATTTTGGAACATTTTAGAAAATATAATTTAAAAACAGTTATATATTTTTTCAAAATACAAAATATTAAATTAGAGCATTTTAGAGAATTATCAATATCTTGTAAATTGATTTATTGATTTTATGATTTTTTTTTGAAATTTCTAACTTTAGTAAAGTTATGAAACTTTTATGTGATATTCAAACCTTCTTCTTTTTCTTTTTTCCATTTATAATGTTTTTTATAATTTTTTATTATAATTTAGAGTTGCTTTTTTAATTATTTTATAAAAATGATTATTTTTTTACAAGATTATAGAGTAGAAATATATTTACATTAATTTTATACAACATAATAATGGTATTGTGTATAAAAAATGTATATATGTACTATATTTATCTATAAATATTAATATTATATTAAGAATATTCTATAAAATTAAAAAGTAATTATGTTTTAATATATACAGTCTGTAGATTAAATATTTATTCCTTTTACGAAAAATGAAGCAATATTTATATCATAATGAAAGCAACCCGTAATATTTAGGCCTTCGGCCTTCTAATATTTTTTTTTGGTGTACCATTCGCCAGACTGGAAATACTGACGTCGTGATTCATTCCCTAGTCCACAAGGAACATTTATTTTTTATTTTTATTTTTGGTTGGGGTATGACGTATGGTGACCTTACTTATATTAATAAAGGCTCTCCAATAAAATTTATATATTATATGTAAGATAGTTTACTATAAATCCAACTTTCATAAAAAAAATTATTCTAATACACCGTCTTTATGCATCTATAAAGTTTAAGCCTTCAAGGAATGATAATAAAATAGATTTTTAAAGATGGAACCTCATTTTTATAACCAAAATTAATAAATAAAATAATTTTTAAATTTATTTTGATCTATATTTTTTTATTAATAAAAAATTTCTTACTCTATTTCTTCAAAAATTAAACTTTTTTTATTCAATTTGATCTTCAATTTATTTTATATTCATAATTTATTCTTCGATCTTAAAATTTAATCCTATTTATAATATTAGTCTTATATTTTTATATCATATTTTAAATATAAAATATATAGAATAAATTATTTAAAAATAGGATTAAATTTTAATATATACAGTCTCTAGATTAAATATTTATTCCTTTTACGAAAAATGAAGCAATATTTATTATATCATAATGAAAGCAACCCGTAATATTTAGGCCTTCGGCCTTCTAATATATTTTTTTGGTGTACCATTCGCCAGACTGGAAATACTGACGTCGTGATTCATTCCCTAGTCCACAAGGAACATTTTTTTTTTTTTTTGGTTGGGGTATGACGTATGGTGACCTTACTTATATTAATAAAGGCTCTCCAATAAAATTTATCTATTATATGTAAGATAGTTTACGTTAAATCCAACTTTCATAAAAAATTGTTCTAATACACCATCTTTATGCATCTATAAAGTCTAAGCGTTCGAGGAATGAGAATAAAATGGATTTTTAAAGATGGAACCTCATTTCTATAACCAAAATTAATAACTAAAATGATTTTTAAATTTATTTTGATCTATATTTTTTTATTAATAAAAAATTTCTTACTCTATTTCTACAAAAATTAAATTTTTATATTCAATTTATTTTATATTCATAATTTATTCTTCGATTAAAATTTAATCCTATTTATAATATCAGTCTTATATTTTTATATCATATTTTAAATATAAAATATGTAGAAGAAATTATTTAAAAATGAATTGAGGTGGATTCATATAACCTCGAACCCATCCTCCAAAAGGTCTCCGTCTAAAATCTTCCAAACGGAACCGAAGCCACTAAATCGAAAAAATGTCATATATATATATATATATTTCTGTTGGTAAAGCCTAAAACTTTGCCTGGTATTTTATTTAGAGTTGCTCGGTAAGTAATTGGTTGGACTATAAATGAAAATTTTAGTACCGTTTGATAAAATTATTTTGCTGGTTTGAAAATATTTTATGGCTAATACTAATAAATAATTGTGACGATGTGTTTTTCTCAACAGCAATAAAATACGTCAATTAAACTGAAATACTAATAATTTACATATAATTCAGTTATCAGATTGTGCGTAGAATTCTTTTTCTAATTTATGAGATAATGATGCATTGCCTCCGTTTTGAAAGTCAAGTCCCTGATTGAAATAAAGGGCTTTCCGTGAGGAATAACATGTATATTTAAAAATCTAAAAGAAAAAAAAAGATTTTTTAGTTTAAATGTATCGTATTACTACTGCTGATGGATGCATGAATAGTAATTCTATATATCCAAAATTTAAACTCAAACCAAAACCTAAATTTTTCTAAAAATATACATATTAATAAATTAATTTTACTTTTTATTAATAATTAAATGACGTAAACTAATAATAATATACTTTAAAAGAAAATTATGGTATAAAAATACAATAAATTTATTATTAGATTATTTTTATTATAATCATCATTATTATTGTTATTATAATAAAAAAAGATTTAAAATTTTTATGTCCTAATTTTATTTTATTTATTATTATTATTATTAATTTGTATTACTTAATTATAAAAATATAATTAATATACTGATATATATATATATAGCAAAATTTAAATTTGAATTTGAATTTAATGTTTGAATAATTAGCATTATTCATGCATGAAGGGATTTTTAAAATTACGCTTCCTTATCAATATAGTTCCATCATACATTTTGAGATATTGATTTGCATACTTTTCTATTTGAGTGGCTTGACTAATAGAACAGTTTTGTCGTGACCTGACCACGTATCTTTCTGATCTCATCAGTCACTCATCTCTAAACTCTAAAGACCACTCATGTCATGCACCACGACCGCAGTCTCATGTCGTCTCCTTTTCTAAAAATATTTCGAAAACATTTTTTACTTTAAAAATGTGTTGGGATCAAAGTTTTTATTAAAAATATTTAATTAATATTTTTATTAAAAAATAATTATTAATAATTAAAATTAACTAATATAAGTAATAATTTAAAAAAAATATTTTTCTTTTTTAATTTTAATAAATTTAATCTATTTTAAAACACACACACAAATATATATATAATTTTTTAACCTTTTTTATCATTCCCGTTTTTAAAATTTTTTAAAAATGAAGTTTTCACGTTTCGTTCGGTTCCTATTTTTCCTTTCCCTTTTCCATCCCCGTCCCTGTACAATACTACTAAAGACACAACAACATCGATCCACTTTGGTAGGCTCCATCAACATCTACATCTAAATTCGTTTACTGACATCTAAATCTATATTAATTAAAACTGGTATCGTCTTAAAAATTCGGGTCTACTGAATAAGAATAAATATGTCTATAAATAAAATTTATTTAGATTTGACTATTTTTTCAAAGTAAAAATTATTTAAATACATCATTTATATTTTATAAAAGTAGATTTATATTATTTATTAAAGGAATTTTCCGGCGAAAAGAATAGAATAGATCTCCTGGGCACCAAAAGATTTTTACTATCAGAAAATTAAATATAAAGTCAGTTTTTTATTCTATTTTCTGATTAATGTATCAACTTTTGTTTTGTTTATTTTAGATTCAATTTATTATATATTAATTTAGGTTCACAATATTTTTCATCTTACAAATTAGATCAAATTGATTATAAAATAATACTCCCTCAGTTTTTTTTATTTGACGTTGCAGCACAGACTGTATGTCTCTACTGCAACGTCAAATAAATAAGAACCGAGGGAGTATTAATTTTTAAGATATTTATTAAATTTGCCATTGATATTAGTTATTGTGCCTCAATTTTTTTTCCTAAAAAAAAAAGGAGCTATTGTCTCTTGTTCTGAAAGTCAAGTGGCTGGTGAAAATGCTGTTAGTGGCTTCATTGACGGCACAGGTTCTTGATTGATTTAACATCTTACCGCTTACCATGATTCGGTAATTCATGACATTCTCGTGGCGTGCATCGCATATTTAAATCGAGCTGATTGTATAGAAAAGTTTTAAGACACGCTTCCCGAAGCTTCAATAGTTCCATTGTACAGAAGAGGCGACAATAATTCCGTATACAATATATGTTGGAAGAAAAATGATTAGCCAGAAAGATGAGATATTTGATGAGGTATTTGAAAATATAAATATTTGAGGTTTAGTTTTATAAAAAACTTTTTTTTATAAAAGTGTAAATATGTATATTTTATTTTATTAAGATATAATGCTTTGATTTTTTTAATTTAAAATAATTTTGATCATTATTATTTATATCTTAATAAAAATAAAGTTAAAATATTTATGCTTTAATAGATATAAAGTGTAAAGGTTTATCCTTTAAATTTTTATTTTTAATATATTTATGCTTTAATGGAAACAAAATTAGCTCATTTGTGTCTTCATAAAAAAAACGTTTATTTATCTATGACAACAAATACAAAATATGTATACCTTTAAATACACTCTCATCGTAATAAATATACAAAAGATATAAATTCGTGATATCTATACTTGTTTGTTATACAATATAAGGCATATTTAGATGTGGTAAATGGATCGTATGGGTTGCGGTTGGATAGAGTCAATTTGAGTTTGGTTAATATCATGTTATGTAATTGAGTCGGGTTTGAATTTGGATGGAGTGTCCTTCTTATTAGGATCCAATTCGGATAGCCAATGATTTGAGTCTGGTTATTTTAGGTCAAATAGTATCTAATTAGGTTTGAACCTTACCTATATAATTTTTTTAGGTTTGAATTTTATTCGAATCTTCAAATTTCAAGTCAAATCAGATTTAGATTTGGTCACTTCGGTTTAAATTTTATATTAACATTGATTGTTATTACTTTAATATTATAAATAAATTAAATTATGTAATTTATTATTATGGTTATGCTTAAAACAATTATTATCGTAATATATGTAATGATACAACAAATTATTATCCTAAAATACATAATATATTATTATTATTATCATCATCATCATCATCATCATCATCATCATCATCATCATTATCATCATCGTCGTCGTCGTCGTCGTCGTCATAAAATATGTAATATATTATTATGACAATAGTGTGATTAAAGGAATAAACGTTTTGGATTTATTCCCATAAAAACATAAATATTTTTTTTATAAAGACAAATGTTTAGATTTTATCTCTTTTAAACGTAATAATTTTAAAACTTTAAACTTTAGGCAATTCTCATCATTTTCATCTAGTCTTAATGGTAGTGAAGTTTTAACACTTGTGCCTTAATAGAAATAAAATATAAATACTTATGCCTTAAATTTTTTTTAAATGTTTATACAAATTTTAAAAGTTTTTACCTTTATAAAAACAAATCCAAAATTCTTATCTATGATATACTTTTATTGTATTATTGTTGTTATTGTTGTTGGTGGTGGTGGTGTTGCAGCTACTATTGTTGTTGTTGTTGTTGTTGTTATATCTATTGTTATAAATACAATTATAAATACTGTTATGTATATAATTATAATTATTTTTATGACCATTATAATTATTAATAATAATATTATTAGTTATTATTATTATAATACCTCAAAATTTACTACTGAAAATTTTCATTTTAGTTAAAAATTAGCGGAAGTAAAACCGTAAATTTTGAGGATGTTACCGCCATATTTAGTACCAGACAGATTTTCTTCTACTGTTCCAGAACCAAGTGCTAAGGCTGAAAAGAATAAAATACGATTACACAAATTCAAACTTTTATTTAAATCAAAGTAGCGCATTAATTTTGTTACAAGAATAAAACCCACTATTAGCGGTTATAATGATAAAAATTATTTTAAACAAGGAAATAAAAGGTTAAAAGAGAAGCCCTAAAATCATTTCTATGCTCTTACACAATATCAGCCTAAATAACACCTGCAATAGACTTGTAAGGGAGATTGCCAATTGAATAGGCAGTGGCCCATAAATAGAACCTTTCATTATTATAGTACTGAGTAACCATTTATACCAAACTGAAAGGTAGGGTCCACATACAACACATCATACTTAAAAAATGTAAAACAACAACATACATGAGCATAGAGATAATCATAATCAACCTAATAGCTAATACACAACGCAACACTTTATCAAATGAGAAATGCATAATACAAGGCCCGTTCGCTTAAAAATTCCATCACATACCTAGAGAAAGACGAGCACCAAGGCTAAACTTATATTATAACAATGGATCATAATGGTGAAATCAATACTTTTGGTCTTAAGCCATCAATTAATCATTATTCAATCATCATCTCTCGAATTATATCCACATGAATATGGGGGACCCCACTATTATAGCCGGTGGACCCGAAACACTCCACAGGAAAAACATACCTGATCACTATTATAGTCAGTGGACCGAAAAACACTCCATAGGACATAACGCACCTAACCACTATTATAGCTGGTGGACCGAAAAGTATCCTTATTCACCCCGACTTACGTAGTGTTCTATTGTAAGTAGTTAGTATCTTTTCCTTAATTTATTTATATGTAAAGTTTAGTTTATTGAGCTCGGGACCCCCACTATTATAGCCTGTGGACTAGAAAATACTCTATAGGACATAACGCACCTCACTACTATTATAGTCGGTGGACCAAATATCACTCTACAGGACAAAATGCACCTGACCACTATTATAGCCGGTGGACCAAAAATTATCCTCACTGAGCTCGGCTCAATAATCTTTCACTTTAAGTGTTTAGTGTTTTACTTGTATCTTATTCCACATGCACCCTCTAAACATGCATGACTCACTAGACTTTCCATTTTTACCCCTTTATTCCCAATTCTCTTGAAAAGCCCTGTCCCATATCTTGGAACCTTTACACACCCCATGACTCCAAGACTTCTTCCTCGCCTTTTCCTCTCTCACCTTGAGAAACCCAAACTCTTCTGCATGTGGATCAAGGTCCACTCCATATAACTCCATTTTGACTCACCATCCCCCTCTAGGGTTTCCCTCAGAATCCTTAATCTAGTCTATGTGGCCTCACTTCTCCCCATCCTACACCACCCATGATCCCCTTTGCTTCCAAAACCACCACTCCACTCAAACATACCCAACCTCACTACCCATCCTCCATATGTGACCATGAAAAACCCTAGTTCGTCCCACATGCACACTTCTACCAACCCACGTACTGTTTTTGAAATGTCCCGAAAATTCTAATTTTAAGAATTATAATTAAATAAGGCTTTATTAGGAGAAATAATTAAATAAATTATTATTTTTAAAATAAAAGAGAATCGATTAGGACAAATCAAGAAGAAATTTATAAATATTTTAATTAGGAAGAAATTTAGGTATTTTAGCTAATTAAGGATTTTATTTTAGAAATTAATTAAATAAATTATTTTATTTAAATAAGAGGGAATAAATAGTTCCAAATTAATAGTCATTTTATAAGTAATTTAATTGGAGAAAATTAGAGTGATTTGCTAATTAAAATGGAATTTATGAAAAACCTGTCAAAAATCCTAAATTAGCCTAAAAAGGGGAATTTAATATTATTTTATTTAAATATAATTATTTTTAAATATCCCAAATATCCCAATTTATTTAATTAACCCAACCCACTATTTTTTTTCTATTTCCCTTTTTTCCGTTTTCCTTTTCTTTCTTCCTTTTTCTTTCCTTTTTTCTTTCTTCTTCTTTTCTTTTTCTTTCTCCTTCCCAAATTGGGCTCGTCTGCGGCCCAATTCTTCTTTTCCTTGTTTTATTTTTCTTCTTCTTTGATGAAATGGGCTTCCCATGGCCCGATTCCCTTCCTTCCTTTTTCTTCTGTCGCGACCCAAACGCCCCTTTTCTTTCTTCCTTCGGCGGCCTAGGACGACACGTCGTCCTTTATTCCTTTTTCCACTGAAATGCAGTGATTGATTTAAACACTCCCTCACCACCCGACCGGTCTGATTTTTCCTTTTCTTTTATTTTCTTCCTGGCCTCTCGGTCTGCGCCCCATCTCCTTCTTCCTCCTCCTTCTTTCTTCTCCCCACGACGTCGACTTGCAACTCCGAGAATCACGCCACCGATCTCGCCCGTTTGATTGGCCTTTTCTCCCTTCTTTTCCCCATCTTTCCGCTGGTCACGCTGACCCAAACCTCTTTCTCCCTCTTCTCATGTAGTTCCTCCTTTTCCTGTGCATTCCCTTGCCACGAATTTGACTTCCACCGGCCAACCATCACCGTCGGCGACCAAAACCCTTCCTACATTACCCCCTCGCTAACCCACATAACTCACCCTCTCCTCTAAGCTCTATAAATGCCCCATAATGAACCCGGTATCGAGCTTTTGATTCCTACCCATAATTTCCTGACCTTACCACTGCCGCCACTTCAGACATCATTTCCACCACCATCGGCCAACCACGCCACCCACTCCACCCACTTAAGCCTTTCCTTTATCGTCCTCTACCCAACTAAACCTCCTTTCTCCCTTGATTTTCCCTGCATGAGCCACCCCGGTAGTGCAAAGTCTACTTCCCAATAAGCACTTTCTCCCACCTCTGCCACCCTTCATGCCGCTGCCCACCACCACTATCGCCGCTGCCACTACTTCATTCACCTCCCAATCTGTTCTACAAAGCACCCTCTACCTTCCCCTACCTTTCTTTTCCCCTTCCTCCCTCTCCTCCTCTCTTTCTCTTCTTCTTCCCCATACGGCCACCACCACTGCCGCGCGCCACCACCTTTGGCTGTGCCGCCACCCTCATTGTGTTCCTCTCCTTCCAGATAACCATAATCACCCTCATCTCCACCTTCCTTCTCCCTATCTTCTTCCCATCCCTCAACTTTTTCCCTTTTCTTCTCTTTTTCCTGCCACCGCCGCCACCACCGTGCACCACCGTCGGCGCCGCCTGTCACCACCAGCCTAAGGTGGAACCCTAAACTCTCTCAACCTTTTTCACTATTTATACAAGCTTTAATTTATTTTATTTCATTTATTATAATATATATTATTATTATTATTAATGTTTTTTATTATTATTTCTATTGAGGGCCAAAACCCTATTATATTTTTATTTCGATTATAATATTGTTATTGTTATTGTTATTATTATTATTATTATAATTATTATTATTATTATTATTATTATTATGCCTATTTCGAATTTTAGTAGTATTATAAATATCATGTCTTATTATTATCAATATTATTAATATTTTTTTTTATTATCATTAGTATTTATTATTATATTTAGTTTTATTATTATTATTATTATTATTATTATTAGTATTATTTATTAGTTTTATTATTATTCAATGTAGGGTCAAAAACCCTACTTCATTTTATCTATCATTACTATTATTACCATTATGATTATTATTATTTTTGTAATATTATTATGGTTTTTATCATCATTACTATTACTATTTCATTATTATTATTATTACTAAATTTTATTATTAATATTATTTTGGTAAATGGATTGAAGCCCTTATTTCACTTTATTTTGAATTATGCCCTTATTATTATTATTATTATGGTTATTATGGTTATTATTATTATTGTTGTTGTTATCATTATTGTTATTATTAGTATTATTTCTATTTTCATCATTATTATTATTATTATTAGGATTATTAGGATTAAATCTTTAACCCTTATAATATCAACTTTTACAATATTACTATTTTTTCTTATATGTTTAGCTAAATTAGTAACTAGTTAATGTTGTTGTTGTTGTTGTTGTTATTATTATTATTATTATTATTATCATCATCATCATCATCATCATCATCATCATCATGATTATTATTATTTTATAATTTTGATTATTATTTCATTACTATTATTATTACTATTTTTATTAATAATGTCCTAATGATATTATTAGCATTATTTTGGTGAAGGGTTGAAGCCCTTATCTCACCATCTGTTTTGAATTATATTAATATTATTATTAGTATTTTTAGTATTATTATTACCGTTATTATTAATATGATATTATTCTATTAAAAACCTAGTCTTAGAATAAATTAGTAAATAAGAGTATTTTTGGTAGGAGAGAATCTAATCTTTAGCTTTTCCCTCATATAGGTGAGACCAGTCAAAACTCTAAGGAGGCCTCATATGTGTCGATGTGCATTATATGCTTTGTATGTTATGAATCCTATGTTTATCATTATATTGATTTCATGTGTGGTATGTCGTAGAGTTAAAGTGTGTTCATGTGTTATTATATGGCATGTGTATTATGTATATGTGATGAAATATTTTGGTATGTGATCATTGGTTTGTGACCCTTTAGAGATGCATGTGAGGATGCATAAAAGTGGTATTATGTGGAAAAAAGGTTGGAAATGAAAAATGGAAAACAAGTTAACCAAAGGGTAGTAATTTAACCAAAAATAAATGAGTTGACCAAGGGATGTGAGTTGACCTAAAAATATTAATGATCCATCAGTGGAAGAAGAATAGAGGATGAAAGTAAAATGAAGGTATGGGAGAATCTATGGTTCTGCATGGGAGAATCTAAACTAGGGTTTTGTATGAATGGACTTAGGGTTTTGCATGGCAGATTCTATGGTGTTGCATGGAAGAATCTAATCTAGGGTTTTGTATGGATTGAATCTAGGGTTTGGTGTGGATGAAGCTAGGGTTTTGCATGGAGGAATCTAGGGTTTTGTATGGTAGAATTCAGGGTTTTGCATGGATGGATCTAGGGTTTGTATGGTTGAATCTAGGGTTTCACGTGGGAGTTTTAGGATTTGCATGAAAAATTCAAAAGGTTGCATGGGATGTGCAAAGTCTGCATGGGAGTGAAATTTACGTATGGATCGTTGATTTGGGATGTGAGGAAGGTATCGTAAGTGTTGTTTGGGTGTTTGAATACTTTGAAAAAAAATTAGTATGTGGAGCAATATAAGGGTACATAGAAGTCCGAGCTAGGGTTTAGTGTGACTACTTAGGGTTTTTGTGGTAGCATGTGTACTTGGTGATTAAAGTGTAATGATAAGGGTGGAATCTATGATTTGTGATGTATGGAGTGTTAAAAATGATTTGGGTTATGTGAGATGGAGTAGGATGGGCCACTTAGGCCTAAATTAGGGTTTCTGGAAAAAACCCTATAGTAAGGAAATAAGTGGACTTGGGGATGTGTAGTTGTGGGCCTTGACCCATATATTTTGGTGTTGGAGTTCTAGTGAGAGTTTGAGTGTAGAGAAAAGGTTGTTGAGCAAGTTAGGAGGTGCAGGGTTCTCATGATATGATACGCGTCAATTGGAGGATAAGTGTAAAGGGAGTGATTCATGCATGTCTAGGGTAAAGTTTCTGAATAAGACACCGTAATACATTAATCATTTAATGTGGAAGATTGTTGAGCCGGGCCCAGACCGATCCATCGGCGAACAATAGTGGTTAGGGAATGATGTCCTATATGTGATCGGTCCACCGGTGAATAATAGTGGTCAGGCTTTGAACCTGTGCATTTCCGATCCACCAACTATAATAGTGAGGGATTTCGTGCTCAACAAAACAGAACATAATTGTGCTAAGATATGAGAAAGACACTAAGTACTTACAGTGAAACACCATGAGAGTTAGAGCCAGACTGGTCCACCAGCGAATAATAGTGGTCATGAGCTTTATGCCCGGTGTGTTTTCGGTCCACCGGCAATAATAGTGGTCAAGAGCTATGTGCCCTGTATGTATCCAATCCACTGGCTATAATAGTGGGGTTCCCGTACTCGCATGGATTTTATAAAAAGGCGTGGTGTGAATCGATTTTCGATAAGAGATTAATTAAGTAATTAATTCGGATTATAAATGGGCCTTTATGTATGTACCCAAATGATTGTACGATATTATGTTATCATGATGAAATATATGCTATTTTTATTTTTCTACATGGTTTATGTAATTTTATGTGTTGGCCTTAGTGCATCTGTTACCTTACTCAATACGTAGTGTACTAATCACCCTTTTTATGGGTGCTACTCATTTCCACGAGTAGTAGGCCCTTCTGACTTTGTGCAGGTGGACGAGACATTAGGTAGAGCTGAGTGTTGAGCTAGTGGTTGGCTCAAAGTTCGAGAGTGTCGTGGCCGTATTCACTCTTCGTGTTATTTTATTTCCCTTCTGTCATTTCTTTTTGTATCGGATTTACCCTTTTTAATTTATTACTTTGTATTGAGTATTTGAGATGAACCTTTTAATAGTTGTACGATTATTTCTCTTTTTGGATATGAATTATAATTCTTTTATGCGTACTCTGATTTTTGAATGTTCTACCCTCGTGATTTAAGTATTAATTAAAGTTTAACAAAAAATTTTTTTTAGCCCTAGCACTTGGTACTGGAATGGTCAGAGATTATCGGTATGGTACTAAGTGTGGCGGTAACATCCCTTGAATTCACAGGTATAATTTAAGTGTTTTTCTTTTTTAAAAAAATAGTAAATTTTGGGGTGTTAAAGTTTTTTACTCGTGGATTCCAATCATCCAACATACTATTCCCTCACCTTTTTTATCCCTTAAGTCACTCTTTTCCTACATAAAAATTACTCCATGTAAAGATTTACCATCCCATGCAAGTCTTACGCTCCCCATACAAGATTTATTCCATCCTCTTATTTTATTCATATTATCCTTTTATTTATCCACCCATAAGTCATGAGATACACAAGCGTTTCCCACTACCCTCTTACCACTTCACTCTCTTTACTTTTCTCATTTTTCCATATCCTCATCTTACTATGTAGGGACTTCAAGCATGCATATCATATGGGACAACCATACATAAGCACAATAGAAAGTACAAGTTACATTGTCATATTACTCATGCCATTGAAACACATACAACTTACCTTTACTTCATGCTTAGCAAGCTGCGCTTCAGAAGCATAATCCATAACACATAAAGTACACACATCTAACCAACACATACAAACACATAATATACACATGAGGCCTTAACCACATCCTTAACAAATATTACTAAACTACCCCTTGCTTGTAAAGTTACCAAGTTATCCTTTAAGTTGGTTAAATTACCAAATTGCCTTTTTGGTTGGCTAAATTACCAAATTACCCTTCAACTTATTAAAATTAACACATTACCCTTTTAGTTGGTTAAATTACCAAATTTCCCTTCTTACTACCACATTACCCTTTTGGCTGGTTAAATTACCAAATTTCCCTTCTTGCTTATTAAAATTACCATTTATCCCTTTTACTCACAAAAATTACCAAAACACCCTTCCATTATGCCAAATTACCAAAATACCATTCTTTTTTTATTAAATTACCATCCCTTTTACTCACAAAATTACCAAAATATCATTCCTTTATGCCAAATTACCAAAATTTCCTTCTTCTTTATTAAACTACCACTTTATCCCTTTTATTCATAAAATTACCAAAATACCCTTACTTTATGCCAAATTATCAAAGTACCATTCTCCTTTAATTAATTTACCTAAATACCTTCTTACTCACAAAAACTACCATGTTATCCCCTTTTCCATGTAAAATTACTAAAATGCCCTTCTTACGTATTCATTTACCATTTTACCCCCTTAACTCTTGTAAATTACCATTTTGCCCTTATTATACCAATTTTACTAAAATACCCTCACCATAAAAAAAATACATTACTATACATGGTCCATATGCATCATCCAACACCACCAACTATTCTCATTTATTATTAATACTCATTGTCACCTACTTCACATACTTATTTAGGCCCTACCTTTGTATAAGAAAAATTACTAAAATGCCCCTAGGGCTTATATTAACATTATCCATAGCCACATTAACTTGTCATGTCATATATAAGCATTTAACATTATCATTAACAATAAAGCTCCTACCTTAAGTATTATTTCTATACATGATACATAAATTAACATGCTTTTTATTACAACAACCAACACATGCTACAAGTCATAATACACTTGACATGATGACACATGCACATAATCATATTAAAAACCGTAATTTACTAGCATACATATATCCACACATTTTAGTATGTCATAATGGTTACCTTATTTTCAGCAATAATTAAACCTTATCGATAATCCAGTTAAAGGTTTGAGCTTTGAATAGTAAAAATTAATACCTAAAAATAATACTAAAATTAGTATATTAGAAGTAGAAAATCAAAAGAATAATCTTTTATCAAAATATTAATTAATATATACTAATACCAATAATTTTTATATCTTGAAATTAACTAAAATTAGGCTAAAGATAAAAGGTAGGGCTCATGCTGCATAAGAAGCTTGAGTTGCATGCAAGAAGAAGGAAAAAGGGGTAGAAGAGGGGATAGGGGAGAAGGGAGAGGTTGGTTCGGTTAAGGGTTTTAAGGGCTTGGTTGAGGGCTTATGGAGGGGAGTGATTGTGGTGGCTAGGTGTAGGGAGGGATTAGGGGTGTATGTGGTGGTCGAGGGTTGAAGGTTGGTGGCTCAAGGTGGTGGAGGTGGCTGCTACAGGGCTAGAAAGATGGGCATAAGGTTGGACGAAAGAGAAGAAGGAAGGGAAAAGAAGAGGAGAGGGGAGTGGCTGTAGGGGGGTTTCAGCTAAGGGGACAAGGTGGTGGTAGGGGAGGTTCCAGGGAGTTGATGGGTGGTTATGGAGGTGGCGGAGGAGGCAAAATGGCGGCACACGGTGGTGGTACAGGGTAGAGGCCGAGAAGGTGGGGAAAGAAAAGGAAGGAGGGAAAGGGGCTATAGGGGCGAGTGAGGGTGATAGGGTGGTGCAGGGAGGTTGAAGGGGGTGTCAAGGAGGTGGTTGTGGTGGTCAGATGGGTAGTAGATTAAATGGTTGAGGGTGGCGGAGCAAAAATAGGGAAGGAGAATATAAGGAAAGAAATGAAAGGGAGAGGGCTCTGCAGGGAGGGAAAGAAGGGGCTCGGGGGAAGAAAATTGGTAGGGGAGAAGAAGAAATGAAGAGGGAGAGGAGAGGAGGAAGGGGCATTGGCTAGGTGGTTGCAGTTGCAGGTGGTAGGGTGGCAGGTGGTAGGGAGAAGGAGAAGGAAAGGGAAGGCACATGGGGAGGGTTGTAGGACTGTGTTTGTCCCAAAAATGGAAGGAAAGGGACGGGGGAGAGAGAGCAGGGCTGAAATGGCAGGTTGTAGGGGAGGTTGGTGGCAGGGAGGAGTTGCAGGTAGGCATGTGTCATCGGTCGAAGAAGAAGGAGGAGGGAAGAAGAAGAAGAAGAAAAGAAGAAGAGGCAGGCCGTTCAGGTGGGGGAGAAAGGAACGATGGGCCAGCCCTACCGGTGGGGGATGAAAGGAAAAGAAAAAGGAGGGGGAGACGGCCTATAGCGGTTGGATGCAAGGGAGAGGAAGAAAATGCCCGGTGGCCCAGCACGAGAGTAGGGGCGACGCAGGCCGTGCGACCCAAAGGAAGAAAAGAAGGAAAGGAAAAAGGAGGAAAAGAAGGAAAGGAAAAAGGGGGAAATAAAATAAAAATAATTTTTAGAATAATGGTATTTAATATTTTTGATAGATAAATTAATTTAATTATTTATTTTATTAAAATTTAATATATTGGTTTAAGAGGGTAATTTTAGTAAAATATGGGTTTGAAAAATTATTTAAATAAAATAAATATGATAAAATAAAAAATATTTATTTTAATTTATTAAATATTCATATCTATTTTTATACAACAAAAAATCCACAAAATAATTAAATTAAATAAATTTAAAAATTAAATTATCCCAAATGAGGATTATTCATTAAATTTCTGGGTTTTAAAATTTGAAGGTATTACACTTATCATCATTAAAAATATAATAATAATAATAATAATAATTATTATTATTATTATTATTATTATTATCAAAAATACAAATATAAATTTTATTATTGTCATTGTATTAATATATATTAGCAATCATAGTTGTGGTAGCAGCAACAATAGTAGTAGAAATTTCTATGATCTAGTGTGATCAATGCTAATTTTTAATTGATGTTTATATGAGGTAAAATATTACTTTTATAAATCGAATTTGACTTTAGTTGTAACACCCCACCCCCACTTTTTTAGGACCTAAAAATTTCATTTAAAGAGTTAATCGTAGAGTTAAAATAATGAAAACGCATGTTATTACCGCCACACTTGGTACAAGTGTATTTTCTCTACCATTCTCATACCAAATGCTAAGGTTAAAGTTATTATTTCGCTTAAATAATAATATAATTAAAAGAAATAGAATAGAGATAACAAATGAATTGATATTGTTTTAAAAATAAACAACATTAGCAGTCACAAAAATCAAATAAGAGAAATTACAGAAGGACATAAGAGTTCAAAAGCAACTAAAATCAAGATAACAAATAGGATACCGGATGATCCTAAACTCTCAATCCAAACTACTAGCTTTTGACCAAACTCACAAGTTGACCTGTAAAGACTACTACTCATTGAATATACATGGACTCACGAAAAGGAACCCTCCACTACATTAGTAACGAGTAACCTATTATATAGAATTAATATACAAAATCAGCATGGAACATATAAAAGACATCATAATAATAAATATCTAGCAACATATTTATGATATAGATAATTATCTTAAGACATTAGACATGTAATATAGAATTTAGTGTGCTATGGCGAAGTATTGTGTTACTAAGTTAGGCATTGGGACATATTCATTGGAAGTGGTGTAGGGTTTGAAATCATAAGAAAAATTTAATATTTTATTTTTCACAAAGTTATTGATAAGTTTGATTTTCATTTGTCACATACTTATTTATCGTGTATTAAAAATCATTACCAAAAATGAAAAGTAGTGATAATGTGACTCTGAGAAATTAAAAAATCATAGCAAAATAAGCTAAAACCAAACTAATAGTAATAGGTTATGGTCGTACTATTATGGCTAGGAAAAAACCCTCTTATTTTAATTTGTGATGATAGTGTGTTCAAAGATCTTATTATTGTTCTAAAAATGCTTAAAGTTAATTTTGTAAAAATTAAAAATAATTTGATCTTATTTTATTTCATACAAGTTTCAACTCATCCTCGATTATAATATTATAAATAATACCCAATTTGAATCATTTGATTTGACCCAAAATATATAGACCTGAAATAGACTAAAATTCAAAAAATCTGATGCAAATCTTTAGTAGATGTTTATATAATAATTTATATGAGGTAAAATATTACTTTTATGAATCGAATTTGGCTTTAGTTGTAACACCCCACCCACATCTTTTTAGGACTTAAACATTTTATTTAAAGAGTTAACCGCGAAGCTAAAATAATGAAAATGTATAGTGTTACCGCCATCCTTGGTACAAGTTCGATTTTCTCTACCATTTTCAAACCAAATGCTGAGGCTAATATTATTATTCCTCTCAAATTAATAATATAATTAAAAGAAACATAATAGAGAGAACAAATGAATTAATCTTGTTTTAAAAATAAACAACATTAGCGGTCACAAAACTCAAATAAGAGAAAATACAAAAGGACATAATAATCCAAGAACAACTAGAGTCAAGATAATAAAAAAGACACTGGATAATTCTAAACTCTCAACCCGAACTACTAGCTTTTGACTAAACTCGCAACCTAACTACAAAGACCATTGCTTATTGAATAGATATAAGGGCCCACGAAAAGGAACATTTCACTACAACAATAATGAATAACCCATTATATAGAACTAATATATAAAACCAGCTTAGAACACATAAAAGGCATTACAATAATAAATAGTATAAAATATCAAAATATACATGTAATGTTCAAAATATGATAATCATATTAGATATCGGAATACCACCAATGTCACGTACTACTCATACGTGTTCATCTAAAACATACAGATACTTACTAACCAAACATGTAAGGAATTCTCTCTGAAGTATGATTAGAACCAACCTTAATCCAATAACTATGAAAATCACAACATATCACATATCTCATTATTAGTACCAAAAAATCCCATAACTCACAGCTAGGTTCATAGATATAAGATCAATAAAAATCTAAAACATCACAGATAGGCGTAAGGGATGCTAATGAACTACAACTAGGAAAAAAGGCTACTACCGAACCAAAGATAGACACAAAAACTACTAGTAATCAATCCAATAATAATAATTTTTGTTTTTATTTTACTTGAAGGGAGATCACATCAACACGGAGACACTAAGATACTTTGGTTATATTTACACCCAAGGCAACACAATATCCTACAAAGGACGCTAAGGTACCCTGGTCGTACTATCACACAAAGGAGACACGATACCCTACCAACAAATATACTTAATCCATAAGTATACATACCCTTTTTAAGTCTGCATAGTTAAATAGAGTAAGATTTAGAGTCTGGTTGGGATATTAAGGCACACCAATAATAATCTATAATTAACTGTGGGTTAAACCATGTCTTTAGGGTAGCTATGACTAAAGAGCCACCATTCAAGACCTCAAGATCTTTGATTTTAAATATTAATATTTTATTAATGTGACCATGCAATTGCTTATTAATCACATAGATCTAATTTTCATACTTAACCATTTATACTCATTTTTTTATTTATTTAAGATAACCATAGACAAGGACATCTTATACTCAATTATTCATATATGGACACATTAGGCCGAAAATAACCAAAATGCTCTTGATGCCATAGTTACTACATTATCATCCATTTCAGATACTGATTTCATCTTATTTATTAATTTATCATGAAAAGATTAAATCATAATAATTAAATCATTTATTATGAAATTAAATTATTAGCGATGTTTAATGACCATTTTATTCTTATACATGATTTTACAGGTAAAACCCTCGCATGAGTATCTAATACATCTAATTTCAATATCTTATTCTTGAAAATATATAATACACATTATGCATGCCTATTAGCACAAATAACATTGTATGCTTGAAAATGATAAAATTGCCCCTAGAACACTCAATAGAAATAATTATGGTACAAATACATATAAGCATGCTCAACCTATCATATTATATGTACATATCATATAAAATATTTTTCTTACATTAGGACCATTTTAGCATACTTTTCTACGCATAATATATTACATAAGATAACATGCTCCTTTTTTCTTTTCTTTTCTTTTTCTTTCAGATTTTCATGCTAACAATAATAAGTAAATAATTATAATATAACGAATCATTCTTAACATAAATTTATACACCAAACCCTAGTGTATTATCATGCATTATTTATCATTTTAGTAAAGTATAATAATTACTTGATTTTCAACAGATAACAAATTTATCGGTAACCTATGAGAATTTATTAGGCTCCGATAAATAAAATTTTATACCTAAAAATAATACCAAATTAACCATATTAATATTTAACTAATAAAATAATATTTTTATTAAAATATTTATCAGATGAAAAATTACTAAAAATGCCCTAAAAGTTAAAAGGGGTAACAATATTTAAAAGAATTTCTCACACTACATGGGTAGCGTGAGTTGGCGAATAGGGAAGGGGTGTGTTGGGTGGGTGGCTGCGGTGGAGGTGATGGTCGGTGGGTAGTGTGGTGGTGGTGACAACAAGGCTGGGGAGATGGAGGTGGTGCCAAATTGATAGTCAATAGGGGGTTCTTCGTGGTGGTTGGAGTTGGGATGATAGGGAATTTCAAATAGCTAAGGCAAGTGGGAGATGGAGATGATAGGGATGAGGTTGAGGTAGGTTGGGGGCTTGGAAAGGAGATGGTGTAGGAGGGGTTGCGGCTGCGGTAGTGGCTGGTGCTGTAGAGGAAAGCACCAAACTAGAGGGAGGAGTAACGACAATGAAGGATGAAGGGGTTGTGGATGCTACGATGGTTATAGTCAGTGTTAGGGGTGAGGTTCAATGGTTTTGGTCATTAGTAAGGAGAGGGAGAAATTGGGGTTAGCAATGGGTAGCAAGGAGAAAAAGAAGGATGAGGTGGTTAGGGCTGAAGAAGGCTAGGGTGTAGAGAATGAAGGCAGGAACAAGGCAAGGTGGTGTGTTACATTAGCTTTGTAGGAAGAATGGTGGTGGGTTTTAGTGGGCTGTTGGACAATGATGGTGAGGGTGTTTTTTGCTGGGGAAATTGCATGAGGAAAGGGAGGAGAAAAAAGAAGAGGAAGGAAGAAGAGAGCTAAGGGTTTGGGTTATCTTGACAGAAATCCAAATGAAAAATTAGAGGAGAGTAGGGGTGGTGAGGTTGGTTTGCATGAGGAGATGTAGAAGAGGGGTTGTTTGGTTGAGTTGAAGAGGATATAATCTTACTAGTGAAATTAGGGTTTGGGAGCTTTGTAAATAGTAGCTTTTGAGATAGGGCTATTACCGTATGTGTAAGACATGGGAGTTAGACCCTAAATTTATGATATGTTAATAATAATAATAATTGAGGAGGATATACTAAATTTGGTGGGTAAATGATCAATATAGGAGAAGTTATTCCTAAATTATGAAATTAGGGTTTTGGGGAAACAAGGATCTTAACTCTAGATTACAGCATGTTGTGCTTATGACCTGCATGATGTGCTTACCTGTTTTAATGTTTTATGTACTTTTGAATCAACCATGAATAAGACATTAATCATTTAAAGTGAGACATCATGTGAGTCGGGCCAAGGAGATTTTTTCATATATGTTTTTACCGAATGATAATAGTGGCTCAGGAGCATTTTATCTTAAAAGGGTGTTTGTATGGATATGTTTCACCGAATGATAATAGTGACTCAAGTGTGTTGTCACTGAGAGGTAACATAGTCCGTTTCACTAGATTAAGAACAGTGGGGCCCTATGGTCATCATGAATAAGAATATGAATTGATTAATTTAATGGATAAGACATTAATGATTTAAAGTGGAAGAGTATGTGAGTCAGAACCAAGGTGATATTTTCAAATCCATTCTAATGGATGATAATAGTGGCTCAAGTGTATAGTCCCTAAGAGGTACTTCAGATCATTCTACCAATTTAAGAATAGTGTGGTCCCTCAACTCAACATAAATAAAAAAATAAAAATGGTTATATCTAACAAAGAGGCTTGCATCTGTATTTATTGTATGAGACTTTTCATAAATTGTATGTGTCCTCATCATCTGTTATGAATGTATGTATTTATCTATATCTCTAACTCGATAATATGGTTACCTTACTTAGTACATAACATAATAATAATTTGTTTCATGGGTGCCATTCATTCCAATAAGCAGAAGACCCTTATACTTTTGTGTAGGTCTTTGCGAACCAACTAGATGATTTTGCTACTTTTGATGCATTGTGTGGAGGAGGAGTAATCTTTTATCTATACTGGGTATTTGGGTGAAGATTTATTCTATCTGGATGGTGTTTTTACTTGAATACCTTTTAAAACTTTTGGTTCATGGTAGCCCTTAGTTTGTCTTCTATTATTGTAATTTGGAGTTAATTTTCAAACTTGTATTTGCATTTATAAAAGTTTCTCTCATTTCTTGTTACCTTTTTTTTTTTACTATGATTGATGTAAGGATGGTATGGTAAACCAAACTTATGTCAATTAGGGTGGTAGCATCCAATATTTTTATTATATGTTTTCCTTGTAAATTAAAAAATTTTAGTAGTAAAATTTGAGGTGTTACAACTAATGCATCTCTCCTAGAAGAAAATTTTGAGAAAATTGAACTTGGACTTTTATTAATACGCACCCTAAACTTATTTAGCTTTAATGGACTATTATTTGCATGCATGGAATAATAACTTTTACAACGCTAAATGAAATCTATAAGAGGGTACATTAGTCGATGGAGAACCAACCTCATGAAGCAAACCTTCACACAACATTTTCAACTTCTTCTTCTGTTCACCATCCCATATGTTCCCTTCTACTTTCCATATACCTATTCTAATTCTTATTGGATATTGAAAAATTCATCACCTTCTTCATTAAGGTCATCTTCTTCTTGTCTTATCATACACCAACTATTCTTTTTTTTTTGGCATATCTTTGATTCCAAGCTCTTATTTCCTAGTGGTAGGTTTATCCAACTGATATATCCATAGTTGGTCATAACTATTTGAGTCCCATGATCCATGGTTTACAAAAAATGATATTAATAAAAAACATTGAGTCCTCTCAAAATTGGAACATTATTGGGCTTAAATCTAAATTGTCAGTGGACATAATTAAGCAATATGTCACAATGCAAATATTCATAGCATAATATATCTAGAGAAAATACTCAAAAAATTAACTATTCATGTTATCACCCTAGCAAGGTGATAAATTCTTCAAGTATATGCAAGATAATACCTTCTTGCATTCTTGTTACAACATACATATATTAATTTTCAATGAAATATGGTAATGAAGTTCGGTTAGATTAAGTAGAACAAGTTGTATTTGATAATACATGTAATACCCTATTTATATAAGTCTTTAATTTGATTTAATCTATGTATTTAACCTTGATTTAAGAGTGTTTGATCTTTATTTAATGATATATTTTGGGTTTAATTTGCTAAAGGTTTGGAAAAATTAGGTTTTGAGGGGTGTTGATTGATGGGGGCAGCCTTATCCGTCGATGTGCAAAACATTTAAAAAAGTTCCAATTGATGAATAATTAATCAACTGACAAAACCCATTGGTTAACTAATGTTGGGCATACCTCATACCAAGTCCTATTTTTAATTTGATTTATTTATTAATATTTATAGGAATTAATAATGATGCTTTGATTAATTTAAAAATCAAATTTACAATCTAAATCTTAAAGAAAAAAACATGATTTAGATTTGTTTTCAACATATATGAGGATTTAAACTATACAGAATACTGTTAGCCACTAGTCTTCCTTTCTTTTTTCCTTCCTTCTTAATGCAAAAGGTCCAAGCTCAATTTTGGGGGTCCATACCTCCTCTACTGGCATGTTCTTGTTCCATTCTCACTTATGCTACCTTTCCTTCCTCATGTTCTTATCTTTTTTACTTGTATTATCCAAATGGTTCAAGCACAACCATTTCAACTTGTTGACTAAAAATTGATTGGTTTTCCTACCCAAGGAGCCTCATGTGATTTTATTTTTGGGATGGTGGATTAGGTTTTTGAATTATTTATATTTTATACCCTCATTTCCTCATTCAAAACAACCATTTTAACCTTTGATTTCACCCTCTTAATTCCTTGCTCCTAACACCACTAAAAATACATCATACTCTCTCCTTACTTTCTTGCCTCCATGTTTCCTTCTCGTTTCCCCTTCTTCTAATATTCTATCTAGTTCTTCCTTGTTTTATTTAAACAATATATGATTAGATTTAGGAGAGGTTGAAGGATTCAAATTCTCCTCTTTGATCTCTATTTTGGTTGAAGGTTAAGTGCTTTCTTAGTTCCTTTATTTATTTTTTTAAACTCATATATTCCTTCTAGTTTTATATGGTATATAAGAAAGCTCTTTCTACTTTTTATGAATTTCAAAGGTTCTTATAAGAATTTAAGGTGGTGGAAGCTTGTTCTCAAGGCTTTTCTTTGTACTTTTGCTTGCTTGTGTTCAAATATTGAAATATTCATAAAATTTTGGACATTTTTAGATATATTTTTTTTGGAAATATAAAGATAATTTCAATAAAATTTTCAAATTTTCTAACATAATATAGAAATTTTAGAAATATTTTAAAAAAATTAATCTTAAAAACAATGTAAAAAGTTTGCAATTACTTATTTTTGTTCTGAAATATTTTGCAAGTTTTTGAAATAAGTGAGAATTTTTAGAGTTTTAAAATAATATATATAAACCTTTGGAAGCTTTTATATATTATTTTTGAAATTCAACTAATGTTCATGGCTTTATAGAATAATTAATAAGAGTAACTATTTTTTCTCAATTAAGATTATAGAGCTTCTAATGTATATTAAGATTTTTAGCATCAAAAATTTTTATATATTTTTTCTAAAATTTTAGAACATTTTAGAAAATATAAATTTAAAACAATTTTATATTTTTTAAATTATATTTATTTCACAATAAAAATATTAAATTAAAGCATTTTGGATAATTCTTAATATTTTATAGATTTTATGATTTTTTTTAATTTTCTAACTTTAGTAAAGTTCTGAAATTTTTATATGATATTCAACCCTTCCTCTTTTTCTTTTTATAATTCATTATTTTTTCATATAATTTAGAGTTATTTTTTTTTATATCATTTTATAGAAAATGATTATTTTTTTATAAGATTATAAAGTAGAAATATATTTATATTAATTTTATATAACATAATGATGGTATTGTGTATAAAAATGTATATATGTACTATATTTATATATAAACATAATATATTAAGAATATTCTATAAAATTAAAAAGTAATTATGCCCTAATATATACAGTCTCTAGGTTAAATATTCATTCCGTATATGAAAAATGAAGCAATATCTATATCATAATGGAATCAACCCGTAATATTTAGGCCTTCGGTCTTCTAATGTATTTTTTTGGTATACCATTCGCCAAAATGGAAATACCGGCGTGGTGATTCACTCCCTAATCGACAAGCAACCTCCTTTTTTTTTTCTTTTTTTCTTTCTTTTTTTCCGGGTGTGACTTATGGTGCCCTTACTTATATTAACATAGGATCTCCAATATGGCTTATATACTATATGTAAGATACTTCACTATAAATCTAACTTCCATAAAAAAATTGTTCTAATACACCGTCTCTAACTCTCTATACATCTTTAAAGTCCAAGTGTTCAAGGAATGAGAATAAAATGGATAGGAGATGGAACCTTATTTCTGTATCCAAAATTAATTAATAAATAAAAATTTAAATTTATTTTGATCTATATTTTTTTATTATTAAAAAGTTTCTTACTTGATCTCTACAAAAAATAATTTTTTATATCTAATTTAATTTTTAATTTATTCTCCGACCTTAAAAATTAATCCTATCTATAATATCAATCTTATATGTTTATATTCTATTTTAAATATAAATTATATAAAAAATTATTTAAAAATTCATTGAGATGGATTCAGGTAACCTCAAGACCATCCTCCAAAAAGTCTCCGCCTAAAATCTTCCAAATCGAACCGAAGCCACTAAAATCGAAAAAATGTAACAGAACCCTCTGGAAAATTTAATGATGCCCCTATCCCACGATCCAACTGACTTGGCCAATAAATTCTCACCTAATGGCTTTCGTGCCGCCCAACTTCAAAATGACTGCCTCATAGATTTGGTAATTATTTGTATAATTGTTTTGTTTTAATCTTGGTGCATGTCTCAGTCTCAGTAGCTACTATTTTTTCTACCTCACGTCATTTTGCATACCCAAAAGGAGCCCTTAAGTTTTTTTTCCTCCCTCACGTCATTTTGCATACCCAAAAGGAGCCTTATGTTCATTTGACAAAATTTGTATACCAATTAATGACACTAATTCTACCCAAATTTTGAAATAAAACGAATTCTAAACTGAAGAAGTGTTGGCTAGAAACCAAGGTATGCGTACTAAAGGACTCAGGTCGATTTTTTTTTTCCATTCACACGATATGTATATTTCTGTTGGTAAAGTCTAAAACTTTGCCTGGTATTTTTTTTAAGAGTTGCTCGGTAAATAATTGGTTGGACTATAAATGAAAATTTTGGTTCCGTTTGATGTAATTTTTTTGCTGGTTTGAAAATATTTTATGGCTAGTACTAATGAATAATTAAGATGATTTATTTTTCTAAACAGCAATAAAATACATCAATTAAACTGAAATACTAATAATTTACGTATAATTCAGCTATCAGATTGTGCTTGAGGTATTATATGTATATTTTAAAAATAAAATCAAAAAAAGATTTTTAATTTAGGTTTAAAATATAAATGTAAGAAGGGATTTTTAAATTTACGCTTCTTTATAAATATGGTTCCATCGGACAGTTTGAGACATTGATTAGTCTGCGTCTCTTCTTGAGTCGCTCGACTAACATAACTGTTTGTCTTCACCTAACCACGTACCTTTCAGATCCCATCTCATCAGTCATCTCTAGAGACGCGATCGATCCAATTTGGTAGGCTCCATCAACGTCGTCTACATATAAATTCAATTACCCACTTCTGGATCTAAATTAATTCAGACCGGTAACGTCTTAAAAATTCAGGTCTACTGAATAAATATGTCTGTAAATAAATTTTAAATAGATATAAATATTTTTTAAACAAATTATTTAATTATATAATTATATTAATATTTTATAAAATTAAATATTTAATTTTTATTAAAATAGTTCTCCGACGAAAATAATAGAATAGATCTCCTGGGCACCAAAAGATTTTTATCAGCAGAAAATTAAATATAACGTCAGTTTTTTATTCTATTTTCTGATTAATATATCAATCTTTGTTTTTGTTTATTTTAATTCATTTTATTATATATCAATTTAGATTCACAATATTTTTCATCTTACAATTTAGATCAAGCCGAATATAAAATAATATTAATTTTTAACATATTCATTAAATTTGCCATTGATATTAGTTATTGTATCTCAATTTTTTTCCTCTAAAAAAAAAGGAGCTATTGTCTCTTGTTATCAAAGTCAAGTCGTTGCTGAAAATTCTCCTTGTGGATTCATTGATGGTACAGGTTCTTTATTGATTTAACATCTACCATGATTCAATAATTCATGCTATTCTCGTGGCGTGCATCGCATATTTAAATCGAGCTGATTGCATGGAAACTTTTTTAAAACGCGCTTTCTGGAGGCTATAAAGCTTCCATAGTGCCATTGTACCGAAGAGGCGACAATTCTTCCGATTATAATATACGTCGGAAGAGCAATGATTAGCCAGAATCATGAGATATTGGTAATATATTTGAAAATATAAATATTTTAGGTTTAATTTTATAAAAACTTATTCTTTTATAAAGTATAAATATTTAGATTTCATTTTTTTAATTTAAAATAATTTTGATCATTTTTATCTATATCTTAATACAAATAAAGTGAAAATATTTATGTTTTAATAGATATAAAGTGTAAATATTTATGCTTTAAATTTTTGTTTTTAAGATATTTATGCTTTAATGGAAACAAAATTTGCTTATTTGTGTCTTTATAAAAAAAAATGTTTATTTATCTATGAGAATAAATACAAAATATTTATACCTTTAAATATACTTTTATTATAACAAATACACAGAAGATATAAATCTGTGTTGTATACTTGTTTGTTAATTATACAATATAAGGTATATTTAGATGTCGCAAATGGATGGTATGGGTTGGGTTTGGCTTGAATCAATTTGAGTTTAGTTAATATCAAGTAAGTTATGTAATCAAGTCGGGTTTGAATTTGGGTGGAGCATCCTGTTTATTAGAATCCAATTCGGACAACCAATGATTTGAGTCTGGTTATTTCAAGTCAAACAATATCTAATTAGGTTCGAACTTTACCTATAGAATTTTTTTCAAAGTTCAAATTTTATTTGGACCTTCAAATTTCATGCTACAATGGTTCTAGTAGCTATTAGGGGTGTGGTTCAATGTTTTCAGTCATTAGCAAGGAGAGGGCAACAATTAGGGTTGGCAATGGGCTACATGGAGAAGAGGAAGGATGAGGTGGTGAGGACTGAGGAAGGCTGGGGTGTAGATAAGAAGGCACAAACAAGGCATAGTGGTGTGTTGCACGAGCTTTGTAGGCAGAATGGTGGTGGGTTTCAGGGGGTTGTTGGACAATGACTGTGAGGGTGTTTTTTGCTGGGGAAATCGCACGAGGAAAGGGAGGAGAAGGAAGAAGAGGAAGAAAGAAGGGAGGTAAGGGTTTGGGTTATCTTGACGGAAATAAAAATTAGAGGGGAGCAGGGGTTGTGAGGTTGGTTTACATGACGGGATGTAAAGAAGGGGTTGTTTGGTTGAGTTGAAGAGAAAAGAATGCATGAATGTAAGTATATGTAGATGGTCAAGCAATGGTAACGGTGTTGGTTTGGTAAAGATGGGGCGTAGTTAAGCAAATATTTTGAATTTTTAGATTCATACCGAATTTAAATTCAGGTTTAAATCTAAATTGCATTTTGGATTTGATCATTCGAGTTGAATTAGTATTGTTAGGTCTATGTATATGGACTAAGTCATTCTTTAAAAATTATTGACAATTAAATACTTTGTTTCTAATTCTAATCTTATATTATTATTTTTTTCAATTAAATAAATAAAGAATATTTAATTTAATATAAATATATATTTTAAAAAGTAAATAACTTTTTATTTAAAATTGAATATTTTTAGTATGTGTGTAAAAGCGTAATATATCTTATAACACAAAATCGGAGGTAATATTCTTGTTGAGCATTAGTTTAGTTCTGGCTGACGAAGGAACAGTTTGTCCGGACCCATCAAACAACCTTTCCTTCATCACCACTAGCGGACGGGAATCATATCTGAAAAGGACAAAGCAGAGGCCGAGATTTGCATTCAGCTACGGAAGGGAGAAAACGAAAGGAAAGGAAAACTACAAGGGCAACAAATTAAAAATGCACCTCTACTGCGAATTATTGAATCAGACGTGATCCTTATCGACAGGAATCACCAACTTTATAAATTTAATTAAGGTAATATTACAACGACTGTTAAGCATCAACAGGGATTTGGGGTGGGAGGGGGGGGGGGAAATAATTTTGCAATAGGTCAACACTGTATAAGTATCAGTAGGGATGCCGTAAGATCCAAGGGAACCAAAATAATTTTATTAATCATCGTCATCTGTTCTACTCCCTTTGTCAGAAAAAAAAAATTATAGTAATTTATATATTTTATTTAAAAGCCAAAAAACTACTCTTAGTCTTACACAGTTTTTATTGAAAAATAATAAGATAATTAATGCATCCAAATAAAAAGTACGAGTAAGAATAAAAATTACTTTATTTTAGAACAAAAATTTAGCCATAAAATAAAAAATAGAGTGTAAAACAATTACCGATCATATAGTATAGTATTAATTACAAAACTCAGTACAATAAGATGAAAAAAGAACTCTAATTTATTGAAGGATGGTATAGCTAATTTGACCCAAACCCACCCAGAATACATACGAATATTCCAGAATGCCCATGCTTAACTCCTTTTTCTTTTTCTTTTTCTTTTTTCCCTCAACAGATTGTACAACCATTCGGATACTCTTCATAGCTCTGAACATGATAGTGAGTAGGGTAGAGATAAGGAGGACAATTATAGTGATAAACAATTGGTTCAGGCGTTTTCTTATCGTTCTTATCTTCCTTCTTGTCGTCTTTCTTCTCCTCCTTTGCTGGTCCAACTGTGACTATAGTTGCTTGCCATTGTTTCTTCAGTTTGCCAACTACTTCAACCGGATCCACATCTCCGATGACCGTCAACTTGCTCTCTTTCATGTCCACTGATAGTGAATCAATCCCTGTTAAGAATTATTAATTAATTAATAAGGCAATAAACACACACGCACACACGCATATTGGGATTACAGAGGAGAGAGTTGATCGACGATCGATTTTTTTTTAAGACTTACCAGTAAGGCTTGATACCGCTTTCAAGGCCCTTTGTTTGTCCTTTCCATCGTGAATGCTCAACTTCAATACTACTTTCTGGACCCAAAAAAAAATCAATAAATATAAATAATCATTCTTAGATTCCCCAGTTATTACATGGAATGAAAGACCCATAAGCTTTCTAAGATAGCCCAGTGCGTTACGATAAATCAAATATATGATTGGATGATTTAAGTCATGGATAGAGAGGATTGAGTAAGTATAATTCAGTACCTGCATGTTTTTCTGCACCTGCTCTGTACTGTGCCGAGATACCTACTTGAAGAATTGAACCTAAAGAGACTGATCAATAATCTTTATAGAAAAAGGAAGTAGTATTTAACAGGAAGACGATGACTGAATCGTAAGACAGTGTGCTTATAAATTAGACCGGCTTGCAGAGGCGACGACACAGAAGTAGTCAACTTCTTTCGGCATAAGAAATTGGGAGGAAAAGGGAAGAGAGAGTGGTGTTTGGCAACTGGGCCTGGGAGGAAGAGATGGACTTTTGACTTTTAATAGCTACCGGGTCGTGGCACAGAAGGAAGTTTCTGAGCAAAGACCAAGTCTTCGAAGCTAAAAGCAGACAGGGGCGTCAAGGAGAGGGAGGGGGACCGGTAGAGGTGGCAAACGGGTCGGGCGGGTCGGGTTCGGGTCGGGTCATAGCGGTTCGGGTCATTAATGGGTCGGGTCATTTCGGGTCAATTTGTCGGGTCGGGTGCGGGTCGGGTCGGGTCATTTCGGTTGCGGGTCATTTCGGGTCAATTTGTCGGGTCGGGTCGGTTGCGGGTCGGGTCATTTCGGTTGCGGGTCATTTCGGGTCAATTGTCGGGTCGGGTCGGTTTCGGGTCGGGTCATTTCGGTTCCGGCCTCCAGGTCATTTCGGGTTAATTTGTCAAGTTGGATTAGGTCCGACTATTCGAGTTAAGAAAACTCGGATTCGGATAATTTTGGGTTAACTTGATTGGTGGTAGGGTGACTAGGGTCGGGTTGGTTTCGGGTCATTTTCTAGTTCACGTGAGTAGGTGGCTTCGGCCGGTTCAGGTCATTTCATATTTTCATGTAATAATATAATATGATAGGTTAGTTATGTTCGAGTTGTTTCGAGTTAAATTGATGGGTGGGGTCATTTGACTCATTTCATACAATTTGACGGGTTGAATTCAATTAGTTACGGGTTAACTTAATGGGTCGAGTTTTGACGGGTTTACTCATATTCGAGCCTAAGTAATTATCATTTCATAAATCATAAATATTAGAGACAGACAATCATAAGATTAATATTGCAGATAAAAGAATTAAAAATATTAAATGCGCTTTATTTTCACAAATAAATAGTAAAGATATTTATAAATTTTAATAATAAAAAATATTGCGCTTTGAATCAAACAAAGATATTTATCATTGATTATAATTTATTTGATAACTTAAAATATTTAATTACTTAAAAAAAGATAATTTTATAAAATAAAGATGATCAAAACAAGATTATACAATGTATAATTAATTATCATTTATTACATTGTATATATTAGATACAATAATAAGATTACTAGTAAAGATAAATGAAATAAGAATATTATATGTGTTTTATTTTTACAAAGGTAAATAATAAAAATATTTATAAGTTTTAATAGTATTATATTCGATTGCTTAAAATATTTATAAATTTTAAAAGTAAAAATATTAGATATCTATAATATATTATATTTACTTAATTAGTTAAAATATTTGATTACTTAAAAAAAGATAATTTTATAAAATAAAGATGAGCATAACAAGAATAAACAATGTATAATTATCATTTACTACATTGTAAATATTAGATACAATCATAAGATTATTAGTAAAGATAAATGAAAAAAGAGTATTATATGTGTTTTATTTTTACAAAGGTAAATAATAAAGATATTTATAAGTTTTAATAGTATTATATTTGATTGCTTTAAACATTTATAAATTTTACATGTAAAAGTATTCGATGTTTATCATATATTATATTTAATTGATTACTTAAAAAAAGATAATTTTATAAAATAAAGGTGAGTATAACAAGAATATATAATGTATAATTATCATTTATAACATTGTAAATATTAGATACAATACAATTATAAGATTACTAGTAAAGATAAATGAAATAAGAATATTATATGTGTTTTATTTTTACAAAGGTAAATAATAAAGATATTCATAAGTTTAATAGTATTATATTTGATTTCTTTAAACATTTATAAATTTTAAAAGTAAAAATATTAGATGTTTATATTATATTATATTTAATTAATTAGTTAAAATATTTGATTACTTAAAAAAAGATAATTTTATAAAATAAAGGTGAGCATAACAAGAATAAACAATGTATAATTATCATTTATTACATTGTATATATTAGATACAATAAAATCATAAGATTATTAGTAAAGACTAAATATAAATGAAATAAGAGTATTATATGTGTTTTATTTATACAAAGGTAAATAATAAAGATATTTATAAGTTTTAATAGTATTATATTTGATTGCTTTAAACATTTATAAATTTTACATGTAAAAATATTAGATGTTTATTGTATATTATATTTAATTGATTACTTAAAAAAAGATAATTTTATAAAATAAAGGTGAGCATAACAAAAATAAACAATGTATAATTATCATTTATTACATTGTATATACTAGATACAATACAATCATAAGATCACTAGTAAAGATAGATAAAATAAGAATATTATATGTGTTTTATTTTTACAAAGGTAAATAATAAAGATATTTATAAGTTTTGATAGTATTATACTTGATTGCTTTAAACATTTATAAATTTTACATGTAAAAATATTAGATGTTTATTGTATATTATATTTAATTGATTACTTAAAATATTTGATTACTTAAAAAAAGATAATTTTATAAAATAAATGTGAGCATAACAAGAATATACAATGTATAATTATCATTTATTACATTATATATAGTAGATACAATACAATCATAAGATCACTAGTAAAGATAAATGATATAAGAGTATTATATGTGTTTTATTTTTACAAAGGTAAATAATAAAGATATTTATAATTTTTGATAGTATTATATTTGATTGCTTTAAACATTTATAAATTTTACATGTAAAAATATTAGATGTTTATTGTATATTATATTTAATTGATTACATAAAATATTTGATTACTTAAAAAAAGATAATTTTATAAAATAAAGGTGAGCATAACAAGAATATACAATGTATAATTATCATTTATTACATTGTATATACTAGAAAATATACAATCATAAGATCACTAGTAAAGATAGATAAAATAAGAATATTATATGTGTTTTATTTTTACAAAGGTAAATAATAAAGATATTTATAAGTTTTGATAGTATTATACTTGATTGCTTTAAACATTTATAAATTTTACATGTAAAAATATTAGATGTTTATTGTATATTATATTTAATTGATTACTTAAAAAAAGATAATTCTATAAAATAAAGGTGAGCATAACAAGAATATAAAATGTATAATTATCATTTATTACATTATATATAGTAGATACAATACAATCATAAGATCACTAGTAAAGATAAATGAAATAAGAGTATTATATGTGTTTTATTTTTACAAAGGTAAATAATAAATATATGTATAAGTTTTAATTATATTATATTTGATTTCTTTAAACATTTATAAACTTTAAAAGTAAAAATATTAGATGTTTATCGGATATTATATTTAATTGATTACTTAAAATATTTGATTACTTAAAAAAAGATAATTTTATAAAATAAAGGTGAGCATAACAAGAATATACAATGTATAATTATCATTTATTACATTATATATAGTAGATACAATACAATCATAAGATCACTAGTAAAGATAAATGAAATAAGAGTATTATATATGTTTTATTTTTACAAAGGTAAATAATAAAGATATGTATAAGTTTTAATTATATTATATTTGATTTCTTTAAACATTTAGAAACTTTAAAAGTAAAAATATTAGATGTTTATCATATATTATATTTAATTGATTACTTAAAATATTTGATTACTTAAAAAAAGATAATTTTATAAAATAAAGGTGATCATAACAAGAATATACAATGTATAATTATCATTTATTACATTGTATATACTAGATACAATACAATCATAAGATCACTAGTAAAGATAAATGAAATAAGAATATTATATGTGTTTTATTTTTACAAAGGTAAATAATAAAGATATTTATAAGTTTTGATAGTATTATACTTGATTGCTTTAAACATTTATAAATTTTACATGTAAAAATATTAGATGTTTATTGTATATTATATTTAATTGATTACTTAAAAAAAGATAATTTTATAAAATAAAGGTGAGCATAACAAGAATATACAATGTATAATTATCATTTATTACATTATATATAGTAGATACAATACAATCATAAGATCACTAGTAAAGATAAATGAAATAAGAGTATTATATGTGTTTTATTTTTACAAAGGTAAATAATAAAGATATGTATAAGTTTTAATTATATTATATTTGATTTCTTTAAACATTTATAAACTTTAAAAGTAAAAATATTAGATGTTTATCGTATATTATATTTAATTGATTACTTAAAATATTTGATTACTTAAAAAAAGATAATTTTATAAAATACAGGTGAGCATAACAAGAATATACAATGTATAATTATCATTTATTACATTGTATATACTAGATACAATACAATCATAAGATCACTAGTAAAGATAAATGAAATAAGAATATTATATGTGTTTTATTTTTACAAAGGTAAATAATTAAGATATTTATAAGTTTTGATAGTATTATATTTGATTGCATTAAGCATTTATAAATTTTACATGTAAAAATATTAGATGTTTATTGTATATTATATTTAATTGATTACTTGCAAAAGTATTATTTTTTTATCCAATAATTTTTATATCATTTATTCTATCTTTTTTTTCATATTCATTTCTCTATATAATTTATCTTATTAATTTCTCTAGTTGTATTTATTTTATTAACATTATTATATTTATATTTTTATTGTAATATTTTTATTAATTATTATTATTATAGTAAAAAAAATATAATAAGTTATTTTAAACATAATTTAAATTAAATAATAATTTTATATATTTTCATTAATTATTAATTATTATATATATATTCATATAAATTAAAAATTAAATAATATAAAATATTAATATTAATATTATAATTAACAAAAATAATTAGATATTATAAATTTAAAATTGATGAACGTAGAATACTAAATTATATTTAAAGTAAATTAATAATATTAAAAGAAAAAATATAACTAAAACTTTAAATTTAGGGTTGTAACGTGAGATACTCTTGATACGAGGTATAGTTATTATTTGTTGGATTTTGTAGGTGATAAGTGATAAATTGATAACTAATAAATGATACTATTATACTCTTCTATTAAGAGTTTCTTCAAATAGATGGATTAGTAGATGTAATGAACATGTTTTGAAAATCATTTTATAGGATTATAACTGGATGTTTGTCTTTTTTATTTTGGTTTTTTTTTTTATTAATAATATATCTTATTAGGATATCATTAGTAAATAAGAATGGCTAGGGTAAAATTATGAAAAATAAGTACAATTTATAAAATACTATATTTTTTAAAAGCTTTAAATGAATAATAAAATATATGTAATTTATTATTATTATTATTATTATTATATATTTTGATGTCTGATCAGGTTAATATTGAGTCAGATCGGGTGATTGTCGGGTCGGGTCAAAGCGGGTCGGGTCAATAACGGGTCGGGTCACTATCGGGTCGGGTCAATTACGGATCGGGTCAATGACGGGTCGGGTCGCTATCGGGTCAGGTCAATAACGGGTCGTGGGTTGGGATCGGGTCGGGTCGGGTTCGGGTCGGGTTGATTATTATCGGGTCAGTGCCGGGTCGGGTCATTGTCGGGTCGGGTCGGGTCGGGTCGGGTTGCTAAATTTTGCGGGTCGTAACGGGTCGGGTTTCGCTCGGGTCGGGTCGGGTTGGGCGGGTCGGGTCAACTTTTGCCGGCTCTAGGGACCGGATCGAAATCGTCAAGATCGTTCCTGACATGGAAAAAATAGACGTGACGGGTATTACTTGTTCGGCACGGACATATAAGGGGTTATGAACATTCTCTTCTGGTCGAAAATTTAAAAGAATGGATCGATTATCTTAGATTCCGGATTTTGGTATCCCAATAAAAAAAAAATTCAATCATTAATCAATTTGGTCTCATCTGATTCAGTTTTCCAATCCTATTTGAAAACTTTTAAATATTTTATCTAAATATATAAACTAAAAAATAAAAGTATAAAATATCTTTTAAAATTTTCAACCTAAAAAAAGACATTTTCTTAAATTATTCTCTATACCAATACTACTTTTAATAAAAAGTAAAGAGACATATACAAGTTTTTGTTGATTGCTGAAGATATAATTCTTAAAACATATATAATTTATTTTGAAAATTAAAAATATATAATGATCATATCTTGAAATCTCAAAGACTCCAACCTATAAATAGAAGAATCGAATACCATAAAAGGCATAAGCTTTCTTTTGCACATATTCCTATCTAGCTATGTTCACTTAAACATCGTAAAGCTCACATTTTGTGTAATATCTTTTACATTCTAAAGCAGGTTTACCTTTCTTATAACTTCCAATATGAGTCATAGTATCATTCTGGTACACCTTTTATAAATTTAACAACCAAGTTAATCACACATGACATTACTTTCAAAATTAAGAGTAAAAAAATTTCCTTATCTTTTCTGGACATCCCTAAAACTAGGAATCGTAACATTCTCAAAGCAAAATCAGTTTAGAACCTAACTTAATCTTATTATTTAGAGCAAATAGATACACCTTCGATTTCACAAAGAAAGCACTTCTTTATAAAAATTCCAAGCATAATTAAATTCTAACACCGTCTCTAAAACCAAATTGAATGAGATATTTGTTCAAATCTCCCAAATGCTTTTTGGTCCAAAAAACAACACATTGTTGACCTACCATATGAGGAGCCCTTTACAAATAAAAACAAACCCACAAAGACTGGGTCAATCCAAAAGAATGCTGATCTTGAAAATCATTATTATTTTAAAATCAGTCTCCTTCAAAACAAAGGCTTTATCTCCCAACCTCGTTCACTATGGTTCAATGCAATGTTCTATGTTAACAAACAATATGAAATATAATGTGGAATTCCTAAGCTTGTCATAAATTAGAAACCTTTGAATACGACCCTTAAATGGTTTCGTTATTCTATCCCAAATAAAAGTGATCTTCTCTAAAAACTTCGCTCAACCCTTGTCTTTTCAAAATTTAATATGAAATCTAGATTTTGGCAAATTTCGATCTCACCAAAAGATCTATATAAAATAGCATGTATTGTACCCTTTGGTCAATACCAATTGAATATATTGTCCTTCGAACTTAAGAATGCTCCTTTGGAGTTCCAAAGAATTATGAATGATATTTTTAATCCATATTCAAAAAATTTTATTAGTTATGTTGATGATGTTCTTCTCTTTTCACACTCTATTGATCAACATTTCTAGCACATCAAAACATTAATTCTTATTATCAAGAGGAGTGGGTTAGTTATCTCAAAAATAGAGACTTATTTGTTCCAAAAATGCATCTATTTTCTTGGCCATTATATATTTCTTAGGGTACTATTACCCCAATCAAAAGATCTATGGCTTTCACATCAAATTTCCCTAATAAATCCTTGACAAAACTTGGTGTAATACCTTATTTGAAGAAACTTTAATTTAGAAACTCTAATTATAACACTGGAAAATTTGTGTGATTATTTATAATAAGTATTGGAAGTACTATGTAGTAAATGTATTATTATTATTATTATTATTATTATTATGACAAATTAAATATAAATTTAATTAGGATAAAATTTGAATAGAAGTTGGGCTATTAGATTTAACCCTAGTATAGACTTAATCGGTATATGTTTTATTTACGAATCTAATTCGTCTAACTAGTTTAGCTAACCTTATTAACCTCCCTACCCTATCATGATTTTATTTTCTACATATTTCTCTTTCTCCCCCCCCCCCCCCGACACGTTTCTCTCCTTCATTTCATCATCTCATGTGCACTCATTACTTTGCCTCTATCCTATGTTTCTCTCACCACTGTTTGCTCAGCCTTTCATGCCTTCAACTATATAAGGCCTTCTACCTCCCAAATATTGGGTTGTGAATCCCCCAAAAACAAATCCTTGGTTGGTGTTTCCTTTCCCCTTTTCCCGAGATTCATCCCCATCATTCTCCTTGTCATTTCACCATTATCTCTGTCACTTTTACCTAGCAACGACAACCACTATTGTTTCACTCCCTCTAGCAACATCCACAACATTGAATCTCTCCCCTGGATGTGGCAACAACCATCAAATCCTCCCTCCTAGCTACGTCCATCACCGCCGGTATCTCCCTTAGCAACGAATACAAGTGTTGTTGCTCCCCCCTCTTTGGCAACGACAACAAGTGTTGTTTCTCCCCTTCCTTGCATGACATTGTGTCGTTGTTCCTTTTCTACATTGTTGTCTCATGTAGCTTCCTTTTCCAGGTTATTTTGTAACTCTCTTTCCCAAGTTGATTTTTAAGTAATTTTGGTTATTGTTCTGTTGTATTAGATGCTAATATATATGTTGGCTGTGTTAAGGTAAGAAGTTCAAAGAGATTGAGTGAAGACTTGTTAGGTGAATCTTGCTTTATTTCTTTTGATTTGATAAAATTTAACCATATGCTTCTACTAAGATTTGAAATCATACGATGACACATAAAGGTCATTATGTTGCTTAGGGTATAATTTATGCATGGGTTTCTGAAGGGATATATGTATGCGTTATAAGCTGGAATGTTTTTAAAAGGTATGCAAGTGTTATGAAAAGTTATGAACATGAAAGTATGATATTAAATAATTAGCATATATTGGACATATTATTTAATATGAGATATATGCATATGATATATATAAAAGGGGTTAACGTTTGCATGCTTAAAGTTTTTTTGAGGTATATAACCTCGTCCAATTCTTACGTTTATATTATGTTAAGTGTTTCGTAATTATCATTGCAAGTTGTAGGTAGGGTTAATATAAATAGCATAAAAGCTTGCACACGTGATTGGTGTAATACCTCGTATTTTTAAATTTTAATTTTATTAAGCTTCATTATTTTATTGGCGTAATTTGATAAAAATATTTAATTATTTTAATTTCATTTCGTTTTATGAATTTATCGACAATTTTGACTTCATATTTGAATTTAACTAATCGTTGCCGTTGTAGATTATTATAGATAAATTCATTGATGGCTAAAATTTTATTATATTCATATGATTTCGAGTTTTGTTTAAAAATATAGATTTTTGTTCTTTCTCATATTTTGATTTTTAATATTTTAGATTCATTTTTTATTATAACTTTATCGTGTGATTACAACTTTATTTTGGAGTTATATTTCGTCAACAAAATATATTAATTAAATTATAAATTACCTTTTAAAATAGTAAAATTATTTTAATGATTTTATTCATAGAAAATATTTTTGACTTTGAATTTATCCATTTTTCAAAGGTTGTTAAGATCTTCAAAAAGTTTTAAATTAAAATATATTTTCATAACTTATTTATGGATTTCTTTTGAAAGTTTATTTTCTTTCATTTTATCCTTTTTAGTTTGCGGAAGACCATTTTTAGAAATTATTTAAATTAGTTATGGTCTCTTAGAATTTGATGTAAATATTTTCTTATATGGTTTTAAATATTTTTTGAAGTATTATAATGTATTTTTGTACATAATATAGATCTTTGCATTCGTTGGTAATTTCTTCCAAAAACTTTTCCAAAATTTTTTATATAGCCCTAATATCAATTTTATACCTTCGGATCCTTACAAAATAATTTTTGTTAAATGATTTTTAGATAAAATCATCAAAAAATATTTCTTAGATATTAGTATTTTATTGAGTATTTGTATTTGTCAAAAAAAAAAATCGACGGCCCCCATCTTCTTTTTCTCTCTTCTTCTCTCCCTCTTTTCTTTTCCCTCTCTCTTCATTCCTATTCCCCTACTATGTGAAACCCCAGCCCCTGACCTCCTTCGTGACCACTAGCCAGCTGACCAACCTCCACAACTACCACCTCTCTCTACCAATCCTTGTCCCTCCATTTTCACCACTACCCTCCTCCAGCAAGTCCACCATACAGCAGCAACGAAGGCACAACAACAGTGATGACGCCACAGTCTAGTCACCATCAATGTCACCCAACCACCAATGAGTGGTCCTTACCCTCCAATGAAGTTCCACTGACCCCCCCCCCAATCACTTCAATTCGCTGCATTTCGTTCGATATAAATTACCCCAAACCCAAAATTTTATTTTCATTAATTTGGAATGAATTAGCTTATGATAAGCTAAATTGTTTGTTTAATTATGTACACATACGTTGTATGATTGATTTAGAGTAGTTAATTGTAGTGTATTTGGTTGATTTGTGAAAATAACAATTTTAACCTGATTATATCCGAATTTTGTAGATTTGTTTAATTAAGCTATTTTTGATAAATTGATTATACAATTTGCTGTAAAATGTATCTAATTTCATCTAGGAATTGTCAATTTGATAAATTTATGTGGAATTAATCCAAATTAAATTTCTAGGTCAAAATTTGTGTGTGATAAAATTGGATTACATAATTGAGTTGTTTTATTCAATTGATTTTACAATATCCTTTAAAATGTATTTAATTTTATATTGGAAGTGTTAATTTGAAAAAATCGTGTGAATCTGATTCAAATTGGATTTTTAGGTCAAAACTTATACGGATTTAAATTGGATTGTGAAATCGAGTTATTTTGTTCAATTGATTATATAATTTACATTATAATACATTTAATTATAATTTCAAACTGTCAATTTATATATTTTAATAATAATTGACTAGATTTATATTTTAGATTCAAAAACCCTAATTGTGCTAAATTGGATATTTCTTTTATTAGTTTTGATTAATTGATTATATAATATGTTATAAAATATGTCTAATTGCATTTCTAAACATTAAATTTAAATAAATTAATAAAATTTAATTGAATTACATTTTAGGCCTAAAACATTACATTCAAATAAAATTATGCAATTTTTTATTTATATAGTCGCTTTTCTAAAATTAAATTTATAGAAATAGTTGAAATGACCCTAATTGCATTCTAACACCTTCAATTGGAATTAATTGATTTGAATTATTCAATTTTGCGTCTTGGGCTTTAAAACCCTAATTTTAGGAAACAAGTATCTTAAATTAGCTACTCGTAAGATTATTTTATTGAAATTGATTATCTAGATTCATTTAAAATTATTTTAATTATAGTCCTAAGCTATCAATTTGAGGAAATCAAAAGGTAATTAGTTGGTTTACAGTTCAGGCTTAAAAACCTAATTTCAAATATGGTTTTATAGAAATGATTTGCTTATGTTTCTTGCACCTATTAGATTATTGATTTTGATTTAAAATCATTTGAATTGTATTTTTATGTTATTAGGTTGGATTGGTTCCCTAAAAATGGTTAGTTTGTATCTTTGGTCGTAAAACTTTGTAAGTCATTTTTGACAAAATTAACTTATAATTTATTATCCTTTCCACGACTCTCAAAATCAATTTAAAATGCCCTAAGTGATATTTGTTAAAATCAATTTGGTTAATATCTAATCTTAAATATTAATAGATCTACGCTCGCGGATCTTAGGTTTTGGACACATTTTCTAAAAAAATATCGTTTGTGTCTCCTTATTTTAATTTAATTATAATATTTAAATTATTTATCGATAAAGTAGTTTCTAACCTAATTTTCTGATTTCTATCGGCTATCTAGAAAAACTTTTTCATATATTGTCAAGCTCTCCATAACTCTCTCTCTCTCTTTCTCAATTTACTTAGCTAGCTTCGGATTTAGATAAGCCATTACTTACCTTTATTGATGGTGGAATCTGGAATGTATGTCTGCTTGGAGTGGAAGGTGATGAGTATGCTTATCGATTATTTAATTATGTCAAGAGTATGTTGTGTTCTTGTGTGGTAATTATATGTATGTATAAGTTTATAGCCTTAATACGAATGCTTGTTAATATAACTCTTGAATATTGTATATGTTTGAGTATGTAAAGGGTTGAGTATGATTATGTGGTTAACATGTTCACCTAATTATGAAATATTTGGTGATTTTAGAGTATGTTCTATTGTATCTAAATTATAATCGGTTTAGAAAACCGTATCCATGGTTGTGTATGGATTGAACTTATATGATACCTTATGTTTTATTTTTATATCATAGGATTATTCGGTTAATGCCACCTGAAATTATTCGGCTTTAGTACCACATGAATTGGTTTGGCTTTAATGCCACTAGAATCGAACAACTTTAGTGCTAGTTGGACTGGATCAACTTTAATATAACTTGAAATTAATCGGCACAAAATGCCACTTAGAATTGATATAATAATGGAAATTTATTATGTTGACGGAAGTGAATTAAGTGCTATTATGTGGGCTTAATCTATGATTGGTTGAATCTTTAAATAAAATATTAATTACTTAAAGTGAAAGATCTTGAGTCGAGACGTGTACCACTGGGGATAGCTATCCGAGTTAGGTTTGGTATTCACTTAGTACCATTCCGGTGTTTTTCTCTTTTGTGATTATGGGTGCCTTACAACGTTCGGAGAGACCCTCTTATTCTCTATAGGTATCTTGATATATTTTGATCCTTTATGGGGTATGCATACTTAAGTGATTAGGTATCCTATTTATTGGTAGTCTAGTTACGTTTTTGGACGGGCCAGCTAGGGCTTGTACCGTTCAAGTACTAGATTAGTTGTTACGATCTTTTTGAGTCTCAGTCCTTAAGATAATATAATTAAATGGTTGTGATCACGATAATAAAATATAATAATGAATTATTCTTGCTTACTCATAGACTTTATATTTCTTTTTTCCTTTATATGTCTCTTGGTTGTCTCCCTTACAATAGTGCTACCATATGATATATTTTTATACCCAATTATTACATGATCTATTATCCAAATAGTATATGGCCCTTATGTACAGAATGCTATCTTCTAAGGTAGTCTGTGTTACTCAGCATGCGATCATGATTTCTTATATGCTTGTACCCTATGTGTTGTCATATCTAGTCATGTATTTATAAGCATGAATCCGTGACCACATGTTTTATTGTATGTATCACATGTATAATTGAGTATGAGTTATTGAATGAGTGGAATGGTGCATGTATCACATATATAATTGAGCATAAGTTATTGTATGAGTGAAATAGCGTACGTATCATATGTCTAATTGAACATTAGTATTGTAAGCTAGAGATTACCATATCTTATGTGTATCATGTTTCCTTCCATAAGTTAGGTAGTCGTGATTTACTTAGTACTAGACCCGTACTGATACTACCTTGGTTGAATGGGTCATGTGACAATCCACTGATAGTGGGAAGCAGACCTCTTGTGCAGGCTTGAGATCAGATGTCATTGTTGGGTTGAAGTCTTGGCTTTAAGAGAGTAGGCAACCTAGATTCATATCCCTCGAGATTTGTCTTTATTTATATGTATTTATTTTTAGAATTTTCAAGTGTTGTATTAACATTTCAAGGTTGTGTAATTGAATTTTAATTACCCATTACTTTAATAAACTTTTAAAATCCATGGTTATTTCACAAGTTTTTGCTGATTTATTCAGTGATGATTTTGTTCAGGAAAATTATTCACTTGCTATCTACTTGTGGATATCTCCTTGTAGGAGTTTATCCTCATGGCATAGATGTTGTTTGAATTTTTGTTGGATAGGTTTTAGCCTTGCATCTAGCATGAGATAGATATTCCTCAAATTCTATTTTATCTTCCCTATTATTCTTTTAAACGAAAATTTTCAGTAGTGAATTTTTGAGGTGTTACAATTGGGGTTAGACTACGATGACTATTATTTACATATTCTAGGGTTAGAGTAATTTTCCTACATGCACCATAATGTTAATTTCCTTGTTAAATGTCATATCATGCTATATATATATATATGCACATATGTGTTGCATGGGATATATGATATGTTAGAAATACATGATTAGGGTTTGTATGCGAAAGTTGTTAAATGCATGCATAATGAAAATTTTAGTCAAGTGCTAAGCCTTAGAATTTACCCACGTACTAAAATAATGTACATTATTGTCTTTTATCCTTTTCATGACAAATTCTCACAATAACCATGTTTAGTACGACATTTGATAATAATGGTGAGATTAGGATTTTGGAAAGCATCTCAGTTATTTTTGACCTAATGCCCCTAATGTGGGTATTTAGACATAAGATGGCCTTATGCTTTGATAATCTGGCCTTAATGTTAAATTTAGCTCTAATATAGACTAATAACCTTAGGGTTTACCTTGATAATTGGAAATAAATGAAGAATGGTTAAGTAAGAAAATGAAAATTGTTGTATAGTATGTGATATTTGTAATCATCTTATAAAATACTAATACTTAAAGTGGAAGACCTCGATTTTACAAATAGTTTCCTTTTAGGGTTAGATACCCTAGAGACAAGGTAGGAGCCATCGGTTTGTTTTGGTTCTCTACTGTGTCATTGTGCCCTAGTTTACTCTATAGGCAACCTATGGGTGCTATACTGGGTATCAATACGTAAGTATAAGATGTCCTAGGTGTATATGTTATTGTTTTTCCTTGTGCACCAGTATGACCAAAGTATTGTTATGCATCTAGGTTAGATGGTTAGGAGGGTACCATGATACTTTGTATGCCAGTATGACTAGTGAGTAAATAAAAAATGAAAGTAACTATTGGGTAATAATAAATGGATTGTTTTGGGATATTGATTCAGTAGGTGTCGGTGTGCACTATATGGTTTGGCAATTTCCTTAGTACCCTACCCCTTAGTATTTAGAATTGATGCAGATTTATTGATTTAGTAGTTACCTCATTGCCCTACCCTTATTATTTGAAATTGATTTGACTCTATCGGTTGTTATCCATTTCACTATTGCATGATTTTCTTAATGTACCTATGCTATGTTACTACCTATGTGCCTCATGTGACCTTGTATATTAATGTTGTGTAATGGTTTACTCAGTACCCTAGTATAAACGAGTTGCATTTTATGGTCTCATGCCTATTAAATTGGTAGTGTTTATCTTGCAGGAATACACTAAGGGTTGAGCTTGATGGTTTTTGGTAGGGTTAAGATTTAGGAGTATTAGGTGTTTGCCCCGATATATTTTGATCTAGATATTCCTTTGACTCCTTTTGACCCTTTCCACTTCTCCTTTTATTATATCGTAACTCTTTTGCTTGATTCTTTTGTATTTGTTAGCACAAGGTTAATTCATAATAAAATCACTATTTTGTTCTTACATTGTAAAGGTTAATTCAAGTAAAGTAACATATTAGCCTTATCACTTAGTATAGATATGGTAGAGGGTGACATACTTATACTAGGTGTAGCAGTAATACTCACTATTTTTGGTAACTAACACTTCCACAAAATAAATTTTATAAGTAGTGAATTTCAAGGTGTTACATTCAGCTATAAAGATTTTTAGGTAGCCTAAATTATGTCATTGATTTCTTCCCAATTATTAATCATCTTGCCAAACCTCTCCATGATCAATTTAAAAAGAAACATATCCCTCAAACTTAGGCACATACAAAAATTATTAAATACATCAAAGCCCAAGTTCAGAAAATTCCTTACTTCCACTTGGTTGACCGTAAATTTCGAAAAATTGTTGAAATAGATGCTTCATATATGAGATATGATGGTATTGTCGAATGAGTCCACAACTAGAAGGAATATATAGTCCAATTCACCTCTACCCACTATAATGATACCCAAAATAACTACTCTACATCAAAAATGATATCATCTCTATAGTTTTTTACATTCAAAAGTTCTAGTGTAACCTTATAAACCAAAAATTTATACTACAAATATATTGTAAATCTGAAAAAGAAGTATTACAAAAGGATGTTAAAAATATTTCCTCAAAGAAAATATTTGCAAGATGGCAGATAATCTTATCAATCTTCAACTTTGATATAGAATTTACCAAAGGTGATTCAAATTGTGTCTAAGATTTTCTAACTAGATAATTTCTTCATAATAGGATCTGAGATGTCTCTGAAAAAGAAAGACAAACAACCTACCTCTCAAAACCTTCCTATATAAACTCTAGCTATCATTGAATATGAAGAAAAAGCCTCTTCATCACAAGTACTTCTAATAAAAAATAAAACGATATGCAAAGATGGGTTTCCACCCTCTCAAGGTCTTCGGCAACACTAATAACACTTCAACAAATTGTGCAAAGTGTGCCATATCCATGTAAGGTCTCTTCCCCCATTTCAAAAATTTAGGAGGGTTAATCTTGCTCTCAAAAAACCCTTCTCAAAATTTGATTTTAAAATCCTCTTCTTCAATTCTTTCAATTTTACCAATCCCTTATTCAAAATAAATTATTCCAAAACAAAGGGATTTTCAAAAATATTTTGATTATTTATTCAAAAATTATTTTCAAATAATAACAAATGTTGATGGTGGTTATTTTCATCCCGACCCTTTTCAAAGTTTGCAAAAGCTCTTTTTTAGATGGTTTTACAAAAATCCTAGCCATATTATATGACAATTCTTGAAAATACTAGTTCGGTCTCCTTCAAACACTTTTCATACAAAAATACTCATGATGAGCCAACCTATTCGACTTGCAAAATCTATAAAATCTTCCACCCTTCAGACTAAGGAAAAGCCCTTGAAAGTCTCAAATGACTTACTAAAACATATAAAACCTCAAAAAAAAAATCTCCATTTCTTTTAATTATTAGGATTACTTGAAAGTATGTTACACCACCTTCTTTTCTCAAAACAACCGAAGGATCCATTCCTAGCTTTATTTCTTCTAAAATTTTCTATCATGGGGTATTCCTATTTGGTTCACAAAATGGTGGAAATACCTCAATTTCGTACCTGAAATCTTATTCCCACAGATAAAAGAAGCCATTGATTCCTTTAAAAGCATTTTTTATCCAACCCCAAAAGGTAAATAGTTCTAACATTTGTTCTATTTTTGTACTAGATTTTTTGTCTATGGGTTTTATTTTGGGAACCAAACAACCAACCCATTTATGGTATTCCCACCATTCTTAGGCATTTCAAAGTCAAATGGTGAAACAAATTCCATACCTTTGAAATAATCACCAAACAAGATTTCCAAGCTTGCACAAAAATGCAAAAACTAATATAACTAATCTCCCAAGTTCCCTTTCAAACTAACCATATTCAAGCTCTTTTTCTTACACAAAAATCCCATACAGTTGCATGCTAATATAAAATTTATCTTCACCCTCTCTATCATCGTCTTCGAAATCCCTCATTGACTATGGCAACAAGAGTGAAGATGATTGGCACATCATCCTTCCTAAAAAAGTAGAGATAGATCGATGAAAATCTCAAGAAAATCCTTTGACAACACAAAATGAAAAAAAAGCTCAAAAGCAGTCACTGTAGAAAATCGGTGTAGCAGTTGAAAGTAAAAGATAAAAGTATAAAGAATCTTACTTTCAATGCAAAAAAGGTAGGATACCAAATTATTCTTTGCACCAACACTACTTTGGATAGAAAGTAAAGAGGCAAACACTACTTTTAGTGGATTACAAAAGATATGATTTCTATAATAGGTGTGATTCCTCCCCAAAATTTAAAAGGTGCAATGATCATGCCTCAAAGGTTCGAATACTCCTGCCTATAAATAGAAGATTGGAAGACTATAAGGGGCATAAAATTTCATTTGTAAATATTATTATCTAGCTCTCTTCACTTGAATATTGTAAAGCTCATGTCTTGAGCAATATCTTTCACATTCCAAATCATTGTACTTGTCTTTATAAATTCTTGTGTAATATTCAAATTAGTATAAATAAAATTTTTCTCAATTAGTTCTTTCTCATCCTTTTCCTACTATCTTTACTTCTTCTTATTACCTCACGTCATTACCTTAGATCTTGCAATAGTTCCTAGTATCAGATCCAAGGAAAAAAGGTAGAAAAGGTTAGTTCTTTCATAGCTTGTTTAGAATTGTGCGTAATATAATTATGAGTTTTTAGATTCGGATGTTTGGTTGTAAGACCTGTGTTAGGTTGCAAGTCCATTCTTCTTGCTTTCTTTAGAATTAAACTATGTTAATTTTCATAAGCATGAATATATTCTCACGTTCTACCTCTCTTTCTTCTTCTAATAATAATTATTCTACCGATTCTAGAGATAGTATAGTTAATACAAAATAATACATACTCGAATATTTCTAATGATCAATTGGTAATTAAAAACTTCCTAAAATACACTCTAAAATACTTTACAAAAATTCCAAATGGTACCACTTTCAAACAAACTATGTTATCAAAACTAAAGAACAAGATATACAAATTTCTAAACCCTTTGAAACTATCCAAGTCTTCATAAATAAATAAAAAATCCATGAAAAAACATATCAAAAATGGCTTCAAATATATACACACAGGGCTCATTCAGGTTGGGTTCAAATATCTTACTAGAAATGGGTTGAATACATCAATCCTTACCATCGTGCGTGATGCCAGACTTGAAAATTTTGATGATTCAATCCTTGGAACTATTAAATCTAGTCTCTAGAATGGTCATATTTTCTTCAATTGTTATCATAATCTTCCTATTACCTTAAAATACATAAATCTTCTCTAATCTCTTATCCTCAAGTAAAAATCCATGGCTATGAAATTATTGAAGGATCCATACTAGTATCCATGATCTAGTGAATTCACTACAAAGCCATGCAAACAACCTTCAAAATAGAAGTCAAATGACAAAGTAGTAAATGTGAAACTCTTATACTCAAAATTGATCCAACCAGAGTTAACATGGTTGTCCCACGACTAATAAGATAGAAGGATGTCACTCTTCCACATGATTGGCTTATGGAAAAGGCTGCACCACTACAAATAAACCAACCTTAGCCTTCCACTAAACCCAAATACTTAGTGAAGACAAATTATACAATTCCAAGATAGGCATATAAAACTCAGTTTCCAAAGATATATGTTAGCCACCGCCTCTTAGATATAGCCTCAACCCTCTTCTACCATTGATATAGGAAGAGTATCTCAATTTTCCATTGATATATAATTTAATTATTTTTTGTCCTAACCAATAAGTCAATTTGATTTCTTCTTTGAAAACACTTGATCCTTAACCAAGTTATAATTTGGTCTGATCCAATTCTATTTTGGATCAATGCACATCCTTACGGACATAGGTCTTAAAGCACGACAAAACATTTTGCCATATTTACCTTAGAAAATTGTGTATGTGATTTTTCATGTGTCCTAAGGGTGCATTCTCTTCATCTTATTTTTACTAATAATATATGTTTTGATTTAAAGGGTGGGAAATCAACAAATTTGTTAATATTATTACTTGAACAATAATCTTATTTTTAAAATTTTTATTTGATATGATTTGATCTAATTTAACATAATATGAAAATAAGATGAGGAGAACATATCCTAAATATGGTAAAGCTTAAAGTGCTACAAAAGTCTAATATCATTATGGAAAGAAATCTAGCACAAACAAGGTAGATTTATTATTTTTTTGGAACTACTTATTAAAAATAGTTATCTAAGATAATTACTTATTAAAAAAATAGCTGAAACTTTTTCTAAAATAATTAATTATCATGAATGATTACTTTTGATAAATAGATCTATACAAGAGCTTAGTGTCTTAATAAAATTTAGTATCGGTATGTATATAATATAAATGTAAATGCAAGTATAACATCACCATATAAATTTAATCTTTTTAGTATGGTCATGATGAAGTCTACCTCACCTTTTAATAAAGTTTTGAGGGCATTCGAACATAAGATCTTTATACACCTATCCATTAATTTCATCTACTAGATCAATGCCTACTTGGTTGTAGCAATAGAGGTGGTGAACATTTATGGATTGAAATGGAGTCGCGTATTAGGTGTAACAGCCCAAAATTTATTACTAAAAACATTTATTTTGCAGAAACATAACAATTAGATGTTACCACCATACTCAATAGGAGTCTGGCTTACTATACCATTCTTATATTGAATACATAACAAAACTTTTACATCTTTGAATAAAATATTTACACATTTAAATATGATAAATAGGAGAATGAGAAGAATTTTATAAGACTTAGATAAGATTTTAGAGATAAACTTCAAGCACAATACAAATATATATATATATATATATGGATCTGATGAAACTAAAAGTTTATAAAGTATCCAGACAAAAGTTAGTTTTCAAATAACATTGACTTGATGCCCAATCCTCTGCATGAAGTGCATCATAATTAGTAAAAGCATCAAAATAGTCTATAGAAAATTGCACATCAACACTTGGGTTGTCTATTCTAGGAACGAGCAGCACCCATAAAAATAATGATCATTATTTTATGTATTGAGTAAGGTAACAATGTACACCATAAGAGAAAGGGCATATATAACATGTGAGGTCACAATCAAGAAATATACATACATATCATGTAGGACATGAGATTCCTCGAGAAGGAACCCAAAATATAAATCCATAACTAGTTGTTGTGTATGTTTTGTGAACTGATGGATTCTTAGAAAATGAGAGTCAATAGTAATAGAATATCGAGGGTTAAAATGGATAAGAAAGATGAGAGAGAAAAAGTAAAAAAGTTGAATAATAATTTTTTTGGTTCCATATGAATACAATACCCTTTATATATAGGAGTAAAATAAGGGAGGAAGGGCAGGAAAAAAATAATGTATGGTAGATGACAAAAAGTTACCTCACTCTATGTAGATAGCTAACCCAACAAAGGAAATGTATGGGTTGATAACCTAAGACTGGTCTAGAACTAATGTTGGTTGAGGTGCACCTAGAAGCTCTTTGGGGTTGGTTCTCATCCTTTAGATCTATATTCAAAGGCCTAATATTCCTAGTTGAGAAAACATCCATATCACCGATGATTTATACGCATCCAATTACTTAGTATTTTGAGTTCAGGGATCCCACTATTCATAACTAGTAGAACGATATCAACAATAATAACCCTAAGGCATAAAGCACCTAATCACTATTCTCATCTAGTGGAATAGACTAGTTTAGTTGTAGGGCATAACGCTCTTGACCACCATTCTCGTCTAGTAAAACAGATTGGTACAACTGATCCTCACTCAAAAATCTTTCAATTTAAATAATAATTTCTGATTAAATAGGTTGGTCAACTCATTAAGGCCATCCATACTTAACATGATTATGCAAAGCAAATATGACACAATCAAATGTAATTTGGGTCACTCACACAAGAAAAGGACCACAATGCCCCTAAAATATCATTATTAACCACATATCCAAAGATTAAGGTTTGACTCTAATGTTTTACACATGCTATACCAATCATACTCCCATAATATAATATAACAAGATAAAGGTATAACATCAACATCATGAATACCACAAAATGGACTATACCAACATCATTTTAAGCAAAGAAAGCATATTAACATAGTATTGCATGTAATAAACACATAGCATCAAAACCCCTTAATTCATAACACATATCTTTACTATAACATTATGCCGATCTCTAAGAAAAAATAATCCTATCACCCACCTCCAAAACTACCACATGATATCCTAAAGAAATAAGAGAATAAAAGGTTAGGACATGTAGCATAAGAAAATAATGAAGGTAAGGCAAATGAGGAAGGAAATAAGGGAAGAACAAAGGAAGATGGGTTGGCTAGCTCGGTGAGGATCATTCATACTAGGGTTACTTATTTGAGAAATTCATAAAGCAAAAAAGGGAAGAATAAAAAGAGAATCTTATGCTAGGAAGGATGGAAAGCATTCTAGGCAACATAAGGTGCACAAGCTCAGTCAACATGCAGCGAGACTGGGCACGAAAGGTGTACAAGCTCAACAATGACAACATAAACTCGACAATGACAAAAAAAAAGTTGATAAGGATAGAATAAGACTAGAAAGGAAACCATAAGATTGGAAGGACAACACAAGCTTGGAAAGACAACCAAAATCTCAAAGAAGGACAAACTTGAGCTGGAAAAGATAAGGGACACAAGGGAGGCTTAGATGTGTGAAGAATTTACACAAAAGGTTGGAGTGATCATGAAGGTCAAAATTTGAAGGGGGGGGGGGGTTGGGGTACGTTTAGGTGGAAGAACTGAGCTGAAAGTGGTGGTGATGGAGGTTGTGAAGAGCAACAATGAACTGAAGGGAGGAGGTGGAGCAATTAACCAAAAGTAAGAGAGAGAATTTTAGAGCATAGGGATAGGGGTTTGATGGCTTGTAATAAATGTCCAGATGGTGAAAGGGAGAAGGTTTTATATGGTTATTTTGCGTGCAAAAACGATGGCGTGAGGAAGTTGGGAAGTGAGATTAGGTGGCAAGGCCAAGACAAAAAAACACCAAAAATAACATAACTTTAAGCGTATAATGATCTACCCCCTCAACCTTTTTAAACTATTCATTAAACAAATCATGAACAAGTTATAATAGAAATAAAAATCAAACTCTCAACCTAGATGTGTAATGACCAAAGTACCCCTTACTTATGCTTAAAACTTAGTTTAATCACAACTTTAATTATACTAAACCAAATAAAGACATTAAGCATATGTAATTGCATCTAAAAAACATAAACCATCCATTAGACTTATCAAAAATTAATAACAATATCCAACATATAGAATTCTACCTAAACGCTGATTGGCCCTAAATATGGCATAAATATATGTAACAACAATAACACATTTAAGCATTCTAACACATCAAAACCCATATAATTATAATATAATTTAGTTAAAAATTCCTTATATCCAATATTGAGTAAAAAATAGCCTAAGATCAACACGTTACCACTGCTTGAAAACCTTACACCAAAAATCTAAGCACTTCAAAAATACAACACAAAATAAATAAAAGCCATAATCAAGGCTATAATGGATTAACCTTACTTGGAATACTATATAAAATTAATAAAGAACTTAAATAAATTTTCATCCAATTTATTTTATCTTTAACACTTAATTTTTTTAATAAAAATAGTAAAGAGCTAAAACATCAAGAATAAAGAAGTAAAAATAAAAACGAATGCCAAACATCGGAGGAATGGGTTAAGATTTAGGGTGGGCCTAGTTGGGAGATTAAGTGGATGATAATTCAGAAGGGATGAAGTGGGAGATTAATTATTGGGTTAAGATAGATATTTAGATACTTAAAAACCTTTAAATTATTAAAATAATGTAAAATATCTAAAAAAGATAATAGATATTCTAGGTTCAAAATTACCCATTAAAATAAATAAATAAAATTCCACTTTATTTTATATATTTTAGGAATATATGAATAAAATTAGGATAGTTGTGATAGGTTTCATTTAGAGAAAGTTTAGTTTTAGGGGATAATTATGCCAAAATTTGGCATTATTTTTTTATAAATATCATATAAATAGTTAGAACACATTTTTAATACATATTTAGTTTAACTATTTCAAAATATAAGTATCCCTAATTTTTCATAAATTTTTTCTGGCTAAAACACTTGTTTTGTGGTTTAAAATATGTGTAATGCTTAAGAAAGGATAATAATTTTTTTCCCTCACAAAAATCCATTTAAAGTTTTAATAAGGATTATAAGGCTCATAAAAAGATAATTATTATCAAATTATAAAGGTTTGGAAAATTTGCAATGGTCAGAAGTGGTACAAAAGTCTTACAAGACTCAAAATTGTAAGAAAGGTCAAACAATAGAAACAAAATATTTTAAAATTTCAAAAAGTGTTAAAGAGGTGTAAAAATATTTGATTATAAATAATTTTTTATAATTTTACTAATAAAATTATTTTATAAAATTGGGATATTATAGATATGGAGAAGCAGAAAAGATAACCACCAGGTTTAAGTATGGATGAGGGTAAGAGGTCCTCAAATCTGTACCCACCTCCATATATGCACCCGTACTCACATCCTTTCACTCAATATAAAATAAATTTTTTAACCTTTATTTAAATTACCCATTAATATATTTATTAATGTTAAAATTAGAATTAAATTTAAAAAAAACTAGCAATCAAAGACTTTCTTCTAAACCATTTGACAACTGATATTCTCATATTCATTATTTGGGAATGAAAATAAAAATTTTGTAACAGACCTCACTCCCTCTCTGAATCTTTGACTGATTCACCCTCCCTGCACTACCTCCTCATCATTTCCATTGCTCCCTTTTGTCGCCATTATTCTTCTATCTTTCATCTTCCTTTGCTGTTCCTTAGCTAGTGTCTCATTTTTTTGTTCTTTGTGGATCTCACTTTAGGACCACTATTCATTAATTCATGTTATTACTTCATTTCCATTCTGTTTTTGACTTTTATTTTAATTTATACCTTATTAGGTATTCAATCTGTTGAAGATTTCCCATATTCCCTTATTTGATCGTGAAACCTTTTTTATTTAGTCTATTGAAGGGTTCTCGGGTGTTTTTTCCCTTTCTTTAGGTGGAGTATCATCTTGTAGTTGTGGTTGGGATAACCTTTTATTTTTTTTCTTGGTTTTATGGTATGAAAGTTTGAGGATTGATGTGTTTTCCTTATGGTGATGGTGGTGGTTCTTTCCTATTTTTAGTCTCCATATTTAATTTTATTGTAAGAAGGACATTGACATTGAAGGCTTGTTATATGGCTTGTTTTAGTTGTTTGAGGTGAATCATGGTGGCCTCTGTAATTAGTATATTATCTTCTTCTTTTTTCTATTTTTGATGTTTCAATGTTGGCAAGCGGCTAGAATAGATGTGTTGAACTAATGACATGTCAATTGGATAGTTATATTTAGTAATTAGAAAATACATTAGGTATATGGATAATTAAAATTGGGTCTCTATTTGGAAAATATTGAGTTAATATATGAAAAATAAGGGCATGGATTAACTAATTTACCGTACCCTCTGATCAGCCCTTACTCTATCATTTCTAAGTCCCTAAACCTCCCTCCATCGTTCATTTCCTTTCCCCAGCCCTCCCTTCTTCATTCTCTCCTTTCATCACCAACACCTAGACCTAATTCCAAACCCTAATTTTTGTAATGAAAATGGATCCTCAAAGTTATGAAGAAGAAATAGAAGAAGAGGTTGGTAGCTACAAACATGACGATGCAACAAATGGGACAAATATTGACTTTAATCTAGACAAAGGGGTATGCATTTGTCGTTTTAATTTTGCAATTGGCTGGGGCTCTAATTGAGGGATTATATAGCATTATGCATGGAAAAATGAGGATCTCATGCAATCAAGCAGTACCAAAGTGATACCCTCACATAGTATATGGATACTAATGTGACTACCTCACGCATTTGTTATGCACTCTATTTAGGTGAACATTTGGTCATCATCTTGTGCTTCAATGTGAATGGATCATGGAAACCACCCTCCCCAATGTGAGTAACCCACTCAACCCCATCCTATAGCATTAGGCCCTCATACAAACCCCCCACCTAGCTTGAGAACCTCACAAAAACCCTTCCTTCCAGCCTCACTCAGCTCACACGCCTCACTCCTTCCCCTATGTTTACTACAATCATTGTCATCTTATTTTCATAAATATTAATATGACTCGTTAATCTAATAAAGTGATAATTGGTTAAGTGTTTTCATTTTTAAAGGATATAGAATGTATGGATCAATTTTTCAAGGGCTAAAATTATCAGAGTTTTTTTTTAATACATATCAAGTATATTCTAATCATGACGACCTTGTAGCATGGGTGCATGTTACTAGTAGAATTCGTATGATGGTTTGAATCATAGAATATTCAAGGAAGAGAAATGGTTAGGGATTCAACAAGGTATCCCTTAGATGTGAAATATGGGGTATATATGTACATACAAGATCTATGGATGGCGATAATGTATAAAATATATCTTCAAAGAAATTGAATATACAAAAGTGGATAGATGGTGATAATGGTTTACTATATTGAAAATATTGATGGATTATGGGAAGTATTTGTTGATAATGCAACACACAATCATGATTTAATAAATACTCTTAAAGGGCATGCTTTTGTAGGGAAATTGAAAGATGAAGAAGTAAAGTATGTTGATAATCTTAACTAAAGTATTGTCAAGCCACAACGTATCCAATTACTTATTTAAAAAGAGTTTGTGGAAAATATGAGTATAAAAATGCATATTTATAATGCCCTATAGAAGATTAGATTAAATGAAATGAAGCAAGTTATGGGTATATTGGTCAAGAATATTTATTTTTAGTGCCATCAAAGTGAGTCAGAGTTAGATAATCTAAGTGAGCTTCTATTTGTGCACCTTATATCGATTAATATTTTACATGCACTTCTTCTTATTCTTTTTTTCCCCTAGTAATGGATTTCACATAATAATAAAAAAAATAGACATGTAATTCATTTACTTGATATTATTTGATTATCACCAACACAATTAAATTCCAACATTGTGTTTACTTATATGTTATCCAAAAAGGATGAAAATTATAAGTAGGTACCTGAGAAGTTCAATATGTTGATGGATCCTATTATGCTTCCAACTGTCATTCTCACCTATAAGGAACATGGGTTAATTTCTACAGTAGAACATGTTTTTCCAAATTCAAATCATTTATTGTGCATATTCCATATAAATAAGAATGTAGAGGAGAAGTGAAATAAAGCTCGGAGTGAATCATGTACACGTAGTTTTATGACCCAATAGAAAAATATTATAAATGTTAAAGATGAGGAAATATATGAAGAATGACTTTTGTTATTAGAGTCTAATTATAGAAACATACCCGATATGCTTTCTCATCTAAAGATGGTTCAACTAATTACATACGAAGATAAAATCATCTCTACTTAGGTCGATAAAATCTTATAATTTTGTTAGGGTACAAAAAATAGGTATGGAATATATTTTATCATTACATAAACTTATTACTTATGAAACTTTTTACAATGAAATATTTACATGTGTCTATTTCTCTTAATAAGGTGGAAGGTGCTCATGGATCGTTGAAGAGGTTCATGGAAACATTAAAAGGAAACTTTGACACCATTTTACTTTAAATTCACTCATTATTAGACTTGCAAAATCAAATAATTGCTTGAAAGGTAGTGGTTCAATGTTCCTCGTAATACTACTAGTGCACTTGCGAATATAAGAGGATATGTAGCCTTATTTGCATTGGAATTGATCAGTAAAGAGTGAAAAAGAAGTAATGATGTGGGAACTAATGAAGTGTTATGTTGGTGTTACATGTGTCACACACATGAGATGCCTTGTACTCATAAATTCAAAACTTACATACATGATTTCATTCATATCCCCCTATCATCTATCCATCCTTATTAGATGAAGCTTTATATAGATGGCTCAATCAAGCCACCAACACCACTAGACCCAATTGAGGTTGCACCTCATTTACTCTATATTTCTATATAAGTTGTTCTGAGCCAATCATATGCAATGTAAAATTATCTTCCTTAATAAATATTTAATATTATCATTCCTCATAGAACACCACTATAGGAGGCTCAAGGATGAAAATGGAGGGGTCATCCAAGGTAGAACTCCACTTCAAGGTATCCCTTCAGTTGGGAGCATACAAATCAAAGGTATTCAAGTTGTTTGAGATCAACTGAAGGTTAAGTTAGTTCATCTTCATGTTAAGGCATTGGTCGAGGTCGTGGAAAAGATTGAAGTCAAGGAAAACAGTTATCCCTTATGTCTAATATGTCATCGAGTCATATACAGTTCCCGTATATGAGCCAATTAAATAGATATATTATACCATATATTCAAATATGGTATAAAGTGGAAGGAGATGGGAATTGTGGCTTTAGATCATTACCATATTATATGCTTGGAGATGAGAACAAGTGGGTTTGAATCTATATAGAATTGTACCACAAGGTTTAGGCAAGGAGTTAGTTATGTGATAGTGTGCTTCAATATATAATGGTTTATGAGCTCCTTCATAATATTTTTCACTAGGAAAGGCATACTCCATAGGTACAGTAGATAAAAATACCAGATATTGGTCATGTAATTGCCACTCGATATAATATACAACTAGTATGCTTGTCTTGAGCTAGTACTTCATTTTTTCCATCTATGACATAATATGATATGCAAGGTCCTAATAGTGAATTGAGCACATGTTTATTAATGGAACATGCATACTACATATTAGTATGTATTTAGTTAAGTCTTATTCCAATATTAACATCAAAGTCTACAAATTCATTATAATAATTTTGTTTTGTAGGCACAACTCTTAGAAAACTTTCCACTACCACCGGTGTATGTTGTATGGTGGGTATTCTATGACAATAGTATCGTAACATGGATGAAACCATATTAATAAAAGGTTTGAACTATGAAAAAGGTTAAATAATAATGGCTCGCATCCAACAGAACCACTTCCTTTATATTTAGATAGACACTAACGGGGCCTAAAATTGTTGTAGTTTTTCAATAAATTATTTGTATTTAAATTTAGAAACGTGTAGATGTAATTTAAAGAGAAAGATCATCTATCTTCCTTTGCATTGGAGTGTTATCACAAAAATCAACATTTGAAAATGTGTTAAATGATTATCATACTTATTTGGAATTACAATACATAAAACATACATAACAAATCAAGCATTATAACCATACCCACCCCAACGCCCTCATTCTTGTATAATAACTCCTAACTGATGAGAAATGGTCTCGATATAAGCTTGTTTTTGCTTGTAATATGGGTGTAATTCACCCCTCTAGTACATACAATGAAAAAATACAAATGCATCAGCAAGACATCTTTCAATCGTAATTTTATCCTCCTTATTATGCCACGACAACAAAAGTTGTTTTGTCATTTGTAACAAATACCTATGATTCATATAGACATACTAATCTTTGTAACTAAGATATGTATCCCATGGATTCACTACCGATGCTTCAAAAATATGTGGGCTATGTAGGTGCCCATACCACACACTCTAGTGGACAAGCATGTGATGATAGTGAACTTTATACCTCCTAATGTTGGGTCCTTTATGTGTCTTCCCTATCAATTTCATATGGTTTTGGGGGGTCAATTGTGTAAACCTAAACTAAAAATTGACTCCTTTTGGCATATACAGCTCTATAACACTCATAAAATGTATATTATAGTGAAATAGAGCCAAGGACAATCAGTCTCCATATCATTTACCTTATTTGGATCCCATATGACTTGTAAAAAAAGGAGCATACCAACTTCACAATAATAACTATAATCTACATATAAGTACATTTTAAGTTAAATGAGTATACCTTTCTCATAGATATAGAATTAATCATCCTTTTATAGTCCCCCAATCATAATATAACTCATCCAGATATTTGAGAAGCTTTAGATCTAGATGTTATACCTAGTTAACTATATAAGAGAGATACTAAATTCATTCCCCATGCTTAGTCTTCCACAATCATGAGATCCTAGAGAAATAGAAGCCAATATAAAATAACTTGAATAGATGACTTATCGATAAATAACGACACACCGAGAAACCACAATAGATCTGCAATAACTTTACTATCCCTTGGTAATCAATCTGGTGTACAGAGGGCATGAAGCATCAAGAATTTCATTCCACCCCCCTTTAGCAAATAGGTCAGTCAATATGTATATCACTTGTGTATAAGTTTCATATGTATCACTTTTCATATAATAGATGGCAATCAACCTTTAGTCCTAATATATGTTGCATATCTAAGGATGTGATGGTGATCTCACCGCATGGCATATAAATGATGTTATTTTCTAGCTACCATCTCTATACAAATGAGCATATAAGAGGTTAGTCTATGTATGAAAAAATGAAAGTCATCAAATTCTCTAATCTAGTACAAGAAATTTGGGTGAAATTGTAATCATCAATGGTACTCATCAAATTACTAAACTACTCCAATCTAATGTGAACCCTCAAAACTTTTCAATCCTAAAAAAAATAGACAAATATAAAGGAATACATGATAATTAACAAATGAAATAAGAACTAAAGCTATAAAGTTTTGAACTTACATATTTAAACCATATATTTAATGCAATATGACTACTAAAGTTTAGAATCAAACTAAGGTGGGTCCCTTGAATCTCCAAGACATGATCTAACCAAGTACCAACCATCCCTTGAGCATATACTTGTGCATTGGTTCTTACATCATCATCCTCGTTGTCATTACCACCATCATCACCTTTATCTTCATTTACAAGTGGTAGACAATATGCATGGGTTGCGGAGGATGGTTAACCCATACAGGTTGAGTATGAGGAATCACTAAAAGATAATTGACACGCTATAATAATCTATCTATGATGTGATCTAGAACTACCATTGTTAGCCATGTTAGATAGAGATGATGACTGACTCCTATGATTTGATGATGATGGAATAATTATATCGTCAGTAAACAATGAATGACTATATAGTCGGTAAATGTCAACACTGAGGTAACTCATAATCAAAATTACCTTGTTGTGTAGCTTCTTTTGGACTTGATCTAAAATTTGTTCATGTGATTTTTGTGTATATTAGATTTTGTAATATTTGCTTAACTCCTTAGAGTTGGTTCTAGTGCTTGTTTGGTTTCATTCTACACCACACCGAAGTGGCAACTCCATGACCCTTGGTCCTATCTAGTACCTTCCTTTTCTTGCAAATCATCTAAAGTTTAATAAAAAATAATAATTCAATTATAATCAAGTACATGATTAAATTAAATCAAGATTGCCTATAATATGATGAGATTCATATATAATGAAAGGTAGATAAATATAATCGGCTTTACAATTATATGAAATAAATCAAGATTGTATTGTTAATATATGTACCTTCTATAGTCAATACCTGACTAGACAAGTCCTTGAAATTCTCATATAAATCATCACTAATGTTCAGATATATGTCTAACATTGAAGTAGCAAACTATATTTTCTATTTACAGATATAGCTACATACTAATTGGTACACATTTTGAATGAATTGTTAGAAAAAGGTTTTGTATAAACCATGACAAGTACTAGAAAAGAGGACAAAACTATAAGGTATAATACATAAAATGATTCACCCAGTATTATCCACTTCAAATTCAACTACTAGCAATTAAAATCAAATAAGAAATGACATGAAACTAGAAAGAATAAAAAATAGTTATCTAGTTAGGGAAGAGCAGCGTCTAGATCTACCGCTCCAAACCTCACATTGTATGAATCTCTATCATCGATGGCCATTTCCAATGTCGATTGCTACCACTAGCCAGGTAGATAAGTATGAAGACCTAACATTGACAGGCCACAACTACATGAGTCACTGCTGCTAGCAGACTACAACAACACACGATATTCTTACAAGTTAAGAATGAAAAAAAAAACACATAAGAGGAACAGATGTAGAAGAACCATGAACATATTCAAAAAAACAATGAACAAATATCAAAATTATAAAAAAAATGACATAGTTGTTACCTAAGTTTTATTTGGCAAATATATCTGAAGATTCCTTACCTTAGTTTTATTTGGCAAGTATATCTTGTGTTGCACTAGAAAGTTGATGATTTGAGTTGGAGGAAGAAGCTGGGTCCAGGAAAAGAAGAAGAGGAAGAAGAGGAACAAAGAAAGATAAAGGTAATCCATAAAGAAGGAAGGTCGTGTGTGAGGAAAGAGGGTGGAATGAGGTGAGAGATAAAGGCACGGGCAAGTAACTGGGTTAGTTTATTTTGTAACTAAATAATGGGGTATTATGGGTATTTCATGCCTTCATTTTTCATATAATAACATAATTGTTTTCCATATAGGTGCTCTATTAAAGTTCCATTGGGTAATGGATAATTTATTAGATGACTAATTTATCCATCGAGTATTACATGCCCGACATATTCGGATATGAATAAGTTGATGGATATCCATTCGAATTCTGATATAGTTTTAGATGTGGGTTTTCTTATATAGTTCATGTAACAAGAACTGATGCATGGAAATTTAATTGACTCTCTGTCTTCATCTTAAAAATATTTCTCCTTTTTCGTTTCTATTTCTGTGTTCATATTTCTTCAAAATGTACACAAATGTACTTCATAATTTAAAAAATTATCGTTTCTTCTTTTTTTTCTATCCTCTTTTTTGTACCTGTACAACACTGGTAAAGAGTCAGGTACATAAACCTAATATATTGTCATCCCTCAATATAACTTTTATAACATCTGTGTCAAGTAATATTTCATACAAAAACAAAGCATGTGAAGGTACACCATCAATTTATCAAAGAAAAGGTGCTACAATGTGAAATATAGATGAAATATATTAAAATTAAAGATTGAGCTATAAATATTTTCACATAGGAGCTTAGTAGATCATACAAGGACTTAAAAGCTCAAAAGAGAACATAATTATTGAGAAAGTATGAAAAAATGACAATAATTATCTTTTCATAGCCACTATATTTGACCAATACTTCATAAAAATAATTGAATATCTTGTCTAGCGTTAAACACATATATGTCATTACTTACAAAAACATCCACTAAAAAATTTTCGCTTTCAATTTAAATTAGTTACACCTTACAATAAAAAAAGTGACTCATCACTATATACTTATGGTCCATTTGATTTGAAACAAAGAAGAATTAATAGAGGTTAATTAATTAATTCAATTCAATTAAAGATAGATTTTGATAACCTCAATTAGATAATTCAGAGTTAAACTTTAACCTTCATTTATCTCAGTTAACCTCATTTTTATTAACTTTTGAATCCTGATGCCCAGATGAAGGTGAAAACATAAATAAAATTTATACATTTACCACAATATAAATAAATTTTTTAAAAAAATATCCTAATTCACCCAAATTAAGTTAATCTCATCCTAACAGTATTATAAAACATGAAACCCAATTTATCTCAATTTTTTTCACCTAGATTAATTTTTAATATTTACTATCATCCTCATTCACCCAAATTCAAATTAACTATTAGGAATTATGTATAAGTGTTTGGGACCTAAACCTAAGTACAACAACAAAGTCAATTTGCATGCATAATTGCTGCAATTTACCCCCCTTATATCTGTATATACCTGTGAGCTTAGCCAAGACATACACGTAAAAATAAATAAATAAATAAATAAAGGGAGAAAAAAAAAAGTAAGACATATTTGTTGAGAGCACTCAAAATTCACGTAAAGGTGCCGGCCGTCATTTTGAGTGTTAAGTAATTTTATTATCTTAGTAGTATTGCCTTTAGTCAATTGTTCCCATGCATAAATATTGTACAAAAACTTGATTCGTAGAGCATAGTGTACTAACAAATGTATTCCAACGCGTCTTACAAAACTGGGCTTGATGGAAACTGATGCATACAACATGAAACAGAAGATCTCGACACCCTTGCCTCTGACTTCCCGTCATGTTTATATCTATTTTTCTTTTCTCAAATAAAAAGTGAATTACATGAGGTATAGTCATTAAAAAATGACATGTCCGCAATCAACCATATGAAGATGGCCTAAACTGCAGCTTCTGCTTATAAAGATCTGCTTATAAGATCCAAGGCAGCCTCAACTGAAGACGCACTTAGAAGCTTAGCTTTATCGACCGACGGTTGAGCTCTTGCAAATTTTGGAAGAAGTTGAAATTCCTGGAAAAAAAAATTGTTCAGAAAACTGAGCTAATATTTTCAACAAGAGTAAATTTTCATATTAATAATCTAAACTGATTCTCGTTGTCGTGGGTATAACCAATTTTACCTCGGGGCTTCCACTTTCGACAAGCACACCTTTCAATTTACCTGCAACCACCCGGAAAAGTAAATATATGATCTTCATGATAAAGTAATTATGCATAGTATATTATAGATGCACTCACAGAACAAGAAATGGAACAAGGGAAGAGAATTGACAATTACCAGCGTCTATCCAGAAAGCAGCGATCTTCGGATCAAAGTTTCCAATTTCGACCATCTCGCCGACTGTTAAATACCACAAAACAACGGCTTTAAAATTCTAGTCACAACAAAGATAATGATACCGTAGAAACATACATGAGAAGTTCTCACCATTGTCTCCAAAAAATTGCCACCACACCTTCCTTTGGCTCCCTTCATATTCGAAGATTCTCGAATAGAAATATGGAAGGTAATCATATCTGATGCAAAACAGTGATGCAGTGAAAGGAAAAATGGTCAGAGAGACTTTTCCTCTTTTCTGTGTGTGTTTGGGGGGGGGGGGAGGTGGTAATAAAGCTCCACAAAAGTTCACAAGCAATCAACTTACGTAGAGGTCCTTGAAGTCAACAAGGCATTAACACAATGTTGTGCGGATTTACGGGCATGATCTACGTGTTCAACTCTTGCAATACGGCCATACATCTGTTGACCGTCAATCACATTGACTCTGCTATGAGACAAAAAGCAAGAGGTAGAATGCAAGAAGACGAGAAAATCTTTCCACACTAGGAAATTCAGGACATACCTTTAATGGGAATGCTGCAACATCTCCAATAGCAAAAATTCCAGGAACATTAGTTCTAAAGTGACCATCAACCTGATCAGAGGACCAGTTAAGAACAAAGTTCATCAGTATAACAGTAGTGCAGAAAAGAAGATAAACCAAGTGATGCAGACCAAATTATTAGAAATATTATATCTTTTATTAGCTAGACATTTTAGATATTATTTGGTAGATTTGGATATTATTTAGATAATAGTTTGGATAATCATATCCTTTAGGTTAAGATTTATTAATTATCTGTTAGAAATAAAATTATTATGTTAGGTTTCGATTATATTTATCTTGTAGTCCTTTGGCCTATATAGTATATATAGGGTCTTAGGCATAGATTAGTTTTCAGATTTGATGCAGAACAAGTAGAAGAATAGAGATTAAAGGGAAGAGGGAGAAGGAGAGCGAAGAGGAGAGAAACGGGACTAGGAGGAGGAGGATAGAGAAGGAAAGCAGGGAGAAATTGGATATACTCAATAATCACTCATTCATTCAAAATCCGAAAATTAATCTATGCCTAAGGCCCTATTTAATCTAAACCTAACATAATAATTTTATTTCTAACAGAGTTATTAAACTAAAGAATACTTAACCTAAAAAGATATGATTATCCAAACTATTATCTATATAATATCCAAACCTACCGAATAACATCTAAAATGTCTAGCTAATAAAAAAATACAATATTTCTAATAATTTGGTCTACAACACCAAGTTACTAAGTCTTTGTTTGGAACTACTAAAAACAAGTGATTCTACAAAATTATTCCTTTTTTTTTTAAAAACTTTCACGCTAAAAAGTCCCCCTCCCCCCCAAAAAAAGTAATTTTTTAGATAACCACTATCAAACAGGAGCTAATTTATCTATCTTGCGTACAGTATATATTACTTCTATCTTGGGGCTTGGAGTAAGGTGATTGTGGATGAGACCAATCACCATGCATAAATAGATTGCATTACCACAACGGTAAGTTTCAGTCCTCATAAGTGAGATATTACAGCCCATTTAAACACACTATAGTGTACTTGTCAGAATATAAGCTGCAGGCAATATACTAGGTGATCAGATAATTTGCCATAGATGTGAAGTTCAAGTCACATGCGCTCACTTAATTAACCACATTCAGTTCTTCCATTTCCATCCTCAGATATTGACATGAAAGGTGACTAAAATGCATCAAAATAACCAAGTAAGATTATCGAGCAAACTCCTTTTCCCACCCAACAACTCTAATATAATGATTTCCCCATCCGCCAACTTCCATATGATAAAACTTCACCTTTACTTCTGGAATATCATCCCCATCCAACGTATATTTTTTTGATGTTATATAAAAAGACATGATCAGCCTATGGATTTCCAAAATATCCTATTTCATGTTGCATTTCCAAAGGTATTTTTGTCTTTCTAAATAATTTCATCCAAAAAAGTTAACATTGAAGGGGAATCAATAACATTCCAAACTTAAGAGCAACACTTAAACATATAGAAAGATCATGAGTGGAAACTTGAGGTCTATTCAATTATATATTTTAGGAAGAAAGAACCTGTATTCCACCAACAGTTTTATTTATGCCAACTCTTTCAAACGGACCAACAGCAGGTCTAGCTCCAATTCCAACAACAACCTGTACAAAGAAAAAAGTAATACATTCAATAATAATCAAGCTACAGATAACAACACCTCCAAGAAAGCACTAACATTAAAGATAAAACAAGAATAGCCAATGGAAAAATGCAAATGACATTTTCACCATAACTGCACAACATAGAAGGCAAACAAGGATTAAACTTACAGTGTCTGCTTGTATGGTAGACCCATTTTCTAATTTGACAGCAGCAACTCGTCCATCAGGACCAGCTTCTAAGGTTTTAATTAGAGCGCCCTAATAATTTTAATGTGAAAAAGTTAAAATCCACTAATATGTAGCCAATAAAATACTTTTCAGGTGTTTTAATATGGAGATAAGGGCTGTCACAGCATCATCACCTTTTCAAACTTGACACCATTTTCTTCATAGAGCTCTTCATACCAACGAGCAAGAGAGGGGGTGAACAATCTTGGGAGAAGATGATCTTCAGGAAATATGACCTGTTTTCCAGAAAAGGGAGGAAAAAAGAAGACGAATATCATGATAAATATTGTCCCACCCAAATCATGTAAGAGATATAAAGCATGAATCACAATGAGTGCAGACTATCAGAACAACTAACAGGGATTGATGGGGGACCAAGTCATGGTTGGATATGAGTGCAGCCTATCAGAACAACTAACAGGGCCTGATGAAGGGACCAAGTGATGGTTGGATAAGCCCGATTAACACAGCTAATACATATTTTCAAAACCTTCTCCTTTCTTCTTCACCCTATCTCTTCTTTTTCCCCTATACAAAGAACTCCTTCCGCCCTTGAGGTGGTGGGAGGGAGCTAAGCACAGGCTTAGATTCTTCCATTACATCTAATAATGTGCCTCTTTCGTGGAAAAAGACAATTCATTTTCCAAGTTCATACTTGCATTAGATGGAGGCAGATGGTGATGTCTATGCTGATTTGAGACTTTGCTATCATGTCTGAGTATATATTATAATGGATTACTTTACCTCCCCAATCAGGAAAATGAATAAAGATGGAATTGAATCACAGCTGAACAAGAATCAATGCTAAAACTAGGGGAGTTCTAGAGATAATGAGAAAGGGCCAAGGTAGACAGCCTGAATAGGCAATACTCATCTGGCGCAACGGACTACCAGAGCAACATAACTTAAAATAAGGCAGCTACAAGAAGAACAACATTTATAAGCTGCTCACCGTCGTATCCAATTTCCATCCTGCAGCAGCTGCTGCTACTTCCATGCCAATATAGCCACCACCAACCACTACAATCTTTTGAGCTTTCTCCTAAAAACATAAATAACAGTTTCACAAAGGCAAGCTCATTTTGAAGTGGTAAATGTTACGCATTAAATAAATACATGGAGATGAAAACATATCCACAAGCAACATACAAAAGAATAAAAATAAAAAATCATATCCTAAATGTGAACTTAAAAGAACATCAGTATAGCTTTCACCTGAAAAATCATCATTACAAAGTACAAAAATGTAGAGGAAACTTGTGAAATACCAAGCTCCTTTTAATTTAAATGATTAGTTGGGCATAATGTTAGAGTTGTCTTCGAATTTAGAGATAAATAATTTCAAGTTTCCAATTAAGGATTGTTAAAACGTTAAATTTTTACCCAATCAAGGATATAGATTGTTTCATATTCTCAACTGGAAAACAAATTTTTTATTATGTAACATCAAGGGGCTGGAAACAACAAATCCCTGAATGGGGAATAATCTTAATGTTTTGATACTTAAGTGGAACCTCAAATGCATCTATCCCTAAGTTGAGAACAAAACGTAATATTAATGCCTCATCAATCATTCAAACCATCTTCTTCACATACTATCACCACATATTCATATAGGGATTAAAAATGTGAATACATTAAGAAGACAAACAACCAAAATTATGTATAAAATGCTTCTATGACTTGCCCCAGAAATTTCAGATATCCAACAGTCCAAGAATTCTACCAGCCTCCAAGGATTTAAACCCTCTTTCCACTTTGATCGATCATAATTAATTATGTCGCTTCACGGCAATCAAAGATGACAATGAATTTAAAAACAGAGCAAGAATTAAATTACCAATGATGCGATAAGTGAATTAGCATCTGCCACATCCCGAATGTAGTGGACACCAGGTAAACTTCCTCCAATTTTCTCTGGTAATCTGAACCAGAAGATAGGTACATGAATGTGTACAGCTATTATGGAAAACAAGAACAATAAAATGTTAAGGGTGGTGTGATGACCAAAAGCAAGGAGATATGAAAACGAATTCAGAAGGATTAGCTTTCTCTCATTTTCAGAAAACTGATACCCTTGTTTTTTGCTTCGTCCACCGTCTAGTCAAAAATTGCAAATGACTATCTTGACTTCAAATAGAGATAATAACAGTAAAAACAGAAGTCGGATCTTAGTGCCGATTCCAAGGTGTTCTGATTTTTCTGGCCAGGGTCATGCCAATCAAACCTCAGTACATATGCTGCTTTTTCTGGGCTAGATTATGACAAGCCAATGATTACCAAGAGCAGTGAGACCCCTACCAAGTGCCCATATGTTTTAATAGAAAGGGGAAAGAAGGCGTGTAATATTCTATGCTATCCATAATGGACTAATCAATGAGAAATTATCCAGAATTGTCCACATAGTTTAATTACTTTATTTACCAGAGCTTAAATGATAAAATGTGACTGTTACAATTTTATATCATAACAAATGGAGCAAGTACGAATCTCTGACAGCAGCATACCTTGATGGTGTGCATCCTGTGGCAATTATGAGAGATCCGTACTTCAGTGATTTTCCTGACTTTGTTTGCAGAGTTTGCTTGTCAATATCAACAGCAGTCACTGGATCCTCATACATCATCTAACATAAGAGCATAAGTATATTCAGACACAGCAGGCACAGAAGAGGTCTCCCAAAACAGATAAATTCTTTATTTTTGGGTGAATAATCTCTTTAGAAAGTTTAAGATGCCCAGTTTATGTGCCGGGGGTGCATACAGCACTGAGTTTCGATCTTTATAGCTCAAGTTCTTGTCTTTTTTGTCTAGGTCAGTGCTGAAATCGACTCAACAAGTCGACTGGTTCACTGACTTTGGAAATTCTCAAAAATTCTATATTCATTATTTTTGAGAGAATAATATCTCTTTGAAAAACTAAGTTATCTAGTTTATAGCAAAATAGGCACTCAATTTCGAGCTCTATAGCTCAAGTTATAGTTTTTTTTTTTTTTTTTTTTTTTGTCAACCCAACAAGTCGATAGGCTTATCACCAAATCAGCCAATTAGTTTTGGGCAATTGATCAACCGGTTAATGTTGGTCAAAAGTTAGTTTGATCTCAACCTTGTGCATTATTTGGTTAATTTCCATCAAACAGTAAACTAGTTCTTCAAAATGAACTATTCCTATGACATCTATAATTTTTACAATGGTAATAATTGTTGTCAAGGAAAATAGGAAACTTTTTTTGTGAAGAAACTGACTAGTTGTACTGTATCTTTAAAATTCTTCCCATTGCAATGTCTTTTGTGCATTAAACGCACCCAACAGCCAGAACCTTCTTTGGCACGTATAAAAAGGACTTTGAATAAAATTTTAAACAATCTTCTGGAATTCTTTATATTACCAATTACTTCTATGCCATCTTTCATCTATTTTCTCAAGATCGAAAAGGAATTTCACTTTCAAAACAATTCTTTGAGAAAATCTAGCGTACACATTTTATCACACATATCTAGCTAAAAGTTTATACACTCCACATAATTTTTTTTTGAATTCATTGTAATCACACATTACATTCTTTAACATCAAAATTCAATAGTATAGATCTAACATTCCTCAGAGAGGTCATTAAGATCGTAGGCTTATAAACCTATAGAGGATAACTAGGCTTAATCAATTTATGAGATGTCATTGAAAGGTTGTCTTATAAACCTAGAGAAATCGTCATCCACGCACTAATAAGACGGGTGATTCGAAATTCAAAAGGAGAACCTTATGATAGTGGAGTAGAGACGCAACAAGTCCTTAAAGCGCTATATATCTTATTTATGTTTATTTTATAGCATAAATCTTTAAATTTACCACTACCTATGCAAGATACTCAATTCATGCCCTTTTAGAGTATCCATAGAGGTTTTCAAGAGCTTGGAAATTCATCAAATTGATCTAGAAGGTATAGAGCGCTTCATGGGTGAAGACTTAAAACCTTCAAAGCCTCCTTCATAGGAGAAAATTTCAGGCTTTGGAAGATGGCAATTAGAAGCATCTTCAACACAAAAAAGTATCTAGCATTTGATATGGTTTTATTAAGATTCAAGAATCTCTCATCAATGGATTGATTGATAAACAGGTCAAAGAATGGATGGAGCTTGATAAGCAAAAAGCCACCTTTAATGACAAAGTTATTTTCATGTTTAATTGTGGCCTTGCAAAAGAAGTATACAAATTAATTTAAGAGTGCACTATCGCCAAAGAAATTTGGTAAAAGTTGAATAACACTTCTAGTGGTGAAAAGAAAGAAGTTTCACATCCTACTTAATCACTATAAATGAGGAAATTTTAAGTGAAAAGGATGAGGTAAAAATTTTCTCTTAACTCACAAATTGATTCACTTACTATGGTTGATAATTGTTTAAATTATTTTGAGAAAATGACGAGTCAAAATTTCAATTTATATAAAATATTTTCCTACCTTTCATCAAAGCATAAAAATTTGAAGAACAAAAATAAAGAGTTTGTATTTATGGTTAAAAGTTTTAAAACTGTGTTGGATGCAAAACTTGAAATGATTGAAAAGCTTTCAAATTGTGTTGAAAATAAAATTTCAATGAAAAATAAATTTTATTACAAAAGCTCTATCTCTTGCAAGAAGAAATTCAAGGCTCAAAATTTTACATCTTTTTCTTGTACAAAGTTCAGAAATAATATCCATTAACACAAAATGAGATTTCAATCCCCTATCTCAAAAATAATTTGGATTCCAAATAAGTTTATCTTCATTAATAATGCGTTGAGAGTTGACCCTTATGAACCCAAAAGGATATAGGTACCAAAAATGTGTATTTGAAATTTCATTGTAGAGGAGGAGGAGGAGAAGAGGAGCATATGTTTTAGGTGCTTTGAAAACACAAAAGCATAAAGCTATGTTTACTTCTTGATGTTTCAGACAAGGATGTACACAAAAGTATTGTGTGCCAAATTAGTTATTTTTATCCCTTAAGTTATCGTTTCTCTTTTCAAATTAAAAATATGTGTGGAATGATTGCAAGATTCTCATTTCGTTAATCTTTAGAGAAACAAATCTGTTATACATACTTAGTTGATGTCATTTATCATGATCAATGCTTCAAGGATATGTTTAAATGCCTAAGATCTTCTTGTTTAGTGCTCATTAATTTGTTAAAATCATGATTATATGGTTTAAAAGTATATCGTTTTGATTTGAGAATGACACTGCATGTTTAAAATTCAATATACCAACACTGGAGCAACCAGTCAGCTTGTCTGTAATGGTTTTGTGTATTTAAATCTATTTTATAGGAAGCTTGACATCATATTCCCTTAATTTAACATTTATATATGGCTTTTCGTTTTGAATTGAAAATAAAGTCCTACTTAAAAAATAATATTGTCATATCTTTAATGATGTATTCTTTTCAGGTTTAAATATCAGGAAGATTGCTCCCTCATGCTGTTGGCCCATTTCTAAATAATTAAAAGGACATTGTATAATCTTTTATTGACTTCAAGGAAACTAATTATATGATATGATCCATCTTTGATGTTCTTACTCATCTGTCATTTTCTTTTATATTCTGTTGATTTATATAACAGTTCGATATTGCAAATTCATAATGTATGATTCAATTTCAGAAACAGGATCATCATGATATGAATATAACTTAGATATATTGCTGACTAATACTGTACTTAGGAAAGAAAGTTTATGCACAACTCTTTACTTTAGATTATAAGTCAAATAGAATCTCAAAATCTCATAGAACAAATACTCATGTGATTCCACCAAAATTATTGAGAATGAGATAGTAGAAATTCTAAGAGAAGAGCTTTATCCTACTTTTACCAGGAACTTTCTTTTTGTTAAACTCTAAACTAAACAGCTTGACATGCTTTAAACTAAAATATCTTACTTAGGTTGTTCCCCCAAATGCCTAAACTGGCATAAGCTTATAAAAGGGCATATTTAGTATTGCTCTTTTGAATCCAGCTATTTTTCTATTTTTTCACTGGGTATACCTGCTTGTGTGCATGGTAAAATTATTGAATTTCTGAATTCAAATACACTCTTCCTCTCTTGGTCATTGAGAGACTATGCTATACTGATAATATGAGATCCCTATGTAGCTAGTAATGTCAAAAATGTTATGCAACTCCCTCTCAATAAAAGTGATAAGTCTTATCCTAAATTGCCATATTTTCTCCATATATTCTTCTCTATGCTTATCTGAAATATTTAACATGATGAGATATTTGGGAAAAGTCATATGCTACGCATAACTAATTGTGTTAGTAACTTGATTACACTCTCTAACTTGTTTGTGCAAGTCTGCCACCACTTTGATTCAAAACAGCAAACTTGCTTTCAAATAATTTGATGTACTTACTTCACATCACTTCCTTGATTCTCTTGAAAAATGAGCTTAGTTACATAGTTTAACAGGTATTTGATATGCTATTAATTATGGACTTATGTGATATGAGAACCTCTCTTTATACCCATTTGATCATCTCCTTAATTGATATGATTTCAGAATTCTACTCCGCTTATTTTTAAACTCATCTCAAAAGCTGTATTTCATTGACAAATGAGTTTGGAAGTTTGAAATTTTTCAGAAAAATGATTTCTCACATCCATGACTTCACTTTCACTTTCTTGGCTGGATACCGTTGGTCATGCTCAATATTATCATAACAATGTCATATTCTTTAACACTATTACTAACTATTAAGTGTATTGAAAGTTGATCTCCTTTATCAGCATGCACAGTTTTTCCTTTAAAATAAAATTCTTTCAAGCCACATTTTTCTCATAGTTCTATTTTTGATGAGTACATCTTCTCCCTCCTACTTTTTTATTCTATAAAGAGAATATATGCTTAATAGTCTTATATTCTAATTTTCCTCTAAGTGTGAATGTTGATGCTTGGTGTAAATATTTGATGATCGTATTTCATTATAGGAAATTCCTATATATGGGAAGTGCTTAGGACATGTTTCCTTTGCTAGCTTTGCATCCTTGCATTCCACTACTTGAGAAAAGTCTTTTAAAGCTTAAATGCTTATACTTGATACCTATAAATGACGCTTGATATCCTCTACTCTAATGTGCTTGCCTAATACTTCGAATCATTACATTTTTGTCAAGTACTTCCATGTATGGCTTCTAAATTCCAATCCATATTTCCCTTGTTCCTCCCGTTCTTCACATTATGGGAAAACAGGTAATAATAAATGGAAATGATAAAGCGCTGAGATATTTGACTATCGAGTGATTTTGTGCATACACACATATTTTGATCTCTTCACTAATCACCTATTTGCATCTGCCCAACCTCTAGGCACGCTCACCTTCCTATTTGTTGGCTTTATTGGATTTATGCAACTCTGAAATTCACTTTCATACCATTTGGATGCTTAAGTATTTTTATGGCTCAAGAAATAATCTATGCTTCATTGATATAAGTATCTCAATTATGAAATCTTATGAGCTTTATTGTTATCATATTTGAAATATTTAGTTGTTTCTTAATACTAATATCTCTGCTTCTACCGCTTATGCTAATGGAGATAATGTATGTCTTGGTAATCTCATTATGATCTTGATCTTATTGATAATACATGAATACCCTAAGAGAGAGCATACTTGTTTTAATTGATCACTTGTGGTTTTACTCTAGGCTTAACCCAAGGGAGAGCTATTGTCAAATCTATTTCACACCTACTCTATTGATTTTGAGTATGAATAGTCCCCTTGTGCTTTACTTGAGAATATGCATATTTTGAGGGGGAGCTTTTATCCCTATATCTTTAAAATTACGTATGCACTTATCTTTTAATTGATGATAATATTTGCTGAACCTCTTCCTTTTTGTGTCTTCCTTTTGTTGATGAAAAATAAGGGAGAAAGGGTAAAAAGATGTTATACTTGTTTCATCATGGTATTACCATTCATATTGACTTCTAGTTGATATGTTTCAAAAAGATGCTACCATTCAATGGTAACTCATATAGTTGATATGTTTCAAAAAGAAGTACTGATTTATATTTTCATATCTTTCTTGATATTGGCATCTTTTTGTTTGTCATATCTACTTCAATAATAAATTTTTTTTTTAGGTAAGTAAAAGGATGAGATTGTTGACCCTGTAGGTCAATCAATTTCAGTTACCCTTATTTTGATGATAACAAACCTATTTTAGCGTTTAACTTGTCTTGTTAAGTATGTATGTGAATCAAAGCAAAGCCTGAAGTATTCAATACTTAACTAAGTTAATAAGTGCTAAAGAGATCAAGTTTGCAAATCATATGGTAAAAGTCTTAGATTTTTCTTATAATGTGCCAATTCGATGAGCACTTAGGTTTCTCAATAATTTGATAGTTTTAATCCTCTTTAAAAATCATTTTAAAAGGTCTTAAAAAAAGTCTAAACATCAAATAAATTTCTCAGTGTTCTAGCAAAAGGATGTTCAAAATTGAATTTATCTTAAGCCCTTTTGCATATGAGCTAACTTTAAAATTTTACCAAAAAATTTATATTCATTATTTTTCGGTAAATAATCTTTTTGAAAAATTTAAGATATCTAGTTTACGGCCATACAATTAAATAGTGGTGTCACTAAAGCATAGCAGCCACTATTTAGCGGTTTTTGAGTCAACCACAACGCAAAATTACTGATATGTTACGCTTTTAAAATTTTACAGTTTAGTGGTTGATAAATCACAGGTAAATCGGTATCGCCAATAAATTGAAAAATATCAATCACAAATTGGGATAAATGGCCGATTTATCGGCGATTTATTGAGAACTTTTAAATATACTGAAAAAAATATGCATGATAATTTCTTCTTATTCATTTACTATATATTTCTTGGACCAAATGAGTATTAAATTATAATAAAGTATTCTTATCTATTACCTTCATATATCGCTAAATAACATGTATTTTTTTCATTCTAAGGCAAATTTAGGATTATTACAATAATTTAACATATAATGATTCACTTAAATACTTCAAATATAATATAAAACATTAGTTTATTGAATATCTATATTCAAATGATCAATAAATAATAATTAAAGTATATGGTAAAATAAAAAGAAAAATTCACATTGTGATTACGGCAACATATAATTTATCATTCGTAATGCTCCAATACTGCAACACCACAACCACAATTTTATCGCCTGTTTACAAAAAGAAGGCTAATGCTCTATAGCTCAAGGATTTTTGTGAAGGCTAATGCTTGAAAAAGTGTGTCTAAGGTGCAAGGCAATGGAGGTGGGGGGATTTTCTGGTGCTAGGCGAGGCAAAGTCAGTGAAGTGCATGTAAGGCATCTGCAGCACGCCTAAGATGCACGCCTTTTAGTAGAAAATCATGTAGGGAGTCAGGGACTAAAGGGGAGAAGTAGACACACCTTTCAACAAAAAAACACGCATGGACTTGGGGGAGAGGAGTAGACATTTTTTGGAAAAGGGGAAGGTTTTTTATAGTTATGATTGCATTGAAAATATTCTGCAATCAATATGGGGATTGGGAGAGCAATAATTTCTTTGGAAAAGATATGCCATGTAGTACTAGTCTAGTACTCAACATGGGCTGCGACAAAGAGACTAAGAAACATAACGTAGAGAGCTAAGAACCAGAGATAGCAAAAAGAAGTGGTCCACACTATCTGCTATCAAGCAGATATACATACAAAGTATTTTTCTTTTGTTTCTCAATATTCTTAATGTTTTTATTTGTTTCTCTCTCTTTTATATTTGCTTTCTTGCTTTTTTTCATCTTTACTCCTTATTCTCCCTTGGTCCCCCACTCCCCCTTTTTACAGATACCTACATTTTTTTCATCCTTATTCTCCCCCAGTCCCCCCATTTTTTATTTTTTTATAGACATACCTTTGTTATTTGGCTGTATTTTTTTCGTCCTTATTCTCCCTTGGTCCCCACCCCATATTTTTTGCAGATGTACCTTCTATTATTTGATTGCAGCCTACCGTAAGATACTCTTTGTTTTTTATTCCCAATGCTCTCTCTGTTTTTCCCTAATGATCTCTCTGCTTTTTTACAAATATACCTGTGTTTTTCCCTTTGCACTTCATAATGTCACTGATTAGTGTCTTTTCCACTTCTATTTTTCTTGTGTGTGCTACACATAAGGCAATTAATTTAGTTAAAAAGATAGAGAATGACGGTGATGGTAAACATGATTTGGGATGAAAATATGCAATTTTTAAGTAATCCTAATAACAAAAATGTCATGATTCGTAAATTCTGTCAGAAAGTAGTTAAAGGAGGGATATATCGACTCAAAAAACACCTTGCTGGAGGTTACTGAAACATAAAAGCTTGTAATAAATATCTTGAACAAGTTAGACAAGAGATCATTGAAAGAAGAAAAGTGAACGTAATCAAATGAATTTACTAAATCTGATCAGATAGTAGACCTCAAAACAGAAGCTGAATTTTTTATGACCAATGAGCGAGAGAGAAAACACCAATGAATGTAATTGTAAGTCAAGCATCCATTGCCAAGAAAGAAAAACAAGTTGTTCCAATGTATGCTTTCTACACACCTAAAACGGTAGCTCTTCAAACTAGAAAGTAAAGTACAATTAATGAAGCCTACAGGAAAGAACAAAGAGAAAATAGATATTGCTTGATGGATGTATGATGCCAGTATTCCCTTCAACATTCTCAATTATACTAGCGTCAAAGTTGCAATGGATTCTATTGCTATAGTTGGAATATGTCAACAACCACTTAGTGCTTACGAAGCAAGAGTTCCTTTCCTGAGAAAAGAAATCCAAATAACTAATGATTTAATGAAAAGTCATAAAGAGGAATGGGCTAGAACCGGATGCTCTATCATGCCAAATGGATGGGAAGACAGATGTCAGAGACCCACATTGAACTTTCTCGTAAATTATTCTAAGGGGAGCAAGTTTGTCAAGTAAATGAATGCATCAAGTTATTCAAAGATTGAAGATAGGTTGTATAGGCTTCTTAGTAGAATTGTAGAAAAAGTTGGAGAGCATAATGTGGTGCAAGTGATTACATATAATGGGAGCAATCTAGTGGCAGCAAGTAAGAATTCTTAAAGTGCATGCAAGTTATTTGATACCTATGCTTTTTACTATTAATGCAAGAACATATTATATATGTATACCCTTTTTTTAATGATTAGGCACTCTCTTGGAAGCAAAGTATCCACATTTGTATTAGATCCTTGTGTAGCTCATTGCATTTACTTGATGCTTGAAAATATTTCAAAATTTTCAGCCATTGATAGACTTCTCAAAAGAGAAATACATATGACCGGTTTCATCTACTAGCAACCAAATCTTAAAAACTTGATGAGGCACTTCAGTGGACAAAGAAACTTATTGAGACCACCAAAGACAAGTTTGCTACCACATTTTTCACTCTTTCATCAATACATAGGCAACAAGATAACCTAAGAAAGTCGTTCACCACTCAAGAGTAAGTGATAAGTCCCAACTCCTACCTATTTAGGAATACATGTGCACTCTTATAGTTCTTATATGTAAGCATGATTTGAATTTACAAGAAGCTCCAAGTTTTAACAATTGATTTTTCATTAGGCAACTAGTAAATGGACTAAGGAATCGGGAGGAAAAAGAACTAGCCAAATTATTTTGATGCCTACATTTTGGAATGGTTTAGTCTATGCTCTTAAGTTGGCTAGGTCATTGGTTCATACACTCAAATTGGTTGACGGTGAGAGAGAGCTAGTGGATTATATTTATGAGGCTATGGATCGAACTAAGGAGACTATTGCATCCACCTTCAATGGAAATGAATCAAAGTACATTGATATTTTCTGAATGATTGACAACAGATGGAAACGCCAACTTCATCACCATTGTATGCAACTGGACATTTTCTTAATCCAAAATTCTTTTAATAATTCCCAACTTGAGTAGTGTCAAGAAGTGGTGAGTAGTTTATATCAATGCATCCAAGTATTAGTTCCAATCATTGCCAAACAAGATAAGATAATGGAGGAGCTCGGTGCTTATAAAAATGTTGATGGTTTATTTGGAAATCCTATGGCTATTAGACATGAAATAACTAAAGCCCCAAGTATTCAACTATCAATTTAGCTATCTTATGTATTGTTGTTGTTGTTGTTGTTCTTGTTATTTATTGTTATGTCCATTTTATTTAATTTAAATCTTTTAATGTTAATAACATTTGCAGCTAAGTGGTGGGCAGCCTATGGGTCATCTACTCCTACTTTGTAGCAATTTGCTATAAAAATTGAGTCTAACATGTAGTTCATCTGGGTGTGAAAGAAACTGGAGTATTTTGAGCACGTAAGTACATCATTATCTTATACTTAAAAGTTAAACTGTTAATTGTTAAATACCTTGACCACCTAATGATGTGAGGTATCTCCACTTGTGTACATTCATACTAAGAAAAGGAATAGGCTTGCACAATCCCAATTGAATGATTTAGTCTATGTGAAGTACAGTTGAGTTTTGATTGAGAGCTAGCGGTTGAGAAACAAGATTGATTCCATTTCTTTGAAGAACATTGATAAAAGTAATGAATGGTTAACTGTGAGAACAAAATTTGATAAAGAGGGTGTTGAAAATTATATTTTTTTTTAGGATGATGATTTGATTTAGGGGATCATTGTTATTGCTGCTGGAGCTGATGAAGAGAGGTTTAACCTAAGATTTGGTGTAAGTGGTGGCAACAGCAGTATGTCACGGACCACTTATTTTTTTCAATTTTTGCCTGGAAGGTTCTAGAATATTCTAGAATTGTGTAGACTCTAGTAGAAATGTGTGGATTCTTATGTAAATATCTAGAGACCTCCAAGAATGGTGTGGAACTCTCTAGAATCTCAAAGACTAGAAGGATTGTGAAGGGAGCTAGAAGGGCCTTCTAAAATATCTTGTAATCTAGAATGGTCTCTAGGAGTATCTAAGAGTTACGGAAGATCTAGAATCTTCTACCAAAGGGGGGAAAGGGAGGGGGACATCAACTATAAACAGAGGACTACCCCATTTGCTCCCACCATCTCCCAAGTTGTAATCTCTCTCCTCTCTCATCAATAAAGCATTCTCTTCTTAAACACACACTTTCTCACTCTCTCTCTAAGTCTCCTAAAGATCTCCAAGTGTTCTTACTCGTCCTTAAAGAATTGGTAATAGTCTTAGTGTGAGAAAGGCTAACTTAGTAAGCACTAAAGGTGTTGTGCTTCTAAGTACCGCACGGGAAAGACTTAGGGAAAAGAAGTCACCCTGTGACAAGTAGCTCACAAAGATATATGCCTAGATAAAAAATAAAGATAGCCTAAGTCTATATGACAAGTAGCTCGTGACAAGTAGCTCACAAAGATATATGCCTAGATAAAAAATAAAGATAGCCTAAGTCTATATGACAAGTAGCTCACAAGTAGCTATACTCTTTGACATAGTCCTTGATAGTACCGGTTTGCTTTAAGCTCCTTACCTTCTTCACCGTAGCCACCTCCACGTTTATGGGATAGAATTGGGCCTTAAGATCTTTCTTGAAGTCCTCGCATGTATCAACAGCCACCACACTCTTTCAATCTCATTGCTACGGCGTCTCCACCGTAGCATAGCATCGTGCTCAAGGTAGAGTGTGGCAGTATCAATCTTGTCAGCTTCATCATCAATACCTACACGATGCATATATCTTTCAACCATCCATATAAAATTATCAAGTTCTTTAGCGTTGCGCTTACCTCCATACTTGGGTGACTCGGGGCCTTTACCCTTGATCCTCCAACATGACCGTCGTTCCTTCCTTGGTTGAGATCCCGCTTCAACACAACAGGCTCTGCCCTAAGGGTGCCGAATTCCTCCCTTAGGGTGCCAATATCCCTACAGAATTCCTCCAACAAACGGTTAATGCCACCAAGGAATTCCCCACGAATATCTTCACCAAGATATTCGTCTAACACATCGAGTCTCTCCACCAACTCATCCATCCTTCTCTCCACCCGAACAACCCTTTCTTCAAGTGAAGAGAGTCTGTCTTGTGACACCAAGTTATCTTTGACAACATCTTTGTTCTTCTTCTCACATTCCCTACCACGGGTCTCCATAGAGACGGTCATCTCACTTGGATTCTTTGCCAACTCGTCGTTTACCATGGCTACGATCCCAAAGCTTTCTCTTAACCACACTCTGATACCATGTGTCACAGGGTGACTTCTTTCACCTAAGTCTTTTCCATGCAGCACTTAGAAGCACAACTCCTTTAGTGGTCACTAAGTCAGCCTTTCCCACACTTAGGTTGTTACCAAGCCTTTAAAAATGAGTAAGAATACTTGGAGATCTTTAGGAGACTTAGAGAGAGAGTGAGAAAGTGTTTATATGTAAGAAGGAACACTTTATTGATGAGAGAGGAGAGAGCTTACAACTTGGGAGGTGGTAGAAGCAAATGGGTTGGGCGTACCTTATCGACGATCTCCATGCCAAGCACCATCTTGAAGTCGTCCATGGGTACTACCGTTAAATCCACCATGCCTTCCCATTCGGCCAACCGAATGGATACGCCTCGAGCAACACCAAGGATCGGCCTTGAAGCTGATTTTACCGCCTTCATCCATCTGACCTCCTTGGAATACCGAATCCCGAGTCTTGTGGCTTCCCCTTCAGCCACAAAGTTGCGAGTGGCTCCTGTGTCCACTAATACTTTTGTGTCTCCACCATTTACTTTGGCTTCATCCTTAGCCATCACTTTGGGCTACTCCTTAGCCCTGATCTTGAGTGAGCTCAGGAAGCGCATTGATCCTATATTGATTTCCTTCTCACCGGAGGTCCCTTCTTCTCCAAGGGAACTAATGAGGGCATTTAATTGCTTCGTCTTGGGACAGTTGAAGGACATGTGATCCCCTTGACAGATGAAACACGTTATTTTCTTGGGGTGGTCGTTTCCCCCTTCATGCTTTCCCTTCTGCTTGGGTGGGTCTGCTTCCTTGTGATATTTCTCTCCCCCGCCTTTGTATGGACCACCCTTCTTTGACTTATCCTTTTTCTCCTTCCTGAACTCAATGAGGAACTCCGCCTCCCTTATGGTCGAAGCAAGGTCTTGAACATTACGATGCCTCAACTCTTGCTTCGCCTAAGTTTGTAACCCATCCATGAAGTAGAGTAGTAGGTTCTTCTCTAACATGTCTGGTATCTCAAGCGTCAAGGAGTTATACTCTTTAACATAGTCCTTGATAGTACCGATTTGCTTTAAGCTCCTTAGCTTCTTCATCGCAGCCTCCTCCACGTTCATGGGATAGAATTGGGTCTTAAGATCTTTCTTGAAGTCCTCCCATGTATCAATAGCCACCACACTCCTTTCAATCTCATCGCTACGGCGTCTCCACCATAGCATAGCATCATGCTCAAGGTAAAGTGTGGTGGTATCAATCTTGTCAGCATCATCATCCATACCTACACAATGCATATATCTTTCTACCATCTAGATAAAATTATCAAGTTCTTCAGCGTCGCGCTTACCTCCATACTTAGGCTGCTCGAGGCCTTGGACCCTTGATCCTCCAACATAACCGTCGTTCCTTCCTTAGTTGAGATCCCGCCTCAACGCAACATGCTCCGCCCTAAGGGTGCCGAATTCCTCCCTTAGGGTACCAGTATCCCTACGGAATTCTTCCAACAAGCAGTTAATGCCATCAAGGAATTCCCCACGAATATCTTCACCAAGGAATTCCCCACGATTAATGCTCAGACAATTTTTTTTTCATACACATGCCTATGCCATACCCTATATTTCTGACAAACTTTTTTTTGCATCCTGCTTCAACTATAACCACATATTCATATAAATTTTTATAGAGAAACAGTTAACGTATATAATTGTGTACAATAATTTTGACTCGCAAAGTTTCGCAGTAACATATTCATTGATAAGGGAAAAAGTGGCAAAGGTTGGACTAGGGGAGGGAACCGGTGGTGGTGTTAAGGGAACGGCGCCAGGGAGTAAGGGGAGGAAACGACAAAAATTGCCGGTGGGTAAAGGGTGAGAACAGCAAAAGTTGTCGATGGGTTGGGGGAGGTAACGGCAAAAATGCCTGTGGGTAGGGGAGAAAACGGCAATAATGGCCAGTGGGTAGGGGGAGGGATAGGCAAAAGTTGGCCGTGGTGGGGGCAAGGGAACGACAAAAGTTGCCGGTGGGTAGAGGGAGGGAACGGCAAAAATTGTCGGTGGATAAGGGGAGGGAACGACAACAATGGCCAGTGGGTAGGGGGTATATCTGTGAAATTTTTTCTACCAAGTAATATTTTTTCTTTTTTTTTTTTTGCAATTAACAAAACCCTTTCTATATAACAGCTATGTTTACCAATACTTATGCTAGATACTCTATTCACTCCAGGGTATATATACAGACTTTTTAGAGAGGGAGGGATAATAATAGGGGTATCACTTTTGCTAGAGGAGAGTGATTAGGAGAGGTTTCATAGATTGAGAATAAAAGAGTAAAATTAATTAATGAGCGTGAGAGATGGGGGGGAAATTGAATGGAGAGAAAAAAAAAATCTCCATCAATTTCATTCACATACTTTCTTGTAGGTTTGACTATAAAAGCCACTCGCTTCATTCATTTATCATCATATTTTGTAATAAATCAAAGCAAGGAGTCTAAGAGAAAGAAAATCCTCACTTTACATGGGAACCAAAATTCTCTTGAGAATTATCAAATAGATATTTAGTGAGTCATAGTATTTATTATTGTGAATTTAATTCTATATTCCCATTATTCTTTGGTATTATTTATTCGTTATTCCATTTTAAGTACACATGTATAAGAAAAGTCAGATCCTATAGATTAACTAATTATCCACCAGCCTTGTGTTAACCAATCATATATGACAACTTTCCTAACCAATGCTGATTCCCAACATGCTAGTGACTAATTTTTGTGTGCAATTAAAAAAAGGAGGATTCCAACACCATATCATTAGCTAAACTCTTCAAATTATTATATTTGGAAGCTCGGACTAAAGGATATTCTTTACTGCAAATATTTGTATCAAAGGAAAAGGCCAACGGGAAAATCTAATATTGAGTGGACCTTAATGAACCGAAAAATAGTCAGACAAATTCGATAATGGATAGACTAGAGTGCCTTTCACCAAATGGCACGAAAAATTGTTGCATTTATGAGCTATAGACGACACTAGAATCCATGCATGAAAGAAAGACAACCAAGAATAAAGCTTATGTCGTTCATTCGATGATTGGGGAACCTCAAGTATAAAGAGACTCAAAGTGTTTCCAAACATTTGAGTGACTTTCATGAGTTGGTGAATCAAGCCACCCATATGGAGATGGCGTTAGACAACAACACTTGTGGTTTTACTAAGCAATTTAGCAACACGAGGTGTTCTAACATTTAACATTGTAAAAAAATAACTTGTCCAATGAAGAATTGAGGAGCTAGTACCAAGGAATGTGAGCTGAATATGAGGCTCTTATCCCTGAATACGTGGAAGATCAATAACAGAAAACTCCTCAACACAGACAAGTTTAGAGGTAGGTCAAGAGACAATTTTGGACGTAAGTTGAAGACAAGAAGGGACATAGAAGGTTCCAATTATGGTGAGAAAGGCCACGTGAACAGAGAATATAGGATGTCCAAAAGAAGCAACATAGAAATGTTGACACAGGTAATGTACTAACCGCCATTTCAAGAGGAGATGAGGTAATATTCGTGAGCGATAACAGGCAAAATAATTTACAACACAAGATTCATATTGGATCATGGATTCTGGTCCATCATTTCATGTAAACTCACGAAGGGATTTCTTTACAACCTATACAAGAGGTGACTTTGGTCATATAAAGATGGGGAATGACAACTTATCCAAAATTGCAGGAAGAGGAGATTTTTTTTTCTTCGAAACAGGCACTAGATATCATCTAACTTCGAAAGATGTGAGATATGTTCATGACATGGGTCTCAATCAGGAATATAAATGGGGTGGATTAGGCATCCAATTAAATAGCGGTCCCGCTATAGCGTAGCGGCCGCTATTTAGCGGTTTTTGGGTCAGCCGCGACGCGAAATTACCGATACGCTACGGTTTTAAAATTTCACATTTATCGGCCGATAAATCGGTGTCGCCGATAAATCCCGATAAATCGGAAAATATCACCGATAAATCGGGATAAATCGCCGATAAATCGGCGATTTACTGAGAATTCTTAATTCTACTGAAAAAAGTATGCATGATAATTTTTATTTATTTATTTACTATATATATCTTAGATCAAGTTACTATTAAATTATAATAGAGTATTACTATTTATCATCTTCACATTTACTATTAAATAACATGCCTTTTTTCATTCTAATGTAAATTTAGGGTTATTAGAAAAATTTAGCATATAATGACTCACTCTAATACTTCTTATATGACATAAAATACTAGTTTATTGAATATTTATATTCAAATGATCAATAAATAATAATTAGTGTATATGGTGAAATAAAAATAAAAATTCACGCCGCGACGACCGCGACGCATAATTTATCGTTCGCGACGCTCCGATACCGCGACACCGCGACCGCGACCGCGACCGCGACCGCTATTTAATTGCCTGGGATTAGGGGCACGTTACGCCAATATCCGTATCCGTAGTTGATAAGAAAATTCGTACCCGAACCAATATCCACTAACATATCCATATCCATATCTATTAGATATTCGTTGCCCAACGGATAACCCATTTACCCGTTAACGGATATTACCCAATAGGAAAATCCATTACCCAACGTATAAATCCATTTAGGGTTAATCCAAATGACAATTTTAACCTTAATATTATGTTTAATCTAAAATATAATTATATATCGAATAAACAGATACAGATATGAATATGGGTATAGGTACGGATATGGATACCTCTTACCCGTATCCAAATTCATTAGATATTTTCTTCCATCCTCTATATCCGTTTAAGTATCCGTCGAATAAAATCCAACCTGTTTACATCCCTAGTCTCAATTTAACATCCATAAATTATTAGATGAAGAAAGATATACTGGCGTATAGGGTTATAAATGAGTCGTTCCAGCTTGCAAACTATTTGGCTCGGCTCAGTTCGTTTAGTTCAACGAGCCAAGCCCAATCCTTACTTTCAGACTTATTTATTAAACGAGCCGAGATCGAGACTGAAAAAACTTGGCTCGGCTCCATTATAACGTAAGCTCATGAGCTCGATTCGGCTAATTAAAAGCTCGGTTCGGCTCATTTGTTTATTTAAACGAGGCAAGCCAAGCCCAAGAGTGTTCAGCTCGACTCGGCTCATTTACAGCCCTACTGGTATGTTCGAAGATAAGAAATGGAAGCTAAATACAAAACTCTTTGGTTAAGCTTGAGGTAAGAAATTAAATACCCTCTATGTAGAAGCAAAAGACAATAATGGATAAATTAATACTCTAGCAGAAGATTCCTTAGTCAAGTTGTAGCATAAATGGCTTGAGCAAAATGAGAAGGAACTTCAAAATCTTGCCAAAAGATGGACAATTGCAGGGCTAAAAAGGAAGCACAAGTCTCTTAAATCATGTCCCGCTCAAAAGCAACATAGTCCACATCCATGATAAGGCACTACATAGAAGACCAAATGTTTTGGATATGGTCCATTATGATATATGTGATCCAATGACTGCTATTACTCATGAAGGTGCATGGTACTTTGTTACCTTAATTGATAATCTAGAAAGGTTCAAAACAAAAAGGTGTATTCAAGCATTTTCTTGCCAGTGTTGAATGTGAAAGTGGCATAAAGATGAAGTGTGCTCATGTTGATAATAGCAAAAAACATACGAAAGCTTTCGGACATTATTGCATGAATAATTGAATCAAGCATGAAACTGTTCCTAATACTCCTCAACAAAATGGAGTGGTTGAAAGAATAACATAACTATTTTAAAAGGGTGAGAACAATGTTATCCTATTCTAAGTTGCCAAAAAGCTTTTGATTATATGAACTTATCTCCGATGTTCCAAACAAGTTTTGTATTGGGAAAGCGGACCGAACCAGGTAATTCAACCAATCTGACCAAGTACCAGCCAAGTGTCTGGAATAAAAAAAAAATTAAAATGCCAATTCTGCAAACCACCAGAATAAAACCAGGTTTATTCCAGTCCAACTAGGCTAATACTACCCTATTCAGCCACCCGTTACATCCGGTATGTTTGGTTTGACCACCTAATTTAACCACTTCAACCCGTTTTAACCCTTGATTCTAAAAATTTTATGTTTTTTGATATTTCCTTTCTTATAATGAAATTACTTATGGATATTAAATCTATATTATTTTGTTATATTATTAATTCTCCATTCCTTAAACAATAATATATTGTAATTTTTTACATAATTATATCATTTTCTACCATAAATAAATAAATCCAATCACTAGACTATTATATGGTACCTTGTCCAAGTCAATTTCCAATCTAAAGGTGGTCGAGCATTTATTCATATTCCAAAAGATGAGAAATCAATGCTCAATACCAAGTCCAATGAATGCATCTTCTTGAGATATGAAAATAAAGAATCTAGACATATGCTATGGGATATTGGTTCAACAAATATAGATGTTGTATTCTTTGAAGATTATAGAAGATATTCCAAAAAGAGTATAATCTGCTAGGTCCTCCAGAACATCGAATTTATTTGGATTCAAACCCTCTTTCAGATCTTCATGGAAGGACAAGTGATACTAGAGACGTAGAAAATGAACCTCCTGCCAAGGAGGCAATAGATGATACTAGAAGTGTTGGTGCTGATGAGTGATGATAATGATACGATTAAAGGTATTAGAAATGAAAAATAAGGTTCTCAACAACTATTTGTGGGACCTCAATTGAGGAGGTCTAGCAAACTACACAAACCTCAAACTAGATATCTAGTAAAACAATATGTATTTCTCACTAACAGGGGAGAACAAGAGTCTCGTAAAGAAGCGCCACACAAGGCGAAGTGGTTGAAACTTGAAAGTTATGCAAGAAGAAATGCATTCCTTGAATGAGAAATAGAATTATGAGTTAGTGGAGTTACCTAAAGGTCAAAGACACTAACAACCAAGATACAAGGCAAGATTAGTTGTAAAAAGGAGATTGCTCATATTGAAGATGTCATCAATTTGAGCGGTGCTTGGCTTTGCTAGTGTTTGAAAAGGATAAGGAGCACCTAGGCGATAGGGGTCTAGAGCTTAGGCACTAAGAAAAAGGGAAAGGCACACATGAGGCAAAGTGAGGTGCCTAATCTTCCTAAAATATATAATTTTCTCTCTTCAAAAATCATGTCGCTCTTCCTTTCCAAAAATAACTAATTAGACTTTATTTATCTACAATAAATGCATATCTTTCCTTTTCCATTCAAAATTGTGTTTATTGGACTTCCTATAACCTTTTTCCCTCCTCCCTTTCCTCCCTTTCCTCCCTTTACTTCCTAATTTATTATAGTTTTTTTAATAAAGTTAAAACCTAAAAGTAGCTAGTTTTTAGTAAGGCACACGCTTTAGAGCTTAGCACGCTTTACAACACATGAGATGCGCCCTACCAATGTTGCCTCACGGCCCTCACCTGTGATGAAAAAAGCCCCAAACCCTAGTGCCTTGTGCCTTAGGCATGCCTTTTCAAACACTGGACTTGGTTGCAAGTTTGAATTTAGACATTGAGTAGCTAGATGTAAAGGTGGTATAGATGAAGAAATTTATATGGAGTTGCTAGAAGGATTTAAAGTCAAAGGAAAAGAATATCTAGTTTGTTGGCTAAAGAAGGGTCTATATTAACTTAAGTAGGTACCACACTAGTGGTGTAAGAAGTTTGACTCAAGATTAAGCATGGATAACGAAGGACTACTTCTGATCATTGTATTCTTGTTAGAAGATTTTTTGACGGTAAATTCATCATACTACTTTTGTATGTTGACGATATGTTGATCATAGAAATGGCAAGATTGATAAGCTAAGAAACGAATTGAGGAAGCACTTTGTTATGAAAGACTTGAGGCCTGCAAAACACATTCTTGGTATGACCATCTCCCATGATCGAAAGAAAAAAAAAAGGTGTGGTTATCAATATAAATTATATTGAGAAGGTATTGGAGCAGTTTCACATGGAGAAAGCAAAGACAATTACTCCACTCACCAGTCACTTTAAGCTTCACTCAGAGTCTACTAAATGAAACAGAGAAAGAGCATATGCCTCAGAAGCCTAAAGTATGCAATGGTGTGTACACAATTAGATATAGCACACTCAATTGGTGTTAGCAAATTGATATCTAAACTCATAAAAGATATTATGAAGTCGATATTGAGATATCTCTAGGAAATTCCGAAATGAGTTTATGCTTCGAGCGCAAAAGTCATCAATTGGTTGGCTCCATAGATGAAGATATGGCTTGAGATATTAACTCCGAAAAGTCTTTGTTTGGATACCTAATTACTTTTTTAAAGGAAGCAATATCATGGTAATCAAAAGTGTGTTGTGTTGTCTATCACAAAAGTAGAGTTCATTGCATCTTCAAAAGCTTGCAAAGAAATGTAAGATGAAGTGACTTTTTACGGGATTTACGCACAAGCAAAAGTATATTGTACATTTCCCTCCTTTGGTGAAGGAGACAATAATGTATTTTGTTTCTTCTCAATTTTTGGTGGAGGCAGAGGGGAGATGATAATAGGGGCATCTCCCGTTTGTTGTAGGAGAGTGATTAGGAGAGGTTTGATGGGTTGAAAATAAAAGAGTAAAATTAATTTATGAGCGGGCGAGATGAGGGGAAATCGAATGGAGAGAAAATTTCTCCATCAATTTCATTCGCATACTCCCTTGTAGGTTAGGCTATAAAAGCCACTCGCTTCATTCATCTATCATCAAGTTTTGTAATAAATTAAACAAGTCGGGTTTTAGAGAAAGAAAATCCTCACTTTACATGAGAGCTAAAATTCTTTTGAGAATAATCGAAGAGATATTTAGTGAGCCACAATATTTACTAAGTTTATCTATGTATTACCCTTTTCTTTAATGGAAGATGTTATTTATTTTGCCATCCTATTTTAATTGTACATGTAATGAAAAAGTTACATTCTTGGATTATCTCTTAACCTTGCATTGAGTAGTCTTATTTGTCATCTTTCTCAACAAAAAACACATAACAGGGCACATTACATGTTAATCTCACAACAATTGTTGCAAGTATGTGTTCCACACCCCCCCCCCCAAACCACCCTTTTGCCTCTATTTGCTAGCTTTATTTTGTTAACTACGAACATAAGGGTTTCACAAGCCCCCAACTATACCTTTTAGATTTAAATCATTTAGTGAATGACATGAGAAGCAGGGTTGATGTTTCACCGTATCAACATTTAATTGTTTCAAAGTGTTGATAACCTTGAACAGACGAATAATTAAATAAATTATAAACCTCAAAAGTCTACAATTTGCTCTAAACTATGAGCTATGTGGTTATTATATAATGGAAGAAAAAATCTATCACACCAAGATTGGCTAGAAAAGTTCAAAGACTTGTTTGCTCTAGCAAGCAGATGCGGTTCTGGGATGACTGGTGGGTATAGGTGATGCACCTTACTGAAGATGAGCACCAATAGAGGTTCTATGACATGAGTGGCAGAAATAATAACTAGCATTGGTCCCCTTTCCGACATAAGTTGCCAGTTTTGATGCTGCTGACTTGCAAGGGATCTTGTCATGCATGACTTAGGCATCGTTCTCTAGAACTAATTTTTACAAAATCATATTAGTACCGATCATATCAAATCAACACTAATAATAGCATATTGGATTAGTATAATAATTAATAATTTTAATTTTAATTTATGATTTAAAAATAATAATGAGAAGATAATTATTATTAACACTAATAATATATTTTCCATGATTTCATGATATATTAATAATAATTAATTTAATAAATTAATTAATAGTATTAATAAAAAGTAATAATATTAATAATTCATATCAATATAAATTAATTTAATAATATTAAATAATAATAAGTAACAATGATAACATGAATTAATATTAATATCAATTATGTAATAATGAATATTATGATTATTAATAATTCATAATTAACAATAATAATAATTAATTTAACAGTGTAAATAATAATAATTCATAATATTAATTAATTAATAATTAATAATAATCATAATATTCATTATTATTATATTTATTATTAGAATTAATAATTATTATTATTATTATAATTATTATTAGTATAATTATTATAATTATGGAAAATATTAATTATATTAAAATAATAAGTATCAATATAATTATTATTATTATACATATAATTATCATACTAATTATTAGTATAATTATTATAATAACGATTATTATTATTTATAATTATTATTAATAATATAGTTATTATAATTATAATTCATAACATAATTATTATTATATTTATTATTAGAATTTATTAATAATAATAATAATAATTAATTATAATAATAAATATAATAATAATTATGTTATTAATTATAAATATAATTAGTTATAATAGTTGTGTCATTAAGTATAATTATAATTAATTAGTAGGATTGTAACATGTTTATTATAGTAATTATTAATATAATTATTTTAATTATAATTAATAAAATAATTATCAATACATTGATTATAACATCATAATTAATTATTATAATTATTAATATTAATATCATAACTATTATCCTCATCTGCACTGGTTAACAAAAATAAGCTATGGAAAACAAACCCTTGAAGGACGACGATGGCTTTATGCTTTCCTTCAATCTAATTTTACCCTCTCCTAGATGGAACCTAATTTGGCAAATTACCTATACGCCAACGTGTCCAAAAATTCCTTTGGCCAATGGTTCATAATTGGTTACTCAATAATGAACAACGTTGTGCTAGGAACTTATCAACAATGGGGATTGTGTTTTGTGTGGAGCTAAGCAAGAAAGTACTTTGCTCACTATCTGAAATTGTTATCTAGCAAAGCCCCTTTGACTCCAACTCATTCTTGAGGAGCTTCAACAAGATTTATTCAATCTGGATTCAACTTATTGGATCCGGAGAAACCTCTGTTTTCCAGGAAATTTTGAAGACAGTGGAACCCCATGGGCAATCACCTTTAGTGTGGCTTGTTGGAAATTGTGGCTTTGGCGCAATCGTCAGATTTTTCCCGGTGTTAGGATCTGGCAGATATGCCACTAACTGGATCTCCAACTTTGCCACGTAGTGAGTATGGCGCCTGGAACTTTCTCTCAGCTATATGAAAACCAGCTTGTTCATAATGTAAGGAAGCTCTTGGGTGATCTCTCCCCCAAATGTTGTGGTAAAAATAAAAGTTGACGGCAATGCTTGAACAACTCCGAGACCAATATTTGCACTTGGTGTCAAGCAAGATAGCATTGGACAGTGGCTTTTTGAATTTACCTCAAACTCAGGTATTAACTATGTCTTCGCCACTGAATTGTGGAGGATTTGGTATGGATTACAGAATCACATCGTAGAGGTATCCTCGACTTCTAGTTTGCTATGACTCCCTAGTAGCTACTCGACTCGTGACAAGAAAAATGCAGAAGCATCGCCCCCATTTTTGTTGATTCAGGCTTGTAAGCACCTTATGGGACTGTTTATTGTTGACGGATTAATCATGTGTTTAGGGAGACTAATGGTGTCGGGGATGGGTTAGCAGCCCTTGGGCATGAAATAGAGTTTAGCTTACATACCTTTGATGGGCCATCACCTAGGATTTAAGATTAGAAATGGTTTGATTGTGTAGGCAACATTAGTTATAGAGTGATTTTTGCATAATTGTTTTGTGGATTTTTGGGATATTATTCCTTCCTTTGTAAGTAAAAAATAAATAATAATAATAATAATAATAATGAAATCTATCACACCTAGATTAGGTTCGACAAACAAGCTTCATGAAATGCCCTGAACGAGTAACCTACAACTCAATGAAAATAAAACCTTCCTTGATGAGTCAATTAAACTTCTCAAGGAAAAAAATAAAACTGCTCAAAGAGAGGTCTCGATCATGCACATGATAGGATGACTTTCCTTCTATTTATTTATTTATAATTAAAAGCAAAGTTGCAGGCTTTCAACAATGTGAACAAGCTTTCACATTAAGGTGGAAAAATGGGAAGCAAAGAAATTTCATGTTTGCTCTCATCTAAGGATTGGAATTTCCTTCACAAGTAGCAATGCTAGACAAGATTGATTGATGACTTGGATAATGAAAATCTACTTTTGCATTAATATATGCAAAATGATTAAACAAAATAAGCCCCCTTCTGTTCTATTTATTAAATCACCATCACATAGTAGTATTGAATAGAAGACAAAATAGAAAAACGATCAAACAAAGTTACATCCATATCATATACATACCTCAATCCCGTTTTGTTCATACCATTCTGGAGTTTGCCTTTCACCACCAGATCCAACACAAGTATGGAAACCCTTAAAAAGGATGCTTTGAAAAATTAGGAAGGTTTCATAATTTGATTTTACACAAATATACAAACAAAATAATTACCACAGAACATAAGTGAAATACTATCTTATTGATGAGAACTACTCCCTACAGGGAGATGAAAAGAAGAACAGCACAGCTAGGAAGTACAGAATGAAAAATTCAAAATCGAAACAGAACCGAAATGATACCCACAGGTAAGCGTGCAGGCTTCTTATCCAATGGAAATAAATAACCCTTTGTCAACGCCGGACGCTCATAAGGTGCATATGCCTGCAAATCCAGACATCTTAAATTCATCAATAGGATGGGAAACAACAGAAAGGATGACAAAACAAAGAGGAAACACATTTAAAGTAAATTCTTCTCTGCTCCAAATTGTACTGCAGGACATATATATATTTACAAGGGGAAAAAAGATTATTACCTTATTGGCATGATTATCACTAGGATGTCATTAGCATAAATAAATTAGTTAATTACCAGAGTTTATCTGTAAGAATCTTTTTGTTTTCTGTATTTGTTGCGCAGGTTAGTCACCCCATTTGTTAAATGATTTGTCTTATTTGCTGTGATTCTCCGATGGGAGGACATCATTCCTCTATTGAATCTCTGTATATGCTAAGGAATGTTAATGAAAGAGGTAAGCAAAAATTAATGAAAAGTCTTCCTCCTCTTGTCATGTCTATACCCTCTTATACCTCACTAATTCTTATCCTAGAGCTCCTCCACTGCTCGAAAGTGCTCACTATCATTTACCCAGAAATCAGGCTGCATTAATGGTGCTTTCATTAACAGCTGACATGGGTCAAGCCTTACTCCCTGAAATTCTCACACCCACAACACCCATTCTGCCATCAATCCATCATATTAGCTTCAATGAAATGAATACTAAATGAAAACAAGACCAATGTGTCTATTGTAATGAAAAGTATCATCCAAACATAGGCGTAAATCAAAAAGAACAATTCTTATAGTCCTAGATGAATGGATGAACTTAGATGAATTCATTCCTTACCAGATGTCAAGCAAGACACTACAAAGCTTTACTATAAAGCTTCTTTCAATCCACCCAGACACACTATTAGCTCTTGAAGCAACCCAAACCCACATACCACCACCTACATAACCCTAAAGAAAATGAAAACCCAACCCCACAATTTTCCCATAGTCACAAGGAACCGATTTCGTGTACCGCCACAAATCTCGATTTCTTCCATCTTTGCTTCCCAACCATCAACCTAGAAAACAACCTCGGCGCCAATCTACTACTTCGAGCCATGAACAACTCCCACCATCAAGTTCCGCAAAAACTTTCGAAAAACTAGAGGAAACTCAGGACCATGTGACACTAGTCTTCAACCTGCTTCTATTTAAACAATATTACCACAGAACTGTGAAATAGTCGTACTCATAGTTTGTGTTTTAGTAGCAGTGAAAGGTCAAGTAGAGGCCAAAAGCACAAGACCCAACAAATTCATCTTCGACTATATAAAGAACCTCCCATCATCATTATAAACCGACTGAGCCTAAACTTTTTGAACCCCTCCAGATAAGAGTGAAAATGAGTTGCTACAAGAAATTTAAGCGCCCTCAAATATTAGTAGAACTAGGATGTTCAATTTCTTAGTTTTGGCAATGCTAAGGTTCTTGGTTTATTAGATTATAATCTATTGAGAAAAAGAAGATTATGAGAAAAGGTCAAGGTATGTGCTATTATGTTCTAGCATGTCTGTCTATTTTAGTCATGCTCAAGAAGTTGAATCAAACAAATGTAAGATTTTATGAGAATCAGTTTAGAGGATTAATACATTGGGATTGCATAATGTATTGTTGAGTTGTGATTTTGTGTCCAAGAAATATGTACCGAAGGTGTTTGTTCAAATGGCTAAATGAGGTATGCAAACAATAAAATCATGGTTGCGATCACAATTGCGGTTACGGTCGCGGTATCAGAGTGTCGTAAACAATATTTTATATGCCGCGGTGTTATTTTTTTATTTTTTTAACAATAAATATTAACAAATATCAGTAAAATATTAACAAATATCGGCTGATAACTAACATACCACCGATAAACACGTGAAATTCTAAATCCGTTGCGTATCGCCAATTTCACTTATCGGCTGACCCAAAATCCGATAAATATCGGCCGATATTGCATATCGGGACCAATATTTAATTGTATGGAGGTATGGTTCTAAAGAATATCATGATTTATGGGCCACAAGATTTCACAAATTCTCCTTTAGATTGAATCTAAGGCGCAATTTCTATGTTATTTTGGTGTCTTATGCAAAGAATTTGTGTCGATGGTGGTTGTTGGATTGGGGATAGAAGACTCTCTCTGATTGTTGTGTTATTGAAGTGTAGAATGTCTTCAAATTCATGCTTAAAATTGATTTATATTTCTAAAATGAAAATGTATCTACTCTGGTAAGTAATCATTGTGGAAGCAAGTTTATGGACTGTGCCTTTAAAGTGTTTGATAAAATGTTTGAAAGAGACATGGGTTGGCAAAATAGCATAATTGATGGGTATTGTGGGAGGGACACAATTTTGTATTTAAGGGACCCTAATAATGTTTGATGGTGTTTTACCTAATATATGATTTAGGAGTTGATTGTACTTTCTTCAAATATGTGAAGAGTATCATTAGTTGGAATGCTATAAATTCAATGTACCTTTATTCATCTCTAGTTTTAGGTTCTCTTGAACTGGGAAAGAAATATAGAAAGAATATAAATGCCAAGGAATACTTTGACTGTGGTTGTTGGTCATCCTCTTAGATGTTGCAAATACGTTTTTGATACAATGAAAATAAGGCCATTGCTATTTGATTTGGAAGAAGAGAAGCTGAGATGGACATCTTGGCTAATTGAGTTGTAAAATCTTTGGGCTATTGATGTGTATGTCAATGAGTGCTTTTCACAAATTCTCTTAGACGAAGCTATCAAGATCAAACTGGTTGTTATAGCTACTGATGTATGGATTCCCCAAGTAGCTAGGATCTCTATGAAGAAGTTTATACTTGAGCATCAACAATACATGACATCTGCTTGCTTGAGTTCCTACAAGAATTCAGCCAACGCAACTTTTATGGGCTATTCTTTAGCTAATACCATATCTTATGTTATTGAGGTTGTTAAAGGCTGCGATTTTATTCCATCCCACATCAAACATATTCTAGAAATCCTCAAAATGAATGGCGAAGTGCACTTTCATACCACCATTGTACTTATTATGAGCAGAATTCATCTAGAACATGTGGCTATATTAGTACCGTGACTAGTACCATTGATACTGCATCATCCATTTCCGGGGGTACTGGTGCTTTAAGTGTGTCTGATGCTGCTGTAATATTTAAGGGAGACCTTCATCATTCTCTATTCACAAGATGGTACCACATACAAATTCACAATTCCAAACACAAGGTGGCTACTATGTTTGAAAACTTCACTGCCTTGTGAAGAGAGAAATCAAGGGGAATATTAAGCTTGTTCCAGACAAACTTCCACTGGAGAATTCAATTGCAGCTGGGGGATTCACTGACTGGACCGATCTTAATTCATATTTGAGTGGATTCTTCAAGAATAACCATCTACTCCAATATGATGAAATAACTCAGAAGAGAGAATCTGGCTACAGAATTGTTGCTATGTTCGAACTATGGCATCGGATATTCAACCATGATGCTGCACAACCGGTTGTTATTATGCATGCTCCAACAGTCTTGTTGTTAGGAGTGCATACTCTGGTTCTTGCAAGTTTGGGATTAATCATTCTCAATATTGAGGAAAAGTTTGTTTTGAAGAGTGGGGCAATGATACAAACCAACCTTAGAAGTTTCAAGTTTATTAGCTTATTGGCATGATTATCACTAACATATCATTAGCATAAATACATTAGTTAATTATGTTGGGAACAATGGCAAAAATCAGCTTTGTTCCAAGCCATTATCCCACATTGGTAGTAGACAACTTTTTGAAGGAGTTTATATTTCTTATGTTTTAGCACTTAGGTTGAATTGAATACTTGGGTTGTTTTGTTAGGACCTGGGCTGGTCCATTTATACCACACGCCCGTCTGGGCTGAGTGTGTGTCATAGATCCAAATGAGCCTATTATTCTTTTTGCTAAAAGTTTAAATTGTTTAAAATTTTATTTTCTTTTCTCCACTTTGGCTCAGTAAATAGAAGACCGATTCTTCCTCTACTTCCGAACATTTTCAAACATGCGAATATGGGATCTATTCTTCCAGGTTAGGAGGTTATCTTCACATGTTTTGTTTTATTTAAGTAAGAAGCCTCCCTTTGGTTTTATATGTTGAAAATTATAAGTGTTTTTCCTTTGTTTTCAATTCGTGAGTTCTAGGCAAAGTTTCTGTGTTTTCAGGCTTTCGTTGTTAAGTGCACAAGTACGGAGGTCGGTTGCGTTAACCTTGGAGGCGATTCAGAAGTACAAAGGTCGGGCCGTATTTTGCTTTACGGTAGTAAAATTTTTCTTTCGCGGCACAACCAATCTGATAAGTCGAATTCTTTGCTCATCTTTTTTTTTTATTTATATCAGCGTATACTGCTTTTACATAAATTTTGAAAAAGTTTGATTGTTTTGATGATATGCCTGTGGAAACTCCCTATGAACCTAGCATAAATTTGTAAAAGAACCAAGGTTCTCGTGTTTCACAAGCTAAATATGCTAAAATCATAGCAAGTGTGATGTTCCTCATAAACTATACTAAACCTAGCATAGCTTATGCAGTGAGTAGATGGTAAGCTCAGAGAGGGATTAACGGGAAAATGGTGTGAGTTTTACTTTAGTGATCAACAATCCAAGCTATCTGAGGGCCTGGTACCTCCAATTTCCAACTCTCCTCTCCCGATTACATAAGTCCCTCTATATATAGTGAACCATTACTCCTTAAGATACATAACTAACTATAATCAAAAAAAGCTAAAACAAAATGGAGGGAATCTAATATTTCCCCTTAAAAGACTTCACAACCCACATAACCGAATGGCAGCAACAAAATGGGCAGACGTGTGGCTCAGTCCCCCACTTCCCCCCATGTGCCTCTCAACTACGTATCCCCCTTAGTCATTTTCTTCCTCTAAGCATACATATATTTAATTAGGGGTTTATCAATAGATTGAATAAGTATACTCACAACCTAGGTAGTGACCATTAGACTGCACTTCGTTGTTTACTTAGATACCTTAAGGGTACTAAGGATTGGTGTTTGCATTTTAGTAAATTTATTGCTATTTTAGAGGGATTTACAAATGCAAATTGAATTTCTGATAATGATGAGGTCAACTCCACTAGTGGTTATCTGTTTACTTTAGGTGGAGGAGCTATTTTGTGGAAGTTTGCTAAGCAGACTTGCATAGCTCGCTCTACTATGGAGTCAGAGTTCTTATAGACCTCTAATCAAATACATCTATACAAGGAGGAGCAAGATATGAGGAGGGACGATAGTTATAGTTGTTCCAGCCAACAACTTTCTTTTCTTTTTAATTTTATCTATTAGCAGTCGGATCTATTTTGGTTAATTAGGCTGAGTTTGTTATTTTGTTGGGATTTCTATTTGGTAGTTACACTGAGTCAGGCTAGGGAGTTGTGCCCACCTCTATTAATAGTCGGGAGAAGGTGAGGCAGAGGAGGGAAGAATTTGAGTGGAAGAGGGAGGGCACCAAGACCTCCAATACCTGGGTCTAACTTTTCCTCTGTTATCAATATAACATATACCCTTCTCCTCTCTCAGAATTGATCAATTAATTGTTACTGATTAGTAAGTTTTGTTGTTGCTAGCAAGAGTCTACCAAATTGGTATCAGAGCAGTACACGACTGGGAAGTATGACTCAATTGAAAATAGAAGTGTTGGAGGAGAAATTGGGGGTCATTCAAGAGGAATGGCAAAAGGAGATGGAGACAGTGTGGGAGGATACCAGGAGATTACCGTTGTCAGAGAAAACCGTGGAGGATATTGGAAGACAGATGGGGCAATTACTGGGACAAAGAAATGGGAGGCTTCATCTACTAATCTGAGGATAGGAGAACCACAGAGGCATGCAAACCAGAACCAATTGCGCCAATGGAGTTTCAAGAAGCTCCTCTAGCAGTCAACCACCATTTCAATTTTCGTTCCACCAGCCAGCTAGACTTTCCCATATTCAACGGGACAGATCCAGACAGCTGGTTGTTTCGAGCTAAATGGTTCTTTAACTTGAACCAAATGATGGAAGCCAAGAAGTTGGAGGCAGTAGCAATCGCCATGGAAGGCAAAGCTCTAGCACAGTTGCAGTACATGGAGGATGGGAGGAAATTCGCGACTTGGAGGGGATTCAAGGAGGCGTTTCTCATCAGGTTTCGCCCGAAACATGAGGGCTCCCAATGCAAAAAAATTCTCTCAATCAGGTAGAACTCAACGGTAGAAGATTATCTCGAAACCTTTGAACTCCTTGTTGTTCTACTGCAAGGTCGACTGCCAGAGAAGATGCTGGAAGGAACCCTCCTCAACGGGCTAAAACCGGCGGTCAGAGCTAAAGTCCGGATGATGAAGCCCAAGGGATTGATGGAGATAATGGAGGCGACCCAAATGGTGGAGGACAAGAATAAGGTGACCAAGACTAGGGAAAATGGGGCCAAGATTGAGGGCCCAACAAATATAAGCTCGACCCGCAAAAGTTGGCAGCCACAGCACAACCCATACGCCAAACTCCACGTTCCGACAACCCAGCCTATTAAGACAAAGCAGGCGCCGGCGGGCAACCGATCGAGCTTAAAGGACTAACGGATTCCGAGCTCTAGCACCTGCCATAAAGGAGCCTCTGTTACAGGTGTGATGAGCAATTTTTTCCGGGCCACATATGTAAAAACGGGATGCTGCAACTTCTTGTGGTGGACGACTCACAAGCTCACCTTGAAGAAGAAGAGGCACCACTAGAGGTAGTAGACACCTACGGGATTCCAGCCGAGTAAGTGGAAGGTAATGTCGAACTCCCTATGAATTTTGTTGTTGGGTTTACTTCACCCAAGACAATGAAGCTGAAGGGGACGATTGAAGGGGAGTTGGTGGTGGTGTCAGTGGACTATGGAGCAACACATAATTTTGTTACTTGTGAGTTGGTCAGAAAAATGGACTTACTATTGTCCAAATACGGGGTGCTCATGGGGACAAGGAGCTCGGTATTAACGGAGGGTATATGCAAAAGGGTACGATTGTTGTTACCCGAGGTGGATATTGTTGAGGATTTTCTACCATTGGAATTAGGGAGCACAGACGTAGTATTAGGGATGTGGTGGTTGGAAAAGCTAGGGGTTATGCAGATAAATTGGAACTTGGAAGGCTCTGTGGATAAAGTTTCACATGGGCAGTACACCGGTCATTCTAAAGGGGGATGTAGAACTGTGTAAATCCCAGGTGTTGCTAAAGGCTTTTATTTGCACCATACGAAAGTCGGGTCAGGGCATACTGCTGGAATTTCAGGTGCTGCAAGTGGTGGTAGGAACAACAACTGATACCACAGGGATCCCTGCACCTATTCAAGCTATGGTGAACCAATTTCCAGGTACTGAAGGCACCAACAGGGTTACCACCACCTAGGGCAATGAATCATAAAATTCCCCTACTGCCCGAAGCTGCACCAGTAAGCGTGCGTCCTTACCGGTACCCCCATATACAGAAGCATGAGATTGAACAACTAGTGGGGGAAATGTTGGCAGCTGTCGTGTTTAAGCCAAGCCACAGTTCTTTTTCCAACCCTGTATTATTGGTGAAAAAGAAGGATGATAGTTGGCATTTTTGCATGGACTACCGAGCCTTAAATAAAGTAACAATGGCTAACAAATTTCCACCTCCGATGGTAGATGAGTTGTTGGATGAACTACAAGGAGCAACAAATTTTTCAAAATTGGACCTCATATCGAGATATCACTAGATCAGAGATTCAGAGTACATCCGAAAGACGTACCTAAGACTGCATTCCGTACACACGAGGGGCATTATAAGTCCTGGTTATGCCGTTTAGATTGACAAATGCTCCGGCCACTTTTCAATGGTTGATGAATGAGGAATTTTGCCCTTACCTCCGTAGATTTGTGGTGGTTTTCTTTGACGAGATACTAGTATATAGCCCTTCTATGGAGGCTCATGTCCAGCACTTTAGCTTCGTTTTTGAGGTCCTAAAGGCACATTTATTATTGGTAAATATTAAGAAGTGTGTGTTCGGGCAATGGGAGCTTGAATATTAGGGACATATAGTCTCCTCAAAGGGGGTGGTTGTAGACCCCGCCAAGGTTCAGTCTATAAAGGATTGGCCAAAGCCTAAGAACCTGAGGGAACTAAGAGAGTTCTTAGGTTTGACAAGTTATTACCGAAAATTTGTGCACCATTTTGGACACATTGCAGCTCCGCTCACTGCCCAACTAAAGAATGATTGTTTTGGGAGGAATGCAGAGGCTCAAGAGGCTTTTGACAAACTTAAGGGAGCCATGATGACAGTACCAATTTTGGGTCTTTCAAATTTTAATGAGCCCTTCATAGTAGAAATCAATGCTACTAGAATTGGAATTGGGGTTGTTTTGATGCAGCAGCAGCGACCAATTGTTTTCTTCAGCCAAGCCTTGGGGCAACAAGTTCGAATGAAATCGGCATATGAGAGGGAATTAATGGCAGTGGTGTTCACGGTTCAACATGGGCGACATTACCTCTTGGGCTAGAAGTTTACAATAAGAATGGATCAAAAAAATGACGTTTTTATTTAAGCAGCAAATAATTCCGAGCAGCGAATAATTCCGAAAGAGCAACTGAAATGGGTTATTAAGCTCTAGGGGTACCAGTTTGACATTGAGTACAAGCCTAAGGGGGAAAAAAGGTCGTTGATGCCCTGTCAAGGGTGAAGGCGGCAACTACATTAGTTGCCTTCTCGACTGCCTGGATCGAGAAATGGGCACCCTTCAATCCGAAATTGAGGCCGACCCGGTCTATGGGCCTATCAAGACCAAACTGCAACAAGGAGAGGATGTGGAGGGGTACAGCTAAATCAGGGAAACCTCTTCTTCAAATAGAACCTAGTTCTACCAGCAAACTCGACATTAATTTCACAATTGCTAACTGAATTCCATGGTGGGGGAACAGAAGGACATTCTAGAGTATTAAAAACCTATCACAGGCTGGCTAGGGAGGTATATTGGGCTGGTATGCGGAAGACAATACAGAAGTTTATGGCGGGTTGCGCAATTTATCAGCAGCACAAGTACCTGGCTATGAGTCCAGCAGGCCTGTTGCAACCGCTGCCCGTTTCACAGCAGATTTGGGAGGATATATCACTTGATTTCGTGGAGGGACTTCCACGATTGGAGGGTCATATTTGCATTTTATTGGTGGCAGATAGGTTGTCAAAGTATGCCAACTTCATCCCACTAAAACAGCCATTCTCTGCACGCACCATAGCAGAGGTGTTTATGAAGGAAATTGTCAAGCTGCATGGAATTCCCAAATATATAGTAACTGATCGAGATAAGGTGTTCGTCAGTAATTTTTGGAAAGAAGTATTTAAGATGTTAGGGACAACGCTCAAATTCAACTCGGCCTACCACTTGCAGACGGATGACCAAACAAAGGTCGTTAACCGCACTTTGGAGACTTACGCTGTTTCGTGTGTGACAAGCCAAAACAATAGGTCAAGTGGGTTCCCTGGGTAGGATATTGGTATAGTACATCCTTTCATTCGGCAATACATACCACGCCCTTCAATGTCATGTATGGGAGAGACCCTCCAACATTGTTACAATATGAGATGGGGGGCATTCCATTTGCTACTGTAGACCGAGAGCTGCAGGATAGAGATGCGGTTTTGGATGAGTTAAAGCAGCACTGGCAGTTAGCTCTAATGAGAATGAAGGTTCAGACTGATAAGAAGAGACAAGAGCAAAATTTTAAATCCAATAGCTAGGTTTTTGTTAAACTCAAGCCCTACCGGCATAGATCTTTGGCAAGAAGGCTGAATGAGAAGCTCAATCCACGTTATTTTGGGCTATACCAGATTCTAGCAAGGGTGGGCCCATTGCCTATCGTCTCAAGTCACCAAAGTTAGCATCCATTCATCCGATATTTCATGTGTCAATGCTTACGGCTGAGGTGGGCGAGGGACAACAGGTGCAGCCCTTTACTCCGGTCCTTACAACAAAAATGGAGTGGCAAGTGGCTAAAGTCTATGCTCGACATGAGGTACAATGCCAAAAGACTACTAGTCTTAATTAAATGGAAAGGGTTGTCTGAATTTAAAGCATCTTGGGAAGCCTTTGAGCTAATCAACGAGCAGTTTCCTCATTTTCACCTTGAGGACAAGGTGAAAGACCGAGGGGGAATAATGATAGACCTCTAATCAAATACACCTATACAAGGAGGAGCGACTGTTATAGCTGGCCAAGCCGGTTACTTTCTTTTCTTCTTAATTTTTCCTATTAGCAGTCAGGTTTGCTTTGGTTAATTAGGTTGAGTTTGTTATTTTGTTAGGATTTCCATTTGGTAGTTACGCTGAGTCAAAGACTAGGGAGTTGTGCCCACCTCTATTAATAGTCGGGAGAAGGAGAGGCAGAGAAGGGAAGAATTTGAGTGGAAGACGGAGGGCACCAAGACCTCAAATACCTGGGTGTAACTTTTCCTCTGTTATCAATATAAGATATAACCCTCTCCTCTCTTGAAATTGATCGATTAATTGTTACTGATCAGTGAATTTTGTTGTTGCTTGCAAGAGCTTAACAAGTTCATTGCCCTAGAGCTTGCTAGTCAAGAGACAGAACGGTTGAGGAACCTATTGGCAGATGTGTCTTTGTGGAAGAAACCTTGTGTACCAATTTCCTTCTACTGTGATTCACAAGCAACTATCAGTGTCGCCAAGAACAGTGTCTATAATGGTAAGATGAGACACATCCGTGTAAGATACAATTCTGTGAAACAACTGTTAAGGAATAGTGTGATCTCTTTAGATTTTGTCTAATCAAAGAGAAATCTGTCACACCCTCTTACAAATAGTCTAACGAGGAGAGTTATCCTCGAATAGTCAAGAGGGATGGGGCTTAAGTCTTTGAGTTGAGGAAAGTATGGTGGATACCATTCATTGTCAAACGAAACCATATGATTACTCTATTACACTAAATTCTCATCCCTATGGTCTGTGGTAGTGCTGTGTGGATAGGTTGAGCTTAGATTTTTAATGAGTTCATAGCCCTATTCTTGAGTGATCCTAGTGAGATAGACTTAATGAATTCACCGCTTGACATATAAGAGGTTGAGTATACTTATGCTCTTAATGAATCCATAACCAAGTTTGGCGGTGCTTATGAGACGCACTTGATGCATTTACCTAGATGAGTGTGAACAAGGGCTGCCTTCTATGAAAGACCCATGCTATCTTTCAGCACTCATGAGTACCTAAGGTGTGTGCATGGTCATTAAAAGCGCTTAAATTATTGTTGCAGAATTTGCAGATTTTAAGGTAAAACATGTGTTGTGGAGGTTTCAATTGAAGTCTAGGAAGTTCAAGATACGTTCACTCCCTAGACACGATTATTGTCTCACCTTACTATATATGAATTCAATCCTCGTAATATTAATGCTTTAGTGTCAACCTTTTTTGCCCAGATCTTTTGTGATTTTTTACATTGTTTTGCCATTGGTGGGGAATTATTGGAAACAATGGAAAAAATCAATTTTGTTTAATGCCAATGTCCCATATTGGTAGTAGACAACTTTTTGAATGAGTTTATATTTCTCCTCTCTTAGCCCTAGATTTGAATTGAATACTAGGTTATTTTGTTAGGACTTGAGCTGGTCCATTTATAACACATGCATACGCACGCCACCCGCCTGCCCGTCCGGTCTAGGTTGGGCGTGGGTCATAGATCTTTTTTTTTTTTTGCTAAAATTTTAAATTGTTTAAGATTTTATTTTCTTTTCTTTACTATGGCTCGGTAAACAGAAGACCAATTCTTCCTCTAGTTCCAAATGTTTTCAAACGTGTGAATATGGGATATGTTCTTCCAGGTTAGGAGGTTATCTTCATCTGTTTTGTTTTATTTAAGTAAGAAGCCTCCCTTTGGTTTTATATGATGAAAAATTATAAGTGTTTTTCCTTTGTTTTCAATTTGTGAGTTCTGGGCAAAGTTTCTGCGTTTCCAAGCTTTCGTTCTTGAGTGCACAAGTATAGAGGCCGGTTGTGTTAATCTTGTGGGTGATTCAAAACACTCGATTAGCACCAGAGTCGGGCCGTATTTCGCTTTAGTGTAGTGAAATTTTCCTTTCCCGGCACAACCAATCTGATAAGTTGAATTCTCTACTCATCTTTTTTTTTCTTTGATATCAGCTTATACTACTTTTACATAAATTTAGTATTTTTCCAACAAATTAAAAAGAATTTAGCCATAAAAATATTATTGTTTTCTTTTTTGTTGTTCAGGTGATTCGCCTCATTTGTTAGGGATTTGCCTTATTTGTTGTGATTCTATTAGGCTAGGTGTTCTAGTGGGAGGACACTATTCCTCCATTGAAATTTTATTTAAGCTAAGGAGTGTTAATGAAAGGGGCAATCATATATTAATGAAAAGCCTTCCTCCTCTTGTCAAGGCTCTCTTCTCCCTCACTAGTTCTTATTCTGGAGCTTCACCACTGCTTGAAAGTGATCATTATCATTTACCCACAAATTAGGTTTCACCACATAACCCCTCCTTCTGCCCTTTCTTTCTCAATTTCAATATCAAGGCGATCAGATATTGTCGAAAATTCAGTATCCTATACTTCTATCCGTATCGACAGTAGCAGCTAAAATCGAAAGTTCGGATGCAAATTTCGATTTTACAATAAGTCAATCTTTAATAATCGCGAAATGAAACGATCAAGAAAAATCACTGACCTCTTTGGACACAATGCATAGCTTCCCATCGGCCAGACCATGTTCGACAAATTGTCGAGCCGCATATCCCGCCGCATTTCCGCCTCCAACAATCACAAACCTAAGTATCCCCCCCCCCCCCGCAAAGACAATGATAACAAATCGATGATCATTCCATTTATAATTTCGACAATTAAATATCGAAAAATTATCGAGACCTACTCTCGGTTCTCATTCGAGAAATTCGACAAAGCGGAAATGGAGAAAGTTCTTCTCTGTAAGTTTCTGGAACCCGCTACAGACAAGAATGAAGTGTTCTGATATTTAGAAGATTGAGGACACCATAGCGATAATCCGTGTTTCAGTGATGGTGAATTCGACACGGTCGTCGCCATTAATCTCCCGGCTGAGATATTTTACCAAATAATCAAATAATTAGCGATGAGCAGAGAGAAAATGGACTGACTTTGGTAAAACTGAAGGAGCAAAGAGAGGAATAAACCTTTTGACATCGGAAGAAGAGGAGCCGTTCGTTAATAAGTTGGGCTGTCAGTTTGATTAATAAATCGTCTAAATGGCTTTTCGCCAGCTCAAACCGTCGGCAGAAAGAATTAGTTTAGTTTTATATGGCTTCACTTCGCCCCATTGAGCTTACTTCACCACTGAAACGCCTCCGGTGGAGAGATTATCAGATGGTCCAGGTTCACCCCCTCTTTTTGCCAAATGGTGCATTCTGACAGTTAAGGGGAACAACTGTAAATTAAACAGAGGAGCTCCCTATACGTGCAAGCTATATATAACTACGGTCAAATAATAAAAGAAAATGTTAACCAGACGTTAGTTTCTACCGAGCAGAAGAAGAAGAATTGAAATGAATTTTTTTTATTTTGGTTATCTTTCCACAGTCTTAGGGTATGTTTGATTCATGGAAAGTTTGGAGAAAAAGAAAAAAAAGTATGAAAGGAAAATGTTCTCTCAGCATTTGGTTGCTAGAAAAATTAAAAAGAAAGAAAATAATGAGAAAAAAGAAAAGGAATGTTATACTTGACTATTTTGTAAAGCTAAATATGAGGAAAACAGAAGGAAATAAAAGAAAATTTGTGTGACTCCCTACCCGACGTTCCTTCACCATCATTAACATCGTCCTCCTCCCTTGTAAGTCAATCTACTCATCCTCCCCTGTAAGTCAATCTACTCCTTCAGTCCATCTCCAACTTCAACCTCTCTTATGTTCGACTCATCTCATGGCTCCTCCACGGTCCTTCTTCAATCTTCATAGTCGTTTGTCAAGTTCAAGCTCCAAGCTCCCTATTAGCGAAGAACGTTGTCTCAATAAACACGAGCTACAACTATATGAGCTTGATTTGAACATGTAAGTTTAATTATCTTTTGATTTTAACTTAAAACAAAAAAAAAGTTGAAACTTTAGTGTGATTCCGGTTTAGGGTTAATTTATAGTATGTGAATCTGTTGCAATGAAATAGGGTTCAAGTGGATGCCTAATTGTGATTTTCTTTTTAATTTCTGGACTCTAAATTTGATTATGATAGTTTAACATGGTCATCGTTTATCAACAAAAAAGTATTTTTTCTCTGAACTTTTACACCACTGGTTGGTACCACTTCTACAATTTGTGAAATTGGGTCAGTACCACTGATTTTGCGTAATTGAGTTTATTATGGTGTTGTTGAAAAGTAGTTCATTACCTTACCTTACCAACATCCTTTCATATTTGCTTTTCTTTTTGCAATTGGGCTAGATATGTGTGCCAGGGTGTGTTATGTGTGTATGTGCATACACGCAAGGGTACACTAATTAATGTATTTGTACTGCTGTTACTATGGCTTTTATTAGTCAAGTTTTCATTTTGTCAGAGTCTTGATTTTATGTTGTTACGTGTTTCATTGAAGATAAAGGTGTTCCATTAGTTTTATTTTCTCTCAAAGACGATAGCAAATACATAGTCTTTTGAAATATCAATTTACGTACATGATGGGTCTAGTAAAGTTGTTACTCAAGTTAATTTTGATGATAAAGATAGTGGAGGAGAGGATAATATGAATAAGGTTGATGCAAAGAAGAAGATTGTTAAGAAGTTTGTGGATTGTCAGAAAATCAATGGAGTTTTGCTAAGAGAGAGCCTTTTGGGGATTTTTATGTGTTTATGTTGTCTAAGATGAGTTATTATTTGTGGTTTATTCTTATTTTATTTTGTTGGTCCTAACCAGTCTCTCACTTATGTAGAGAAATGTGTGTGATCTTGTCATGAATTTGTATTTACTTTTTTTTTCAATTTGATTGTGATTCATGCAACTTCAAATTCAATATATCTGTTGAACATAATAACTAAAAGGTATATCCATATAGTTTTTTAATTTAAATTTATATAGTGATATTTTGGCCTTAATGTCTTCTAATTGTTATATATGTATATATATATTGATGATCTTGTGATTGTAGCTTGGAATGGTGGTCATTTGAGATACTTGTCTAATTATATGGCCTATTTTCGCACCCTACCCTAGAGACTGCAGCTCTATCATTTGTAATTGATATTGGATTCATAGTAATTTCTATATGTTTCCATCAATTTTATATGTTTACATTTCATACTGACATTTTTCTTGAATCTATAACCCTTTCTATTTCTCTTCAATGCTTGACATCACTTGTTTTATCTTGAGTTTGATTTTGCAAATATGTTTTTTTATAACATTTCTATATATATATATATATATAGAGAGAGAGAGAGAAAGAGAGAGGGTAGGGTCTCCATAACTCAAAATTTTGATTTCCCAATTGTTCCTAATGCTCTGTCTTTTGTTATTACAGTCTTTATTGATCCAATATAAGAGAAAAATATTTCTTTCCATTATGCACATGTGGTGTAAGATATCAGTATCATAAACTAATTATTGCAAAGTGCATTTACATCACTTACATTCAAAAGTTTATGATGAATTAAGTAATGTTGTCTTTAATTAGGGTCGCCGAAGGAGTGCAAAGCTACTGAGTAAGCCATGATACTAGAGAGTTTGGTCTCCTTTTTTTTTGTTTCAATTGATATATATACATGGTAGCATTAATAATGTTGCTAAGCTGCATGGGAAGGTTGCTAAAATGCATCTCCATGGAGTTGGTTTTAGCCTGTTGCAGTTCTTATATGAAGCAAGCTTCTAGCATCATGTATATCTGCAGTTCTAAATAAATGTGAGAATGTTTTCCTCAATTAAGTTTGAGGGGGTAGAGGAATAGGGATTACAGATATCTACGTTTTTTGAGGCAGTTGTGAGAATTAGTTTATGCTCTCCCTATATTAATGAGCTCACTTTTGAATATGATTCAAGCTATCTCCCTTCTCATTCCATGGTAAGCAAGTAGTCTACTGGTTAGAGTGATCGGACCTAGGAGATTCGAATATGGAGTCTTTCTTTCATACATTTCTTTTTTCAACATATAGAGAATTTTCATACTCCAATCCGTGTATGTGGTTCAACAGTTTTGACTTTCAAACCGATCTCTCTCTGGAAAAATACTAGGAATACTTATTTTATTAAAGATGACCATTTCTATGCAAGCATGTGGTTTATTTTATTTTATTTGTGTTTACTTTATCTCTTATTAGTAGGGTGTTTTGAAGATTATTAGTACTTTACGGATTTTTTTGGAAATAATTATAAGTTATATATGCAATAATTTAGAATGATTCAAAAAAAATAGAATTAGTATGAGTTTATGGAGTCTTTATAATTTTTTAGAAACTTTATGGAATTTTTTATGTATCAATATAATATTTTAATTTTTATTAAATATATTAAAGTATTTAAATAACAAAAATCAACTTTCCTTATAATTTTATTTCTATAAACCAAGCATAAAATACACTTTATAATAATTATATTTTTCCACAATTTTTTTCCCAACAACCAAACAAGGGAAAGAAAATTGATTTTTCTTATTTTATTTCCTTTATTTTTCTTTCATTCTTATTTTCCTCAAATCAAATAAAGCCTTAATCTTCCTACAATTTACTTTTCATTTATAATATTTTCTCAACTCTTTGTTTTTATCTCAGACTTTCTGCATCCTTCATCTTCTTCATCTCTAATATACATTGGAACAAATTTTTTTTTGTGGTCTCATCTTCTTCTCTTCTTCCATTCAATTGGAAAAAATTATGGCTAGAGCTGGCAAGACATGGTTGAGAGAATGTAATTTCAAACTATTAATAGAAGGGTAATTTAGTTTCACTGGAGTTTTTTTTTACTACATTTCCAACACATAATATTAATTATATATGTAAATAATGTAGAAGAAATTGGGTTTTAATGCATGTAATAATTCAATTCCTAAAAAATAAATTTGAAGCTCACACTTGCATGTCATCCAAATATCAAAGGTAGTTTAAAAAATAAATAATTTTCCATGGTTGAGATAGGTAATGGTGATTGAGGTAGCTTATGTGTCATGTTTATGTTTTGGTTGTTTTTTCCTTTTTTGATCAAATTGTGTATGGTTTTGTAGGTCTCTACATTTCTTGTATGGTGTTTGGTTTAGTGGCTTTTCTCTATTGGTTATGAGGTATGACATGGGGGATTTACATAAACTAGTCTTAGAAATTCAAGATTAAGTTTTAAGACACAAATGTAATTAAACCATAAATCAAATTAAGATAGAAAAAAGAAAATACTTCTGATAATACTCAGTGTTTAACATGCACATTACTTCCAATAATATTACTATCATCTTAACTAAAAATAGGTGAATACGCAACCTTGCAAGTCAAGTCAAATCCTCCTTGCCATTAGGCACTTGAATTTGTGCAATAGTGCTTGACCCTCAAGCATCTTCAGACAGTGACTGTATGGTGTGTTTGAGGTGCAAGCATGGAGTTGAAACTAATTATATTTATACTTTGCATGGTGTCTAGTTATTGAATTGATTTATTCAGTATTGAAGGAAATTGAAAGAAAGTAGAGTGGTTGAATTAAAGAAGTTAGCATGATTTTACCATGCATCACCAAAGGCAGTGTTGATCTTCAAGCCAACAAAAAAGATAATAACTGTTGACATTCTAATTCAAGAATATACATACATACATACACACACACACACACACATGCATACATACATACATACATACATATATATATATTGCTATTTGTTTTTCTCTTCTTCTTTTTTCTATCTTAATTTGATTTATGGTTTCAATAGCATTTATGCTTTTAAAATTATTCTTGAATTTCTAAGATTAGTTTATGTAATCAACATAGTATTTTTTAGTTAATCTCTGTGCTTAGCGGTTCTTGTGTTTATATATGTGTGTATTTAGAAAAACTTACGTGTTTCAACTTATCTATATGTAGCTATGGTAGACATGGACATTGTTGAATTGGAAGAAATTTTGGGCATTTGTTTAGTTTGTAGAGTAGGTTATTGTGAAAAGCAAGCATACAAATATATGCAATCGGTATGTTTTTTATGTTGGGTTCTCAATGCTTATAGGAAAGCAAACATATATTAGGTAAACTATAGTTATAAGGGAAAATGATTTATTTGTTTTGATGATGGACACAAAAATGAGATACAGCTAGTTGAAGATGCTAAGTTCACAAAAGAAGATGTTCGAAGTGGTTGTATAAGAATGATTCATTTTAGCATTCTCAATGATGAATGGTCAGTTGTTATACTCTTTTTAGAACATAGCCATTATCTTACAAAAGCTAGTGTAGTACATGTTACAGCTATGTCAAGAAAGGGGGAAATATCACTATTTTTAGTTTATATTGATTTTATAGTAGACATATTAGTGACATTACTTTATTAATGTTTTTTGAATATATGGTGGTTTTGTATAATGTGAAATGATGGTCGGTGATGGTATGTCTATTTAAACATAATTGTTGTTCAATACCTATTTAATTTGATTAGGACTCGGTCTTTTTATCCAAACTCTTATGGGATGTATGTTACAAGAGAGGGGAACAATGGGTTTATACCCACTACCTTTATCTATATATTTTTAGTTTATTTTGATTTGAGTATTATTTTTTTGCCTATGAATTTATTTATTTATTTTTCACTAAATTGCTAACTAATATGTGTTGCAAACTATGTTAAAGTATTAAATGTACTTAAAAGTTAAATTTTCAGAGACAATGGTATGATAGTGTAAATGTTTGTATGTTTGTATATCTTGATACTAAAGTTTATTTATTTTTGTTATTTGAAAATTAAAAATGTTAATGTTTACACCCTTATTTATTGTTGATATTTGTTATATTATTTCTATTCACATTCATTTAGATAAGGTTTCAAAGGATAATGTTCCATCTATATAAAATTTGGTTCATTTAGAGGAGATGTCTAACAATGGTACAAGAGTAAATAATACTCTTGTCAAACTAACTATATTTGTTATGACGTTGGATAATGTGTTTCTAACAATGATACAGATTCATATACCAAATCAAGTTTGTTATTTAGCATATAATCACTATTATTTTTCATATATTGTTTGCTAACTTTTCTAATTTCATATATATATTGTCCCTAGTATGAGGTTTGAATTTAAATTTGTCACTATGGTACAAGGAATGGATCATTTCACATATTTCCCACCTTGGGTAGTTTTATTTGTATTTAGTCATAACAATTTGAGTTATATACTTGTTTTTGACCTCTACCATTTTCTAGATTTTGAGTAGTAAAGGTATGAAAATTAATCAAAATCATATACTTATATATATGAGTAATATGTTTTTTTGGCCGTAGAATGATTTAGATATAAGATGTTTTGTCATGTAGGAAGATGATGTGTAATATTTGTGTTGTCTCATATCTATGTGATATATTTTATGAAATTAAGACTTTTGAAATTTTTACGGATACCATTTGGATGGTGGTATTGAAAGGTTTTCACTAAATGTAAATAGAATCAAGGTTGTTATGTACATATACTAGGTTTCTATTATGCTTAAGTGCTAATGATATGACTTTATGGCAATGTTGTATTGACTTTTTTTTCTTTAGTCATGCATTTATTTACGTGGTTATGAAAATTGGAATACTTTTACTAAAATAATATTTGAGCCCTGAATGGATTCTTTATTCTTATTAGTTATTATTACATAATGTAATCCAAATTTATTAAATTTTGTGTATTTATACCCATGGAAATTCTTTAAACGCTATACTCTAAAAAAAACTTGTATAAATTATACACAACATTTAAATTTAATTAATTTTAAATCTATTCATATCCACCACCTAAACAAGTTATGAATAACATACTTATTCAACGATACATGACATTTATTTGTAATTGAAATTGTTGAAATTAGACGTTTGGTACAAAGCTTTGTAAAACACATAAACCCCCTTCAGCTTTATTTTTTTTACCTTTGACACTCCTACCTTTACTTTAATTATACAACTATATATCCGTACATATAATTTATACTAAAAGTGAAACCAAATTAATCTAAATGTAATTATTATAGATGTACAACTATATATTACTAAATAGAAAAATCTAGTTAAATAACAAAATAAACGTACCAAAATTTGTAATTGCTACGTGTCAACACAACCAATGAAGATGGAAAACATACGTTGAAACAACCTGAGCAATTTTATTTTGGTTTTTGTTGATTTATTATAGTTTAAAAAAAATATGTGCACAAGGTGCATCTGTATTATTAGTGAAAAATTGCATCCTCGTCTAACAAGGAGGGAGTCTTAACAATAGATACAACTTTGGAGGCCTTAATGTATTTGAATTTTTTTTCATTGATTGACCGTCATGTATAAATATGTTACTCATGTATGTAACCTCTTAAACAAAACAAATGATCTTCATTAGATAATTGCATGAAAGTCCTACCTCATGCAAAACTAAAAATTATGAACTTACCCTACATGTAATGAAATAACTTAGACAGTTTTGTTGCATGACACAACAAGCACTCAATACATCATATTGCTCAAATTTAATCAAGGTTAAGATTTCATCAACTTCCTATAAGCAATGACAAAATTATCTGCAGTCATGTTTGGATGGATGATGTTGTATAATGTTGTTTGCTGCCACTTACTGTAGTTTGTAATAGCTTGCAATTGGTCGGTCTAGTAGATCAAAATCCATTTGTCCTTGTTCTTGAACAAGTTTTGGATGAGTGAGTTATCCGACATCCCATATGAAGAGGTTAATTTTTTCCATCTTTGCAAATCCATAGTGCTACACATATATTTTTTTCTTTTCTTTGAAATTATATATATTTTTTTAACAATTATTGGAAACAACTCTCACATGATCTCATAATTGAATTTCTATATGGGGTATTTCTTCATTGGATTTTTGAAAGCCTTGGTAATACCTTCTTCTAGATGCGTACCCTATGTACAAACTACATACTCTGGTGTTGCATTATAAAAACTAATGCTCCAAGCAGTAAATCACCATTCTTTCAATTCCTCGTTATCACATAATGCACTTGCACCCCCAATATATGCTCAATTCCATTCATGGACTACAACTTAAGATCGTTGTGGAGGCCATATTGTGTACCATATCGAATGATGTATCAATCATGGCAAGTCTTGAAAATGAGTTGAGAAGCTTCTGTCCTCCAAGCTCTGTCCATGCTAATGCTACACAACGATTGTTGTTGTCAATCATATAAAGAATCCAATCAATTCCACTATTGCTTATTCAGCTGACCACCTTCCGAATAGGTTCATCCATAACATTGTAGCCACCTGTAGCACATAATCTTTTTCGGTTACCTATTTTCCAAATTTTCATGCCTTCATTCTTTGAGCAAACTTCATGATCATGACTCATGAGTAGTCAGAAACTCTGTCACAAGCCATGCATGTAAGGTCGTGGCACTGACTGTGAGATGTGCCAAACACACTTTTTGGAGTGTGTCCACATTGTCCTTGGGATATAAATTGTAGCTACAAACAATAGTCTTGGTTGTTTGTGGTGGAACATGGAAGTCACTACCACTTAGTATGCAACTAGTTGATGATATAATGAAATTATGATGGAGAGCATATGACATGTAAGATTCCCATACACTATCCAAGGTTTTGAATATTGCTCCAACTTTCAAACGTGATGTCTCATGGGTTATACATGCGGTTGGTTAGGAAATATAAAATATTAGTATAACAACAATATATATTTGGAAATTATCGGCAATGCCCTGATATTTGATAATTATATTAATCACAAATGAAACTGGTAGTCCACATGATAAACATAACTGAAGCAATATATATGTGCAGTGTACAAATGCTAAAATTGGTGAATTTTAATATGTTAACATTCAACAGATTATTCAAGTAATGGCATCCCAAATATTTTCTCCCCGATTAAATAAATTCAACTTAGAACAAATTAAGTACATGATATTGTTGACGGTACGATCTAAGAAAACAACTTCATGAACAGAAGATAGAATTTTTTAGACATGTCACATGATGCAAATGCTAACATTAATTATGTGGATGGTATATGGAGTGAATAACTAAGTAGATATTTAGTTAGTACAGAGAGAAAAAAATATTAACAACTGCAAATGTTTGGCCATTCTTAAAACTAAGGATAGGTGGAACATTTAGCCTACGAACATATATGTACATGAAACATTCATTTGCTTGTAACAGAAGATTATGGAATAGTGATACCCCGTTTATCAATAATTCAGTTCCATGGGTAAAATCCCATGGCACAGAAACGATGCAGCAAATATGTGAGGAAACAATCAATTTTTTTCACACGGTAAGTGAATAAATAAATTGGAACATAAAAAGGTATAACTATTATAATTTTCTCATCAATCACCGTCGTTCCCCTTTGTGGACAAATCTTCATACCGTAATTCAATTTATTGTTGGTGAGACTGCATAAATGGGAGCAGTATTAATTTCGTTGTTGATATTTGACAAGTCGGTTGGTTTTTAATTCCACTCATGAGATAAATGACAACAATGGGAGTAGGTATATATTACATCACCGACAATTATTCCAAAAGATCATTTGGTGATATTAGTATTAAAATCAGGTGTATGTAATTTATGACACGATGTTTATAATTATGTTAGTAATTTTAGTATAAATCGAAGGGAAAATATCTTGACGTACAAGTTACAACATGTATTGATTACAATCTATGTACCTACTCCGTACGTTTAGTTAGGAAAGTTGACAGATTGGACACCATAATTATAGTTATTATTATATTATAAGTATATAATAATAAATATAAGTATTATTTATAATAATATTTATAATAAAAATTAAATTAAATTATCATTTTATTTATAATTATTATTATTTTATATATATTTATAATAAATAATAATAACAATATTAATATAATTATAATAATAAATAATATAACAGTATAACTTTATTTTTATTATATCATTATTATTACATATAATTATTATAAATTATAATAATAATTAACCTTATTTGATCTAATCTTATCTCCAAATAAAGAGAGAGAGAGAGAAAAATACATTTTTATCTTTATCTTTATTATTTAAATTATATATAATAAAAAAACCTAAGAGCATAAAATCCCCCCCCCCCTAAATGTACCCCCATTATGATCATAATTAGAGTTTTAGATCAAGGGTTCACAAGAAATAATAGTACAAGAACCCAAAATTTTAGAAGACTCATATTTGATATTAATGTCTGAAAAAATATAGAAGAAGAATGAAATAATGTGTTAAGAAAGAAAAAAGTCTTACATTTGTTGTTCATTTATTTCTTTTTCACTTGTATTATTTTCTATTCTTTAAAAAATTAAGATTGTTTGACTTAATATATTATATATTTTAATAATTATGTTTATGTATATAATTTTTAGGAGTCCCAATTTTTTTTAGAATAGGGCTCTCGCAACGCATTTGATGGCTCTAATCATAATTATTTTATTCATTAATCAAGGAATAATTTATAACCGAACCCATTTAATTATATAGAAACACTCTATAACCACTTAAATTACATATGAACAAATGTATTGGTTGAGTATAATTATGCTACCATTAAATACAAATATCATTAGTGGACGATCAAATTTCTCATGAAACATTTGGTGAGGGAACTAAATGAGCATGATTTAAGGGGTCAATAACAAATGAAAATAAGAGTAGATTAGTTTTCCCATGTATTAAAAAATAAAATGATAATAACTAGGTAACAACAATACTAATCATAATAACCATAAATAAACAAATAAATACATTCTTTATATTATATTATATTATATATATAAATCAAGTTATGATGTATAATATTAGGCCATTGTAAAGTATATATTTTTATAATTGGATAGGTAAATTCAATAGTTTTGTTATTCAATTATATGTATCAATATATTTATCATGTCATATGTCACTGTATATCTTTCATATATCCATTTGCCTTTTAATTTTTATTCATCATCTCTTGCTTATTAAACATTTATTATTGTGTATAATATCAAATCAATAATATTTATGTTATTATTTTTAGGCTTAAATGAAATCTTGGGCCTCGTACGGCTGAAATACTAGTGTAAAAAAAAGGTATTTCTTACACATAAGGTAATTTAAGTGAGAACTAAGCTTTCAGGTGAGAACTGTGAACTATGGTTCTGAACTACACCTAGAAGACTACTAGCCACTAATCTTTTTTGCTTCCCCTACCCTCTCTTCATCTTTTTCACTGTCTTCCTTTAGCACCCCCAAAATTCACTACTGAAAAACTTCGTTTTATTAAAAGAAATAGTGTAAGCAAAGAAAATAAAACTGTGAATTTTAAGGATATTACCGCCATACTTAATACTAGATCGGTTTAATCCTACCGTTCTAGTACCAAGTGCTAAGGCTGAAATAATAAAATACAATTTGCTTGAAACTCAAACCATATTTAAATCAGAGTAGGGCAATAAATATTTTACAAGAATAGAACCTACCATTGGTAGTTACAAGAAGACATATTACATTTAAACTAGGAGTTAAAAAGAGAAAGAGTGAAACCCTAGGAATTTTCGAATAATCCTTACGCTATTTCCTGTGGACGACTTGAATAACACCTGAAACAGACCTGCAAGGGGCAGCGCCCATTGAATAGGTAGGGGCCCATGAATAGAACCCTTCAGTACTATGGTACTGAGTAATCCTTTAAACCACACTGAAAAGCAGGCCCGCATGCAATACATCATGCATAACAGTATACACATATAATAGGAAATACATATATAACACTCACATACTTAGCAAGTCCATCACATATTAATAGATCATAACGTGAAATCGATACCTTTGGGCCTTAAGCTATTAATTAATCATTATTCAATTGTCATCTCTCGAATTATATCCATGTGAATGCGGAAATCCCATTATTATAGCCGGTGGACCGAAAACATACAAGGCAAAACGCTTCTGATTACTATTATTCGTCGGTGGATCGGTGTCCAGGGCAAAAGGGTCCTAACCACTATTATTGCCGGTGGATTGGTCTAGCCCCAACTCACATGGTGTTCCACTATAAGTGATTAGTATTTTTCATGATTCATTCATATCCAAGATTGGGTTTATTGAGCTCGGGACCCCCACTATTATAGCCGGTGGACCGGAATACATATATACATCTTCCAAGGTAAAGCACTACTACGCCACCATTATATCCTGTTAGACCGATACTCATATACACCTTCTAGGGCAAAATGCTCTTGGGCCACTATTATATCCGGTGGACCGGTACTCATAATATAATCCATCTGAGCCCGGCTCAATTATCTTTCACTTTCATGATTAGTGTTTTCCTTTTTAATTAGCACAACAGTTCCATTTATTTACCTCGAATGGGAGATCAAGATCCCAGAGACACAAAGGTACATAGGTCGTACTGGTGCATTCAAGCTACTCAGTACCCTTCAACCATCAACCCAAGGACGCAAAGGTACCCTGATCATACTAGTGCATACAAGCTATTTGGTACCCTACCGACAATGACACCTAATCCATAAGTATGCATACCCCCTAAATAGGTCCATAGAGCTAGATAGAATAAGATATAAGCCTGGCTGGGATACAAAGGCACACCAGCAAATATCAGAATAGTTGTGGGCTAAACCATGTATTTGGGATAGCGACCCTTAAAGAGCCACTATTTTCTATCTCGAGATCTTTCACTTTAATTATCAGTGCCTTAATTAAGGCGGTCACAAAAAAGCCATAGCAACCAGATACTTATTCACTTTCAATTATTTTTTATATCATTAGGTACTCCTTATTCATACAATTATCCAAGATAACCTAGAGGAATCATTAAGGCTGCCATTATCTCATCCAATTCTGATTCAAGATTCGATCTCGTGATACTTACTAATTGTCAAATACCCTTATCTTGCTATTCAATGTTACTTGAGTCTTATTATAAAACTCCATTAACCCATTGACATAAGATACGAGTTACTGATTTACCCCTTTCATCTCTACAAAATTACCGAATTACCCTTTGCTTGTAAGTCATCCCTCTTTGCTTTCCAAATTACCATACTACCCTCCATGTTGCATAATTACCAAGTTATCCCTTACTCGTGTTAGGTTACCAAGTTATCTTCCATACTTATTAAATCACCAATCACCCTTCACATATGTTAACACTTGTTGGATTTTCTATTTGGTTGGTTAGATTATCAAATTACCTCTCTTCATTATTATAATTACTAAATTACCCTTTTAGTTGGTTAAATTACCAAATTACCTTTCTACATCATTATAATTACCAAATTGCCCTTCTCCATTATTATAATTACCAAATTGTCATTCTCCATTATTATAATTACTAAATTGTCCTTCTCCATTATTATAATTACCAAATTGCCCTTTTAGTTGGTTAAATTACCAAATTACCCTTCTTTATTATTATAATTACTAAATTACCCTTTTTATTGGTTAAATTACCAAATTATCATTCTCCATTATTATAATTACCAAATTTCCCTTCTCCATTATTATAATTACTAAATTATCCTTCTCTATTATTATAATTATCAAGTTACCCTTTTAGTTGGTTAAATTACCAAATTGCCCTTCTCCATTATTATAATTATAAAATTGTCCTTCTCCATTATTATGATTGCCAAATTACCTTTTTAGTTGTTTAAATTACCAAATTGTCCTTCTTCATTATTAAATTACCAAAATGCCCTTCCTTTACACTAAATTACCATTTTACCCTTATACTTTACTAAATTACCATTTTACCCTTATACTTTATTAAATTAACATTTTACCCTTCTAATTTGTTAAATTACCATTTTACCCCTTTACTTCCAAAATTACCATTTTACCCCTTTACTTCCAAAATTATAATTTTACCCCCTTTATTTACAAAATTACCATTTTACCCCCTTTATTTACAAAATTACCATTTTACCCCCTTTACTTACAAAATTACCATATTACCCCCTTTACTTACAAAATTACCATATTACCCTTTCCATTATATTTAATCCACAAAAACACTTTCTCACACCCAAAAATTTTCAAGCTATCACCTCTCCATGTAAAAATTACTAAAATGTCCTTCTTACTCGTCCATTTACCATTTTTTCCTTTACTCTTACAATTTACTATTTTACCTTTATTATATCACTTTTACTAAAATACCTTCACTATGTAAAATATTAATATTAATGCTCCATACTCATCATCCGACTCCACCAACTATTATTATTTATCATAATACTCATTAGCACCCACACTTATTTAGGTTACACTTTTACATAAGAAATATTACTAAAATGCCTCTAGGGCTCATAATAACAATATTTATGAATCAATGGCCACATTAACATAACGTATCATAGATAAGAACTTAACATTTTTATTAACAACAAAGCTCCTTCCTTAAGCATTATTTCTACACATAACTCATAAATTAGCATGCTTTCCTTTTTATCAATCAATACAAGCAACTAAATACATTATACTTAACAACATATATCATGCATATAAACATATTAAAAACCCTAATGTACTAGCATACATTTATCCATACGTTTAAGTAAGGTTTAACGGTTACCTTATTTCCCACAAAAATCAAACCTTACTGGTACCCCATTAAATATTCAAGCTTTGATTAGAAAAATCAACATCTAAAAATAATATCAATATTTATCATATTAGAAGTAGAAAAATCAAAAGGGTAACCCTTTATCAAAACTTAAGTAAATATATACTATTATTAACCATCATTATACCCCAAGCTATTAGCTAAACAAACCAAGGGAAGGCAGCAAACTCATGCTACTCATAAGCTGCATGCAAAGCAGCAAAGGAGGAGGGGGTCGAAGAGGGTGGAAGAAAGGGAGAGGTGGTTGTTTTCGGGTAAGGGTTTTAGGGGCTAGGAAGAGGGAAGGTGGAGGAGAGTTAGGGTAAGAGATGGGTGTAGGGGTGGAGTGGGGGTGTAGGTGGTGGTCAGGGATGGGTGATCGGCGGCCAAGGGCAGTGGAGGTGGTTGCAGCAGGGCTACGAAGCGGGCTACAAGAGTGGCGGAGGAGAAGAAGGAAGGGAAATGGAGGAGGAAAAGGAGAGGCTGCAGGGCTGAGTTTCAGCTAAAGGAGGTAAGGGGGTGATAGGGGATGTTGTAGGGAGTGGGTTAGTAGCTCAGGAGGCAGCGGAAGCGGCAGGACAACATCAGACAGAGGAGGAGCAAGGTGGAGGTCGAGAAGGGAGAAAAAGAAGATAAGAGGAAGAAGGGGGTTGTAGGGGGCTCGAGGGGTGGTTTGGTGGTTTAGGGTGGTAGTAGGGGTGGTAGGAGGTGGTGTAGGTGGTTGGTAGGGCAGTGGTAGCGACAGAATGGGGTGGCGGAGCAAAATAGGGTAAGGGAAATGAAAGGAGAAGGAAGGGAGAAGAAGGGGTAGAGAAAGGGAAGGAAGGGCTCGAATGGGGTAGGATGAAGTAGTAGGGGAAGAAGAAAAAGAAGAGGGAGAAGAGGGAAGGTAGGTGTGGCCGGTCGGGGTAGGTTGCAGGTGGTAGGGGTGTTAAGGTTATAGGGAAAGGGAAGGGGAAGAAGAGAAAGAATAAGGCATGCGAGGAGGATTGCAGGAGTTGGGTTGGTCCGAAAATGAGAAGAAAAGGATGGGGTAGAGAGAGGGAGAGAGGGCAGAGCTGTAGGGAGGCAGGTAGTGGCAGGAAGGAGCTGTAGGGTGGCTGGTAGGGGGCATGCTCAGTGGTCGGGGAAGGAGGAAGAAGAAGAGAAGAATAAGAAGAAGGAAAGAAAGAAGCTAGCTGGCCGAACGGGGAGAAAAGAAGAACGGGTCATCCCATGCACGAGGGAGAAGGGAGGAAAGAAAAAAAACCAAGCTAGCCCAATCGGGGGAAAGAAGGAAAGAAAAGAAGGAAGGGGGAAGACTGGGTTGGGTTGCCGCGCGGGAAAAGGAGAAGGAAAGGGAAGTGGGCCGGCGGCCCAACGCGCAGGAGGAGAAGGCCACAGGTCTGACGACCTGAAGGAGAAAAAAAGGAAAAAGAAGGAAAGGAGAAAGGGGAGAAAGAAAAGGAAAAGGGGACAAGGGAAATAGGGGGAAATAAGATAAAATAATTTGTGAAATAATAGAATGCAATATTTTTGGTAGATAAATTAATTTCATAATTTAATTTAATATATTGGTTTAAAAAGGATAATTTTAGTAAAATATTGGTTTGAAAAATTATTTAAATAAAATAAGTATAATAAAATAATAAAATATTTATTTTAATTTATTAAATATTTATATCCAATTTTATATACTAATTTATTCTAAATAAAAGCTATTTATTAAATTATCAGTTTTTAAAATTTTGGGGTATACACTTCCCTTCATGTGTGTTTTTTTGCCATATGAAATTTAATACAGTCTAAAGTAATAGTGTGTCTAAAGTAATAATAGTATTTGGTAGACATGTCTTATTTATATCTAAAGTAATAATGATATTTGGTAATGTATGGTCTGAAATGAATTGATGTTAATGATGTTTTGTTTCATGTAAATAGAATGACATGGTTGAATGTGATGTACATATTTTAATGATATTAGAATGACTTCATTACGTTATGTTCTATGTAAAGTATGGGCAAACGGTCATTATCTTCTCAATAGCAAATTTTTAAATTAACCTTCAGCTCAATTAGCTCTAAAATAATGTATCATGGTGGTAGATCTATTATGATTAATTTTGTACATCAACCTTTAAAAATATGCTATTATTAATTTTTGTGCTTGCTAGATATTTAGATTAATTTCTCCCTCCTTTGTCTTACAAAAAAATTATTATATAAGTAGAAAAAACAACAGATATATTGTGCTATTCTTCAACATCAGCTATCTATAGCAAATTTACCTGACAACAAACTGCCGACAAGTGTTTCATTTTAAATCTTCAAAAAATAATGTAAGAACACAAAACATTAATTAATCTATAATTTCTCTATTCAAAAATATGCATAACTAAAATGCATATAACAAAATTTATGTATCATTGTCACACATAGCTTCTATTGTACTTATACTATAGTCTTTAGAATCAATCAACTATCAACTATTTTCTATAGATAATTATTTTCAAGATATAGTTACCTAACATGGAATATAAGCAAAAGGATCCACCCCTTGTAGCATACTTATAAATGTAAAGGCAAGCACCCTTGTAAGATTCAGGTTTTTCCAATTTTTAAAATGTTAGCTATAAAAAAATATTATTGACTCTATTCCAACACTTGTTCTTAAATAACCAAGCTGATATGGTATTTCCATCGGAATGCTTGGTGGGCATAAATTCTGGAATGGTAAAACATAGACATTATGTGATAAATCGATATTCAAACCATTTCCATCACTTGATATTTGTTTTGGTGGACATATGTTGGAGGTACTTGGAACAGTCTCCTTCAAAGCTTCATCAACATTATAATATTTATCATTATCATAGCATTTACATACAAATTTACAACTATATATGTTATTAAGGTAGAATTACAAGTGTTGTACATCACGTATTTATTGAACATTGCTTGCAACACAACAAACATATAATTTAAGTGTACAATATGATACAGTCATACAAAAGAGTATTCAAATGGTAAGTAAAAAAACCCTAAAAGATTTATGAAAAAAAAAATCACACCGCCTACACATTGGAAGCATGCAAACACATATACCAACCTAAATAACTAATCCACCACCGACAACCACTATGGTTTCAATGAAAATTACATCAACACACAATAAATGCATAAATTTAGTTCACACACTATATACTCACATTTACTCTAGCAGTAACTTCAATAAAACTAAAATTAATACCAATTTTTTATCTTCTCTTACGAGTTGTAGCCTTCTTAATTTCATAATGTCCTACCAACTAACCATTTGTAACACCATTTCATTTTTTAACAGGAGCATTCTTCCTTGTTTGTTCTCGATCACTAACATCTACAATGTCTTCCTCAATTATGTCATCAGGTTTGTTCTTGTTTGGCACCAACTTTTTCTTGGAGACATCTTATACAAGTTTCATAAACCCCTTCTCATCAATGTCACAAGCCGTTTTATTCCCATTACAACACAACACAACATCATACGCAAGTGGTAACATCCAATTTTGAAACAAAAAATATATTTCTTCATTGCTATTATTGGCAACTATTACATGTAATCCATTTTGCTGACCCAAGACAATGGTCTTTGCTTTTTTGGTCTAACGAGATAGAATGTAATCATCTAAAATATTTTTAATATTCTTAAATAACAATATTTTTATTGAATGACTACACAACAAACCTGATGATCCAAACTTCTTACGACTACAATAAACAATCATTTTTTATTTGTCAAATGATGATGTATGAGAGTTCAAGTGTTTGACATTACACTGCAATGATCCCTCTCCATCTTCTTCTTCAAATTCTTCATCAACGGGGTTCTCAACATGTACATCATAAGTGAATAGTATATCTTCATACACTGAAGTCTGCTTGCATATTATCCCCAACACCTGAATAAATTATTTCTTGAACAATTTACACATGGTCTATGTATAAAAATTTTATGCATGCTTCAATATACCGTTCATCTTAACAACAAGCGTTGGATTGTCTCTCATGCTATCAAATTGATCATTCTTCTCATTCTCCCTCCATATGTTAACTAGATTTATATAACCACTAAGAAAATTAGAAAGACATGTAGTTGCAGTAGCAATCCCATTTAGAACATTATTCATACTTTTACTTTGTTGAGATGATTTAATATCAACAAAGAGTACACCATTTATGCTGAATCTTCTAGAAGTTTTGCAACCACATTGTTCCTCACAATTAAACTTTTGGATCATGTCATCCCATGTTGTTTCAACTTCATCCTTAGAGTAATAATTATAAATACATTTCTAGAACATTGCCATAAACTCAAAGTCTAAATTCAAACTACCCAAATGTTGAGGATAATTTTTTGAAATGTGCCATAGGTAGAGTTGATGAAATTTATTTGGGAACACAATTTCAATTTATTTGTCCGTTGCTTGATCTTGATTGATAATTATAGTTAATGGAGCTCGATCAACCATGAAATTATGAAAAGACTTAAACACCCATATAAATGATTTCGTCTTCTCATCCAATATAAATGCACATCTAAACATAATATATTTTCAATGATTGTTCACTCTAACAAATGGGGGACAAATCAGGTCACATCTGTTGGTTTGATAGGTAGTATAAAATATAACAACATCACTAAAGGCTTCATAATAAACCCTTGATTTCCGATCCCTCCAAAAAAAATTTGTTAGTCTACCTGCTTGGTGTAGAAAAATAAGGGTTCCTCCTTCGCCTTCTATTTAAAGGAATCTATTAAACTCTAAGCATCATCAACTTCAATCATAATCATTTGTAGCTTGTTAAAATAGTTGTAACAATATTATTTATTATATCTAAGATTTTCAAAACCATTTTCATCTACTAATAAGTAATAATATACATAAATAGTGGATAATCCAATCTCTTTAATGTATTTATTAAACTTGCTTTCTCTATAATGATGTTTCGACGAGACCCAAGGAGGTATCTCTCATCCCCTTTTGCAAGATAATGGTTATGCTCTCTTACATGTGTAAGTGTTTTTTCCATTCATCATTCATGACCCTAAACCGGATCATTGCTCTACATCCAATTCAAACATCTTTTTTTAGTGAACTTGGTTTCCCTAAACATCCATAAATCTATTTTGTGTTGAGCATAAGAACATAGATAATCCTTATCCTTCCTAACTTCACTTTGCCCAACATATCTTTGTATACCTCTATGAACCAAGAAACCAACATCTAAAACATATTTGTTCTGTAGTGAATTCACTACAAACTGTTATACCAAATAAACTCATGCTCGAATTACCGCCTGCATCAACAATCTCGGTGCATTCCATAACTAAAAACAAACAATTTTTAGCATATACAATTTTCATCTTCTTACATATATATAATGCTCATACAAGTGTCATGCGAAAATGATAATTAATCTAATCAAAGTGGGAGAACACAATTGCTTCAATTATTATGTCCACAAATTGATTTCAAAACATTCTGTTTAATTTGTTTTCGTTGAATAATCTAAAGCAATGACAAACATAAAGTGAAGGCGAGTGAAAAACAACGTTCAAGGTAGAATAACTTACATACCTTCGCATATGAGAGATAAATGAAATGGAAGTCTGTGAAAATGACACCTCTAACTTGTGTTGTAACGGAAGAAGATGACGGAACTGTTCAAACAAAGAGGAAATGTAGTAGAATGGAACATGAGAGGACATGCTGGCACAATAGAAGATGAGATCACACACAAAAACAAGATATCAGTTACAACATATATTAGAGATGGAGAAGATGAAGGATGCAAAAAGTCGAAGATGAAAGCGAAGAGTGGAGAAAATATTATAGATGAAGAGTAAATTGTAGGAAGACTGAGACTAAGGAGAGAGAAACAAAATGAAAAATTACATCTTAGTTCCCCCTCTTTTGCTTCATAGAAACTAACATCCTATTAGTGGTTTTTTTTTTCTGTAGCTATATACAACTATAATTTTAGTTGGATAATTATGTATATTTTTATTCCATTTTATTTACACGTATAAGGAGTTCCTCTACCTACTTTATAGTTGTTTTTCCTTAACTGTTAGGGTGCACCATTCAGCAAAAACAAATGGTGAACCTGGACCATCGAATAATCTCTCCTCCCGGGGTTGTCGGGAGAAGAAATAAAAAAGTTTTCCTTAGGAAAGTTTAAAATCCCAAACATTTTCATTTGTATAGTGTGTGTCAAATTGAGAAAATTATGTATTTTTTATCATGTTATTTAATCTAATATTTATATATAATTTGTAATTTTTATAATTTTATTTATATATATTATATTATATTTTTATTTTTCTTAGGTATTTGATAAAAATAATCATATTTCTAATTTTATATAGCTACTCAAGCAAAGTTGAATTAAAAAAAATCATCCTACTTTGTTTATAAAAGCCTAAAAAATGACATTATTGAAAAATCAGTCAAAATAGTATTAAACACAATGTCATATCATTAATTCTATATTTATATTGCCTCCTTATCTCATTACTATTGATTTCATAAACTTGAATAATATGGTAAAAATACTTAATAAATAATGGCATGTAGAGAAATTAAAAATATTTAATGTCTTGTAAATAAAAAACATAAATATATTTTGAAACAAATCAAAAAGAAATAACTAGTAAATAATAGATTATTTCAATTCAATAATGTATCGAGTGCTTTCTATTAAAAATGAAAGGTCAAAAATTTAGATTTTATCATAAATTAGTGTTTTTAAACAAATTAAAAAAAACTGAAGTATTTTTTTAAATATATGAATGTATATCATTTTATTTCACATTTATTTTATCATATTATGGGTTCATTTGATATAAAGAAAGTGACTTAAGGATGAACATAAGTACTTATTCTCAAAGAATTATTTGCTTTGTAACTTTATTTTTATTGTTTTTTTTACCTCAATAAATATGAAGTGGAGCATTTCATTTTTTTTAATATATTTTTAGTGCATGAAAAAAACCTAAAGGAAGTGTAATTAATTAAAAAGCCATTAATTAGTAGATCCCTCTTAAATTAAGAAAATAACATCTAGTAAGAGGAAAGTATCATTTTAATTTTTCACTCACCACATACAAAACAAGGTAAAATAAAAAATATTATCCTAGTTAAATAATCTTCATTTTCTAAATTAAAGGTATCATTGTCATTAATTAAAAAGAAAATCTTGGAAAATAATTTAGAATTAAAAATAATAGAAGAAACCATCCTTTAGTGTGAAAAATATTTCAAGACAACTACATTACAAAACAATTTAATTTAGCTTGTGAAAAAGTCAACTATAACTTAAGCCTAATTATAATATTTACCCCTCATCAATAGCCAACTAACAAGGTCTTAACATGGTTGTTATTTCCTTGAACTCGAAGGTGATTGTCTCCCTCATTAATGGGCCTTATACATGGGGCCTTTTACATTTTTCACTTCGCCTCATGTCTTGAGAAAATTTAATAGTGTGTTTTATCTTGTGGATTTATATATGCAATTTGTAAGACAACTCCCTATGTAATATTGGGGTTATCAAATGAATCTCCTTATCATAACATCTATCGAACATAGCAGCTCCACTTCATATTTGTACCAACTAATGCAAATTCTTTGCTTGTTGTCATTCCAACTTCAACAAAAAACATAGTTGGCACAACCTTCAGTTTGACATTGGCCTTTGCCATATTTTCATCTAATTTAGTTAGAAAGGCTTTCATTTCCCTTCTATTGTGAAGAGAGTGAAGGCTAATGATCCTGCTAAAAACCACCACTAAGATGATCCCAGACAATGGAGTTGTCAAGGATGACACAAGGGGTTGAGGGTGTTGCGGTGGTATCCCTTGATTAGACTGATTCTCATGCATGTAAACATAAAAAAAAAATCCATTCATTAGGGTTTCCATGCTTGATCTAAATGAATCAATGCCAAAAACAACTCATATAGATTAGGTGATAACCGATCTCAACCCTTCCGACCCAAAACTAAATGATTTGAAATCAATCAGCATGTCGTGGAAAATTTTTCTTATGAGAAATAGGAATCTCAATACACTAGTGCACCTCCATTATAAGGCACCTGATATTTAGTATGGGGTGATTATCACTGCCATCGATGCCCAAGAGGTAGAAGAGGAGGCAAAAGATTTGCATTTTTCATTAGTAGCATATGTCTTTGGGGAAAAACTGAGGTTCTCCTTGATGCAATATTTTGTTCAGATCTTTTGGTCATCGATCGAGGAACCCAAGATTCACTTCCATGAAAATGACTTTCATATTTAAGTTTGGTTTTGAGGAGTTCCAGACAACAATCTTATTAGATAATCCTCTATTGTTCATTGATCCTTAAGTGATGTTATGAAGATTTCCAATTTGACCCAACAGAGTTTCCATATATACATATGTGGGTTCAATTCCCTAGACTACCTTTGCATCTTTAGTCTATGACCTCCCTGAGTAAAATTGCTAGTATTATTAGTAAACTAATTGGGATAGATAAGGTGATGGAAAGAAATTATCATATTTCCTTTCCTAGAATGCTTCTCCAGGTTGACATTCATCATACCTATTTTGAGTTTTTGATGATTAAAACACCTTTAGGGCTTATCAAGCAGCGAGTACATTATAAATGGAAGCCCAAATTTTGCCTACTATAAAGCTGAGTTGGGAGATTCATCCACATCAACTATAACACATGCCAACATCCTTCTTACTGTCTAGAGTTAGCTAATAAGCTAAATGTTATACACCTGTAACATACATGCTAAGTGACGTCATTTTAAGGGTGTGGTGTGTATTAATTTGTAGTTTTGAGTCTTGTTTGTTTTCTTATACTCTCTACAGTATATATATACATATATTTACTTCAAAATTTCCAACTTTTTATTACTTTGGAATCAATCGGCGTCATCATTGATCTTACACACACACACATGTACACACAACCACACACACACAATGTGTGTGTGTGCATGCGCGCATTGGAGAGGATATCAAGAAAAAATCCTATATACTCACCGATGCTCCAAAGGGTAGTGTGATCCTATTATCCTCTTAATTTTGTGAGTTGTGTACTTGTGTGTGTATTGGATGAGATGTATAGAAGTTAGATTACACGTGACTAATGATATCAACTAACACAAATGTTAATGAATCACATGGAGTATCTTGTACTATTTATTGTTATTTTTTGGTGATTTGGTCTTCTAACTTCTTTTTTTGGTAAATCCTTTTAATTGTATGCTATTGTTATATTATGGCTATGGTTATGAAACTAAAGGTACAAAGGCTCTAAAAAATTGGATGGATGCAGTTGCAACCTCTCTTGGTAAAGAGAAACCACAAAAATTCCTAAAACTAAGATTTTGAAGCTTGAAGGGTTAAGTGAAGTTCCTTTAGTGCAAATTTATACCAATATTTTAACAAATGTGAGTGTAGTTTGAGCATTTCTAAGTCTTCCATATGAGTGGAAAGCCAAATGGTTGGGCATGGAATTTGGCGTTCACAATTTTTATGATCCTGTTGGATGATGTTGATGCTAGAGTTTACGGTGGTACTATATAGTTAGGCTAAATGTTTGATTTTTTGAGTGACTTGGTTATTATAATTTGAGTTGCAATTAAATTTACTATGTAACCAAATTGGGTTTATTTTAGTTCATGTTTTTTTTTGGGATTATGTTAATTTAATTTGGTTTAACTTTAGGTATATGTGGTTGGGATATTGTAGTGTAAGGAGAGAAATGCAAAGTTAGAGTGGGAACCAAACTGAATGAGACAAATTTTAAGTATATAAGAAAATAATAAATTAGAATTTAATTATATAAGTAAAACTTTAAACTTACACTAATTTTTTTTAAATACAGATCTTGTGATATTTCACCGCTAGGAGAAAAATTGACAGATAGAATTTGCAATACAAATCCATATGATGCATAATTGATAGGATAATTTGTGTGATTTTCATACAAAACAATCAATGATTATTATAATAAACTACAATTTTCTTTTTTTTTTCTTTTTAACAAAGATATGAATGGGTTTTCTAGGAAAATATTTTCTACCAATTTTTTCAAGAAACCAAACAGAGGGGAGAAAATCCACAACTTTATGTACTTTAATTTTCTTTTTCCTTTCCTCAATAGTTTCTTTAAACCAAACATATTCTAAACAAATCTAAAAATTTTAAAATAAATGAAATAAATCATGAAAACTAAAAAAATGAAAAAAGTAAATTATTTAGAATTACACTTCACATTAAATTAATTAAAAAAACTAAAATAAATAAAACAAAACCTGAACCCAACTTTAAAATAAAAATAAAAATAAATGGAACACACCTTAAGCTCTAAAAAAAATTTAAAAAATTATTAAGTTTAACCCCATATTCATATAGAAATCTAAACTTAGTTAAACTTGAAAATATTAAGCTTTTAATCATAAGCCTTATAGCTAGATGGAATTAAACATAAACCAAAAGATAATAAGAGCTTATATTATTTACAAAGCCAAGTACTCAAATATTAATTTAAAAAACATTACTTTAATAATAAAAATATAACAAAAGTAAGGGAGAAAAGAGAGAGAGAAAAACCACATATTAATTAAATCTAAAATAAATGGAACACACCTTAAGCTCTAAACAAATTTATAAAAATTATTAAGTTTAATCACATATTAATACAGAAATCTACACTTAGTTAAACTTGAAAAATTCTAAACTTTAAAATGCAAACCCTTTACATAGATGGGATTAAACATAAACCAAAAAATAATAAGAGCTTGTATTAGTTACAAAGTAAAAAAACTCTGATATGAATCTAAAAATCATAACTTTAGTAATGAACATATAACAAAAGCGAGGAAAAAAAAGAGACAAAAGCCGTTGTTGCTCTCCATAAGCTACCTCAAGGAAGCACAACTACTACGCCATTGGGCATAGTCTTCTACTTTTATACGTGATATATTATATAGATAAGAAACCAAATGAAAGGGTAGCACGTGGCCTGTGCTATCGTTTATGACGTTATTTAATACCGGTTGGGAGGAGTGAGGACTACAATCTTGATTGTTGATTTTTGCCATCCTATGGCTAATATGTGTTCTCAATTCTCATTTTAAAATAGGTTCTCAATTAATCATATATACAAACTATTCTGACAAACGATACAAACGTCGATGAAGGTGAATGTGTATATTTACGGATATAGATACAAAGGTATGTATGTATTTGGAGACCTTATACCTATATTTGTTTTTAAAAACAAAAGAGTATCCCTTATCAATACCCATTTATATCCATATCTATAGAGTTTCAAATATTATCTATTTGGTCAAATCTCTAAGGATGACTCTATCATAATCCTTCAACCACCTTTTCTCACTTTTGGCAATGCACTGCTCTCTCGACTCTATCACCTATAATTCACAACCATAATCAAAATGTACAAGTAAATGAATTGGATTAAACAATAGTTAGTATCAGGTGGTTTAAAACTAAGCCACCATGTATTCCATTACCCAATAAGAAAAAATACGGAGGGAGCATTTTGACAATTTAATTGGGACATATACACATTGGTTATAAGTTAAAAATATTGTGTATGCCCTTTTGCACTATTAGGGTATATACGATTGTTACCAGTTAAGTCGCTACAAATACCCTTATTCTCCCTCTTTTTTTTGTTTACTTCATCATTCCTTAACCTATAATTGCCTGTAACTTTTTACTTTACCTCTTGATATCCAAATAACATTGTTCGAAGCAATAAAGCTCTGCAACCGTTGGTCTTCTCTCTTATCTTAGCTGGAGTTATTGCTCATTTTTTTTCTCATTTTCAGTTCACCGTCATCGCCCTTCTCTCTCTCTTCTCATAGTATGCTCATTATTCCTTTGTTCTTCTTTTTTTGAAGTTTAAGCTTTTTGTATAAATTTTTCTATTTTTTGAAATTTGCTTGTGTCTTGCATATTCAAACTCTTTCATGTATATTTATACTATATATGATATTGTGGTGTATATTTGCACACTCTATGTTGTTAGTTTTTAAGTTGATATGTCTTATGAAGATACATTATCAAACTATATATTTTGAAAAACAGAGTATATAAATGAAATATATAATACTTTGTAGAAATCGTGGTATTGATACTAGTGTAAATGTTTCAGTGGTGTATATGCATTCTAGGTATGTTGGTGGTCTAATATTGTTAGATTCCCCAATTTTGTTTTTAATTTAGGGGTCAAACTATACTTATTTCTTGTTATGGATCATAAGTGGATATATGCAAGTGGTTGTCTAGAGAATATATAGACGGTGTTCAAAAATTCATTAATTTAATCATTGAACATTCAAAAGATCTTTTGTGGATATCTTGCCCATATGTATATTGTGAAATATTATAAGAAGAAGGGTAAATGAGATACAAAATCATCTCATTATCCATGGAATTGATAGGAATTATACTAGGTAGATATGGTAGGGAGAGCCACTTCTTAATAAACCTAGTGTGGTTGACCATAATGATGTTAAAGTTGCAGATGATTTTTCTTACATGGAGGACCTAACCAACAATGTTGAAGAATATTTTAGAGACTGTTTGGAAATATCTAAAAAGTTGGTTAATGACTCAGAGACTCCTTTGTACAATGGTTGTACTAAATTTACAAAAATATCCGCCATATTACAACTATACAATTTAAAGGCAGGTAATGGATGGAGCGATAAAATCTTCACTTCTCTTCTTGAGCTCTTAAAAGAGAAGTGTCCATAGTATAATGTCCTTCCTCCCTATATTTATGAAGATAAGAAGAATATGTGCTCTATGGGTTTAAATTATGAAAAGATTAGTATTTGTCCTAATAATTACATTTTATATCGTAATGAATATGCATCGTTAGATAGTTTTCCTCGAAGTTGAATGTCACGATACAAGAGGGTTAAGATTTCTAATAAGGTGTTGTGGTACTTTCCAATTATACCACAATTCTGACACATGTTTTGTAATGAGAAAAATGCTAATAACCTTACATGACATGTGAAAGGAAGGGTTTCTGATGACAAGCCTAGACATTCAACATATTATCCTCAATGGAATATGATTAATTTTGCATACCCTAATTTTGGTAGTAAAGTAAGAAACCTACGGGGTGTACTCTGTTCAGATGGAATGAACCATTTTAATGGAAACATCAACTATAGTTTATGGTCTATTATTCTGGTGATCTACAATCTACCTCCATTGTTATGTATAATGAGGAAATGGATAATGATATCCTTAATTATCTCTGGTCGAAATAAGTCGGGCACTAATATTATTGTATATTTGGCTCCCTTTATTGAGGATTTAAAGTACATATGGGATCATAGAGTTAAAGTACTTGATGCATGGAGCCAGGAGTATTTTAACTTGAGAGCCATGTTATTTTTTACTATAAATCATTTTCATACTTATGTTAATCTTTCTAGTTATAGTGTGTATGGACACTATACATGTCCTATTTTTTAAGATAACACACACTTTATCTAACTACCAAATAGTAGGAAGACTACTTATCTTAGACATCGTAGATTCTTATCTATGAATCATCATTATCTTAGGAAAATAAAAGCTTTTAATGGAAAAGCTAAAGAAGCAAGATCTCCAAATCCTCTTATGAGATTTCAAGTATTTGACAAAGTAAAATATTTGAATATATCTTTCCAAAAAAAAACAATAAGAAAACAATCCCTTCAAGCAGGTGTAATAATAGGTAAATATTCTTTAACCTTCTATATTGGAAGAACTTGCACGTATGACATTATCTTTATGTGATGCATATCAAGATAAATGTATCTAATTATCTAATTGGCACACTTTTGAATGTGCCAAAAAAGACAATGGGTGTCACTAATGATCGGTTGGATTTGGTCAACATAGGTATAAAAATAGAATTACATCTGCACAAGATGGAAAATATAACCATTTTTTTCCTCCTACATGTTATACTCTTTCCAAAAATAGAGAATATCTCTTTCTTTGAATACTTTCATGGAGTAAAGGTTCCTGAAGGATATTCATCAAACATCGAGAAACTTGTTTTGATGAGAGATTTGAAGTTAGTGGGTATGAAATCTCATGATCATTATATTCTCATTCAAGACTTATTGCCAATTTCTATACGTTCTATCTTACCAAATCATGTTTGAAGTGTCATCATTAGATTTTGTTTATTTTTTAATGAACGGTGTAGTAATATTATTGACCCTACAAGGTATTTGCATAGCAAGATTGGGACTATATTATGCCAGCTTACGGTGTATTTTCCTTCATCATTATTTATAATCATGATTCACTTAATAATTCACTTAGTTAGGAGTGTTAGTTTTTGTGGGGCAGATCATTTTCATTGGATGCATCCATTTGAAAGGTATATGAAATTCTTAAAAGGATATGTGAGGAATACGAACAAGCCTGAATGTTGCATTGCTGAGAGTTATCTAGTGGAGGTGACAATAGAATTTAGTTGTGAGTTCTTATATAATATCAATACGATAGGACTTCCTAGACCATGCCATTCAGGTATAGAGGAACGAGGGAAAGGGTGCAAATAATTTTTCATGGTTTTCATTGATGATGATCAAATATTTTCTCAAGCTTACCTCTATGTCCTTCACAATAGAGATAATGTTCAACCATATGTCTACCAACACATCGATAGCTCGAGGTCTTCAAATCTATCTAGGAGCGAGAAATGGATATTAGATAAACACAATAACTACTTTTTAAAATGGTTGTCATCTTGATTGTTTGAATTTGATGTTGATTTGTATTGGTTGTCACACCTTCCTCGTAGGAAAGTGATACCATACAACTCATATATGATCAATAGTTATACTTTCTACATAAAGAAGAAGGATGATAAGAGTAATATGCAAAATAGTGGTGTGAATGTAATATCAGAAGCTTTGCATGTATCAAATTATAGAGATAAAACCATTATTTATGCATCAATGACATACTATGGGGTGATAAAGTGCATATGGATATTATATTACACCACTTTTAGATTTCCTTTATTCAAGTGCAGATGGGTTGACAATCAAAATGGGGTTTGTACTAAGGAAGCTATACTTACAAGGGTGGATCTTTTAAGGCTTGGTCATAAGCAATACCCATTTATATTATCTTCACTCGCAAAACATGTATTTTATGTTATTGATCCAACTGATAAACATTGGTCCATTGTCTCGAATGCAAAAAATTGGGAAGATGTCATACAAGGGGAGAATGTTTTAATTACTGACTTACATTTTTTTCAACCATGATGACATTACTAATGGATTCTATGCGCAAGATGATCATGAAGATGAGTTCAATGTACTTGAATTAGAGTTTGTGCATAAAGAGGACACATGCGTAAGATGAAAGCATTATAGATGAAAGGTTTAATTACTTCCTATGTGTTGTTTTTTTCTATTTTGTCATAAAAATTTATTTTTATATTTTTACTGTATTACCTCACATATTAATTGCTTTAATTACTTCATATGTGTTGTTTTATTTTATTTTGTGCATAAATGTTTATTTTATATTCTAACTATATTGCATCACATATTCCGTTATTTAATTCTTAATCTATAATTGTTTTTTTCATTGTTTCAGGTATAGATCCATATGAATATGATACACATTCTCAAGAGGTTTAAAAAACATAAAGAAGGGGGAGAATCAGATTGACACAAATAGTTAGAAATAGAGAAAGGGGAATTGTGCCTGATGTTGATTTTTATAAATCAAGGTATCAAGTGGGCAAGAAGAGGGATTTTTTCATTAATTATTGTAACTCTAGGGCTCATGCGCATATCCCCATCACTTATCGAACTTAGAGGGATTCCCGAAAATAGTTGAAGCATAGGATGTGGGATGAAATTATGGTATGCTTTGAATACTAGAAATATATATGACTTTTTTTGTTATTACCATATGAAAACTTAATTATATGCATACTAACTATTTGTTTTTTTAAATATTATAGTAAGTATTTAATGTCTGACAACAACATAAGAAACTTGTTATGAGTCGAGCTATAAAGTTTGGACAGATTAGAAGCCTTAGATGGATAAAAACTATATGTGTGTATTTGGAGGTATTATCATGTCACACCTTATATATCTATAGGAATGTGATTAACCTTGACCAATGGAGGGAGTTAAGATTATGGAGGACTTTAAAGAAATATGAAGTACGTAAGAACATATTATTATTAACTTATCTTACAATTCAAACTAACATAATCTATCTATTCAATGTGGAAGGCAAAGAGCACCAATAAAATAGCTAATGTAGATAGAAACATTTATGCGCACATGACAGGAAGTAGAGGTAACAAGACAGCTAAAGAAGCCTTCGTATGAATACACATCCACACCCACCCCCACACAGCTCTATACCATTCTTTTATGATATAATATTGTTACTAAGTATTTTTACTTTATACAATAGGAGAAACAAGTAATAGAGAAAGTAGAGCTAATCCATACCCCCATATGTACCCCGAGAGCATATTGATGTTTTGATATATGCTAGCATAAAGAACGAAAAGCCTTCCAATGAACCAACTCAACATATGGTTGAGAAAATTGTAAGGCGCACACTATTTCTCTACAATTGTTTTAATATGGTTATTTATCTCTAACTATTTTTCTTACTTTAAATAGGATGGTTTGAGAAAAGACTATCCAGTCAGTGCTTTTGATAAATAAAGTCCAAACGACCTTTTGACGTACACATTGGACACTCAAGAGTATGGTAGTCGATTTAGGACATATAATTATGGATTCAATCTATATAAGGTATATGTGCATCTCCCTAGTTCTCACACTTCAAAGGAAAAATTTTAATATATGGAGAAAGAAGTGACGATATTAAGGAAATCACAAGAGACCATCCTTAAGAGGTTGGATAGTATGTCATCATATTCACAATATCCAGTTCAACCCTCCATTTTTAGTGTCCCTAAACCTTTTTTGGAAATTAATGAGGTAATATGCTACACTTCACTCTATGTACTTGAATGTATTTTTTGTTGTTGTTGTTGGTATAACTTGAATCTTTCGAGTATTAGTTATAGGGTTAGTATCTTTATGACTAGCAAGTTATAGAGGATGGGCCTATTGTAGCAAATGCTATTGCATTTATTAAGTCCAACTCAACCCTTCATACTCGACCATTGGGGGTTAATAAAGTTTAGATCTCAATTCATAGTGTCTTCAAGGTATATTTAATGGAGCTAGTGCCACTTAATGTGGCATATGATAGTGAAGAAGATATGCCCGTACTATGCTTACTAGCAAGACAATTTGCTGGATGACTAAGTAACCTTATAATTTATAAGGATGAGGTAACTTTTTGAATTTTTGATTACATTCTTGTTACATAAGTGATAATATATGATCTGATAATTATGCTTTCCGTTCTTTCTTACCTAGGGTGGTCATATTATAGCAAAAAAACATTAGTAAGAGGGGAAAAAATGGAGTATGTAGAAGCCTAAAAAGCCCTGGGAATAAAAATAATAATCTATCATCGTGACCTATCACCTCAATATAGGTTGTATTTGTACATGGCGATTTCATTAGATGATAATTTTATTAGGATTCCTCTTCTAGTAGATTTGAACATAAAATTAGAAGATGTGAATATCTAGATTGGGGTAGAGGATATCTTACATTTATTACAAGATGAAATATCACAATGTTAACATATAATTGCATATATGAGGTAATTTAAATCCGTTCATGTTTGACTTTATTCTAATTATTAGCAAAAATCACTATTTTGATACTAAATATGTAATTTATTCTTTCATAGTCAGGTTCTTAAATAATAATTTATTATATGATGTATTGGACAGGTATGATGTATATAGGTACAATCTCCAATAAAAATAATAATATTGAACGTGTTCCATATGTAGTTAATGCAATGAAGATGGCTCCACATTCTCTCTTGTTTGCTCAATTTTCCTTTGACATGCGTTGGACACTAGTGATATTACAACCGTATTTAAGAACTATATATTGGATGGATTCAAATGATATAAATCTTTGTTCTAATGTAAAATCGCTTGTGAAATGGTAAATATTTTTCTACATAATACATATAATTTTTTTAGTATATGGCTACTACATCAATTAGGTCTTTTAAGACTTATCTTGGGCCACAAAAGTAGTGAAGAGCACCACCACCCCGTATGTCTTGGAAAAAAATTAAGTTTTGTAGTTTTTATATAATTTAAGAATCATTGTCATTTAATCTTAAGTATTTACTATGAAACACTAAAAAGATAATGTATTTTATATTTTATTTTTCAGTGTCCATGACAACAAGATAATGTAAGTTGTGGATACTACGCCATGATATTCATGAAGGAAATCATTTGCAAACAATGGATGGGATAAGGAGATGTATTTACTTTGTTTAGTTCATATTAATTTTGATTATATATATACATTAATACTAACATGGTCTTTTCCATCTTTTTGTAGGTCTATCAATATTTTGATATCGTAATTATTAAAATAATAAGATTAATGAAGTTAGAAAAATAATGGTTAGATTTTATTAAAAAAAATTTACGATGATTATTTGTAGGATTATATGTGCTTCTTTAATTTTTTGTACCTAAAGTGTAAATATGAATGAAAAAAGAATTTTGTATAAGGTTTTGTATGCAAGGTATATAATGAAAGTATATAATTATTTATTTTGATGTGAACCTTATTAATTATGGTCTCTTGTTGTTTTAGACGAGACAAATACTCATGATGGTGATGAAAGCCTCTTGTCAATATATGCATGCTATTTGTAGGAGAAAAATATGATACGACAACAATCAAAATTACTTTATTAAACAAAATATAGAGCATATAAGGCGGTTATTAGCCAAAATCATTATATATTATACATATACACGGCAATATTTTTAATTAAATCATCGTATAGCCAATCATCTTTTAGCTAAATTTACATAATTATACAATGATATTTTAAACTGCTGTATATAGTAGATACGGTGACAAATTATATGAGGTTACAAACTGCCGCATATATAATTTTTCTGACCGTTATTTATGTATTTTTCTATAGCGGCGATGGTCTTACGAACAAATTACTGGTAAGAAAAGACTTGCTAATGATATGGGAAGAAAACATTTTATTAATAGAATAAAAATGAGTAAGAAAGTATCTATAACAGTTTTTCTTATTTTTTGTAATTGGATCTTGAGGTATCCCAATTTGTCGAGGGCGTATTAGGCAATGATTGGAGGGATCCTTATCACCGTCACCGTGCGATAGAGTGGCTGCCATGTTCATTTGTTTAATTAATTGTTTCTAGCAAGTCCTTGGCATCCTTTAATATACTTTTAGCTAAGTTCACACTAGGGCTGGAAATACGTCCGTGATTTCATGATTTGGCCTTCGCCAAGTAGCAAATATAAAGTGGGTGAAAGTTGGTGTTGGGGTACGACCCCTGACTTCGTTCGGCCTCTTTTATTTTCTACGGGCAAATGATTAACAGCCCGTTCATGCCATTCCAAGAAGAGAAGCTGTGGTTCGCTCTGAAACTTATGCGGTGTCATGAGTTTGCTTCAATGAAAACACTTACTTATCAAAAATAAATAAATAAATAAATAAATGTAGTTGCATATTCAACACGAACCTTCAAATATTTTGCTTCTGTGATCCGATTGCCAAAGAAGTGTTATTCCGGACATTTGCGCCAAGAGGTCTGATATCTTTCGATCGCGTGTTTGCACTCGCCCGTGTAATATCTAACGACTAACGTAGATCAAACTTTATATACTTTTATCTCTACCAACTTTATTAAACAAATAATTTATATTATGTGCTTCGGATGATACTATCGTAACAGGAGTAGGAAAATATTCTCAAACTTCAAGTATCTTGAATAGTATATTTGAAAAGATTAAAAACATTTTTTAAAGAAATATTCACGATAGTAATAAAAATGTAGATTTCTCCAAAAAAATAATCTTTTATTATAAATAGTAAGTAAGATACATAAAATACAAGGCATATATTTTTTTTCTTTCTATTAATCCTGTACCAATCGAGTAGTATGTGTTACTTTTATAGACCATAATCAGTGGTGGAGTTAGATATTTTATTCCATGGTGTCCCTCTATAATAATAATAATAATGATAATAAAGTTTTTTATTTATAATGAGTTTACCATTTAAAATAATATAACATTCCTTTTTTATCAACCAAACTTTGTTTTTGATTTATAGCTTTTCATGATTAAAGATATTGAATTATTATTATTTAAAAAATCTCGCTAAAATATTATTTGTTCATTAATTAATCATATAATTTTAAAATGTATTATTAATAACATTATAAATAAAAAATTAGTTAGTTATAATTACAAGTAATATAATTAGAGTCAAATAAATAAGTATATTGATTATGATTAAAAAAAAAGGATTACAACAATTTAAAATATATAATATCTATAAAAAAAATATCAATAATCAACATTTGGATGAATACAGAAAATACAGTGAAACAAAATGTAAGCAAAAGAAGATCAACTTATCAACTTAAATAACGTGAAAATTTTGAAAGACTTACAGGAAACTCAAGAAACGATAAATAAAATCATCTACACCTAAACTCGCAAAGCTGCGGCCATAGTTACATCAAGAATTACCTACGATAAATACATAAACAAGAACGCCCCTCCGGCCCCACACCGCACCACCAACAGAAAAACTGGGACCATTTTGAATTTTTGATCCCAACACAAACACATCATAAGAAAACACTTTATGCCCTGTAAGTATGAAGAAAGAAAAAAAAAAAAAATCAAACCTACAGATTTGGAGTGGCAGCTTTTCCAGCTTGATCAACCATGTCCAACACCTCAGCCCTGCTCCTCACGATCCTATGAAACAGCTCCCTAATCTGCTGCTGCAACGGTCCCAATCCTTCCTCCATCTTTCTGCAATTCTCCCCTAACTCTGCCACCATCCCCACCACCTCCAGCTCCTTGTCTTCCTCCATCGGAAAATGAAACCCACTCGTCAAATCCATCAATCCTTGAGCTAATTTCTCAACCCTCACCACTTCCTCCATCAAACCCGCCGATCCTTTCTTCTCCTTCTTCTTCCACTCCTCAGCTATCTTCTCCTGCAACCAACACATACAGTGGGCCCATCCTGATTGCTTAGGGACAGGGATGTGGGTCCCGAGACCGGTCCTTTCCTGACATGGAATTGCAGCTACTAGGGTCCACATCACGAAGGCGAGGACTACGCTCATGATGTAGACGGTGAGTGCAAGGCCTGTGGATTCGCCACCGCGTGGGGCGGAGAGATTAGAGGAGATGGCCTGGACTTGCTTTGCCGCTGACCAGTTCTTGGACACGCTCCAGGAGAGAGAACGGAAGTTTGAGAGGTGGCGTTCTTTCGTTGCTGTGCTTCCGCCTCCGCTGCTGCTTCTTCGGCCGAAGGACCAAGAGCGTTCGGTGGATTTTCCGCCGGCGTTTTCTTTCTCTTCCATCACAATTGATGACAACAGCGAGGCTAATGCCTTTCTGGCTCTGCGGACCTAAAAGTGGGAACGTTCGGTACATAATTGATCGATTTCATTTGATCGAGACCATTCGTTAAAACAAACACAAACCGCCGAATGTAAGAGCGGCCATTACATCACAAGAGATGGAAATGCAGATATGATTACATTAAACAAATTCCAAAAATTTAACCGAAATTCAAATCGGTCAGAACAAATATATCTCAGCAGAGAGAGAGAAGAGAGAGAGAGAGAGAGAGAGAGAGATTAAAAGAAGACGAAGAATACAGAAATTCCATAAGTAAACATGGATCACCTGGCCATCAGTAAAAGGCGTCTGTTCCAAAGCAATAACAGCAATCTGAGCCTGTTGCTGAACATGACGAATAGCTTCAACGCCATGAGTAATTGCATTACAAATATCAAGCGCCTTCACAGTGCGATCCAACAATTCGGGAATCATCTTATCAAGCGGAGCCTTAACAATATGCGAAGGATCACGACCCATAAGTAACGCCGCTTTAAACTCCGCCTCACAACATAAAAACGAATCCAGGAGCTTCCTCATCCATCCAATCGACAACAGAGGATCGGCGAAAACCGAGACTGGAGTTTCAGCGGAGGCAGAGGCCGATGGGTCAGACCCAGTAGAGTCGGAAACAGGCGGTGGCTGCTGCTGTTGGTGGGAATCTTTGGTGGAGGAGATGGAAGAATTTGGAGGTAAGAGATCAGAGAAACGTTCGGAAATGTTTTTTTGAAAGAATTCAAGGTCTTCGACATCGCCTTCGGCAGAAGCTACTTGGTTCCGTCGGATACTAATGCGGCCTAAGAAGTTTCCTTGGCTTTCTCCGGTAGCTGCCCACATCTTGTTCGGTGAAATGTCTGTGAAATAGAGATATGAAATGAAAAAGAAAAGGACAGAGTAATTACAAAAAAATGTGCGAAGTGTATCAGAGAGAGAGGGAGGGAATTAGGATTTTGGGGAGAGATCGGACTGAGAACAGGATTAAGGAGAGGGAAAATGATAGAAAGGGAGGGGTGGGGGAGAGGAGGAAGACGAGGACGAAGTCAGAAAAAAGGCTGAGGTCAAGGATAAAGTATACGGTTGACAGTTATTTTTTGTCCGTGTGTCGCTGGGTGCAGGCATCACAATATTTATTTATTTTATTTGATGGTCAGGTCGTTGTTTGAGGAGAAATTATGGACCCGTTCTTTCCCCGCGCCGAGTCTCTCTCCTTCCTTGATTCTATTTGCTTGTGTACAATAAATGGAGCTTGCTTTAAATGGTAAGACCGTAAATACAGCACTCGACCAATTGTAAATGCAAGATGCGCAAAATTCTAAGAGACCGATAATGGAGTGGGTAACATTGCTACTACTTTACTAGCTGGATAAACTAGCTGGATAATTAGTTTTAACCAAATAAATTAAGGGTATGTCAATTCAATAAAAACACACACCCTCTATGTAAAAAATAGAAGTATTTTAATAAGGATATTGTTATACGCACACCTAAAACACTATATTTATATCCCTCAAAATTTTATTCTTTTTAGTGTGTTTGACTATGTTGTTCCTTTCATTTGATCATTCTCTTCTTCTTTTAACTTCTCTTTTGCCTTTTTTTTTTCATCCATAAATCTTCAACATTTAATTTTCAATACAATAATTATAGAAGAAAAAAATGATAATAACAATTGTTTTAATCAGATATAGCTTGATGAAATAAAAGTACATCATATTTTTTAAAAAAAAATTTGGACCTAATAAGTAAGTGAATTATTATAAGATAAGGCTGACGGGGGACTAACCTGTTAGGAAGTCAATCTGATAAGAGGGTCACCCGTTAAAGTATAATCTTAACATATAATTCACCCATAAGATGATATTCTAGATGAGTCATTCACCCGTCAAATGATAGTTTTGATGGGCCATTCATTCTTTAGAGGGTAAGATCTGATAAGCCACTCACCCGTTTATCTTAAACTCTAGACGGTGAATTACTTGAAAACCTTCATTCCATAAATTTTTGTTGTTAATTTTTATATTTACGCATTTCTTATAATTTTATACTTTGTTTATTAATTAAACAATCAAGATCTTGTTAATACTGATTGAAGTGGATTATTTAATATGGACAAGATTTTTAATGATCGTGAGTCATTAATTTGGTGGATTAAAGAAATTGAAATACCACATAATATAGTTTAAGGTATCGAGAGGTCAAAAAATGTAGGATTTGGATACGTTGGGAGAGAGGTGGTACATATAGAAGATAAACTTTAATAAATTTGGAAAGTATTCGATCTACCGAGTTCAAAAAGTATGGTTGTGAATTTAATATACGTGAAAAGAAAGATGTTTGTGATGGTTAGAGACTAGTCGTAGAATATAAAATACATATTCATAGATTAAGAAGTATTTGCAAGGGAATTTGCTTGTTTGTCAATTATCTCCTAAAGAACACAAGGTTGCGCACAAACTAACCCAAATAAATGTCAAACTAAAGAAGATTATTGACAAGTTGAAAGATGATAATGGGGATAATACTGCAATGCTTAGGACAATCTACAATGTTGGGCATAAGTTCAAGGTGTAAAGCTTGATGGGATGTATAGTCATGCAATAATTATTACACTTCATGGAAACCAACAAATAACGTTCATGACATCGTTGATTGCTCAACTCTAATGTGGTCAATGATATTATATCTGTGCATTCTGATTTGGTTTCTTTGTTGCGTGCATTTTCATAGGTTATTTGTTTGGATTTGACATAAAAAAAACCAATAATTACAACCTTCCTTTTTTGGAGGTTGTTGGTTGTGTATTTAGTGGTAAGAATTTTACCATTGCCTTAGTATTTATGATAAAGAAAAGGAAGATAACTACGAATGGGAGCCTGATAAGGTAAAATGATTGATGGATCCCCATGAACCAAATGTAGCGGTCACTGATAGAGAACTAGGACTGACATAAACAATGGTTAAAGTATTTTCTAATGCAGCATCCTTCTTATATAGATAACACATTAGTAAGATGTTCTCTATCAATGTCATGTAACTTATTACTAAATAACCATTACTTATATTTTGAAAATTTAATTGTACTGTGGAAAGTGAACATGGTAAGCTAACAAAATATATATCATCACATATGAGTTTTGACAAATTATGATAGAAGATCGACATAGTTATACGAATTCAAACTAATGAGATGAAAAAAGACTTAGAGTAGTCATAGGTTATTATTTCACATTACTTTATAGATGACATATTGTTTAAGGAGCTCACATTTATTGTATGTTGTAGAGTGTTGGACTTGATTGAAGAGGGGAGTAAGAGGTTTAATACAATTGATCCTGAATCCTTCAAGTTGACAAATGGTTTACTATGTGCACATGAGATATTTCATTATAAACGAGATCATTAACCCATTCCCGCATCGACAATGCTTTAATTTTGGAAGACATTCACTTTTATCATACCACAAGGGAAAAAAGGTTTGCTTTTTACGATTTAGTTGTTAATCTATTTGCACGTCCATGTGCTTCTAACATCATATCTAAGGTGCAAATGATTCTTGACAATTTGCCATCATGTCTATGATATTATTCTAATATTATCAACAAGATTCTTGAACACTAATAGACAAGTTTGGGAGAATCAGATGTTGAACAAATAAAAGGGTGCCCTAGAAATAATACAAGGAGGGAACCATCAGAATGGGAGTACACATAGTGTGCTTATTTAGAATGGGAGTACAATTTGCCATCATGTCTATGATATTATTCTAATATTAATACCTCATCCACAACTATTATATTTAGTATAATACTTATTAACACTCACACATATTAGGCCATATTCTTGTACAAGATATATTACTAAAATACCCTTAAGGCTCATAGAAATATTAACCATGCATTAAATATCACAATAGCATAATACAATATGGATAATACTTAACACTTTCATTTATAACCAACTCCTATCCTAAAAAATATTTCCACACATAACATATAATCTATCATGCTTCCTTTTTATCAATCAACACAAGAAACCACATATATCATATTAAACAACATATATCAAGCATAGTAATGTATTAAAAATCCTAATGTGCTAACATACGTTAATCCATACATTTGAGTGGGATTTAATGATTACCTTGATTCTTGCAAAAATGAACCTTACCGGTATTCTGGTTAAAGGTTCAAGCTTTGATTATCAAAACCAATACCTAAAAATAATATCAAGATTTATTATGTTAGAAATAATAAAAATCAAAGTATAAGACTTTATAATGCTTAATTAATCAAATACTTGAATTAAAATATTATTATACCTTAAAATTATTATCCAAATAAATCAAGACATCTAGTAGCTCATGCTGCTCATGCTGCTCATGCATGCATGCAAAGAAATAAGGAGGAGGGGCTCAAAGGTGGATGATAGGAGGAGAAATAGGCTATTTTTGGGTTGGGGTTTTGGGGCTAAGAAAAAGGGTAGATGAGGGAGGATTTTGGGCAAGGGAAGGATGTAGGAGTGGAGAGGGGGTGTAGGTGGTGGTCGGGGATGGTTTGTAGGCGGCCAAGGGTGGCAGAGGCGGCGGTAGTGAGGTTGCAAAAGGAGGTTGCCAAGGTGGGTCGAGATGGAGGGGCTGAGGAGGAAGGAAAAGGGAGAGGAAAAATGAAGGCCTGTATGTGGTGGTTTCAGCCAAAGGAGGTTTGGGGTTGGTAGAGGGGGTTTCAGGCATTAGTTTGGTGGCTCAAGTGGCGGCAGAGGTAGCAGAACGGCGGCGGATCGAGGCTGTATAGGGTGGTTGCCAAGAAGGGAGGGAACGAAGAGAAAAAGGAAGAGAGGAGGAAGAAGGAGGCTGTACGGTGGCTCGAGGGATACAATGATGGTTTGGGGGTGAGGTATAGGGTGGCAGGGGGTGGTGCAGGTGGCTGTTGAGGCGGCGACAACGACGGCGACGCAAAATAGGGAGGATGAGGGAAGGAGAAGAAAGGGAGAGAAAAGAAGGTCGGGTATGCATATGGAGCTTGAAAAAATACAGAATGAGGCAAGGAAGGAGGAAGAAAAAGAAGAGGAAGAGAAAGGAGGGGATAGGGTGGGTCGAGGGCGGCGGTAGGGTGGTAGGGGAATGGCAATGGTAAGAAGACGGAGGAGAAGAGAGGGGTATGGGCAAGGAGAGGGAGAGGGAGAGGTGGTGGGGCCGGGATAAGGCAGGAAAATGGCAAGAGAGAGAGAGTGTAACACCCCCAAAATTCACTACTGAAAAATTTCGTTAATTAAAAAGAAAATTAGCGGAAGCAGATAAATAAAACGTGAACTTTGGGAGTATTACCGCCACACTTAGTACCAGACCGGTTCGTTCATACCGTTCCAGTACCAAGTGCTAAGGCTAAGAAAAAAGTAAAATACAATTGAAAGAAGTTCAACGTACATAAATCAGAGTAGCACATCAAATCATTTACAAGAGTAAAATCCACCAATGGTGGTTACAGTAACACATAACATTAAAACCAGGAATTTAAAGAGAAAGAGAAAACCCTAACGATACCGGATAACTCCTTACTCTCTTTCCCGTAGCCCACTTGAGTAGCACCTGAAAATACCTGCAAGGGCACTGCCCATTGAATAGGCAGGGGCCCCATAAAGGGAATCCCTTCAGTACTACGGTACTGAGTAACCCTTTAATACCACACTTAAAGACAGGCCCGCATACGACACATAATGCAAGCTCCACACATAAATAATGAGAGGTGCACACATAACAATAACATGCATAATAATTCATAAATCACGATCGATACTTTGGGCCTTAAGCCATGTCATAGTGTAAGGTCAATATATTCGGGCCTTAAGCCATTATTCCGTCATCATTCCATCAATCTCATATTTTATATCCATGTGAGTACGAGAACCCCACTATTATAGCCGGTGGACCTGAAGTAAACACACAGGGCAGAACGCCTCTGACCACTATTATTGCCGGTGGACCGGTCTGGCCCCGACTCACATGGTGTTCCACTATAAGTGATTAGTATTTTTCCATAATTTTATTCACATACAATACTGGTTTTATTGAGCTCGGGACCCCCACTATTTTATCCGGTGGACCGGAATATATATAAAATCATCATCCAGGGCACAACGCTCCTGACCACTATTATAACCGGTGGACCGGTACTCATAATCACATACCAGGGCAACAAGCTCCTGGACCACTATTATATCCGGTGGACCGGTACTCAATATCACATATCAGGGCAACAAGCTCCTGGACCACTATTATAACCGGTGGACCGGTACTCAATATCATAATCATCTGGACCCGGCTCATTAATATTCCACTTTCAATAATAGTATCTTTCCTTTCTTTAATCAGCACATCAATCATATTTATTTGCCTCGAATGGGAGATCAATAACCCGGGACACAAAGGTACACCGGTCGTACCGGTGCATATCAGCTACTCAGTACCCTTCAACCACGAACCCAAGGATGCAAAGGTACCCTGGTCGTACTGGTGCATAAAGCTAACTCAGTACCCTACTGACAAGGACACCTAATCCATAAGTATGCATACCCCCTAACTAGGTCCGTAGAGCTAGAAAGAGTAAGATATAGGGCCTGGCTGGGGCACAAAGGTACACTAGCAAATACCAGAATAATCGTGGACTAAACCACGTCCTTAGGGTAGCGACCCCTAAGGAGTCACCATTCCCGATCTCGAGGTCTTTCACTTTAAGTAATAGTGTCTTAATTAAGGTGATCATGAAAAGCACGATAATCCGATACTTATTCACTTTCAATCGTTCTGATATCATTAATCGTTTCTTATTCAGATGATTATCCAGGATATCACAGAGAAATCATTAAGGCCATACTAATTATCAAATACTCTTACTTGGCTAATCAGCATTATTTGAATCATATTATAATGTTCCACAATCTCAAAGACATGTTAGGTACAAACTACTCATTTTCCCTTTACCTATATAATTGTTAAGTATCCATTCCTTACTCGCCAAATTACCATATTACCCTTTAGGTTACATAATTACCAAATTACCCCTTATACGGTTTAGGTTACCAAGTTATCTCCTACACTTTTTAAATCACCATTCACTCCTCATAATTGCTACACTTATCATATTTCCCATTTGATTGGTTAGATTACCAAATCGCCCTTCTCCTTTGTTATAATTACTAAATTGCGATTGAGTTGGATAAATTACTAAATTACCCTCCTTCATTATCAGGATTACTATTTTGCCCCTTTATTTGGTTAAATAATTATCACTTTACCCTTTAATCGGCTAAATCACCAAATTGCCCATTTAGTTGGATAAATTACCAAATTCCCTTCTCCTTTATCATAATTACCATTTTACCCCTCTCAATTATTTTAATTGCCATTTACCCTTTTTAATTATTATAAATCCCAAATTACCCTTCTTCATAATTACCAATATTAATTTACCCTTCTTCACGATCATAATTATTAACTTACCCTTCTCCATATTTATAATTACTATATTACCCTTCTCCATTATTAAAATTACCATAATGCCCTTTAATTAGTTAATTTACCAAATTACCCTTCTCTATTATCATAGTTGTCCAATTACCCCTTTTTAATCATACTTTAATTATTAATTTATCCTTTGTCGCTATCATTATTACTAAGTTACCCCCTTACTACCGGGTTTACCATAATGTCCTTTTATTTACAAAATTACTCTTCTACCCCTTACTTTCAAATTACCATAATATCCTTTTATTTATAAAAATTACCACCATACCCTTTTACTTGTAAAATTACCATAACACTCCTTTTTCTTTACAAATTACTATTTTACCCTTTTACATCCAAAGTTACCATTTTTATCTTTCCTTACAAAATTACCATTTTGCCCTTCCTTTCCAAAATTACCATATTACCCCTTACTTATAAATTACCATTTCGCCATTCACTTATACCATTACCATATTGCCATTTACTTATGAAATTACTATTTTGCCCCCTTTACTTTCAAAATTACCATATTGCCCTTTTACTTGAAAATTTACCATAAGGCCCTCCTTCATCCAAAATTACTATTTTACCCCTACTTCCAAGATCACCATTCTTACCACTTACTTATAAAATTACTATATTATGCCCTTGACTCCAAAATTACCGCTTTACCCCTTTTTACTTGTCAAATTACCATATTGCCCTTTTTCCTTTAAAATTACCCTAATACCCTTCTTTCTCACAACTTCTAATTTTTATCCTTTTACTTATAAATTATCATTCCACCCCTTTCTTTTGAAATTACCAAAATACCATTTTTGCTTATAAAATTACCAAAATACCCTTTTCACTTATAAAATTTCCACTCAACCCCTTTATTCACCATTTTTAGGAATTTACTAACACTACATAAAATAATGATATTAATACTTCATTTTTATCATCTAAGTCCACCAACTTGTCATTATTCAACATAATACTCATTAGCAACTACATACATTGATTCACATTCCTCATAAGCATAATTACTAAAATACCCTTAGACAATAACATTATTCATGCATTAGCAACATGATTCATCATAAACAAGCATTTAACATTTCCATCAATAATCAAACTCCTTCCTTAATTAACATACCTACATATGGCACAAAAGTTATCATGCTTTTCCTTTTTATCAAACAATATAAGAAACCATATACATATCATGCTAAGCACACCAAACATGCATAAAATCATACTAAACCCCTAATGTGCTAGCATACGTTTTTCCATATATTTAAGGGAGGATTAACGGTTACCTTAATCCCGTAAAATATCAAATCTTACCAAGCATAATTAGCAACTCAACACCTAAAAATAATATCCATCATATTTATGTTAGAAATAAGAATCTAAGCATAAAACTTTATAAAATTTAATTAGTAAAACACTTAACATAAAATACCATTATACCTTAAAAATTAGCCAAGTAATTTTCAAAATAAGGGGGAGCTCACGCTGCATGAGCAGCGTGAGTTTCATGCAGAAAAGAGAGGGGAAAAGGCTCGAAGAGGGGTGAAGGAAGCAAGATTTATTATTTTCGGGTTAGGGTCTTTAGGCTAGAAAAGAAGGTGGTTAGGGGAGGTTCTAAGGCAGGGGAATGGTGCAGAAGTGAAGAGGGGGTGTAGGTGGAGGCTAAGGGTGGTTTCACGGCAGCATAGGGCGGCGGAGACGGCTGCGGCAAGGCGGCGAAGTTGGCTGCCGAGAAGGGTCGAGGTGGAGGAGTTGTGAAGGAAGGAAAAGTAGAGGGAAAAATGGAGGGGTTCAAGGGTTGTTTTCGGCCAAATAATGCATGGCGGTTGTAGAGGGGGTTGCAGGGTGTCGAATGGTGGGTTGGGTGGCGGAAGAGGTGGTCGGACGGCGGCGGAAGTGGCGGTTGCAGGTGGCTGGTAGTAAGGGGAAAAACTGGGAGGAAAAAGGAAGAGGTGGCGAAGGGAGGAAGTGCAGGGCTCGAAGGGCTTGGGGGGTCTCGTGGTGGTGCAGGGTGGTAGTAGGTGGTGGCAGAAGGTGGCGCAGGGGTTGGGCTTGGTGGTTCTGGCGGCGACGGCCGGCGGTGATAAAAAAAAATGGGGAACGAATGGGAGGAGGAGAAAAGGGAGAAGAGGCTCGGGGAAGGGGGTGTGGGTTCGGATTTATAGGGAATGAATGGCTGGGGAGATGAGGAAAATAAAAGGGAGAAGAAAGGGGGCAGCGGCTGGCCGGTGAGAGGGTGCAGGTGGCAGGTGGTGGTCGGGTGGCAGAGGAAAAGAGGGAAGAAGAAGGAAAGGGAGAGGGGCATGCGGGGCTGTGGTCCAGGGCCGGTTTGGCTCAAAAAGGGAAGGAAATTGACGGGGGAAGAGAGAGAGGGAGAGGGAGGTAGGTGGCGATGGCAGGCGGCCGCAATTGCAGGGCTGGTATGGCGACGGGAGCAGGTCGGGCATGGGAGAAGGAAGAAAGGAGAAGAAGAAAGGGATGGCGGGCGGCTGGACCGGCGCAGGAAAGAAGAGAGCCGGTCGGTCCAGGGAGAAAAATAAGAAGGCTGGGCGGCTGGCTGTGCGCGGGAGAAGGAGAAGGTGGACGGGCCTGGCCCAATTGTGCGGGGAGAGGGCTGGCCTGGCGAGGCAGCCCGAGGGAAGAAGGAAAAAAAGAAAAAAGAAAAGAAGAAAGAGGAAAAAGGGAAAAAGGGGAATGGAAAAATAGGAAAAATAATTTAATTTAATTTATAAAATCATAAAATATAATATTCTTGGTAAATTATTTAATTTAATAATTTAATTTATTATAATCTAATATTTTAGTTTAAAAAGGATAACGTTGGTAAAATATTAGTTTGGAAAATTATTTAAATAAAATAATATGATAAATAGAAAAATATCTATTTTTAATTTATTAAATACTCTTATCCAAATTTACATACTCTAAAATCCATACAATAATTAAAATAAAAAAAAAATCTTAAAGCAATTTTATTCCAAATAAAAGTTATTTATTAAAATATAGGTTTTCGAAATTTTTGGGGTATTACATCACTACCCCCTTAAAGAAAAACTTCGTGCCCGAAGTTTGGGTCTTAGCACTAGGGTTACAAAAAGGGATCCTAAGTTACTTGGGGTAACTACCCCTTTAAAGAGAAACTTACTTAACTAAGGAAAACAACTACACACACAAATAGCAATACAACCACTACGAGGAACTTGAAGGTAAGCTTGAAGAAGTTACATCATGATCGATCGCTTGCTCATCTTCTTCGGCTAACGAGGCTGAACGGATTACTCCAAGCGCTTGATTCCGTTGATCCGATGTTTTCCCTAGCCTTTGGATTCTTTCACGGGGCGCACTGTAGCATTCGAAGCTTCTATGTCCAAGTTGTCCACAGTCATGGCACTGAATCAGCTTCCCCATGCAATCCTTGCTTGGATGATCTCTTCTGCATCGACGGTAATGGTAATGTCGGTCCGGTCTCTTGCTAGACTTTGCTTTGGAAGTACTTTGATTCTTCTTACGCTGAGCTTTAGTTCGGAGTTGAGGATGGTCCCGTAAAACTTTGCCATTAGGGCGATGGCTCTTTACTTCGGTCTCGGTCTCTTCATTCTTTCTCTTGCCTAGGATGGAGGCTTGTTCTTGGATCAAGGCATCGACGTTACATGCTCGCTCATACACTGTACTCAGGTCGTGGAAAATGTCAGCGCCCATCATGCTTCGGATGTTGAATCGAAGTCCTTGCTCGAATTAGAAGATTGTCATTGCCTTGCTAGCTGCTATTCCGGGGGCGGATGAAATACCCCAAAATCCCTAATTTAGAAAATCATGGCCGGATAGGAGATTATTAGGGAATTTAGTAAAATAAACTACTTTTAGTGAAATAAAAAGGAATTAATAGGATAAATCAAGAAGGAAATTATAAGAGTGTAAATAGGGGAGATTATGGTATTTAAGTTAATTAAGGTTTTCATTTTTGAAATTTACTAAATACCTTAAATTATATAAAATAGGGAGGATAAAATAGTTTCAAATTAATATAAGATTTATGAATAATTTAATTAGAGGAAAATTTAGGGGTTTTGTTAATTAAAATGAATTTAGGAAGATTTTTCTATAAATCCCAAAATTTACCTAAAAATAGAAATTAATTATTGTTTTGATAATTATATTAAATACCCTAAATTATCCATATGATACTCTTTAAGCCAACCCCTAATTCTCCCTCTTTTTCCTTTTTCTCTTTTTCCTTTTTCCTCCCTCCTTTTTCCTTTTTCTTCCTTCCCATTCTCTCCCTTATTTTCCCCGGCCTGGGCCGGCCTGCTGGCCCAAACCCCCTCCCTTCTCCTTCTTCTCGCTGCGGCCCAGTGAGCCCGGCCGTCCGTGACCCAAAACGCGGCGTTTCGACACTGAAGTCGCTGAAACGCCGCGTCGCGATAAAAGAAGTTATAACCGTTACCTGTCGACGCGAGCGCTGCGTTTTCGCCGAACCTCGCCCAAAACGCAGCGTTTCATTTAAAGGAAGAAGAGACCGCGCGGTCCGGCCGGTTTCCCTTCCTCTTCTTTCTTTCCCTGGACCGCCGGTCCAGTCCCTTCCTTCCTTCTTCTTCCTCGCGACGCCACCGTTTCCCTCGCCTGCAACTCGAGCTTGCCGGAAAACGCAGCGGCGAGCGTCCCGTCCTTTCCGTCCTTCTCTCCTATCTTTTCGTCCCTGATTGACCTTACCTTGAGATGTGACCAATCGGGCAGCGTTTTCCCCGCACGCAAGCTCTATCGTCCTCTCCGGCGGGTCTCGATCTGCAATTGCAGACCTGCTCCGGTCAGCCTCGCCAGACACGCCTCCACCTACCCTCTGACCCTCCCTCGCATCTTTGTCGTTTTCCCGTCCCAATCCCTCTATAAATAGCCCCGGAGATGGCCTGAATCGGGTTCGAGATTTGGAACCCAGAAATCCAAACCGTCGCGCCGCCCCACTTTCAGCCGCCGTTTCCTCCGCCTTCGGCCACCGTTGCCGCCTGGCCTTGCCACCACAAACCTCCCTGCACCGCCCTCTACGCAACCAACCATCTTAGCCACCCTGACTCGCGCCGCACGTGCCGCCCTGGCCGTGCGAAAACCCCTTCCCGAATCGGCCTCTTCCAGCCCTGGCGCCACCTTCGCGCCGCCACCGCCGGCCACGCCGCCGCTTGCCGCGCCACCACCACCCCCCAAAACGACCAGCAACTCCTGCCCTACCACCCCGCACCTCCCTTTCCCTCTGGTTTTCCCTCCCCTAGCCTCCACCACTTTTTTTCCCTCTCCCCCTTCCTCCGCCGCCGCCGCCGCGCCGCCGCCGCCACCTCTGTCAGGTTGTCAACACCCTGAACCCTAAGCCCTAAGAAAAGAAAAAAAAATAATAAATAAATAAATAAATAAAAGTGATTAGTGGGTTAACATTAATAACTAATATTATTAGTATTATTATGATTAATATTAACATTATTATTATTATCACTAATATTATTGTTACTACTAATACTACCACCCATATTATTATTATTATTATTATTATTATTATTATTATTATTATTATTATTATTATTATTAAGTGTTATTATTACTAACATTACCATTAGTGTTATTACTATTATCGTTATTATTGTTAATATTAATATTAATATGATGATGGTTATTACTATTAATAGTATTACTAGTAGGATTATTATTATTACTATTATTATAATTATTATTATTAATATTATTATTGTTATTTTACTATTGTTATTGTTAGTACTATTATTGTTACTATTATTATTATTGTTATTATTATTATTATTGCTATTATTCTTAGGGTTGTGTTATTGTTATTATTATTACTATTATTATTATCATGGTCATTATTTTACTATTAGTGTAATTATTATTATTAATATTATTATTGTTATTTTTACTATTGTTATTTTTAGTACTATTATTGTATTATTATTATTATTATTATTATTATTATTATTATTATTATTATTATTATTATTATCATTATTGCTATCACTATTACTATTATTATTATTAGTAGTATGGTTGTTGATATCATTATTATTATTGTCCTTACTATTTTTATTATTATCAACGTTATTATGGCTGTTGCTATTATTATTATTATTACTATTATTATTATTATTACTATTATTATCATTACCATTATTACCCATATTATTATTATTATTATTAATATTATTATTATTATTTTCATTATTATCATTAGTATGGTTATTATTATTATCATTATTATTCTTATCATTGCTTTATCGTTATTGTGTTTATCGCATCTATTATTTTATCGATTATTACTATCGTTATCCTCCTTAACGTTATACTTTAATATTATTACTTTAGTATTTTGCTATGCTTAGTATTGCCACAACCATTGTATTATTATTATCGTAATTATTATTATTGTTATATTTATTAGTGTTATTTTCACTATTGTATTATTGTTACTAGCATTATTGCTATCATCACTATTATCGTTACTATAATTAACACTAATGTTTTTATGTTTATTTTTCTTAGTATTATCATTATCATCACTATTATTCCTATTAGTATTATTCTAGTACTCTTACTATCCTACGTATTATTACTATTATTCTTATTATCCTTATTAATATTATTTTTATAATCGTGATGTTATTACTAATAATTTCATTGTATTTATTATGATTATTTATATTATTATTGTCTTCATTCCCTATCATTATTATTATTATCACTATTATTATTATTAACATTATTATTGATTTTGTCACCTAAGTGACTATGGTTGTACTAATACTTTATTATTATTATCGATAATACACTATTACTAATGCTAATGTGATTTCAATTATTACTATTATCATTATTATCATTATAGCTATTATTATTTTTATTAGGAGCACTATTATTATAAATAGTATTCTTATTATGGTAGGTATTATTGGTAATTATTATTAATGTTGTTAAAACCCTCACCTTAGTATTTGGATTGCTAAAATCTACTTAATTAGTGATAATCCGTATGAGCTATCGTAAGAGTAGTAATAACCTAACCCTTTTATTTATAAACCCCATTATTAATAGTAGCCTTGGTATTAGGCCATGATAGGGGTAAGATAGGAATTTTGATAATTCTGGAAGAGGGAGATTAACCCTAAGTATTTCCCCTCTTATAGGTAACCGGGTCAAACCCCAGGAGGTGTAGGAGCGTGCTCCAAGCCCGGCGCCGATTTAGGTAAGGACGTAACTAAGGCCACTTGTGTGCTCTGCATGTTTTAAGTGCCTTATATGCTTTGTATGGTTGTACGCTATAACCTGTATGTTATTTGTATATTTGTGAAGCGCAGCATGGATCCGAGATACGTCCCCGTATCCTAGTCTTCGTGTACTAATCTGTTGTGGTACAAGTGTGATGTGTTGTGATGTGGTGTGATGTGACGTGACCCCTACGTCATGTAGGTTGGGTTATGTGAGGGAGTGTGGTGAAGTGGGGGACTTGAAAAAGAAAAATAAGAGGTTAGAATGACCAAAGGGGAGTATGCTGGCTAAGCAAGGTATGGACGACCTAAGGAGTTCACCATTTGGGAAATAATGAGGAGAAGGTGGAATTAAGTAAACAAAAAGGTGGGTATAAATTAAGGTTGCATGGGGAAGACGGTTTGCTTGGTGATATTATGGGTAGTATTGGAGTTTACATAGTGGTATTAATGATTACTTGGTGGTATTAATGACTTATGGTGGTATTAGGGTTTGTAAGGTGGCATTAGGGTTTATATAGTTGTTTTAATAATTACTTGGTGGTATTAATGACCTATGGTGGTATTAGGGTTTGTAAGGTGGTACTAGGGTTCATATAGTTGTTTTAATAATTACTTGGTGGTATTAATGACCTATGGTGGTATTAGGGTTTGTAAGGTGGTATTAGGGTTTATATAGTTGTTTTAATGATTACTTGGTGGTATTAATGACTTATGGTGGTATTAAGGTTTGTAAGGTGGCATTAGGGTTTATATAGTTGTTTTAATGATTACTTGGTGGTATTAATGACCTATGGTGGTATTAGGGTTTGTAAGGTGGTACTAGGGTTCATGTAGTTGTTTTAATAATTACTTGGTGGTATTAATGACCTATGGTGGTATTAGGGTTTGTAAGGTGGTATTAGGGTTTATATAGTTGTTTTAATGATTACTTGGTGGTATTAATGACTTATGGTGGTATTAGGGTTTGTAAGGTGGCATTAGGGTTTATATAGTTGTTTTAATGATTACTTGGTGGTATTAATGACCTATGGTGGTATTAGGGTTTGTAAGGTGGTACTAGGGTTCATATAGTTGTTTTAATAATTACTTGGTGGTATTAATGACCTATGGTGGTATTAGGGTTTGTAAGGTGGTATTAGGGTTTATATAGTTGTTTTAATGATTACTTGGTGGTATTAATACTTATGGAGGTGTTAGGGTTTGCAAGGTGTATTAGGGTTTATATAGTGGTATTAATGATTACTTGGTGGTATTAAATACTTATGGTGGTATTAGGGTTTGCAAGGTGGTATTAGGGTTTATATAGTGGTATTAATGAATACTTGGGTGGTGTAAATGGCTTATGATGGTATTAGGGTTTTCGTGATGGTATCATGGTTGTTATAGACAAATGAGGTTAAGAAGGGTTAACCATGGCTTGGTGTGGACAATCATGGTCCGTATGGCTGTTTAGAGTTGTTTGGTGTTATTATGTGTATTATTGAGTAAAGTATAGTTATGAATGTGGAATTTTACCGTTTGTTATTATGTGTAAAGAATGTAGTGAATGATTTATGCATGTCACGGACATGATGTGATTCAATAAGATACGAATAAGACATTAATTACGTAAAGTGAAAGACTGATGAGCCCGACCCAGTCCGTTCCACCGGTTATGAATAGTGGTCAGAGGCGTTCTGCCCTGTGCGTTTCGTGCCGATCCACCGGCTATAATAGTGGTCAGAGGCGTTTTGCCCTGTGTTTTTATTTCCGGACCACCGGCTATAATAGTGGAGGGATTCGGGCTCGACAGACCCAAATGAATAAGTTAAACCACGGGAAAGATACTAATCACTTACAGTGGAACACCATGTAAGTGCGGGGCCAGTCCGTTCCACCGGTTATGAATAGTGGTCAGAGGCGTTCTGCCCTGTGTTTTATTTCCGGACCACCGGCTATAATAGTGGGGGTCCCCGTGCTTACAGGTTAAATGAAGAATGTGTGAAAAGAGATTATTATCATAATAAGAAATAACGGACATTGTATGAACATGATTCAGCTTTCCGCCTACTTATCCTGATGTATGGCTGACGTGTTGAGCATGTATCTTGTGTATGATTGCATGTTGCTTTTATGATTGTGTCGTGTAGCCTACGTGTTGTGATTGTATGCTTGGCCTTAGCGTCTACGCCTTACTCAGTACTGGACCCGTACTGATACTGCCTTGATTGACCGGGTCCTGTGATGATCCACCGATGGTGGGGAGCAGACCTTTGATGCAGGTCTTGATCAGTTACTAAGTTGGGGTGGAAGGCTGGATATGAGTGAGTAAGTGGTCCGGATAATTACCTTCGAAAATCGCGTGATTTAATCGTATTTGCCTTTAGAGGATACAAATGTCGCATTTAACTTTTCAAGGGTTTTATCGTATCTTGCTATTCCGCTATTTTAAGTATTCTGATATATGGACCTTTTAAATTGTATTCGGAATGTAACTCCTTACCTTCGCACCCTGATTTGTAGAATTCGTGTTTTATGAATGGTTGGTTCTGGTTTTATTTCTTTCTAGCCTTAGCACTTAGTATCGGGTCGGTAGTTATGGATCGATCTGGTACTAAGTGTGGCGGTAATGCCCCCGAGTTTACGGTTTTAATTCTCTTGCTTCCGCTAAAACTTTTAAGTTAAACGAAATTTTTCAGTAGTAAATTTGGGGGTGTTACAGCGAACCTCAGCAACTCCTTAAATCGTGCGTAGTACTCTCGAACCGATAGGTTTCCTTGTGTCAGCTCCATAAATTCCTTAAGTTTGGCCCTCCTGAGACTTTCCGTGTAGAAACGCGTACGGATGGCGATCTTGAAGTCTTCCCATGATGTCGGTCGTCCTCCTTGAGTTTGAAGATCTTCCCACCAAGTATCGGCTGATCCTCGAAGGTAGTATGCCGCGATGTTCGTCCTTCGCTCTTCAGGGCAGTTGAGCGCCTCAAATGTCCTATCAAAATCTCGTAGCCAGTTCTCTAGGACCACGGGGTCTTCTTTTTCGTCGTAGGTCGGGGGTCGATGACGTGAAACCCTATTGAGCCAATCTTCTCCGATGCTTGTCGAAGGTACAGTAGCTTGAGGTTGAGGCAACGAGGAACGTTGAGCCATTCCTATGAGTACTTCGAACGCCCTCTCTAAATTGTTAATTCGTTCGTCTCGTTCCATGTTGAGTTAGCTGTAAAACAGAAGTCTGTTAGGGAAGGTGCTATTTCTCAAGCTATTTCTCAAGCGCAGGGGGGAAAGGGGCAAGCTAGCCGGCGACCCAAGGAAAGAAAAGGAGAAACAAAGAAAAGAGAAAAATGAGAAAAAAAAGGAGAAGGAAAAAGGGAAAAAGGAAAAAGAAAAGGGAAAATGGGATTAAATAAAATAATTTAATTTATAAAATAATAAAATAGAATATTTTTGGGTAATAAATTTATTTAATAATTTAATTTAATATAATTAAAATATAAGGGTTTAAAAAGGATAATTTTAGTAAAATAATGGTTTGAAAAATTATTTAAATAATAAGAGTGTGATAAAATAACAAAATATTTATTTTAATTTATTAAATATTTATATCCAATTTTATATACTAAAAAATTCATAAAATAATTAAATTAAATAGATTTAAAGGTTAATTTATCCTAAATAAAATTTATTTATTAAATTATAGGCTTTTAAAATTTTGAGGGATTACAAATCCTTTTACTTCTCTTCCTTTAATTATTATCTTCATTAACTTCCTTTTATTGATCCTTTATTCTTGTTGACTTCTTGTTCAACCACCTTTACCTCTATTATTTTCCCTAAACATTCATTCCTTTGACTTCAGAGATAAAGTACATTTTAAGAGGGTAATAATGTAATGCCTCAATCTTGAACTCTATTAACCTTATGTATTTAGGCTCTTAAATCATTTTTAAATATTATAATCTATAATTCATTACATTTATTTTAAATTTAGACTTTCTATTATTCATTCTATTCATTTGCAAAATACAAATAAATATATGTGTTTACACATTTTATCTCTTTTTGCTGTTTTTGCTCGTTTTTATTTATTTTTATGAGCTTTTATTGGGTATTTGATGCACATCATAATAGGGTTTTAGTTCGTGTTGGTTACTAGAGAAGTATATTATTGGCATGTGCATTTGGAACAAACAAGGGGGGTTGGTGTTTCCTATCACTAACCATGTTTGTTTACGAAATGTTTTTGGATAGAATTTCGGTCAATTATTGAGAGTAAGAAAATTAACATGGAGGTCATGTTTTTCCTAAACATATATAGTCATTTTTGGTGACTCTATGAAACACACTATTTTCTCCATAGGGTTTTATCTAATATAAAAGAGATATGATGAAATTGTAGCCAATAAGTCAAACGTGTGAATCTTCTTCTCCTCAATTGTGTTCTCTTTGATTTATAGAATTAGTTCTTGTGCAATTTGTTCAATCCTCTTATAATTAAACAATTGCATGAATAAAGATCTCTAATTTTCCCTTATTTTTTTTGGTCTTGTGATTTAATTCTCAATTGATTCAATTGTTTAGTTAATTACAACAATTGTTCATATCCAGTCTTATTAGACTACAATCAGTGTTATTTCGCAATAATTTGGTATCAAAGATTGTTGTTGAAGATATCTGGTGTTTGGCATGGTTATAAGAATTGATATTGATAAGTACAATTGGTCTGTCAATTTTAGATTGTATAGATTGAAGATATTGGAGATTTTGATTCAGAATGAGTTGGAGAAAGCTTTATCCGATCATTCAAATAAGCCAAAATCAATGAAAAATAAGAGATATGATAAGGTATATCTAAATCTCCCCTCAACCATACATCTATTTTTTTCTAACAAAGTATTATGGGAAGTGGTAAAGGAATTAACAATGACTACCTTGCGATTAAAGCATGAATCTTTGTATATGGCAAAGTTAGTAGTGAATCATCTACTATTAAAGAGTTATCTTTATGACCTAAAATTACGTGAAACTCAATATTTCAAATTTCTTTTGGATGATTTTGATTATATTATGATGGATTTGCATAACATAGAAGTAAAGCTTGATGATGAAGATTTTGCCACTATACTTTTGTCTTCTTTGCCTATAAGTTTTGAGCATTTTCATGATATTGTTTTATATGGAAAGGACGAGTTAGTCCTTGAGGATGTGAAATTTACCTTGCAATAATGAGAGGTGATTGATATTAAATTAATTGGTAGTGGTACTTTCAAAAACTCATATAGTGAGGAACTTATAACCAGGGGAGGAATCAGGAATGGGGTTTTGATGATTGTAAGAAGTATAGATCTAAGTTAAAGAATTGGAAAAAGAATATGATGTGCTATGGGTGTTATAAGAAGGTGCATATTATAAAGGTTTGATCTAATAGTAAGCCCGATTTTAAGTATGGTGAGTCATATCGTACGAAGGATGATGTTTTTATTGCCTAGGATGACAGTGATGGAGATGTGTTGATGACCACTGATAGGTAGACCAAGATCATTGATAGATGGATCTTGGGTTTTGAGTATTCTTACCATATTTTCCCCAATCAAAGTTGGTTTTAGATGTTTGAGACGACTCAAGGTGGATTTGTCTTGATGGACAATGATGATTCTTGCAAAGTTGTTGGAATTGAGATGGTAAAGGTAAGGATGCTTTTCTGTGTGGTCAGGATACTGTTCAGAGTGAGACATGTCCTTGAGATGAATAAGAACATCATCTCATTGAGTTCCTTAGATTATAATGAGTATTGGTGTGTGATTGAGGAAGAGAAGGGGTGGTGGTGGTGATGAAGAGGAAAAGGGTTGGACATTATATGAGTTGGTGGTTATATTATTTTGGGGAAAACTTCTATGACATCTACATGTTTGGCAAACTCGTATGTCACAAGACTTTGGCTCATGATATTGCAGCACATGAGTGTTAGGGGACTGACTAAGCTTTCTTAGAGGAGTTGTTGGATGGATAGAGTACATGTACTATAGACTTCTGTGAGCATTATGTGTTAGATTTTCAACAGTTAAGCATAGTATGAGGGAACCCTTTAAGTATATCCATTCAGATTTATGGGTGGTTATTAATTTTTACCTTAAGAATGATTTTCACTAGATATGTCCCCTATATGTGGGGGTGTATCACTCATAAAAAATGGTAAATAATGCTATTTATTAGGTGGTATATTACATGAGTCTTCTCTTTATAATGTTGGTGGTGGGGGAGGGGTACTCGGGCCATCTATTTACATGAGTCTTACATATATTGGTGGTCTGGTTACGTTTCTGGGCGGGCCAGCTAGGGCTAGTACCGTTCGAGTACTAGATTAGTTGTTACGATCTATTCGAGTCTCCATCCTCAAGTTAATATAATAAATTGATTGTGATCACAATGATAAAATATAATAACCAATGGAGCCCATCTACCCATATATCCATATTACATTATTTTATGCTTGAAGGTTGAGTTTCGTGTTCTCAATTAACATATATATGTAAGCATGATATTATCTTGTTATTATATGCTCTATTACTTTCTTCGCATGGACCTTGCACTCAATGCTATCTCTTTAGGATAGTTGTGTTGCTTAGTACATGATGCGTACTGATACTACACATTTGTAGATGTTGTGTCGCAGATATATGATGATGATCCTGCGGACTTTGAGGAGGTTCCTCAGACAGAGTGATGCTGGTTTATATCCCTGGGGTTAGGGCGTAGAGTTATTTCTATCCGAGGTCGCACATGTTATGTGCCCTAGATTTTGGATATCTCTTTTGGACTCTTCATCTCTTTTAACCCCCTTATCTGTTTTGGATATTGTATTATCTGGAGCATGTATTCCAAACTATGTTATTATGTCTAAATTATTCAAGTCTTTTGCTATTTATATCTATTTCCGTAAGTTTTGATTTATTTGATGTAAAATTTTTACCTTGCACGTAGTACGAGAAAGGTATGGACTAGACTCGTGCTATGTGTGGCGGTAACACCCGTTATGTTATGTTAATGCTTCCGCTTATAAAAACGAAAATTTTTAGTAGTAAATTTTGGGGTGTTACATCGGGTCTTAGGTCTCTCTAGTTGTTGAGCCAAAAGGTATTGGCCCTTATTAGTGTTTTAGCAAGACCCATATACTCTAGTTAAACATCATATATCATACAAAAGTTGCATCATATGTCAGCATCCTAGGTTTTACCTAAATATTAGTAAGGCCTAATATCCTTTGGCACAACAAATAGAGAGACCTAAGACACAAGCAACCCTTCCTCTCACCGACATTATAAGTAGAGGATCCCTCTCTTCCAAAGTAGAGACAACCACTTTTTAGTTGCTCAAATATTACTCTAACTTCTCTCTCTATCCGATCCCTTTGCTTGATGTCATGCAACACCACCTTGTACGATGTTAAAGGCTCAAGTATTGTTTTGGGATAGGATGTCATTTGTTAGAACCCCTCAAGTTTCATTATAAAGTGTAAGGTATTAGGATGCTTGTATGTATTTGTTTTTTCACCTCCTTTGTAGAAATTTGAATGTGAAAATACTTAGCCCATTTTTGGAAGTATTTTATTTTCAAACTGTAGTTTTTTAATTGCAGTATTTTTAAATATACTAATTTTAGTAAATGCAGATTCTAAATATTGTAAAATAGTAAACTGCAACAATAAATAATCAATAATAATAGCTTTTTCAAACAAATGCTTAGAGTTGTGGTTTTTATGTTTACGGATTCTTATTCTACCCATTTGAAAGCCGTACATCTCCCTTCTCCAAGGCAAAACCAGAGGAACATTTTCAGGCAATGCGAGCTTCATCCTTAATATCGTCCTATGTCTTCCTGTTTACAATGTTAATTTCTTCTGCAAGTAGCTTAATCCCCCCCCCCCCCCCCAAAATCTACATCCCATAATATTTTATATTCCGTAATTTGAAACAGATCTTCAACTTCTTCAGTTTTTTATGGGCTGGTCTCGTAGCATTTTCCAATTCTCGTCCATCCCCTAATTTTGCCTGGATTAGTGATCCAAGCATCCAGGATACAAAAAGGCAAGGGATCGTAATTAAAAATAATATTTGATTTGGTAAGTTATACACATATATCTTCTAAAAATTATTTATTTTTCATAACATTATATATATATATATATATATATATATATATATAGTTTAAAAGTGGAGAGTAAATGATATAAATTTTGATAAGGATTAATAATTTGTAAACATTATTGTATGTCTTTGTAGATTGTATTCTTTTATACTTATTATAAGTAAAATTTATACATTTTAATTATTATTTTTATTAAATATCATCTAAAATTTGGTTTAGTTTAAGACTTGAATCAAATTATTAGATCAACATAGTTTAAGTTGGGTGGGTTTGTTATCTTTTGATCGAATAAGTTTTTTTTACCTAATATTTCTTATTTGCGGCTTAGTAGAAAGTTTTGGATATTCGATAAATTATTTGTTATTTAATCTAAAGTGTTGGATATTTGAAGTTTTTCTCTAGATATTCAAATTTTCAAACATCTAAAGTTTTTATTATTGGATATCTAAAATACCGGATATTTGATATGAATAGCCCTACATTGAGCCACACTTCATAATGGATGCGCAGAAACAATTTTATGTTTTATGTTTCCAAAACATTTTGAAAAAGTTGAATGTTGTCCTGGAATTTCTAGGCAAAAAAATATTAAAAAATTAAGGTTTTTAGGGAGAGGGCAAAGAGCTTTAGACAGTGATCCTCAACTACCAAACAAACAACAAGAAAAGGAAGAGTAGATTGAAAATTTTACTCAAATCTCCCAACTTTGATCTCGTTGCGATGTTTTAATTCATCAAGAGATTAAGGGTGAAATATAGGAAGAAGTAGATAAAAGGATAAGATAATTGATGAAGAAGAAATGACACATCACTATGTTTTACCATAGATGGGTGGAGAACATAATTTTACATCAATGGAAAAAGAGTGGCAGAACCAAAAGTGATAGAAGGGTGAATGTTCAATTTTTCAAGTAGGGGTTTGATGTGTTAGATAATAGGTATGATTCGTATGGACCATTATTTTGTTTGGGTTATAACTCATTTAAGTCCTATGAGGTTCATAATATATCATTACTGATATTTAACCCTATTTTAGAAATGATAATTGTATATTATTAATATTAATATTTAATTTGGTATTTTAAACATTAAAATGTAAATATTCTTTAACTTTTCATAATACTATGCATAAATGATTATTTATATTTTTTTTTTGCCATTTCCTAACATTTTCTATTTCTATTTTTCCTCCAAAATTATCATCTCCACGTGCCTGTCTTGTTACCCATGCAACCATACTCTTCATCCATCTAAATCTTGGTTATCCTCCATGATGGACATTTTCTTAGATAAGTAAAATTATTTTGGGTTGGCGAAAGTGAATGTTTCAATGAGCTTTAGACAAAGTTTGGCAAATATATTATACACAAATAATTACTTATTTTAATTTAAATTTTTTAAAACTATGCTTCATCAATATAAAAAGTAAAAATTACCTTAGAAAAGTCAAAATATTTTTTTTTTTACTTTGATCCTCGTATTTTTTCTTTGAATATATATTATTAGATATTTTATTAATTTTCAATAAAAAGTGTAAGTGTAATTTCAAAATTATTTTTATTAATTTTTAAATAAGCATGTAAAATTTTCAAATAGATTCCTTTTAATATAGAGCAAATATTTTACAATAAATATTTTTAAAGAGATAAAAGCTTCTGAAATACTTGCTAGAAATAAGAATGTCAAACAATTTTCTCATTTAATACCAGAGATACATGATTGATTGTGATAAAAAGTAAAATGACGTTTATGTTTAAACTCGAAGTAGTCCTCCCCATTGTAAAGAGTTAAATAGTAGGACTATTTTAGTATTCCTAGATTGAAACTTTTTTTTATTTGAATCCTTGAATAAAAATAAATTTGTTTTAATATCTTTGAATTTTTTAATCAAATTATTCCTTTAATTAGAGATCCAAATAGAATAAATATACATTAGGGACTAATGCAAATAAAATCTAGAGGGAATGAAATTCATATTTTTTTTATTCATTAAGGGATAAAAAAATCTAATGTAAAAAGACCAAAACAATATATAACTTCTAATGTAAATATATATGTTTTCAGGTTCTAAGGAGTAGCTGGGTAGTATGCAGAAAGCAACAAATGCTGAAATTGAGGTGAAAGTTGATATGGGCTTGTTGATTTGATACGAAGAAAATACAAATATTTCGACAATTTATAACCAATATTAGTTGAATATAATTTTATTTTTGTAATATGATTTTATCTACTTTGATCTAAAAAGTAAGTTGAAAAAAAAAGAAAACTTAACAATATGAGTGTAGAAGACAATAAATTTAATAAGTTGAAAAAAAGATAACAACATGAATATAATAAATTTCTATTGTTTTACATTATGGGGACATTCTAAAGGCAAAATTAAGGCCAGAGATGTTAAAATTAGGTAGAAATGTTATTAAATCTTACCGTTGACCTTTTCGTCCATCATATATCGTTGACCTTTACTGCTACTACTTATTCTTCATAATGTTATAGACTTACGATTTAGGGTTAGCAATGGAAAAATTAGACTTGGCCTAATTGCTATATCCTTTAGAGGATAAAACAATTAGTCAATTCTATTAAAATTGGATTACTAAGAGTTGTACTTTAAATTAGAGTAAAATTTTATTTTAGATTAAATGGATCCTAAATTTTAGCTTATTTTAGTATAAAATTATAACCATACATGTATAATTAATGAAAAAAAATATTTAATTTAATATATCTTAATTTTTTTTTTCGTTTTTGTTTTTAATATATTTTAAAATCAATGTTTTTTTTTTCATTTTCTCATGTCCTGTCTTAATTTTCGTACAATGATGCCTAAGAGCATCTGCAGTGGGGTAAAAAAAGGGCATCCCAATCTTAAATTTGAGGACTTTAAATTTGAGGCTGTGGTTGTGGGAAAAAAAATTTACCCTTAAATTTGGTGTAACTTTAAATATTTAGGGCTCCCAATCTATGAAAAGTAGCTCCTAGGTTTTTGTGCATAGTTGATTTTTGATATTTTTTAGTATATTTTGGATGTTAAATACTATAAAGTGTAAATAATTAATGATGACGTGATTGATAAAAGTAATTGGGTGTTGTAAATTTGAGGTCAGTGATTGTAGAGTATTGAATTAAATTTGAGATAAATTGATAAAAAAAAAATAATAATTAAATAGTACAATTGAGATCTTAAATTTTATGCTAACATTGTTGATGCTCTAATGGTCCTCGTTGTCCTAGAATCCAACTCCGCTGCTGTGGCAGGACACTAGCTAGATTGGTAATAGCCCCTAGAAGAGTGAAGAGTCTAAAGTTTGTCCGCCTAATTCGTCCCAGCTCACATGAGCTCAGTGCTTTGTTGTCCGGTGTTCAATTCAATATAAATGAAATGACACTAGCTTTTACACTTTTAGCCCAGATGTTTTGGACTAGCTGTGTTCACACTTCCCGATCCAACAAGCGGAAGGTCGATGCCTCCACGGAATTTTCTTTGGAACGATGGTCTCATCTCTTTCTCTGCCCTTCTAGTTTAAGTGCTGTTTGGTATTAAATTAATAGGGATAAAAAAATTATTTTTATATATTTTATTTGAAATTGTGTATTAATTTTCAGATAAATATTTATTGTAGATTTTAATTTAATCTAAAATATGTATCTCATTAAAAATATATATATATATATTTTAAATATTTAATATAAAATATACCAAATATAAAAAAAATGCCACCTCTACCAAATAAATCCAATTTTTTTTTTTTTTTGTATTTTAACATATTGTCTAATATTTTTGAGGTATCTGTATCAATAATTTTAATTAGATATGTTCATATTTCGATTTAATTTCACTTATTTATCATAAAAATAAACCACATTTTTAGTTACATTTAAATACTATTTATATATCCATGTAAAACTAAATTAAAATATAAAATTATCTAAATAAAATTATTAAAAATACATGGCACTTAAAAAGACTTGACCAATTATTAAGTTATCTAAATATAAATTATTTAAAAATATATAAAAATGTACACATGTATCTAAGAAGCTCCTAATAAAACCTTATTCCATATATAATTCTTTAGTGTTTTGGAATGTTTTTGAGATTTTTTAGGTGATTATGTCAAATAATTAATTAAACAATTATTATTTAATTAAAAAGAAAATGTTTGGTGTTTTTTCTACTAACAATGAAATATTTTTGAGCTTATGATAAAAGCATAAACATTTGAATTATGTTACAATTAAAAAATCTATTTAAAATAATATTATTTGTATGTAAGTATTGTGCTTTACATATTATATATACATGTATGTAAAATTCAAATATTAATACATACCTTCTACACTAATTAACTATTTATTTGTTTAATATTAACCAAAAAGTACAAAATATAATTATTTTAATAAATAGTTAACTTTGTATTCTTTTACAACAAATTTTTTTTTATGTTTTTTCAACTAGTTTTTTTATTTACTTTAGGTTTTTTATTTAATATTTTCTTAAATTCAAAAATACAAGAAAGAAAAAAAAAAATCCTAAATTATCTATAGCCCATTAATCTATTCTCTTTGAAAAGGACTAAATCATATGTCATCTTCCTTCCTTTCTTTTTTTTTTCATCGAATGGAGGGGTTACAGAGATAGTTAATTAAGAATATATATCATTGTGGTGTATTAAGATGAGCACGAAGAATTGAACATGCTCTTGTGTTGATATTCGTAAGATTATATTATTATTATCATGTATACACACCTATATATATAAGCTAAAGGCTAATATCTTATCTTACAAGATGTAACAAACCAATAAGATAAGATATTCTAAAGATAAAACTTAGAATAAATCAAAGATATACTATATCTAAACCATAACTAAACATATCTCTTATTTCTCCCATATGAACCGAACTATCTCTGCACGTGTCCTTATTGCTACTGTCAACCTTCTCTTCATCTTGTTAAAAAACTAAGAACAAAGGTTTAGTTAGTATGTCAGCTACTTGATCAATGGCTGACACATAAAAAACCACTAGTTACCTTGCTGCAACATTTTCTCGAACAAAATACAAATTCAGGTCCAAGTGTTTGGTTTGAGCATGTAAAATAGGATTGGAAAATAAAGCAATTGTACTATGATTATCACACCAAAGAACAGGTGATGAAAAGTACACCTAATCTCTTGAAGAAGAGAATCAAGCCAAAGAATCTCAGCTGATGCATTTGCCAAACTTCTAAACTCACCCTTAGTACTAGAATGAGATACTAAAACCTATTTCTTTGAACAACAAGAAATCAAATTCTTACCTAAATAGATGCAAAAAAACATAGTAGATCTCCTATCATTTGGATCATTTTTCCAATATGCATCACTAAACCCTTTTAAATCCAACCAAGAATAAGCTTACAAAAACACACCATCTTTAACAATCCCTTTCATGAATCTAAGAATCCTCTTTACATCTTTGTAATGAGTATTCAAGGGGCCCTGCATATATTGACAAACCTTGTTCACACTTAAGGAAATATTTAGTCCTATGATTGTGATATGTTGAAAAGCTCCAACCACTGACCTATTCTCTCAGACATTCAAAATAAGATCCCCTTTAGTTTTAGAAAGCTTTAGACCACTGATCATGGGAGTAGGTAAAGGCTTAACATAATTCATATTTGTCTTTTCCAACATATCATATATATACTTCTTCTGTGATAGAGGCAATCCTTGGGACAACTTCTTAACTTCAATTTCTAGGAAGTAATGTAACTCTCCCAAATATTTTAAGGAAAAATATTGACTGAAGAGACCAACCAATGATTTATGCTCAACATCACTACTCCTAATGAGAATAATGTCATCCACACATAATAGAACAAAAATCATACATATTTTGTTAGTTTTAGCAAATAAAGATTGATTTACTCGAGATTTCTTGAAGCCAAAGTCCTAAAGACACATCTTCAACTTGTCAAACCAAGCCACAAGAACTTGGTTTAATCCATACAAAGCCTTTTGAAGTTTACAAACTAGTGGTAAACCATCTTTCCCTCTACGTTGCTCAAAGCTAAAGGGTTGATCCATAAAAAATTATTCGTGTAGGTCTCCATTAAGAAAGGAATTATTAACATCCAATTGATGTATAGGGCATGTTTTATATAGAGCGACAATAATAATGACTAGTAATTGGTTTAACCACATGACTGAAATTTTTAGAGAAATCAAACCTATATGTTTGTGTGTAACCTTTTTTTTTTTTTTTTTACTAAATAAGCCTTATATCTAGAGATAGAGCCATATAGATTTTTCTTCAACTTAAAAATAGTAATATCCCAACATTTTTAAAATCTAAAATTAAATATGTAACCCTTTATTTGGAATAATTTAATCTTAAATTATTAATTTAATTATTTTATGAACCTTGATTTAAAAAAAAAGGTAGGATTATTTAATAAATTAATATAAATATTTTATCATTTTATTATACTCTTTTTATTTAAATAAATTCCTAAACCCTTAATTTTACCAAAATTATTTTCTTAAATAAATACTTTGAATTTTAGATAAATTAATTTAATAATTTTTTCATTAACCTAATTTCTAATCCTAACTCCAAAAATAATTTTATTTTTCTTTTTTCCCTTTTTTCCTTTTCTTTCTTTCCTTTCTTCTTCTTCTTAGGCAAGAAAGCCCCCTTTTTTTCCTTCCTCCTTCCCCATTGAGCTATCCCAGTGCGCACCCCTCCATGTTCTTTTCTTTTCTTTCTTTCCTTCCTTTTCTTCTTATTTAGGCTAACCCAACTCCCTCTCTTTGTTTTCCTTTCTTCTTTGCGAGGGTCGGCCTGCCTGCTAGTCTCCCTTCTTTCTCCCTCGCCCGACCTCCTTCTTTCTTCTCCTTCTTCCTTCTTCTTCCTCACCTATGCCGAGCCAAACAACCCCCTTACACCTTGCACACCCTCGACAACCTTCCTCCCTCTTGCCTCTGCAACCCCCTCTCAACCATCCCTTTCCTTTCCGTTTTAGGCCATGCACTCCCCTACATCCTCTCCCGCATGTCCATTCCCTTTCCTTATTCTCTCTTTCCCCACCATGCATACCATGCCACCTGCAACTCTCCCCTTGCACCCACCTAACCCTACATCAGCCATCCCTCTTCCCCCTCTTCTTTTTCTTCCCTTCTCTTCTTCTCCTATACCTCGTTCCTCTCCCTTTAGCCCTCTTTTTTCCCTGCCCGATTCTCCTTCCTTTCCCTCATTCTTTCTCCCCTATTTTTGTTGCACCGCCCCTCCCCATCGTCTCCAACTTCCAACTTGCCACCACACTAGCCACTCCCGCCCCCTACTTCCTCCCTACACCACCCCAAGTAACCATCGCACGCCACCTGCAACTAAATACCCTCCCTCCCTTTTCTTTTCTTCTCTTCTTGTCCACCTCCTTGCACCACCACCTTATGTCATCCTTCTCCCCTCTTCTGCCACTGCTGAAGCCTCTCCTCAGCCACCTAACACCACCCCAACACCCTCTACCTCACCTTGCCCAAACTCTCCTGAAACCTCCCTTTCCCTCTCTTCATCTTCGCCCCCCTTCTCAGCACCCTCCTTATCGCATCCGCCACTTCCATCTCCGCCACCTTGAGTCGCCACACTCCGACCCCTAGCCACCACCTATAGCTTGCCTTACCCCTGCACCCAACAACTAACCCCAACTCCTTTCTATAAGCCACTACCCTAGCCTTCTCCCCCTTCTTCCATTTTCAATTCTCCCCCTCACCCTTATGTTCGTGCATGCATACTCACACTACTTGGGCAGTGTGAGATATGTTGTCAATTTGAGGGTATATTCTTAGCTAATTTTGAAGTATAATGTAGTTTGTTAATACTATATATTTAATAAGTATTTTTAATAAAACCCTTCTTTTACTTATCTAATAATAATATGTTACTTGTAACATTATTTTAGGTATGACTTTTAGTAATTAAAGCTTAAGCTTTTAAACCAGGACACGGGTAAAATTTTATTTTTATCGAAAATAAGGTAATCGTTATACCCCACTAAAATGATGTGTTATTATCAATTCCATAATTATCTTGTATATGGTGTAATATGGATGAAGGGGTGACTAAGAAAAAGGGGTTGATGTTGATGATAAGTGTTATGTGCATATATATGCTAAGTAAGTATGAACATTGGTAGTGAAAATAATACTTATATGAGCCCTAGGGACAATTTGGTCATTTGGAACCATCATATTGTTTAAACCCAAATGAGATGCCGAATGTGTTATATTTGATGCTAAAAATGGATATGGAAGTTTGGTGGAGTATAAATATAAGTGCTAGTAACAATATCAATATTTATGGCCTAGGGATAATTTGGTAAATTTCATGTATGGTGTTGATTATCTTAATGAAAATGCATGCTAAGTGTCATGGGATGTTGAAAATGATGATAGATTTTGTAGCATTAAAGACACATGTTCCACCATGAAAAATAATATTTTACATTCTAGGGGCATTTTAGTAATTTTACATGATTAATAGGAGTGACCTAAATAAATGTGCATGGTAGGTGATAATGGGAGCTAAGAATAATAATGACTTTGTGGTGTTAAATGATGCATGTTGGGCATGTATATTAATATATTATATGCTAGGGGTATTTTAGTAATTTTACATGTAAAGTGGAGTTTACTTAAATAAATATGCATGATAGGTAATAGTTGGTGCTAAGAATAATAATAATAAGGGCTTTGTAGTGTTAATAAAGTATGCGGGACATGATCATTAATAATAAATGACTTAGGGGCATTTTAGTAATTTTACAAGTAAGAATGGCATTTTGGAAATTTTACAAGAAAAAAGAACATTTTAGTAATTTTATAAGTAAGAAGGACATTTTAGTAACTTTGCAAGTAAGAAGGGTATTTCAGTAATTTTGTAAGTAAGAAGGGCATTTTGGTAATTTTACAAGGAAGAAGGGCATTTTAGTAATTTGGCAAGTAAGAGGGCCGTTTTGGTAATTTTTGCATATAAGATGAAGATTAGTGTAACAAACATGCATGGTTGGTATAAATTAATATTAGATATGATAATAGAGGGCTAATAACTTAATATAACTTATTTGAGCCTGATATTCAAGAAAATATGGGTTAGGGCAATTTGGTAATTTTGTATGTAATATGGCAATTGGTCTAATGAACCCTCATAATAAATAATTATTTATGTTAAATAAGAGAATAGGGGTTTATGGCCTTAGTATCACCTGTTTAAGTATAATCATGAATATTATAAAGCTAAAGGTATTTCATTAAATTGGATTGTATCATAATAAGTATGCATGATCTAGGAGTAATTAGGTAAATTAGGGTGTGTTATGATGTTATTTTCACAAATATGCAAGAGGTGCCTTAATTGCTGACTATGTATAAGAATGTGTGCTGGTTGTTCTAGAAGTGCATGCTGGGGTTTATGTGTTAAATGATCACTTGGTGTGAAGGGTACCTTAACTGCATAATTAGTAGTATGATCATGATAAATTTAATCTACGATGGCATGTTGATAAATAAAAAATGAATTTTGTATTGGAAGTGGATAGTAAAGAGGTAGCCTTAGCCATAGGAGCATTTTGGTCATTTTGACCTAAGGTGCCTAAGTATCAGTATTGGAACCTAAGATGACCTTAGTGGACTATTTAAATTAACATTGACAATAATACTAATATTGATTACTTAACAAGAATGGAAACAAATAAAATGGTTAAGTATGTGATTAATTTTTTTTCTTGTGGTCACCTTAATTAAGATATTACCACTTAAAGTGAAAGACATCGAGATCAGGAATGGTAACTCTTTAGGGGTCGCTACCCTAAAGACGTGGTTTAGACCATGATTATTTTTGATTTTACTGGTGTGCCTTAATACTCCACCCAGACCATATATCTTACTCTATTTATCTCTATGGACCTACTTAGGGGGTATGCATACTTATGGATTAGGTGTCCTTATCGGTAGGGTATTGTGTGTCTTCATGCACCAGTGTGACTAGGATACCTTTACATCCCCGAATTAATAGTTGGTAGGATAATATGATGCTCTTATGCGCTAGTATGACCGGTGTACCTTTTTATCTCTGGGTTCATGATCTCCCCCTCAAGTTAATAAAATGGATTTGTTGTGATAATTAAATTAAAAGACATTAATTACTTATAGTGGTACATCACGTAGGTCGGGACCGTGTGGATAATATCATATGTACCGGTCCACTAGTTACAATAGTAGTCAAGAGCGTGCTTCTTTGTAGTATATTATATGTACCGGTTATAACAGTAGCCAGGATCATTCTACCCTAAAATATATCATATGTACTGGTTCACTGGTTATAATAATAGTTAGGCGTGTTCTGTCCTGGAGTATATCTTGTGCTCGGTCCACCGGTTATAATAGTGGGGTCCCCAAACCTACGTGGATATAATTCGAGAGATGATTAATATCAAATTAATGTCTTAAGTCTAATTAATAATGATCATACTATTATGATATGTTGATATATCATGGTAGCGGCCTTAGTGCCTACCTTTGAGTTGAGTGGTGATGTGCATTGGTTGGGTGTGATGTCGGATATTTAATTATACTACAATGAGCTTCACTTGGATGCTCTCTTGGTAAGTTCTGTTAATTCTAAGTGAACGAGCCTTTGTGACATTTAATCTCAATGCATGAGTCCATTCTAATGATTACTGTATTTCATTGTATATATGTGTAATTTTCTATTCATGTGATTTTATATTGGTAACTCAGTACTAACAAGCGTATTGAAGGGTTACTCAGTACCATAGTATTGAAGGGTTCCTTTTATGGATCCCTACTTATTCAATGGACAGTGGCCTTTGCGGGTTAGCTAACAGGCATTATTCAGGTTTTGCTCTTGGATTAAAGTTTAGGACCATCTGAAAAGATTTCAGTATTTTCCTTTAAACTTTTTATATTCCCTTATTCAATAATTTTATTTTGTAACCACTATTAGTAGATTTTATCTGTTGTAATTTAATCTATTGCACTACTCTTGTAATTTGTATTAAGTATATTTTTAGCCTTAGGACTTGGTACCTGAACGATGAAGGGAAACCTGGTGGTACTAAGTGTAGCGGTAACATCCCTGAAATTTATCATTTTGCTTCCGCTTAAATTTAAAAATGAAAATTTTTAGTAGTGAATTTTAGGGGTGTTACAAGTTGGTATTTGAGTATTTTCAAATATCCTTTTGATTTTGAATGGTTTAAATTGATACTACAAGTTAGTACCCAAGTACTTTGCAAAACTTTTCAAGTTTTGAATAGTTTTAAAATTGATACCACAAGCGGGTATCTGAGTTTTGGTTGCTGAGAATAGTGCTTCAGTTAGAAATTCAGTTCTCGCAAACCTAAGTGTTTTAATCAAAAAGGATTTTCCTTCCCACTCCATGTGTTTAAAACCCAGATTAGCCTTGTTAGCTTTAAGCATAGACTTATGAGCTTTAAGCATGGGTAGATTAAGTGACCCTTGGCATTGGTCATTTGGCTTTAAAAAATAGCACCTTCTTAACCCGCTTTTAGTTTGTAGCTAACTTGACATGGCCCTAGATAGATGTTAAATCTAACCTGCCATGCGCATGTTAACTCTTCCTTCATGATCCAAAAGGAAATTTCCTACATTTTTCACATTATGAGCGGTATCTATAGAGGCAATCACATCAACTATAGCCTCATATTCATCTTCAAGCCCATTCAAAACAATGAGTACATGATCTCACTTAATTTGTGTCCAGATTCTCCTAGTAGATTGACCGGCCTTTTTTTTTGGAAAGATAATTCTTCATGACCATTCCTTCATTCTTACAACCTTATAGTTATTTCTTGTAATACATAACTTTGGTATTTTATTAGGAGGCAAATTGGTGTGCTATAATCGTCCATACATTGTAGAAGGATATAGATGATATAAGCCAGGATTCCAGTAGCTTATCTTGCCGTTGATAAGCCAATGGTTCCTTCATCATCCATAATAGCTTGTCTGGGAATTTCTTACATGCCCAAATATATGGTTCCGACCTATATCCACTAATTATAGATTCAATGTAAAATTTCCACAACAAATAATTATCTTCTTCAAGCTTGAAGGTAATTAACTGGCTGAGGGGGTGATTGCAAATCTTGATAAATAATCTCTTTGAATAAGTTGATCATATGATTTCTTTATGGAGGTTTGAATTGCCATGATCTTCAAAGAATCAATGGATTCTTGGGCCATGATCAATTGAAGCCGGAAATGTACATTACTTATGATTAGTGATGAGGATTTTGAATGTAGAACCGTGAGTATTACTAGCTCTGATACCAAGTTGTGAAAATGTATGATTAGGGTGTATTAAAATGAGCAAAAATAATTGAACATGCTCTTGTATTGATAGCCACACGATTATATGATTATGCTCATACATACACATCAATATATATAAGCTAAAGACTAATATATTATCTTATAAGATATAACAAACCACTAAGATAAGCTATTCTAAAGATAACACTTAGACTAAATCAAAGATATATCTAAACCATAACTAAGTATATCTCTTATTTCAGCTGAACTACATCGAAAAGAAGAAACACACACACACACACACACAGATATATATATATATAGTTGAACCCCATATTAAAGCACAAGTGTGTACGTTTGATCGCAGGAGGTAGAACTTCAAAGATCTGGTGTTCATAGGGAAGGTTGTTCCCGAAGTGATCCATAGTGTTTGCTACCTGATTAGCTCCGTGATAGCTATGTGAGATTGGGCATGCGAATAATCCTTGGATGAGAATACAAAAAAATTCTAAATTAGAGGACTAAGGATGGATTTAATTCCTCTCATGGCAACTTCATGGTAGTGGCCAAGTTACAACATAAATGGATGCTACTAAAACCTCTTTTCAAATCTTCATTGAGGTTAAGTCATAGTCTCATAATTTATCCATATGAGTATAAATCCCCAACCAATGTTAGTTGTAAAGCTATAGATTCATTTTCCAATATTTTAATACCCCACTTTTCCAATACATTTTTAATATTATAATCAAGGGAAAAATAATGTTGAACAAATAGTTATGGTATCCTTTAAGAATTTAGAGACTTTTGTTACATTTTTGAAATATTTTGTCATCACATTCTTGTTATTTTTTGCAATTTCAAATTTTGTAAGAATTTTAAGCCACTTTTGGTTATGAAACTTCTTTAAAATAATTATAATGAATCCATATTTTAATCATTTGATTTTTTTTTAGTTTTTCAATCATTTTCAAAATGAAAAATAGAAGCTTTGATGAAAAAACATCATTCCCATTTTAGCTTGTTTGTTTTGCATCTCAAAATAATTTTTCTAACAATCTAAAATTTATGAAACTTTAAAAATTATTATATTTTAATGTTATTAAGTTAAAAATAAATTATTATTTTTAATTTGCAGATTCATTCTGGCAATTTTAGGCAACTTAAGCCTATCAAAACCTAGCTTTCAATACTTTGATATTATATGAATCCCTTGAGATTTAATCTAAGCCCTCCATGCTTGATAAACATCAAATATTTACCCTTGATTAGTCCAAAATCAGGTCATCTATCATTCCCTCATGCATGAACCAAATCTATCCAAATATTAATGAAGATTTCACTCTAATTACCTGAAGACTTTTGTTATATGTGTTTGTTTTATTCACCCTCAACTCATCAAACCACCTCCATTCATCCTGTATTATGTTAGATAATGACCTTTCTCTAGTACACCCCAAATCCTAACCTTTTAATTTCTACAAGTTCGCTTATTTTCCACATAAAAATCATACAAAATATTTAACAAATATCATCCCTAATCTTTCAAGATTTAATACACTTCATCTCCTCACCGCATCATAACCGTGCACTTGGTTATCCACCCCATACTCACTGAGCACTTCATCCTCCTCCTCCTCCTACTATCCATTTTCATAGCATCCTTATAACAAACAACTATTGTTGATGCTTTAGAACTCAACTATACTTGAAGATTCAACATATTCTTCCTCTATTCTCTAATCTCTTATCTTTCTTTATTTGAAGTATTGTTTTATCTAGTCTTTTCTCCTGAATTTTTATGTTCCAAGAAGGGTGTTAGATGAGTTATTAACTTGTAATTAGGTATATGTTAGACAAACATATTAAAACTTAATTCATTAAGTATATGTTATATAAGCATATTAAAACTTAATTCATTTTGAGCATGATTCATGTAGTAGTTTCTATGTATGATTTCATCAGTATACTTATGTTCTCGAGTTGTTATATACTTATGTGAGGAAAAATATCTAAATATTTAAGGCATGAGTATTGCCGTATCTTAATGATTTAAGGTTTTGCTTTAAGAATGTATATGGAAAAAACATGAAAATAGTGTTTTTTAAGATCACTAAATTTGTCGTGGATTGCATGACAAGTTGCTCTTGATTGGATGAGAGTTATGATGTAAATAAGGTACCATATGAAATCTATGTATTCCTATTTTACCAATAAATTTAGTCTACAAAATTTTTATTTATGCAGGAATTTATGACCAAAACTATGTGAAGTGTCAAAACTATAATTATAAAAAAGTATATTTTAGGCTCAACCTATCAACACCTGTAGGTGTTTGGCTTTAGTTTTGTTAATATTGATGATTTCATGGTATTCAATGGATTTTTTTAACTAAATATGATATATAATATGACATGGTTTGTGGAACACTTCCTTTTTTCTCAAATTTAAATTTTCATTTTGAAAATACAATGTGCAAGAAAAAACTAAAAACGAGAGATGTTGTCGTCACATCTATTATAAAGAGAGATACACGTGTTTATCTAACTCATAATAGATGTAAGGATGGGTAAGACAAATGTTAAACAATAAGAAATAATATTGTAAGGTAAAACTCTTTATAGATACAAAAATTCATCGAATTACACTAATTAGATACAAAAACTAGTAACTCCCAACACTGACTAAACACTAGTAGCCCTATTCACTACTTCTAACTCAAGAACCAATAATATTTAGGTCACTTGCATCACAACCACTATAAAATAATCTGTTCATTATAAAAGTACAGAGTAAGCATACTTAATGATTAGCAAATAACATGCTAACAAAAACATACTCACATGTAATTATGACATTGTAAAACCTAACATGATATATCATTAGGGCATATAACCACCGTGATATGTAATAATTCCCAAAACATATTATCATAAAACTCATGTTTTCAAAGACAACTTAATATACTTATACCCTAGCATTCCCAATTCACACTATGCTCATATAATATAATATAACAAGTTCATGTGTAAACTTAAGATAATATATACACAAACATGCAACATTACCAACCCATCAATGTGACCTAGAAATACTAAGATAAATTGGTCATAATAATTTCCCAAGTGAAATAGTATCCACCCATCCAAGCAAGATCACAAATGAAATCCACCAGAGAACCATCTCAACCAAACTCAACAATGATAAAGTTGATTATAAGCACACACTCAAATCAAGGATATTATATATCAAAATGCACCTAAAAATTACAAGTATTATTATGGTATAATTAGATTTAAAAAATAAAAAATCCCATCATCTAATATACTTCAAAAACCCAAACTTCCAAACCATAAAAACCTAAATCATGATAATCTTCAAACACTTATAAAACATACCAAACAAACCTAAAATCATAACATATGAAATACCAAAGTCATCCTAAAACATAAAGGATCACCATGATCTTTTTAGATTTAAAAAAACCCATAAACTACAAATTATATCTAAAAGGCCAAACCTCTACAAAAATGCCCAAATCATGCTAAATTGAAACCAAAAAAATATAACACATATAGTTTCTATTTACTTAGGGTTTGGGATATTTAACTTTAATCCCAAGTTTTAATACTAATAAACAAGAAAAATAAAAACTAGAATAACCATATAAAGGATTAGAGAAACAAGTTCAGAAAAATCATAACAAAGGAGGAAGGATTGAGGAGATCCTCAAAGTGTGGAAGCAAGATCAATCTACAGGAGAAGGGTCATGGAGGCCACCAAAATTGAGGGATAAAGTAAGGAGATAAGGTGGTAGAATTAGGCATAATAAATAAGGAAGAAAGAACTAATGTTATATTAAGTTAGTAAGATTTTGTGGTTAAGTTACTTTATTAATTTAATAACTAAGTGGTTTTAGAAAAAAATTACTAAAAATGTAGGCATAAGAGGGTAGCTCCACATGTAATAGAATAAAATGAGTGGCCCTCCTTGATCCACCACACGGAGCAGATGAGTCGATGGTAAAGAAAGAAGAAAAAATAACTAACATTAGATATTTATGCAAAATATCAATTGAAGAAGACAAAACCAAATTGATCACCACCAAGAAGGAAGATATGAAATTGATGCGTCAAAATGAGAGATTTTCTTGGGTTCTTATCAATAATTAAAGGCTCATATGTGTTCTCACAAATTTTGGATAATAATTGAGGAAGATAAATGTGATTTAGTGACGTAATTGTGTCAAATAATATCTAATATACTCCAAAAATGATATGAATAATAATAGAATAATTTTAGATCATATTTATCCCAATAATAATAAAATACTCTTATGTCAGAGATTCCATTTATGCACACCAAAGGCTAACTCACAAAGTATGAAGACTTAAGAATTTGGAGCTCTAGTTAGTTTGTGTATGCTCTTTATCTTGCTATCTTTAAGTGGAGGGGTAACTGTGAATTACTATGTATTGATATAAGTTATTTTGATTCACTATGAGCTATTATGAGTAACTAGAAGTTATTATTAATCACTATGAGTTTCTAATAGTTTTCATGAGTTACTCTAGGTTTCATGAATGTCTTTGAGTTACTTTCGCTAAGATGAGATAACATCTCTATAGTGGCAGTGCGCGGATGATGAGACTGTATCCCACTTTTGTAATTTGTATAACTTTTACTTTTAAATAAAGTTGGGATGAGTGTAAGATCCATTTAATGTTCTTATTTTGGTGTTTTAATTTAAATATCTTTTAGAGTCTTAAGTTTTTTCCTTTTGTACTTCATCCCCTTCCCAACTTTTGAGACTTTGTTAAATTTGTGTGTTGTTTTGCTTAAACCTAGACAACATATCTACTAATAAGTATAGTTCAATTACTACATAAGACACTTCATAAGTAGAGCCTAATTAGTATTGATCGTGAGATGAAAACTCAAACCACCCTTGTCCTTAGGATGTCATATCTACTACTAATTAACCAAATGAAGTTTTCTTTGGTGTAATGAGCCTCCCTAAAGAAAAATAAGTAAGATGGTTAATTTATTTTGTTGAGGAGTTTAGCACATTGCATCTAGTGTAGAGGAATCAAAGATGATATGGCCTACACCATTTTCGCACAACCTTCCAGAGAGAAGGCATGGGTCTGTTAGATGAAAAGACGTTTTTGGACCTTATCAATAGTAAAGGCAAATATATTACAAGTCTAGGGACCTTTTCAAATAAATTATAAGAGTCTAAATAAATTGTCCATATTGTTCTTTTCACCTCGATATACACTAAACTTGAAGTTCCAAGATAATTATATTCATCCAAATACACTACTAAGAACACAACAACCTCACCCCATCTTTGTTCTATATATTTGGCACAAATAACTATGTCTAATAACTCATATCAACAAATGGAATTAGCCTCAACTTTGAAGAAAGACTTGACACCACCATAATACCTTGAACAATGATTGTTTGCCATTGAAGACTCATTAAGGAAGATCTTAACTCAAAGAGTCTCAGAGTCAATACACTTCAATCTTGATACAAGCTCAATTAGGTAATGCTTCCAAGCATCATCTTTTCTTAATATTCAAAGAGTAAGTAGGAGAAAGAAACCATCATATCAGTTATCTAATAATTGATCATCATAAAGAAAGATGGGCTAAAAAAATTGAAAAAAAAAATTAACACTCCAAAACTATGAAATTAATTACCATAGTCTTTTAGTGATAATGAAATATAGAGAAAGAAATCAAAGAAAAGTGAGATGAGATGTTTTTTTTATGAAGATTCATGAATTTCATGTCTAAGAAAGGAAGAGAAAAAAGTTGTAGAAAAGCATAAAGGATAGTATAGAAAGGCAGCAACTACTAGGCTAAAACATTGGTTAGTTGTCGTATACATAGAAAATTTAACTCTAGTTTCCAAATACTTAGTGCATGAAAAGTAGAGGTTACACCCAAAAAGAAAGGATAGAATTGAAAATATTGCTATTAATGTCAAAGCCTTGGTTTGTCAATCAATTTTACTTTTGCTATTAATCACTATGCTAAGACCAATTAATATAACACGTGACTCATAAATAAGCAAATAAGGATAGAAGGTATTCAAGTATAAGAATAGGGAATAAAATGCTCATTTGAAAAATGATAGTTCTAAGTCTTTTAATGTTGACCTATGGAAACTCATGCAAATTCATTTTCTAAATTTCTTTTAGTGCAAATAAATAATAAAAAATCTCTCAATTTAATATCTAATAAATTAATAACCTAGGTTAAGAACACTATATTCAATTAACAATGACATTAATGAATGAAAAGAAATAGACTACAACCATAACCACATAAGCTTGGATTATACAATTGCACAAATTAATAAACAAGATCAATAAATGATCTCTTGATTATAGTTATTTCAATTTCTTAATATTTGATCAAAGATTGTCTAAAATAGTTTATCAATCCAATTAAACACACTTAAATCTGAAACTACACATTTTGTTTGAAATCTGAAACCTAAGGCATAACAAATTCCTTATGTCCTTTATAAACCCTATTATAACATATTGATAATGAAAAGGGAATACAATAAATCACAATGATTAATGTTCATCACTCCATCATAGATCACAAATGACAATGAATTAAATAACACAATAAGAAGGAAATTGAACAAGAAATTAATACTTATATTCAATGTAAATCAGAAATTGTAAGTATAAGATGAAGTTGAGAACAACTTATCGCTGCTGATTCACAAATCTTCACTCTTTTACTTAATTAAAAAAGAAAAAGAGAATTTGGAATGGGATATTGCTATCTATACTTAAAAGAGAGTTTTTTTTCGTAGAAAAATAAAAAAATACAAGTTGCTTAATACGAAACAGAGTTAGGGATGTAAAAGAGAAAACCCACATAAGCGGTTGCAGAGATTTCAAATAAACATGTTTGATATATGCAAACATGGTATCCCATATTTTATGTCTTTTGGATTTTCAAATGCTAAACAAGTTGGGAAGAGCTAGCTAAATATAGGGCACCTATGTTTTACCTCTATTCATGTTCTCATTCAGTACTTTTGTACACATATTTCCCTTGATGCATGTTCTACATAGCTAATTTCTTTTATGTTGATTCTAGTCATTCCTCTTCATTATTGCCTTCTTTCTTCTCTTCTATTTTCTCATGATTAATCATTTGATTTCTTCATTTTCCATTTACACTTACAAAATCTAATCAAAGAGCAAACTTAAGAAAAATGGTTAAATCTAGTATAAACAATGATAGAATTATGACATTTTAGCACTAACTATTGACATATAAAACTTGCACATCAAGCATCAATGAGGAGACTAAGGATATCTTTAGGTGAGTGATTGTTGTTAGCTATTGCAATAAGTAGTTTTACTTAATTTAAAAAGTGAATTTACTAAAATAGTATAAATTAAAAAAAGTTATGTATAGTTAAAGAATAACTGTTGGAAACTGAAACACTTAACCAAATATATTCTGAAATAAACTAGAGAACTTTGATGAAGGGAAATCAATCATTTGTTGAAGAGAAGCATCAATTACTTGAGGAGGTTAGAGGAACCGAGCAAACTTCACCTTTGAACGCAGTAGAAAAAATGTATTTTCACTAGATTTTTAATTCTTAAATTTTAGTTATAATAAATAAGAAAAACAAATGTAAACAAAAAAGTAACTAGATGTAAAGAAGAAAAAAATATTTATTAAAATAATTTTATATATTTTTATTAATATTAAATCAATATATAATTAATTAGTTTAGTAGGTAACGATTAGTACCTTTACTTTTATATATATGCTTATATATAATATGTAAACCTTGGTATTTATATATAAATATTATAACTTCATTAGAAGACTTCCCTAATTGAAATAAACTTCAACTGTTTATGTCTTTATTGTAAGCTCAAAAACAATTTTTTTTCCTCTTAACTAAAACAAATCTCAAGCAACCATTACAATTAGGATTGTAAATGAGCTGAGTCAGTTAGGTATTTGGCTCAGCGCTGCTCGTTAAAAGTTGTGTTCGACTCGTTTGTTTAGTTAAATGAGCCGAGCCAGAGCCTCACTTTTAGACTCGTTTATTAAATGAGCCGAGCTCGAGCTCGAAAAATCTTAACTCGGTTCGACTCATTCGTTTAGTTAAACGAGTCGATCCCAAACATTATTTTATGCTCGTTTAGTTAAATGAACCAAGCCTAAACATTACTTTAAGCTCGTTTAGTTAAACGAACCGAGCCTAAATCCAATAGTATTCGGCTCTACTCGGTTCGTTTACGGCCCTAATTACAACCATGATATTTTTTATTTCATTTTTTTTAAATATACAGGAGGGTTATCCGGATGCATTTGGGTGATTGGGGTAACCGACGATAATGTATGGACGTGCTTATGATTTCATTGATTTTCTATACTCGCGATCAATAGTTCTATAGTCATTATTCAATTTGCAATGATGCACGTCGGGCCAATGTTCATACGGTAAACCGAAACATGAATGAACCTTGCGAAACTGAGGCTTCCATGATCAAAGGAAAGATGTTATTCTCGCCGACTAGGGGAAAATGACGGGCGGACAACGGGGGCCTAACATATATATTACCCCTACCCACCCACCTACCCACCCCTAAATTAAAGCATTTTCCCTACTACAACACATGGTAAAGACTACATTCCCGTCGTATCTTAAGCAACCATTACAACTGCATGCTTTTCAATGGCAGAAGCTTCACTCGATCTTCTGGCAGGCCCTTAATTTGCTTCTTAAAGCTAAGAATATATAGACATAATCATCATTTCCTGCTTTACCAATTCCAGTTGCCCATTAAACACATTTCGTGTCAACAGCTTGCTATCCGTCCAAGCAAATGTCACGCTCAAATATTTCTGGCTCTAATCCTTTCACATCCTCACATCAAATTGGATGTGGTAGATGGTATATATGCATCAAACAACAAGCCAACACATTCGCTTTTGATTGAAAAATGTCATGACTCATGCATACGATCGATTTAATTTTCATGGAGTAGTATCTGGACTTTCTGTATTTTGTGATTCTAACCACTCATGACTCATGTACGCTTTAGGAAAGCAAGTTAAAAACGTAAGGTTTCTTGATGGGGGACAAAAGTACGTAGCCTTCACCGTTTTTCTTCTCCAATAATGTGATTATTACCCAGCAGCACAGGACATCCCACTTGTTCGGCCTGTTATATCCGTGGCCTTCACTTTGTACTCCCTAAGTAGAGGTCTGATTCACAATGAAGAAAAATTTATATCAACTAATTGCCAATACAGAATGCTTGATGACATATTCAAGGCATGCCGATGAGTATTTTCCAAGGTTCCATGATGATCAAATTATTTTTCAAATTACTACTAGTTTACGATTCCGTGCATTTCACGAGTGATTATTATAGGATGTGACTTAATCTTTATATATAGATATTAGTATAAACATTAAGATACACACACTCAATACAATAAGCTAATTATATTTATATTTATAAAAATAATATTCATTAAAGGAACTGACATTTACATTTTGACTTGTGAGTGCCACGAATCAAGAAATACTCCATCAATTTAAATAAATATCATCTCAACAAAGTTTTTTATTCAAAATAATAGTCATTTAGATTTCCAATATAAAATCTGACAACCTTTTTTTTTGGTTTACTTGTACTAATTAAAGGTTCTCCATTATAAATTGCCTTTACATTTAATCATTTCCACCCACTTCTACACCTTTCCATAAGCCAAAGAATAGCGCGATCTAAATAACCAAATTAAAGACTTCCACTACTATATTAACTAGAAAAGGGGATAGGAGATCACTATGAGGAAGCCTAACTAATTGAGTTAAAGTAGGTTAATAAGAGACCCATTAATATATATAGGAAGGTTGACATATGTAGAGCATACTCAACTCCCCTCATCCATTCCCGTTTGGATTATACATTAGCCTGAAAAAGGCCTAGTTGATGCTACCCTATATCTTATAAAAACAAATTTGAAAACAACCGAATATAATACTATGTGCTTGCATGCACATATTTGTGGTTTAAGTAGCCATCGTGATGATATATTTTGGGGATCAAAAAGTGTGAATACATAGGACCTTAATCGATCAGATATAGGAACTATAATATTTATTAAAGAAAACAATCATAAAAAAAATAGGAAAAACATATGATATTTATTATATGTAGAGGTCAATATAATATAAGGAGAGATCAATAATCACTGCCATATCTTAATAACACAAGTTCTCTCTCTCTCTCTCTCTCTCTCTACCTCCAAGGAGAATAATGACTTTGATGACATACGATAACCTAAAATAGATGAAAATAGGTATATATAACACTATAGGAGGAGGTGAGAAACCCCATCAACATGGGCTTGGAGATCAACATAGGCCCCCTATGTTGTCATTCACATGGTCACCCCTTCCATGTAAACACTCTTAGCCTTGTTATTTATTTTTAACAACATAACCCATCAATGTTGTTCATATCCGTCAACATTGATCCTCAATGTTGTCTTATTTAGGCTTTGTTTTACTCTGTAATTTTTCCATACATCCATATGGTCATGTAGCACAACACTACCAACCAATATACCCTATGAACGACAACCAAATCACTCCTTCACATCAATATATGATTATCCATGCTACACAAATGCAACAAATATAAGGAACAAACTTACAATATATTTACACACACACACACACACACACGATATTCCTCCCTTTAATAGAATCCGACTTTGATAGCATTGTCAGCTAGGGTAAAACATCTTTGAGTCTCTTTCTAATACCTTTGTGATGATCATATACCAATAACCAACCATACTTGTAGGTCTCAAATTCTTCAAATTTGAGTGTGTTTCAATCTTTGGAATGAGAATAGCAAAGGTGTGGTATTAAGTATTGACCCTCTCTAGGAAATCATTAGTGCATTAAAATTTAGCTAGCATCCTACATATATCACCCTTTATGAAATCAATAATGTTAATTCTACAATTAATATGTTTACAACTACCTTTTTTTATTACTATCTCACACTACTACATGAATGGGAATGCATGACAACCAATATATAAGGGTTCAAACTAGACTTATTGTGTATCAGGTGACTAGTAGAAAAACATAGGGAAATGAAAATAAGGTAAGATTATAGATGGAGATTTGGGTGAAAATTTGCTACCTAATCTCACTAAAATAAGTGATATTTCATAGAAGGATTAGGTGGTGATTTTCACCCTAAATTGTCATTTATAGTTTTATATTTTCATCCCTTTATTAATTAAAAAATGGCTTTTGCATATAACTGTCATTGATACCATTTCTCCCCCCGCCCTTTTTACTTATTTACTTTAATCTAGATAGAAGTTATACAACATTTATTTACCTAATTCTAGAGAGGGTAAGCCAATGGTGAAGAGAACTTGTCCCTTATTTTCATTAGGGTTGGCTCATTAAAAGTTCAATTCAATTCATTCTCCTAGTAAAATGAGTCAAACTTGAGCCCAAATTTGTTTGGATTGGCTTGACTTATTGAAAGCTTAGTTCAACTTGTTTATTTAGTTAAATAAACCAATTATGAGTGTAATATCCCAAATTTTTATAACCTTATTTTACAACATTTGGCCTTTTATCCAACAATTTTAACATTTAAATATTAATTTAATTAGTTTTGTTAACCAGTGACCCACAAATCTAGATAACTTATTCAATAAATTATTATAATCTTTTTACCTTACCCATTTTATATAAACTAACCCTAAATCGATAATTTTACCCAATTTATTTTTCTTCATTGGATACCCTAAATTTGGATAAATTAATGTTATCCTAAAAACCTAATTTTAATTCAACCCTACATCTATTTTCTATTTCCTTTTTACTCTTTTTTCCTTTTTCCTTTTCTTTCTTTTTTCTTTTCTTTTTCTTCTCCTTTCCTTTTTTTTTTCCATGGGCCAGTCCACTTTCTCCTCCTTTATTTTCTTTATTCCTTCATTGGCCCTACCTTCATTTCCTTTTTTCTTCTTCCTTAGCCAGCCCAGCCCACTCGCCACCTTCTTCTTCTCCTTTTCTTCCCTAACCAGTTCTACCACACTTAATCCTCCTCTTTACTTTCTTTTTCTTTCCCTGTGCCCCAATAACCCAATCCACATTTTCCTTTCTTCTTCTCCATCACTCGTTCTACACCCCTACTCACCAAACACACCCTAACCCCCTGCCATGCAAGTCTGTGCTCACCTTTCCCATTCCGGCTAAACCAAACCAGCACATCCCTCCCTGCTCGCGTCCCTTTCCTCCCATTCTTAGCTCTTCCACCATCCCCTTCACGCCAACCTTCCCCCTCTGCCTCCCTACACCCTATTACCTTTCTCCCTCCTCGCATGACCTCCCTCCCATAACCCACCTCCTTGCAGCTCTATCTACACCCTGTACCTTTCCCCTACAATTTCCACCTACCCCGTTAGCATGACTAAGCTTTCCCCCGCCTCTTCTTATTCTTCTTCTGTTTTTCACTCTTCCTATAGCTCTTGCCTATGTTTTTCTCCCTCATTACCAACCCCCTTATTTCCTATGCATTTCTCATACAACCAACACCAACACCGTCACCACCATCCCAACCTCCACTTTTGGCCATCTTCTTCTTATTCTCTTCTTCCCCCCCCCCATATTCTTTCTCTCTTGTCCCCCTTTTTTTCATCCTCCCTTTCCCTGAGGTAAATTCTACCTAGCCTTTCCCCTAAGCACTGGTAGCATCTCCTATGACAACACCCTAAGCAATGACATTTTTTGTTGTTGCCATCCCCTCCACTCGACACCTAACCACAACTTCCTATCCCCTTATATCCTTCCTACACAACCAAGCTAAAGCCTCACCACCACCCATCCATATTTTCCCCGGCATTCTGCCCCTACATTGTGCCTCTCTATCACCATCTCTACCACCCTCCATTTGACCATAACTCCTTCCAACTGAGCCTACTCGTGGCCATCCCTCCACCAGCCTGCATAACACACAAACACACCCCATAACTACCCCCATCTCCAACTCTCCCTATTCTTCCTCTCCTTTTCTTCTTCTCTTCTTCCCCTACGCTACATTGATACCTTTCCTTGTATCCCAACATCAACTCCTGTCGCAACCCCTCCTCCCTCCTACACTAGCCCACTGGAGCCTCTACCACCTTTACCTCCCACTATAGCCCTACACTGAACGTCCAAACCAACACCAACCAACGACCATCTCCGACCATCAACCAACCAACCCTAAGCCCTCCTACATATGCATGGCTCACGCTGCACTTGTAGCGTGCACTAATTTTTGATTTTTGAATTATTTTGGTAATTATTAATATGTAAGAGTAGTTTAGTAATTTTATATTTAATAAACAATTTTAATAAAAATTATTTTTTTATGGATCAAATATTAATATGGCATTTGTGGTATTAGTTTTAGGTACACAAATTTTATTAGAGGATCCTTACAATTTTTAGGAGGTTATAGATCAATTGTGCCTTTATTGAAAATCAAGTAACCTTTATACTCCACTAAATTTTTTGGATATCGCATGATAGCACATTAGGGTTATAACATGTAAATTGTATTAAGCATGATTTGTTACGTATAATTGTGTTTATTATTATTATTATTATCATGAAAAAAAAGGAAGCATGCTATCCTATGTAAAATATCACGTATACAAAATTGTGATTTTAAATGGTTCTAATATGGGAAAAAGATTTTTTATAATATGTACAAGTAAAATTTTTAGGTTAAGCATGTTTAAATATACTTGTAGTATGATTATTATTATGTATTTCTTTTTACTAACATTTTGTAATCACTGATAGTTGGTTCTATTTAAAATGATGTTAAATTGCATTAACTCTCTCGCTACTCTGATTTACAATTATGTTATTAATTTAAGTGGAACAATACTTTAGCCTTAGCACTTGGTAACAGAACAATAGAGGAAATCAGACTTATACCAAATGTGGTGGTAACACCCCACGATTTACTGTTTTAAGTTTCGCAATTAACTTTTTAAACAAAATTTTTCAATTCAAAAGTTTGGGGGTGCTACGGTTAATCACAAACATAGCTTAATGATGTTAGAAAAGAATGGTGAAACTTTATCACATAATTTCAAACTCAAGAACTTTTGTGTATATTTGCTTGTTGTATAAACTTTATTAAGTTTTTTAGGTTAACTAGATGTTCTATGATGAGAAAATTATGTTGTGTAAATTTCTTTGGTGCAAATAAAATTTTATATTTTTCCTCCAAGTATATATATTTCATATATTTAGACTCTTACTAATGTGTCAAATTGCTGTGGATTGTGTTACTTTGGTGCACACAAGTATTGATGCTTGTGTATAAGCATATTGGGAATATGCATTTTTTTTTTGCAAGGAAAACATAATTGGTTTGTATGAGCAGATAACAATATTTTTCAACAAAAAAATTGTATAAAGCACATTTTTATAGCCCAATCACCATCTAATGTCACGCTTATAGGGTGTTTATATATAGGGTAGTTTTATGGCCCAACTAGCATCTAATCTCAAACTTATAGGACATTTGTTTTAATATATGTTGCCTATATTATGTGTTATATGGTGGTTTTCATCTATAACCACCATTTATACCATAGATTATACAACAAGTTTATACCTATAACAATTGTCTATAGTCTCTCGATAACATTTGTTGCACCATTATTTTTTTGTGAAAATTGAATATAAAGGGAGGGTTTTTAAACCGGCATATATACTATATATGGTGATAGAATACATGGTGGTTAAAATCATCAGCTATGCCTTCTTTTCACTTTAATGTGTGCCTTATTTTTATGAATGAGTTGTAGAAAATGATCTAAATATTTAGTTATTGATATAACATTGTCCAAAGTGGAATACTTGTGCATATCCTCTATGAGTAATTGTATAGGGCCCAACCTCCAAATTTGGTTCCCATATTTAAGGTTTGTTTTACCCATATATATTACTAAAAAAAAATTAATCGAAGATCGAAAGAAGGAAGGAATATTCTAACAATATAAGAGGAAAAGATTACAATATTTGATCGATGATTTTGTTTTGTAAAATGTTAGAAGGATCACTTTTTTTAAGTAAAAAGTTTGTATTAAATGATTATTACTATATATATAATGATAAATTTTATATGCTTTATTTGTAAGAAAAATATTCTTATATTATTTTTTTATTCAATAATTATATATTTTGATAAATATATTTGTATACTCTTTATTTTAGGAACCTAAGTTTTCATTTTAGAACAAAAATTGGTGCTATTATGTATCATAACCCTCAAACAATTACAATGCATAGCAACTACATGAATTTCTTATTCATTGAATGACTCAGATATATCTAGTATTCAATTTTGCTCGAATTAAGGCTTTAAAAAATAGGCTAGTTTTGCCTTTATATTTATGATGAACTCTTTGTGAAAGAGAATTTGGTATAACAACCAACGTGCTTTACTTGATTAGGCCTATGATCGAGGTCCCATATCCCCATCATAAATCACATCAATATAATTTATAGATAATTACAAATTAGGTTCAATTTGAATAATATTTTTCCATTAAGGTTATATATATTGTATAAATTAGGTATATTTTCAAATTTAACTTACCTTTTATACCATTTTTACAATAAAAAATTATATTCTCTCTCTCTCTCTCTCTCTCTTTCTCTCTCCCTCTCTCTCTCTCTCTCTCTCCATTGTCCTTTCCAAATGAAAATTTCTATCTATAATACTAATAGTATTACATAATACTAATCATAAAATTAGCTATCCTTTGCATTTTAAAATCTAACAAATCTAACGAACAACGTATAATATATAACATATAGTATAATTAAGGAATGCATGTAATCTCTCTCTCTCTCTCTCTCTCTCTCTCTCTCTCTCTCTCTCTCTTTTATATAACCTATAATATCATTGGTGAACTAGTAATAATTACTATATTTGACAAACATGTGATGTCTAGTATCTTAAATTATTACGTGGTGTATTTTTAGAGATTTTGTTGTATATAACATATATTATAGTTGCAAAACTTGCAGTACGTAGTATCTTTAAATAATGTGTACATATATATCATATTTGACAAACTTATACTGTATAATATACAGTATACTTGATTAACATGCAGTATATATCATCTTTGACTAGTATGGTGTATATTGTATGTAACTTATACTATTTTTTTAACAAACAAAGTATATAATATAGTATCTTTAGTGGTGTAAAAGATACAATAGCTTTGACAAACATGTAATATATAGCATATAATATCTTTTTTCATAAAGATAACATGTATAGTATCTACTATCTTATAGGCTTTGGTGAGAAAAGGTTGAAAATATGTTAGTTTATGCCAATTAATTTAATATTAGTCTTATATTTACATGTGATTATAATTATTGATGTGGAAGATTATGGAGAAAGATGTGTAAACTAAGTTAGTTACACTAAATGATATAATAAGGAATTTAAATTTGGAAATTAACCTAATTTGTACTTTAAAACATATGCTATACCTAAATAGGCAAAATAAATATGTCTAATGATCCTATATCATAAATAACTATATAATCTATAGTTTCCTAGTTGAGAAACACACACTCTCATGGGTAACACAAAGCGGGTAATGCAACATGTTGATGTCATCAAGACAACAATAATTTTTTTTCCTTAAATAGAAATATCTTTTAATAAGATTATCATCAACATAAAAAAAACTCTAAGATTTTTATTTACAAATAGACACTCATATTGTTACACTTTTAACCTGAAAAGTAAATTCTATATATCTTTCACCATTATTATACCTATATTTCACCATTATTTTTATTATACATAATAATCTTTCACTGGACATAAAAAGATGTCAACACAACTGATTTAGTCTTGCACCAATTTTAAGCTAATCTTTCACCATAAAATATAGTTAATTTTTTTACCATAGAATAGAATCAAAATTTCACTATACTTAAATTAATATTTTACTATAACTAAACTAATTATTTTCCATAACTAAAATAATCTCTCACCATAAAATATAGTTAATATTTTATCACACATAAATTGATATTCCAACATAATTGCACCAGTCTTTTATGAGCATTGATATGACGTTTCACCATTATTTTGAACATGTTTAAACATATTTTCTATTGTAATTTTTTTTCACACTATCTTATGGAACTTTCACCATAAAACACTTATCTTTGATAAAAATTGAATTAATCTTTCACCATAATTTTATTGCTCGCAAGACAAAGCCAAAACATCCCAGTTTCAAACAATGGCAAAGTCATAATTTGTTAGTGAGAAAACAAAAGAGAAAAATGACCCCAACTTGACTAAGCAACAACCCCCACTCCTCAAAGTTAAATGGATTAGTATACCAAGCTATCACTTTAATTAATTCTAGATATTTCCATACTAATAATTGAAGCTTAACATGATCAATGAAACGAATCCTATGTCTTAGCTAAAAACACTCTAGAGGGGGTGAATAGATTAGAATACAAAATAATAAGAAATAAATATTTTACACAATGATCTATAGTGGTTCAAAGACCCAATGCACCTCTACATCCACTACCAAAAGATATTTCCTTTTAGATTTAGAAATCTTCATATATTATGTGTTCATGATGATCACTCTTCTAGGTTTATAAGAGTACAATCTTAATGACCTTTTCAAAGATGATTTGTACCTTTTCCTACTCAAACTCTCTAGGTTTATGGATATACAAATCCAATGACCTCTTTAAGAATTCTAGACACACAAAACTTCTTGATAATGATTTTTGAAGCGTGTTGTTGTGTTTATAATTAGTTTCTCATAACATGCAGAAATGAAAGTGTATAATCAAATGTGAGGGAAATAAACAAGATAGATGAATAAGTATTACAAGTATAATAAAAATATAGCTAAACATAAAGAACAAATTGAAGTTTTATTTATATTTGAAGGTGTGAAATCAAAACTATCTTTGATTCTTTGTAAGATGTGAAAATGATGGTTTTAGAAAAATTGTGTTAAATTAATTGATGATTATTAAATTCTAACAACTTTTATTTATAGTGATAAAATATGTGAAAAATTGGCATTAGTTTTTGGGTGTAAAAATTACTCCAACGGTCAAATTTCAATGTACAAAAAATCTCATAAATACCCAGACCAGTCGATCGGTTTTTAAATTAGTCAACTATTTTGACTAACTAGTCTATGTGCTTAAGAAGAGGCTAAGATAATTTTTTTGGAGAGTAAACTAGATGATTGATTTTCAAACCAGTTGATTGGTTTTGAAACCAGTCAATTGGTGGAATCAATTTTTATCACTCTACACCTTACATAAAATATCATAATTTAAGCTACAAAGCTCAAAATTATATGTCACTTTTTTTTTCTATAAATTAGACGTCTTAATATTTCCAAAAAAATATTATTCATAAAAAAATGGTTTCTATAGAATTTATGGGGAATTTTGTAATTTAGATCATATGGAAAAAGGACTTACGAAATGATTGATTTTGAACATCCTTTTTTGTAAATACTTGTAGACATTTTTTATACATGAAATCATTTTATGATCTTTTAAAATGATTTTGAATAGTATATATACTAAATCATTAAAAAAATCTAATTACTCAATATGTAAATCATATGTGCATAAACCTAAGACTATAATATACTCCTTGAAGTTGGAGTCTTTTTTTTAGCACACTTGCTTATCCCTTCATTGTTTATGTATTCCACATATGAAATTAAAGTTTTGAATCTAGAGTGTTATTTTTTTGTCCTTGTTGATATTTGTCTTATGCTTGAGGTATGATTTGTAAAATTGATCTCCTTAGCACTCCTTAACTTAGTTAAGTGTTGACTACTTCAACTTTTACTATAAAACACATGCATACTTAACAAGATAAGTCAAATTTATAATTGAGTTTGTTATCATTAAAACAAATGTTGATTAACCTTTGAAGTGGACATTAATTACTTTCGCTACAACGAAATAATGTTTAGAGGTGGTGTAAAACATTCTTAAAAAGGGTACCTAATCAGTTTTTTTTTTCTGACAATTCATTGATTGAGTTTAGTTAAATATTTACACAACTTTTACCTATAATTTTGAGGCAAATACCTAGCCCAACTCTTCATTATTTATATTAGATTTTGTGGATTAATTTAAAATCAAGTTGTTATGATTGAAGTGGTTGAAAATGATGAAAATATAAACCAATAATACGTGTTAAGTTGATCAAGTATAAGGTTTTGGGATAAAATTTAAATCAATTTAATGTTTATTTCGTGTTATAATAGTTTGATCTAATACTATTACACACATACTATAAAATGGTTGTGATAGGAGTGTAATCGGAATTACACCCAAAAAAAAGGAATTTCTTTGAATTTGGTCTTCGGCCAACTTTAAATCTAGAAGAATTTCTATAATTCCAAAATTTGTGTCTTCTGTGATCATATGGAAACTTCATTGAAAAGTTTGAGACATAATCTACAATATTCTACTCTAATAATAATTCTCTTTGGAGAAATACATGCATAGTATAATCTAAAATTTACTAAAATAAAATTATAATTATATAGAAGTTGATAAAAAAATTCCAAAGTTAGCATCATGACCGACTCTTTAGTGGGAATTTTCAAGACTTGCATGATCATTTGCCATTTTTTTAGTTAATTTAAATCATCATTATTTATGATTCTAGAATTATGATATTTTTCATCGTAGAATATATTCAATATTCACGATAAATAAACAAATGTTTCACCATAATTAAATTAATATTTCACCATTACTAAATTAATCTTTCACCATAGCTAAACCAACATTTTACCATAACTAAGCTGATATTTCATCGATGATCTTTCTTCATAAAATATGGTCAATGTTTCACCATACATAAATTGATTTTTCACCATAATTGAATTCATCTTTCACCATAATTAAATAAATCTTTTTATTAGCATTGATATGATCTTTCACTATTATTTTGAATATGTTCCAGCATTTTCTTACAATTTTTCACATCATCATACCAAAGTTTCACTATAAAAATGCATATCTTTGACCAAAAAATATTCTACTAAAATTTCAAAACACTTTTCTTAAAATCTTTCACCATAAAGGCCCATAATATTTTTTTTTTACCGTAATTGAATTGATATTTGATCAGTGTTATATTTATCTTTTATTGTATATATCTTTTACCATTATTCTAATTAAAACTTATTACTATATTTCAAGACTATTATTACAATTTTGCATCATCATTTTGCATATTTTCATAATTATTATACATATTTTTTTTGTTTTTATATTTATATTTTAGCATTGTATAGATTTTCTTCCATTATTCTACTAAAATTTCATCATTATTATTCAACAATTAATCTTTCACTATTGCTATCCATATCATTTACTATTATTCTACTAAAATTTTATGATTGTTTTTATTTAAATTTTATTTCATAATCTTTTGCCAAAATTATACTAATATTTCACTATATTTTTTTTATCATAAGTATATTAATATATATATATCTATTTGTAGAGAATTTTTAAAATTATTATGATATTATTTCTTTATTTTTGTGATAATCCTAATAAAAAATATTTTAATTTTGATAAGAAAAATAGTTAACACAATCCCCTACATATCATCAGTCATACAATATATACTGCCTCCTTCAACCACTTGCACCAGAAATTTCACACACTATGATTCTAATACACACACACACACACACACACACACACACACACACACATTATAGGTAGATATTTTATCTAGATAAATTGAATAGCTGATTGTACTCGGGTGAATGTTTTACCTAATACCATATGTGTTTAATGCATATATATAGATATTCACTTTCTATAGATTTTCTAAGCGATTGTAGTTTGGCATATTCACAAAACCGTGTATAAATAACTAGAAGTAAATGTTAAGTTTAGCTCAAATGAATTGCTACTACTTATGATACAAGAGTTTACGAACACCAACAAAAGTTACATAAATTTTAATATGTATGTGTGTGTGTGTGTGTGTGTATATCTATATAATTCCATTTCCTCCAATAAGCCTAGCGTCTTCCCCTATCCACTAACTCTTCCCTTGCCAAAGGTTTTCTATTTGCTTCTCGTATCTAGGCCATGAAGCTCATCCTCAATATAAATTAATTTTCTTCATAATAAACCTAAATTTATTTTTATTCTGAAATCTAATTAGAGTGGTCTTCAGTTTCTTTAATTTGTCATCGTAAACATGGAATGAATTAAGCTAAGAAAATAAATGGCTTCAGTCTCCGTTCCTCAACTTTTGTTGCCTGCCAAAGAATCTATTGATTTGTCAAGCTGAGCTTGAGCATCCCTATATGTGATATGATTGGATTTTCACAGGCAATGTATAAATGAAGAGATAGAAGTTACCATCTCTCTTTACGTATCCAATAAGTGAAAACTTTTGTGAAATAAAATTTGGTTTTGGACCTACTAAAAATAAGTATTTATCAAAACAATTATTATTTTGGAGAATTTTTAGTTTAATTTTTCTCTAAAATAAATGATTTTAACTAAAACTTATTATTAATATTAATAATAGCTCCAAACAAGATATAAGTTAATCAACTAACGAAACTTCTAAAAGCCAAACACAAGGATATTGAAGTTGAATTATTCAAGTTGGACATGTAACTAAGCTACGTGTTTATAAAATCGATCTATTAAAAGAGTTAGGGCCCGGTGCATCTATAAGTACCCTAGCTATAACAAAAAAAAAATAGCCGAATTTGGTGCAACTAAAATTGAATACATCTATTAGTACTTTCAATATAATAATGATAATGATGTATTTAAAATATTTCTATAAAAATATAACAAAATATATTAAAGATGAACTATAATTATATTAACCATAGAAATAAGTCACTTAATGTTCGGTCTACTCGAAAAGAGTCCGAAAGCCTATAGGTCGCGGAAGACTAGACGAGAGTGTGTATGCTCGAGTACGTAGAGATGGTGAGAGGTAACGGTGGAGCAGTTGTACGTTCGTTCATGTGTATGATCCATTGATCCTCGAAAAGAAAGTGAAATGTTGATGGGATGTCATTTTTAGGGTTAGATGAGAGGGAAGGATGTCGAGGTCCCGGCCGTGATATCGTCAATCAAATTGCTACTAATCAATTAGCCGTCCAATATATTCTCTTTCTTTTCAAATAGATGTCGGCTTGTTTTTTTATTTTCTTTCGAGTAGTAGTATATAGTATATATTTTTATATTAAACGGAGGGGGCACACCAGAAAAGCTTCTTATAAAATTAATAAATAGAAAAGAGAAAAGAGCTAGAGACCCATTACTAGCTTGCTGCTTTTACTAGCTGGCTGGCTGGCTGGCGATCAGAGAATGACATACGTATGTTAACACATTCAGGTGTTCAAATAAGTACGAAGGTCGAGAATTAATTAGGAATTACATGATTGATTAATGGGTCATCACTCTTGCTGCAACCAACAGAAGGTGAAGAGAGGATTATGGTCTCCTGAGGAAGACGATAAGCTCATCAAATACATTACAACTCATGGATATGGAAGCTGGAGTGAAGTCCCTGATAAAGCTGGTGATTAATTCTCTCCCTCCTTCCCACCTTCGTGTCTATATGGATCTCTTGAATTTCATATCTTATTTAGTTACTTTTGTTTCAAAGATCCTCCCCCCTCTCTCTCTTCTCTTTTTATCTGGGCAAGTCATCAAGCAATCAATTACTACATTCTTTCATGCATGGATCAATTTGATCATTTTCATAACTGTTTGGGGTGATTCATGTCATGGTTATATGTAGGGCTTCAAAGATGCGGAAAAAGTTGTCGGTTGAGGTGGATTAATTATTTGAGACCAGATATAAGGCGAGGAAGGTTCACTCTTGAGGAAGAGAAATTGATCATTAGCCTTCATGAAGTTGTTGGCAACAGGTGATAATAATAACATTTCAATATGTTTCCCCCGTCGTCGTCCAAATTTTCTCTGTATCTAAATAAACTAGTTTTTTTTTTTTGTTTTTTCTAAGTCTACTAGTAGGGAGGGGGATAAATCAAAGGGAGACACTGATAGAACAGCTTATAGAAATTAATTCCGAGACATGACAATCGATTGAGCCGCGGTCATTAAGCCTAGTGGAGATTCTCTCGTTTATTTGCTTGAAATCAAATCAATAGTTTTTGTTTTTTTTTGGGGGTGTGTGTGTGCGCCCTCTAATTTTTTCTTCTTGCTTCCTACTTACCTACTGGAATTATATATAATTAGCTTGTAAATGAAGTTTAACTTAATCATTAGCTAATGTCAAGTCCATCATCAAATTTCAAAAAGGTCTAATCTATGATTAATCATGCATTCTTCTCCTATATTTATATTCATGCATGTATGACGTTTTGTACAATGTATTTTAATATCAAAAAATATATATTACTACGTAAGTACGTACGTACTTACTAATTAATAGCGTGTACACATGCAAATCTATGATTTTTTTATGATCGTTATTATTATTTTAAATGCAGATGGGCTCATATAGCTAGTCATTTGCCTGGAAGAACAGACAATGAGATAAAAAACTATTGGAATTCATGGATCAAGAAGAAGATAAGAAAACCCTCCTCCGTTATTAATCCGCCAACCAATTACACCATCTCCCCACAGACAACTTCAACTTCCACCTCCACCTTGATGAATTTCAACTCCTCTAGCCTAATCAACTTCGCCACCGCCGCCACTACTGGTACTAATCATCACAGCCGCGTATACAATAGTAAGCAACAGCCGTCACGAGATGATCAACACCGGCATCATCAAGAAACCCAGATAAAAAACCTTTCTTTTCATCCTTCATTCATGTCTGACACTACGAACCTCTTTCATTATTTTGCAAATAATGGAGATCATCCGCAGCAGGCATGGAATGATTGTTTCTTTCTCAATCACCAAATTCAGATGCCATTAATTGGGGCTGTTCCTAGCGATTCGGCAATGTCAACCGCCTTTTCAACTTCTACGGTAGCTAGCAATGTGACAACTATGGGGTTGGAGGACGCCAATAATATTGATTATTACTTGCCACCTTTGGTGGACAATATGATGCCATTAATGGATCAGCAGGTTGATCATCAGATGCAATCCTGTTCTAGTCATATGGATAATGGAGTTCATCAAGGAGGGGCCATGTCGCTGGATTGCTTACAAAGGCAAGATCAGCTCCATGGATTGATCGATGATGAATCTCAAGATGTTCCAAGCTTTTCGTATTGGGATGATCATGATCATCACCAAATTGGACCGCCTGCTTTGGCTTCTTTGAATGTGGGAGATGATTTGCTTCCTTCATATCCCTAGCTAGCTCATCTCTCTGATCTCACACCCTAAAACATTAGTTTTCTCATGTTTATTATTTATCTCATCATTTAATACATACATGCTTTCTGCGTGTTGAGCTGATCAATGTTCTTGTAGGATGGCTTGCATAGGCACATCGATCCCTGCATGTAATTTGAGGTTTGCATTTGGATTGTAAATCCAAAGGAGAATGACGGAAGGGAATTGACCAGGAGTGGGTGTTGTAAGAACAATATACGGCGGCAAGCAGTTTGGTTTTTCGTTGGATGCCGTCGTTCATTTCTTCTATTTTGGTGTCCCACGTTAATGGCGAGAAACTTGTTCTATGAGATTTTTTTTTTATATTTCACCTTTTTAATAGTTGTTAATTATCTATATTTAGGGGCTCTAATTTTGTGTGTTATGGAATGTTTTAGGCCAAGTTCACATAAGTGTGTGCCACTCACCTGGTTTGGGTTGGGAGTGGATCCCTTGATCCAGTCTATAATACTTTATTTGGCCCGGGACATGTGCTCCCAAATGTGGCATAATAATCTATATCTCTCTATATTCCATGCTTAAATTTTTTTTTTTTCGAAAAGTAAAGGAGATTAGAAGATTTGAGGGCAAAATATAGATAATGAGTTATGTACCACTATCGGTTCAAATTTTGACGAAGGGCAGAAGTCGGCCCAAATGAATATATTGTACGATTTTGCTATAATATAGAGTTATATGATACAATATTAAATAGCTACCAAACCTTGGTTAAAATCTTTCAATATCGCACAAATAAGTGAATAGTAAATGCATTCAACTTTTTAATCAATGCTTCATATAAATGTTGCTAGGATGATCATAATATATCAGATGAAACACGGTTATTGTTGCAGTGACATATTCTTATTTAGCTGAATACAGGCGCGTTAGTACTTGGAAGTTGGTTTAGCTCAATATTCTTATTGTTGCAGTTCGTGACTCTTGGCTGAATTAAATGTATTTGGAAGGTGCGTTAGTACCAGTCAGCTGGTTTCTAATGGATTCTTATTTGTATATTTTAGCCTTAGTTTGGTCTCATACAGGCGATGAATGAATGGAGGAACTGGCTCTAGCATGAAACATGGTTATTGTTTGCGGTCATATATTCTTGAGAAATAAGTACAATGTATCAGATGACCCGATATGGTTTGCTGCTATACTGCAGGAATTTGAAGATGTTAAGTTCTTGAATGATCTCCACAATATGGGGGGAAACACTATAGCAACCATATAATGTCATGATATAGTATGAAATTTTTTTTCCCCATAATAAAATATTATTTCTATTTTAATAGTATTACACGAATAGGGATGGCATAATGTTGTCGCTGTAATACCCTATTGCCACACATTAATGTTGAAAAAAATGTGCGGTCTAATTTTCCATGCAAAAAAAAATATATTAATTTAAAGTTATTTATAGTGATAACAACGTTGTTGCTAGAAATGTTTATAGCGACGGTAGAGGCACATGACCCGTACAATATATATATTAAGAATCGTAGCTAAAAGTACTTGTGAGGAAGATATTGTAAACCTTATAAAACCTCCTTATGAAAATTTTTCCTCTAACCATTCACTTCTTCTTATCCTCTACTTGTCTCTCTCACATGACTCTGGCCGGTTGTTCTTTTTAATTTCATCATCAATTTATTGTTTATTTTGTTAATTTATTATATTTATATCATAGTTCTTGTGCTTGATTTTTTTCTTAAGGCGACATTTTGACCAAGGTGTCTACCGCCCTTGAGTTTGATTTGAAATTTTTTGAAGGTTGTTATATTGTTTTTTATTCTTTCTATTTTTTTTTAATAATTTTTTGAGTTTGATTTGAAATTTTTTTGTGTAGTATTACACTGAGCTGTGTCGAATATAAGCTAAAATTTACTTCAAGATGACTGGTATAATTTACTTTAATATTGAATAATTATATAATTATAGTAAAATGTCATATATGATATTTGATACGTGTGTGTGTGCATGTGTCTTTATATATATATATATATATATGTATGATTTACTATTTAATTTTACATGTAATATAATATAGTTGTAATAGTATAAATTATAGGCATCCATGTAATTAATTTCTGAAGTATATATATATAGTTGAATTATATGTATGTAAATTTAAATTGTGAGCATGTATATTAGTTAATATATTATAGTTTATATTATTTTTTATATTGGGTGAGTAATTTATATAGATGAATTATGAGCATGTATATATTTATATAGTCATTGTTTATTGTCTATTCTATAATATGTTATGAACATGTACATTAGTTAATATGTTGTGGTAATTGGGCCTGGTTCGAGTCTAGTTGTTCTTAGGTCATTTTATTGTTCGGATCGGAATCAGATTCGAGTCACTGCATATCCCAATTATATTGGATTAATTAATTAACAAATAATAAAAGAAAAAAAGAATTGACCTGAATAATTAACCAACAAAGCCATACCTTTAAAGCATCAATCATAGTGAATAAAAATAGAGATGAAACAAGTTATATTGAGATTTCACCAATAAAAAAATATAGTACAATATAAACAAATAAAAAATAAAATACAATACAAAATTCACAAATATAGTACTCCAAAATCTAAAATAAATAAAACTACTTATAAAATTTTGAGACAAAGCTCGAAGTAGGGACTTTGCAATTCTACATGAGTTAAACATTAATTATTATTTTTTGTTTTATTTTGAACCTTGTAACAAAAAAAAAAGATTTCTTACTAAATATTCAACTTAGGTAAATATAAATTTTAATATCATTTTATACTTTAGTTAGTTTATGAGTTAGTTTTAAGCCTATGAACAAGTTACATCAAAACATAGCTTTAGTCCTTATAACTGTCTAGCTATAAGTATAGGATTTTTTTTAAAAAAACACCTAGGTAATCTACTTTAAGCTTATAATTACAAGATTTTAATTAATGTGAATGTCCTACTATGTATTAAAGATATTATATATATATATATAACAGTGATACATTGCATGAATTTGCAAACTAGTTAAGACTAATCAGAATATAAGAATTTTTATAAGCTTTGGAATATAGAAGATGTCAAATAGTTAATTAATGATAATTTTTTTCTATAGAGTAGATGATGATTGATAAAGTATGGACGTTATTAAAGAATCGATGGTCATATGACTCTTGGAATGGGCTTTAATAGTTTTTAAGAATGGCTAAACCTTATGTTAGGAATGGTGATGGATACACAACAACATAAACTATCAAAGACAACGGTTACTTATATAACCTACAATGCGTAACGTCCGTTATAAATGTATGCGATGTCTTTAATAGAATTCAAAGACAACGGTTCCGGTCACCGTTGTTGAATTCCAAAGACAACGGTTAAATACCCGTTGTTGATCTTCAATATATCCGTTGTTGAATTACAACAACACCGGTTAGGCACCCGTTGTAAATATTCCATATATCCGTTGTTGAATAACAAACACAACGGTTAAACACCCGTTGTTAATATTAGAGATATCCGTTGTTGAATTCTAAAGACAACGGGTAAATACCCGTTGTTAATGTTATAGATACCCGTTGTCTAATGATAACGACAATGGTTAAACACCCGTTGTTAATATTATCCATATCCGTTGTCTAATGATAACGACAACGGGTAAAAACCCGTTGTTAATTTTATATAGATCCGTTGTTTAATAATAACGACAACGGTAAACACCCGTTGTTAATGTTCTATATATCCGTTGTTGAATAGTTTAGTTACCCGCTGCATTTATATTTCCAGAACGGGTAATAACTCGTTGTTAATATGAAATTTAATATCGGGTATATAACCGTTGTGGTTTTAGACATTACACGTTGTTTTATAACATCAACAATGGGTGCTTAACCGTTGTTGATGTTATATTCAAAACCCGCTATATATACGTTTGTATTTTCAACTTGAACATGCTTTGTACGCAATCGGTTTCATTCAACCTGAACCTGCTTTATACGCAATCGGTTATATATAACATGAACCTGCTTTATTATATCCAAAACCATCTATATACAATCCATACTATATCCAAAACATGTTATATTCACAATCAATTATATACAACCTAAACTTGATATATAGATATATAAAATAAGACTACACATAAATCACAATTTCATGTGCTGGTAGATCCTTAACCACACAAAGTTGTTCCATCTTTTGAACTTGAATCCAGCAATAGTTTCACCACCTATGTTTCTCAGCATATAACAGTGTTCTATGATGGGGAAGAATGTCAAGTCCATGCCCCAAATCCCAACCTGCTCAAAATTATCTGCAAGGAAATAAAACCCAAGTGAGGAAAATTGTGATGAATTGGCTGTTGTTCTAAGCACACATCAAGAGCCCTTATCCAAGGTAAAATTTATTCAAGCATTCAACATCTTAAATCAACAAGGGTCCTGAGGCATTTAATCAACACAAGCAGCAACCACTTTGTGGCCTATTTTCAGTCATTATTGTACTTAAACCTCAATACTTGGCTTTACAACAACTATTTACGCCTAGGACTATTTTTTCGAAGTCAAATGATGTCCAGTGTAGTTTTTTTATCTCTTCAAATTGTAAGGAACACCAAGATGGGGCAATTCAGTAATTGTGAATTATCACAAGGAGTTTGTTTTTTGCCCTCGTCACCAACATACTTGGCTCTACAAGAACAAGGCTTGCCAGTAGATGGGCAAATAAATTCACTGCTCTCTGAAACTTGACCAGTGTATAAGTTGTCATCCCTTTTTGCAAAAACACGAAAAGCATCAATAATGGGTCTGTACCCTGTACATCGACATAAATTCCCTGCAAGACTTTCCTCCATTTGTTCTTCTGTTGGTGGGAGTTGACTTGACCGCAGTAGTGCATACATGGACATGACAAAACCAGGAGTACAAAATCCACACTGTGATCCATGAGACTGAGCTAATGATTCCTGCATAAGAAATACTAATTCAGAGAGAGAGAGAGAGAGAGCAAAAGAGAGGAGAAATCAAACTCAATCTTTACAAACTATACCATTTGAAGCAAGTGGAATAAATGAGATAGAGTGAGGAACACCTAACCACCCTCTCCCAAAATATGGACAAAAGAAAAATGGTACTCACGTCTCAACAGCTTACTGAGTCAAATCCTATATATTTTCATGGCTTGATGATATAGCAACTGGTAAGTTCAACCAAATACAATTATATTATTTCTCAACAGATATGTTTCAATATCCTCACCGAGAAACTAACTATTCAGGGCTAAAAGTAGAAAATAAGGAAAATAATAAAATGCAAAGAACTAAATTTCTAATGAATTGCCATTCAATTCTGAAACTTTTCTTCAAACTCATTTTCATAAATTAGGTCATATATACTCAATAATAATTATTTGCTTCTCTATATGGCTACTGTGAATTATCATCTACTCCCTTACATTCTATTTTTACTATGCCAAATTACTGAATTGGAAGGTTCATTTTCGAAGGTGCTGCAAAAATGTCATGCAAGTCTGTTAGTTGTCTTGTTACCAATGTATTACATATGATCTCACTGTATTCTCTATTACCTACATGTTTGCATCTACTTCAGTGTTTGAAAATTTATAATCTTCCATTTAGGGTTATTGAAACTTGTTATGAGAGCCTGTTGTTGTTGTGTGTAACATTCTTAGTCAGAATCATTTAATCTATAATACTACCTCTATTTTTTTTTTTAAAAAAACTAGCTTATTAATCAAGTAAATAAGCTAAAAGGTAGCTTATACTAACTAAATTATTTTCAGAAAGACCAACTAAATTAATTATGATAGTGATGTAAGATATGCCTCATATTGATGCCATCAATATCAAATTTGTTCTTCTATTCTAGCACACTTTAATTACAACTTTGGCTTGGTCAGTCATGACATAATTTTTCTGGCAAGCAAATGTATGACCATTGCCCACTAAATCAAAGCAGCTAAAGTCCATTAAGGTCACAGGCATCAGTTACACTATGGAATAATATTATGCAATACAAATAGTGAACTCAGCTTGGGTAGAAAAGCGTTACACATGTATCAGTGAATCAGGCTTTATCGGTAACTGAATAAGAAACATATTTTACGTTTCCCATACCATGACAATGTCTCTTGATCAAAACAATAGTCAATTCCTGTTTTTTCATGCGTCTAAACTCTAAACCAGGTAAGAGACTGCTAATTCACCCAGTAAACAGAAAATAACTACTCTATGGCCTATTTGCATCCTCAACAAAAAAAATGAAGACATAGAACAACTGAGAATCCAGAAATGTGAAACCATCTCTCCCTCATGTCTCAAGTCAAAATAAAGAAATTTAAATCAGAAGTATCTTGTGTGCAAATCAATAAAAGTCATCTAGTTTTTCATGTGTCTTCACTGTTTGTCCACCATTCCCCCCCATTATATGTCTTATAAATAATAAATCCTTGAAAACAGAACTGATTGCTAAGGAAGTATGAAGATAAACATCGCTCTATTAAAAAGAGAGTGCAAAGAGGCAGTTGGTGGTGACAACTATTTCTGACATTTCATTTACCAAAAGAAAATACTATGCTAGTGCAGCATAAAACTAGCTACTGTGATATGAAAATCAAAATTGGAGAATATTATGTTTTTCATGAGTTTGATATAAACACTAAGTCTGTACTTAACTAGCTAGCATTGGGGGGAAAACTAGTGCTACATGTATGGAAGATCTCAAAGGTAAACCACATCAAAAGTCTGACTCACTGAAAGAAGTCATGAACTTGGAAACATGTTAAATCCTAAACGCAAGGAAAAATGGAAAATATAGATCTTTCTTGGGCAAAAAACAGAAGTAGAAGAAGAAGAAGAAGAAGAAGAAGTATAAGAGGAAGAAGAAAAAGAAGAAGAAGAAAAATATAGATCTCACAAAAGTTAAGAACCTCTCTCCCCTCTCTGTGTTTTTTTCTTTTTTTTTCCCTCTCCCTCTCTGTTCAATCACACACAGCTGCCCTACTACTTGCTGTTGTTAGCTGTTCGTGCTGCATTCCACTTAGTTTGAAATGTGGCCTTCTGCAGTTGGTTGTTTTTTTCCCCCCAGTTCCTCACTGCCCTCTATATAGCTAGCTACTGATGAGCCCTCAACACATTTTTGAAATGAAGGCTATGAAGCTCATTTGATTGGTAAATTAACTTGACATTCCATCTCCTGGTAAAATTTGTAGTAAGAGAGTAGATATATTTTTGCAATTCAGCATGACAAGTCTCTGGGAATGTTTGGATTGAATTTTCTTGCAATCATCCGCAGCCAAGAGGTTGTTACCTAACTAATGGGCTACCATTTGTCAATTATCATTGATATCAAGAATGTATATGAGAACTTTACTAGAAGATGGCTGGCAGTATGAATCTTATTCTCTGACATACCTTGATCTAAGATAAATGTACAGATTATAGGACTTAAAGCCAACTGCATCAGATCAAGAATTTAAATCCAGAAGCTTATTTATATGCAAGTATAAATTTTACACCAATCTTGATGATGTTTGGTAAGTATATCAATAACTGAGAATTTAACTAATTAAGAGTGTGCAAGTTCACTCCTGTCCCAAAATAAGCTGCATCATAAAGCAACATATTATAAACTATGTCAAACTTTGCTAAATGGAATTTCTTGCTCCAGCAACATTGCTAGATGCCTATCAGCAGACCTTTGCATGAAAGTCAAAAATAGCTCACAGGGAAGAAAATGCAAGTTTTCCATCAAAGTAGATCAGCTATATTTAGAAAACTGAATAGAATGATTGCTCTCTCTTAGGGCAGCCACTTTTCTAGCATTACTATTAAGAACCAACCATCAGGAAGATTTTAACCATAGCTTTTAATCAAGGGGAGACCAAACTACCAACAAATATTACCACTAAGCAGCATCAAATATATATCTGGAAAGACAAAATCTTAAAGTATGGGCAGAATGAATAATTTATTTGGGCATTTAGAGCTCGATTACCTCCACCAATATAACTGCCCATGAGAGCATCATCAATTTTCCAACTATCTTGAGCAAGCGATCGCATAGGAACCAAAAAGAAAGCCACCATTGTTCCAACCACAGTCGCTACTGTAAAACAAAGCAGTAAAAAGATATGTTTCTATGTAATCATATATATATGCCTAAGCCTTAAAAAAAACATACATCTACCTGAATGTTATAGACTTATGGGATACACATAAGGAATACACAAACCTCCCCAGATTATAGCATAATATGAAAAACAAGTCAGGAAAGGAGTGACCTCGTTGATCCATTCACCGCTACTGAAATGCAGGTTTTTTTTGGTGGGGTGGAGGGGGAAGAAGAAGCAGAAGAGACACAAAATAACAATTGGAGCTGTTAACATTTGTCTTCAACAAGGAACAAGGACAATCATAAGAAACTAAACAAATCAGCTCATTTTCCATGAGATAAAAGCAATGACAAGCAAATTTATATTTAGTATATATCTCGGAAGATATCCATTGTTGAATGAATTGTTTAATCTTCATGATAGTAGAGAAAAAATATATCAAGAAAGTGGCACAAAAAGGATGACATCATCTGCTTTTGCATTTTTCTATCATATCTTTACCTGCTACGTATTCAAATGAGTAATAACCATGGAGGCCCATTCCTCTCGAACTTCATCAATTTCTTCATTGGTGTAACATCGACCACCATATAACGGATAATACTGCAAAATTAATTCACATTTTTTTAGTTAATATCCATGAGTAAGAATTCTTTACAGCTTCAAAGAATAAACTTACTTTCTTTGGAATTTGAGGTTGGGTTTTCATCTCAGATACAATCTCTTTCATGAACCTCATGACATAATATCCACAATCTATCCCATTTGGCTGGTTAGGACATTATGAGTCAAAATAAAATACATTAGAGTATAAGAAAATTGCATAATATGATATCATTTTCATAATAGAAATAATATATTACTTTAAACTCCAATTAGTTAATACCTCATCAACTATCTCCCACTTTATTACACTTGTTGTCCTAAACCCTTTATTAGCCTGATACATTCTCATAGCCCTGCTCCAACATAAAAGAATAGTATATCATATGAAATGTAGGTTATATAAAACATAACTGAAACTATATGTATACATAAATAGATACTTGGAATTTCAAACATCTTACATATTCACAATTTGTATGACTTCATCATATACAGGACCATGCATAGAGTCGAGCCAATAACACAGTTGGCATGAAGGATAAACTATAAAAAGTATCCAATGATTCCTGCAATTCAAAAGATTACATGTTTAGTAATAAAAAAAATTCATTAATATATTACATAAATTTAAATTCTTACTTTTGAATGTATGGAGCAAAAAATAATTTCTTTTGAGGATGTGCACAAAAAACATCTGCTAGATATCGTGCTCGATCCTGTAGTTTGTCATTATAACTTGAAATCATATTTGGACACAATAGCCCAACAATAGATATCCCATCACGCTCACACTTTTCAAATATTATCCTGTATAGAAATATATTAACATGTGACAATACATACATAATTAAACATATTAAATTATATACAATTAATTCATGATACTCACTTGTTATATGATGCCATAATTGAGTTATCAACTTTGCCTCTATTATGAACTATATTGATACATTCACGATCGATCAGAATATCATATTCATGGAACATAACTGCTTTAGGACATGGAATTATGATCGAATCTGTAAATTCCATTCCATCGGCATAACCTTTCAACATCCTCAAGTTGATGCACTTTTCCCCCAAAGTGATAGAACTTGAGAATTGTGGCTTAGGCTGACCTTTTGCTGACTTAGAAACAGGTTTCATAGCATTTACCCTTTTCTTCTTAGTTGGTAAAGATTTTTTATGTTGTGAAGGTTGTGGTTCAATCTGATTAGGGTGTAGTGTATCCTGATTAAGGTGTGGTGTGCGCTTTATAGTACAACCATCACAAAAAAATAATACATGAGAAGCCATATTAGCATGATCTAAAAATAATTTATTTGAAATATTAATTAATACTTACCTCAACATTGAGATCTACTAGAGCTTTAGGCCATGCAACGTAAGAGGAGAGTGCATGGTGGAATTTATACATACCAGCTTCATCATTTGGCACAGGCAATGGAGCATCATCATCCAAAGAAACCTCAACAACAACTTTCATATACTTGTCATCCAAAGGTTTATTGTGTAGCATGACAGTTTCAATTCCATGGCGTATACATACTCTTCCTATTGCTACTAGTCGATTTGGGTTACTTACCAATAACAAACATGGTATCTCCCCCTATAAAATTAGACACAAATCATTTATCTTATCTATATAATGATAATGAAAGATTATTTTGGCTTATTTATCTATTATGCTAGTCAAAAGAATAAGAATATGAATCATGCCATATAAAGAGCTATGAGTTTATTTGTATGGTATCTAATAAAATAGTATTATAGAAATTTCAATATAAAAGGTAGACATATACCTCTGGTAGATCAACAAAACATGCATCTGAACAACTACCCTTGACACTAAGTGTAGAGGTCATCTCTGGCGTGTGAATTACTTCCTTACCCTTGTTGGATAAGAGAACATCAATCTTAAGCCACCACTCCTGCAACTTATTTTCCATCTTCTCTTGTGTCTCTTTCATTATTTCTTCCTTCATCCCCTCCTTTATCCGAGCTATCATATTCTCATACATAGAAGTTGTTTGAGATGCATCTTGTGAGCGTAAATAATCTCTCAATATAACTCCCGCTCCACCAGTCCTAACACGACCCGGATGTTCGGCCGTTCCCAATGCCTTAGTTAGCAAATCATTAGCAGGTGATGCAAATGATTCACTAGTCTCGGAATTTTCCAATGCATTCTATCAAATACCAAAACCTAAGAGTTATATTTCAAACATGTGATAAGGCTAATTGAAACTTATAAATGAATATAATAACAAGAACTTACAATTTTCTCAACTACTTCCTTAATAGCTTCATTCGTGATAGTACCATCTTTAGGGACCCTTGCATCCTTCCATAAGACATGTCTATCTATTATAGTGGTTTTAGGATCCAAACCTCTCTTTGCAATCTACATTTATTGAAAAGGTAAAATAGTAAAAGGGAAGCCGGAGAATTAGCAATTAGCAATTTGCAAACTTGTCCATTTCAGCACTTAGAATTTCAGCACCAGTTATAAGCAAAAAACTTCAATGCCTAATGTAAGATTTGTTATTTATGAGAGCATTTAGGGTGAGCTTTAACATTCAAAACCAATGAAGAATCATTTCAGGAAGGCATGGGAGCATATTTAATCAGTAACAACTTCACAATCACTATGCTTAAGCTCATTAGGATGGTGTTAAATTACTTGGAAAAAGAATACAATAAAACACATACTAGTATAGGTCTCACAAACAGCAAGGAAAATGATTTTGGAATGGCCATCTCAACAACCCAAGAATACAATTCTGATAATGGTTTCTGTTTCCATTTTCAATTTCTTGTTATTGTTAGAGGATACCTTATCTTCCATATGGTAGTTTTTGTTTTTCTTCTCCTCTATTAAAAAATAAAAGAAAAAGAAAGGTATGTATCCTGGTTCTGTGATATAATGCTATGCTTTCATTATGTGTGTAAGAACTCAGATCCATCATAAAATGAAGTTAGGTAGAAAAAATTTCTCCAGGTTCAGAGTTCATAGAACTTTGATTTGGATGTACAAGCTGTTTGCAGCCTCAGAAAGTTAACAAAGAAAGTGACTAGGAATCAATCAATATGTAAGGAATAAGCCAACCTACTGAAGAATATAATGGCAACTCTAGTTTTTGAAATCCTAGTTCTGTACCATGGAAGGTCTCCATTCTTTACATTTAGGTTTTAATGGTCATGATTAAGAGGACTGGTGAATTTATTGAAAAGGTAAAAAAATATTAGAATTTAAAGTATAGATATAATAAAATGTATCAGAAAAGTTTCTTAATTTCACTTACAATTTCTTGCTCAAGATCAACATATCCCTTATGAGACAAGTTGTGATGGTATATATTCTTCAAAGCTAGCTCTCGCATTGCTCCACTTTTTTCTTGTGATAATAATCCAAATTATAGTGATATATAAACAAAATAGATATGAAGAATACATGTTTTATACAATTATACCTTATATTCATTAGTCTACTTTTTCCTTAGAAAAATATCCCAATCTGATTGTAAAATTCGATAGTTTTCTGGTGGCTCTTTTCGGATAGTGCCATCATCCTTATAAATGAAATTTCTTCCCAAAGTGGACTTAAATTGCCTCCATGCTTTTGTAACTCGAACAATAATTGCCTTCTTTCGATAAATAGGGATGTAGAAAACAGCCTACCAAATTACACAAAATCATAGTCATAGTATAATAATCATATAAAACATTAAATTTCTTTTTTTAAGGTAAATCAACTTACCGATATTTCTTCCCATGCAATTTCTTTTTTTTTCTACTGGTACTTCATCCCACGTTTCATAGCTAATAGGCACATGATTACGTGCACACTCTCCTATGTATGTAGATAATAGCTTACCATTTGCATAAATAGTCTGCCCCCTCATGTTCCATTCCAAACTAAATTTTTTATTTCGTAATCATTTCATCGCCACCTGTTGCAATGCAGTAGGCCCCCTTTTTTACGAGAGCCATGGGTCAAAGCACCTCCACTAGTTGAAGCATCTCCATCATCACAAGCCATGTCTCTAAAACACATAGTATAAGAAAAATGATGAAAATGATCAAGGAATCAATAAAAGGATTAAGTAGCTTTTTATTTCAAGAAGTTAGCAATTAAAATAAGGTAAAAAGACATACCAAATACTAGAACAAGCATCAACGCCTCTATTGGGTAATATCTCAACTTGTGCTTCTATCTCCTCCTTGCTCTGAAAAGAGAAATATTTTGTCATCATATAATGTGTTTAGGTAAATCAAATTATACGAGGAAAAAATATTATATGGCACCGTTATACTTAAAAAAAAAATAAAGGTTCGTACTTAGAATTACGAGATTTTCTCTTTTGTGATTCGTCACTTGTATCTTCTTCTGCAATCCATGATCCTTCAGAGTGATCATGCCGCAAATATGTATCCTCTTTATTGGGATCAATGTCATCACCCCGAGAAAATGACGTTCTTATAATAGAGAAGGTTTCCTCTTGTTGAAAAATAGAATCATTGAAATCATCATCTTCATGCACATTTCTACTCTTTGTGGTTAAAACCACAGATCTCCTCTTATCAAGAGGATCGGTGATATAAAAAACTTGTCTTGCTTGTGATGCCAATATAAAAGGATCATGTTTATGGCCCAACTTATTAAGATAAACAAGAGTGAACCCTAACTCATCAACTTCAATCCCATTATTGTTGTCAACCCAAATACAACTAAAAACAGGAATTGTGAAGAAAGTATAATTCAACTCCCATATTTGTTGGATTACACCATAATATGACATATTCCCATACATAGGATTTTTATCTTTCGCACTAGCAATATGTAATGCTTCAGCAACCAAAGTCACCCCACTATTCTACATGGTACTCTTTTCATCTTGGGACTTAGTGTAGAAAGTATCAAGTAGCTTGTGAAAGATGATACTTCCATACGAGGCCCTTGGGATAACCATTTCAATGTATCAGAAATAGTACTTGATGAGTGTGTCATTTGACGAGGAATGTGATCACGAAACCATTCAATGAAAGATATATTATGCTGCTCTAGTATCCACTTTTCATTCCTAGATGTGTTTTTAGTACGTAACATTCTCATATGTTCTTCTATATATGGTTGAACTTCTTCGGTATTATGAAGAACATACAAGTGTACTTTTTTCCACATATCACACTCTATGCGTATCAACTTATTACCCATCATACCCACACCTTCACTTTTTCCATCATGTCGAGATTTAGGAATACCTATTGCATGAGCATTGGATAAATAATTGGTGCAAAATTCAATAGCTTCCTCAACTATGTAGCTCTCCGCAATACACCCCTCTGGTCGATATGGATTCCGTACATACCCTTTTAATATTTTCATAAATCGCTCAAATGGGTACATCCAATGCATATAGACGGGACCGCACAATTTCACCTCCCTAACCAAGTGCACGGTCAAATGAACCATGCAATCAAAGAAAGAAGGCGGAAAATACATCTCAAGTTGACACATGATAATGACAATATCTCTCTGTAGTACATCTAACTTTTCAGGTTCAATAGCCTTAGAGCACAATGCCTTGAAGAAAAAAAAACCTTAGTAATTGCATATCTAACACGTTTAGGAAGTACGGAATGAATAGCGATCGGCAACAGTTGCTGCATCAAAACATGACAGTCATGTGATTTCGTACCCACCAATTTCAAATCTATCATTGAAACAAGGTTACTAATATTTGAGGAAAACCCTTCTGGAACTTTAACTCCTTTTAAGCACTCACAAAAATCAATTTTCTCCTTTCTTGAAAGGGTATAACACGCTGGTGGCAAATAAGTACGATTCCCATTCCTTTGTGGTGCTAATTCCCTTTGAATACCCATCTCAACCATGTCTCGTCTTGCATTGATGCCATCTTTTGTCTTCCATGGCACATTAAGTAACGTACCAATCATATTATCACATATATTCTTTTCAATATGCATTACATCAAGACAATGTCTCATATATAAATGTTCCCAATATGGAAGATCAAAGAATATTGATCGTTTCTTCCATCTACTAGTAGGAATTGAGGCTTTATTCTTCTTCCCAAACTTAACATTCAAACCATTTATTCTATCAAGTATCTGTCGGCCACTCAATGGTTCTGGAGCTCCTAGGAATTCAGGTTTTCCATTAAAAGCTTTTCTTTGCCTACGATAAGGATGGTTCATTGGTAAAAATCTTCTGTGTCCGAGATAAACGGTCTTCTTCCCATGCTTCAATTGACAAAAGGATGTATATTCTCCACATATAGGACATGCATAATGTCCTTTCACACCATATCCAGACAAATTTCCATATGCAGGAAAATCATTGATAGTACAAAACAGCATTGCCCTTAAGTTGAAACTCTCTTCACGATGTGAATCAAATAATTCAACACCCTCATCCCACAACAACCTCAAATCCTCAACAAGAGGTGCCAAATATACATCAATGTCATTTCCTGGTTGTTTCGGTCCCGATATCAATAGAGATAATAGCATATATTTTTGTTTCATGCATAGCCATGGTGGCAGGTTATAAATTACCAAAATCACAGGCCATGTACTATGGGTTCCGGAATTATGTGGATTCATTCCATCCGCAGAAAGAGATAATCGTAGGTTTCTTGGTTCCTCTCCAAAGTCGGGGAATCGATAATTAATCATTCTCCATTGTGCAGAGTCTGCGGGATGTCTTAGTAAGCCATCAGTTAATCTTCCATCAGCGTGCCATGTTAAGTTTTTAGCATCTTTAGGATTATTGAAGATGCGCCTAAATCTTGGTATTATTGGAAAATACCATATAACCTTTGCTGGAACCCCTGGCTTTTTATATCGTGATGTGTGGCATTCGGGGCAACTCTCAAGAGATGTATATTCATTTCGATATAAGACACAATCTTGAGGGCAATCATGTATCTTCTCATAATCCATACCTATAGTGGAAAGGACCTTTTTAGCCTCGTAAGTGCGACTAGGGAGCACATTATCATTTGGAAGCATATCTTTTACAAGTTCTAATAAGGCTGTGAAACTCTTATCGGTCCAACCATTACATGCTTTCAAATTATACAACTTTAAAATAGCAGATAATCTGGTGAACTTTGTACATCCACTATATAGGGGTGTTTCAGAGTCACCCACCAACTTATCAAACATTTGAGGACAATCCCGAACTCTTTGCTCAACAACATGAGTCATTTCTTCTAAACGATCGCCATCATTGATCCCAAAAATATTTTCCTGACTTTCCACATTAGCTCCCACATGTTCCGTTTCACCATGCCATATCCATCTAGTGTAATTTTTATCAATCCCATATAAGAATAAATGATCTCTAGCTTCAGATTCATTAAATCGCTTTAAAAAACGACACCTTAGGCAGGGACAGACAAATCTACTATAGTTTCCAACATGAGCAACTGCACACCTAATAAATTCCTCAACTCCAATTTCATATTCTTGAGATAAACGATTAGCAGACATCCAAGAACAATTCATATTGGCAATAAAATCTATATGGATAATAATTACGATGTTAGATGATACACTTAAACATTAATAAAAATATATAATAAGCTAAACTTCAACACTCGTATATAAATTTTTCAAAGACTTGAGAATTATCATCTTCCTACATTGCAAACCTGTAATGCACAACCCTTTGTATTATGTTTATATAAATTGTATGAAATTAATAGTTCTGTGCATATTAATATTTTAGTTAAAACCTAACTAATTATATGAACAGAATAGGGCACATCCTTCCCAAGCCCAGAGTGGTGAAGCTGAAGGTAGCACTGCAACAGGGGCTGTGAACCAGGCATCATTTGACCATTATACTTTTGTATACAAAAAAAATAAAACATACTTTTTACCTTTATTTTTTTAAAATCTATATACATTGAATTCTTTATTATTTTTCAGTAATGGTAAAAGTGTAATTACAAGAATATTTTTCTTACTTTCCTACAAAGTACACAAATTAGTAGAATGAATTTTTTATACAAATAAAATAAATAGTTGTTCTCAAATAGATGCCACTACAATTATATTATGAGTAAAAATCATTGTAATAATTATCTTTATTACACAAATATCCTTTATTGAATAAACTCCACCAACTCCTATCACACGCAATATTTCATGTCATTTCCAAGAAATTATTATTAGTACCTTCATAACTTAAACCAACCAATGGTAGCCTCAACCCATACCTAATTCTAAGAAGCTCAATGCAGATAACTCAAGTAACACAAAAGACTGAACCACAATCGGTTAGGATTTGTGACTAGAACTTTTCAATTAATAAGTCTCATGCAAGCACCAGCTACCAACAAATAACCACTACCGACCAAGCCCCTGTTATTCGAGCAGCACAAACATAAACTTAGAATTATCTATACAACAAACACATATTGCAGGTAAACGAATCTAATTTGGCCAATCAAAACACCAATATAAAATCGGATTCATTAAACCCTAACTAATTAAGCCTGGAAAATAAATTAAGAATATAATGTAGTAACAGCTGATAATTACCTCACTGTGCACAATGAATCTCGACTAGCTAGAACCACGAAACGCAATAGCTTGAGGAAGACGATGCGCGCTTCAAGATGATGGAGAAAGGAAGACGAAGCCAGACGTTCTGGAACCGACGTCCTGATCAGTTGAAGGTTGCGCGCGATGGAGGATATTAAAACTTGATGATTTTCACTGCGCGCGCAAGGTAGGAAAGAAACCCATCATTGATCGGTTACAAATTAATCTGAGAAGTATATACGAAACTCAGAACGGATAATTCACCGTTGTTGTTAGCCGATGTAAGTTTCCTTTCAACAACGGGTTTAAAACCGTTGTGGAAAATTCATTACCCGTTGTTGATTTACATCTTCAACAGCGGGTTCTAAACCATTGTTGTTATATACATTACCCGTTGTCGTTTTATAAATTTTAGGACGGGTTAAAAACCGTTGTGGTTATCCTAAATATCCGTTGTCGTTTTATTTATACACCACGGCACACGGACCCGTTGTTGTTTCTCTAGTTTACCGTTATAATAGTAAAATAAATTAATCCGCGCTTCTAGTTTTAGATATTTAACAATGGTAGTATAATATTAACCATTGTTAAATATACTTTATAACAACGTTAGTTATAATCCGTTGTCTAAAATAACTTTTGTTGTTGTGATACATTCAATGTCCATGTAAGAAGTGCAATAACAGACTGTGATGATCGTTCGATAATGTTGAGATCCATATATTAAATAATAGTTTTATTTTCTTACAAGGGTACAACACATGAGCGTACAATAGAGAAGTTGAGCAAAAGCCTGTGTATATATAATACTCCGACAATTTTTAAAGAAATAAATAATAAAGTAATAATAATAATATATAACAACAACAATAATAATATAAAATATAAAATTTATTATTTAGCCTAATTCCGAGACATTATTTGAATATAACAATTTTTAATTATTTATATAATTACTAATAATTTACCCAAACTCCAACAAAAAAAAATCCATGCCTATCTTTTTCCTTTTCCTTTTTCTTTCTCCTTTTCCCTTTCTCCTTTTTCCTTTTCTTCCTTCTTTTTTTTTCTTTCTTCCTTTCCCGCCTGGGTTGCGCCGAAGCTGGCCTAAGCCTTCCTCCCTCCTTTCCTTTCTTCCTTTTCCTCCTAACCGGCCCAATTCTCCCCTCCCTCTCCCTTTTCTTTCTCATCAGGAGACCAGCCCAATCCCCTCTTTCTTTTTCTTTCTTCCCCCTTTTCTCCCTTTCTTCTTGTCTCTTTTCCCTTTTTGTCCTCATCTCCTACCTCACATCGGCCTCCTTTGCTCCCGTCCACCCCCTTCCATTTTTATCCCCAACAGTCCCTGCAGTCAACCAACCTCCCCCTCCCTTTTCCTTCTCAGCCATGCAAGGCATGCACACTGGCATGCACTTGCACGATCCCCCCTACACCCCTTACACCTACCATCCTCCCTGCACCTATCCTTACCCTACCACCACTACACCATCATTCCCTTTACAACCAACCATCTCTTATCACCCTCCCCCACATCCTCACCCCTTTTACCTATCTATAAATGCCCCTATCGACGCCCCTCTCTTCTTCTTCTCCCTCGCCCAGCCCCTATTCTACACACCCCTTTCTCTAGCCACTGACACCATCATCGCAACACCATACCATCCCCAATCTCCTCCCCTCTTCCCTCCTTGCACCCTCCTACACCTACTAAGCCCCATTTCCCCCTCCTCCCCTTCCTTTTTTCTCCTCAAACCTATAATAAGGTAGGACACACCTCCCCTGCACCACCACCGTCGCGAATCAATTATTCCCCTAGACACCATCGTCACACCTCAGCCACCCTCCACATGTATCCTATCCTATGCAACCGACCAAACCGCCCCTTTCTCCCCTCCATTTTCCCCTCCTTTCTCCTCCATCCTCTCGGCTGCACCACATCAGCCGCCAATTCTACCACCACAACCCTTCCTCCCCCACTAGCCTATCTGGTGCCAATACCCCCTCAACCTCTAGGCTACTAACCTCCACCATTTTAACAACAAAATCAACCATTACCCTTGCACCACCACTGTCGCCACCATCGTGATCACCAACGTGCCGCCACTCCACTTTTCTTACCCATTATGGTCACCACCACTCCCCTTCTTCCATTTGAGTTTCATTTAACTAAATTTCTTAATAATAATAATAATAATAATAATAATAATAATAATAATAATAATAATAATAATATTATTATTATTATTATTATTATTATTATTATTATTATTTTACTTAAAGAAAAAGGATAAGATAGAATAAGTTTGGATATTTTAATATTTCTAGATACTATTTCAGTGACAACAAGAGAGGAGGAATATGTTATTCTTGCTTAGAGACTGGATTTATTTTGGTAAGGATACAACCATAGCTCGGGCCTTATTTTATTAAAATGTGACCTTATTAGGTGCTAAGTGAATATATGCTTGAAATATTAGATGGTCTCGGGTTGTATATGCACCTTGACTTGGAAAGGACTAAAGGTAAGAATATGTGCGTACATGATTGTGTTGGTTCATGCATTGATGTATATTTCTATTATATGGTTCTACATGTTTTGATGTGTTGGGGAGTCCTTGTACTAAAAGCTATAAGACTTAGTTAGGGTTCTGAGACCTAGGGGCATTTTGGTTAACAATGTGAAAATAGGCATATGGGGATACCCTAGGGTAAAAGTTAACCAAGTATTAGTTGAAAAGTTCTAAATAAATAATTATGGTAAGTATAAATAGGATTAGGGTAAATACTACATGGAGAGGGTTGATCATGCATAGGGTAAGTCAAGCCTAATGTGAGCTATGTCTAGGGGTGGTTATGTGAGGGATGATTGCTAAGAATGGATATAAGAGAAAGGATGACATTGTTGGGTAGCTTGGCACAACTAGGAGAGTTTTTAGATGTTAAGGGATGGGAGATTACTAAATAGGTGGAACTAGGATTTGGGTAGTACAAAACCTTAGGGGTAGGTCATAGTAACATGTAGGAAATGGGCGAGTTGGGTTTTACCCCTAAACTATGATGTTAATCATGATATTTGGGGATTGTGTACTAAATCTGATGGCTAGATGGGATAAATGGGAGCATATGTAATTGCTATGGAGAAATTAGGGTTTCTAAAGAGGTCCATTTTGGGTTGTTATGAGCACATGTGTGAAATGGAGGAGTTAGGCCACGAAACTTTAGGGGATGAATAAACAAAGTAAAATATGTCTGGTTGTAGAAAATTAGGGATAACCAATTAGTGGAAGAAGGGTTAGATCAACTAGGGAGAACTAGGGTTTTAAGGAGTAACCCTAGAGGCCAATAGTCATCATATATGAGAAGTGAGGGTAATAGGTCGTGGCTCACGATAAAAGGGGATTCTTATGACAGGTTTGGGATTGTTATGTGAATTAGGGACTCAAAGGAATGATAGGGGGTATGGAGGTACCAAGGGCCATAAAACTAGGATTTCCAAGGGGTTAGGGTAGGCCCAAAGTGGTAGTAGGGCAGGAGTCATACTTGAGTTTTGCATGGTTGTGTGTGGTATCTGAAATAGATAAGAATGAATAAGACCGATTGTACCTAGTTATCGGTCCACTAGTGAGAATAGTAGCCAAGAGTATTATGCCTTGGTGTTGTATTTTATTGACTGATCCACTGGTAATAATAATGGCCTGGAGCATACTGGCTGGGGCTTGTACCTTATTTATCAATCCACCGGTAAGAATAGTGGAGTCCCAAACTCAAGTAATAAAACCCTTGGATAATAATAACATATGGAAAGACACAATTACGTAAAGTAGAACACCATATAGGTCGGGACTAGTTATACCTTGTTACCAGTCCACCAATGAGAATAGCGGCCAGGAGCAGTCTACTCTGGGGTTGTACCTTCTTTCCAGTCCACCCGTGAGAATAGTGGTTAGGAGTGTTATGTCCTAGGGTTGTACCTGGTTGACCAATCCATCGGTAAAAATAGTGGGGTCCCTTAACCTACGTGGATATAATTCATGAGTTGACTCTTTACTACACTATTATCTTGAGTATAGATAATAATGAAAGAATCGATATGACTTGCTTATGCAAATTTCATTTCTTGTTATAGTGTCATTAGCTGCTCTAACATACTTGACTGTGTTGTTGCCTTATTCAGTATGTAGCGTACTAATCACCCCTATTATGGATGTTGTTCATTCCCACGAGTAATGTTCCCTTTTGAGCCTATATAGATAAATGAGGATTATCATAATGACTTTATCACTTATGATGATATGATTGGGGTAGAGTGATGCATTTGTGTCTAGGGTTGAGGATCGGAGAGAGTGACATATGATTGTTTTCATTTCTAGCTTTCTAGTTTTAATGTTTTATTTTTTATGAACATAACTTGTGTATTTTGGTATTTATTTGGAAACAAACACTTAACCTTTATTATGTTATGAAATTCTACAATGCTATATTTATCATGGGTTTAATTTTTTTCCTTGTAGTTGGTACAAGGATGGTTTGAGGCCAAATTTATACCAATTATGATGATAACATCCCCTCTTATGATTGGATGATTTTACATTAAAAATAATAATAAAAATCAATGGTTTTTGGGGGTGTTAAAACATACTACTGAGGTGACTACATATAAGATGGCACATGTGTTGAGAGATTTGTTAACTGCTAGTGATGAAGTGCATCTTGTGGGAATATTGGTGTCCCTTTATATAATTAATTCATCAATACATCATATCTATATTATGGAAAATTATTTCAAAAGATGGAGAGTGAGTTGTATTCAAGATGTAAGAAGTTTAGGTTATTGAATTTTTTTTGTAAATATAATGATTCATAAGATGTTGAACAAGTGGATCAACAAGTCATTTGATGGGCTTCTAAAATTGCTAAAAGAAGCATTTCGATGGAAATAAGTTACCTAGATAACATTATGAGGCAAAGAAAAAGATGAGTAAATATTCATGCATTTAAACATGATTATGCTTTGTACCAAAAAGAAAATGCTAATCTAGATAAATATTGTGTGTGTGGTACTTCTCATTAGGTGGATGAAGCTACAACCATAAAGAAAGTTTCGAATGGGAACATGCTTTAGTACAATTAGTTCAAGGACTTGGAGTCTACTTCTTCTTCTTTTTGGACCTTATTACATAACACATTTTCATATTGCTCTACAAATTATTCCAAGGTCATTTTCAAATGAACATAGCCATAAGAGAACTCATTCATTCTTTCACTCCCTTAAGTTGTAGACATCCCAACCCAAAATGCGTCTTTAATAGATTTCGATACCCATCATTTGCACTAATCAAACATTTAACACAACCACTCATTGTTTTATAGTTCATAATTTTCTATCAATCCACCCAAAATTTACTCAAAATCTTGTACAATCAAAGAATCATATACTAAATTACTAATGTCACACTAGATTTATTAATACATCAAATATGACTTGAAATTTTATGGGATTCTCTTTATAATATGCCACAAACACCATCAATGTATAGTTTATGGAAACACTTTACTAATGGCATTTTACATTGCCTTTCTCATAAGTCGTGATTTGGATGAATGTTGGGCATAAAAGCAAGCCATACCACAAACAACCAAACAAAAGACTAAGTATCCTCTCCTGTTACCAAACCACATGCAAATAGCATAGATTGTCCATGATGGTTAACACCGAGAAATGGTGTTAAAGGTATTGTATGCATGTGATAAGATAAGTAGTGTCAAATGTCACGACATCTCCAAATCCTTTTATGCCTTATAACTACTAGCATCTAACAAAATACTTTTGTAAGAAAATTTTATTCATCCAAAATAATGGAATAGAAAATTTTATTATTGTTTGTTTGCATATTTTTGAAATTTTGCAACATTAATTGAGCATCTCCTCCTTCGAGGTCATGCCATCTAACTTTATCATTGTGATTGCGAGCATCCTTTTATGTCCATGTTCTATCTTCATTCCCTCTACACTTTGATGAAATGAGTTGAACATTTGGTTAATCTTGATTCCTATCTCACGAATAAATTAAATATTTCTTTGTACATGGAACGGGATCTTCCTGTAGCATTTCAAGTACTTAGTATTTTCATGATTCATAGGATGGTTGTGCTCCAAATTGATGAAGGTTACCTTCCACTTATCATTAATATGCTCTGTAATTTCCATTGATGCTTTGTAATTTGATTTAGTTTTTGGGTTCTTAAGCAATCTGCCTTTATGACATAGGAAATATACCTAATATTTTAGTCATTATCTCTTTTGTGAATTTACAATTGCCACACCAAAACCTTGAGATTCTACATATTAAGCATAAAACTACAAGGTGCCATTTTAAAATTAAAAATCATATTCTTATTCTGAGACATCACCTCATTCATGTTTTCTACTTCCATTTCAACATCTCAATCCTCTTCAATTACTAAATCCAACTCTTGAAGCTCTTCACCCACTTCCAAATCTATTTCTTGATGAATTTCTTCCGTATCAAAATATAATTCTATGTTATCTTTTCTAAAATTTGAGTCCATATTTTTTGAAGTAAATAATACAATTTTAGTTAATAACTAGAACTAAAATAAATATAAAGATTCACAATTTCACCTCTAAAAAGGAATATACACAAAAAAAGGAAGGAGGGGTATGATCAACTTCACGGACCATCATTAAACAAAAAAAAGGTAAAAGGAAGATTATCTTGTGTTAATATCAATCTATTACACATGTGTTTGATAGTGCAAAGATGTAGAATCCATCAATATTAGAAACATGATCTAACTAAGATGATATGTATATAAAATGACAAAAAATAATCCCATATAAAATAAGACTTATAATATTGATGGCATCAAAAGAAGAAGGAAGGGCATCCTAATTGAAATTGAAAGCATTACATGACATTATAAACATCCATCTACCTTCTCAAGATTTTGTATTTATGAGGCAAGTAAGAAAAAAGAGTCCTTGATGATAGAAACTTAATCAGGACATACACAAATACAGTAGATTACTATTTTAATGAAAAGAATATTGCATATAATTCTTTTTAAATCACAAAATATAGTATGAAACACTTAAAAACATAGTTTTAACTTAATTTTTCACTTTATTATCTTGATACTTTGAGTTTTATGTCAAAAAACAAAAATATATATTCATACTTTGAACTATTCACATCTTTACTATTATTTGCATAATCATATAGGATGTAATCCTTTTACTTGTCGGTATCATTATTAAATAAAATCAAGAGAAACAAATCATAGGTTTATAGGTCTTGGAGAGCAATGAATAAATATGAGGGCTTGGCAATATTACTTTATCCTCAATATGGTAATCCATAATTCTTTTTCTTCTATAAATGGAATGATATTTTGGACTATTAATTAATCATTTGATACTATAAGTTATCACATAAGTATTCTAGTATAACATTGATATAATTTATTCTTATCTATAGAGACTAAAGATTGTAAATAATGGAGGTGGAGTATAACCGTGGAAGCAAAACAAAAGTGGCACACGGACAATGGTAATGACAAATAATGTAGTGTCACTGATGAATGTTGAAAACAACAAAGGGAGGTGGCAATATCAGCTCAATTCTATAAGGAAAAAGAGAGGAAAGAAGTATCAATGTTGATGCTTGTTAGGTATGTTTGGTTTGTGTTTTCTTTTATTTTATTAATTTGAATTTTAGATTTTACAAAAACTACGAAACTTGCCTAGGTGAGGTTCATCTGGTTTTTACTTTTTGCTTTCAATTATAATTTGTTCACTATAAATTATCATGTGAGACTTTTATGGGGAAACAAATAAGTGGGGCCTATTTGGGTTTTAGTTTGGTTTATCAATATGGATATGCAGCATTATTGTTGTTATAATTTGATGTAATTTTTTTCTTTTCTCTCTCTCTCTCTCTCTCTCTCTCTCTATCTCTCTTAGTGATGATGTTTTTTAACATAAATCTAGGTAGGTTCTATGAAGCTTTTATTGGTTAAAGGAGCTTGCATGCTAACAATTTCATTGAAGGTTTGCATAATTGCAATTTTAATAAGCACAAATTTTTTTATAATTATTTTAAAAAAAGTAGTTAAGGGATAACTAGTAAATTTATCTTTTGTTTTGTTTAATTTTAAAATCTACTTGGATTTAGAATTAATCAAAAAATATTATGAATTAGTTCACTTTAGGTACCAAACTTTAATTAACCAAACCTTATACAATTCTAAATGGTAGTGGTTGAGTCATCATATGAGGTACCTAAAATGTCTAGTGGGCTTTTCAATTGATTGAAGAACATTGAAACTTTTATCAATGATGTTATCTCCCATATAAAATTCCACAAATGAATCCCAAGCCCATTGATAAAGTGAATATTTTCTATAATTTTGAATATTTTATGTAATTTTGCCTATCTTTGCCTTCACTTTAGGACTTCATTTAATATCTTTCACATATCTTTCTATGGTTCTAGTATATTATTTACACTACAGCTTTCTTGAGTTTTGTGTTTTAGGAATTTCCATAAGAACGCCAAATCTGAGATAGATATACATAGTTTTAGAACAAAGGACCTAGTATGAAAGGCTTTAGAGGAGAGTAAGTAAACCCAACATGCTTATGGATGAGTCTTGAAGCTAAGAGAGATGGAGATGTGGCAAGAAGTCTTGAAGAAAAAATAAAAGAGAGCTGCACGACCAGTCACACACCTAGTTGGACAGCCATGTAGCACTTCTCTCTGACTTTCGAAGAAAAGAGAGCCTTACGGCCAGGCAGTGCATGAATCGCACGGCCGTGCAGTACTTCCAAGAAATAACAAAACACCATTTTGTAAATTATACCCTTCCCATATGGATAAGTAATCATTTTCTTTCATAGTACATACTTGTGTATTACTCATTAGGGAATTCTTTCTAAATATTGACTTTGCTTGGTGTTATAAATGTAAAATGTTTTAATTTTTAGATATTTAATCATAGCTCTACACACCTTAGGACCATCCTTTGAGTCAAAGGTTATAGTTGGTCACTTAACTTTTATGATTGTGTTGCATAAAATTCCCTTTTATTTGGCAATTAAAATATTTATTTAAAATTATCCATACTTATTGTTGGAAACTAAAAAAGTTAACATTAGTTGTATAAATTGAAATAACATAATTAAATACAAAGAAATGCTAGTTTTGTAATTGTATAGAATATATGTCATTAAATAAATGTTATATAAAGAAAGTGGATATTTAATTTGGAACATCTATAAAAAAAATAACACAAAAAAAAAATAGGATGGAGGGAGTATGTAAGGTTAATATATATAATAATATATATAGAATATCATTTATTCTAATTATGTACTTGTAGTCATGTATGTAGTATTATTGTTTAATATTTGATAATATACATTAATTATACAATAATTATCTAAGATTTTCTAGCAATACATGGCTTCATTATGGTTAAGGTGACTTTCTTTTATAGTATTTATGAGCCTATTAGTAGTTTTTGAAATAATTTTTAATCAATAAAAAGGAAATTGGTAATATTTTGGTATTTAATAATCAAAATGGAAATGGTACACAAAATCAAAGATGCAGAGAGCTTTAAATCTCTTGTCTCCTCTTATGGCTAAATGGCAGAAGGTAGAAACCAAGTGGGATCCATTAAGAATATCTCAACCATTGGAATAATCAATTGTGACACAAGATGGTTCAAGTGAATCAATTACGTTGCCAAACTTGAATGAATCCCATGCCAAAACCTCTATAATTGAAAATGGAGATGCAAAAAATCTAGTCAAATAGAATTCAATAGCTAATTTCTAGGAATCAAATCAACCACAAGAACATATTGCGCATGACTCAAAAGTTCAACAATAAGAAACTATTATGTAGGGTTTGATTGAGGAACCTCCTTAGTTTCTTGTTTTGAACCCTAAAGTTATGGAATGGAAGGATAAATTGATGCAAAATGGGAACCCAAATTCAATTGTGCAACTTCATTATGAAATGTCAAATATACTTCTTTGATCGTATGAAGGTAATCCTAACTATTAGGGGAATCTTTCCAATCCTAGTTCTTATGCAGGCTGACCGTCTCAGACAGATGAAAGAGTGAGTGAGAAGGAGCTTATGATTGGGGAATTGTTGTGATTGAAGCTCTTTTCGGTTTTAGTCTTCATCACCCTTGCAATTTATATTAATCCTTAACATCATTTATCAACCAAGCCCACTCACTTCATTAACTTATACTAAGCTTCTCAATTTAATTTATTTCCTTCATTCTAGCTAAAAAAAAAATCCTCTCTTTCCCACTAATTCCTAAGTAGTTGAATTCTAGAGTTCTCCATTTCTTCAACCTTGAATGAACGAGTTTGAGGGAAGTTGTATAAACCCTTGGGGAGTGAACACTCTTGATTGATTGAACCATAGTCGGGCCTAATTAACTTTTAGAACAATGTTCATTTCATGACACAATAATTTCATCTTTCGATCTTTATTCTTTACTATACCTAACACTAACATTCTGAAAGCAAATTATAGTAGAGAATGATATCACAATCAATCAACCATATCCTTCCTGATCCATCAAAATTTGAGCTACTTGACAGAACACCAAGAATTTAGAAAATTGCATATCTACAACAACTACTTTTGACCCAATGCTAACCACTTAGGTAGATAAAGTAAAGAAGGCAGATGAAGAAGGCAGGCTGAAATACTAGAGGGATAACAATTGTGTAAGAGGGAATTTTCTCACCCACACGTCGAACAAGTTTTTTGATTTTTTTTCATGAAACTTTAGTAAAAATATATGTGGGAGGCACTGTAGAAGAAATATTGTAGTGAAGAAGTAGGCAAGAATAAGTATGTAATAGGAAATTGGTTGAAATTCCGAATGACAGACTGATAATGGAGCAAATTCAAGTGTACGATGATCTAGTGGCTACTATACTTGGTGAAGGAATGAAGATGTGTGAAATACCATAGGCGGGCATGCTGCTTGAGAAATTCCCTCCATCATGGTTTAATTTTAGAAATCATCTCAAGCATAAGAAGAAGGTCCTCAATCTCTAGGAGCTAATCGACCACATGTAAACAAAGGAAGCAAACCACTTGAAAGATAATTTAGACTCATTTTTATTAATATTGATAATGCTCACCTTATAGAGTCTTGAAATCATGTAGATAGGTTCAAAAAAAGGGAAGAAAGTGCAAAACGGAGGTCAGCACAAAAGTCAGATCATTATTAAGAACAACAAAATTTAGAAGAAAACGATTGTGTGCTATATTTGTGGAAAGCAAGGACATAAGGCATATTAGTGCGTCCAATGCAAAGGGAAAGCAAGTTAAAATTTTGCTACCGCTCCTCAATCCAACATGGTTGAAGATGAAGAGGTGATTGACACCATCATTTTCGAAGCCAATTTGGTGGATAATAAGATATATTAGGTCTTAAACACTAGAACTTCCAGACAATTTTGTGGTAACAAGGAATTCCACGAATTTGAAGATGATGGGAAAGGTGAATGTGTTTTCATAGGCTACTCTGCAATAGTAGGTGTACTCAGTAAGGAAAGTTCCTCCTTAAACTTACCTCTTGAAAAAAAAATACATTAAATGATGTGCTCTATGTACCTTCCATGCATAGAAATCTTGTGTCTAGTGATATGCTTAACAAAGTTGGTATGAAAATTGTGATTGAACTAGATAAAGTTGTGATCACTACGAAAGAGGTATTTGTGGGAAGGGGATACTTGACTAATGGTCTATTTGTATTGAAATTTATTTGTGAGCCTATTCATGCAAGTGTTTCTAGTTTTTATACTTCTACTTACCTAGTTGAATCCATTAACTTATGGTATAGTAGGACAGGTCATGTAAACCCGGCCTTAATAAAGAGACTAAGAAACTTGAACCATATTATCACCAAAGACAATGATAGTTTATCAAAATGCTCAATCTATGTGGATTTCAAATAAACAAAAAAAAATCATTTAAATCAATCTCAAATAGAAGCACTATATTACTCAAACTTATTCACTCAAACCTAGGAGATTTTAAAAACAAAACTAGTAGAGGAGGTAAAAGATATTATGCGACCTTCATTGATGAGTTTTCAAGATACACTAGGGTTTACCTCCTTAAGACAAAAGATGAGACAACTAACACGTTTTTAAAATACAAGGCTGAGGTTAAAAATCAACTATATCAAAAAATTAAGAGGCTTAGATCTTACAGGGGTGGTGCATATAACACTAATTTTCTTAAGGAAATTTGTGAGAAAACTATAATTATTCATGAAACAAGTGCTCCTTATAAACACTAATAGAATGGAACTGTAGAAAGAAAAAAAGGACTCTAAAAGAGATGATGAATGTCATGCTTCTTAGATTTAGTATATCCGACTGTATGTGGACTCTATTCTTTCTGGTTGTTATATTATTTTCAAAGTTCCCCCAAAAAATATAGATAAAACCCTTTATGATTTATGGAAAGGGTATTCTGCTAACCTAAAATTCTTGAAAGTGTGGGGGTGTTTGGCTAGGGTGGGCCTATCAAAATTTTAAAAAACAAATATTATGCCTAAAACATTTGATTATCTATTCATTGTTTATGCTTCTAGCAGTATTTCTTAAAGGCTTGTGTGTTTGATTGATCATATAATATGTGAATCCAAAGATACTACATTCTTTGAGACTATTTTTCCCTTGAAAAGGTGTGATAATGTGCATAATATTGATTCTTTTATTGCTGGTGTTGTATGCGCTTCCTTATCCAATCATGCTTATATTGTAAATGAAAATGATGTTGAACTGAGAAGAAGCAAAAGGGAACGTGTAGAGAGTAGTTTTGGACCACACTTTATTACCACCTTCCTTATAGAAAGTCCTAACATTGATAAGATTGGTGATGTTATTGTATCAATTTTCTTAATAAAAGAAGATCGTAAAATATATGAAGAGGAAGTTAATTCTAGTTATGTCAATTTCTAAAATGAATCTATTAGAAGTGAGCTTGATTCTATAACTTCTAGCCATACTTGGGACATAGTTTACTTACATAGGCATTGTAAGCCAATCTAGAGTAAGTAGGTCTTTAGAAAGAATTTGAAGATGAATGGGTCTATAGATAAATATAAGTCTAGATTAGTAGTTATGGGACACACTCAGAAAAATGGCATTTACTACTTTGATACTTATCCCCTTATGACCAAAGTGGGAACAATCAGGACTCTAGTTTCCTTATTTGCTATCTATGGTCTTGTGGTAAATTAAATGGATGTAAAGATAAATTTTCTTAATGGTGATTTAGAGGAAGAAATATATGCAAAACAACATATTAGTGGTGTAGTGCTGGGTCATGAGGATAAGGTTTGTAAGTTGAGAAAGTCCCTTTATGTTCTTAAACAAGCCCCAAAATAAGTTTATGAAAAACTTAACAAACCTTATTGAATAATGGCTATATGGTGCATACCTTACATACCTATGTTTTCTCTAATATTTTTGGATTTAATTGTGTGATTATAAATATCTATGTTGATGACGTGCTTATATTTGGTACAAGCATGGAGGCAATTAATGAGACCAAGAATTTATTATCTTCCTAGTTTGGGATGAAGGAATTAGGTGAGGGTAATGTAATACTTGGTAGTAAATTAAGAAAGATAGAAAATGGTTTCTCCTTAGGTTAATCTCATTACATTGAGAAAATCCTAAAAAAAATTGGTTATTATTATGTGACACCTATGAAAACTCTCTATGATCCTAATATACACCTTAAGAATAACAAGGGTCCTACTGTTTATTAGGATAGATATGCTAAGATTATAGGAAGTGTGATGTTCCTTGTGAACTATACCAAACCTAACATAGCTTATATTGTGAATCGTTTGATTCGTTACACTCACAACCCTAATGATGATCATTGGAATGTTCTTCATCATTTACTTAGGAACCTTAAGGGTAGATCTGATTGGTGTTTTCATTTTAAAAAAAATTCCTACTATGTTAAAAGGTTACTATGATGCAAACTAGGTGGCTGATAATAATGAAGTTAGCTCTACTAGTGGTTATGTGTTCACATTAGGTGGAGGTGTTATATCATTGAAGTCCTCAAAACAAACATGTATAGCATGTTCGACCATGGAATCTGAATTTATTACTCTTGAGTAAGCAGGTTTGGAAGATGAATGGCTAAAGGACTTACTAGAAGAAGTAACATTATGGGGGCAAACCTAGTGTTCTAATTTTGCTTCACTGTGATGCACAAACCGCCATTGGAATAGCTAACAACAGTGTGTACAATGGGAAGAGAAGACATATTCCTCAGACACAAGGCGATCAAGAATTTGTTAAAAGAATGAGTAATCTCCTTAGAGTATGTGTGTTTGGAGAGGGATTTGGCGGATCCTCTCACAAAAGGATTATCAAGGAAAGTAGTCATTGAATCTTTAAGAGGGATGGGCTTAAGTCCTAGGGTAGAGAAAATTATGGTATCATTCTGGTTAGAGTCAATGGGCCCAAACTCAATCTAATACTATAGATTCTATGAGGTTAAACAAAGCCGTATGATTACTTTTAAAGCATTATAATCCCATCCTTGTAACATAAATTATAGAGTTATGGACACTCTTATGAATCCATAACCAGTTTTGGTGATGATATTGGGATGCATCTGATGGATTCATATGTGTGATATTGCTAATTTTGAGTTATGTGCTCATGTTGAATCCATAACCAGCATTGGTGGTGCTTTGAGACACACTTGATGGATTCTATTGGTTATTTTAAGGGTGAGCTTGAAGCTTTGAATGAGTCCATAACCATATATATTGGTGCTATAGAAATGCACTTGATATATTAACCTAATTGGGTATGAAGGTGAGTCGTCTTCTATGAGAGTTGGAATATCTCTCTAGAGCACTTAAGAGTGTCCAAGATGTGTGCAATGTATTTAAAGAACTAATTCATTTTATTTTATTTTTTTATCTCCGAGATAATACAGAATTTAAAAGTGTAATACATGTTATAAGGAAGCAATTAAAATCTAAGTAGTTTAAGAGAAATTCAGTACTTCGACTATGTTGTAAGCTCATTTCTCTATGTATCAATTAAATCAAAAGATATTGATGTGTATGTATAAAGCTTTTCCTTTATCCAGGTTGTTCTTTTCTTATTTACTATGAGTTTTCTCATAGTTAGTGGGGTATTGTTGGGTAATTACAATAAAAATACCCATGTTCTTCATTTTTTTTAATAATTGTCCACTCTCCATATACCCACTAAATGATCCATTTTTTCAACATGTTTTCCACCTTTCCACTACTTGTTGATGGGGATGTGGGGTGAGTGGTAGTAGTGGAATGAGTGGTAGGAGTGAGATTAATTCGAAAATTGTCTATAAATACTTGTAGAAGTTTGAATTTGCAGCATTATCAAACTCTATCCTCACAAGCTACATTCATCTCTTTCCCACTAATTTCTAGGTAATTGAATTTTGCAATTTTCCATTCCTTTAATATTGAGTGCATGAGTTTAAGGAAAATTGTATAAACCCTTAGGGAGTGAAAGGTCTTGAACGATTACACAATTGTCAGGCTTAATTTGCTTTTAGGGTAGTAATTTAGTTTTATTTTAAAATTATAAATTTACTTCTATATACATCATAATATGTGATTTTTAATAATAAAAATGTCAAAATAGATACTTCAATTAATAGTATACGTGTTTTACTATATTTTTGGCTAATTTACAGAAGTGGCCTAAGATAGGTTCGTATAAAAAGATAATACATTGCAACCAATATTCGTCATTAACTTATCAAATTAAAAAGAGAATGAATATAGAAGTATATATCTTGTGAGAGATGTTTATCGAATAAGTTAGAAATAATGTCGGTAAACATTAAAAAGTATTCTCTTCATATACAAAATAATGTTATTATATTATTAAAATTTTATATTAAAAAAATAATTTTAAACAAACTAAAGTTTTATTTCTATTTTTACCCTTACTTTTTTAATTATATATACATTAAATACTTTATTATTTTTTAATAAATAATATAAATATAATTTTAAAATTACTTTTATTACTTCCTTAAAAGTTATACAAATTGTTATAATAACCTTTTTATATATATAGATGGAGTAAAAATTAATCTAAGTAAATGAAATAAAAGTTGATCAAAGTGAATTTATTAAAATATTATTTGAATGATATTAACTTAATTTAAGTAAATCAAAATAAATATTATTTTAAACTATTTTGTATTAAAGTAAATAAAGGTTAATAAAATAAATCAAACAACACTTATACTTTTTTATTAAACTAATGTAGATGGCTGAGATATTAGAGTCAAAGGTATGTCTTTTCGATCAAATAAATATTTTATTTATTTTTCTATTTCATCTCCGTTATCTTGCAAATTAAAGGTTAATAAAAAAAATTGAGAAAAAAATAACTTAACCCCTATTAATCTAAATGAGTCTTGTAAAAATATTTCCGAGCAGAATAAATAAAAATAAATAAGATAATTCACCCGTTTATCCCGAAACAAACGCCACATTAATAGTATCACTTAAAAAACCAAAGAAAGGCTATATATAGCCTGAGATGCCGAATCTGTACTAACTAGTAACTACTAAATTACTAATCCTAATCCATCGAACTTCATACGTCGCGGCAAGAAAATTCCGGAACCCTCTTGCTCCCGTCGCCGTCTTCCTCTTTTGTTGGAGATACCTTCTGTCTTCGTGTTCTTTCTCTTTCGCTGATTGCGCTCCCTCGTCGTCTCAGGTACAGTCCTTCAACTTTCTTATCATCGGTTAGTTAGTTCTCTGGCTTGGATATTCTTTGCTTGGCTTTTGTTCGCGATTTGATGGACTTTTACTTGATCCTGATCAGAGTTCTAGTTAGTTTCAATTTACAGTCATCGGCATTATGTCCAGAACTACTTGCAATCTGTTCAGAATTCCGGAGTAATATACGGAAGTTTGATGTATCAGATCGTCGAAGATATGACGAGCGTAGGTTTTTGATAGAATATGTTTGAGAAATTGTATAATTGCAAATGCAATTTTCTTGATTATAGCCAATAGGGAATGGATTTTTCTCTGTCAGTTACTAATTTTGGGGAAAGTTCTTGAAATCTTGAACGATCTAATCTCTCCTGAGTTTCTGTTGAGCAAGAATATTAGATTTCTGTTCCACATCCGGTAGGTCACATTGTTGAATTTTTGGTTTTCCTCCTGTTTTTCATTGATGTTGAACTAGACATGCTACTGAATGAATCCCAGACACATCGAATAATTAACCATTATGCTGGAATGGTTGGTTCATCGCCCCTTTTGTTTGTTGTAGACCTGTGCATTGTAGCTGTAGACATGGCGATACCCAAAAAGATATCCAGTTATTCGCATTGTCCTGTTTTATCATGGATAGCAAAATCACTTGTGCGGTACTCGTCCCGTCTTATCGCCCAAGACTTATATATGGAGAAATATTTTTCTTTGTTTATTTCTGGCAGGATATCAGAAAAGTGCGACGGTCTACACCATGAGTGGAAGAGCTTCGCAAGATTGTGTAAAGAGCATGTGTAGACAGATTCCTCACGTTCAAGGCATATGGGGTAATAATGTGGCATAAGATAGTATCGTTCGGTTCAACTGTTGAGCGCTCTTTTTTCTTTTGAATTTGAGCTTCATTTCCTGGTGATTATTTTTATTTACAGGAGGTGTTGTACCCTCATTGGAGCCACAGTGGCGAGGGGATAACCATAAAAGAAAAGAATCTGTCAATGAGATGGCTGAACCTGTTGTAGCCTTCGGCAGGCCTCCGCGCCCCCCTCGTCTTGTTGGAACACTACTTCTTGCACTCTCGTTGTGGGAATCTTGGTCAAGAAAAGATAAAGATGATTGAGGGATGGTTCAAGGACAATCCTCATTGTAAATCATCTCCTACCGGGGCCGTATGAAAATTTTGAAGAGGTTATTAGAATGCTGACTACCTAGCCAACCAATTTAGTCATAAATCTCCCTTTAGCTTGAGGAGTCTTTAGGAATTCTGCAAATATGTGTCGCAGTTTTTTGACTGTTGAAGTTTTAGGGATTTTGAATTTTTGACTGTAAAGCTTTTTTGAACTCACCTATCATTGATGTTACTAGCTTCAGCAGAGCCTACTAAATGTTGGTTAATATCTGAATATAAAATGCTAAATATGCAACGCATGTTTTTACAAATTATTTACCGCAGAGTATATAGCTATAGTATTATTCTATTTGAATGATCGTATTTTATATTAGGGAGGGGGTGTGAAGTGGATGTACACGAGTTCTTGATTGTTGCTACCACCCTAGCAGACGACGGTCGTCATTGTCATTAGCTAGTTCCAGCTACCTCCAAACGTTTTCGGGCTATTATTTCACCGTTGGAAATTTTCCAAACATTTTAGTTTTGTACGTCTCATGTTTTTGCCATTATTTTTGAATGAAAAATCACGGAAAGTCAAATAAATCAAACAACACTATACAAAACAACGAATAGATAACTGTCAATTAATATATATATTTTTTTGTTTCGGTTGATAAATATTTCAGTTTCAAATGGTTTTCATACTTGATGATCTATCTATTAAATAATTTGTTTTGTATGTCTCATGTTTTTGCCATTATTTTCGAAACAAAAATCAAGCAAAGGCAAATAAATCAAACGATACTAAGGGATTGCCTGTTTTGTTAAAAGTAAGAAGGAAAGAAAAGAAAATGAGGTAAAAAATGATTTTCCTCTGTTTGAATGATGAGAAAAAATTGAGTAAAGAAAATAAGAAAGAAAAAAGGTAAAAAAAATATATTGCACTTATTTTCTCACAGAAAGTATAGAAAAAGGAAAGAAAGGTTGGGGGAAAATTGTCTTGACCATCAAACCCGACTTCCTACTTTATTCTTCTTCTTCTTTGAGTTGCTTCTTCACTTGTCATTCTTCTTCTTCGTGCTTCTATCCATCCCATGGCTCCTCTACAATTTCGATAGAAGCTTCCCGTAAGTCATTCATCAAGTGTGAACTCCACACTTTTTGGTAACCCATCGTTGGCTTAGCCTTCTCTATATGTCGCTCTAACATTTCGAACTGCACAGGTACATCTTAACTTAGTTGGCAGCAATTAAATTCTGAACCCCTAATTTTATTTTGTTTTGAGATATACAAATTGGATTTGATGAGCCGGAAAGATGATAATAATATAAGGATGTTATAGATAATAAATCAGCTCATATCGAGTCGGATATTGAAGGGGGGAACAAATCTAGCTATTCCCTACACTTTTTGATAGAAATATAAAAATTCTATAGATGTATCTAATTTTGGTTATGAAGGGCACCTACACTGCATACCTTGATTGTTGATGTAACATCCCCAAAATTCACTACTGAAAAATTTCATTTTATTAAAATAATTAGCAGAAGCGAAATAACAAAACCCTAAATTCTAAGGATATTATCGCCACACTTAATACCAGACCGGTTCACTCATACCGTTCCAGTACCAAGTGCTACGGCTAAAAGAGTAAAATACAATTACGAGAAACTCAAGTATATTTAAATCAGAGTGGCGCAAGTAAATATTTTATAAGAATATAATCCACCAATGGTGGTCACAAGAAAACGAAGGCCACATCAAAACTAAGGTTTAAAAAGGGAAGGAACACAACCTTAGGACTTTTCGGATAGTTCCTTATGCTCTTTCCTGAGGATCCACTTGAATAGAGCCTAAAAACGACCTGTAAGGGACACTGCCTATTGAATAGGCAGGGGTCCCACAAATGGAACCCTTCAGTATTACGGTACTGAATAACCCTTTAAAAATATACTTAAAAGTAGGCACGCAATGTAACACATGATATACTAGTATATCCATACATAATGACAAGTGTAAACATAATATTCAGATCCATACATTCACATACTCGACAAGTCAATCGGATATTAATGGTGCATAAGTAATATTCACTTTCGTGCATTCACATACTTAACAAGTCAACCAAATGTTAATAGGCCATAATGAATAATCGATGCTTTTAGGGCTATTAGTTCATTATTAATCAATCATCTCGGATTATAAAGATATATGTGAGTGCGGGAACCCTACTATTATAGCCGGTGGACCGGTCATGCAGGGCAAAACGCTCTTGGCCACTATTATTCGCCGGTGAACCGGTCATGCAGGGCAAAACGTTCCTATCCACTATTATTCGCTCGTGGACCGGTCTGGCCCTAACTCACAAGGTGTTCCACTGTAAGTAATTAGTGTCTTCCCCATGTCTTATCGTTTTTACGTTTGGTTTGTTGAATACAGATCCCCCACTATTATAGTCGGTGGAACGGTCATGCAGGGCAAAATGCTCCTGGCCACTATTATTCGCCGGTGGACCGGTCATGCAGAGCACCCCGACTCCTGGCCACTATTATTCGTCGGTGGATCGGTCTGGGTTCAGCTCAACAATCTTCCTCTTTAAATGATTAGTATCTTATCGTATCTTATTCGAAAGTATTTCACCCTTGACATGCATGGCTAACTATATCCACACTTATTCTCCTAGGAGGGCCTGACCCATATTTTGAGACTTCTGCACCTCCCAACTCGCCCCGACATCCTTCCCTTAATCCACCTTCTCACACTGGAAGCCCAACTCCTAAGTGTGTGGGTCAAGCCCACTCACCGCCTTACCTTAGGGTTTCTCCAAAAACCCTAATCTGGGCCTATGTGGCCCATTCTTCTCTACTTTATACATCCCAAACTATTTCAACACTCCACGCGTCACGACCCTTATATTCAACTCTCACTTCATACCCCACTCATTCTCATTTATTTTTAATTATTTTCTTTTTCCAACTTCTCAAATTAGGGTTTTCCCCCAAACCCTAGCTTGGTCTCCTACACACCCTTATATTGTCTGACGTACTATTTTTCACTCGAAGCCCCCAGACACCCAAACGACACTTCTATTACCTTCCTCACGCCGTGAGGCAACTTTCCATACGTAAAGTTTGCCCCCATGCGGACTCTAACCATCCCAATCCCATGCAAACCCTCGATTCTCCCTCTCTTTCATTTTATTTAAGTCCCCTTTTACTCATCCACTCATGGATCATGGATTATTTAGGTCATCCTTACCTACGTTAGCCAACTTACTTCCCCTTGGTTATCTTTTTCTCCCATTTCTCTTTTTCATGCCTCCATCCCACATCACCACATTAATTATCCTAGCATGCATGTCCTAAAGTGCCACATTATATCACATCATGACTTACATCATATCCATATTAGCACATACCAAAAGAAGGCACATGAACATACCTTTGTTCCAAGCCACGCCACATATGAAACAGTTAAAATAATAGCATATAGAACACGTCATATAATTATATAGGACATCCAAGGCATGTAGGACACATAGCACACATTCGGCCTTAGCTACACCCTTACTCGGTTTAGGTTACCGAGCTATCTCCCACACTTGTTAGGTCACTAATCACCCTTCGTAATTGTTGCACTTAATATATTTCCCATCCGGTTGGGTAGATCACCAATTTGCCCATTTCCTTCATTATAATTAATGAATTGCCCTTTAGTTGGTCAAATTACCAAATTAACCTTGTTCATTATCCTAATTACCAAATTGCCCCCCTTTAGTTAGTTAAATTACCAAATTGCCCCTCACATTTATCATATTTATCATTTTACCTTTCTCCATTATTAAATTATCATCGTACCCTTCTCTTTTATTAAATTATTATTTTACCCTTCTCAATTATTATACTTACCAAGTTACTCCTTCCCAATTTCCACTTTTACCCCTTTTATCCACAGAATTACCATTTTATCCTTTTACTTTTAAATTAACCATTTTACCCCTTAACTTCCAAAAATTACCATAACACCCTTTTACTTATAAAATTACCATTTTATCCTTAATTATGAAATTACCATTTTACCTCTTTTAATTTCAAAATTACCATTTTGCCCTTCAATCACAAAATTACCGTTTTGCCCTTTAATCACAAAATTACCATTTTGCCGTTTAGTTACAAAATTACCATTTTACCCTTTAATCACAAATTACTATTTTACCCTTTAATTACAAAATTACCAATTTATTCTTTTACCTACACATTTACCATTTTACCCTTGCCTCCAAAATTACCATAATACCCCCATTAATTAAAAATTACCATTTTACCCTTCATTACACCACTTATATTAAATTATCAACACCATATAAAATGTTAATATTAATACCTCGTCCACAACTATTATATTTAATATAATACTTATTAGCACCCACATATATTAGGACATATTTTGTACAAGATATATTACTAAAATACCCCTAAGGCTCACAAAAATATTAACCATGCATTAAGGATCACAATAGCATAATACAACATGGATAATACTTAACATTTTCATCAACAACCAAATTCTTACCTTAAACCATATTTCCATACATAACATATAACCTAACGTGCTTCCTCTTTATCAAACATCACAAGAAACTACACATATGATATTAAACAACACATATTAAGCATAACAACATATTAAAATCCTAATGTGCTAACATACGTTAATCCATGTGTTTAAGTGGAATTTAACAGTTACTTTAATTCCCATAAAAACGAACCTCACCGGTATTCAGGTTAAAGATTCAAACTTTAATTATAAAAACCAAAACCTAAAAATAATATCAAGATTTATTATGTTAGAAATAATAAAAATCAAAGTATAAAACTTTATAACACTTTATTAATCAAATACTTGAATTAAATATTGTTATACCTTAAAATTATTACCCAACTAAATCAAAAAATGCAGCAACTCATGCTGCTCATGCAGCATGAGCTGCATGCAAAGAAATGAGGAGGAGGGGCTCGAAGGTGGGTGATAGGAGGAGAAATTGGCTATTTTTGGGTTGGGGTTTTGGAGCTAAGAAAAATGGTAGATGAGGGAGGATTTGGGGCAAGGGAAGGGTGCAGGAGTGGAGAGGGGGTGTAGGTGGTGGTCGGGGATGGGTTGTTGGAGGCCAAGGGTGGCGGAGGCGGCGTCAACGAGGCCGCGAAAGGAGGTTGCCGAGGTGGGTCGAGATGGAGGGGCTGAGGATGAAGGAAAAGGGAGAGGGAAAATGAAGGCCTACAGGTAGTGGTTTCAGCCAAAGGAGATTTGGGGTGGTAGAGGGGGTTGTAGGGGTTGGTTTGGTGGCTCAGGTGGCGGCAGAGGCGGCGGAATGACGGCGGATCAAGGGGTACTGTGATGGTTCGGGGGTGAGGCAGAGGGTGGCAAGGGGTGGTGCAGGTGGCGGTTGAGGCGGCGGCAACGGCGAAATGGTGGCGGCGAAGCAAAAATAGGAAGAGAGGTGGGAAGAGAAGAAAGGAAGAAAAGGAGGTCAGGGAAGGCATGGGGAGTTCGGAAAAAATGCAGAATGAGGTAGGGAAGGAGGAAGAAAAAGAAGAGGAAGAGAAAGGAGGGGATAGGGTGGCTCGAGGGTGGCAGAGCAGTAGGGTGGTAGGGGAATGGCGATGAAAGGGAGTGGGAGGGGTATGAGCAAGGAGAGGGAGAGATGGTGGGGCCGGGATAAGGTAGAAAAATGACGAGAGAGAGAGATGGGGGAAGCAGTAGGGGGAGAGGGTTGCAGGTTGGGCGGCGGAGATGGCGGGATGGTCAGGTTTTTCGCCGGGGAAAAAGGAAGAAGAAGAAGAAGAAGGAAAGAAGAAAAGGAGGGGGTTGGTGCGAGCAGGAGGCCGAAGGGAAGGAGGGTATGGGTTGGCCCGGTCGGGGAGAAAGGAAAGGAAAGAAAGAGGGCGGCAGGCCGGGCTTGTGCAGGAGAAGGAAGAAAAGAAAAGGGAAGTCGGGCCGAGGGAAAGAAAAAGAAAGGAGAGGAGGAGGGGGAGATGGGCCAGTGGCCCAAGCGCAAGGGGGAAAGGGGCAGGCCAGCCGGCGGCCCAAGGAAAGAAAAGAGAAAAAGGAGAAAAAAAAAGGAGAAGGAAAAAAGGGAAAAAGGGAAAAAGGGAAAAAGGGAAAAAGGGAAAAGGAAAGGAAAAATGGGATTAAATAAAATAATTTAATTTATAAAGTAATAAAATAGAATATTTTTGGGTAATAAATTTATTTAATAATTTAATTTAATTTAATTAAAATATAAGGGTTTAAAAAGGATAATTTTAGTAAAATAATGGTTTGAAAAATTATTTAAATAATAAGAGTGATAAAATAACAAAATATTTATTTTAATTTATTAAATATTTATACCTAATTTTATATACTCAAAAATCCATAAAAATTAAATTAAATAGATTTAAAGACTAATTTATCCCAAATAAAATTTATTTATTAAATGATAGGCTTTTAAAATTTCAGAAAATTACAATTGACATTCAGGGAGGTTTTGGGTTGGTTTCATTGTACCACCAATTGAACAAGCCACTATGATCTTAGCATTTTTAGGGAGCTTTGATTCAACAACTATTGGCAGAAAAACTAAAAGGAGGAACTAACTCAGTTTTAGAAATGCTTTATTTAAAAATAGCCGAGTATTCCATTCTCTATTAATTAATAATAGCAATGAACCAGTACTCAACTTTCTTTGTATGAAGTCAGGATTTTCTTTTGTTCCTAAAAATATGCCAAAGAATGCGAATGTTGCATGCCTTGCAATGTCCTATGCTATCCATTCCTTGATAAGTCTATATATTTGTACATTGATAGCATCTGCTAGATGCCCTTACATTGCATGCTCCTCAGTCCAAAAACAACAAACAACTTTATTTTACAAAGTTATTGTCCTTTTGCAGTCGTGAGGCTTCCTTCACATCCACACTTCTTACTTGAGGATATGTAGAGAAACAAATATGAAACATCACATTTCTATTTCTTATTGATAATGAATAACAAAAGCATTACATATTCAATTTTCCTTTAAGTTATTTGAGCTAGACATGGGTTGGGCTCATTACTTGAGTTATAGAATCAAATGCAAGTTTACATAATCATATATTACTGAAGGAAGGGAGGGAGAATATTAATATATAATATGGGGAATGATGGAAAGTGCTATGAATATATACTCTTTTCTGAAGCAAAACTTCACACTTGATTTTCCATTCTTCTTCAACTGATCTATCCAATCAAAACAGAAGAAAAAAAAGGTTAAGACGATGGGAAGGAACATATATATCATCAATGATGTTATCCTTATCCATGCTTTTGAATTAATCCCACAATATATTAGCTAGTTTGTTATTAAAAAGTTGAAGTACCTAGTGATTTTGCAGACTTTGTGGCTACATTTCGGATTCTCATACCCATAGAAGCAGAATGTGAAGGTCTTCTGCTTGAAGTCCTTTTAGTTGGCTTTATGGGCTGGGAACATGCAATACTGTGGTCTAATTTGGAAGAAGAATGACTTAAAGATGATGAACTCGATGACATTGACAATGAATGGAATTTAGGATGTAAAGAAGATGAAGTTGATGATGGATGATAGATGTTTTGTGATTGAAGAAGTTAGTTCTGACATATGTAAAGAAGAAGTTAGGATAAAAGTTAGGATACATAGGGGCATCCATGGGAAAAGGAAGGGACAAGTTGTTTTTTTTTTATAAAAAAAAAGATGATGATGAAGGAGAAGAAAGAAGTGGAAATTCCCTCTAATTAACTAAAACTTTAAAGGGGAGGAGGGTGCTATTTGAGAGACATATTAAACAAGCAGGGATTGGTCTTATACCATGATGAAAGTAGATTTCTTAACTATTAGATACATTAGTGATATGATGGAATTGGGATCCAAACTTGAGTGCGGAAGGCTCAAGAAAATCAGAATAATATGCGGGGGAGAAAGGCTAGAGACAATATAGATGACTAGATTAATTTTCTACTCGATTATCCCTAGTCATTATATAGGAAAATAAAGATGAGGGAGGCCAGGGACTTCTCACGCCATTAGCTAAGTAGTTAACATAGTTTCCTACAGCAAATTATAGAAAGCACAATTAATTCCTAACATCTAGGTGTTTTGGTCTGTAGCAATTACAACCAGAGGGTGACAATGAATGGACTGATGACCATGTTTTTGTTCCGTTAGCCAAACAAAATGAGTAGGCATATGGGTGATGGGTCTACAATTGTATTCAACAAGTGTTCTAAATGAAATTGTACTTGACATCAAAATTCTTATATAAGTTTTTATACTATTTGTATTATTGATTATCTAATAAGTTATGATTTTAGGATGGTTTATAATTTTTGTGTAGGAACCCATTGATAGTGACACACCATCAAATGAGAAGAAAATTGTAACTTGGGATGAAGACATTGATACATTTTTGCTTACTTTATCTCTTGTTAGTAGAAAGTTTTGAATGTTATTGATATTTTATAAATAATTTTTTTATATAATTATGATTAGTTATGCATGTAATATTTTAGAATTTTTTTGAAAAAATTTGAAATTTGTATTGAGTTCGTACAATTTTTATAATTTTAGTATAAACTTTATGAAAATTTTTATGTATCAATATAATATTTTAATTTTTATTAAATAAATAAAAATATTTAAATAATAACATTTAACTTTTCTTATAATTTTCTCTCTATACCAAACACTAAAAATATTTTTTAAGAATTTAATTTTCCACAAAATTTTCTATAACAACCAAATAAAGAAAAGAAATTTTTTTTTCTTTTCTCTACATTTTCCTTTACACTTAACTTTTTACAAACCAACAGGGCCTAAACAGAACAACAAATAGATAACTATCGATTAATATTTTTGTTTTGTTTCACTTGATGAATATTTCAGTTTCAAATGGTTTTCACACTTGATGATCTATCTATTAAATAATTTTTTTGATATTACGAAATTTTGTTAGAATTTACCTTTTTTTTTTATTCTTCTTTAAAAAGAAGAAGAAGAAGAAGATTGAGTTCTAATGCTAACTCATTTTTTAATACTCTAGACTCTATAAATGCGTTTCTACTACTTTTTCCTCGATCCAAACTTTTACATTTATATTCTTTGATAGAAAATGCCTATAAGCAAATTGAACAAATACCATATAATTTTTGTCTCAATAAAAAAAAATATATCTAGTTTTAATCATAATTAAAATTTAAAATATTCTTCCTATATAGATTATGTAATATATGATCTTAAATGCTTATTTCTATCTTTTAAAACATGAATGATTATTTAACGATTGACTCATTTTCTCTAAATTTATGGATAGAGTTTCTTATATTATGAAGTTAAGTAATACATGTATTATTAATTTTAAAAATGGTAATATACACAGTACGTTTATTTAAAATTGTTACTTTCAAACTTTTCTTGAAGCTTATGATGATACTATATATTTTTAAGAATAAAATTGAAATACCCCAAAATCCTAAAATTTGAAATTTTGGCCAAATAAGGAATTAGTAGGAAATTAGACATATAAATTTAATTACTTAAAATATAGGGGATAAATTAAGGAAAATTAAGGGGGAATAATAAAGAATTTAATTGGAATGAAAATTTGGGTATTTTCCTAATTTGTATGGAGGTTAAGGAAATTTGTCTAAAATAGCCTCACTAAGTAAAAAGGAAATTTATTTAATATTTTATAAATAGTTAATATTCTAGACAACCCCAAAAATATTCTAAATAATTTATGCAAAATCCAAAATCCTAAATAAAACATTTTTCTCCTTCCTTTTCTTCCTTTTTCTTTTTTTTCTTCCTTTTCCCCGTCGGTTGGGCCTCTCCCCCGCGGCCCAGTCCTTCTCTTCCTTTCCTTTCTCCCTCACCCGCGGCCCAGCGTCGTTCGCTGGCCGACGCTTACGCGCAACGCAGCGTTTTGCCCGTCAACCCGCCGAAGCGCCGCGTCACAATCAATGACCCTTATAACCGTTGCCAGCCAACGTCACGACGACGCGTTTCGATCGTATAATTAATGAAACGACGCGTCGAGGTTATGAACCTTACAACCGTTGCCGACCGGCCGGTTTCTCCCCTTTCTTTTCTTCCCTGGACCGCCGGTCCAACCTACCCCGCCCGTCGTCTTCTTCCTCGCGCAGGCCTGCAACTCGCAGCCTGCCGCCGCTGACAGCCCTGCCGTCCGACCGTCCTCCCTCTGCCATTCCTGTCCTCTTTCTTTCCCGATTTGTCCCAGCATACCGTCCTGCACCGCCCAGGCCCTGCCCCCTTTCCTTTCTCGTCCAAACCGAGCCAGGACCTGCTGACAGAGAATCCGCAGGCCTGCAGATCGCCGCCGGACGGCGTACTGCCGTGACCTGGCGTGTCCCCTCCTCCTTCGTCGTTTTCTCCCCCCAATTGCCTATAAATACCCCCCCTTCGACAGCCATAACCTGTGCTGCAAAAATTACCCCAAAACTCTGCCTCTCTGTCGCCTGAAAATCAGACGCAGCTTCCGCCGCCACCGGTGATCGCCGCCGCCACCTCTGGCCACCAAAAACACCCCTGCATCTCCCTCGACAAAACCAAGCCACCACCGCCCTCTGCCTTGCCTTGCACGTGCTGCCCTAGCCGTGCGAAGTTCACTGCTGGAAAACCTTCATTCCAGCCACCGCCGCCACTTACGCCGCCCGTAGCTGCCATATCCGCCGCAATCCACCCTCCTTCCACCTCCCAAAGCAACTTGCAGGTCCTCCCCTACCTGCCCAGACCCTCCTTACCCCCTGCTTCCTTCTCCACCAGGCTCCACCACTTTCCACCACCTTCTCCCTCCATCGCCGCCGCGTCCGCCACCGCGCGCCGCCGCCCTGCTCACGCCACCACCCTCATTCCACCCCCTCTCCCTGCTGTCTCCTCTCCCACACTTAACCTTCCTTTTTCCTCCTCCCATCTAGCCACCTTCCCCATCTTTTCTCTCTTCTCCTCCTCCATCGCCGTCGCCGCCGGACCACCACCGTTCTCAGGTGGTCTTCCACTCACCTGAACCCTAAAACCCTCCTCTTATGCCACCTATAGTGGCTTATACCTAATATTAGTATTATCACACTTATTATTATTATTATTATTATTATTATTATTATTATTATGATTATTATTACCCTTATTATTAGTATTATTATTTTTAATACTTCTGATATGATTATTATTATTATTAACTTATTTACTAATACCATTTCTGTATTATCCTTAAGGCTATCATACTATCACCCCTTCTAACCCTAAACCTTATTATACTTAACTTAGGGCTAATACCCTTTTCTTCATTTTTTTTAGCATTTTTAATACTACTATTATTATTACTTTTATTATTATTATTTATTCAAAATGTGACTTTAATCATGACTACCTCTAGGAGTGTTAGCTCGTTGATATTACAACCATTGTAGTAGTATTTTAATACTAACACCAACATAAGTATCACTATTAGTAGTTTACCATTACCATTATTACCATTACTTAACTATGTCTAGCAAACACTAAGGTTATAAGAATAGGGCTAATGGGTCCAATAAAATAAGTGTAACAATAGGTAATAAAAATAAACATATTTTGACTACTAATATTTAGTATACTAATTCTAAGGTAAAAACCCTAGTTTTGTATAAAACCCTTTTTTTTTAATAAAAACCCTAACCTTAAACTAGAATGAGGATTGATAGTAATTATAAGGGAAACTAATACTTAGCTTTTTCCCCTTCATAGGTGACCCCGATCCGAGCCCTAAGGAGCTAGAGGAGCGTGCTCCAAGCCTGGTGCCTACTTAGGTAAGGATGAAGCTATGGCCTTGTGCTATGTGTAATATTATGTGTTGATGAATGATGAGTATGCCATGTTGATGAATGATGAGTATGCCATGTTGATGTGTATTATGCATGTGTTATGAGTAACCTGTTTTGTGTAGCGCAGCATGGATCATGAGGTATGTCGTGTGTGCCTTATATTATACGTGTATGACATGTTTCATGTTGGATGTGGATGTTGATGATGTGACTTGATTTGGCCCTCTAGGACATGCATGCTAGGGTTTTGAGTAGCATGAAATGATAATAGAATAACAACGGGAAAGTGGTTGTTGGGAAGTTGCATGAGGGAACTAGACCTTGCATGGACATGATTCCTACGTATGAGAAGTTGATTTGGGTTGTAAGTAAGAGCTTGGGAGAGTCTTGGGATGATTGGAGACTTAATATGAAAAATAGTACGTAAGTTGGTGCATAAGAGACCTTATTAGGGTTTGTGTGTAAGTAGGCGTTGGAGAGTCTGCATGGAGTGTTTAAATTATGCATGGGAACGAATCTTACGTGAGGAAGTTGAGTTAGGAAGTGAATAAAATAATGCCAAAGTTATGGATCCATTGGAGACTTGGGTGCAAAATTTTACGTAGGTCGGTGTAAGAGTGTCTAAGGGTTCCAATTAGGGTTTTGGGAGGAAATGAGTAACTGAAGAATATAAGGGTAAAAATGATCAAGGAGGGATGGAGTATGGGTTGAGAGTGAGAGTCCACTTGCATGAAGGATGAGTATGGGATTCTAAATGAGAGAAGGGGTTCTGGGGCAAGGAAGAGAGGTTACTTGGAGAGAAAGTAAAGTGCTAGGGTTTGGTGGGGCCAACTAGGGTTTGGCGATCACATGCGGAGTTGGGGAATAAAGGGATATATTTTGGGAATTTCTTAGTAGAGACGGGATGCGAGACAAGGAACAAAGTAAAGTTAGGATGAGTAAGAAAGAGTTGGGCCATGTAGGCCCAAATTAGGGTTTTCCAAGGAGGAGCCCTAGAGGGGTGAGGACATGCGGGACCGATATCGTTGTGTTAGGGTTAGCCACGTCCTCGGGAGAGCGTGCCCTTACTACGTTTCCTTATGTATAAGAGTAAGAGGGGATGAACATCGGCGTGAGAAGGGGAGAACAGTCTCAAGATATGGGACGGGCCCCTGGGGAGGAAAGAAGTAGAGGGTAGTTGATATGCATGTCAAGGGTGGAAAGCTTTTCGATAAGACACGAATAAGATACTAATTACTTAAAGAGTAAGATTGTTGAGCCGGGCCCAGACCGATCCACCGGCATAATAGTGGCCAGGCGCCGGGGTGCCCTGGAGACCGATCCACCGGCATATAATAGTGGTTAGGTGCGTTCTGCCCTATACGTGACCGATCCACCGGCTATAATAGTGGGGGATCCCGAGCTCAACAAAACAAACAGTGTGTTGTAAATGAATTATGGAGAAGCTACTATATACTTACAGTGAAACACCATGAGAGTCGGGGCCAGACCGATCCATCAGCATAATAGTGGCCAGGAGCGTTGTGCCCTGGAGACCGATCCACCGGCTTATAATAGTGGTTAGGTGCGTTCTGCCCTATAAGTGACCGATCCACCGACTATAATAGTGGGGTTTCCGCACGCTCATGGGTTAATAAAGTTTATAATGCGAATGACAAATTAACAAGGATTATGAAAGAAGAGGTTTGAGTAGGCCTTTGCAAACTTGCACCATCTGTGTTATTTCATGTCTCCTATGTGTTGTGCCTTGTATATTATGTTGCACGTTGTGTTGGCCTTAGCTCGTCTATTACCTTACTCAGTACATAGCGTACTGATCACCCGTTTTATGGGTGCTGCTCATTCCCACGAGCAGAGGACCCTTCTGACCTTGTGCAGGTAGGAGATCATATTTTCGATGCCTACGATACCTACGTGGCATCGGATGGGGCCGAGTGTTGAGCCTATCCTGGTTGGGGCCGAGAGCGAGTTCGCCGGACTCTTTTACTATCCTAGTCTCTGTCTATCTTGAGTTGCTGTATTCTTTTTTATGTTCGTATTTTGGAGTGGAACTCTTAAGTTGTAATCTTAAACGATACTCTGTCTGCGGTTGACTCTTGTTTCTTGAATGATTTATGATGGTTATGAACTTATGTTTTAATGGTTCTTATTAACGATGGTTTGATTTAGCCTTAGCACTTGGTATTGGGACGGTAGGAGTGAACCGGTCTGGTACTAAGTGTGGCGGTAATACCCCCAAGTTTACGGTTTTAAATCTTCCGCTTCTGTTAAACCTTCCGATTTAAACGAAATTTTTCAGTAGTAAATTTGGGGTTGTTACAAAAATATTATTTAACTATAGATAAATCGGACAAAATATTTTAAGGAGCTTGATCTGAAAAATTAAAGCAACGTTGATGATCATTACCCAAATTTTTAGGCCAACAACTCTTAGCTGTAGATGAAGTACTAAGATTTATTATTTCCTTTTAGATGTTATTTGTCGAGGTTTGAATAATTATACATATATTAATCAAAATTTTATCAGATTCTTTTATAAATATTTTCCGGTGTAATTTTTATATCATATTGTTTTGTATTATTATTTGCTCTTTCCATAGTATATATATTCACAATTTGAATATATATGGGCGAACAAACTAGTTAGTTTACCATAGATTTGTACTGATCATATGAGCTGGTGTACTTCCCAAAACATTTTTGCTCGTGAAAATCATTTTTGGAAAGGTGACAAACGATCCTCCGAGATAAAGAATTGAGGCTTATGCATGACACCCTAGAGTTACACCGGGGTTATATATTTGAGTATCTAAAGTTAGTAGGGATGGCAATAGATCGGGTGCAGGTTGCATTCATCCATATCCAGATTCAAACCTGTTTATATTACCTAGATCCAAATCTGACTCAGACCCATCGAGTCTCGAAAGTTTAAACCCAAACTCAGATCTACCAGATCTAGTAGGTAAACGAGTCCTAAACGGATTCTAAATAGATCCGGCTATGTTTGAAAAAAAAATAATAATCTATGCTAATACAAATACATTTATATTTTATATAACTTAATATGTATTTTTTGTTAAAAAAATCCTCCAAGTGAAAAAATAAATATATTAAAATAGTTACATTAACTTTTCAAATGGTGGTTTAATGCTTTTAGAATACAATATTGTACATATTGTTTATAAACTAAATATACAAAAATAAAATTAAAAAATGAATAAGGAGCTCAAATAAGATTAAGACAATAATAACAAATATAATATTAATATGTATTTATATATGTAATATATAAACACACACACATATGTATATTAAATGGGTATGGGTCTCGAACTACTAGACTCAGACACAAACCCTTTAAGGTATATATAGACCCTGATCTGACCCGGATCCATCAGATTCAAAATTCATAGACCTAAGCCTACTAAAAATGAGATGGATCTAGCAGATTTGAGTCAGATCCGAAACCCATTGTCACCCCTAAGGCTTTGTTTGGTTTGAAGAAAATTTAGTGGAAAGAAAAATGTAGAGGAAAGAAAATTGAAGGAAAGAAAATTAAAGAAATTAATTTTCTTTTTTTTGTTTGGTTGTTGGAGAAAATTTTGTGGAAAATTGAATTCTTGGAAAACGTTTTTAGTGTTTGGTATATGGAAAGAAAATTCTAAGAAAAATTAAATATTATTATTTAAATATTTTTATATATTTAATTAAAATTAAAATACTATATTAATACATAAAAAATTACATAAAATTTATAAAAATATTATAAAATTCCATAAAATAAATACTAATTTCAATTTTTTTTATAGAACTATTCTAAAATATTACATGAATAACTTACAATACTTTAAAAAAAATAAAAAAATATAAAATATAAAATATTATTTTTCATTTAAAACATGCTACAACAAATATAAAAAGAAAAAAAAATTTCTTACGAATATATTTATTTGTTCTGTAAAATATTAATTAGAAAAATAAAAGAAAGTCCGTCCCATTTATTTTTCTAAATTTCCGAAAAGACTCGGCACGCAGCGGACACCTGACTGACTCTCTCACCCCGCCACTCTAATCAGCTAGCCTTCTTCTTTCGACTAATGGCAGTAGGCAATATATAGCAAATGCATCTCCCCCAAACGAGGCCTTTATTATAATGATTTACACACTCCAGCGAGCAGCAGCACCACACTTCATTAAAAAACCAAAACACACAGATACACCCCGTAACCATGTCGGAAAAAGACTGCGACCACTACAAATCCGGAAGGAAAAAAAATCCTCCGACGCCTCTTCGCCAGCTTCCTAATTTTCGCCATCATAGTCCTCCTAATAATTCTCATAATTTGGCTAATCCTCAAACCCACAAAGCCGCAGTTCATCCTCCAAAACGCCACTGTATACGCCTTCGATCTATCCGGCACCAGTACCTCTCCTCCAAACATCCTCACCTCCGTCTTCCAAGTCACCGTTCAATCCAACAATCCGAACGACTGCATCAGAATCTACTACGACCGCCTAAACGTGTATGCCGTCTATAATAACAAACAGATCACCTACCCGGCAAACATTCCACCCACGTACCAGGATACCGACGGCGCCAACATTTGGTTGCCATTTATCTAATGTGAAGAAGTAGAAATCGAAGAAGCTGACGTCCGGGTACCGCGTGCGAAGATGGTCGACGAATTTTCCACACCAATTTGTATTTTCCACAGGTTTGGTCGTGGAAAATGTTGGTCTGTAACTTTCCCCGCGGTTTTACCTGCTATTTTCTTTCCTCTTAAATTTTCTACTAACCAAACACTTAAAAAACATTTTCCTTTCAATTTTTTTTCCTTTCCTTATAACTTTCTGAAAACCAAACACACTGTAAAAGTTAGATGTCCATTAGATACTCTGAAGTTGGGATGTGGGAGTTAGAGAGCTCAAATAGTTGGTGCATTGTTGCTATCCAAATTGCTTCGATATAATAATTATCGAATAATCATGATTATGGATGTATTTTATTTAAGAAAACAGCTGTTTGAGTAGAATAGACATGTGTACAATTTTAAAAGGCACTACATTTTTTTAGATATTGTCCTCTAGACTAGAAATATAAACAAGACGGGTTCGGGACAGATATACTCATACCCATATCTATACCCAATAAGAAAATTCATACCCAAATCTTTAACCGTACCTGAATCTGTATCCGCTAACACATCTATCCGATGGATTATCCATTTACCCGTTAATAGATATTATCTAGAGGATAAATCCATTACCCAACAGATAAATCTATTTAGAGTTAAGCCAAATGATAATTTTAACCTTAATTTATACTATATTTATTTTAAAATTAAGGGTAAAAGGATAATTATATATCGGATAAACGGATATAGATATGGATATAGGTATGGTTACGGGTACGGGTACGGGATATATATCCCATACCTGTATTCGTACCCAAACCTGATGGGTACTATTTTCCATCCTTTATATCTATATTCGTATCAGTTTATCCATATCCGTTTAAGTATCTATTGGATAAATTTTGTTGGATTTTGAGTAAAATTCGCTCTATTTACATCCTTACTCAAGGCTAACAGAATTGAGGTAAATCGCAGCATATGTCTAAGAAGTGCAGAAAATACGTATTTACAACTATGAGTGTCCATAAGAAGCCAACTTTCCAACCAATAAATTTTTAATCACCAAAAGGAATCAAACTTCCACACTACGACTGTTATTACAGTCAATTCATCTCAACAGACTCACATATCCTTTCACACTTAAGATATGTACCGAATGCAGTATAATTTAAACCCGAGACCTCGTAAAAAAGAGCTAAAATTTTTTCCACTAGACTGGAACTACTAGGCATGTGTATGATGCTTTCACATTTTCATTGACCTTAAATAGAGAAATAAGTAGGAAGATCGCTTGGCAATAGTTATAAATCAGTCTTGTAATGCTTCAAAGAAATTTCCCAAAAAAAAAATTTAGTATCGGCTTATTAGAAAAAATAATTTCGAAGAAACTGAGCTGCTCGATAACGTGGCATTCTTACTATAAGTTTCCTATCGAAAATGTTGTATTGCATCCCTAGCGAGTTACTTGGTCATATATACTCCCACGCTAAATGGATTTAGCGCCACACACGATTCATTTGTGTGTTTGTTTCCACAGACACGAATGTATGTATGTTATCTTCTCCCATTTTCCATCATCATAGCATGCTGTGAATCAATGAATATTCACCTGCAGCATCGTTAAAACCCCTTATTGGTAGCTACTAGTTAACTTTTTTTTTTTTTGTTTACTCCTACTATGTTATGATATTATCTGCTGCTCCCTTATCCATTAATTATCACAAATATAAAATCCTCATCCGACTGCCATACCAAGCAGCGGCATAACCCAGACAAAGCATAGAGAAAGCGGAAGGCAGGAGGAAAAGGAGGCAGAAAGACAGGAAGAGCTAGAGAATCTTTCGACAGACGCGATTAGGATTTGTATTCTCTGAACACAAGATCCGACCCCGACCAAGGGCAAGCAGATCAAATGAAGTCCATGGCACAAGAAATTTCCATGAACCCCCACGAAACCGCACGTGCCTATGTCAAAGACAAACTTATGGGCAAGCAGATCAAATGAAGTCCATGGCACAAGAAGTTTCCATGAACCCCCACGAAACCGCACGTGCCAATGTCAAAGACAAACTTATGCTACTAATTAATCATCACGCACTTGAATCTACCCATCCCTTTGAATTAATAATAAGTCAGAAAGAGATTTATTGTCAGAGGGCTAACCCAACAGAATCGTTTACAGCAATGCAATTAAGCTGGCATGCCCCTCAACCACCACCTTACAAAAATATAAAAAACCACACACGACAATTTGTCTCTGCTATATAAAAGCTCCTGGCACAACTAGGAAGCTCGTATCCTAAACGTTTCCAAGCCAAAAATATTACGAAGGGGAAGGGGGGAAATCGCCTGCCGAGAAGTTACGTAATGAAAATGATGAATATGGTGGGAAATGCTTCTGAAACAACCGGCAGAATCGGCAGAAGGATGATGGAGAGCAGAACAGTACCCAAGAGAGGGCAAGTAAAATCAAGAATCGCAACAAAGGCTTTCCATTCCATAGTTCATGTGCTTTCTAAAGCTTCCTCCCATAGACAATGCAAGCATGAGGAATAAAAACCAAATGATCTACGTAACGTTATTAGGCCACCTCTCCAGCTAGTGTGCAGTTGTACTGTAGGGTACTATCATTGTCATTCCTATCTTAATTATACACGATCTACAGATCGCAACCGCATTTAACATATCGACATAATCTTCTTCTCTTAATTGCCGCCGCTCTCATCGATCCACAGCCCATCATCAAATTAATTATATGCTCATATGTTGATATTAGATCCAAGCTAGTTGGGAACTAAGGTCCTATATATTAGATCCTGCCTTTAACATATACATATATTTTATGTTGAAATTCCCAAAAGCAAATAAAGTTCTCTTTGTAACTCTTTACTCTTCAAATGCTGTGTGATTTTTCGGGTTCCTCAATATTGTGTGATTTGATACTGAATTCCTCCCGTGTGGTTCAGAAGACCGAGTGCTCGTGATTAGCCGTAAAAAAAATCCTACTTTGTGTGGCTCCAAGGATTTCATATCCTTCAATGTCAGTCGCTTCCTTTGTTCATTTGAAGCAAACGTCCATCATCATCATCTAATTTTCTAAGCAATCCCTTTCATACGTTTTCCACTTGGCATCAAAAAGTTAATTGATTTTTTTTTTAAGAAAAATTTGATTTGTTGGATTTTTATCCGACATTGAACTTATACGTTAACGATATGAATTACAGATTATTGTATAAATTAAACATGTATAGAAATGATCATATTTTTATATAAATTATTTAAATTTAATATATCTAATTAAATGTGAACCTATATATGTAAAAATATTAGATATTTTATATAATTGATGGATCAAACTAGAATAACTTTATAAATAACATGTTAGTTGTCTATATATAGGATCGTAGTCCCTGGGTCACACATACTTTGTCCTATTTAATTTCTATCTATTAATAAAAATTAAAGAGCATGTATCTAATCCAGAAGATTGCAGTACCATTAATATACTTTTGTTTCGAATTCATCAATCATTTCCATATTATGGATTCACGTACATTTCCATAGTATTAGTATATATAGATCTTGATAAATTAGCATACAATCATGTCGGATCTAAAGATTATATTAATCTATCAATTGCTATTAGAGTTTTATGCTTAATTTATAAAGATTAATAAAATATAATCGGTATTGTTCGACCCTCAGATATGATTTAGTTCGATAGTTATAAATATGATTTCGTCTATTTACTACTATTCAGCCTTTGTTTGTTGGATTTCAATTGTCTCAATATTGTTTGACTTTTCTTTAGATTTCATTTTGTTTTCTGTCCACATGACTTTTGTCCTCTCTCTCTCTCTAGTTTCATTCTCGTGAATCGCCAATGCTTGGTTGTGATTTCAACCTCTATGTCTTCGCTGTCCAGATCTCTTGTCACCTTGGTCAATTTTTTTTCTACGGATGTCGCCGCCTTCCATTATCCTGTATACGATTGTCTCTGGGTGTTGTCCATTAACTTGGATCTATTTTCGCCATTTTCGCCCTCGTTTGTTACCTCTTCACCTGTCTTCTCCCGATATTCAGTACTGTTTGCAGTGGTGTTGGGCCAGCATTTGCTAGATGTTGTCGTCATCAAAAAACATTCTTGGTTGTTGCTGGAGGATGGCAACGACAGTCGGTGATGGGAGGCGTTGGTGGGTGGCGACAATTACAAATGTTGGGGCTGGGCGACAATCGTGAGGAAGGAGTAGGATTAGAGAGAGTTTAGAAGGTGCTTAGGGTTTAATTAATTGAGGGTAATTTAATAATTAAAAAAATTTCTTGTGTAGCCTATTTATATTATTATTTGGGATTTTTTTGGCTCGCACCCCTATTTGTTTGGGCTATTTTGTTTGGGGCAGGTGGGATTATTTTTGCATTTTGGTTGTTTTAGCCAAATTTTTAATATTGGTACTTTTAAGCTATTAATTTGGTACTTATTAATTTCATAATATTTAAATAATAATATTAAGTAAATATAATTAGCCTAATTAATTTAATTGGATATTTATTTTATTCTAATCTAATAAATTATTGTGTGGACCTTTTTATGCGTGTTATTTGACATTAATTTTATTGTAATGCTAATGATGTTGTATTTAATATATTTTTTTAGATATTGAATCTAAATAAAGTTAGGCATAATATTATATATCTAAATTTATAAATAAATTTTAGAGATCAATTGATTTAAATTATTAGTTGTTTAATCATATTAGATAGGCTAATTGACGTAATATGTCGCCAAAGTGACATCTAGTTTATTAAAATTATTAGATATTTATGTAGATAATTTGTCAACCCAAAAGAAGGTAAATATTTGGCATAATTTTATATATACATATGGTGATAAATATATGGTAATTATTTAGATGTCATATGGATAATTAGTTAATCAAAGATGATCTCATTATCTGATAGACATTTTAACTAGTATATAATCACTACAGGAAAAACACCATTTAATATTAATGCTTAAAGACTTAATATTAATGTTGCGCTAGTTTCTTTGATGATATTGCTATTATTGAAATTTATTGATTGTTTATTATGCATATTTTTATGAGCATGTATATCTATGTTATTGTTATTTTTTTTATACAACTATGTCTGCTACTATGCAACCAAGGACAAGCATGGTAATTTAAAGGAATGGAAAGACAACATTTTTATTTATCCTTGGTTGCATAGATCTAGACCATACACTTTGATTAATGAAACCCATTGATTTAATGGATGAAAGCTCTTCTTATATGAAAAAGAACTTTGAGAAGTGATATCATTCTAATTGTATGGGTCTTGTAATCATTAAGCATAGCATATTAGAGGCTTTCAAGTGTGGATTTTATAATGAAATCACAGATATTAGGGATTTTGTTGGAAATGTTTTGCAAAAAAAAAATGATAAGGATGACACAAGAACTCTTCTTTAGCACTTAATTTTAGCGAAGTATGAAGACAAAGAAAATATAAGGGAATATATCATGGAGATGTCTAAAATTATTTCAAAACTTAAAGCACTAAAGCTCAAGTTATCATCTGGCTTACTCATGTATTTAATATTGATCTCTCTTCCTGCATAATTCAATTAATTTAAGGTCAATTACAACTACTAAAGTGAGAAATTAACTCTTAATGAGATTATTTCATATTGTGTGAAATAGGAGGAAAGATTGAAGCAAGATAAAATTAAAAGTTCTCACCTACCATTTACCCTTAAAATTCAAGGCATGAAAAGAAAGAATGAAGTTGTTCTTAAGGGTCCAACCCAAAAGAAGCAGCAAAAGGAAAAGGACAATTGTTTCTTTTGTAAAAAAGATTGGATATGTTAAGAAGAATTGTTAGAAGTATAACACATGGTGTATAAATAAAAGTACAATCCTTGATTTGGTCTATTTTGAGTTTAATTTAGATTTAATACTTAGAAACACTTGATGGTTAGCTTCTGGTCCTACTACGCACAATAAGTGTTTCTATGTAAGGTTTCCTGAGTTGCAGAAATCTAAATGATGGTGAAAGAAAGCATCTATGTGAGAGATGACAAGGCAGTAGCGGTTGAAGCGATCAACACTTTTATGTTGTTTTTAGAAACCAATTATTATTTATATTTGAAAGACACTTTTGTTATGCCATCTTTTAGAATAAAGTCGGTTTCTATTCCTTATTAGATAAATCTGGTTATTATTGTTCATTGAAAAATAATAAATTTAGCCTTTAATTAAATTCAAATGCTATTGGTACTACTTTATTGTGTGCATATGATAACCTATTAATGGTTGATTTCATCACTTCATATCATAATTCCTTGCACGTAGAATCACATGGTAATAAGCGTAAATTAAATAAAGAAACTTTGGCGTCATTATAGCATAAGTGCTTATGTCATATCTCAAAAGAAAAAATTGAGATATTTATGTCTGATGGCATTTTAAATTTCCTTGAATTTACATATATAAACACTTATATTGAATGTGTGTAGATAGATCTTCATACGTCTTAGAATTGATTCATATGGATATCTATGGACTATTCCCTATGGCTTCTTAGAATGGTCAATAGTATTTCATATAATTTATAGACGATTACTCACATTATAACTACCTATATCTCATTCATAAAAAGTCACAGTTATTGGACTTGTTTAAATCTTTTTTAACTTGAAGTTGAGAATCAACTCAATAGAAGGATCAAGTGTGTTATATCCGATTGTGGTGGTGAATACTATGACAGTTCGGGTGAAAATGTCTACGACCATTTGCTAAATTTCTAGAGGAGTGTTGATTCGTCCTACAGTACACCATGCAAGGATCTCCTAGCATGAATAGTTTAGATGGACGATGAAACTGAAATCTTAAGGTTATGATATGGAGTATGATTAGTCATTCTACCTTATTGGAGTCACTATGAGAAGAGACACTAAAGATAACAACTTACATTCTTAATAGAGTACCAACTAAATTAGCTACAAAAACACATTATGAGTTTTGGATAAGCAAAAACCTAGTTTGAAGTATTTTTGTATTTGGGGATGTCCAACTAATGCAAGGCCATATAGATCACATGAAAAGACATTGGATTCTATAATGATTAGTAGTTATTTTATTGGTTACTCTGAGAGATCAATAGGCTATAAGTTCTATAATCTCACACTCAAGTTAATTTTTGATATAGGAACTTTCACGTTCTTTAAGGATGTTGATCTTTTGGATATAAATAAAGTTAGGAACTTTGTCTTTGAAGAGGAATATGTTATAATTCCCATTGTTGTCTCTAACGATGTGTAAATCTCTACATTTGCCATTGATCATGAGGTAAATCAAGAGCCTTTATAAGACAATGTCAAACAACCACATATTAAGAATGAGATGATTGTTCCTCAAGAACAAGATCAACAACTTCAAGAGCTAAGTGTAACACCCCCAAAATTCACTGCTGAAAAAAATTTTTAAATAAAAAGGAAATTAACATAATCAAATTAATAAACTGTGAGCTTTGGGGATATTACCGCCACACTTAGTACCAGACCGATTCACTCCTACCGTTCTAGTACCAAGTGCTAAGGCTAAAAAGGTAAAATACAATTGTACGAGAACTTAAGCATATATAAATCAGAGAAGCGCAGTAAATAATTTACAAGAGTAAAATCCAACAACGGTGGTTACAAAATAGCAAATACATTGAAGTTAAAAGAGACAAATTAAAACCCTAGAATTTACCGGATAGTACTTTACGCTGTTTTCCGAGAGCCCACTTGAATAGCACCTGAATATGACCTGTAAGGGGTACTACCCATTGAATAGGCAGGGGCCCCACGAAGGGAACCCTTCAGTACTACGGTATTGAGTAACCTTTTAAAAAATGCACTTAAAAACATGCACGCAATGTAACACATGAAATACTACTACATTCGTACATAACCATAGGTGTAAACATGATATTCGGATCCATTTATTCACACATCCAACAATTCGATCAGATATTAATAGCGTATACATAACATTCACTTTTGTACATTCACATACTTAACAAGTCAACCAAATATTAATAGGCCATAATGAATATTCGATACTTTTCAAGCCTTAAGGCCATTAGTCCATCATTAATCAATCATCTCAATGACTAGTATTTTTCCATAATTTATTCACATCCAAAACAAATTTTATTGAGCTCGGGACCCCCACTATTCTGGCCGGTGGATTGGAATATGTATATATATATCATCCATGGTAAAACATCCTGGGCCACTATTATATCCAGTGGATCGATACTCATAAACATCATCCAGGGCAAAACATCCTGGGCCACTATTATTTCCGGTGGATCGGTACTCATCATATAATTCGACTGGTCCCGGCTTATTAATCTTTCACTTTAACGCTTAGTGTTTTTCCTTTTTAATCAGCACAACAATTCCATTTATTTTTCCTCGATAGGGAGATCAAGATCCCGATACATAAAGGTACACCGGTCGCACTGGTGCATAAAAGCTACTCAATACCCTTCAACTATCAACCTAGGGACGCAAAGGTACCCTGGTTATACTGGTGCATAAAGCTAACTCAGTACCCTACCGACAAGGACACCTAATTCTTAAGTATGCATACCCCCTAACTAGGTCCATAGAGCTAGATAGAGTAGATATAGGGCCTGGCTGGGGCACAAAGGCACTCCAGCAAATACCAAATAATCGTGGGCTAAACCACGTATTTAGGGTAGCGACCCCTAAAGAGTCACAATTCCCAATCTCGAGGTATTTCACTTTAAGTATTAGTGTCTTAATTAATGATGATCACAAAAGCACAACAATAAGATAATTATCCAATTTTAATCGTTCAGATATCATCAGAAATTTCTTATTCAAATGGTCGTCCAAGGTAACACAGAAGAATCATTAAGGCCATCCTAATCTCATCAAATTTTGAATTAGAATTTATTTTCGTGATACTTACTAATCATTAATTACTCCTACCTCGCTAATCAGCGTTATTTGAGTCATATTACGAAATTCCACAATCACAACGACATATTAGTTACAAACTACTCATTTGCCCCTTACTTATATAATTGTTGAGCCATCCCTTCCTTACTTGACAAATTACCATATTACCCTCCTTGTTACATAATTATCAAATTACCCCGTACTCGATTTAGGTTACTAAGTTATTTCTCATACTTATTGGGTCACTAATCCCCCTTCATAATTATTACACTTAATATAATTTCCATTTAGTTGGTTAGATTACCACTTTACCCTTTCTCCTTTATTATAATTAATAAATTATCCTTGAGTTAGTCAAATTACCAAATTACCTTTTCTCATTATCCTAATTACCAAATTAACCCTTTACTTAGTTAACTACCAAATTACCGTCCCCTATTATCAATTACCAACTACCCTTCTCCATTATTAAAATTACCGAATTACCCTTTTGTATGATCATAATTACAATTTTACCCTTCTCCATTATTAAATTTACCAAATTACCCTTTAGTTATTTAAAATATTATTTTACCCTTCTCAATTATTATAATTACCAATTTACTCCTTTCCAATTTCCACTTTTACCCCTTTGATTTACAAAATTACCGTTTTACCTCTTTACCTTCAAATTTACCATTTTACCCCTTAACTCCCAAAAATTACCACATCGCCCTTTTATTTATAAAATTTCCATTTATCCTTAATTATGAAATTACTATCTTACCTCTTTTAATTTTCAAATTACCATTCTGTCCGTTAATCACAAAATTACTATTTTACCCTTTAATTATAAAATTACAATTTTACCGTTTTATTACAAAATTACCAAATTGCCATTTTATCACACATTTACCAAATTGCCCCTTTTATTACAAAATTACCAAATTGCCCCTTTTTATTACAAAATTACTATTTTACCTTTTCATTACAAATTACCAAATTGCCCTTTTATTACAAAATTACCAAATTGCCTTACTATTTTACCCTTTTGTTATAAAATTACAATTTTGCCCTCTTCTTACAAAATTACCAATTTACAATTTAACCACCAAATTACTATTTTACCCTTTATTCACAATATTACCATTTTCCCCCTTTAATTATGAAATTACCATTTTACCCCTTACTTCCGAAATTACCATTTTATCCTTTTATTAACAAATTTACTATTTTACCCTTGCCTCCAAAATTACTATAATACCCTTTTTAATTAATAATTACCTTTTTGCCCTTAGTACACCACTTATATTAAATTATTATTATTACTGCATAAAATATTAACTTTAATGCCTCATCCACAACTCTTATAGTTATTACAATATTATTAGCACCCCTATATATATATTAGGCCATTTTCTTATACAAGATACATTAGTAAAATCCCCTAAGGCTCACAAAATATTAGACATGTATTAAATATCACAATAGTATAAAACAACATGGATAATACTTAACATTTTCCTTAACAACCAACTTATTACCTTAAATAATATTTCCATACATATCAACAATCTATCATGCTTCCTTTTCATCAATCAACACAAGAACCACATATTTCATATTAAACAACACAAACCAAGCATAATAATATATTAAAAATCCTAATGTGCTAACATACGTTAATCCATGTATTTAAGTGGGATTTAATGGTTACCTTGATTTCTGCAAAAACAAACTTTACCGGTATCCCGGTTAAAGGTCCAAAATTAGATTATCAAAACAAATACCTAAAAATAATACTAAGACTTATTACATTAGAAATAATAAAATCAAAGTACAAAACTTTATAACACTTAATTAATCAAATAATTAAATTAAAATATAATTATACCTTAAAATTATTAAACAAATAGATCAAGAAATGCAGAAACTCATGCTGCTAATGCAGCATGAGCTGCATGCAAAGAATGAGGATGAGGGGGCTTGAAGGTGGTGAAGAGAGGCAAAATGGGCAATTTCGGGTTAAGGTTTTTAGGCTAGGAAAAGAGGCATGTGGGGGAGGATTTAAGGTAAGGGAAGGATGCAGAGGTGGAAAGGGGGTGTAAGTGGTGGTCGGGGATGTGTTGGAGGCGGCTAAAGGTGGCGGCGGCGGCGGCGGCAGAGAGGCCGCGAAGAGGGGCTGCCGAGAAGGGGTTGAGATGGAGGCTGGAGAGGAAGGAAAATAGGGAGGGAAAATGGAGGCTTTCGGGTGATGGTTTCGACCAAAGGAGGATTGGGGATGGTAGAGGAGGTTGCAGGGAGTAATTAGGTGGCTTAGGTGGTGGTAGAAGCGGCGGGATTGCGGTGGAATACGGCGGTGCAGGGTGGTTGCCAAGAAGGGATGGAAGGGAGAGAAAAAGAAGAGAGGAGGGAGAATGGGGCTATGGGGTAGCTCGATGGGGACTGTGACGGTTCAGGGGTAAGGTAGAGGGTGGCAGGAGGTGGTGCAGGTGGTGGTTGAGGCGACGAAAGCGGTGGAGCGGCGGCGGCGAAACAAAAACAGTTAGAGAGGGGAGGAGAAGAAAGGGAGAAAAGAAGGGGCTCGGGCAAGGTATAAGGCTTGAAAAAATGCTCGAATGGATCAGGAAGTGAAGAAGAAAAAGAATAAGGAGAGAGAGGAGGTGATAGGGAGCTCGGGGATGGCATTAGGGTGGTAGAGGAATGGCCATGGCAGGGAGAGGGAGAAGGGAATGGCAATGGCAGGGGGTGGGGAAGGAGGATGGTGGGCTAGTATGGGGCATAGAATGGCAGGAGAGAAAGAGAGAGAGAGTTAGGGAGGTCAATGGGGGAGAGGGAGTTGTAGGGAGTGGCGATGTGTAACACCCCTAAAATTCACTACTGAAAAATTTCGTTTAATTAAAAGAAACTTTGCGGAAGCAATTAATAATTAGTGAACTTTGGGAGTATTACCGCCACACTTAGTACCAGACCGGTTCACTCATACCATTCCAGCACCAAGTGCTAAGGCTAAAAGAGTAAAATATCATTTTACGGGAAACTTAAACACTTAAGAATCAAAGAAGCGCAGTAACCACTTTATAAGAGAAAGATTCAACACCGGTGGTTACAAAATAACAAATACATCGAATTTAAAAGAGACAAGTAAAACCCTACAATTTCCGGACAGTACCTTACGCTCTTTCCCGAGAGCCCACTTGAATAACACCTGAATATAACCTGCAAGGGGTACTGCCCATTGAATAGGCAGGGGCCCCACGAAGGGAACCCTTTAGTACTACGGTACTGAGTAACCCTTTAAAAACGCACTTAAAATACAGACACGCCATATTACACATGATATTACTACATTCAGATATAACCATAGGTATAAACATGATATTCGGATCCATTTATTTGTACATCTAATAATTCAAGCATACATTAATAGCGTATACGTAACATTTACTTTCATATATTCGTTAACCAGTCAACCAATATCAATAGGCCATGATGAGTAATCGATATATTTTTCGGGCCTTGAGGTCATTAGCCCATCATTAATCAATCGTCTCAATGACTAGTATTTTTCCATAATTTATTCACATCCAAAATGAATTTTATTGAGCTCGGGACCTCCACTATTCTGGTCGGTGGGTCGGAATACATACATACATACATACATATATATATATATATATCATCCAGGGTAAAAAAACATTCTGGGCCACCATTATATCTAGTGGATCAATACTCATGAACATCAACCAGGGAAAAACATCCTAGGCCACTATTATTTCCGGTGGATCGGTACTCATCATATAAATCAACTGGTCCCGGCTCGTTAATCTTTCACTTTAACAATTAGTATTTTTCCTTTTTATTCAGCACAACGATTCCATTTATTTGCCTCGATAGGGAGATCAAGAACCCGGGACACAAAGGTACACCGGTGGCACTGGTGCATAAAAGCTACTCAGTACCCTTCAAGTAGTAACCCAGGGACGCAAAGGTACCCTGGTCGTACTGGTGCATAAAGCTAACTCAATACCCTACCGACAAGGACACCTAATCTTTAAGTATGCATACCCCCTAACTAGGTCCGTAGAGCTAGATAGAGTAGATATAGGGCCTGGCTGGGGCACAAAGGCACACCAGCAAATACCAAATAATCGTGGGCTAAACCACGTCTTTAGGGTAGCGACCCCTAAAGAGCCACCATTCCCGATCTCGAGGTCTTTCACTTTAAGTATTAGTGTCCTAATTAATGGTGATCACAAAAGCACAACAATCAGCTAATTATCCAATTTTAATTGTTCAGATATCATCCAAAATTTCTTATTCAAATGGTTGTCCAAGGGAACACAGAGAAGTCATTAAGGCCGTACTAATCTCATATAATTTCGAATTAGAATTCGATCTCGTGATACTTACTAATCATTAAATACTCCTACCTCGTTAATCAACATTATTAGAATCATATAACGAACTCCACAATCACAACGATATATTAGATATAAACTACTCATTTACCCCTTATTTATAAAAATTATTAAGTCATCCCTTCCTTACTTGACCAATTACCATATTACCCTCATTGTTACAAATTACTAAGCTACCCCTTATTTAATTTAGGTTACCAAGTTATTACTCATACTTATTAGGTCATTAATCCCCCTTAATAATTATTACACTTAATATACTTTCCATTTAGTTGGTTAGATTACCACTTTGCCCTTTCTCCTTTATTATAATTAATAAATTATCCTTGAGTTGGTCAAATTACCAAATTACCCTTCCTCCTTATCCTAATTACCAAATTAACCCTTTATTTAGTTAATTACCAAATTACCGTACTTTATTATCAATTACCAAACTACCCTTCCTCATTGTCAAAATTACCAAATTACCCTTTGGTTGGTTAAATTACCCTTTTATATGATCATAGTTACAATTTTACCCTTCTTCGTTATTAAATTCACCAAATTACCCTTTAGTTATTTAAGTTACCGAATTGCCCTTCTTAATTGTCATAATTACCAAACTACCCTACTCCATTATCAAAATTACGAAAATACCCTCTAGTTGGTTAAATTACCAACTTACCCCTTACATTTATCATATTTACCATTTTACCCTTCTCTACTATTAAATTATCAAATTACCCTTTAGTTATTTAAATTATTATTTTACTCATCTCAATTATTATAATTACCAATTTACTCCTTTCCAATTTCCAATTTTACCCCTTTGATTTACAAAATTACCGTTTTACCCCTTTACCTTCAAACTTACCATTTTACCCCCTTAACTCCCAAAATTACCATATCGCCCTTTCACTTATAAAAATTTCCATTTATCCTTAATATAAAATTACTATCTTACCTCCTTTAATTTCCAAATTACCATTATGCCCGTTAATCAAAAAATTACTATTTTACTAGATTGCAAAATTACCCTTTTATTCCAAAATTACCAAATTGTCATTTTATTACAAAATTACTAGATTGCCCTTTTATTACAAAATTACCAAATTGCCCCTTTTATTAAAAAATTACTATTTCATCCTTTATTCACAAAATTATAATTTTACCCCTTACTTCCAAAATGACCAATTCACCAACCTTACTTCCAAAATTACCATTTTCTCCTTTTATTAACAAATTTACCATTTTACCTTTGCCTCCAAAATTACCAACTTATCCTTTTAATCAAGAATCACCATTTTACTCTTAATACACCCTTATTATTAAATTATTATTAATACTACATGAAATATTAACTTTAATGCCTCATCCATGACTCTTATAATTAATATAATGCTTATTAGCACATATATATATGTATTAGGCCATATTCTTGTACAATATACATTAATAAAATCCCCTAATGCTCACAAAATATTAAACATGTATTAAATATCACCATAGCATATAACAACATGGATAATAATTAACATTTTCCCTAACCACCAAATTATTACCTTAAATATTATCCCCATACATATCAACAATCTATCATGCTTCCTTTTCATCAATAAACACAATAACCACATATAATATGTTAAGCAACATATATCAAGCATAATACACATTAAAAATGCCTAATGTGCTAACATGCATTAATCCATGCATTTAAGCGGGATTTAACGATTACCTCGGTTTTCGCAAAAACGAACCTTACCGGTATTCCGGATAAAGGTCCAAGCTTTGATTATAAAAACCAATACCTAAAAATAATATAAAGATTTATTACATTAGAAATAATAAAATCAAGTCATAAAACATTATAATGCTTAATTAATCACATAATTAAATTAAAATATTATTATACCTCAAAATTTTTACTCAAATAATTTAACAAGGGTAGCAGCTCATCCTGCTCATGCAGCATGAGCTGCATGCAAGGAAAGTTGGAAGAGGGGCTCGAAGGTGGTAAAGGGGGGAAGAAATGGGTATTTTCGGGTTGGCAGTTTGGGGCTAATAAAGGAGGGGGTTAGGGGAGAATTTAGGGCAAGGGGATGGTACAGAGGTGGAGAGGGGGTGTAAGTGGTGGTTGGGGATGCGTCGGAGGTGGCTAAAGGTGGCGGAAGCGGCGGTAGAGGGGCTGCCGGGAAGGGGTCGAGATGCAGGCTGGCGAGGAAGGAAAATGGGGAGGAAAAATGGAGGCTTTCGGGTGATGGTTTCGACTAAAGGTGATTGGGGATGGTAGAGGGGGTTGCAGGGAGTAATAGGGTGGCTCAAGTGGCGGTAGAAGCGGCGGGAAGGCGGTGAAACGAGGCGTTACAGGGCGGTTGCCGATAAGGGGGGATAAAGAAGAGAAAAAGAGGAGAGGAGGAAGAATGGGCTGCGGGGTGGCTTGATGGAGGTTGTGGTGGCTCGAGGGTGAGGTAAGTGGTGGTAGGAGGTGGTGCAGGTGGTGTTTGAGGTGGCGGCAGTGGCGGATATGGGTGGCGAAACCAAAATAGGGGAGAGAGGGGAGGAGAAGAAAGGGAGAAAAAGGAGGGGCTCGGTTAAGGCATAAGGCTCAAAAATTGACAGGCTGAAGCAGAGGAAGAAGAAGAAAAAGAAGAAGGAGGGAGAGGAGGGGATAGGTAGGCTTGAGGGGGTGGCGATAGGGTGGCAGCAAAATGATGTTTGCAGGGAGAGGGAGAAGGAATGGTGATGGCAGGGAGTAGGGGAAGGTCTCGGTATGGGTAAGGAATGGCGGAAGAGAGAGAGAGAGGGTTAGGGAGGTCAATAGGGAAGGGGAGTTGCAGGTTGGCGGAGATAATCTCACCGGTGAAAGAAAGAAGAAGAAAAAAAAGAAAGAAAGGTCGGGGCTGGGTATTGGCTGCTGGGCATTGCGTGCGACAGCAGACCGGCCGAAGAAACAAGCCGGCCTGGTCGGGAGAGAAAGAAGAGAAAGGGGGAGGGGCGGTCGGCTCGACACACGGGAGAAAGAAGCCGGGCCAGGAAAGGAAAAGGGAAGGAGGGAGGAGGGGAGAAGTGGAAGGGAGGGTGACGGGCAGCCGAAGCAGGCCGGTGGCCCAAAGAAGAAAAAGGAAGAGAAAAAGAAAGAAAAAGGGAAAAGAAAGAAAAAGGGAAAAAAAAGAAAAGGGAAAGTTGGTTTTAATTAAAATAATTTAATTTATAAATAATAGATTACAATATTTTGGGTAATAAATTTATTTAATATTTTAATTTAAGATAATTAAAATGTAAGGGTTAAAAGGATAGTTTTTGTAAAATAAGGGTTTAAAATTTTGATTTCATTAATAAGTGTATAATAAATTAACAAAATATTTATTTTAATTAATAAATATTTATGCCTAATTTTATTTGCTCAAAAATCCATAAAATAATTAAATTAAATGAATTTTAAAGGCTAATTCATTCCAAATAAAATTTATTTATTAAAATATAAGCTTTTAAAAATTCAGGGCATTACACGATGGCAGGGAGTGGGGAAGAAGAAAGAAGAAAGAAAGAAAGAAGAAGGAGAAATAGTCGGGAAAAGGGTGTTGGGAGTGCGAGCAGACTGGCCGAAGGAAAGAAGGAGCGGGTCGGCCCGGTCGGGGAAGAAAGGAAAGAAAGAAGGGCGGTCGGGCGATGCGGGAGAGGCAGGGGGAGGAGGAGGAATGGGCCAGTGGCCCAGCGCAGGAGAGGTGAGGGAGAGGCAGGCCAGCCAGCCGGCGGCCCAAAGAAGGAAAAGGAAGGAGAAAGAAAAAGGAAAAAGAAGAAAAAAAAATGGGAAGGAAAAAGGAAGAAAAAGGAAAAAGAAAAGGAAAATGGGATAAAATAATTTCATTGATAAAATAATAAAATAGAATAATTTTGGGTAATAAATTCATTTCATATTTTAATTTAAGATAATTAAAATATAAGGGTTAAAAAGGATAGTTTTTGTAAAATAAGGGTTTAAAAATTTATTTAAATAATAAGAGTATAATAAAATAACAAAATATTTATTTTAAATTATTAAATATTTATAATAAATTTTTTTATAAGCTCAAAAATCCATAAAATAATTAAATTAAAAATATTTAAAAGCTAATTTATCCAAAATAAAATTTATTTGTTAAAATATAGGCTTTTAAAAATTCGAGGGATTACACTAAGGATATCCATTAGAGAAAGGAAAAGTTAATTGGGTCATCTTCCATCACACCATGAAGAGTTCAAATTCTCAAAGATTGATTGATTCCATAAATGAGAAAAAAAAAGTCCATCATGCATAATGATGTATGGGATCTTATCCCATTGCCTAAAGGGAAGAAACCCATTGGTTACAAATAAATATTTAAGACAAAAAGGGATTCAAAGGGTAATAGAGAGAAATGTAAGGCATGACATGTTGCCAATGGCTTTACAGAAAAAGAATGAGAAGATTTTAAAAAGACTTTCTCTCCAATCTCTTTAGAGATTCCTTAAGGGTAATCATGGCATTAGTGGCACATCTTAATTTTGAGTTATGTCAGATAGATGTTAAGATTGATTTTCTCGATGGTGACATTAAGGAAATGATCTATATGGTATAACTAGAATATTATGTCAAGAGACCCAAAAAATATGGTTTACAAACTTAATAAATCCATGTATGGGTTCAAGCTAGCGTCTTGACAATAGTATTTTAAATTTCATCAAGTTATCACCTCTTTTGGTTTGGAGATGAATTTGGTGGATGAATGTGTATACTATAATTTTTGTAAGAGTAAATACAATTTTCTAGTTCTATATGATGATGGCATAATGCTGGCATGTAATGACGTATATTTGTTGCATGAGATAAAGAAATTTCTAGCTAATAATTTTGTGGTGGAATATATTGGGTAATGCCTCTTTGGTATTGGGAATAGAGATACATTAGGATTGTTCTCAATGTATCTTAGAACTATCACAAAAGGCTTATGTCGAAAGGGTTCTTAAGTGGTATGCCATATAGAACTACAAACTAGGAAACACCTCTGTTGCTAAATGAGACAAATTTAGTCTCAGTCAGTGCCCTAAAATGACTTTGCAAATACAAAGTGTTCCCTGTGCTTTAGCATAATAAAGTCTAATGCATGCTCAAGTGTGTATGCATCCTAATATTGCGTAAATCATTAGGGGGTGCTTGGTAGATATCAAATAGTTTGGGACTTGACCATTGGAAAATAGCCAAATGAGTCATGCGATACTTATAGGAAAAAAAAAGATTACATGATCACATATCAAAGGTCAGACAAACTTGTGATGATAGGATATTCTCACTCTAATTTGTTGGATACCAAGATAACATGAAGTTTATGTCAAGTTTTGTTTCCCTGATGGGTGGACGTGTTTTTCTTGGAATAGTAATAAGCAGATAGTTATGGCCTTTTACACTATGGCGGTGTAATTTGTAATGTGCTATATAGATGTGAAATTTTATCATGAGACTACAAATAGTTAACGGTATTTAGAGAGCGCTTAAGATGTCATGTGAAAATAAGGTTATAGTTCAATACTCCAACAAAAACCTAAGATCTATGAAATTGAAAATTATTCATATTAAATACTTGGTTGTTAAAGAAAAAGTATAGAAATGAGAGTTATCTATAGAGCATATCAATAGAGACTCCATGACAATAGATACATTCACTAAGGCTTTACCACCTAAATAGTTTCTCTAGCATGTTGCTTGTATGGGTGTTATATCAGTTGATGATGTGTAGTTTCTATGTGAATGTGTTACTTTATTTGCTCTATAAATGGGAACTTTTTTTTAGCCTTATGGATATTTTTGGGTCATACGCTTTTGCAAAAATAAGTTTTAGTATAAAGTGTCAGTTTTTTTTAATCTTTCTTTTTTTATGATTTGATAATGTTTTAAGGTGGACTAGTTGAAAATAGGCATGTTGAGTTCACATTACATGATATTTCCATACTATACGTCCATATCTAATCCATGTCATTTGGTTACATTTTCATATGTGACTATTAAAGGTTTAGTTATAAAGAAATGTGATGAAAGCCACTTTGGTTATATGTTGGTGTGACTAATGGAACATATTGGTTATAGATACATTTCATAATGATAACAATATTGAGCTCATTTGGTTATTTTATAATTTGTGAGTATAAGGTCGCACATATAGCCCAAGTGGGAGGTTGTTGAGTTTTTATCCAATGTTAGGCTTATATGTGAATGATAAAAATTACAAGTTGTCATATAAATTAAGCCCATATATAAGTGATCATATTTATGTATAAATGATTTGGGCTTAATTTATCTAATTAGATATGGACTCATATTTGTAGAAACTTTAGGTATTATAAATTGTTGATGGGGTGAACTAAAATAACATGATATGTAAAATATCAGTTGTCTATATATAAGGTTATGGTCTCTAAGTCAGACATGCTTCATCCTATTCGATTTATATTAATCAATAGAGACTGACAAGTGTGTGCCTAATTAAGAAGAGCACAATACTACAAGTATATTTATTGTCCCGAATCTATAGGTCATTCCTGCGTTATGGATTAGGTATGCTTCCACATTATTGATATATATAGATCTTGATGAATTAGTATATGATCTTGTTGAATCTAAATATTATATTAATCTAACATGATTTACAAACGTTCGTACTTCTTCACTTATGTTCTTTCAAGTTTCATTATAACACGCATCTTAAGGAATAGAAAGATTTTAACTACACTGAAAAAGTTCACTTAGTGGACTTGAAACCTCTAATACTCTAGTTCACCATTGAACCTTAACCAATAGGTTATCATATTTATATAGTGCAATTGACTGTACAATGCAACTATATTTTTGTAATTAACAACTTTCTATTTTAACGACGATATTGTCATCAATAAGTTTAACTTTGTTTTTTTAAAAGAATTTTGAAATGGATTATCTTTATTTGAGATCAATAAAAAAAAATTATGTCAAACTTCTTTTCAGTTTTTCATGTTACTAAATGTTTTATGTATTTCCTTCCCTCAATAACTATATAATGATTTTGCAATAAATGTTGTAACAAAACAATCATCTTTATTCAAAGTTATTAGAATCAAGACTATACATAGAATCAATAATAATCATCAGATGGGATTCTAGGATCGTGAGATCTATGGATACCATAAAAATATGACCCAAATTTACTTGTACGCTACAAAATCACATATTTGAAGTAAAAAAAACATAAAAATTTTGTTATTAAGCTCATTTGGTCACTAATCAGGTTGTAGCAATAAAAAAGCAATACAGATAGTCTAATTATATGCATACAGAAAAAGATAACATATAGACTATATATATAAAAAAGAACTAAAAACACCACAAGAGAAAAAAAATTATGAATGAAATAGAAATTAATAAACAAATACCATAAAAACATCTAATATGATTGTTTTACTCTATATATAGAGTTTATACTCCTTTATGGATATATATTTTCCAACAAATATTAATATGTTGATCGTGTTTTCTTCATATTGGTTTTTACTAAATATATAATTTGTACAAAATAATAAAGGTTGAGTCTCAGAATTAAAGAAAAAATATAATGAGAATATGAGAAAAAATAGATTTTAAGGCATATAAATACAAAACAATTTACTCAATATGAGGAATCAATCGTTTGTAAGATTTAAATGATCTTGCATAGGTACGCAAGATCCTATCACTCTTCTGCTACTTTAAAATTCTACCTAGAATTGAGAATTACTTAGTGATTTTAGGGTCGTAGAATTGTAAGATTTGGATCGAGAGTTTGATGACTATTTCTTTATTGTAAAAATTTATTCACATTTATGTGATAATTTCTCAATAACTATATGATGATTTTTAAATACGTGATGATTTTTCAACCATTGTTGTAATGAAAAATTCTTGTATTGTCATAATAGATTTTTTAAATAATTATGTGATGGTTTTTTAACAACTATTGTAATGATTCATTGTTGTATTGATTTTCCAACACTTTTGTTTTTTTTTTCAACAATCACTGTAATAAATTTGCAATAGTTGTAATAAATTTGTACTATTGGTGTATTGATTTTTCAATTTTTATGTGACAATTTTTCAATAGATTTGTAATGAGTTTTCAATAACTGTATGATGATCATGATACAATAATTTCAAAATTTTTCAAAAATATTACTATTTTGTATTGAAACTTTTAGAAATCTTCACGTTAAAAAGATCATACTTTATATAAGTTTTTTTTAGATATATATGAGTGTATCTGTAGGAAAAAAAATCCTTAGAATCACTTTATTATAATTATATTATATTGAATACCCCTATATTTAAGCAAAAAATATGATATATATTTGGTCAAAATTTTGTTGTAACATAGAAACATATAGTTTACATTAAAAGATGTGACATTCTGCCTATTTTTTCCAATCAATTTCAATGATGTGACATATACATGTCTAAATTTAAAATTAACTTTTTATATTGGTAAGAAAAATTATCCTTACTAACAATGACATAAAAATAACCTTAGATGATAGTGATAGAAAAAAAAAGATGATAGTAAATAATCATCGTATAGACTATAATAATCTATATGATAAATAACGATTCAAATCAAAATTATCTATATTGAAATAGGAAAAAAATTTCACTTCAAAAAAAATTATGGGAATGACTAAATGATTATTATGGGTTAAAAAACACTTGTCTATTGTTGACTATAAATCATGTTTTTAGTCAAGAATTGCCATATAATATTCCTCAAAAAAAAATTAGAAGGATTATGCGACAACTTTGGGCTAAAACTGTTGCTTATGGCCCATTATATGCCACGGGTTTTTTAACATAGACAACGATTTTACTTTAGAATCATCATCTATAGCCCATATATATGTAAACAACATTACTCTTGTTACATATACCATACACAATTCCTTGCACAAATAACCTATATATATATTCAACTAATACAAAAGTAACAATGTGTGTATTATAACTTTGAATATTTATTTTATTCTATATCAACCAACCACATATAACATCAATTAATTTACATTAAAATTATATCTATATCATTTAACTGTTCATAAGATCAATCAATTTACTTTGATATATCAAATAAGATAATTCCAAGAAAGATAGAAATAAACATACTTGTAACAAGGCATTGATCGCATATAAGAAAGAAAAGTCCCTCACAAAATCATATCTCTTAGTGAGTTTGATCAATTACTGTATGTCTTTATTATCTATCTTGATATCTTCATTTTTCATAAAATTATCAAGAGATCTACTATGAGTACACACACATGAGTTAATATAATTAACAAATGTTTTCTTTCATTCGAACCCTTCATCTCTTTTCTCTACCTTTCTCCCTAAATCATCATCAAGTTCATTAGATGTCATACTTGCATGAAATAATCAAAGAGATAAGTAGGCATAGATTTTAGTAAAAAATTTATCACAAATATATGTTGTTCATAAATAAAATACAATTTCAATGACCATGACATGTAACATTTATCTATGTCACTTTAAGATTGATAAACTAAAAATTTTCCATATTTTTATCTTTCCTTCCCTTCATTTATGTAGTCTTGTTTGGCATCTTGTTTGTATTACTGCTTTCTTGATAATAGTTTTTAGGAAATTTTGTACAAACACAAAGATCCAAGAAATGATGCATGGAACTAAGAAAATAATCAAATATGGAAAGCCTTGAGTGAAGAAAATCAACCTCACATGTCTTTGGAGAAGAGAAGAGGGTTAAAGAGTTGAAAAGAAGAGCAAAGGAAGCAAGAGGAAGAAGAAATAAAAGTTTCACGGCCAACCAATGCAACCTTGCACAACTATGCAACTTTAAATATCCTTATGTCGAGATAACGAAAGTTGCATGGCCAGCCAGTGCAACCTTGCATAGCCATGCGACTATCAAACATCCCGCACAACATTTCCTCACACTAGCGTAGCACACCCTGGCACACCTGTGCATGTCTATTTTTTTGAGAGTTGATAAGCTGCACAATCAACTGGTGCAACCTTGCATGCCTATGCAACCAACGGTTACTAGCATAACGCACGATTTTCTCCCATGATTCTCCACTCCTTTTAGGCATCGAAGCACACTGAGTCTAATAGGAGGAGGGACGATAGTATTAAGCAAAAGGAGGCTTAATTATTTGTATTATTCTCAAGCAAAAACAATTCATTATAATTTACTTTTGATTCTTATGTAATTTGTGTTCTTCAATCAAGATTTGTGAAGGGTGTATCTCAACTCAGCTGATTGTTAATTTTATCTTCAATCTACGGTTTGATCTTTTCATTATTTTTCCCATTATTTATTATTTTTGCAATATGTATATCAATTACATTTATTTTCTGCATTTCCTTCAAGTCATGAGTGAGTAATTCTCTTTTCTAAGATTGAATTAGGCTCTATTCGGTATGAATATAATGAGTTAAATTATATGTCGTATGTATGATTCATATAGGTTGTTTCATATGTTAAAAATTATTGATATAAGTCAGATTTGATAAAATCTGATTATATATATATAGACATCGATTGTAACTGAAAGGTTGAATTCAATGTCGGAAAATTAATATACGGACAGGAATTCAATTGATCACGAGAGTAGAAAATTGATTTTTAGAGACTATTTAATCGGTGGTGTTTAATGGATTTAATCTAATTTATTAGTCACAAAAGTAGCCAATGGAATAGATTAGATACATTCTTAGACCTTGAAAGATGCTAGTGAATTATAATTGACCGATTGTTCGCAATAATCTTGAACTATACTATGACATATAAATACTTCATTTTTTAATACCAAAAAACAAGACCGAAGTTCAATCCTAAATTTACGTCTATAGTTTTAGCATTTGCAATTTATTAGTCAATTTATTATTTACCTCCATTTTCCCTTTTTATAACAATCTAGGTAGCTAAAATAATAAAAATTGATAATTAATTATGAAGTCCATGTGGATACGACTTTGACATGCTATAATAAAGCCGTACACTTTCGGATTAGCAACCATCAAAGGCTCTAAAATATATATTCTATTACCATAAAATTTTATCAAACTGTATAAAAAATAATTATATAAATACATTCCACTACCATAATATTCAACCCATCTATAATATAAGGATATTATAACTAAACATACACACGTGTCATACTATCAAATTATCACAAAAATAGGCTTTTAGAATTAAAAAAATAAAACCTCATTTTAAAGACCAAAATAGTTTTTTTTAGCCTCAAAATTTTTGACATCCTTTTATGGTGGGTTTCATCAAGTAAATCTTGATTTTTTTTTATTTATTCAAAATGAACAATTGAGTCAAAAGTTATGTCCACCAGAAGATTATCAATAAATTACAATAATAATATCTAAACCATATGTGTATAAAAGGTAAGAAGGGTAGTATACAGTTAGTGGCACTCGACACAATACATATATCAAACTAAAAATTATAATATTGATAGCAAATAACTTCTAATGGTTTATAAAATACATTGTTGTAATACTCTGAAATTTCTAAATCATAAAATTATTTATCAACAAATTAATTTAATCTAATTTCTAAAAAAATTATTTAATAATCCTAAATTAAATATAGAAAAATTATATTAAATTTATTTATTTGTTATTACTAATCCAGATAAATTTACTCTAAAAACCTCACCTAATTCCACATCTAAATATTTTATTTTTTCCCTTTTCTTTTTCTTCCTTTCTTTTTCCCCTCCTTCTCCCTAGGTTGTGCCATCCCCGGCCCATACCTTCTCTCTTTTTTTTTGTTTTTTGTTTTTTTCTTTCTTCTCAACTGGGCACTTAGGCTCGTTCTCCATTTTTTTGCCATGTCTCTTTTTTTTTCTTCTTTTCCCCTTTTCTCCCTTCATTCGTCCTCCCACTCATCTCTTTCCTCGTGTCACCTTCTTCTTCCATTTCTCTATCTATCCTATGCCCCTACACGCTACCCCATCCTTCTCACCTTTCCTCTCTTGGCCATGTAGTGCCATGCATGCTAGCTTGCACCCTGCACGTTTGTCTCTACGCCCTTGCACCCCTACCCCTGCCCATGTCGCCTGTAACTACCTTCTGCCTACATCCATGCATGCAGAGGCTGTAGGCCACACTTTCATCTTCCCCTTTCCCTCAACCTCACCCCCGTCTATAAATACCCCATTATGCTCTCCTTCCTCTCCTCTCCCACCCACCACATCTACCATATTTTTCTTGCCTTCCCCACCCCTTCCAGCTCTAGCATTGCGCTGCCGCCATTGATGTCCATCCATCCCCCTACTACCTCTCTTCCCTTCCTACGCCTTGCCCTCACCTACAGAACCATCCCTCTCCCTTCTTATTCCCTTTTTCTCTCTCAGGCTAACAGCTGTCGTAGGCTACATTTTATCTGCAACACCCCCAAAATTTACTAGTAAAAAATTTTGTTTTATGTAAAGAATTAACGGAAGCAAAATAACAAACTTTGAATTTTGAAGATATTATCGCCACACTTAGTACTAGACCGGTTCACTCTTACCATTCTAGAACCAAGTACTAAGGTTAAAAGGATAAAATATAATTTACTAGGAATTGAAACCATATTAAAAATCAAAGTAGCGCAATAATAATTTACAAGAATAGAACCCACCAATGGTGGTTGCAAAAACGAAGAATACATCAAAACCAAGAATTAAAAGAGAAAGAGTGAAATCCTAAAAGTATGGATAATCCTTATGTTATTTCCCGTTACCCACTTGAATAGCACCTGCAAGGGACACTACCCATTGAATAGGTAGGGGCCCACGAATGGAACCCTTTAGTACTATAGTACTGAGTGACCCTTTAAACCACACTGAAAGCATACCCACAATGCAACACATGATACAAAACTATATACATATATAATAAAAGATGCATATACAACTTCCACATACTTACAAGTCCATCACATATTCATAGGTTATAAAGTGAAATCAATACTTTTGGGCCTTAAGCCGATAATCAACCATTACTCAATCATTGCTCGAATTATATCCATGTGAGTACGGAAATCCCACTATTATAGCTAGTGGATCCAAATACATATAGGACAGAATGCTCTTGACCACTATTATTGCCGGTGGATAGGTATCTATAATAGAACGTTCCTAACCACCATTATTTGCCAATGGACTAGTCTAGCCCCGAACTCAGACTCACATGGTATTCCACTATAAGTGATTAGTATTTTCTATGATTTATTCACATCTATATTTGGGTTTATTGAGCTTAGGACTCCCACCATTATAGCCGGTGGATCGGTACTCATAAACATCTTCTAGGGCAATACACTCCGAGGCTACTATTATATCCGATGGACCGATACTCATAATATAATTCATCTGGACCCGTCGCATTAGTCTTTCACTTTCACGATTAATGTTTTTCCTTTTTAATCATCACAACAATTCCATTTATTTACCTCGGAGGGGAGATCAAGATCCCAGGACACAAAGGTACACCGGTTGCACTGGTGCATACAAGCTACTCAGCACTCTTCAACTATCAACCTAGGGATGTAAAGGTACCTTGGTTGTACTGGCGCATATAGCTACCCAGTATTCTACCGACAAGGACACCTAATCTATAAGTATGCATACCCCCTAAATAGCTTCGTATAGCTAGATAGAGTAAGATGTAGGGCCTAGATGGGGCATAAAGACATACCAGCAAATACTAGAATCACTGTAGGCTAAACCATGCCTTTAGGGTAGTGACCTAAAGAGCCACCATTTCCGATCTCAAAGTCTTTCACTTTAATTATTAGTGTCTTAATTAAAGTGATCACGAAAAGTACAATAACCAGACGCTTATTCACTTTTGATTGTTCTGATATCATTAGGTACTCCTTATTCATATAATTATCCAATATAACTTAGAGGAATCATTAAGGCCATCATTATCTCATCCAATTTTGATTTAGGAATCGTTCTCGTGATACTTACTGATTGTCAAATACCCTTATCTTGTTATTTAGTGTTACTTGAATCTTATTACGAAACTCTGTTATCCCATTGACATATTAGATATGAATTACTAATTTACCCCTTCCTTGTATAATTATTAAGTAATCCCTTCTTTACTTGCCAATTTACCATATTACCCTCCATGTTGCATAATTATCAAATTACCCTCCATGTTACCAAGTTATCTTCCATACTTATTAGGTCACCAATTACCTTTCATAATTATTACACTTGTCATATTTTCCATTTGGTTGGTTAGATTAATAAATTGCCCTTCTCCTTTATTATAATTACCAAATTGCTCTTAGTTAGTTAAATTACCAAATTGCCCTTCTCCATTATCATAATTACCAAATCGCCTTTCTTTATTGTTATAATTACTAATTTACCCTTTTAGATCATTATAACTACCAAATTACCCTTCTCCATTATTATAATTACCAATTTACCCTTCTCCATAATTGTTACACTTGTCATATTTTTCATTTGGTTGGCTAGATTACTAAATTGTCCTTTTCCTTTATTATAATTACCAAATTGCCCTTTAGTTAGTTAAATTACCAAATTGCCCTTCTCCATTATCATAATTGCCAAATTATCCTTCTCTATTCTTATAATTACTAATTTACCCTTGTACATCATTATAATTACCAAATTACCCTTCTCCATTATTATAATTACCAATTCACCCTTCTCCATTATTATAATTACTGATTTTGCCCCTTACTTCTAATATTACCATAATGCCCTTATTACACCACTTTTATTAAAATACTCTTACTACATACAATACTAATATTAATGCTCCATTCTCATCATCTAACTCCACCAACTACTATTATTCAACATAATCCTCATTAGCACCCGCACATATTAGGCCACACTTTTTCATAAGAAATATTACAAAAATGCCCCTAGGGCTCATAATAATATTATTCATGCATCAATGGTCACAATAACATAATATATCACGGGTAAGTACTCAACATTTTCTTGAATAACAAAACTCCTTCCATAAGCATTATTTCCACACATGGGGCATAAACTAGCATGCTTTCCTTTTTATTAATCAATATAAGCAACTACATATATTACATTAAACAACATATATCATACATAATAACATATTAAAACCCTAATGTGCTAGCATACGTTTATCCATACATTTAAATGGGGTTTAATTATTACCTTATTTTCTCCAAAAATTAAACCTTATTGGTATCCCGGTTAAAGATTTAAGCTTTGATTAGCAAAACCAATATCTAAAATAATATCCATAATTATCATATTAGAAATAGAAAACCAAAAGCATAATACTTTATCAAAACTTAATCAATGATATACTTAACTTAACCAATATTATACCTTAAAATTATTAACCAAAATAGCCCAAAGGAATGTAACAACTCACACTACTCACGCAGCATGAGCTACATGCAAAACAAGGGAGGAGGGTGTCGAAGGTAGGTGGAAGAAAGAAGGAAATGGCTATTTTTGGGTTGGGGTTTTGGGGCTAGGAAAGAGGGCAGGTGGGGGAGAGTTAGGGTAAGGGATGGGTGCAGGGGTGGAGAGGGGGTATAGGTGGTGGTCGGGGATCGGTTATCTGCGGCCAAGGGCAATGGAGGCGGTGGCAGTGGGGCTGCAAAGGAGGCTGCATAAGTGGTGGTGACTGAGAAGGAAGGAAAAAGGGGGAGGAAAAGGAGGGGTTGAGGGTGTTCGTTTTGACCAGAGGAGGTGAGGGGGTGGTAGGGGGTTACAAGGAGTGTTTTGGTGGCTTAGGTGGCAGTAAAAGCGGCGGGAAGGTGGTTAAAGGAGGGGGCATAGGGTGGTTACCGAGAAGGGAGAAAAAGAAGAAGAGAGGAAGGAGGGGGCTGCAGGGGGCTCGAGGGGTGGTGTGGTGGTGCAAGGCAGGAGTAGAAGGTGGTAGGAGGCGGTGCAAGTGGTTGATGCGATGGTGGTAGCGGCAGAATGGGGGGCGGTGCAAAAACAGGGGAGAGGGATGAAAGGAGAAGAAAGGGAGAGAAAGAGATCGGGAGAGGGAAGGAGGGCTCGAAAATGGGGCAGGAAAGGGTTAGCGAGGAGAAGAAAAAGGAGAGGGAGAAGAGGGGGCAGGTGGTCGGTCAAAGCAGGTTGCAGGGAGAGGGAAGGGGAAGAAGGTAAAGAAGGGGGCATGCGTGCTGGGGGGTGTAGGGATGGTTGTGTCCCAAATGGGGAAGAAAAGGACGGGGAGAGAGAGGAAGAGTGGCAGGGAGGCAGGTGGTTGTCAAGGTGGCAATTGCAGGGCGTGGCTTGGGGTAGTCAGGCATGGAGGAGGGAGAAAGGAAGAAGAAGAATGGAATAAGAGCAGGCGGGGTGAGGGAGAAAAAGGGAAGGGGCGGGCCGACCCGATTGGGGAGAGAAGGAAGGAAAAGAAAAGAAGAGGGGCTAGGCTATGTTGTTGTGTGGGAGAAGGAGGAGGGAAGGGGATAAATAGGCCAGCGGCCCAACGCACTGGGGGGAGAGCATGTTGTGGCCTGGCAGCTCGAAGGGAAGAAAAAGGAAAAAGAAAGAAAGGAGAAAAATGAGAAAAAGGAGAAAGAAAAGGAAAAAGAGGAAAAAAGGAAAAGGAAAATAAGGAAAATAAGGAAAATAAGATAAAATAAATTATGAAATAATAGAATGTAATATTTTTTGTAGATAAATAAATTTACTAATTTAATTTAATATATGGGTTTAAAAAAGTTAATTATAGAAAAATATTAGTTTGAAAATTATTTAAATAAAATGGATATGATAAAATAATAAAATATATATTTTAATTTATTAAATATTCCTATCCAATTTTATATACTCAAAAATCCATAAAATAATTAAATTAAATAAATTTAAAAGCTAATTTATCCTAAATAAAAGGTATTTATTAAATTATAGGTTTTTAAAATTTTGAGGGATTACATTCTCCTCTACTATTGTCAGCCGTTCTCCTTCCACCTTGCCACCACCACACCGGAGCCACTCTACACAGGTGCCCCAACCTGTGCAACCACCTTCTCAGCCCTCCTTTTTCTTCATTTTCTCCTCCCTTTTTCTTTCTCCCTCTCGGTCGTGTGGCACCCTACACCACCGCTGCCTGCCAGCTCCACCACCACTAACCACCACCAACTCCAGTTAGTCCTAGTGCCACCAACACCCCTTTGAACCTGAGCTACCAACCCTCACCCCTTCCCATTGAAATTAACTACCACTGCTACTGTCGTGACTGCCACCTACACCATTTCTCCCCCATTTTGGCCAACTCCATTTCCTTTCTCCTCCTTAAGCTTTCCCTAAGTTAAGTTCTCTTTTCTTTTCTTTTTTTTTTTAAAAAGAAAGAGAGTAAATCTAAATTGTGTATATTCCTATTTCTAGGTAATATTCCAGTGATAGCAGAAGAGAAGGCATAGGTTGTGCGTGCTTAGAAACCGGAGCCACTCCAGCAAGGATAAAGGTATAGCTAAGGTTTTATTATGTTTAATATATGTCCTTGTTGTGTGTTATATGATGGTATACATAAAATATTAAATGACCCTATTGTTGTATATATAGTTCGCTTGATAATAGTTGAAGGTAAGAAGCTATGTGGTTATGATTGTATTGATTTCAAGTGTTAATGTATATCCATGTCCATATTATATGATATTACATTTGTGGAAATTTGAAAAGTCCTTGTGTAGGATGCCTTGTGACTTAGGCATGGTTTTTGAGACCTAGAGGCATTTTGTTCGATATTTTGAAAAGTGGCATGTAGGGTACTTTAGGATGTAAATTGGCATAAAATAGTTTGGAGATATTATACAAAATAACTGTGGTAAAATTAAGGAGGTTTATGGTATATGTAGTATGGGGGTGAAAGACCAAAAATGGGGTGAATAAAACCTAAGGTGAGTTATGATTATATATGAGCAGAGTGGGGGTTTGGTACTATAAAGTGGAAATGGGGTTGATGATGAAATTTTTTGGGTAGTCATGCACATTTGGGAAGTCTTTTGAGCACTAGGGGAGGAGATACAACCAAAATGTGAAAATTAAGGTTTTGGGATGCTAAGGCACAAAACCCTAGGGGTAGACTATTATGTCATGTAATAAATGGGAGAGTTAGACTACAACCATGTAGTATGATATCAAACATAATATTTTGGGGATGTGTACCAAATTTATTATCCATGCTGGATAGAGAGAAGTAGTTATGACTAAAATGAGGAATTAGGGTTTTGGAGGGGATTCAAATAGAAAGGGTATTATCACATATTCAAAATGAGGGATTTAGGCTACAATATTAGAGTTTATGGTTAACCATAACATATTATGCATGGGTGTGGAAAGTGAGGGCTAGATAAGTAATATAGGAGGGGCTATGCCAATCGGGAGAAATTAGGGTTTTGGAGGGGTAACCCTAGAGGCTAGTTATTATCATATGTGAAAAATGGGGGTAACATTCCATGACTCTTGACCATGGGTTTCTAATGACATGTTAGGATTTATTGGGTAGATTGGGGACTCAAAAGGAAAACTAGAGGTGAAGATATGCTAGGGTTGTGAAATTAGAGTTTCAAAAGGGAATAAAGTTGTTTTGGGGTAGTAGTTGGGAAAGTGCCTTGCATGAGTAGGTGTACATGTTTGTGTGATGACCCTGAAGTAAATTAAATATGAATAATACACTAATTACTTAAAGTAGAAGATCACTCAAGTAGGGTCTAGTTGTACCTACTGATCCACCAGCTAAAATAGTGGTCAGAAGCGTCTTATCATGGAAGTTGTACCCTATTATCATTCCACCGGTGAGAATAGTGAGATCTGGAACTCGAGTAAACCAAGCCATTGGATGATAACTCATGATAAGACACTAATTACTTACAGGCTACAGCAGAATACCACATGAGTCAGGACTAATTGTACCTTGATCACCGATCCACCGGTGAGAATAGTAGCTAGGAGTATTATACCTTAGGGTTGTATTTTGATTGTTGATCCATCGGTGATAATAGTGGTCAGGAGCATCTTGCCCTAGAAGTTTTACTTATTACTGTGCCACCAATTGAAATAGTAGGGTTCCCAAATCTAACGTGAATAAAGTCATGAGCTGAATATCATTGTACTAATATTGTATGTTCAGATAAGGTTAAATAAGTCGGGTATGTTCTACTTATGCATGTGTCTCCTCTTATTGTGGTGTTCTTGATCTCTCTAACCTTCTTAACTATATTGTTACCTTACTCGATAGGTAGCATACCAATCACCCCTATTAAGGGTATTGCTCGTTCCCATGAGCAGAAATCTCTTTTGAGCCTGTGTAGGTGAATGATAACTCACTAGATGACTTTGCTGCATACTATGTTATGATTGGGGCAGAGTGATGCTATTATGACCAAGGCTGGGGGACCAGTGAGTGTGACATCTGGTTTTTGTTTTAACTGATTTTTTTCTTATTAATTTTCAGTTGAACGTTTATTTATGTATTTCAGTGTTTCTTTCGAAACGAACACCTAACTCTTATTTGTAATATGGATTATATTTATGCTATACTTATTATGGTTTGCATTCTGTTTTACCTTGCCTCGTAGTTGGTATAAGGATGGTCTGTGGCCATACTTACACTGATTACGGTAGTAACACTTCTCTTATATTTGAATTTTTTTCCATTTGAAATAAAAATTTTCAGTAGTAAGCTTTTGAAGTGTTACACACATAGTATATCAAAATTGAAAAAGTACATTCACATTTTGTGCGTTCGTGGAAATGTTGATAATATTAGGAGACCATATATGAAAACAAAATACACACCCATTAAGGAAATGATGATAAAAAAAAAGAACAAGAAGAATGGTTGGCGACGATAACAGAGATAAATAATGGAGAAGAAGAATGAGGAGGTGTATGAAGTAATAATGGTGGAAGGCTTTAAGGAAAAAAAAAATTTTGTATGATAAGTTGGTGTGAATATGAGGAATGAAAGATATCTACTATATTAAAGTTGCAAAACACAAGAAGAAAAAAAAATCTCATTTAGGTATAGATGACAAAAATTTCGGAAAAAAAAAATCATACTAAGTTATGGAAGATATGTGTACCCTGAGACTTTCATCTATAAATCTTAAAAATGTTGAAATAAAAATCTTGCTAAGATATAGATAGTGATTTAAGTTATAATTGTTATCTGTACCATTTTCCATCACACTTGAACTATACACGACAACGATAATTTTTTAAGTATTGTCTATTTCTTCCAACATTGTTTAACCCGCTTATTTTCTTAATAGAGAGCTTAGAGACAACTATTATTATTAAAATATAAAAGTTTTGTAGTAGTTGAACACATTTTATAATCTACACCTCATACACATTTTTTTTAAATCCACTTTTCTTTTATGCACTCACGTTCATTTCCATTAAAAAGGAAAGAGAAAAGAAAATAGAAATAACTTAGTAATATTTTTTTTTTAGGAAGAACAAAAAAAATTATGCCTTACAGAAGAAATCAATCATCACAACCAAAATTTTTTTTCCCCAAAATTACAAATTAAGAAAAGAAAGCTCCAAAGTTATGCGTTCCTCTAATCCTTTTCCCTTCGTCTTTAACATCTTACAAAAAGAAGAAGCTAAAGCCATAGCGATAGGCCGATAGCTCACGCCGCCTTTTTCTTCATATCGAGCATTCTTTCAAGCGTTTATAGTCCACCAAAAAAAAAAAAGGAAAGGGAAAAAAAAGGGTAAAAAACCATGGCTTCACTCAGCCATTCTTTAAGATAATTTCATCCTCATGATGGATCGAACCATTCTTAATTCGATAGTGGTATCTCTATAACTAAATTCTTACGACTCTTTTACAATCAACTATGTGGTTTTCTAAGTGGCATATAAAGTTTAAAAAAAAAAAAGAAAAAAAAATTTATTCTCTCACACGATTTATTTTTAAGCAACACATTTTCGCCTCTCTACTTTTTGCGATTTAAAAAATTTCTTTCTTCACTCATATTTCACATACGACTTCATAATTTTTTGTAGCCTCAACTCTCAATTTCACTCTTGTAATGGATACCGGTACGACTGTTCATGGTTTAAATATATGATATTTTAGATATTTAATTATCAGATATCCAAAATTTCAGATATCTAAAAATTATATTTGATATTTGATTTGAAACTTCGGATATCGGAAAGATCGAATATTTGAATTTTTAGATCGGATATAAAATATAATCGATTTATCCGAATAAAATTTTAAATATAAAAAAACCACCAAATTATAAATATATTTGATATTATCCAATTTACCTAGCAAATATCCGATAAGCTCAGCGAATATTCAACTTAACAAATATCTGATGTTAAAATTAAAATAATGAAAGGGTGGGTGGGGTCTATCGGCTAGTAGAGTGTTTTTTTTTTTTGTATAAGTATCTAAAAAAGGATTATATTAAAAATATAATTTCAACTAAATTAAATATTGGCTCAAATAATAAATAAAATAAGTAAAAATTATATATATGCACACACACATCTAAATTTATTTATATACAATCATATATAAAATAAAAAATTATAAAAAAATGTATAAATATTTTTCTTTGTATCAGATATTATTTGTATTTGTTAGCTCAAATATTTTGTTTGTTTGACTTTTAATTGACCAGACGGATATTTGATTTGAAAAAAGAAAATCAGATCGGTTATTTGCATTTTCTGATTGGATCGCTTCGGATATCGGATCAAATAAGCAAATATCGGATAACATGAATAGTCCTAGATACTAGGATAATGACGATGAACTCGCTCTTGGATGTGAACAACGAAGAATTTGAAATTTGAACACTATTTATCATCAGCGTTGAATGAAAATGGAGACGAAGACTAAAAAATAAAGATAAAAAAATATAATTTTTTTTTTCAAATTTAAGAGACATAAAATAGATGAAAATGATTAAAAAACTTATACACACATACTATATATATATATATATATCAAATCTACTAAAATTAAGAGAGAAAAATAAAAAAAATTCTAAAATCACTACTTATTTTAGTTGATGTAAACTATTAATAATTTAAAAAAAAAATAATCGGATAATTTTGATATCAATTCTGATATAAAAAAATTTTCGGAATGAAAAATATTTTTGGAACGTTTTGATAATAGAAAATAATATCTAAATACTATTTTTGTGCTTTGCTGATTAGCATTATAAAGAGAATCAAACAAGACCAATACAAAATGAATTAAAAAAAAATTAAAAATTAAAAGCTCTTTCTATAAAAAAAAACAGAAGGCGATAGAAATAAAAAGAATGTGATAGAAATAAAGAGAAAAAAAATGAATTAGAGAATACAAAAGTGAATAAGTAAGCAAAATTTGTTGATTTTAAAGAAGAAGAACGAAAATGTATAGAAAATTTGCTGATTTGTAGACATTTAACTTTTGATTTTGAAGCAAGTACCTTCATTTTTTTTAGCGTCAAAACGGAACGAATAGAAAAAAAAAAGGAGGGGAGGGAGGAAGAAATGTATGGTTCGTTCGTGCTTCCGATTTATTAAGCCTTGAAAGGCTTGCGACCTAAATTCGCCACCCCTAGATTCAAGCATTTAGAGTCCACAATTACTCCTTCGAACAACTTTAGCCATGGATTTACCTAGTGAAGCTTTCAAATTTTGATGCCCACAAAATCTTCAACAAATTTGTCTATCTAAGAACACGCCCACTATTTTACCCACTTCCCCCCTTTTTCATAGTCTCCATTTCCTCTCTTGAGATCCTTCTTAAAAATCTTAAAAAATGGGAAATCGGGAGAAGAGGGAGGAAGTGTCGCAGGAGAAAAGGAGAATGATGAAGAACGAAGGAAAGAAACAGGGGAAGGGAGAAGAGCGGAAAGCAGACGGAGGAAGAAGATGGTATTAAGCTCATCGTTGCTTGCTTATTGGTATGCTTTGATGTGTGCAGTGGTTGGCAGAAGCAGACTACTCCGTCGCTTGTCATCGTCTACGTTGTCGGTTGTTAGAGGTGTCCGTCGATGGAGGAGTTGTGAGATCTGGTGGATGCTTGCTATAGGGGAAGAAGTCTTCTAATCGAGTGGAGGTGGCCGGATATAGAGAAAAAGGTCATGAGTCTACTCTAGGGATGAGACGTAAGGAAGGTTTTCGAGAATTGAAAATATAAATGAAGAAGAGGATGTCAATTGGAGGTTATAATTATGTTTTATTAAAATATTTAATGCTGTTGGGGTTATATTTAATGGCGTTAGGATTCTTTTCAATGGAAGGGTAGTGTGTTTTTTAAAAGTAAATATAGGATTATATGCTGCAATAAAAATTTAATTAATGATATATGATATTTTTTTATTTAAATATGGAGAAATTTGGTACAATAATTCTATTTAAAAAATACCTCAGACTAAATATAACCTTTCTCTATTAAAGAAAAGCTAGCTTTAATTGCACAACTAATGTATATGCATCGAGTCTAATGATTAGGGTTATTTATATTATTTGATATCTGATAATTTGATCTGATATTTAAATCGGTTTGATTTAAAATATTCAATAATTTATTCGATAATTTTTTAAAATTAAGTATCATATTCGATAAATAAAAAATTAAATAAATTAGATATTTGATCCCATAAATACAAATAATGTCTGGTTCGATGACTTATATATATATATATATATATATATATATATATATATATATATATTCTAACTACTATTTATTTTTCATAAAATTTTATTTTATATAATTATGTATGTGTGTATAATTTGAAATGAGTGTTTATTGTAAGTAAATTATATATATTTTTAGTTATTATTTTTTATTAAATATTTAATTATTTAAATTTTGAAATTACTAATTGAATATAATGTAATTTAATACTCAAATCAATTTATTAGATCATATTTGTTCAAATCGGATTATTTTTTTAAAATTTTTTGTTTAAATAATTTTTTATATAATATTTCTCTATCGTGGTTCGTTCGAAAGTTTCGAATATCCAACGGATTATTTGTTATCTTATCTAAAACTTCAGATATTCGAAGTGTTGGATATTCAATTTTTTTTTTCAAATATTCAAAACCTTTTATTAGATATCTAAAATAACGAATATTCGATCTATGAATACTATTGACTATTGATTTATGAAATATAGTTTGATAGTAAAGAATGTCAAAAAATAGAAAAATGTAGAAACGTTATTTTTTAAAAATTAAAAAAATGGAGATAGTAAAGAATGTCAAAAAATTTATATATATATATATATATATATATTTTAAAAAATCAAATCTATTAAAATTAAGAGAAAAAATAAAATTTTAAATAATTTATTATCTATATTAATCAATTTTAATATGAATTCTAATATTAAAAAATTTTCAGAAGAGATAACGTTTTATGGGACTGGAATGCACTCCGTCCCCCTACATTACTATGGGTATGTAGTGATGTACGGGGAAGGCAGTCAGGTGTCATCTGGCCCATCCCCCGTCTCAGAAATGTCGCGAAAACGTTTTTTCTTCCGAAATTGTTTCGAAATCAAAATTTATATTAAAATTATTTAATTAAATTTTTATTAAAAAATTAATTATTAATAATTAAAATTAAATGATATAGATAATAATTTTAGAAAATTTTAATTTTTCTCTCTTAATTTTAATAAATTTAATCTATATATATATATATATATATATATTTTGATATTTTCTATCGTCTCTATTTTTAAAATTTTTTAAAAATAATATTTTTATATTTTTTTTTGTCTCCTTTTTTCTTTCCGTGCTCGTCCCGTCCCTTTCCCTTGATACCAAAAGGCGAAATACTCTCGCCCCCAAGGCCCCCAACCGCCGGCCCGACAGTTCTTGGAGGAGGTAAATTATGGTGACTCAGTAGTCTAGGACCTCCCGGTTATCCATGGTGTTCACAAAAAGTCACCCCCACATTGAAGAATTGAAACTCCCACCCTACCACTGCCATGAATCGAATTTGGATTCTCCTTGATACCAACTTGAGAGGGTCTTTCGAGCTAAGCCCGTGTGGGCGTCCCCGTCCCTTCCCCGTCCAGCGGGTATGACGTGGTCGGTTGATTTCCTTTTATTCGATACGGCGCCTGTCCGCCTCAGTCCCGACGGTTGGAAAAAGATGACTACGTGGCGAAAGTTGAACCTCGTCAAGCACTCACCGGTTAGCTGGTACCCTGCTGAAGAGTAGAGCAGGAGTGGCTGGCTGGCTGCGGATAAATTTTCGCGAAGGGAAATGTCGAGGCTCGTTTCTCCTTGTGTTCACACTGTCCACCGCCGTAATATCAGCCTCTCCACAACCATCTTTCTCTCCACTTCCAAGCACCCGCTTCACGTTTCTCCCATTCATACTCCCTCCGTTCTCTCTTCTTCTAGTTTCTCATCAAACATTTTATGTTCTCCCTTCCTCCGATCTCCTCCCTGCCCTATCACTCTTCCGAGAAGCTTCTCGACTCGAGCATTCGATACTTCATCGGATGCGCAGACCCAGCAAAAACAGGACCTAAATTCAGTAGAAAGTGGAGATGGCGATCCGAATTGTAAAATTCAAGAATACCCTACTGGAGAATTTGAATTCCAAGAATTCGGTGTTTGGAAGAAATTGGTTGTCAAGTTTCGTATGCTTGTTGCATTGCCGTGGGAGCGCATTAAGAAAGGGAGCGTGTTTACCATGAAGTTGCGAGGCCAGGTTCGGATGATTGTTGCAGGGATGCTGAAGTTGATTGCATGCTAATTAATGGGATTTTCCGCCTTTAATTACTCTCACGCTATGTTGAGTGGCATTTTTTTTCCATGTCTTATAATGTGAATTTCCAATTTTCAGATATCCGATCAGCTGAAAACCCGTTTCTCATCTGGGTTATCCCTGCCACAAATTTGTGAGAATTTTATAAAAGCAGCGTACGATCCTCGCATTTCTGGAATTTATCTTCACATCGAACCTTTGAATTGTGGTTGGGGTAAAATTGAAGAGATCCGGAGGCACATATTGGATTTTAGAAAATCAGGTAAGTTCTAATTCTTCTCTTCACTCTTTTGGTGAGGGTACTCTGCTATCTCTGGTGTCTTTGGAATTGCTTTGAATTATGCACATGTCCTCCGTAGGGAAATTCGTCGTGGGCTTTGTTCCAGCGTGCGGAGAGAAGGAATATTACCTTGCTTGTGCCTGTGAAGAGCTATATGCCCCTCCAAGCGCTTATTTTCGTTTGTATGGTCTGACAGTACAAGCTTCATTTTTTGGAGGTACGTATTTCACTAGTAATTGCGTCTATGTATATTTCTAGTGTTAGTACGTCTAATGTTTGACAACAGTGAGAAACACAACATTCATGTAGGGAAGTCTTCATTAACCAGTATCAATGAAATAGTGATTCTTGATATGGTCAGAAGAAGTTTGTATCACATAATCTGAAGGAGACCTATAGATTATTTATGTACTCATAAGCATCAGTCTTTGACCTCACATCTCTTCCTATATTTCGTGAGTTGTTTATTTGCCGGGATGACCAAAGTGTGGATTCAATTCTATAATGATGAATGATAAGACCTGAGAGTAATGATCCTGTATAATCTACTTTGTCACTGAATTCCAAATTTGAAGCTGTATTGGTTTACAGTTTTGTGTTAATTAGCAAATCATTGGAGCTACTGTGGTGATGCAGGTGTTCTTGATAAAGCTGGAGTTGAACCCCAGGTTGAGAGGATTGGCAAATATAAAAGTGCCGGAGATCAGCTTGTACGCAAATCTATTTCTGAAGAGAATCGTGAGATGCTGACTTCATTACTTGACAACATTTATGCCAATTGGCTTGACAAGGTCTCTTCTACAAAAGGTGCTCGAGTTATTGTATGATTACATCTAATGCTATAGCATCTTTGTATCTTATCCAATTTTTTTCATGCCATAATCACTTTGAAGTTTCTTTCATGAAATTTGTATTTAGGGAAAAAGAAGGAAGATGTCGTGAACTTCATTAACGAAGGTGTATTTCAAATTGAAAGGCTTAAAGAGGATGGTTGGATAACAGATATTAAATACGATGATGAGGTATAGTGACCCATTTGAGGTTTCTTTTCGATCTTGTCTCCTACAGCTTATGTTTAGATTAGTAGAAGTGAATCGGCATAAGGTACCCTGGTGAGCTTATGGCCTTTGTGTTCAAGTACAGCAATTTCAAAATGGTTCTTTCTGGGTGTATGATTATCTGCACTTTCCAGTGCTTCCATATTTAGTTTATGAAGCTTAGTGGATTGAAAACCAACAGTCAGCAGTATGAGAGTAGCATCTTAGTGAAAAGTTAGTTGTATTAGTGGTTTTGCATCTTTTTCATTGTTGCAGCTTTGTAGATCTATATCTTGTAGACTCGATTGAACCCAATTTTCAATGTAAAAGCCTTTGAAAAAAAATGAAAATAAAAATGCAGGCATGTTTCTTGACATTTGAAGATGGGAGTCAGGCAATAAAATCGCGGTCGTGGTTGCGACATTATAGTCTTGGTGTTTCGCGGAAGATATTTTATATGTTGCAGTTGTTGTGGTGTGAATTTTCTTTATTTTTCACAACCAATATCGAAAAGTATTGGTCGATATTGGTAAATATTGGCAATATATGTGTGATTATTTCTGTATCGCGTAGTGCCTAGATATTGTATTGACGAGGCCAAAATTCGAGACGTCTTGGCCGATATTTTGTTGTACGACGGAAGTCGACTCCAAGAAATCAACTCTTTGTTCATAATCCTATGAAGGAATAGAATAATAAAGAAACATTTTGTAAGGATCAATTTTAAGGAATGAACATTCTAAGTTCTACCTGTGAGGAATAACATTTCCATGTCTGAAATTTGAGGTAATAGCATACAATTAAAATAGCGGTTTTGCTATAGCGTAGTGGCTATTATTTAGTGGTTTTTAGGTCAGCCACGACGCAAAATTGCCGATATTTTACAGTTTTAAATTTCACATTTATTAGCCGGTATATCATCAATAAATCGGTATCACCGATAAATTTGAAAATATCGGCGATAAATGAGGATAAATGGTAGATAAATTGGCAATTTATCAATAATTCTTAAATCTATTAAAAAAAGCATGCATGATAATTTTTTCTTATTCATTTACTGTATATATCTTGAACCAAGTTACTATTGAACAATAGTAGAGTATTGTTATTCATTATCTTTACATGTCCTACTAAATAATATGCCTGTTTTTTTTCTAACGTAAATTTAGGGTTGTTAGGACAATTTAACATATAATGACCCACTTAAATACTTCTAATATAATATAAAGTACTAGTTTATTGAATACTTATATTCAAATGATCAATAAATAATAATTAGAGTATATAGTGAAATAAAAATAAAAATTCACATTATGATGACTGCGATACATAATTTATCATTCATGATGCTTCGATACCATGACACTGCAAACACGATTGGGACTACAATTTTATTGCTTGGGTAATAGTGAATTGCTCATAATGAATTCTTGTATCTCGTAAACATAAAATGCTTTTCCTTAATACATTAAACACGAAACATTTATTCCTCAAAATTGGTCCATACATAATCTTGTTCCTTATTGCAGATCTGCACAAAACATTTATCTCTTTAAATGGGCTTTTTCTAAAAATTTGGATTCTTAAATTCTTGCTTCCTGGACTTTTATTTAGAGACAAAGTAATAGACCACTCTTGCAGGTGCTATCAATGTTGAAAGAGAGACTGGGTCTTCCACAGGAGAAGAAACTTCCAATGGTTGATTACCGGTACTTGGTTTATTGAAGATGATTATAATTATCTGAGTTCATGTATCTGTATGCATTTCTTATTGATTTCTGGTTAGTTGTTATTTGGGTTTGCTTGTTGGTTTGACTCAAATTCTCCTGTGGTCGATTGCCTGGGTTTACTAGATAGTTTTAACATTACACTGAAAGATTGTACAAATGAATTTTCTTAATTGAAGCATTTTAACTAGATGAACTAATGTTATCAGTGGCTGAACAAATCTTTTTTTTTTTTTTTTCTGTAGTTTGGGTTTGTACCTGTAGCATTGTGGTGTTATATGCGAACGGATGGATGTTGTGTGTCTACCTCAATGGATGTCATAGTTTATGCTCGGTTTATATGTCTTGTGTTGTGCTGTCCATATCTCTGTCAAGCATGCTAGTATTTTGATCAATGGGCTTATGATTCTACCACCCCTGACCTCTGTGCACCTAAGAAAATAAAACAAATAAACAATTTGAAAATTAAGGGTATTTGATTTTTTTTTTTGGATATTGTAATGAAATTCTATCAAATGAACGTTGAATGTGTGTGAAAAGAGAAAATTATATCTTCAGTAGTCCGAGACTAATAAATGCCATGTTAAAATAACTAGAAGAATAACCAGTGAGGTTCCTGTTAACTTGCAGAAAATATGCTCGCGTAAGGAAATGGACCCTTGGTTTACTGGGTGGCAAAGACCTAATAGCAGTTATCAGAGCCTCTGGGAGCATTAGCCGTGTTCGTAGTCCATTTAGTTCATCCACGTCAGGAATCATTGCGGAGCAGTTAATTGAGAAGATACGGACTGTAAGAGGTACAATAGCTTCCCTTTTTTTTTTTGGTATCTGAGAAATCTGGTGCATCCTTTTACAGTCATATATATTGTGTGTGGACTTGTTTCTTGTTGATTATCGATGTCAATTTTTAATACATTCAGATTAAGTGTGTGCATCTGAATTTTTATGAAATTAAGTGTCTATGTTTTCTTTGATCTGTTGATGCATGAATTGTGAAGTTGTTTGAGCAACTACAATAATGAGTCAATGCTAGTAAAAACATAATCAACACAAGTCAAGATAAAGGCCCTATGTTTGTACCTTAGAATCATATCATATCATATCAACAACAACAATCAAATCAAAGTAATTATTATTATTTATAATAATTATATAAATCATATTTAAAATAATAATTTTATTATAGTTATTAATAATTATAATTATAATTATAATTTTTATTTATTATTGTAACACCCTGAAACTATGACCTAGTAGGAATCCGCCAACTATATGAGGAGATTCGTATAGCTAGCAAGGCTAGATAAAGCAAATTAAGAGAATAACACTTCTAATTATATTATTTCATAGATGAGAGAGTCCAATAAGATTGCAAATTGCCTCGGAACATATTACACATCATTGTCATAAACTTATTATTAATCCATATGATTAGCTAGACACCAATACATTTAATTTTCGGACCTTCGAATGATGCCTTGTACAACTCATCTGAAATGTTTAAGGGGTGAGCAAACCACAACTCAACCAATAACTGATCTATTGATCAAAATAGGAATCAAGCTAATTTTAGAAATTATTAGAAATCAATATACAAAATATAAAGTACATTTGATTATAAAGTACATAAATACAATAAAAAGAGAACAATACCAAAACATAGATGAATTAATTAATCACCAAATAATGGAAGGTTTAAGACCCACGATCAATTCAATGACCAATCACAAAAATCAAAACAATTGATGATAAACAATAGTAGGGGTAATTGTAGCCGCTAGTGACCCCGCGGTTGGTGAACAATAATGACAACTAATTAATGATTCCTCAATTGTTTAGTGAAAGCCAATAGGACATTCTACATAGTACACTTCTAGCAATATTGACTAACAATCCCACATTACTAAATGGGCCAATAAGGGCTTACCTTGCCCTTTGGGGCACAATTACAAAACAAACGAAGGTACTAGTAGTAGAAGTATAATAATAATAATAATTTATAATATAAACTGATCACTTTAATAATCAGATAATAATTCATAACAATGTTTGATCCTAGTTTAAGAAATCAAAAACAATTTCGGTATAAAAGACACTGTAGAAAAATTATAAAAGTTGATAAAATAAAGAGTATAAAAACTTTGTAATAGCTATTTAAGCAAAGGGTTGATAGGTAAATTATTTATAAAATAATATTTTATGATTAAATAAAAATAACAAGAAAGTTATTAAAAACATTAGCCATAAAAATAAAGAGTTCATAGGCTAGTTACTTACATGAAATATGGACCCAACAATACTGATCCAAAACCGATGTTGGCCTACTAGTTGGATAACCCTATAATGTCATCAATATGCTATTAATAAGAGGGTGCTTGAGAAATACATATACGTTTATGCCTCACTAACCCTAAAAAATGTTTAAAATCCATTTAGTTGTCATGTTTCTTAAAAGATTAATTATCGTACAATTTCCATGGGCAGTTAGCAATTATCACTACCAATTCCATGTACAATATGCACCATAATCACATGCATCCATAACTACCATGTAGAATGACTATTGCACAATACTAATAATAATTAAATAACCGGCACATAACTTTAGAATATAAGGATTGCATGTACATCAGCTATCTCCATTTGTAGGCTAATGACAAGACTATTACACGTATATGTGAATATATAAATTAGATGGGGGAAGAACGACTCTATTATATATGTGTGTGTGTGTGTGTACTTAATATAATATAATTGCAATAGAAACTTGTGGTTTTGGGGCAGGGAAACAAGGCCAAAATTTATGGTCAAACCATTGCTTCCAATCCAAAGAATAAAAAAAAAGAACAATGTACGAGTACTAATATTTATAAACAAGTAACCGGTAATGGAAAAGCACAAGACATTCGTAAGGCTAGCTATAGAGTCAAAACATGCACGCTATCGCATATATATTATATATTTATATATATTAGCACAAAGAGAGAGGACCTAAAATAATATACTCTCTCCGTATAAAAAAAAAAGTCATTCTGTTATTTTACACACATTGACAAAGTAATAAATATAGTCTTAAAATTACACTAACACCCTTTATTAAAAAATAATAGAGCATTTACTGCATATATAATTGAAAGAAAAGTAAAGGTAAAAATGGAAAATAGACTTTTACTTTTCTAAAATATTTTTTTTTAATACAAAAATTTGATAACAAAATGCCTTCCATTTCGATAAGGAGGGAGTATATTATTTTTCCCAACGGAAGTGGGATAGTAACATAAGATGGCAATATGCAGGCATATTCATATACATGTATGTCAGATAAGTAAGGTAAATAGTTACCTTTTAAAGAACCACGACATATATATTGAAATAGCACTGAAGAATGCATGTAGGAAGAGATAGATTAAGGCAATATTGCAATAGGAGAATTACAAAGTTAAAGAAGGACATTACGAAGACAAAATTTCAGTCAGGAACAAAATGCACATATAAAGAGGAGGGTACACGTTTCAAGTAGTTTAACAGACGAGTCACAACAAAAGGTAGAGGCTCTAGATCTCCCACTCAACGTTGGTCATAAGTGTGGTATACTTAATTAAGTGTTAAAAGATTATTTATCACCCATTAAATTGAACTTATTACCACTAGTCATTATTACTATGTTTCTTTTTTTTTTGGTTATCACAATTATTATTATTATTCTTACGAGTATTAATATTAATAATATCATTAATAGTAATAATATTATTATTAATATAGCTATTATAATTAATAATAATAATAATATAATTATAAAAATGTTTATTTATAATAATTATAATGAAAGTAAAAATATTTATTATAAAAATTAAATGATATTATGAATATTAATACTAATATTATTATATTTCTTATTATCTCTATAATTATATTATTTATAGCACTATTATTAATTATAATATTTATATTTAAAAAAATATTAATATTCATAAGAATAATGTTAATAAAATAATAATAATTATTTTAACTAATAGAATCATATTACTATTTATAATAAATTAATAATATTAATTAGTATCATTATTATCATTAATTATAATAATATTTATTATTAATATTGTTATTACTAGTAATATTATTACTACAATTATACTCCACAAAAGCTAGCGAGGACTATCTGCCTTGATTTTCCCAAGCCATTTGGCCTATAAAGTAGTCCCACATGCTCTATTGGCTAACTTGGGAAGCCATCTTAAGCCATTTGAAGAGCTACCTAAAGTTGTCACAAGTCTTAACTGATGCTTGCATGACTTCCATGGCTTGCACAACTTAGCTAAATTAATTAGCCTAAGTGAGGAGGGTTTTATGACCTCCAAATTTAGAAAAATTAAAAGCTAAAATTGAGCTTAGCGGGAAATTAAATCGAACTCAATTTTTTTTAGCATAAACTGTGTCAGTAGTAGCCACGTGGACTTGTTATGTGTAGAACTTTGGCTTACCTACTACTAGGTTTCCTCCATCATGAAATGAATTATATTGGTGTTATGCATGGTCAACTTCTCTTTCATGAAACAGTTGCCTACCAACTAAAAAAAATGTTCTTCCTTAAAGAATATGTAGGTGTTATCAATAGTTAAGTCCTGTTTCATAATGCTGCCTACCTATATATGCTAACTAGGGGTGTAAATGAGTTAAGTCAGCCTACAAACTTTTTGACTTAGTTCAGCTCGTTTAGTTAAATAAGCCTAGCTCGAGCTTCACTTTCAGGCTCATTTATTGAATGAACTGAGTTCAAGCCTGAAAAAATTTGGCTTGGCTCAATCATAGTTTAGACTCGTGAACTTGGCTTGTTACAAGCTTATTGTTCGTTTATTTAAATGAGATGAGCCTAAGCTAGGGGTGTTCAACTCATTTATAGCCCTAATGCCAACCTTTGCTGGGTTTACACTTATGTATAATTGTCTGAAGCTCTTTGGATAGTTTTCTTTGATGATTACCAACAAGGACTTTGTGAAAGAAAATTGTGCAGATAATACAATTCCTTCAAGTCCTGTTGATCAAGTCACCATGTAATTTGAGCTTGTCTGAAGTGCCTTTTTAGTTAGATATTGAGTAGTAAAAAAGGAAGGAAAAAAAAGGAAGCAGCTAAATTTGTGTAGAGTTTGTCAAATAAAGAACATTTTTTGGTCTTGCACATACTTTGTCTAGAGATGCAGGCTCTGAACAAATTCTTTGGTTCGAAACTGAAGGTAGCTCTATTGGAAGCATACAACTTCCCTGATTTTGGGAATTTAGAGGAACCGTTATCATGCTAGAGCGCATGCTCATTTCCCCCCTTCTTTCTCTCAACCGCTTTCTGTTCTATTGAATAGTTGTTTTCATTTGACAACTTCTTGGTAAATATGCAATATATCGATAATGTATTAGGAAAATGGTGGCACTAATCTGTATTTTTCCTTAGGAATTCTATTTCCCATTATTATTATTTTTTTCCTTTTCTGATGATGGCTTCTTCTCTCCTAGAGTCAAAAAGATACAAGGCAGCTATTCTACGTATTGACAGCCCTGGAGGTGATGCTCTTGCTTCTGATTTGTAAGTGAAGCTATTATGACTCACTAATAATATATGGCTATGGTTGCATCTTCTTTTATAGGGAAATGGTATGGCCAATTATTTTGTATGAATGCTAACTTTGTATAGTGGTTGGCATCTTTGCTATAATCTTTAACCCCATGCCTTTTGATACATTCTTAATATGGGTTTTTACTAGGGTTTTTCATGTGATTTGATATTTTTTGATCCAATTTGGTATCTGATTCGATAAAGTAAGTAACCGATTTAGTCAACAAAAAGTTAAACAAATCAGATATCCGATTCGACAACTATAAATAATATTCAATTTGTAAAAATATGTATGTCTAAAGTAAGATTATATATATTAACACCTTGTGACTGTATAAAATAATTAAGTACTATTTATAATTTTAAAATAATTATATAATTACTCTAGTAATTATATAGTCTTTTGATGACCATTATAATATAAACTTTGATTTAGTGGCTAGTTCATAAAATTCATTCATTTTTTTGGGTTTAAAGCTCAACAGTGTATTTTAACATTCTTTTGGGATAACATATGGTACTCATACATATATGGACAAAAATATTATTAGACTTTCGATCCTTATCTTTAAATATTTTATTATAAAATTATTTTCAATTGATTAACTAGAATATAATATGAAAATTGAAGATTTGTCTGATCTGTATTTGTAGTTACTTGAATTATTGGATATCAGATTAATATATTGGATCAGATATCCTATATGATGGATTCGGTACTTGAACACCCTTAGTTTCACTTGGTTTCTCAAGTTGTGCTGGTGCTTTCTTCTACCTGCATTGCATATCATTATTGTCTCTCAAATCCTGTTCTTTTAATTTCATTTGGGTGAGAAGGGGGGGGGTCGTAAAAGTGATTGAGAAGTTTGTATTTGCTGTTATTGTTATTTGTGAGTGTAGTTTCTCTATTGCTGTTGTCTCACATGTTATGCGTTTTCATGCTACATTATGTGTTTCTTATTGCTGCATTTATTGATAGAATGGAAATATCCATGTTGGTTGATTATCATAGAAAGCTGAGCTGTGACCTCCCACCCCCCCCCCCAAAAAAAAATGAAGAACAACTAGAACAATTAATTGAAATGGAGGAAATAAACTGCTGATATTCAAATTATCCACTGACTTTTCAAATATGTGCAGAATGTGGAGGGAGATCAAACTTTTAGCTGCTGCAAAACCTGTTATTGCTTCTATGTCAGATGTGGCAGCTAGTGGAGGATACTACATGGCCATGGGAGCAGGGGTCATTGTTGCAGAAAACCTTACTTTAACGGGTTCAATAGGAGTAGTTACAGGTGGCCTATTTAATTTTGTGCCTAAACATCTGACCACATTTCTTCATATGCTCAAGCAATTAGAAGCTGCTGTGCTTTTAAACTTCCTCCCAGTATCTTTCTCCCCCTCCCTCTCTTTCTCTTTACTGTTTTCTGGATAGCTGATCTGTGTTGTACTGTCTACCGTGGGAATGGAAATGATAGTAAGCTTCAGATACAGAGATGATTCTAAAGTCATATGCATGTGGACAATTTTAATCTTTAGTTTGAAATCTTTCCCTTGGTAATTGGAGATTCTATCCAGTATTATTGAAAAATTGGTTGGCTGATTTTTGTCAATGAGATGTTAACAATTAATTCAATGACCGATAATGTGATGGTCACTTGTTATAAAGTAGTTGCCTAAGGAAAGGTTGAGGCTCAGCAGTCTAATGCAAACCTCTTTGCTTCAGGTTCAGTTGTAGTGCTACCCTGCTGCATGCTGTTTTAAGTTGTCTTCTCCCCCCCTCTCCCCTGCCGGAAATATTGTCTTTTTGCTCTTGTCCGCTGTGAATGCATTTATGAAGCCATGGATTGATGTACATCTGGGAAGGCATTTCCTATCTAATGATTTGTCAACAATTAAGTTAATGTTGGTAGGCCACAAGGAAGCCTTTGCCCTCAAGTGAGGGACATTTTTTCTTGAAAATTGAACTACTTATAATATTATTGAAGTTTGGTGGAGGGGTCTGTGTATTAATTTAGTGTCAGAGTATTATGCGACTGGCTAAAACATGTGATCAGTCACTGTTACCATAGACTATTTCTTTTCCCAGGATACATTGATGCCATTATTATCTTGCAGGCGATGATGTAATTGTGCTTCTTTGTCTTAGGTAAGTTTAATCTTGGAAGATTGTATGAGAAGATTGGATTCAACAAGGAAATTATATCAAGGGGAAGATTTGCTGAGCTCACTGCAGCTGAACAGCGACCTTTCAGGTGAGAATCTTGCATGATGTACGTCATTTATCATTGGTTGATATGAAGTTGGGTTAATTACCTGGTTAAGGGAACCTTTTGCTAGTGGATCTTTTTGTGCTTAATACTCGTGTGGAAACTGTTTAGTTGTGGGCATATACTACAGATGCTCTCTTACTCTATGATAATATTCTGTGAAAAATTCATAGTGCTATTGATTTCTTAGTAGAGGGATAAACTTCCTTTTGTATATGTGCTATTATGCCATTGTACAAGTATGTAGCAATGATTTTCCATTGGTTTCTCTTTTAATATGAAATCACTAATTGCTGTAGACCTGATGAAGCAGAGCTTTTTGCCAAGTCTGCACAGAATGCGTATAAACAGTTTCGAGATAAAGCGGCCTTTTCAAGATCCATGCCTGTAACTTCTATGGACCATAATTTTATTCTTTTGCTTGATACTTGGTTTGAAATTTGTTAATGGGTATCATCTGTGAGTCTTAAACATATATTTCTTGCCCATCTAGATAGATAAGATGGAGGAGAATGCACAAGGAAGAGTTTGGACAGGCAGTGATGCCTTTTCCCGGGGGCTTGTTGATGCTGTAGGTGGAATGTCTCAAGCTGTTGCAATAGTAAAGCAGATGGCTAATATTCCTCAGGATAGACAGGTAATCTTTTACTCATTTTTTTCTGCAGTCATCTCCATGATTTCTATATTTGCTACATTATGTGAAGTACTTGGGAGAATTGAAAGTAAATATCATTTGGGTGACGTGTTTTTGTTTTGCATCCAACAGGCCTATTTATTTGTTGAATTGTGTGGTTGTTGTTGTTGTTTGATGTTTGCCTGTGGTCCATTGATACCATAAAATTACATATCCGTCCCGATACGCAATATCGGCTAATATTTATCTGTTTTTGGTCAGTTGACATGTGAAATTAGCAATACATGATGTTTTTAAAATTTCACATATTTATCATCAATATATCGATTATCACCTGATATTAGCCGATATTTTACCGATATTTGCCAACATTTACTGATATTTGCTAATATTTGTTTTGGAAAAAAAATGCTGTAGTAATCGTGAAATATAAAATATCGTTCACAACATTTTGATAATGTGACACCGTGACCGCAACTGCAATCGTGACCGCAGTTTTATTGCTTGATTGATGCTACCAATTGGTTGGATTAGTAATACTTGAATGCACCTGACCCACATCGATTAATGCAATTCATATAAGTGATACCCTAGCCTAAAATGCTGCCTATTCTGTGTTTGTGAAATGTTTTATTAGCAACCACCAAATAAATGATGATTGTTCATATGGTGATAAATATGTTGTAGTCATTGCAAGCATGTCAATCGGACTTGTGAAATGCTTATAATGTTTGTATTTTATGCAAATGATCCAATATTCTTAAGGACATTGAATGATTTTTCTCATGGCTAAAAGATATGACTAGTAAAAAATGATCTCTATATTTCATTATTCTCCGAATTGGAGAAGAAAAAAGAGTGGATGGTCAACATTTGAACATTTGATGCTTAGCTAATATAATGTGGAAGAGAGTTGAGAAAAGAGAATTGAATATGATTCTTGGTATCTGCTTGAATCATATATTAACAAGGGCTACTTGAGGTTTCAACACTTAAGATAAATCTTATGAGATTTTTGGATTACACACTTCAAACTCATGCACTGGAGGTAAAATATTTTTTTCCAGAGAGAAAATAATAGTCAAGTTCTGAGATGCTTTTCATATTTGAATATTCTAACACTTATAGGAGGGTGTTAGAATCATTTAATCACAAACTAACTTACCCAAAAAATAGAAGGGGCTGTTTTGGTTAAATTCAAACTAGTAGTTATCAGTTGGGAACTGATTAGTTTGAGTTTTAACGATGACAAGGTCGGTCAATCATGGATTTTATGGCCAAAATTGACTAAGGTGATGCTGCCATACCCTTACATCTGACCTGCTTGATCCCATAAGCTAAAACATCAAAGTAATGCTAAAAAGTTGAATAAACAGTAAACTATGCAGAATGTCCAACCAGATTCCTTTTAGAGTTTGATTTCTTCTATAATCAGATAAAAAAAATTACTTTTCTTTTGTAATGTGCTGGCTTCCCCCATTGACTTTTACCCTTTATTTTTGTGTCCAAAAGTACTCTAAAAAGCTGAGCTGGAAGTTTTGTCAGCTGCTGTCCTCTGTTGTTGTCCCTGCTGTTGGCTACGGCTCTGCTGCTGCTGTCTTCCAGCTCCTTGGCTAAAAAGTGAGCCAATGTTTGAGACATTTTATGAGCTACCTAAGGTTGTAAAAAGGGGTGGCTTGCATGGATTTTGATGGCTTGAGGGTTTTGTAAATTAATTAGTCCAAATGAGAAGGTTATGATGTCCTCCAAATTTAGAAAAATATTAATAACTAAGCTACTAGATACCCCTGCATCAACATTGAAAGTCTAATTTTTTTTTCTCTCCTTCTGTTACTGTACTTCCAAGCTTATGATCATTATCATTTATCTATTGGTTGATGATGAGTCTGCCTAATTGGATCCATGAGTGCAGTTAAAATGACCCAAATCAGTTGTGCAACTCCTAGTTCCAACATGAGAAACAGTTTCAGCTTTACCATTATAGGAAACGGTGCTATCTTCCTCAATTTTCTGTCTCTAAGGGAGAAATAAATTATCCTCATTATGATCCAAACTATTCAATTGAATGAGTCCTCCATTTCTTTGGCTTTTATTGTCACTTGTATCACTTAAGGGTGCATGGGGTTCTGTGAATTATGGTTTAGTACTTTAACTGGTGTGAATTCTTCCTCAAAGGGTTGAAGATTCGAAGGTTAGAAGGGATTAGGTTCGGTGGTTTGAAGATGAAGAAGAAGAATGTGAATCTTCAAGTAAGATTCAAGGAAGATTGGAAGAATGCTATGGATCATCAAGTAAGATTCAGGAAAGAATTCAACAAGAAGTTTAACTTTGAATGTTTCTCCAAGAAGACATTCAAAGTATCCTATCTAAGAGTATTCCAAGTATATTATTCACTCACTAAATAGAGAAATAGCCAAGTATATTGCTTGTATTAGATTTCAAATGATGCTTGACATTATTATGTTACAAGGTCCTCGACTATGCCTTATATAGGTAGTCACAACTTTGCTAATTAGTACACTAAGGCAGCTAAAGTAATATAATCATGGCTAATTAGCACACTAACTAGTAATAACAACATAGCAATAACCTATATAATACATAAATCAAACAAAAAATTATTTCAAAAAACGTGGCTAATTATTACATGAAAATAACTAACAAGAGTCCTAATTTACATAAAAATGATAACTATGTCTCCTTGGCTGACCTCCATGCACAATAGCTTCTTTGGACTTGTAGTAATTTGTAATATACGAAATTTTAGATATGTTGACATCTTGAAGTACATTAATCTTCTCCTTGCAAATATGTTATATACATGCAATAATTACTCAAAGTACACTTGTTTAGGTTATTCACATGATTAATATTATCATCAAAGATAAATATTGTAATAGGCTTTATAACTAAGTATGCCAAATCTTCATTGTCTTGAGAATCCATAGATACTTCCGCATTATTTTTCTTACTCGAGAAGAATTTGTCCTCAAATTGACATTATTATAATAAGGAGACAAATTACCAATATTAAATGTCCTTGAAATATTGCCATAAAATTTTGAAAGTTCACGTTCATAACAATTTTTTCCAAATTTTTTAAGGATTTTAAATGGGTCATCTGCTCTTAGCATTAGTTTATGCTTTTTTAGATTAGAAAATTTTTCTTTTCTCAAATGTAACCAACTAAATCATTAGGAGAAAATACCTTTGGAGTATGATGTTTGTCAGCTTGCTTTTGGTATCTTTCATTGGCTCGTTCTGTGTTCCCCTTGATTTGTTGATGAAGTTTTTGAAAGAACTTGACTCGTTCCTTGACCTCATAATTTTTAAACTCACCTTTCTTCAAGGGTACCATATCAACTAGTATATACGGATTCACCCCATATGCAATTTTAAATGGACTTGGGTGAGTAGTACTTAAGGACTTCGATTTTAAGCAAACTTTGCATGAGCTAACTTAATATCCCAATCTTTAGTACTTTATTTACCAATCCTCTCAACAAAGTGCCAAGAGTACGATTTGTAACTTTAGTTTGTCCATCGGTTTGTGGTTGATGTGAAGTACTGAATGACAACTTGGTGTCTAACATGTGCCGTAGTGTCTTCTAAAAGTAACTAAGAAACTTAACATCTCTATCTGAAAAAATACTTTTAGGAATGCCATGTAGTTTCACAATTTCTTTAAAATACAAGTTAGCAACATGTGTACCATCATCAGTTTTATTACATAGAACAAAATGAGCCATTTTAGAAAATCTATCTACCATGACCATAATAGAATATTTATCTCTTTGTGTTCTAGGCAATCCTAAGATAAATTCTATACTAACTCCTTCCCACGGGCACACGTAATGGTGTATATAAACCTTTGTGAAAAAAACTTTTACTCTTTTTGCAAGTAACACATCGATTTACTATAAGTTGTACACCTTTAATCATTTGTGGTCAATAAAAGTTCTCTTGTTATATTTCTAATATCTTTTGAGTTCCAAAATGTCCTTCTATAGCTCCTTCGTGTACCTCTTTAATAGGTAGATCTCTAATACTTGATCTCGGTACGCAAAGTTTATTAAGTCTAAATATAAATCCATCTTGTAATGCATAATTGCCATGATATCTATTTTCTTTGCATGCTCTATATTCATCACTAAAATCTTCATCTTTAGGATACAATTCCTTTAACATCTTAAAACTTAGTAATTTAACCATCTAATATGACAAGCAATGTAGACCTTCGAAAAAGGGTATTGGCTACTATATTTTCTTTTCTATCTAAGTATTTGACTGAGAATACAAAGGATTGTAAGAAGTTTACCCATTTAGTATGTCTAGGATTGATTTTCTTTTGACCATGTAAGTATTTTAAGCTTTCATGATTAAAATGTAATACAAAAGGTTTAAGCCTCAAATAATGACTCGATGTCTTTAAGTTACGTATGATGGCAAAGAATTCCTTGTCATATGCCAAACATTTCAACCTAACACCATTTAACTTTTCACTAAATTATGCAATAAGCCTTTTTTCTTGTGAAAGAACTTCCCCTATCCCTACCCCGCTGGCATCACAAATTACCTCAAAAAGTAAGTCAAAATTAGGAATAGATAATACAGGAGTATTGCATAGTTTATTCTTGAGGGTTTCAAAGGCTTTAGTGGCTTCATTTCCCTAATTGAATTCTCTTTTTTTTCATGATTTGAATAATAGGTGCAGCTATAGTAGAGAAATTTTTAATAAATCTTTTATAAAAGCTAGCTAACCCATGAAAACTTCTTACTTGGTGAATATCCTTAGGAATATGTCACTCTTTAATAGTTTGTATCTTAGTAGGATCAACTTTAATATCCTTGCCACTAACAATATAACCAAGAAAAATTATTCTTGGAAGTATAAATTCATATTTTTCCAATTTTTCATAAAGTTCAGTCTCTCTTAGTTTATTAAATAGTTTCCTTAGATGCACAAGATGATCATGTTCATTCTTACTATACACAAGTTTGTCATTCAAAGAAATCATAATGAAGTTACCTAGGAAAGGATGGAGATTTTTATTCATTAGTCTCGTGAAAGAACTAGGTGCATTACATAATCGAAAAGGCATCACAGTCTATTCATAAAGACTATATTTAGTGTTAAATGCTGTTTTCCATTCATCTCCTTTTCTAATTCTCATTTGATGATAACCACTTCTTAAGTCAATTTTGGAAAACACACGTGCACCACAAAATTAATCAAGCATGTCATCAAGTATCGGCATAGGAAATCGATATTTGTTAGTTATATTATTTACGGCTCTAGAATCTATGCACATATGCCAAGTACCATATTTCTTAGGAACTAACAAGGCAAGTACACAATAATGATTCGTACTTTCTCTCACATAACCTTTATCTACTAGTTCTTTTATTTGCCTTTGTAATTCCTTACCTTCTTCTAGATTACATCTATAAGCATGCTTATTAAGTAGAGACATTTCAGGAATTAAATCTACAGCTTGCTCTATACCTCTGATAGGTGGCAGTCCAGGAGGTAAGTCATCAGGAAATACATCGTAATATTTATTAAGTCATTTAGTAAGATTTTAATTCTTAAAGTTGTTCTCCCCAAATTGAGATTCCTTTACTACTAAAGCATAGCAGACATCTGCCTCCTCAATGCAATTAATCATATATTTTTCATGTAAAAATAAACTCTTTTTAGTCTCGATAAGTTGCATATGATCACATTGAGATGGTTTCAATTTATACTTCTTTTATCTTAAGCACGGTATATTCATTAGTCACATCATCATGAATTGAATTTCTATCATATTGCCATGGTTTTCTTAGTAATATACCACAAGCACCCATAGACAATACATCATCATGATAGTCACTAATACAAAAGGTAATTAGGGTATGCTTAGTTTCCTTAGCACCTTTGTCTTTATTAAGTCATTATAATGAATATGGCTGAGGGTGATTAGTAGTCACTAACCCTAGTTGTTTGACCTTCATTTTACTAGCAACATTAGTACATGAACCACTAACTATGATGACTCTACAAACTTTATCTCTGATTCTACACTTAGTTTTAAAATTTTTATCCCTTTGTGTAAGTGGATTATTAGGTTGTATTTGTAATATCCTTTGGAGTACAAAACATGGATTACCATCTTTTTTCATACATACTCAAGGTGTCATCATTAGACTCGGTTTCTAGATTATCATTATCATCACATGGTTCCATGCATTCTATTTCATTTAAGGTTAAAATTCTTTGATTAGCACATTTTCTAGCAAAAAGACCATATCCCTTACATTTAAAACATTGCTTAGTAGACATTTCAATCACCTTATTCTTAGCCTTTTCATCTCAGTTAGGGTTAATTTGTTTATCATTAGTTGAAGATGCACGTGTCCTAAATTTTGATGTAGATGCATTTGGATAGGTTTTGGTTGATGAAGAAGTCGAATCACTTGTTTTAGCATAGGCTTTGGTGGACTTAGTTTGTTTTTCACATTTTAAAGCCAAGTTAGTCAAATCAACAAGAGAATCATAGACAAACATTTTAATTTTATCTCTAATCAAGTTATCAAGGCCACATAAATATCTAGCACATTTTTATTCTTTTCTTTCTTACATATCACATAAGAGTGCTAGTCTTTCAAAATTTCTAATGTATTTTTTTGCACTCAGAAGCCCTTGCTTGAGAGTAGTCAATTTGATATACATATCTTGTTTATACTCTTTAGGGATAAATTTCTTCCTTAGGTATTTTTTTAATTTCTCTCAAGACTTGATTTTATCTTTTTCTCGCCTTTCATGAGTTCTTTTAAGATTATCATACCAAATTCTAGCAAACTTTTTAACTTTAAAAGTTGCTAACTTACATTTATGTTCATCATCGTACTTTCTAAATTCAAATATGGCTTTTATTTCATGCAACCATTCAAAAAAACAATTCTACATCTAATTCACCATGGAAATTAGAGAGATCAAGTTTGATACCTTTGTCTTCAAAATGGTTTTACCTTTGTTGGTAATTTGCATGTCCTCATTGGTTGTGGCTGAAATCATTGGAGCCATTCTCGTTTGCCCTCTTCTCATACTCCATTTGGTTGTTGAGTTATCCACATCGTGCTTGTGCTGCCCTCTTGACCATGCCTTCTAATCAGCCATGGGTGGCCTTCATGGTGTTGTGCATGTGTTGAAGTGTCTCTTGGTCGGCTACTCTTGTCTCCAACCTTTAAAGTTGACTTTAAATGGAAGGAAGTTGATGAAGTTGTGTGTTGGTAGCATGCACACTTGTTGGAAGTTGTTGAAGTGTGTCGAACATTGCTTTCATGAACAACTTTTCACCCATAGCTATCTTCTGTGATAAAATTTGTCTCGATAGCTTGTGTTTATTGCTTGTTGTCGATTCTTGATGGATTTTTAAGAATCTTGGAAGCTTCTTGGGCGTGGATATGGAGTAGTAATGGAAAGGAAATGGTTGAATGTGTTACCGTTAATTCTTGAGAGATGCTAAGTGGCTTCTTAATGGGAGGTAGTCATAGGATCTTACACAAACAAAGTTGACTTGGAACCCTTGAATGCTAAGATAGGAAGAAGAGGTCAAACATTAAAGTAATGTTCGAATGAGGTTGAACGAATTGTTGAGTCTTCTTGCTTGAATCAAGATGATCAAGAACACATGGAATGGAGTTTGAATATGGGTGGTATGCTCTAACAAAACTTAAAAAAAAAAAGAGAGGAGATAATCGATGATGTTGGACTTCAAGATTTGAATGGTCAATTATGTAATGATTTGGGATTTAATATTCATGGAGATATTTGGTGTAACTTGGAGGGCAATCATCAGTTTGAAAGATTGAAGATTCAAAGAGAGACTTGAATATGGGCTATGAATGTAGGTTTCTTCACATTCCATGTATTGGAGAAAGGAAGAGAAAGATCGGAGGGAAGGTTAGCAATTCAATGGTTGAAAAGCCAACCTGGCTTTAATACCAAAAATGGTGTGAAGTCTTCCTCAGATTTGAAGATATGAAGGTTAGAAAGGAGTAGGTTCGGTGGTTTGAAGATGAAGAAGAAGAATGTGAATCTTCAAGCAAGATTCAAGGAAGAATTCAACAAGAAGTTTAACTTTGAATGTTTCTCCAAGAAGACATTCAAAGTTTCCTATCTAAAAGTCCTCCAAGTAGTCTTAGTTGAATTATTCACTCACAAAAGAAAGAAATAGCCAAATATATTACTCGTATTAGATTTCAAATGATGCTCGACATTCTTATGTTACAAGGTCGTCGACTATGCCTTATATGGGTAGTCACAACTTTGCTAATTAGTATACTAAGGTAGTCAAAGTAATATAAATATGGATAACTAGCACTCTAACTAGTAATAGCAACATAGCACTAACTTATATAATACATAAATCAAATGAAAAATTATTACAAATAAATCTAGCTAATTATTACATGTGAATAACTAACAAGATTCCTAATTTATATAAATATAATAACTAGGTCTCCTTGACTTGTAAGCTTGACTTGCATGCATAATAGCTTCCTTTGACTTGTCATAACTTGTAACATAAGAAATCTTAGATATGTTGACATCTTGAAGTGGATTAATCTTCTCCTTGCAAATATGTTACATACCTGCACGAATCACTCAAAATACACTTGTTAAGGTTAGTCACATTATTAATATTATTATCAAAGGCAAATATTGTAATAGGTTCCATAACTAAGTATGCCAAATCTTCATTGTCTTGAGAATTCATAGAGGCTCTTGCATCATTAACTAAACCAAATCTTATTTTATGGCCAAGTTTTTTTTCTTGAACAAACCAGACCTGTCTTTAAAATTAACCTAACTAGACCCTTGTTGCAGGGTTTAGTTTGGTTCAGCTAATAGCTAACTTTTAAACTATATTTGAAAATTACTAGAATATGCTTATACGTCGATGCAAAAGTCATTGAACATTGTTTACTACACTAAGAGTTCACATAGCCTGTTTTGGTTTAATTCAAAATTTGTTCAACCCTTATCCTGCTTTCCTCATGATGAACTGTAGAAAAAGCTTCTCAAAGGCTCGGATTTGGTTTAGTTCCCATCACGTTGCCTCTAACATTCTCCAAATTATTGTTTGATCCCAGTAAGAACTTGAATGTTCTCTTCTGCGCCATGTTGAGCATTGTCTGTGGAGCTTTACCATTCATGGCTTTCAATCATATTTAATGATGTGGGAGCATCCATCATCATTTTTAATTTTTGTTATGAAAACTATGATGATCTGGTTGCTGTCCTAATTACACGTCAAGGGTCTTTTTTAAGCTCAATTTCGTTTAAAGAAGACTACATTATAAAGAATTTGTCATCCTTGCACCGAGGAGGGTCTTTAAGCATCAAAACAACTCTGATGCAGCAACCAAAACAAAAGCAACAATCCCATTTGACTTAAAAATTCAATTCAAGACTGATTGTTGGACTAAAGTTGGCAGAAGCATTTGAAGATTGATACAGATGCGTTTTCGTCTAGTTCATTGAGCTTAATTGGGCACGAAGTTTCAAGAACTTAACCAATTATTTGTGCATCAGAATTTTGGGAGAAAAAGGGGCATAATTCAGCAATTAGATGGGCAGCTGCAGCTGGTAGTGTGTTCAGCAACTACAGCAGTAGCTGACAACATTTTTACCCATAGTCCATAACACATTTTTACTACAGTAGATGGGAAGAAATTTCATGTGGATACCATAAACAATTTTCACATAACACATCTAACCATTAGTATATAAACTATCTATTTAAACACACCATAGTCCATGGACATAGATGAAAGGCTTGACTAATCAACATCAACACTCTAAACCTGTTTTGGGATTGAAAGAAGATGTTGGTTGTTATTAGATTGCAGAACCTCTACGAGATGACTAGATTTTCTCAAATATCAAGAGAGCAATGGATGGATGGATGCGGGATTATAATGGACATGGGCCATCAAGCAAGGCACTAAAGAACTCAAAAGACATCTATCATCAATTCATCATACAAGTTAAAAAAAAAAAACATAATGAATTCCCACTAGGAGTTAAAGTGCGTAATTTTTTTCTCGTTTAATTAATCCACAAAAATTCATAAATTTCACCCATGATTAAAAATCGAGCAACTTCTCTATCCAGCAGTTATCTACTCATGACAAAAGATAAAAACTTTACCCGAGAAATAAGAAGCACAAATATCATCTATAGTCATGCTTCCTCGAATAAACCACCCCAATATGAACTTTGAAAAAATATCTTCTGTTATAATTTAGACCTGCTATAACAAAAAGAAGTCGGAAGGAATAATAAAACATTGCTTGCTATGCTCTTGTCATTTTTGTCTCGTTATTTTGACTTTAGAAAGCTATGTTGGAAAATTAGTCCAATGATAGTAATATTTTTTCCACACATATATATATTTCAAAACCATTTTAAAAAGTGATTTTCACATGATATGAAATAAACGTAAATATATAATTATTAGAAACATCTAACAATAATCTTGGCTTATCCGGTCCTTAATTCAGCTATGAGGGAGACACTGTGCTCCAAAGTCAACACCCCAAAACCTTCAAACCGAAGAATTTTTATTGTTCTTTTTAAAGTGATAAGACAAGTTTTACTGAGGCAAGCTATTGATAAGATGTCTTAATCAACTTAAATGAGCAGCAGTGCTGCTAAATTAGAATACAAGGGAGCAACCATTAGGATGGACTAAGATCGGTGGAGATGCTAAACAAATTATTTTGGTGGGTTTTGATTGGGGTCATTTTAAATCAGATTTGTAATACAATGTGTTTAGATTTGATATGATTCAAATACATTTGGTTGTTCCAATCAAATTTGATTTATTTCTATTTTGTGTTCAATATCAAAATCTGTCCTATAAATTTTGGGGAAAGCTTAGTAGCTCTCTTAACACTAAACATTATCTGTTAGGCTAAAATGTAAGGCAAACACCATGAAGCTGATAGGACTTCCTGTAATTCTCTAAATTATAATATTTTCTCAATGCACTCAGTTCAGTATATTGCAAGGAATACAAACGCAGACAGACTTAAGGAAATAGTAGGATTAATAAGAGCCAAACTGCCAGGAATTCGAGGTCCTGACTCCTCCCTTATAGAGTTTTTCCTCCCTGCCTCTCGAGACCTCTCTATCCCCTATATATCCTTTCTGTCTCCTCCCTCTGCCCAACTCTCGCTCCTGCAACCGAAATTACTGTAATGACACGACACCTAGCCTAACCGTCTAAAAGACTCGTAAAAGACTAAAAAGGGCAGAGATAAAACAGTAAAAATACAGTAAAAATATGCCCCTCCCTCATTATTTAGCCCCGACCCTCCCTGGTTTAGCCTTCCTTCCTTTTCTAACATATGTGAATTTGATGATTGGTCTATCAATACTTCCCCCCTGGAGTTTCACCTTGTCCTCAAGGTGAAAAGCTGGAAACTGCTGGTTCAGGACATCAAATTCTTCCCAAGATGTCTCAAACTCTAGCAGACCTTTCCACTTAACTAGGACTTCCAAAGCTCCCTGCTGGTTGTAGTGTAAGCTGCGAACAGCCTCAGGTTCCACCTTCCATTCCATGTCAGCAGATAGGACTGGGGTGAAAGGCTGAGCATGGATGCTATCCCCAGCTGCAGGCTTGAGCATTGACACATGAAAAATCGGGTGAATGGCTGCTGAATCTGGTAACTTGAGTTGATAGGTAGTCTCCCCCACTCTAGCTTCTACCTGGTACGGACCAAAATATCGTGGGGCAAGCTTCTCATTCAGGCTCTTGGCCAATGATCTATGTCGGTATGGCTTGAGTTTTACAAACACCCAATTGCCTATTGGCATTGCATAGGTCTGCTCACGACGCCCTTTATCTGCTTGCTGCTTCATTCTAGTTTGTGCACGCTGGAGGTGATATTTCAGTTCTTCCAGAACGGCATCCCTCTCCCTTAAGTCCTGATCCACCGTAGCAAAAGGTGTACTCCCTTCCTTATAACGCAGAATGGGGGGAGGGTCTCTTCCATACAAAGCAGTGAAGGGTGTTGTTTGGATGGCTGAGTGGAAAGAGTTGTTATACCAAAATTCTGCCCAGGGAATCCACTGGGCCCATTTCTTGAGTTTGTCTCCTGCAAAACAACGCAAGTACGTCTCCACACTCCTATTCACCACCTCTGTTTGCCTGCGGGTGATAAGCCGAGCTAAACTTCAGTGAGGAGCCTTGCAATTTAAATAGCTCCTTCCAGAAATTACTCACAAATATTTTGTCCCTGTCTGAGACTATGGATTTGGGCACCCCATGTAGGCGTATGATCTCCTTAACAAAGGTAGTAGCCACCGTTTGCACATTGAAAGGATGCTTCAATGGAATAAAATGCGAGTACTTTGTTAGGCAATCTACTACTACCATGATACAATCAAAACCATCCGAACTCGGCGGCCCCTCAATAAAATCTAGCGAGATATCTTCCCAAACTTGCTGGGGTATAGGTAAGGGTTGCAGCAGCCCAGCTGGACGTAAGGCTTAGTTTTTATTCTGCTGACACACCCCGCAACCTGCCATGTACTCCTGCACATCCTTCCTCATTCCTGGCCAATACACCTCCCGTGCTAGCCTGTGAAAGGTTCGGAGCACCCCTGAGTGACCCCCTATTCCTCCTCCATGGAACTCAGCCAGTAGTTGTTGCTTCAAGGGGGACTGTGCAGGTATCACTAGCCTGTTATGGTACATCAACTTCCCTCGAACTAGGCAATATCCACCACAGTTTGGGTCTCCTTGTTGGATTCTTCGGATTATCGGTCCCAATACGGGGTCAGCAGCAATGTCGGATTGAAGAGAGCTCATGTCTCTAGTCCACATTGTTGTAAGAGCGGAAAAAACAAGGTCTGCCCCTATTCTTGATAAAGCATCAGCAGCTTTGTTCTCGCAGCCCGGTTTGTATTCAATGTTGAATTGATAACTCCATAGCTTCGCGACCCACTTTAAGTGTTCCTCTGGAATGACCCGCTGTTCCATCAAGTGCTTCAGACTTTTCTGGTCTGTCCTCACAGTAAACCTCTGTCCTAGCAGGTAATGTCGCCACCGCTGTACGGCCAGCACTATGGCCATCAATTCCCACTCGTAGACTGACTTCATTCGCGCGCGTTGACCCAAAGCTTGACTGAAATATGCTATGGGACACTGCTTTGGCATTAGTACTGCCCCTACTCCCACACCCGAAGCGTCGGTCTCCACCACAAATGGTTCTTTAAAGTTTGGCAGCCCTAAAACCGGTACAGTAAGCATGGCTTGTTTCAATCTCTCAAACGCCCCTGCACTTCCTCATTCCACCTAAAGTTATCTTTTTTTAATTGGGCTGTGAGGGGGGCTGCTATATGCCCATAGTGTCTCACGAACCTCCGATAATAGCCAGTGAGTCCCAAAAATCCCCTTAATTCTTTCAACGTTTTTGGTACTGGCCAATCTTTCATGCACTTTAACTTGGACGGATCGGCAGCCACCCCCTTACTAGATATAATATGTCCCAGGTATTCTAATTCTGATTTCCCAAACATACATTTTTTCATGTTTACCGCTAAGGAATTGGCACGCAGTACCTCAAAGACCTATGTGAGATGTCGAAGATGCTCCTCCATGGTTGGGCTATACACAAGTATGTCGTCAAAAAATACCAGCACACACCTTCGAAGGAGAGGTTTAAATACCTCATTCATCAAGGCCTGGAAAGTGGCTGGGGCGTTGGTAAGCCCAAACGACATAACTAGAAATTCATAGTGTCCTTCGTGTATGCGGAACACAGTTTTCGGGATATCAGCTGGGCTCACCCGAATCTGATGATATCCAGACTTTAAATCCAATTTCAAGAACACCGCAGTCCCATTCAATTCATCTAGAAGCTCATCAATCACCGGAATAGGGAATTTGTCCGAAACCGTGACTTTATTCAACGCCCTATAGTCCACACAGAACCGCCAGCTCCCATCCTTTTTTTTAACTAACAGTACTGGGCTCGAGAAGGGACTGTGACTGGGTTGAATGATCCCTGCTGCTAACATTTCCCCCACTAGCCTTTCAATTTCATCCTTCTGCACCTGCGGGTATCGGTAAGGCCTGACACTCACTGGTTTAGTGCCCGGTAGCAGGGGAATTTGGTGGTCCAGCTTCCGTGGAGGGGGAAGGCCCTGGGGTTCCTTAGTTACCTCAGGAAATTGCTGCACTATCCCTTCAAGATGGGGAGGAATTTCTATGGGTAGGGAGCTGCCATCATCAGGATTTAATGCGTAGCACTCTACCAAAACCCCTTGCCCTCCCTTTATCACGGTTCGGATCAGGAACTTAAGTGAGACCTGCTCCTTACTCAACTCGGCATCCCCTTCAAGTGTGACCCGAGCCTTACCCAACATAAACTTCTTCTTCAGGTTTCTCCAGTCCAACCTTTCCAACCATTGCATTCCTAGTATCACATCTGCACTCCCCAAGTTTAAGGGCAGAAAGTCCTAAACTATGTCCATCTCCTGCAGGGTCAACAACACTCCTTTGCAAATGCCCTAGGTCTGCACTGAGTTTCCGGTACCCATCAGCACTCCATAGGAGGTGGTGGTAGTGACTGGTAACTGAAGTCGGTCCACCAAATCGTTGGCCACAAAATTGTGGGTGGCACCACAATCTATTAAGACTACCACCGCCTCTCCTCTAATTTTTTCCTTTTAACTTCATGGTTTTAGGCGAAGTAAACCCCACCACAGAATTTATGGATAGCTCGACAGCCCCCTCCACTACCTCTGTTTTTTCCTTGCATTCCTCTTCTGGTTCCTCCTCTCCCTCGTCACCCCCAACCGAATCATCCACAAGCAGGATCTGCAGCATTCGATTCTTGTAGACATGACCCGGCCCGAATTTTTCATCACATCGGTAACATAGCCCATTCTCCCTTCTGCGGAGATATTTAGCGTCTGATAACCTGCGGAATCCCGAGCTTCGCCGGCTTCCTTGTGACTCAGCAGCCTGGTGTGGGGTGTTCGAACTCCCCCCCGATTTGGTCCAGACAGTTCCAGCGTTGGGTTTTGGGGAAATTGGTCCAGCTGAGCTAGGGGTTGGAGTTTGTCGTGGGCTAGCCAATGCTTGATTTTGGCTCATTAATTTCGACCCCAACCCTCCTGGGCTCCTGATGATCCGATTCTTCTCTTCCACCAGTTGGGCTGCCTCCATTATTTCGGACAGTCCAGAGGGTCTCAACAACCTCACCTCAGCCCTCACCACCGGTTTCAGTCCATTGAGGAAAGTACTTTCTGGCACTTCCTCCGGCATTCTTCCCTGCAACGGCGCAACTCCAAGTACTCCTCAATCGTCCCCTGCTGTTGAATGGCCAGAAAATTTTCACACAGAGATCCCTCATGTTTTGGGTGGAATCGGATTAAGAAGGCTTCCCTGAATCCCTTCCTCTCCTCTACATATTGAAACCACGCCAGTGCTCTTCCCTCCATAGCCATGGCTACGGCTTCCAGATGCTCTGCTTCAGTGAGCTGGATGATATTAAAGTACCTTTCCGCTCGGAATAGCCATCCTTCCGGGTCCGTTCCATTGAAAAGAGGGAACTCCAGCTGCCGGGTCGGCCGATGCTCCATTCGCTGCCCTTCCACCACCATAGGTGACCCTGCTCCCCATGGTGAATCCTCTGCCACGTCTTCTGTCCTCTGCCCTCTCAGGACCCTAGAAAATGATGCGCGGCCTCCTTGGTTCATCAACTGATCTAGCCGGCTCAACACTTCGATCATGGTTTTCTCCATTTGAGGTATCTTCCCTGTATCTCCCTTAATAGTATCTACCTCCTTCTGCCATTCTTCCTGTACCAGCGCCATTTTCTCCTCAAGCAAGCCCATCCTCTCCTCAATCGCCTCCACCTTCTTCTGGGCCATCCCTCAATCTCGAACCTCGCTCTGATACCAAACTTATAGGACTTCCTGTAATTCTCTGAATTATAATATTTTCTCAATGCATTCAGTTCAGTATATTGCAAGGAATACAAACGCAGACAGACTTAAGGAAATAGTTGGATTAATAAGAGCCAAACTGCCAGGAATTCGAGGTCCTGACTCCTCCCTTACAGAGTTTTTCCTCCCTGCCTCTCGAGACCTCTCTATCCCCTATATATATCCTTTCTGTCTCCTCCCTCTGCCCAACTCTCGCCCCTGCAACCGAAAATACTGTAATGACACGACACGTGGCCTAACCATCTAACAGACTCGTAAAAGACTAAAAGGGCAGAGATAAAACAGTAAAAATATGCCCCTCCCTCATTATTCAGCCCCGACCCTCCCTGGTTTAGCCTTCCTTCCTTTTCTAACATATGTGAATTTGATGATTGGTCTATCAGAAGCAAGCAATTCCAATTGGTTGCCTACAAGATAATAATCAAAACAGTGAAGAACAATCATTTTTATGTGCAAGAATCATATACAAATCCAATTCTATATGGGAAACAAGAAATACCAGGCAACTGGTGGTTGTCAAAAGCGACAATAAGTATATTCCCAAGAACTATAAAGGTTGTGGCGGCCAATACCCTGCAAAATAAGGAACAGCCCTAATCTTCAGTTATGTCACAATATATATATATATATATATATATATATATATATATATATATATATACATACTTATAGTCTTTGTGAGTACATATATGAATCAGAAAGAGAATTTAAATAGACCTTCAGCATGTAAATGAAATGGAACAAAATTATGATAGATTCTTCTCTCAAAATATATGAACCAGAAAGAGGACAGATCTTCAGTAAGTTGGAACAAAATTATGACAGATTATTCACTCAAAATTAACAATCAAAATTAATTAACATGTGAACAAGCTCAAATAAAATGAAACAAATAATAGATTGGAACGAAATAAACGAAATTGAACAAAATTTTACCTGAAGAAGAAGAAGACTTGAAGTTGAACATCTAGGTCTAGAAGATGACTTGCGACTTGAAGTTGAACAAAATCTTAGCTGAAGGAGGAGAATACTTGAAGTTGTAAATCAAATATTTAAAACTGTAAGATGAATGAAGAAGGAATAATGCATACCTGATGGCCTAGGGGCAAAAGCGACAAAGAAGGATGAGTGACGAGGAGTCAAGGATGAAATAAAAAAGAAATATCAGTTGGTTGGGGGAAGAGGGAGGATGTCGACAGTTGAGGAACAACAAGACTCGAGAGGGAGGATGGCTGGAAGAGTGAGGATGTCGACGAACGTTAAGAGGAGAGGAGAGGGCTGAGAGTAGGAGGAGGTTGACGGAAAGGAGTAAGAGAGTGAAGTTCAGAAAGTGAGAATGAGGGTGAGAGCCGAGAGGTACGATTCGTGGCCCGTGGGGTGTTGGGGGCTGGTAAGAAAATTTTAGGTTCTAGGGTTTACTAAAACATTGTGTATTAATTTAAAACGTAGAGTTTTAATTAAAAATTTGAGCTTATAAATGAGTTTGTAAATCAGCTTTTAACGAACTATTTTCTAGCCGAGCCTTAAATTACGAGCCAAATATACCTAAGCTCAAGTTTGGCTCGTTTTAATTAAAGCTCATTTAATTAAATGAACAAGCTTAAACGAGCTTTTAACGAGCCTAGCCCGTGCTGAGCTCGAATTGGCTCAGCTCATTTACAATCCTAACTATGGCCCTTTTCTCATGGTTGAGCGTACAGGCAAGGTTGCATATGAACTGCAGCTACGTAACTCCAAAGTCCATCCTGTATTCCATATTTCAGTCCTGAAATGGTGTCCAGATCCCACCAATACCGAGTCATCATCTCTGCCTAGTCACTTCTATGAAGGCCAGTCTGCTTATCATCCTAAGGAAATTCTGGATGCCTGCAGGATCAAGCATAACCGCATGTGGCAAAGGGAGGTGCTGGAAAGCTGGGAAGGGTGTGACAATCATGAAGCTATTTGGGAAGAGCTCGTTGGCTCAATCAATTCATTGCAAGTTTTCCTCGCTTCAACCTTAAGGGCCAGGTTCGTCTTCATGGGGTAGGCAGTGATTCAGTTCCAAGCTCAAGTTCTGGTACCAATGGATCCCGTAATGAAATCCCAGCAGCTGAAGAGCCAATTGCACCTACAGACCCAGACGTACTTTACAAAAGTCTGTCAAGCTGAAGGATTATATCCTAGCTTAGTCCTCTATCCCCTCTTTAATCTGTTAGGGTGGAGAATATCTTTTATTTGTTCTTATCCCATCTAGAATGCTTACAGGTGGCCGGGTGCGGTGTAGCTTGTCTATGGCCTTGTAACACTATGGAATGTAAGGGGATGGATACGAAATGAAAATAATCTTCTCACCACTCTTCTTCATTCTCTCTTTCCTTACTCTTACTCTCTATTGGAGCTTGGCTATGCTAAAAGTAGTTATCATTTCGCTGCAGCGGATTACAGAAGATAATTTGGAACACCCTTTTCTTAGTTATCATCGGCAATACACGGGAGTTGTGAAGTAAAGTCTTTTAAGAAAGTAGAGCTGGACTGGAAAGTTATTACTATGATGATATAAGATTAGACTAGGGTGGTGGATAAAGTCGTGGACGCATGAAAACCCCGTATAGCATAAATGACTTCTTAAATGATCCAAAGATAATTAAGAGTTGGAGGTGACTAAGGATGGTGCGTCGTGGCATCTGACGCACCTACCTGTGGGAATGTGGAGCTGACAGTACTGTGTGCTTTCTGAGATTTTTTAGGGCATGCTCTTGGATGTTTTGGGAGACAGAAATGCAAGGGTTCCTCTGGCTGGATTTAGATTTGGTTGATTAGGTCTGCCTTTTGGCTGTGTTGTTGATGTGCGTGCATGTGTTTACCTATGCTTTTTACCTGTCGTGTTTATTTGGGTTTTGCTCTGGTGAGTTGTTGTCATGCAATTGCGAGCGGCTGCCCCTTGTACCCAGAATTAGTTTGACAAAAACAATCATACAAAAATTACTCCAATAACTTACTAATATTGATTCAAGGAAATTCAAATATAAAAAAATAAGTAGGGAAAGAGAATGACAATTCAGTCCACTTGAGCTAATCCTGAAAATGTGGGTTTTGTTGGTCTTATATCCAACTTGTATTTCAGGAAGGGCAAAATATCCAATAAATGGCACTCCTGTTTCCAATGGCATTATAGCTCGAGTATGTAGAATTTTGCTAGCCAAACATCCACTTCACGAATAGTATTCTTGATTGATCGACCATATACTGTAGTGTGGTTCAGTGGTGGAGCCATACGTATAATTCTATGGTGTCACCATTGTTCATCATATATGTCACAATCATTGAATGTACTATATCATTTTTGTTATGTTTCAATATTTTTGCATATGGGTTATAAATTTCATTAATTTTATACTGTATTTAATACATTTTTTTTTTCAATTGTCAAAAAACAAATATTTATTGTTTGTTCATTTACATCCATAACTCTTTTTTTTAAATAACAAATAAAATAAATTAGTTAATTGAAATAATTATCATGAATGTTAATCTTCATAAACTAAAACTAATGTAACTTATCAAACATTATAATGATGATGATGATAATGACATTAGAATTATAAAATCAATATCTTATGCACAATTTTAGTTTAACTTTTGTAGATGATAAATTGATAATTGAGATATGCATATTCAATTGTAACAGTATAAAATATTTAGAAGTATTTCAAATTTGTCAGCTTATCTTGGAAAAGTCCACTTTTAATTTTTTAGGTAACATTATTGAGAATTGAAGTATCTATTCTAAATAAACGTGACTATGCAAGCTAATATATATACATATAAAATAATCACATAAATAAATATTGAAAATCTTGACCATTACCTAATATATGATAGTAATCAATTATATTTCTTCATTTGTCAAAAAGGAAGACACCAGGGGAATTGAACCCATGTCCGCAATATTGGAATCCAATGGATGCACCACTTAAGCAAACAAGGCATTGTAAACATTTGCTATGAATATTTATTATATCTTAAGCTTTTCCATGGTGTCTTGTGGCAACATAGCATAGGCGTAGCTCCGCCACTTGTGAGGTTGTGTATGCTGCAATGGCATTGACGTCATCCATAATTAATAAAATGAAGTTCAAAATGCAATGGAGCAATTTTACCTATGTCGCCTTCTGCATTGCAGGTGAGACTTGTTGAAATGTCAAGACCGTCCCCATCACTCCCGGAGATCTTGAGTGGGATAGGGACTACTTTGATGGGAGTCGAGAGAAACCTGAAAGAACTTTTGCAGGAATTGGCATCCTCTGAAGGTGTTCAAGCACGGATGGATGGCATCATTTTTGAGAAAGTGGAGGAAGCATCTTATAGTAATCCTATTTTCACATTACTGAAGGACTATCTGGGGTCACTCTAAGATTACGAGGGCATACCGCTTCATGGCCCATTGTTCACCCATTTTTCTTCGAATAACCTATGAAAGTATCTCCTTAGCCAAATATGTGTATCAATTACGTTTTATATAGATTTCAGTATATAGTGTGAATAGATCTTGGACGTTCTTTATGCCATTTATGAGCCAGATTTGTTGATCCCCAAGGTTGAGCGTTGTTCTGTTCTACATGGTCCGATTGTCGCTTTATTTATATGACTGATCAAGCTGTATTTGGTATTGAAGTGTTTGTAAATCGTACAGTTGAGGTCTAGCACTCACTTTGCAGACCAGGTAGACAATTTATATCATGCACCAGAGCACCTAGAAAGTTTTGAAATAACCAAGCCCCTTGTACAACTCAAGGAGAGCTCTTCGAATCGTTTTTTCTGCATGCTGAAGCCTAGTTTTGTTCACACGAATTTTACTAGCTCAAGGACTGCATTTCCTGGAAGGCTGATTGATTAGAACTTCCCTAATGAATAATGAGGTAGCCGAGTGCAGAGGAAGTACGCGATGGTGTTGTTAAAGGGATGTTTCAGTTTTATGTTTTTTTACCTTGGTAATTGAAAGTGCGACTGGAAGGAACCCTGGAACTTTTGTCTCGTTGTTGATCCCGCGCGATGCCTCCAAATCATCTGATGTTGAGGATTCTGCGTTTATCGTCTTTTTCATCACGTCTATCGAGTATTGGAACCCTGATTCTGTTCTTGTTATACTGGCTTTTTTCCCCGGTAAAGTATGTGTGGGAGTGTCTGGGCGTGAGGAGAGAGAGGGACAAAAAAATTATTTAAAGTTCAGCAAATATTTGAGTTAAATTTGAAAATTGGTATAGGGCTTAGAAAAAAATTAATATTTTGAATACTACCATATACAATAAAAAATACTTAGGTTCATTCCAAAAAATATATAAATTTATTTTATATAGCGATTAAATTTATAAAATAAGTTAATAATCAAAAAATAGATTTATAATATTAAATACTTAGGTTCATGACCTACAATGCTTATAATTATTAGGTTCATTATGTATAGTTTAATCAAATAAAATATTTAGATGCATAACATAGAAAACATAAGTTTATCACATTAAATACCTAGATTTATTACATAAACTGTTTAGATTTATTACATATATTATTAAAATGATCCCATATTTGATAAATAAAAATAAGAAAATTATAATATTTAATCCATGGTTATCATACTTAATGAACATATACATAATAGAAAGTTATAAAATGTATATAAAAAAATATTTTGTGTTTGGGAATAAAGAATTATAAAATATAAAAATTACCACATGCCTATAAGTAAGAAGTGTATATTGTAAAATAGATCCCGTTTGTATATGTAAGAATTTTAAATTATAAAAATAATCACATGTACTTAAATAAACTTTATAAAATAACTTGAAGTAGTCCGATATAGCTAAATAAAATTTATAAAATAACAAAAATGATCTCAGATGCACCTTGTAGGTGGCAAATTATGTTAAGTTCTCAGGTGTACCTCGCAATGTACATTTAGAGTGTGAATTAGTAATACTTAAGTGGGGAAAAAAAATGACTCCTAATACATTGTTCACATATGTCTCGGTTGATGCTTTTCTTTATTTGAGTTAATGCTTATCTAAGCTTTGGTTGATATGTTTCCTTCTTTAGTTTGATATTTATTTAATTTTTTTAATTTTTTTGTTGATGTTTATCTTTATGTTAATTATTATTTTATTATTACACTTATTATAATAATGGTTTTTATACTAATAACAATAATTATATTAATTATTATAATAATTTCTAAAATTTCAATTATAATTATTATAATCAAATAATACAATTAAATTTACAATTATTATAACTTAAAATAAAAATAATTAACATTTTATTAAATTTATTATAATGTTTACTATTTCACACACCAAGAACATCTTCCAAATTATATTTAGGTCCATAATGTATTTATTTTTGTAAGATACTCTTAAGATCATGGCATAGCAATTGTCAAATGAGCTAACAGTTGATCAGCATTCGGCCATTAGCGCTTGGCCTCTTTTGGTTCCCTTTTCTCTTTCTGGGCAAAAAGTCGAGTCATATATTATTTTAGCTAGAGAATTTTTGATATTAATAACAATTTTGTTAGATATTTATAGTTGATTTCATTTAACCTAGAGCCATTTAAAAATTTCAATTATTAATTTAGGGTGGAGGGGAAGAAATTCACGGTGATCATAATGTTCAACTTGTTAAGGTTTTTTCTTCTCATTTTATTTTCAAACTTAATTAAATCATATAAAGTAAGATGAAATACTAACTCACATAATAATAATCGTACCAATATATTTAAAATAGTTCAGATATCATATCATATTTCAAAAAAACAAAATTCTAACGGATCCTTATGGAACATATCCGGTCAGAATAAAAATGTGGACAAGAAGTATGAGAGAAAATTTTAGATGGCTTCCTCATGTCGATATTCTCAACAAGCACAATGTTACAAGTTAGTAGATCTCCTCTTACTTTGACTTAGTCAAGTTTTATTTTAAGGATCTTTAATTTAAATTAATTTATTATTTTTTGTTTTTTAACTTGGTCTTGGTTAGAAGAGTGAAAGTAGAAGCCGAGTCTTAGTTAAAAAAATATTAGGAAAAGGTTCATCTTATTTTTAATTGCAAAATAAGCAGCATACTAAAGTTTCATATAGTTTTGTTTATCGACATTAACTCCTGAGTTCTAGATCTCATTGAGTAATTAGGTAAATTGTTCTCTATATTATCTTTTGTTATATACAATAGGTATAGGTAACTTTTTGATCAGTTTACATTTGGGTCTATTTTTGTTTCAATTTAGATTATGATAATCTGGGTTGAATTTAAGTTGGATTGGTTCAAATTGTGTTGAGTAAACGTCAAGTTAGATTGAGTTGGGTCTGACTTATTAAAATTTTTTAGATTAAGGTTGGGTTAGATATATATGTATTTAATTTATTGGATCTCCTATATAATTTATTTTCTTTTTTATTAATTGGATCAATTATTTTATTTAAAAAAAAAGGATAGGCTATTTGGTGTTTCAAATCAAATCGAATCAATTTAGATATTAGATCAGAACATTACATATAAGATGACATCAATAATCCTAATTATAGGTTAAGTATGACTTTAGTTTGAGTTGATTTCAATTTTATGTTCATATATAAGTCAAGGTTTTATGGATCGAATCATTACGGTTTGGATTAGTTTGAGTGTTGGTTATTATAGAATTTAAGTTCAAGTGTGGATTAATTTGGGTTGGATTATTTGTGATCAAGTCATATCATGTTGGATTAGTTTGGATGCGTACTATTATTAGTTTAGCAAAGTTATGGTTAGTCTTTAGGTAAGTTTGGATTGTTTTGGATTTTAGATCGAGATTGGGTTTGAATATTCAGGTTAAAATCGGGTTCAAGTTTGGATTATTTGAGGTTGGATTGTCTAAATTACGTCACCTTTGCCGAGTGTAACGATAGGCAATCATCATTACCTTGTGCCTCTGTGGCGATATAGTATCGAACCGATGGTAGTCGCCATATGAGCTTGATATTCCGTGATTGTTGGTAAAGATCGACCGAACTGGATTCCCGGTCTTTTTTACGTAAACGAAATGCTTTCACTGCTACAAGAGAATCGGCTGCCGAACTTTCGGATGTGGAGTTGGGCAAATCCTGAGATGGCTCGCACGGTCGCACTACATGGCTATGTCGACTGCTCCACCACTCTCGTATAGTCACCACTGTTGTGAATTTCCTATCCATTCAAAAAGAATCGTCTCTCTTCAGACCTAAGCATCTGTTTTTGTCTTGGTTCCCCTCATATCACATACTTTACCCAAACGAATCACTAATATGTGAGAATCGCGTAACTTCAATGATTGCTGGGCTTTTTTTTATTGTACAGGAGATAAAACTCTAATTTATTGGAATGCAATGATTGCAGGTTAATCCGAAAGTGAATCTTCAGAAAAAGGCAATTGATCTATTTCGGGTGATGCTATCCAACAACATTCAGCCCGAAGAAAGTGCGGTACTGACTCTCCTTTGTGCCTGTTCACAACCATCTTCGTTGAGGTTGGGAATACAATCTCATTGCTTTGCTTTGAAGACCAGCCTTACGCATGTTCAATTTCTTGCTTATTATGCCATAGATATGTATGCAAAATGTGTTTCTATTGAACAGTCTTGGATGGTTTTTCTGTGCCTTAAGTTGAGGAATGTGGCCTCATATAATGACATGATTGCAGGATTTGGAGTCATGGACGTAGAGTTGAATCAAAGATGTTAGTTGGAGGTAACAGTAAAGAATAAGAAACAAGAATTGTATCATAGAGAATTCACTGCCTTAAAATCGAGTTAAGCTCGAATGCAATACAACCAAATAACATTGTTTGCTTCCCAAGATTTACATAATCTCTCTCACATTTGTCTCCACAAGGTTGAAGGATTGAATAATTGTAGAACTACTTGGGAGTTTATATGAATGTGAAGCATGTAGTATGCGAAGGATAGAGTTTTGATCTCAAGTCGAGGTAATCACATGTATATATAGATAATTTTTACACTAACACCACCCACATCATTCACCAGGTAATGAAAAGGTACAGAGCATGAAGCACACCGTGGATAACACAAATCACTTAGGGTCTGTTTGATTCTTGGAAAAAAATGAGGAAAGGAAACAAAATTTGATGGAAAATATTTTTAACATGTTTGGTTACTTAGAAAATTAGATAGAAAGAAAATAGGAAGAAAATAAAAGGGAAAGATATACTAACCTATTTTCCTAATCTTTATACGAGGAAAGAAAGGAAAATGGGAGAGATTTTTTTCCAGCCAAACTCGCACCTCCTCCATCGACCGATGAACCTGAACTTTTGCACCACCTCCGTCGACCGACCAAACTCAACCTCCATCAACGACTTCCTTCTCACTCTTTCTCCATCAACTTCGCCTAAAAAAAGTGGACGACCGAGATGGCTGAAGATGGGTAGGATAGCTTACCGGAGAAACCATGTCGTGGTGACCGTGTTGGCCGCGATAGAGATTGTGCCGAAAGGAACGGTGGATGTCCATGAGATGCTGTTTAAGACGGCGGATTTTCTGGCTCGTGGTGGTGAGTCCGGGATCTTTGCTCCTATGCATATGATTTTATGTAGAAAATTGGTTTCTCCTGCTGAGGAGTCTTGAGATCGATCTGGGGCCATTGGTAGAGGAATTGGAGGTGATGGATGAAGAAGTTGATGGTCAAATTGAGGTAAACGGGAATGTAAAGGGAAGATGAACCAGAAAAATACATGTGTTTTTTTGTTGTTAATTATTTCTACATCTTGCGTGTACTCTCTCTTCGCTAAGCTAATTTTACTATTTTTAGTGATGAATTATCTTCTTCTTCTTCTTCTTCTTCTTTTTTGTCTTTTTTAATTTTTCCCTTCCTTCCCCTAACTTACGGTTTGTTAATTGTAATTCTAGTCGATATTGTTACGGCTTTTATTTATTCGTTATTATTTTGGTTTGATTTTACAGCGGTGGTGGGGATGGGATGACAGGCAGGGGATCCGTTGAATGGTGGTGGCGGGGAGGGTGGTGATCTGGTCAGTAGTTTTTAGTTGTTAGTACTCAACGTAAAGGGAGGACAAGGAAGGGGAAGAGTCCGAAGCAACCCAAATTCTGAACTTCGGGCTTCAAGATGAAGGTTAGCAGAGTCTTCCGAAAAGGGTGCTTTAGAAATTAAATGCATTGTTTAGTGGTTCTGATGATGATGATGGTTACATGGCTGCTGAATTGGACAGAGTTACCGACATGGAGATGTTTTTCCTTGTCTCCATGTACTTTTCATTTCCTTGTGGTGAAGGTGGTCCTGGGAAGTGCCATGCCTCAGGTAAACATGTCTGGATACCTGGTTTGTTGAAATCAAACTCCTATTACTGTGTCCGATCATTCCTTGCGAAGTCTGCTGGGATTCAAACTGTTGTTCTTGTTCCGACTGATGTTGGGGTAGTAGAATTAGGATCAGTGAAGTCGATATCTGAGAACCTGGATATGGTGAGGGCTGTGAAGTTTGCTTTCTCATCATCTCCTCCCCTGTTTTCTTTATGCTTTGCTTTTAGTTTTGACTTCGTGCCTGGTTTTCCCTTTCTTTTTCTAACTTATATTTATATGTCTCCATTAAGCTAGTTGTTTTGTGTAACTTGTAGTAGTAAAAATGAGAAGATTGAACTTCAATTTTGGTCCTATAGGTTATTAAAGTCTACAAATTAACAACTTTGTTTGTCAAAAAGGGTGTAATATGACCTATCCAGCTGTTATATTCTCTGATAGATAGAAAAACATACAGATAGACTTCGAGGGGGGTAATGAACCAGTGGCCTTTTCATTTCATTGTTCAGAGAAAAAATATGTAGTGAGTCCCCCTGTCCCCCCTCCACCTCTACCCAAAAATAAAATAAAATAGTTTTTAATGAGAGTTTTCCTTTCTCCATTGCTTTATCATGGAAGGGCTCTGCTCCAGAAACTCAGGATGGAGTAGCAGAATATTAGCAAAGCACTGTGGTTTAACCTAAAAAAAATCCAATACCCAGTGTGAAGGCTCTGACCTTCTATTGTGCAGGCACATTTACAATTGATGTCCAATATGTTAATGTGAGTGAGTTACAAGCCCCGGCAAATATCAGCAACTTATATGGTAAGTTATGTCTTGTGTTATCATCACACAAATATGCATCTTGATCTTTCCTTTGCGGTTTGTGTACCCTTACATTTTTTTTCTTAGTAATTAATAAATAATTATTTAATACCAGTGAATGAATATGTACATCAAAATTGTCTATGTATCCAAAGGATCCTAATCAATCAAGATGCCTATTTAATACCAGTGAATGAATTATTTGTGTACCCTTATGTCCTAAAGTGGGCACTAGAGTGTATTATTACAAAAATTTTCTTTATAATATCTCTAACCATAACTATAGGTAAGTAAGTATGATGCTTGAAAATTATAGCATTTCTATTCACCAAAAGCTTACAGACCATGCTTGCTGTGACCATCTGGAAGATGCCTCCTTGTCCTGTCTTTGTGCCCCTCTGATCAGCCAATGTAACAATTCCAAGGGTTTCCTCTCGTCATGTTTATTGCATAGATGATTGTTTGCTTGGCTACACAGTCTAGTGTAAAATTGGTTTATGGCCGTGGCATTTGAGCTCTGTTTATCTATTTTTATGTTCTCGCATATTTCATGATCTTTACTTGCTAAGGGTTAGCCCTACTTGTATTGTGTTATTAAGCTGGCCAGGCTTGTTACGTGAGCTATCTTATATAGAAAGATAGTAGATGTACCTGTTAGTTCAATCTAGCATTTAAGAATAGATAATTGGGGTTTTGAATGCGGAGATGTTTCTCTGCCGCTTCAATGAAAAATTAACATAAACTAATGAATGTGTTTGAATTTACGAGTAGGTTGTTTTTGTGTTAAGGCTTTCAGAGTTCACAATCTTCATCTGTAAAATGGAATAGAAGAACAAAGGAAATTGTAACTAGTAGAACTTGGGTGGCTGTACTGTATGTATAATCGGACAAAACCGATTCCTTTCTTGGATGTTTTGGTTCTTATCCCATCATCGCTTGCAATCTTGGATCTCTAGCCCTGTAGCTGTTTATTAATAACCAATTAGATTTTTGAATGTGAAGCTGTTCTGCTGTAGTTTGCATAAAGAATGTAAGTTATGCTTGAATGTGCATGATCTGCTTAGCAATGTGGTGGGCTGTGTGTGAAGGCTGCTAGAAGTGGCAATCTCTCTATATAAAATGGAAACAGAAGGATGAAAGGACTTAGAACTAGGATAACATGGGTGACTGCTCTGGATATTTCATATGCTATCCATGGCCCCCAGAAATTTATTCGTTTTCTTACATGTTTGGTTTTAAGACCAATCCATTACCATCATGATCGCTATTCTCTAGTTACTAGTCCCTAGTCGTTGCCCCTTCCTTATCCATTTGTATATAGTGTATGTGTCCAGTCTGTTATGTACTCATAATTTATCTTATGCAAATTTAGAGGGTGTTTGCTATGCAACTTTCTAGCTGTGTTTTTGCTTCTTTTTGTTCTTTGATTTGTTGGATATCATAGCATATCATCGATGGTGAATTATCATGATCAAGTTATGTATAACCTTACATTACATGATGCACTGTACAGGTTGTGCAGGCATATATTGTCATATTTATATTAATTAACATTGTATAAAGGATACGAAGCTTTGTTGTTAAGTGCAAGTGGAGGGTTTATTGTATAGCCAAATTTAATTATTTATTAGATACGAATATAAATATAAAAAAATATCTATTAGATTTCAGTATGGATACGGATAATAAATTCTTAAATTTTTATCCGATTTTATATCTGTATGACTGTATTCATACTTGGATTTATTTATTCGATATAAAATTATATTTTTATTCTTATTTATATAATTTGACATATATTTTCTAAGGTTAAAAGTAAAGACATAATTAAATTTTAATAATCTAAGCATATAATTCTAACATTAAATAAATTTTATTTTAAATTTGATGGGTTTTAACAAAAATCTAATATGTTTTATCCGATGGATATATAAACGGATATGGATGAATAGACATAATTATGGATATGGAGGAGAAAATAAATCCATCGAATTTGGATACGGATATAGATATATGTTTTGTTATCGAGTTTGGATAACGGATATAATTAAATTTTAATAATCTAAGTATATAATTCTAACATTATTGGAATTTTATTTTAAACTTGATGGATTTTATTGGAAATTCAATGGGTTTTATCCGATATGAAATTATTTTTTTATTCTTATTTATATAATTTGACATATATTTTCTAAGGCTAAAAGTGAATACATAATTTAATTTTAATAATCTAACTATATAATTCTAACATTAAATAAATTTCATTTTAAATTTGATGTGTTTTAATCAAAATCCAATAAGTTTTATCCGATGGATATATAAACGGATATGGATAAATAAACATAATTATAGATATAGAGGGGAAAAAATATTCACGGGATTTGTATACGGATTTTTTTAGATTTTTTGAAAATTATTGTAAGTTATTCATGTAATATTTTAGAATAGTTCTATAAAAAAAATTGGAATTAGTATTGATTTTATGGAGTTTTTATAAATTTTTTAGAAATTTTATGTAATTTTTTATATATCAATATAATATTTCTAATAACATTAAATATATAATAATATTTGAATAATAATATTTAACTTTTCTTAGAATTTTCTTTCTATATACCAAACACTAATAATATATTTCAAGAATTCAATTTTCCACAAAAATTTCTCCAACAACCAAACAAAGGAAAGAAAATTAATTTCTTTCATTTTCTTTCCTCTACATTTTCCTTTCCATTTAATTTTCCATGAACCAAACAGACTCTTAGTGAAAAATGGTGAACAAAGATCATTTAATGGAAAAGATGAAGAGAATTAATACTTACTAAAAGTGCAGAGATGGTTATTGAAAGTTGGTCTCAAAGAGGAATCAAATTAGATCAAGATACCTGAACCCAAACCTTTTTTTTTCCTCCAATAGTCTTCCCCTAACTACAAAAAACTCAAAGGAAGCAAGGAAATACCATCTTGGGCAAAGGAAATGCATCATATATAAATATCAGTATCTTTCAATTGAACTAATAAATAGAGAAATGAGGTTACAACATAGTCTAAGTAAATGAATTTCTCTTAAACTACCTAAATTTGGTTTGATACTACATAACATGTATTGCACTTTTAAATTATGTAGTATGTCTACAAAAAAAAAATATGCACCTTTAAACGGTTATACACACACCTTAGGTACTCTTGAGTACTCTAGAGAGATAGCTCATCTCTCTTGTCGAAGGTGACCTACCTTCACACCTAAGTAGGTGAGTCTATCAACTTTGTTTTGCTAGCTCCACCACGTATGGTTATACTCTCATTACAAGCATGAAGTTTAGCCTCAACATAGTTAGCAAAATGCATCAAGTGTGTCTCAAAAGTAACACCAATACTGGTTATTGATTCAAAATAAGCATAAGGCTCAAACTAAGCACTACCTAAAAGAGAATACATCAAGTATGTCTCAATAACACCACTAAAAATAACTATGGATTCATAAAAGTGAGCACAACTCAATTATACATTTAATAAAGATGGGAATGTAGTGCAAAAGAGTAATGATATGACTTTGATTGACCTCAAGTGGGTATCCACCATATTTTCCTCTACTTTGGGCTTAAGACCTATCCCTCTCAAAGATTCAAGAACCACTTCCCTTGACAAACCTTTTATGAGAGGATATACCTAGTTCTTCTCTAATTTTGAATAATCTAAGGATATAACTTCTTTTTTCCAACATTTTCTTAACCTCTTTGTGTTTGACATGTAAGTGCTTCCTTATCCCATTATGCATGTTATTCTTAGCGATTATAATGGCTGCCTATGAATCACAATGTAGTGAAAGTGGAACAGTCAGTTTCCCCTATAATAACACTTTTTATCAATAAGTCCCTCAATCACTCATCTTCTTGGCCTGTCAACTCACAAGCAATGAAATCATATTCTGAATAAGAGCATGTTATACATGTCTGTTTTGAGGTCTTCTATGGTATAACACATCTACCAAATGTAAACACATAGCCACTAATAGAGCTAATTTCAACATTATTAGTCTCCCAGACTGCATCATTATAACCTTCTAACACAATAGGAAATTTGTAAAAAATGAAAACACCAATTAATTGTACCTTAGAGGTTCCTAAGCAAATGATGAAAATCATCCCAATGTTTATCATTTTGGTTTTGAGTATATTAACTCAAAAGACTTACAACAAATGATATGTTATGTTTCGTATAATTCATAAGGAACATGACAATTATCTAAAGTTAGCATATGTATATATTCTTGTAATACCCCCAAATTGAGGGGAATATTATAGGGACTGATGTAGCTAACTTATATTACTATGGTATACCATATTTTTGGCGATTTTGTATTAAGAATTTCATAGTTAAGTGTGTTTGCAGTGGAGTAATTTTTAGAATGGGTAACCCTCTTAAGAAGTTTCAAAAAATTTCTAAAAGTTTTTCAGGAAGTGAGTGAGTGAGGACCAAACACTTTGAAAGGACTCATGTAGATATATGGGGTCATCTAATCAATCCAAAAGCACTCCAATATAGCCCCCACGTGATCATATTGACTCATGATGTTATGAATGATATCAAAGCGAAACCACAATAGCTAGCGAAAATTAAATGAGCTAGTCAGCCGCCTAGCGGAATGATTCTTGGGATAAACTATACTGAGATAGTTAGTGGTTGAGGCGCAATAAGTATGTTTATTTCTTTGAATGGGGGTGAATGTAATACCCTCAAATTGAGGGGAGTCTTATAATGATTGATATGGCTAACTAATATCAACATGGCATACCATATTTTTGGTGATTTCCTTCTAAGAACTTCATAGTTAAGTGTGATAGCCGTGGAGCTATTTTTAAGATGAGTGGCCCTCTTAAGAAATTTCAAAACTTTTCTAAAATTCTCAAAAAGTATGTGAATGAGGACAAAGTTCTCTAAAAAGAATCATGTTGATTTATAAGACTAGTCAAACAATCTGAAGGCACTCTAGAATAGCCCCTATGTGGTCATATCAACTCAGGGTGTTACAATCCTAATACATACTTTGACCTTTATTCTTCTTAAGGTGTATGCAAGAATCATACTTAATATGCATAAACGATACATCATAGTATTCAAACTTTTTAAATATTTTTTTTTTTGATATAAGGAGATTTACCAAGTGTAAAGCCATATTCATTTCTTCTTATATAATCCTAATTATTACATATTAGCCTCATATAAACATTTATTCTCAATCTAGGAATATAAGATCATTTGGGCCTTACTGAACACATCTAAGTCTGTAACAAAGATAAGTATATCATTAACATAATGACATATAATCATATAAATTGGTTTAAACATTTTCTAATAAAAAAATGAATAAAATCTTTGACCACTTAACCATTAGTCACTAAACTTTAATCAAGTTTTAGAAACCATTCCTTAGAAGACTTTACCAGCTTACGAACCTTATTCTATTGATCAAATACTACATAGCCAACAGGTTATACATCTTAAATTTCTTCCTTTATGTTACCATTTAGAAAGTTCACATTTATATCCTTCTAATATACTATAGATATATGAATAGGAACTAAGAGAACGAGTTTCTAAATGGTACTCACTTTAGTTAAAGGGAAATAACTATCAGAGTAGTCAAAGGCTCTATTTTAGTGTAGCCTACAATAAGTAGTCTAGCCTTAAATTTATCCACATATCCATTAGTCCTAAATTTCTTTTTAAAGATCCACTTCCTCTTGATTATCTGATATTCCTTAGGTTAGAAGTTATATAATCAAGATCACTTCTAATAGCTTCTTCCCAAGATTTAGCATGACTAGATTTTATTGTTTTTTTTCATATGTTTTGAGATCTTCATCCCTCATAAAGAAAAAATCAATGTAATCACAAATCTTATCAATGTCAAATATTTCTACTAGAAAAGCAGTGATAAAGGCTGGTTCATTTCTACTCTCTATGTGTTGCCATTAACTTCTCATAAGTTTAATATCATATTCGTGCATAGAAGGAGTAAGAAAAGAAAATAACACATTAGCAGATGCAAAATTTCATAAATTTTCAATGGAAAAATGGTCTTTGAATTCAGCATCTCATGATTCATATATTAAATGATCACTTAAACACATGAATCTAAAAATGACGCTATTAGTAGCCACTATGACAAAATAAGTCTATAGTCACAAGATCAACAAACTATATATATATATATGGCGATGCAAAAGTGATGAATAAAGTTGTGAATATATATAGGGATACAACAATGACATATTGAAGCTAAAAAGAAAAGTTTGATGAGATGTTTAAATTAGGAAAATGTCATTGTTGTAGCTTTTCAAAGACAACTTTGTTGTAGCTATAAATGTGGTGGGAAAATTTCCCTCCAAAGAAGCTAATTTATTATAGGGGAAATAATTTAAAAATATATATTTTAATGAGTAAAAAAATTCTCCCTCTAATTTTTTTGTTAAAAAAATTTGATAAAAATAATAGCATAGTTGAAACATGGCAATTCTATTTTTTTTCACTAAGTGGGAAAATCTTGCTCCAATTTTTTTATTTTTTTTTTGTCAAAAAGTATAAAATAAGGGTTATAGTGGTGACATGTTTTTGTAGGCCTGGTCACAATTTTTTTAAGGATAAAGGGCTAATTGGTGTTGAAATTTATAGAACAAATCAAATTCATTTTAAGTGAGCTAGAGTTAAAGCCTTAATTGTTCATTTTATCCTTTGTTCTCTATTGTTGGCCATTAAAGAGTTCCATGAGACCTTTGATGACTCTCCTCCTCCTTTTTCCTTCAAAAGTTTTCCTCTAATATTAGGCAATGCTGTTATTGAATAAATTACTTTTTTTATGTTTGAATTCTCTGTAAGTATCTATTAATTTTTTAGATATGAATTTTTTAAAGGCTAACACTGACCTTTTAGTGCCCTCCATTTTGTCATTGTTTCTCCTTTTCTAGTGCTATTCAAGATTGTCATTTTTTGGTCGTAACACCATTGTCTTGATATTGCTAGCTTCTCTATGCATCACTACTATGTTAGTTGCTATGTTTTAGGTTTGGAGGAAACCCTTTCTAAAGTTCATAAGGATCTTTGTCTTGCTTTTCATGAGAGACTATATTAAGAATATAATAAGCAAACAAGTTTTCTTCCCTCCACATATAATCAAACATACCATAATTTAAAATCTTGGCATTCATAATTCATTTTAGAGTCTTATTTTTCCTCGTAGAAATTTCATTTTGTTGGAGTGTATAAAGAGCACTAGTCTTATGGATAATTCCATAAAATTTCCCATGGAAGTTAATGTTATACTCTCCACCCTTATAAACTTGAGTCACTTGATTTATTGGTTCCATTGATTTTCAACTCTAGCCTTATATTTTAGGAACATATCAATAGTCCTAAATTTTTATCTATAGAGGTAAGCTCTATTATATCTCAAAAAATCATCAATGAAGGTCACATATTACCTTTTTCCACTTATACTAATAGAGTTCTTAATATTCACTGAGTTTGAATGAATAATTCATAGCAATTATGTGCTTCAATTTGAGATTTCCTTTTGCCACAAACACCTCATTCCTAGTGATTACAACTTTGTCAAATTCAATAATAATTTTCATGATATCATCGTTAAGAAAACCTCCAAATACAACGTCCTTTTATAGGGAGGGGACATTATCTAAAGCTATAGTTTTCATAAAGGGAATTTACGGAAGAAATTTCCTTTGTTAAATACTCCAACATTGAAAAATTTTCCCATGAAATCACACTCACCTTCTCCTGAGTTTGTTAGTGCAAAAATGTTTGGAAGCTCTAGGTTCTAATATCCAATCAATCTCTAATTTGTACATTATTGATTCTAAAGTAGAACATTGGGCTTTTTTTTTATTAACATGTTATAATGATTTGGATCACTAAATGAGGCACTAGATAAGGCTTGTGAAGTTGATGCCTATGGAACTTGATGCTAAAATATGAAGTACATTGGTTGTTAAACGAACACATGGTGAATTAACCTAAGGAGTCAATGTTGATGAGAATTTGTTAGAATTAGAGCTATTTTTTTTGTCTTAGAAAGGGAATTAGGAAGGAGTGAGAAATGTAAGATGAAAGATGAAAGAAAATTGTGTGACTTTGGAATGTATTATGGAGGGAGGGAGGGAGAAACACTATAACCATGAGCTATTGGATGATATTTGTGTGGCCTTGAAATGGATATGCTCACCTATTAGTCTTTCAAAAAATAAAGATAAAATCTCAAAAAAAAATAAAATTTTAGATTGCAATTATATAAGTTTGTCGATCAATGAAACTTGTTTAATTGTAGATAGATAGATATCCACCTAATTTGGCTATCCCACAACTCTAAAATTCGGCCAATCCTATTAAGCAACCCAATATTATTAGAGGTTGCATAAGTAATATGGATATCCAATTATTGATACGAATGAATTCATTTGTTTAAACAACATAGGAAAAGACGTAATACCAATTATTTATATGTGTTGTATATTTATGATTTTAATTAATTTTTTACTCTCCCTCCCCTACCTCTTCATCCACCTCCCCCTTTTAAACTCTCATCTTGAATTAAAAAAGCATTATGTCAGATTAAAAGGAAATACAAGTGTAGTAGACATGGAAAAAAATAGGCATTTTATAATTATTTGGAGATCATTTTATAAATATGGTATGCTTATAATTACATGTTCCATACAATCTAATTAATAATCATGGTCATTATCAGTTGTCTTTTATAACATCCTCATTTTCACGCTTGAAAAATTTCATGTCAAAATTAATATAATATAGAGGTAAAAAAAGGAAATAGTGAATCTTACCACCACACCTACCGTAAGACAAATGTTTATCATCTATCTCCTAATAAGTTCAAGGCTAAAAACCAGCTTCACAAATCCAAAAATAAAAACTAAATAAAAAATCTTTAGTGATAAAGTTAGTATAATGCCTATAAAATCATTGCTGATAAATCAAAAAAATCCTACATTCCAAAATCTAAATAAAAAACAAAATATATGTAGCCCTTTACAACAGCAAATTAAATAATTAATACAATAAAATAACTTATAAAATATTTACAAACAATTATATAAGTCCTTGAGGGACAAAACTCCAAGTATTTCTAACTCTTATAACAAGTCCAAGACAAATCTGAATTACACCAATGTACCTACAAAAAAACATCTAAACAAGTATAGTATCAGTATAATGATATACTTAGTAAACAACCCAAATCATAGCAATAACATGTACACATATATTCATATACTTGCCATAACTGATAAAACATGAAGAACATGCTCTCATATAAGATCATGAAAGACTGAGGAAGAGCATATGCAAAACTAACAAGAGTAGTATGAGAACATGACCTATAATCAATGCATATCCTATAGAAAAACATACAATCTTTATTAAGCATGAATTCACAAAAGAACATGTTGTTGCAGTAGAATTATGTGATCAACATAAAAATAATAAAATTCATGAATTACAATTGTCTTTGCATTACATGTTCACACAGAGTATCATGTCATATTCACTTGCACACCATTATTTACTCTATTTAATTCCATTTATATCATTAATTAATCTCCATATAATCATTTCACTTCAGTTCATAGAACCACTTATTGATCAATTCCACCAAAAGATATCACATCACACATGCCAATTTACATTATTATCTATTTCCTTTTATATGATATCATAGTTCACTTGTTTAACCTGTTCCACTTATTTTAATTATCCATATTAAAAAAATATAATATTATTCACATCCAGGACATAACGACTAAGGAACTCATAAAAACACGTCACTTATAACTCTATGGATATTGTAAACACTATGACCTATAGCTTTGTGGCTATGACCATCACTACCACTCAAGACACCCTAACATTTAGTATTAATACCCTTTATAGTACCCATAGGTCACCTATAGAGTGAAGAGAGGTGACTCGTCGTTGCACTACTAGTACATCATATATGAAATCATAAGGAAGGAATCCACCATACGATCCTACCTCAAAGGCCATCTCGAGACTACTCAAGGTGACTTATATACAACCACTAGTTATGACTACTAATGTGACCTGTAGCACAATTTCCATAGGCGGAATGAAATCACTAGCTATAACTACTAATGTGACCTATAGCATAATTTCCATAATTAATTCCTTTTACTTATCACTTGAATTATTCAAACTTTATGTCTATGACCATATTTTCCATCATATATTTAACACATCACAAATGTTATTAACAACCATCATATATGACTACCAATAAAGAATTCAACCACTTGCATTCGCATTGAAAATATGATAATCTATTTGCATAGCATATTAACTTATACAACTTACATAGCATAATAACTTATAAAATACAACTACGAAGAATTATGGTTCACATCTATGAAGAACTACGATATACCACACCATAAGATAATCATATGGCTAAGACATACAAATTACATGCCTATTAACAAACCCTGACATGCTCTTAGCATAAATAAAATATGGAATAATACACATCAACACATAATATTCTATTAACCAGGAGTTTATGAGGTTTACTTAGCATCCAAGGTATTCTAGCAGATGAAGAAGGGAACCCCTAGCTTTGGGATCCACTAACATGTCTTCCTAGATCACTTTTGAAAATCATAATTAGAGAAAATTAATACAAGTATAGAATAATAGAAAACAAGTAAACTTTATCAAAAACCATTTATATAATTAGGGTTTACAAACTCAGAACATCAAACTGATCAATTTTATATAATTGATCAAGATGATAAGTTAGAAGCACAATTAAATTGATTTCAAATCAAAACTAATTAATTAGTATGTGAAAGAATCAAACACAACTAAATTTCAGAAAACTATTTCTAAAAATTAGGGTTTTAAAGCACAAGAAATAGATTCAAACAATTCATATCAACTAATCCAAATTGAAGGTATTAGAATGCAATTAATATCATTTTAAATAATTCTATAGAATTAATTTTAGAATAAATAACTATACAAAATGAACAATTTCATAATTTTATTTGAAAGTTAGGGTTTTAGGCCCAAAAAGTTAATTTGGTTAAATTTTATTAATTTATTTTAATTAAATATTTATAAATACAATTAAACCTATTTTGTAACATATTATATACTTAATTGATTAAAAAAAATAAAAGAAAGACCGAATTGAACATAATTAGAGTTTTTTAGTCTAGATTATAAATCTGATTAAATCTTGCTAAAATAATTAAATTGACAGTTTGAAATTGAAATTAAACATATTTTAATAAACATTGTCTAATTAATTTAATAAAATAATTCATGAATCGATCAAATTTATATCCACATGACTTTTGCCCTAAAAATCCAATTATGAAGGATTTCACACAAGTTTTTCAAATTAACACTTCCAACCTGAAATTATATACATTTTAAAGTATATTATATAATCAAGTTATCCAAAATAACTTAATCGGTTAAATTTGAATAATTCGGACATAACTGGGTCAAAAATCTAATATTCACAAATCGACCACAAATATTGCAACTAACCACTCCAAATCACACATACAACATATCTATACATAATCTAACCGCTAATTTAGCTTATCATAAGTTAATTCACATAACTTTAATCAAATTAGATATTCAATTTTAGGGTAATTTATACCAAATGACTTCCTATAGAATTGGAGGAAATATGGGTTGTTGGAGCTTTGCCTGTGGCCAAGCAATGCTATAGGTGGTTGAATGGTGGTGCGCCACTACTATCTTTGTGCACTTTTGGATGTGTCGTTGCTATTGCTTTGCTTATGCTCAGTGTTGCTACATTAAAGGATTATGCTCAATGTTGCTACATTAAAGGATGGTGGCAACAAGAGGAGGGAATCTTGGTGTGGTCGAGTGGCGGTAAGGTGGTATGGTGGTGGTGTTGTGGGTTGAAGAAAGATAAAGGGAAATGGGGAGATTGAGTGTTGGGGCTCCAACATAGGAAGAGAGGGAACACAAGAGAGAGAAGAAAGAAAAGATGGAGGGGCCCTGGTTGATGGTGTTTGTTTGTTTTTTTAACAAAATATCTAAAATATGATAAATGGGCTATTTTATCTGAAATTCTTTAATAAAATCCATGGAATAAAGGTATGCGAAATAATAATTTAATTTTAATAAATGATAAAATTACTACAAATAATTTATCACATTTTTTAAATGTCCTCCGTATGCTAAAATGGAACAAACAAAAGAAAATAAACTTCGGAAATAAAATCACGAATAAATTACAAAATATTTTTAATTTATTTTTTAAATATTTTAATGACCTCATAAAATTAAATAAATTCAAAAGTAGAAATATTTTCTATGGATGAAAATTATTAAAATGAACCACTTTAAAGGGATTTTATAATTTAAAATCATATATGTTTGTTTATGAAATATGACCCTAAAATAAAGTTGTAATCACACGACGAGGTTATACTTAGAAAAAAATTTAAAATATTAAAATCAAAACACACGACATAAATGGAAATATATTTTAAACAAAAATTGAATTACATGAATTTATAAAATTGTAGTCTTGAACAAATTTACCTAAAATTATCCGCAATAATAATTGATTAAATAAATTTTAACATAAATTTAAAGTCGTCAATAAAACCATAAAATGAATTTAGACTTATCAAATATTTGGGAGAATCACAATTTAAATAAAATCATCAAATTTAAATATAATTAAAGGTTTAAACTCATAAATTAAGACCGATATTTTATAAAAATTAGGTTTTTGAGGAGCGGGGTGTTACTGTTTTAGTATTCTTTGACATAAAAAATAGAATCATTTGATTTTACTACATGACTATAAGAAATCCAAACTTATTTTTTTCCTCTTAAGGACATCTTCATAGTGTTCATCTTTTATGATCAAATGCGTAATATAAGTGTGGCATTGTAAACCCATGTCCACTAATTTTCCACAACACTCTTTTGTAATCATTTTTTTATCACACTAAAAAACATGAAAAAAGATTGCATTACCAAATTCATAACTTAACTTGTTACAACATTTTTTAAATGGAAAGACAATGATGTTGGTACAAAAGCTTTATTTGATCCAGCTAATATACCTGTTTATAGTGACATGGCAAGTGCAATAAATAAGTTGAGCATAATAAAGGACTTGATCTCCTTTTTTTTTGTGATTTAGGTGGTAATGAAATAAGGAGGTTTGGATTACTACTGAGGAGGCATAGGGGATAAAGGCTTATATTATGCATGTGTATATATAGGTCAATGACATTATGAGGGAAGCTATTTTTTCCCTTTAATTGAGTGTTGAAAATGTTTTGCTTCTTATTTTCATAACCTACAAATGCATATCTTTCTCTTTTTAGTTTTTCCCTATCAATGGGTATCTAAATGGTATATTGGGACAACAAAAAATGAATATCTTATATGTTAAGTTATTAGTTTGAAAATCTAAAATATATTTCAGACACAATTTATAAAACATATATTTACTCCATATAGTTAGACTTACAAAAACACATAACATAAAGTGGCAGAAACTAGTATATGCTTTAATTCATGGATTAAAACATAACACCTACACAAATAAATGATGTCAGCCTTTCAAACTCTAATAGTTAGATACTTACTCATGTGTACACATAATATATTCTTATCATTATCTTAGTATATAAAAATAAGTCACCTCTTAAATTAAAGATAGACATTGACCATTAAATATTTTTTAATATATATTGATAAAAAAATTTAAAATATAATACTATTCAAATATTTTTTTATATGAATATAATAACTATTTTTTATATAATAACAAATTATTTTTTAAGAGAAATTAAATGTCAACGTTTATCCTCATAATATGATGTGACTTATTTTTCATGCGGAGAGAGTATATGTTTAGATTTTAGTAAGTGAAAAACTTGACACATGTGAAAGCTTTTTGGTGTAAACCACTAAAGTTTGAGAACAATTATTTTTAATGATGAAAAATATATTTTTCATATGAGAATTATTTTTTTCTATATATCTTATAATTTACAAACATGGTAGAAACAAAAATCAGATATAATAAAAATAAGAGGTGAAATAGTAAAAATGTACAGAATTGCATGGATTAAAAAATGCTAACAAAACCATATGTTTTGTAGGTATGATGTTTCTTGATGAGTTGTCATATTTTGTTATTTTTACTTATATTATTGTTCTCTTACTTTATCTAATTTTGTCTTGTTGTTTTAGCCTTTGTTTGCAGATATTTGTAAATAGTGAGAAACTAAGATAATTAACTTTTTAGAAAAAATAGGCTAAAAGTTTTTGAAAAAAGAAATTATCTTAAATAGTCACTTTTTTAATTAGATCCAAAAAAGGGGATCAATTTCCCCATATTTTACTCTTGTACTAATATAGTTGTGTTGAAGGATGAATTAAGGTTAATCATACATGCTAATATAGTTATGTAAATAGATGTATTAAATTTCATGTAGTATCAATTATAGTAACAAGTAATGCTGTATCAAAATGAAGAATAATGAACATTTTTTATACTCATTATCTTGGTTGTTATTTATATGAGTTGTAATTGTATATGGTGCTTTTGCTATTGTACTATGTTCAAATTCAAATTCAAAAAGAAGAGGGAAAAAATGATGTGAAATTTTAAATATAAAATTCATAAAAACATAGTATTAAAATTCATAAATCAGTTGGTCGGACAAGAGTGAAAATATCTTTTATTGTTTGGTTATAAGTAATTACTAGTAGATTGTAAATGGGGGTATACACTAGTCCAAAATCGGACCACGTCAGAACTTGATCAAGGAATTAAAAAATTTGAAGTCAGGATTGGAGATTGAATAGGAATTGAAAAAACTTCCAAATTTAGCCTAATCCTGATCCTGGGTGATTAACATCTTACCATTTTCCAAATCACTTAATCCTAATTTTAACTATAACTCTAGTCCTAAATTTTATTTCTTTTCTTTTCAATTTTACTTTTACTTTTTCCTTTCTCTTTTATTTCTATTTCTCGTTTTTCTTCCCACATGACCCTTCTCCTTTACAATTGAATTTGTTCAACTTCAATTAATCAAACAAAATTTCCCAAATTTAACTAACCATTCACTCCACCATCATCATCCTCCTTTTATTCATGTGTTGATCAAGCCAAATCCCTAACCCGTACCTTTTTTGTTATGCACCAAACACACACAACACCCCCTCACTTCCTCAACTCGCTCATGCTACCATTCCACATGCCATCATGATCCATATAGTCATTCTCTCTCCCTTCTTACATCATATATTACTTCACCAACCAAGACCTAACCTCTTATCCCTTTTCCGACTCTCTCTTCCACACCTTCTTCTCCATAGCCCCACCATTTTTTTCATAGTAAGCTCTGCCTGGAAAAACGAGCCTCATGTTGCACCACCATTTTTAGCCTAAACAACTCACATTGCTACCCTTTACCTACGTGAGCTACACTTGGAACCATCCCACCAATACCCAAACAACATTGACCCCTCATATTGTGCCCCCTATCTAATGTGAGCACCTCACACTATACCCACTTATGAACTTTAAAGCCTCATGTTACATCCCCTTGCTAGAGTGACTTCCTCACACAATCCAACCACATCAAGTGCACCTCCTTTACGCAGCTAGCCAACTCTTTTACTTCAGATCTTTTCTCTTTTCCTTCCTTATTTTACTTGATTATGTGATACTTTTTGGTTATGCCTTGTGGACATCATATTGTTGATGTTATACTATGATCTTGATGTATCGTATGGTGAAATTATGATCATGATACGAAATTATGAGCTTAAGAAAAATTATTTGTTTAGGTATTGTCTTGTAACCCTAGCATGTTAGCATGATTCATTGTTTTAAATGAGTTACGAAGAGTGGGTAGTAAAATGTTTAAGTCCTATCATGATAAAAATGTGTTTAACATTAGAAGTTGATAATATTGAGGCCAGTAGGACTTTGGTGATATGTTTAGGTAGTTCTCTATATTAAGTGTACTTGGCTCTTTTTAGGTGTTATATGCAAAAATAAATATGCATGGTAATCTTTGAGGGCTTTGAAATTAATATCATGTGCCATTTAATGAATTTTTGTGGCCTTGTAATGGATATGCTCATCTATCAATCTTTTAGGAAAAAGAAAGAAGATAAAGTTCCACAAGGGAAAAAAAATATTAGATCAAAATGATACAAGTTTGTTTTTCATTGAAACTTGCTACCTATAGACAAATAAACATCTACCCTATTTGGCTATCCCACAAATATATAATTAATACAATCTTACTAAGCAATCCAATAGTATTGGAGTCTGCATAAGCAAGATGGATATCTAATTATTGATACAAATGAATTCAGTTATTTCAACAACATAGGAAAAGGGTCATGTCAATTATTTGTATGTGATTCATCTTTATGATTTTAATTAACTCATTACTCTCCCTTATGCCTCTTTATCCACCTAGCCCTTTCAAACTCTCATCTTCTATTAAAAAACCATTACGTCAAATTAAAATGAGCTACAAGTATAGCATACAAGGAGAGGGAAGAGGAGGAGGAGGATAAGAAGAACAAGAGTAAAATACAAGTTCCTTTAATCAAGAATTATTTTTATTTAATTATTTGGCAATCATTTTAGAAATATGGTATGCTTACAACTACATTTTCCATATAATCTAATCAATAATTATGGTCATCATCAATCGATTTTAGTATCTTTAACATAAAAAAATATAATTATTCAACTTCTGCATTACTACAAGAAATCCAAACTTCTTTGTTCCTCTTAAGGATATCCTGTACATGTTCTTCATGGTGTTCATCCTTGATGATTGAATGAGTCATATAAGTTTGGCATTGTAATCCCATGTCAATTAATTGTCTACAACACTTTTTTGTAATCAATTTTTTATCACCCTCAAAAACATGAAAAAATATCGAATTACCACATTCATAGCTTAACTTGTCACCACATTCTTTTAAATGAAGAGACTCTGGTGCTGGCACAAAGCTTCATTTGTTCCAGCTAACACACTTTTTGATAGCAACATGGATAGTGAAAAAGATAAGTTTAGAATGAGGATGGATTTCGTCTCCATTATTTTCGTTATTGAGGTGATAATGAAATAAGGAGGATTGGAATACTACTGATGAATGATAGGGGATTTAGGATTTTATTATGCATGCATGTATATAGCTCAATGGAATTATGAGGGAAGTTTTTTTCCCCTCTAATTAAGTGTTGAAGATGTTTTGATTCTTAATTTCATAGTCTACAAATGCATATCTTACACTATTTAGTTTTTCTCTTTCAATGTATACATAAATGGTATATTGGAACAACATAAAACACATGTCTTATATTTTAAGTTATTAGTATGAAACTCTAAAATACATTTCATACACATTTTATAAAAAATATATTCACTTTATATAGTGAGACATACAAACATATATTACATAAAGAGGTTAGAAATAGGTATATACATTAATTAGAATGGATTACAACATAACACCTATTCAAATAAATGATGTCACATTTACAAACACTAATAGTATCATTTGATTGTTACCTTAGTGTCTAAAAACAAGTCACGTCATAAATTAAAGATAAGCTAAAGCGATTAATATATTTTAATATATATTGATAAAAATGATTAAAAAATATTATAATTTTTTTATCTGAATAAAAAAATTATTTTTTATATCATAATATATTATTTTTAATAAATATTAAAGGTTAAAGTTTATTCTCAAAATATAATGTGTGCGGAGAGAGTATATGTTAAGATTTTAGTATGTGAAAAACTTAACAAGTGTGAAAACTTTTTGGTATAAATGGCTCAAGCTTGAGAACAATAATCAAATGCATGATTATTTTAATGGTGAAAAATATTTTTTTCATATGAGATTTTTTTTCCTGGATTCTTATAATTTACAAATATGGTAACAAAAAAGTTATGATAAAAATATGATGTAAAATTATAAAAATGTACAAAATGGCATAGATTTAAAACCTCTAATGAAATAATAAGTTTTGTAAGTATGGTGTTTCAAAATTACTTGTGCTCCCTTATTCTTTTTCCTTATATTATTATTGTCTTACTTTATCCATAATTTTTTTAATGATTTAGCCCTTATTTGAGTCTAATTTAAAATAGTAATCATAGAAGATGATTATTTTTTTAGAAAAAAATAGGTTAAAAGTTTTTTTAAAGTTTTTTTTAAAAAAGGAAATAATCTAAAATAATAATTTTTTCTTAAGTAGGTAAAAAAAAAGTAAATCAATTTCCCTATATTTTATTCCTATACTAATATAGTTGTGCTAAAAGATGAATTAAATTTAGTCATATATCATAAGATAATTATATTCAATGATGTGTTAAATTTCATGAAGCATCAATTATAGTAAAGAGTAATGTTGTATAAAAATGAAGAATAATGAGCATTTTTTATGCTCACTATTGATTTACTTGGTTGTTGTTTATATGAGTTGTAATTATATTCAGTGCTTTTGCTATTATGTTATGTTAAAATTTAAGTTGGAAAAGAAGAGGAAGCAAATGATATGAAATTTTAAATATCAACTCCTGAAAATGTTGCACTAAAATTTCTAAATCAAATGATTGAAGAAAAATGCTAATATCTTTTATGGTTTGGTTATATGTAATTACTAGTTGATTATTAGATCAAATAAGAACCCAGTTATAGATTAATAGAGTAAAATTAGTATCAGCGACAAAATTGAGACCTAAAAAACTTGTAATACCTCAAATTTAGCCTAACCCTAATCTTGGTTGACTAATATCTTAACCTTTTCCAAATCCATTAATCCTAACTTTAACCTTAAATTTTCTTTATTTTCTTTGGCCTTTTCTTTTCCCACTTTTTTTTTTATTTCTCTTTTCTTCTTTCCCATCATTCTTCTTCTTATGTGACACTTCCCCTTTTGAATCGAGTTTATTTAGCTTTGGTTAATCAAACTTATTTCCCTAACTATAACCAATCCATCACTGCATCATCATCACCCTCCCTTCATTCACATGTTGATCAAGCCAAATCACTACCATGCCTTATTTGTTATGCACCAATAATGCACAAAACCCTCTCACTTCCTCAACTCCCTCATGCTACCATTTCGTATTCCACCTAGACATATACCCTTTATCCCTCCCTACACCACCGTCTTGATCCTAAACAACTCACATTGTAGTCCCTTACCCTATGTGAGCTACACATGCAACCATCACATTTACGTCCTCATATTAGGCCTTGTCATGAAACACTAGTGTGTTGGCATATCCATTATTCTAATTGAGTTACAAAGAGTGAGATGTAATAATGGTTAATTATTATCATTGTTAATATGTTTAATGTTGGAAGTTGATAATATTGAGACCTGTAGGGGGTTGGTGGCATGTTTGGATAGTTTTCAACATTAAGTGTACACAGATCTTTTAACCTTTGTGGGAAAATAAATATGCATGGTAATATTTGTAGGTTTTAAAATTAATTTCATGTTCCATCAAATGAATTTTGTGTCATGGAATGAATATTCTCATCTATCTATCTTTCAAAAAAATAAAGATAAAAGTCCACAAAAAATTTATTAAATCACCATTGCACAAGTTTGTTGATCAATGAAACTTGTTACCTATAGATAGATATCTACCCTATTTGGCTACCCCACAGCTCTAAAATTAACCCAATCCTACTTGCAATCCAATATTTTTGGAGGTTGAATTAGCAAGATAGATATCTAATTACTAATACAAATGAATTCAGTTATTTTCACATCTTAGGAAAAGATGTCGTTAATTATTTGTATGCGTTGCATCTTTCTGATTTTAATTATTTTTTTACTCTCCATCCCTTACCTCTTCATCCACCTCCCTCTTTCAATACCTCATCTTATATAAAAAAACATTACATAAAATTAAAAGAACATACAAGTGTAGTAGATCGGAGGAGAAGGAGGAGGAGGAGGAAGCACAACAAGAAATAATATCTTGGGGTAAAAAAAAAATTTGTTTCCTAAATATAAATTTTTTTCACATAAATTTTGTGCAAAAAAAAAAATAATCATCACAATTTCATTACCCAAGGCACGTTGCCCTTACTATGGGTGACAATATCATACATTTGTTACCCTAAACACATTTTGTGCAACGAAATATCTTCATTGCCCAAGACTCTCTTTGTGCAACGAAATATCTTTGTTGCCTATTGTGGACTTTGTGCTGTGACACTATTTTGTTTCCCTAAATTCTCTTTGTGCAAAGAAATATATTTGCTGCCCAAATTCTCTTTTGCAATACAATATCTTTGTTAGCTACAATGACCTTTGTGTGACAATACTATTTTGTTGCCCTTGGCACTTATTTGTACAACTAAAATCATTTGTTGCCCTAAACTCTATTTGTGCAATTCATATTAATAGTTAATGAAAAGAAAATTTTTGCCTTGTAAAATTATTTACATCCTATATACTATCACTGACCCTGTATTCAAACAAAAAATCATTGATATTGATTTGATTTGTAGTCTCTTTTCAATAAAATATGTTTTATATATAGCACAAAAAATCCATAATATCAAATTATATCACACCATAAGGTACAAGTTGGCTGAATTCATGCTTGAGTGACACCACAATATACAACTAGCTTGAAAAACCCTAACAATAGGTGGATAATGCTATATACATTTTTGAATATTCCACTCCATCAAACATATTGTAGCACCACAATAAGACTCTAAGTTGATCTACAATTCATGAAAGAAAATTTTATTGCAAGATTATGAGGAAAGGTTAAATTATATCATTCACTGTAATTAAGAGTTCAAGTACAATGCTATCTAGTTATTAATAAACTAAATATCTATTTATCTAAACTTGTATAGGTAATTTCTCATTTAAATAGTTCACAAGATTATTTAATATAAGGAAATTATTACCTAAAATCTACGCTTGATGAATATGAAAATAACAAATGAAAAGGAGAAAATGTAGCAACTTACATGGATGTAAGGCAATTTGGTCGAAATCCAGGGTTAAAAAAAAAGCTTTGGAAACCATGTGTACATACCTAATCAATCAAAAAAAAAAGTTTGCAAAGATGAATATCTATCTAAACTCCATGCTTGATGAAAACATGCAAAGGAGAAACGTAAACATGTAGCAACTTACGTGGATGTAAGGTACTTAGGTCAAAATCTAGGGTTACAAAAAAAATGATTTATATATCAAGTGTACCTAACCTACAACCGGAAACCAACAATTAAGATTGTAAAACTTAAACATATGCCAAAAGCACTCATGAGTAACTAACGTCCAATTTCAACACCATAATAGGTAAAAAGATGCCAAAAGCAATTGGTACAAAGGCTAATATATTTATGCTTTATTTTCTCATTTGGTCCTTGCTCATAAATCAATATATATTTATGCATGAAGTCAACAAAATATGAATTCATGCAAGGAATATACCCTATACCATGATGGGTTGTGAAGATTTTTTTGATGCTATGAAGGCTGTCATTTGATCTCTTATAGCTAGCATCATTTCAACCTTCAACTCTTCCTTTAAAATTTTCTCTCTTGCATGGGAATCTTTAATCAATTTTTTTCTATTTCTATAGTTGCATCCTTTATCCTCTCCATCTCATGTCTTAAAATTTCCTCTCTTTGAGCATTTGCATGTTGAAGCTCTTCAAGTTGTCGGCGAAGTTTAACCTCATTTCATTATCCATTATGTTCCTTATTGGCACGGGCCCAACTCCTAGCTCTGGAACATAGATAGAATGATACTCAAATGCTTATGTTTAAGCTTATCTTGCGCTAAAGTTATAAAATCCATATAATTCCTTTTTCTTAGCATGAAGTTCTATCAACTTTTGGTACTTTGCATAGGCACCATCTTCACATGTACCATCTTTTTCCCTGGAATAGGTTAGAATAGAGTAAACATTTCAAAAGCCCTTTAAATTTATATCTATATTTATTAAAGTACTTTTCCATATCTAACACACCTCTTCGTCTTTTGCCATAGTTTAATATAATTTGGCTTATACTGAGGCTCTTCAATTGACTCCTCTACATTTTCTATTACATTTGAAGTCTCCCTTGGTCCTTGATTTTCCTACATATAATGTATCTTTAATTAACAACACAAGATACCAACAAACACAGTAGTAGGCCCTTGATTTACATAATGATTGTGCATACTCTCGCTTTGGTAATAAAGTTAATTATAAAGGAAAATATATAAATATACACAATAATTTTATACTTAAAAATTCATAAAGATAATGTGCTATTAACTTTCCTCCATTCCTTGGAATTTTAGTTTGCTTTAGTTTAGTATTATGATTCACTTCACTAATATGCTGCATGTAAAGAAAACAATAGTTAACAATTTTGTAACCCCTTAGATCTCATATGTGTGCATATATCCAACATTCCATCACCAACCACCTCCAAACATTGGTATCTATCACTGGGGGTCAGTTTTGGATGAGATCGAAAATCCATTGAAATATATTTCTTGTAGCCTATATCGCCATTGTCTATACAAAATTTTACATTCCATAGACAATGATTTGTCAACATAATCACCCTCGGGAAATCTCCACTCGGCCTAAACCATATACAAATATTAAATCAATCTATTACACATGACATGAAAATAACTCATGTAGCTATAACTCATAATTGAAATATTATCATTAATTTTACCTTTATCTTATTAAAGAGCCTTTCTTGCGCAGTGGGATTTACATGTTTTCAATTTCTGCATTCAAACAAGATCTTTGATCATGAAGTTTCTTGAATAATAGAAAATCAATAAATAACAATGGAATAATAAAATGTTAGTCTTACAGTGAATCAAGTAGACAATAACTTTTTTATCCACACTCCTAACTCAGTGATGAACTTGTTTACATTATTACCAACAGTTCTTTTCATTTCTTTAGTGATATTAGTATATGGTTTTGTAGTGTGCTCATTCAATCATGAATTCATATATTTTGTCCCATGAGTGGAACCTTGTTTTGGCCCTATGTACATGACATAATTATGTTGATTTAATTAAAGGCACACACACAATCACACACACACACACACAAAATAATTACATAACTCATCCAAACCTGTCCTCTCGGATTGTTGCAACTGACATTGTTGTCTATATGTCAATTGATTTCCTAAGAGCTAAGATTGTATTTCATGACTATCTAGAGGATTCTCTTGATTTATATGATCTATAAATTGTGATGATGGCGCATTAGATGCCATTGACTTTCCAATTTTAATAATAAAAATATTAGTTACTATGCTAAGTAAATAAATAATTGTTATGCGAAGTAAATAAATAATTGACAAAATAATAATTATCATATTTTGAAAAGTATCACCATCTCGTTGACTCTAGAGTGGAAAACTAAAAGAATGTCATACATTATTATCTTCATCTGATTCCAAATCTGAATAGTAATTGAATTCATCACTTTCATCATCTTCTAGATCATCATCATCCTCCTCCTCCTCCTCATCAACATCATCATCATCATTCATAGCCTTTTCAACATCGCCAATATCAACTAGATTAGGTTCTATATTATCATGTAATTAACTAAATAGGGTTTAATAAATTCACGTACATAAGGAATTTCATCCTCATTTAAATGTTGCATATCAAAAATTGTAGTATTAGTATTAGTTATCTCATTCTCCCAATTTACATTGAAGGTTCACTATCTTCTTCAATGTCCTCAATGTCAGGAAAATCAAAATGATTTTGAGAACTTATTTTAATAACTATCTTCCATTGAGGTTCTTTATGGGCCTTCACATAAAAATAAAAAAATTTGCCCTACTTGAGAGGCTAGTGCAAAGGGTTCATTGTATCTTAACTTATGATTAACATTAACAAGGGTAACTCCATATTTATCATCTCTCTTTACCCCCATCCTTTTATCCCATATATCAAACCATTCACATCTAAAAATGATATCCTTGGGACTACCAAGATTTCTAATAGGGTCATATTCTAACACAACTGCCTCCTCTAATAACCCATAAAATTCCGTACCTTCACTATCATCATCAACTCTCACCATCACTCTGCTTTTTTTTTTGTCTTCCTTCTTCTTTAGCAATTTTTGTTGTGAAATCTAAAATTGTTGAAAAAAATCCCTCACAAGTAATCACATTCTTTATTAGACCTCGATCTTGACATAATAGTTCATATGTAACCCTATTATGCCCAACATCTTTCAACTCATTATCTAAGTTACATAGAAAAAATCAAAAGACTCATGTAAGACATATCCTATTACTATAATGGCTCTATTATCTAAGTCACGTAACTATTAGTTAGCTTACTCTTTTTTTAAACCATTTCACAAAATCAACACATTGTCCTTGATCGGCATTCAAATGCTCCCTACTGTGAAGAACAATCATCAGGCATGTATATTAATATTTACATTTAACATATTATAAATAAATTTAAAGCCATTATCACTTACTCATAAAAAGGTTGAAATTCTTCATAATTTTTAAGAATATATAAGTGTGCTTGCTCCTAATCTTTAAAGTTTGACTCCTTAGATATGGCATTCCCTAGAGGCTTACCATGCATAGAGAAGATAGATAAGCTATAGGGAAGTAAATCTCACATAAACAAATGAAAATCATGACTCTTCATCCCAATGATCCTTTCATCTTCCAAACTTACACATCTTGAGATATTGAATGAATATCCATCCGAAGTTAGCCAAATTTGCTAGTAAGTCAACAACCTCCCTTCTTTCAAATAATGTTAAACTATAGGATGCCTTAGGAATACAAAATCCCCCCTCCCAAATTAGGACACAAGTGTGGACGCATCTTCATTTTCTCAAGATCTAATATAGCATTTAAAGAATCTTTATTCTTTATGAGAATATCCAAAAATGTGCTCAAAATATTGTCACTCATATTCTTTTCTACATGTATCACATCGAGATTATACCGAATTAATAAATGTCTCTAATATGGGAGTTTAAAAAAATACTATTTTCTTCCATTGTTGCACCAAGTATCACTCGATTGATCTCTTTCGCTTGTTATCTTTAACCTTTCCTAAATATGACATTTCAAATTCCACACAATTTATCCAAAATATCATGCCCAAAAAATGGTGTAGGTGGGGGAGTCATTTCACTTTGTTCAGCACGAAAGTATTTCTTGTTAAATCACCATTTATGGTATATTTCTAAGAATATTTGATGCCCCAAAAAATAGTACTTCTGAGATTGCTTCAATCTTTGAGACCAAGTGTCCTTATGGCAATAAGGAAAAGTAAGTATCCCTTTTGTACTCCATCTCGATAAATTTGCATAGGCTGGAAAGTCACTAATTATCCACATCAAAGCAGCATTTATATCAAATTTCCAATCTTTATTCACCCACAACTCCTTTAATTCTTCTATCAGTGGTTGAAAAAATGCATCTATATCATTTCTCAGTGATTTTGGATCAGGAATTAATAGAGATAACATGAATTAAGCACTTTCATATTCATCCAAGGGGGCATATTATATGGGACAAGAATAATAGGCCATATGCTATACTTTGAACTAAAGTTTGCTCTAGGATTAACCTATCACTAGCAAGTGCTAGCCTAACACTACGTGGATCATTAGAGGAAGTGGGAAGTAACTCATCTAGAAACATCCATGCTCTTAAATCTATAGGATGCCTCATAATTCCATCATCAGGATGATTCTCTTTATGCCACCGCATGTACCCTACCAATTTAAAGTAACTATACATCCTTTGAAGCCTAGGAATTAAGGAAAAATGATGTAAGACTAGTTGGGGAACCTTTTTTCCTCATATGCATCCCTTCATCGTCAATACCACTTCCACTATCCCAATTTTTCTCTTTCCATATAGAAAGGTTACAAATAAGATAACTATCATAGTCATCATATTCTTTCCAAAATAATATGCACTGATTGATGCAAGCATCATTTTTCACATAATTCAACCCCAGTATTTCATATGCTTCCTTGCCTCATATGAAGTCATAGGAAACCCATCATCAAAGTTAAAGGCTTTATGAAGAATTTTAGGCAACATATCAAAATATTTATTACTCCATTTTTTACTCATTGTAACGTGTAGTAAGTTGACCAAAAATTATAACTTAAAAAATTTCTTACAACCTGCATACAACTCTGTCTCAGCATCTTTCATCAACTCATAAAACTTATCTAAACCAACATCATTTCCCTCTAGAGATTGGCACTTTGCCTCTGATCCACTATCTTCAACACCCATGGAAAATAGGATATTTATCACATCTTGCACCAATAACCTCATATTATCACATTCTATTGTATTACCACATTGATTTCAATCACTCCATCACATGCATCATGGGAAATAATATTATCACAACTGATATGCTCATCACTTTCACCATAAAAAATCCATGGATTATAATCATTCTTGATGCGATACATCATTAAATGAACCCACATGGCTCTTTAATTTTGAACTAAAATGATTTTATAATTCAAGCAAGAGAATTTTATCTTAGTTCTTTTTCTTTTCCATCAAAATAAAATCTCAAAAACTCATTAACTCCCTCAATATACTCTAGCTTTCTCCTATCATATATTATCTTCTGATTCATCCAACTTCAATCCTTAGGCATTGTTGAAACAAATACAATAACTGCACATGGCATCATAAATGGAAAAGATGCTTTAGAGTAAATGTACTAAAATATAGCTCCTATATATACATTATATGTTTATCGCCTAAACTAATATTTAGGAACTAAAATCAAAATGTCATCTCCATAAATTACTAAGGTGCAACCAAATATTTTTGTCACCCTAAACTAAACTTTTTGAAATGAAATACATTTTTTTTGACCTTTTAACAAATTAATCATTTCCCAACATTATTTTGCTTGTTGTGAGGAGAAGGAGGAGGAAGAAGAAGAAGAAGAAGAAGAAGAAGAGAAAAAGAATCCCATGAATCGGCCTTTTGTTTTTTGTTTTATTTATTTAGAGATCATTTTATAAATATAGTAATCTTGCATTTACATGTTCCATACAATCCAATCAATAATCATGGCCATCATCATTCAATTTGAGTATTCATTAGCGTGAAAAGTAGAATAATCTAATTTGACTACATTACTACAATATATCCATACTTCTTTGTTCCTCTTGAGGATACCGTGCACATTTTCTTTATAGTTTTCATCCTTGATGATGGAATGAGTCATATCGGTGTGGCATTTTAATCCCATGTCCACCAATTATCCACAACACTCTTTTGTAATTAGTTTTTTATCACCCTAAAAAATATGAGCATTACCACATTCATAGCTTAACTTGCTACTACATTCTTTTACATGGATAGACTTAGGTGCTACTACAATAGCTTCATTTTTTCCAGCCAATACACTTGTTGCTTGCAATGTGGCACGTGCAAAAGATAATTTAAGAATAAGGAAGGATTGGCTCTCCATTTTTTTTTTATTGAGGTGATAATGAAATAAGGAGGGTTGGATTGCTACTAATGAAGAATAGGGGATTAAGGCTTGTATTATGTATGTGTGTATATAGGTTAATGAAATTATGAGGGAAGTTATTTTTTTTAATTAAGTGTTGAAAACATTTTGCTTCTTAATTTCATAATCTACAAACACATATATTACTCTTTTAAGTTTTTCTCTTTAAATGGGTATGTAGATGGTATATTGGGACATTGAAAAATATATATTTTATATGTTAATTTATTAGCATTTGACTCTAAAGTATATTTTAGACACATTTTATAAAAATTATATGCATCCTATATAGTTAGACATTCAAACAAATATTATATAAAGAGGTAAGAAATCGACATATGTTTGAATTAGCATGGATTAAAACATAACACTTGTTCAAATAAATGATATCATACATACAAAATTTAATAGTATATGTTTATTTTTATCTTAGTATATATACAAAAGTCACATCATAACTTAAAGATAAACTTTCACCATTAATATCTTTTGATATATATTGATAAAAAAAAAATTATGAAAAGTAATATTATAAAAATATTTTTTATTTGAATATAAAAATTAGTATTTATATCATAACATATTATGTTTTAATAAAAATTAAAGCTCAAAGTTTATTCTCACAATATGATGTGACTTATTTTTACATGCAGAGAGAATATATATTAAGATTTTAGTAATTGAAAATTTTGATAAGTGAGATATAAATGTCTAAAGCTTGAGAACATTTATCAAATGCATGGTTGTTTTAATGGTAAAAAATATCTTTTTCATATGACAACTATTTTTTTTCTTTATCTATTATAATTTACAAACAAGGTAACAAAAATATATATAATAAAAATATGATGTGAAATAGTAAAAATGTAGAAAATAGCATGGATTGAAAACTACTAATGAAATTATAATTTTTCTAAGTATGGTGTTTCAAAATGACTTGCCTTCCCTTGTTCTTTTTCCTTATATTATTGTTGTCATACTTTATCCGTAATTTCTTTAATGACTTAGCATTTTTTATAGACTTCTTTGAAATATTAATAATTTAAGATGATAATTTTTTAGAAAAAAAAGGTAATTTAAAAAAAATTATCTTAAATAACCACTTTGTAAAGTAGCTTAAAAAAAGGTGGATAAATTTCCCTATATTTTACTCCTATAGTAACAGAGTTAAGTTAAAAAATAAATTAAATTTTTTTCATATGTCCTAATATATCTATGTTCAAGGATGTATTAAACTTTATGAAGCATAAATTATAGTAAATATTAATGTTGTATTAGAATGAAGAATAATGATCATTTTTCATACTCACTATTGATTTATCTTGGTTGTTTATATGAGTTGTAATTGTATATTGTGCTTTTGCTATTGTATTATGTTGAAATTTAAATTGGAAAAGAAGAGGAAGCAATGTGAAATTTTAAATAACGACTCCTTAATACACTGTACTAAAATTTATAAATCAACTGATAGGAGAAAAATGATAATATCTTTTATGGCTTGCTTATACACTGTACCAAAATCAGGCCTGATTAGAACCTAATTAAGGATTAAAAAATTAAAATTGGGATCAAAGACTAAATCAAGACCAAAAATAAGTGTAATACCCAAAATTTAGAATAACCAAAATCCTCCTTGATTAATATCTTAACCTTTTCATAATCCCTTAATCCTAACTTTAACCCTAAATTTTCTTTCTTTTCCTTTTCCTTTTCCTTTTCCTTTTACTCCTTTTTTTCTTTCTCTTTTCTTTTTTCCCTTTTCGTACTACCTACGTCACTCTTCTTCTTTTGAATTAAGTTTATTTAGCTATGGTTAATCAAACCAATCCTTCACTCCATCAACATCACCCTTCCTTCATTAAAGTGTTAATTAAGCTAATTCCCAACCTCGTACCTTGTTTTTTATACACCAATATCCCATAACACCCCCTCACTTTCTTAATTCCCTCATGCTAATATTTTTCATGCCACCATTAGCCATATACTCCTTCTCCCTCTCTTCTTACATCATTTATTGCTTCACTAACCAAGCCATTACCTCTTCTTTTACTCCCATCTCTCTCACATCTACACTTTATTTCACCTAGCCCTGCCTTTTTTTTTTCACAACATGCTCCACCCAACACAATGAGCCTTATGTTGCACCACCAACTTGAGCCTAAAACACTCAAGTTGTAGTCCCTTACTTGTGTGAGCTATGAATGCAACCATCAGCATTCTTCGCGCACCAACACCATAGTAACATCCACCCCTCACATTGTACCTCCTAACCAATGTGAGAAACTTATATTATGCCCTTTTACTAATGAAAGCCTCATGTTACTTCCCCTTTATAATTTGAATTCCTAATATAATCCAGCTACATTAAGTGCACCTCTATCGCGTAGCTAGCCAGCTCTTATGATTTATTTCTTTTCTCTTTTCCTTCCTTCCTTTACATTCCTGTCCTTCCATATTTTTCCTATGCTTCTAATAGTGAATTTTTTTCTTAGGTTTTAGGTGATATTTTAGTAGTATTAGAGGAGGAGATTTAGGTTTTTGTTTTTTCTAAGAGACCGGTGACATTTTAACATGAATACATGCTATAAAATAAGAAGGTTCTAATGTTTTATGGTGGTTACATGCAATACTATGTTAGCATACTTCTATTTCTTGAAATCATATTGATATATTCTATTTTTTTTTTCAAAATCATGTTTCTGATGTTGTATCATGATATTTTTGTATAGTATGGTGGAATTATGATCATAATATGAAATTATGAGCTTATGTAATATTGTTTGGTTAGGCCTTGTCTTGTAGCCCTAGCGTGTTGGCATAACCATTGTTCTAATTGAGCTACAAAGAGTAGCATGTAAAAAGGTTTAAGTATTATGATTATTAAATATGTTAAATGTTGGAAGTTGATAATATTGAGACTTGTAAGGCTTTGGTTACATGCTTGGGTAGTTTTCAATATTAAATGTCAATGGGTGTTTTTTTTAGCTTTTTTATGGGAAAAGAAATATGCATGGTAATAAGGGTTTTAAAATTAATGTAATGTGGCATAGGATGAAGTTTGTGTGGCCTAGGAATGTATATGCTCACCTATCAGTCTTTCAAAACAATAAAGATAAAAGATAAAAAAGTCATTAAATCACCATTGCACAATTTCATTGATTAATGAAACTTGTTACCTATAGGCAAATAGATATCTACCCTATTTGGCTATCCCAAAACTCTAAAATTAACCTAATCCTACTTAACAATCCAATATTGTTGTAGGTTGCATCAGAAGGATGGATATCCAATTACTAATACAAATGAATTCAGTTATTTCAGCTGCTTATGAAAAGGTGTCATCAATTATTTGTATGTGTTGCATCTTTATGATTTCAATTATTTTTTTAATCCTCTTCCCCTGAATCTTCATCCACATCCCTCTTTCGAACTCACATCTTGTATTTAAAAAACCATTATGTCAAATTAAAAGAAAATATAAGTGTATTAGACAAGAGGAGGAAGAGGAGAAAAAGAACCCCATGAATACAAGTCCTATGAATCAAGTTTTTTTTTTGATTATTTGGATATCATTTTATATATATAGTGAGCTTGCATTTACATGTTCCATAAAATATAATTAAAAATCATGGTCATCATCATTCAATTTCAATACTCATTAAGGTCAAAAGTAGAATAATCTAATTTTACTATCTCACTTTAAGAAATCCATACACTTTTTGTTCCTCTTGAGGATATCATGCACATTTTCTACATAGTTTTCATCCTTGATGATGGAATAAGTCATATTGGTGTGGCATTATAATCCCACATTAACCAATTATCCACAACACTCATTTGTAATTTTTTTTAATCACCCTCAAAAACATGAAAAAATATTGCATTACCACATTTTTAGCTTTACTTGTTACCACATTCTTTTACATGGAGAGACTTTGGTGCTACTATAAAAGCTTCATTTCTTCCAGCCAATACACTTGGTGCTAGCAACATGACAAGTGTAATAGAAAAGTTGAGAATAAGGGAGGATTTGATCTCCATATTTTCATTTGTTATTGAGGTGATAATGAAATAAGGAGGTTTGGATTATTAGTAGTGAAGCATAGGGGATTAAGGCTTGTATTATGCATATGTGTATATAGGTCAGTGGAATCATAAAGGAAGTTTTTTTTTTAAATTTAAATTAAGTGTTGAAAATGATTTGCTTCTTAATTTCACAATCTACAAACACATGTATTAATCTTTTTAGTTTTCTCTTTCAATGGGTATGTTAATGGTGTATAGTAGGACAACGGAAAACACATATCTTATATGTTAAGTTATTAGCATGAACACTCAAATCTATTTTAGACACAATATATAAAAAATATATTCACTCCATATAGTCAAACATACAAACATATATTACATAAAGAGGTTAGAAACTAGTATATGCCTTAATTAGCATGGATTAAAACATAACACCTATTTAAATAAATGATGCCACACTTACAAACTCTGCCAGTATCTTTTTATTGTTACCTTAGTATCTAAAAATTAGTCACCCTATAACCTAAAAATAAACTTTGACCATTAATAAATATTAATATATATTGATAAAAAAAATATAAAAAAAGAATATTATAAAAATATTTTTTATGTGAATATAATAATTATTTTTATATCAAAACATATTATGTTTTAATAAAAATTAAAGTTAAAAGTTTATTCTCACAATATAATGTAACACCCTCAAAATTTACTACTGAAAAATTTCATTTTAGTAAAAGGTTTTTACAAAAGTGAAATAATAAAATCATAAATTCTGAGGGTATTACTGCCACACTTAGTATCAGACCGGTTCACTCCTACTGTTCCAATACTAAGTGCTAAGGCTAAATAAGTTTAACATCAAACACAAATCATTACTAAAGTAATGAGAGTCCATGAGAGGACTCCTCATAGTCATACAAAAATCAGAGTGCGATTTAGAATTATAACCCAAAGAGTAAGGGTCTAGAGTTTTTCAAAAACATAAAATACCGCAAGATGTCGCATAACTAAAATAAAACGATACATGATCAAGTCAAAAGAAAAACAGAGTTCGGCCAAGTCGTTCTCGATCCCTAGGTCAGGTCTGGGTTCAACTCTCAGCCCCACCAAATGCCTTGTAGGTGTCGTAGGCATCGAAGACGTCACCCCCTACCTGCACAAACTTAGATGGCTCCTCTACTCGTGGGAATGAGAAGCACCCATGAAAAGGGTGGTCAGTATGCTATGTATTGAGTAAGGTAACCATATGGGTAAGGCCAGCAAGAAGCATGCAAGTAAGGTCATGCAAGAGAATAAACACATAAGGCATACAAGACAATAATCAAGATTTACAAGGTTAGGTCGAGCTTATACTAGTGATTTACCTTATATCTCTTTTTCAATAATTCCATGTGAGTACGGGAACCCCACTATCATAGCCAGTGGACCGAAAGTACTCCACAGAAAGAGCGCACCTGACCACTATTATAGCCGGTGGACCGAAGAATATATAACCTCACTAGGCCCTGGCTCGATAATCTTTCACTTTAAGTGCTTAGTGTTTTATTGTATCTTATTCCATACACAACCCCAACTAGACATGCACGACTCACTCGACTTCCCGATAATCCTGTCCCATATCTTGGGACTTTTACTTCTTCTAGTTCATCCTAATATCCTTTCCCACTCTTTCCTCATTACCATGACTACTTAACACCGAGGCCCACTTTTCATATTTCTAAATCAACTTGATATAACTCTCTACGGTTTTCTTCTAGGGAAACCCCTAATTTGCCCTATATGGCCTAACCTGTCTCTATCCCATATAACTCACACTCCTCTAATTTATCACCTCACTCGATTCTTCCCCAAGTATCACATTTCGCTTCCCATATAATGCATGCGGCCACGAAACCCTAGTCGGGCAACTCTCTTTTCCAACACGATATTATTCGTTCATCACTCTTACTTACCATCACTTCTTCCACATGACACATATATCTAACACAACCCATGATCCTGGGACTTCCTTTGATCTTTTTCCCACTCGCTACGAACCTAAAACTCTTCTTTATTATTAAGACCATCACTCTCTTGAGCCCCACTTGACCTTACAACCTCATTGTCCAACTCCATCATATGATCTCCCAAAACCCTAGTTAGCCTCCCAAAAACCCTAGTACTCCTCCTTCCTTTTATGTGACTTACTCAACACCCGAATACAAACTTCTCTATTGATTCACTTTTCCCCCATGTGACACCCTTCTCATCTTTTATCCTCATTCCGTCCATTTTCATTAATTTCTTCTTTCCTTTTTTTTTCTTACACATTTCTCTCACTTAGGGTTTCCACCCAAAATCCTATTCAAATCCCCCATGCATCCTTACTTCAATCCACGTACTATTTTTCACATATGAACTCCAATTACCCTAACGATTCTTCCCTCACCTTATTCGATCCTCAAATCAACCTTTCCCACGTAAAATTCATCCCCATGCAAAATCTAACCAACCCATGCAAACCCTAGACTTCCCATGCATGCTTAATTCGTTTCCTTAATTTCATTCCCATTATTCCTCCTTTTCTCTACCTATAAGTCATAAGATAATTAGGCAATCATTATCATTCTCTGGTTGACTCACTTTCCTCCTTCTTTTTCATTTTTCTCACAACCATATCATACTACTTAGGAATTCCTATCATGCATGCCATGAGGGGCATTATTACATAAGCACAATTCAATTACAGGTAATAACATCACATTACACATATCATAAACACATGCAACTTACCTTAGCTCCATGCTTAGCAAGCTGCCATAAGAACATGGTAATATAGAATACGAAATATAAATCACACCCATAAAACCAACACACATAGCACATTCTTACACATAAAAGGCCTTAACCATATCCTTACCTAATATGACACTGGGCTTGGAGCACACTCCTATGCCTTCTTAGGGTTTTGAGTTGATTCACCTATAAGAGGGAAATACTATGGGTTAATCCCTTTCTTACCATAGATTGTCATTATTCCTACCCTACCATTATCATAATTTACTATTAGGGCTAATAGTGATAATAGTAGTTTTATAATTAAAGCAGGGTTATTATCCTTAAAATAATTAAGCGTGCCATTACCAACCAAAATAAGTCTTAGTAGCCATCATGGTTTATGTTAAAGTAGTTATAGTGATATTCATGGTATTAAGGTGATGTTTCCAATATCATCAATAATAATATTATTATTATTAGTTTTATTGATAATACTAATATCGACCCAAAACCTAATAGTTATAATAATAATAGCCATATAAGTAATTTAGAAGTAGTGACCATGATGATTTTTATATTAACAATGCTAGTAGTGATAATAGGTTAGTGATTACAAATATTGGCAAAATAAAAGTTAATAATAATAATATTTATAGTAGTATTAAATAATAATAATAATAATAATAATGTTGATAATATTAATAATGGTTCTCATCTTAAGAATAGTACTAATTAATGTCCTAGAAATCATCTTAGTAGTAGTCTTAGTGATAATGTGGTCAAGTGTAATAGAATAATGATGATAACAATGATAGAAATGATAATAATATTAGTAGTAATGATGGTAGTAATAATATTAATAATGTTACACATAATAAGGATAATAATCAAAAAGGGTAATAGTAATATAAGAGTCACAACATTTACACCTGTAGTAAAAGTGATAATGGCCAAGTTAGTATAGGTAAGAAAATAATAGTAGTAGTAGTAGTAGTAGTAGTAGTAGTAGTAGTAGTAGTAGTAATACTAATAATAATAATAATAATAATAATAATAATAATAATAATAATAATAATAATAATAATAATAATAAGGATAACGATATTAATACTAAAGTTGTAGTCTCTTAAATGATAATACCATAGTTATAATGATTTTCGAAGTTAGGTTAGGTTGTAAGAGTGATAACATAATAATAATAATAATAATAATAATAATAATAATATTATTATTATTATTATTATTATTATTATTATTATTATTATTAATATTAAGGGTAATACTATTAATATTACTAAAAATTATTAACACTTATAGAAAAATAGTTTAAGGGTTGGGGAACTTAGAATACCACCTAGGGTTGGTGGTGGGACCAGTAGTGGCCCATGGAGGCGACAACGGCAGAGGTGGAGGAGGAAGAGAGGTGGAAAGATGGGTTTATAGTAGGTCTGTCCACGGTTCAAATATCCGATATTTTGGATATTTGATTGTCGGATATTTGAAATTTCGGATATCTAAAAATGATATTTGATATTTGATTTGAAACTTCGGATATCCGGAAGATCGGATATTTGAATTTTCGGATCGGATATCATCGGATATCAAATATAACCGATATTAGCTGAATACAATTTCAAATATAAAAAAATTACCAAATGACAAATATATTTCATATTATCCGATTTGTTGAGCGAATGCTGAGCAAATATCCGATTCGCTTAGCAAATATCCGACTTAATCAACAAATATCCAATGTTAAAACTAAAATAAGAAAGGAGTGGATGGAGTCTATCGGTATGCAGAGTATTTTTATTTTTATTTTTATAAATATCTAAAAAGGGATTGTATTAAAAATATAATTTCAATTAAATTAAAATTTTCCTCAAATAATAAATAAAGTAAGTAAAAATTATACACAGACACATATAAATTTATTTATATACAATTATATATAAAATAAAAAATTATAAAAAAATGTATAAATATTTTTCTTTGGATCGGATATTATTTGTATTTTTTGGATCAGATATTTGGTTTGTTTGACTTTTCGTTGACTGGATCGGATATTTGATTTGGAAAAAAAAATCGAATCGGTTATTTATTTTTTCGGATCGGATCGCTTCGGATATCGGATCAAATAAGCAGATATCGGATAACATGAACAGCCCTAGTTATAGGCTAGAGGAGAGGAAGTGGAGGGGTGTTTGAGGTGGTGGGAGGTGTTAGGTGTGTTAGGTGGAGAGAGGTGGAATGGAGGTGGTGGTGCAACCAGAAATGGCGGCGCACGGTGGTTGGTGAGGTGGCTAAAAGTGGTGGAAGGTGGAGAAAGTAGAAGGAAAGGGAGGCAGGGAGAGATGGAGGTATGGCAAGGTAGGGGAAGGTCCCCTGGTCATTTTGGAGGGTGGAGGAGGCGTTGTTTGCTGCGGAATTGGCGGGGGGCGGCGGCGCGAGGGGCGGCCCGGGGTTGGTGAGGGCTGATCGGGAAGCTGACTTTGCACGGGTGGGGTGGCTCGTGCAGGTCAAATCGAGGAAGGAGGGAAGCTTAGTTCTGCAGGGGGTGGTGCAAGGAAGGATTTGGTGGGCAGAGTTGGCGGCGGAGGTTGCCGACGGTGGCGGAACAATGGTCTAATAGGGTGGCGGTGAGCGGCTAGGGTTTTTGGGTTGCGAAAAGGAAGCTCAGTTATGGCTTCCCATTGGGGGTATTTATATGCTAATGGGGGGGAAACGATGAAGGGGAAGAGGATAAGCGGGGCAGGTGAGGCAGGGCCACCGACCAGCGGTGGCAGGTGGTGTAGTCCTACCATGGTGGGGAAGGTGATGTCAGGGAGAGAAGGGAAAAGAAGGGACACGTGTGAGGGGGGCTGTGGGGTTTGTTGGGGTGGAAAAAAGGAAAGAAAATGACAGGAAGAGCAGGGGAGGATGGTTGGGCATTGGGCTGGTGGCTGTCGGTGGAAATCGGGGCTGCAGGTTAGCATTGTAGATCAGGGTTAGGGAAGGAGTGCGACAGGCTGGACCAGCTGGTCCAGGGGAAGTGGAAAAGAAAAAAAAAAGAAGGGAGGTAGACCGGTTGGGTGACAGGTGAGGGAAGGAAAAGAAAAGGAGACATGCAGGCTTGGGTCGTGCGGGACGGGGGAGGGGATGAGAATTTGGGCCACGGGCTGGCCCAAACCGGGGAAGGGGAAGGGAAAATAAGAAAAGGAGAAAGGAGAGAAAGAAAGAAAAAGGAAAAGAAAGGAGAAAAAGGAAAAAGGAAAAGGAGAAATGGATGGGTTGGGATATTTGGTCTTTATTTATTTATTTATTTGGATATTTAAAATTAATAATAATTATTATAAGAATAATAATTAAATTCCTTTTTAGATTAATTGGGCTATTGGAATAAATTTTCTTTAACTTCTATTTTAATTAGTAAAATGTCCAAAATTTTCTAAATAATTTATTTATTATTTTTCTCTTTATTTTTCTCAATTAATTTTCCCTTTATTTTAATAAAATAATTTATTTACTTAATTTTTCTAATAAATTATTATTTTGCCATAATTCCTAAATTAGGATTTTTGGGGTATTTCATATAATGTGACTTATTTTTACATGTAGAGAGAGTATATGTTAAGATTTTAGTAAGTGAAAATCCTGACAAGTGTGAAAGCATTTTGGTATAAATGGCTAGCTTGAGAACAATAGTACAATGCATGATTATTTTAATGGTGAAAAGTATCTTTTTCAAATGAGAACTTTTTTTCTATCTCTTATAATTTATAAACACGATAGCAAAAAAATTAATACACAATAAAAATATGATGTGAAATAGTAAAAAATATATATAATGACATATATTGAAACTTCTAATGATATAATACGTTTTGTAAGTATAGTGTTTGAAAATGAATTTTGTTCCCTTGTTCTTTTTCCTTATATTATTGATAAATTGTTTTATCCCAAAAAAATTTAATAATTCATCCTTTGTTTGTGTCTATTAAAATAGTAGTCTTCTAGGATGATTATTTTTTTTAGAAAAAATAAGGTTTAAGGTTTTTTCTAAAAAAAAACAAATTATCTTAAATAATCGCCTTTTTAAGTATCTCCAAAAAAAAAAAGGTTGATCAATTTCTCTATATTTTTCTCATATATTAATAGGGTGATGTTAAAAGATGAATTAAATTTAATCATATGTGCTAATAGGGTTGTGTTAGAAGATTTATTAAATTTCATGGAGCATCAATTATAATAAACAGTAATGTTGTATCCAAATGAAGAATGATGAGCACTTTTTATACTCATTATCAACTTATCTTGGAAGTTGTTTGGAAGAGTTGCAACTGTATATTGTGCTTTTGCTATTGTATTATGTTGAAATTTAAATTGCTATCGAAAAGGAAGAGAATGATGTGAAGTTTTAAATATCAACTCCTTATAACGTTGTACTAAAATTAATAATTCAACTGATTGGAGAAAAATGCTAATATCTTTTATGGTTTGTTTATATGTAATTACTAGTTGATTATTAATAGAGGTATGCACCGATGAAAAATGGGAATGGATTAGAACCTAGTTAAGGATAAAAAAAAATTGAAATTAGGATTAGAGACCGAATTGAGACCAAAACAATGTGCAATATCCCGAATTATCTTAATTAAGGATAAAAAAATTGAAATTAGGATTAGAGACCAAAATAATGTGCAATATCCCGAATTATCTTAATGTAACACCCTGATTTTTATTACTAAAAAATTGTTTTACAACAAAAGTAAATAAGTAAAATATTGGGGGTTACCGCTATAATTAACATAAGTCTGGTTTATTCAACCATCCTTATATCAATCACAAAGCTAAAACATTAAAATTAATGCAACGAAAATAGAAACAAAAGAAAAATTTATAACACCATAATGAGTTTGGAGTTTGACTCCGAGTTACAATACACAAAATACAAAAGAAAGAAATATTGTAGATCAAGAGTAAAAAAAAAGGTATCTAATTAAATACATCTACTAGGTAATAATTACTCTTCACCTAATTCCCTAATACAGATAAAGTCACTCATCCTCACATAAGGCATCGTAGGAAGCATAATCATCTAGTGGATCTTTTAAGACCTATAAATAAGAATCAGGGTCTCTTATTTGTGGAAATGAGTAGCACCCATAAAATGGGTGGTTAGTATGCTATGTACTGAGAAAGGGAACAATACTATCAAAACAAGGATACAATTAGCACATGCTTTTACAACAGATAATAAGTATACAAGTAGATAATTGAAAACATCTCATAAGATAGATAATGATCCAGGCCTCTTATTAGATATAATCTATTTTCATTCTTTTATATACATTGAGTTAGGGATTCTAATATTTTTAAACTAGTGGAATGGTTTGAAGCACATTCTCAGGGACCACATACCTAAGCCACTATTATCATTCGGTAGAATGGATATGAAAACATCACCTTCTATAGGCAGAATGCTCCCAGGTCACTATTCTCCCCGATGGAATGGGATACATATAAAAATAACACCTTAGTCCTAACTCACATACTCTTCCACTTTAAATCATTAGTATCTTTTCCATAGGTTATTTTGTTATATTTTCATTTCACAATGAGTTGGGGCCCCACTATTCTTAATCTTGTAGAATAGGCTGAAACACCTTCTTGGGGTAAAACGCTCCCGTGTCACTATTCTTTCCAGTGGAATGAAGATTAAAAACATCATATTCTCAGGACAAAACACTCCCGAGCCTGTATTCTCCTTGATGGAATGGGAATATGTATATAAATAGATCACCTTAGCCCTACTCATGTGCTCTTTTACTTTAAGTAATTAGTAACTTATTCAAGGTTAATTCTCAGGCATTGAACACAATAAAGCAGATAGACACACATCCTTTCCCACCCTAATTACATGCCCTTTAGCATTCATTCTCCCATTATGATTATTCCACACAAATTATATTATTTCATCTTCAAATCTCATCATTATTATCATACCCAAAATGCACAGTCTAGTCTCCATGTCATACGCATACATTAATAATCTTATCCCAAGGTATTACTCACATAAATCTCTAAAAATCCTAATTCCATAGATTAGCCATAATACCTCCCATGAAATTCATATGGTTACCACATCCAATAATAATTGCATAGGGCTAATCATTAGTAATGTATTCAGAATCCGATTAACCTCTAGATTTTACACATGGAATAATGGTATTATCATTATAAGATATTATGCCAAAATTAACCACTAATTCATTGAAGGACCCTAAAACAACAATATTACTTCCAAGCATTCCTTATGATATCACAATCATATTTTAATCCACTTGACACATAAAATATCCAAATTATCTTATTACCCCATAATGACCAAATTACCCTAAAGCACAAATAATAACCTTTATTTTATAAAATCTTGTACCTTCCACACACATTACTTTCAAAAACCACCAATTATCATCATACCTCTTAAAAGTACTTATGTCCACTTATCAAGGCTCATTTAGACCATATTTCATGTTATAAGAAATATTTCCAGAAATATGTCATTATCACAACAAAATCATAATAGTACCTCTTACCCATTCTTAATTTCTTTCAAACATAAAATTCATATCATCACAAAATATCATGATCAACACAAGGTAAATCATATATCAATAATATCATGAAAAACACACATAATCATACAAGGAAATAACAAAAAAGCTCTAATCATTGAATAGAATCTTTACCAACTAGGACACCGGACTCTAAGCACATAAATCTTAAAATTCTTCCTCCGAAGCTATGAAATACCACCTACAAAAAAACCACAGTTAGGCTCGAAGAGCGTAACCAAAGGATAAATTAAGGTAAATATGTTAAAAATAAAAATAACAGTAGTTAAATGGAAGGTTGATATGTGTGGATGTGTAGTGGAATGTGTGGTGGAGCTATGGAACAAATTTGGCGGTGCTTGGACAAGGTTTAGGGGTGGGGTTGCATGACTGCTCTACAGGCAGTGCACATCAAGGTCGAGAGGGAGAATTCACACAACTAGGCAATGGAAAGTAGCAAGACTATACTCGATCACTAAGCAAATGGGTCGCAAGTTGAATAAATGCTCACGGGTGTGCGTTTGGGTAGTACATGGGCGTGTGAAGGTGCACGGGCTTGTGATAGGAAATTTTATTTTTTACGGCCATGCTTGAGGTTGTGCGTAGGCTGTGCATTTTGTAAAAAAGGCGGCATATGAGAGAAAGAAGAAGGAAAAAGTGGTTGTGGTCTATAGCAATGGCTGACGACGGTGTTAGGGAAGGTTGGGGTAACCTTGGTGGACGATTCACCGGTTAAAGGGTGGTGAGTGGTGTCTATGGTGGTGGAATGGGTGTTGCGCATGCCAAAAATAAGGGAAGAAGAAGAAGAAGAAGAAGAAGAAGAAGAAGAAGAAGAAGAAGAAGAAGAAGAAGAAGAAGAAGAAGAAGAAGAAGAAGAAGAAGAAGAAGAAGAAGAAGAAGAAGAAGAAGAAGAAGAAGAAGAAGAAGAAGAAGAAGAAGAAGAAGAAGAAGAAGAAGAAGAAGAAGAAGAAGAAGAAGAAGAAGAAGAAGAAGAAGAAGAAGAAGAAGAAGAAGAAGAAGAAGGGAAGGCAAGTTGTAGCAAATTTCAAATATTGCTACTTGGGCTAATGGAAGAAAGGAAAAGAATGAAAAGAAAAGGAGAGAGAAAAAGGAAAAAAGAGAAAGGGTTGGGGAATTAGTTTAGGTGGTTTTAGATTAGCCAAAAGTAATTAGGGTTAGTGGAAATTTTAGCAGATTTTGGTTTCAATTTATGAATTACGATTTATCCTAGTAAAGGTTATAGTTTTTGTTAAAGTTTTGGGATTAAAAAATTAATTTAAGGCTAAAATAATATTTCTAGATATTAGAATCAAATTGGGATGCTAATAATGAGTGATTAGGTTAAACAAAATTTTGGGGTATTATACTTAACATTTTCCTAATCCCTTAATCCTAACTTTAACCTTAAATTTTCTTTCTTTTCTTTTCCTTTTTCCTTTCCTCCTTTTTTTTATTTCTCTTTTCTTCTTTCACTTCATTCGTCTTCCCCCACACGACCCTTCCTCTTCCGAATCAAGTTTGTTTAGCTATGGTTATTCAAACAAAATTCCCTAACTATAACCAATCCTTCACTCTATCATCGTCACCCTCCCTTCATTCAAGTTTTGGTCAAGTGAAATCCCTACCCCATACCTTATTTGCTACGCACCAATAATACACAACACCCCTTCATGCTACCATTTCATATGCCACCACTAGCTACATGCCCCTTTAGCTTCCCTTCTCACATCATTTATTTCTTCACTAATCAAGCCTTAACCCCTTTTCTATTTCCCAGATCTCTCTTCTACACCTTCTTACACCTAGATTTGCCATTTTTTTTTTCACAACAAGCTCCACCCAACATAATGAGCCTCATACTGCCCCACCTTCTTCATCCTAAACACCTCATATTGTATTCCTTTACCTTTGTGAGCTACACACTCAACCATCACATTTATGTACTCATCTTTGGCAATCTTTAGGCACTAATGCCATAGTAACATCCATCCCTCACTCTGTGCCCCCTAACCAATATGAGAACCTTATATTATTCCCTCTTACCAATATGAAAGCCTTATATTACTCCCCCTTTCTAGCATGACTTCCTCACACTATCCAGCTACATCAACTGTACCTCTATTGTAACTAGCCACGTCTTTTGATTCAATTCTTTTCTCCTTTCCTTCCTTCTTTTAATTTCCTTTCCTTCCTTGTTTTTCCAATGCACCTAATGGTGGTTTTTTCTTGTAGCTTTTAGGTGATCTTTCAATAGTCTTAGAGGAGAGGACTTAGGGTTTTGTTTTTTTCTTAGAGATTAGTGACATTTGAGTATGGATACATGTCATAATATAAGAGGGTTCCAATGTTTTATGTTTGTTACATGTAGTACTATGTTAGCATACTTCTATTTCTTGAAATCTTTATGGTATATTCTATTTTGTTGAAATCATGTTGCTAATTTTATTCCATGATCTTTTTGTATTGTATGGTGGAATTATGATCATAATACAAAATGATGAGCTCATATGTTATTATTTGGTTAGGCCTTATCTTGCAACCCTAGTGTAATGGCATATACATTGTTCTAATTGAGTTATGAAAAGTGGGTTGTAAAAAATGGTTAAGTAATATCATTATTAAATATGTTGAAGCTTGTCAACTTTGGTGACATGTTTTTGTAGCTTTCAATATTAAGCGTACATGAATCTTTTTAGCTTTTTTGTAGGAAAATAAATATGCATGGTAATATTTGAGATTTTTAAAATTTATTTTATGTGTCATTGGATGAAATTTGTGTGGCCTTGTAAAGGATATTCTCACCTATTATTATTTCAAAAAAAATAAATATAAAGGTCCACAAAAGATTGTTAAATAACCATCACACAAGTTTGTTGATCATATGAAACTTGTTATCATTGCATAAGAAGAAGAGGATGAAGAATCCCATGAATCAAGCTTTTTTTTTGTTTTATTTATTTGGAGATCATTTTATAAATATAGTAAGCTTGAATTTACATGTTCCATACAATCTAATCAATAACCATGATCATCATTGTTCAATGTGAGTGCTTATGAATGCGAAAAACAGAATAATCTGATTTTACTACATTACTACAAGAAATCCATACTTTTTTGTTCCTCATGAGGATATCGTGCACATTTTCTATGTAGTTTTCATCCTTGATGATGGAATGAGTCATATCATTGTGGCATTGTAATCCCATATCCACTAATTGTACACAACACTCTTTTGTAATTAGTTTTTTATCACCCTCAAAAACATGAAAAAATATCGCATTACCACATTCATAACTTAACTTGTTACCACATTCTTTAACATCGGGAGACTTTCGTGGTACTACAATAGCTTCATTTTGTCCAGCCACTAGCAACATGGAAAGTGCAAAAGATAAGTTGAGAATAATGATGGATTTAATCTCCATATTTTTTTTGTTTTGTTATTGAGGTGATAATGAAATAAGGAGCTTTGGATTACTACTGCTGGAGGATAGGGGATTAAGGCTTGTATTATGCATGTGTTTATATAGGTCAATGTAATTATGAGGGAAGTTATTTTTTTAATTAAGTGTTGAATACGTTTTGCTTCTTAATTTCACAATCTATAAACGCATATTTTACTCTTTTAAGTTTTCCTCTTTAATTGGGTACGCAAATGGTATATTGGGATAACGGAAAACACATATCTTATGTGTTAATTTTTTATCATGAAACTCTAAAATATATTTGAGACACATTTAATAATATATATATATATATATATATATATATATATATAGTTAGACATATAAACAAATATTACATAAAGAGGTCAGATACTGCTATACGCTTTAATAGCATGGATTAAAACATAACACCTATTCTAATAAATGATGCCACACTTACAAACTTTGATAGTATCTTTTTATTGTTACCTTAGTATCTAAAAACAAGTCATGTTATAGCTTAAAGATAAAATTTGACCATTAATATCTTTTAATATATGTGAAAACAAAAGATAAAAAAAATTATAAAATTATTTTTTATGTGAATATAATAACTATTTTTATATCATATTATATTATGTTTTAGTAAAAACTGAAGGTCAAAGTTTATTCTCACAATATGACATGACCTATTTTTATATGCGGAGAGAGTAAATGTTAAGATTTTAGTTAGTGAAAAACTTGATAAGTGTAAAAGCTTTTTAGTATAGATGGATAAAGCCTAAGAACAATAATCAAATCCATGATTATTTTAATAGTGAAAAATATCTTTTTCATATGAGAATTATTTATATACTGTATCTCTTTTAATTTATTTACATGGGAACAAAAATAATAATAGATAATAAAAATATGATGTGAAGAAGTAAAAATGTACAGAATGGAAAGGATTGAAATCTACTAATGAAATTATAAGTTTTGTAAGTATGGTTTTTCATAATGACTTGCATTCCCTGCTTCTTTGTTGTTATATTATTGTTTTCTTACTTTATCCTCCCAAAAAAATTAATGATTTAGCCTTAGTTTGAGTCTACTTTTAAATAATAATAGGTGATTATTTTTTTAGAAAAAAAAGATTAATTTTTTTAGAAAAATAAATTATCTTAAATAATTACATTTTTAGGTAGCTCCAAAAAAAGGTGGATCAATTTCTGTATACTTTAATCCTGTACTAACTAATAGACGCTATTCTGCAAGCACACGATTACATTATAACATGTCAATTTCGTATCTGTAGAGATTTTGCAATAATTACCAAATATTAGTATTTTAGCTATCCAAATTTGCTATAAAGGGAAAATGGAGGTAAATAGTAAACTAACTAATAAATCACAGATGATGAGACTATAGATGTAGACCTATGATTGAATTTCAGTCTCGTTTTCGGTATTTAAAAATGAATTATTAATGTGTCATAGTATAGTTCAAAATTATTGTAAACAATCAGTCAATTTTAATTCACTAGCCTCTTTTAAGGTCCAAGAATGTATCTAATCTTATCCATTAACTACTTTTATGACTAATAAATTAGATTAAACCCATTAAACACCACCGATTTAAATAGTCCCTAAGAATCAATTGTCTACTCTCATGTTTTATTGGATAATATATTTCTGTTACATGTTCACATGTGGACATTTCAAATGGGACGCATGATGAAAGTGGCTGACTATCTATATAAGGAATTTAAAACTATTTCCCTTATTAAAAGCGATTATCACTTATTTTTTCCAGAAACATCCGCTAGATTTTATATAATTTTAAATATCATTCCCTTCATATTTTTAGTTTTGAAAATAGTAAAATAAATATAAATGAAATTATAGCCCTCCATCCATATGTAGAACGTCAGAGTGTTTTTAACCAATCAGTTTTGACAGTATATCTGTATATGTATCATGCGTATAGTAGTTGAAGATAATGAGTATTAAATTAATTTGGGTTGTTACGCCAATACTTCGATCTGTACTAGCTGACATCTATATTATGTTTTGGGTATGTATTATATAAGAATACTCGGCCTATTATTGATCTGTTTTCTTTATTTATTTTCTTCCTGATCTATTGTACAATCGTTATATATATATATATATATATATATTGAGAGAGAAAGACAAACAGATTGGGAGAGGGAGAGAGTTAGGATGAGAATTAAAAACTAATCCAGACCATCCAATAAGATAAATCAACATCTTAGATTAACATCTTAGAGAGAGAGAGAGAAAAGGAGGGAGGGAGAGCAGGCAATTAAATCACGGTTGCAGTGTCACGGTATCGGTAGGGATGGCAATGAACTGGGTCCAGCTAGACCCAAATTCGGATCCGTTTATATTACCTAGATCCATACCCGATCCAGACCCGTTGGGTCTCAAACGTTCAGACCTAGACCTAGATCTACCTGGTCTAGTGGGTAAATAGTAGAGCTGGCAAAAGTTGACCCGACCCGCCCAACCCGACCCAATAAGACCCAAAAAATTTAGCAACCCAACATTGACCCTACCTGGCACTGACCCGATAAAAATAAACCCAGCTTGAACCCGATCCCAACCCATGACTCGTCATTTACACGACCAGATAGTGACCCGACCCAACGTTGATCCGACCCGACATTCACCCGATCTGATCCGACATTAACCTGATTAGACATCAAAATATATTATAATAATAATAAATTACACATATTTTATTACTCATTTAAAGCTTTTAAAAATATAGTATTTTATAAATTGTACTTATTTTTCATAATTTTACCCTAGGCATTCTTATTTATTAATTATATCCTAATAAGATATATTATTAATAAATAAATAACCAAAATAAAAAAGACAAACATCCAGTTGTAAGCCTATAAAATAATTTTCAAAAAATATTCCATTACATCCACTGATCCACCTATTTGAAGAAACTCTTAATAGAAGAGTATAATAGTGTTCTTTATTAGTTATTACCGACAAAATCCAACAAACAATAATTATACCAAAAAATAACTTAACAAAATTAAAAAGACATCCATAATTCATGCATAAGTTATAAAGTTACAAGTTACAATCTATAGGCTGTATAGATAATAAAAAAAACATAAAAAAAACACAAACATCAAAATAACAATCAAGGCACAAACATACGCACCACCTACAAACTATAAGAATAACTTCCACACAAAATGTCTGCTACATAAAACATGGTAGAAAAACTAACAAGGCAATAGAATAAGAGCATCAATATCAGAATATGCCACTTATAAGTTTTAACACAACGCCTATAATAGCAATAAAAGAACACCAATAGATAGTAGTTGGCCAACAACATAAATATTATCCAAGTATGGTAAATCTAAAGCATAAGGAACAAATGACATGATTGAATAAAAATTAAATTCCTTACCTACAAAAGATAACAATTACCCATATTTACAAGTAAAAGCATCTAAAACTTTTACTGCTATTTTTAAAGCTCCTTAATCCATTTCATTATTGTTACTCGTTGACTTTGATGGCTCCATAGAAGTTCCTTCTTCTTCTTCTTCTTCTTCTTCTTCTTCTTCTTCTTTTATTTCTATAAATACAAAAAAAAATTACATTATTCTCTTCAAAATTCAATGATAAAAAAATTTATCAAATAAAAAAATACAAATTCATAACAACTAATGTTATTATCATCATATCTGTATAACCAATTACGAGTAATTACCAAAGCATCAACATTTTTCGACAACAACGGACTCCTCCACTAATTTAAAATTCTACCACCCATATAAAGGTTGACTTAGATGCAACAGTAGTAATAGGAATGGCAAGGATATCTTTAGCTATAGAAGAAATAATTGGAGAAGTCTTAGAATTATTTTCCAAAATTGGAGCACATCAAGTGAAATTTTACGATCTAACCGCTAACTTTCGATATACATCTCAAATTCACTTTTACAGCTTTTACCTCTACCTCCAACAGAAGTATAAGCATCAAAATCCTAAATTTTAAACAAAGGAAAAACCAATAATTATACTTGATGTAAACAGAAATTAATAATAACAAAAATAAACATGTAATAAAGATAAAAAAATATTTAGTGAGATATAGCTCAATTTACCTCCACTTCATCATTTCCTCTGTTCACTTCTCTATTAACAGATGTCCATTCATCAAGTGAATTTGGAGCATTAGGACAATGATATTCATAGTGTTTGTAGCGAACTTTGTACCCTTCTCATTACCATGTAGTTTGACTAAGGCAAACTTTACAAAGTCAAACTTATAACGTGGATCCAAAATTACAGCAAAAGTAAGAATGGTACTGTAGTGCGACCAATACTTTTCAAATTTTTGCATCATTTGTAATCCCATTTTGCTGATATCATTATCATCATACGCCATTGCCTTCTCCAATCTTAGTTGAATCCTCCAAACATTAAGAAAATACAAGTTGGCAGTAGGATATTCAGATCCAGAAAATAAACAGGTAATTTCATAGAAAGGTTCCAACAACTCACAAATCTTTTCCACTTTACTCCACTCATTCGGCAAAATTTTAAACTTATAACTAGCTTCAATAGTACCAAAGAAATCCAAAACACGACGATAATCTAATGCTCTACGAAGTATAAGATATGTAGAATTTCATCTTGTAGCAACATCTAGCCACAACTTCTCAGAAATTGATATATTTAATTTGCAGCGCATTCATAAAACTGGATTATCCTTCCTTTTGAAGCATCTATATACTTCACATTCTCTCTAATTTTGAGCACACATCCTTCAATATTTTTCAACCCTTCCCTCGCTATCAAATTAAGGATATGAGCCGAACATCTGATGTGGAAGTATTTCCCATCACATACCAAATTTGGAAGCAAAGTGAGTTTCAAGTAACTAATCATGTTGTCCATATTAGATGCATTATCCACTGTCATAGTGAATACCTTCTTCTCAATACTCCACTCTTTAAGTAATAAATACAACAAGTTGTAGATTTCAAGACCGGTGTGGGGAGGAGGACAATGGAAAAAACTCAACACTTTACAATTCAACTTCCAATCATCGTCCACATAATGAGTTGTTAGAGTTAGATACCCACGAGATGTGCAAGCTGTCCATATATCACAAGTCAAACATACATTGCTAGTAATAGCCCCAATAGTGTGTTTGAGTTTAATTTTTAAATCAGCATGATTTTCTAGGCAAACTTTCTTAATAGTGTTTCTAGACACAGGTTTGGCTTGGTGATTAATATATTGATGAAGTTTCCTAACTCCCAAATGTTCAACATACGAAAATGAATACCCATGCCTCAAAATTACCTCAGCCAACATCTCGCGATAAAACTTTTGGATCAAATAAAATCTCACTAGATTTAGATGTGAAGGTATCTAGTGGAGTCATTTTTTTGTATGCTTCACATACTTGTAGGTGTCTTAAGGCATTAGAAGTACCATATCTAGCTTCACTCCTATACTTTGCCTTTTTACAGTACTTACATAGAGCTTGTAATCTTCCCTCTTCATTTCTAAATAGATCAAAGTTGTCCCAAACCTTAGAGTATCTCTTCCGTTTGCCGAGAACTTTTACAACCGGTAATTCAGCATCATCATGTATGTTTATTGGAGCTTCATTTATAGCTAGATTTGAAGCTGTAGCTAGAACTTGATTATCTGATTCATATTCTTCCTCTTCAAGATCAACTGCTATAATTTTAAAACATAAAAAGAATCTATGTCAATCTATAATTTTCAATAATGTGTAAACCAACAAGCAATAACTATAAACAAAAAAAATACAAGATGCTTATTGTCAACTCACAAGCAATGATAATTACTAATATCGTATACAAAAATAATACCTTTGGTAGATGTGAAATCATAGTTATATATTTCCTCTTCTTGAGGTGTCCTAATTTGTTCGTCCTCCATATCCTTTTAGTCTTGTGTAGTTGTACCTGTATACATAAATAAATTATTGTCTAGTATTAAATAATTCTATACAATGTCAATTTGAATACAAAAAAAAATCTACAACATCCAACTTTTGATGCATATTTTTAAAACAACAAATAATATATTAATTTACACAGAGTACATAGATTATAAGTTTATAACAAACAGAAAATCAAACTTATAAATATCTAATATAATTACGGTTTTTGAGCCCAAACTACAAATCCGGTCAAATCTTATTCAAATATTTAAATTGATAGGTCACAATTGAAATTAGACATATTCTACAACATATTATATAATCAATTTAATAAAATAACTCAATTATACAATCCAATTTAATTACGCAAGATTTTTGACCTAACAATCCAATTCTGATATATTTCATACAATTTTCCCAAATTAACAATACCAACATGAAATTAAGCACATTTCATAGTATACTGCATAAACAATTTATCGAAAATAGCTTAATCGGACGAATCCGATAAATCCAAACATAACCGGGACAAAAATATAATTTTCACAATTCAACCATACATATTGAAATTAACTACTCCATATCAGTCATACAACAAATACATACATCATTCAATAACCAATTTCGATTATCATTAACTAATTCATTAAAAAAATTAATAAAAATGAGAGTTAGGGTTTAAGATAATTATACCAAACGAATTGTTACGAAATTGGCCAGGATAAAGGTTGCTGGAGCAACACCGGTGGTGAAGGAACACTCGTCGGTGGTCGGGTGCACCGGATGTAGCTGGTTGCTCCTGGCGGTGTTCTATTTAGCCGATAGCGAGCACAGCAAAAAGGGGCTGACAATGGTGGCGTGGCACGGCAGTGCAATCAACGAATGGTTGTGGTGTCAGGCGACAACGGAGAAACAAGGGAGGGAGCACAAGTTCCAGCTGGAGAGAAGGCAGCAACGAGGGACCAAACAATGGCAGACTCGCAGTCACAAGGCACAGGGGCAGGGTCGAGCTCAACTAGGCTTCGTTTGTCTGGTTGGGGAGGGCCATTTTCGGTTAGACCAAACCGGTTGTTTTTTTATATTAAAAACAATCTAAAATATAATAAATGATAATTATAATTTATACATTAATACATTATATAGTTATTTATATTATCACATTCATTTTATAAAATTATATTTGTTTAAGTAAAAAAATATTTGAAGTAATAAAATATAATACTATTAAAACTTATAAATATCTATATTATTTTATTTACCTTGTAAAAATAAAACACATATAATATTCTTATTTTATTTATCTTTACTAGTAATCTTATGATTGTATCTAATATATATAATGTAATAAATGATAATTATACATTGTATAGTAATGTTATGCTCACCTTTATTTTATAAAATTACCATTTTTTTAAGTAATCAAATAAATATAATATATGATCAACATCTAATATTTTTACTTTTACAACTTATAAATATTTTAAGCAATCAAATATAATATTGTTAAAACTTATAAATATCTTTTTTATTTACCTCTATATAAATAAAACACATATAATATTCTTATTTCATTTATCTTTACTAGTAATCTTATGATTGTATCTAATATTTACAATATAATAAATGATAATTATACATTGTATATTCTTGTTATGCTCACCTTTATTTTATAAAATTATATTAAGTAATAAAATATTTTAAGTAATCAAATAAATATAATATACGGTAAACATCTAATATTTTTACTTGTAAAATTTATAAATATTTAAAGCAATCAAATATAATACTCTTAAAGCTTATAAATATATTTATTATTTACCTTTGTGTAAATAAAACACATATAATATTCTTATTTCATTTATCTTTACTAGTAATCTTATGATGGTATCTAATATATACAATGTAATAAATGATAATTATACATTATATATTCTTGTTATGCTCACCTTTATTTTATAAAATTATCTTTTTTTAAGTAATCAAATATTTTAAGTAATCAATTAAATATAATTTATAATAAACATCTAATATTTGTACTTATAAAATTTATAAATGTTTAAAGCAATCAAATATAATACAATTAAAACTTATGAATATCTTTATTATTTACCTTTGTAAAAATAAAATACATATAATATTCTTATTTCATTTATCTTTACTGGTAATCTTATAATTGCCTTTAATATTTACAATGTAATAAATGATAATTATACATTGTATAGTCTTGTTTTGATGATCTTTATTTTATAAAATTATCTTTTTTTAAGTAATTAAATATTTTAAGTTATCAAATAAATTATAATCAATGATAAATATCTTTGTTTGATTCAAAGCATAATATTTGTTATTATTAAAATTTATAAATATCTTTACTATTTATTTGGGAAATAAAGCGTATTTATTATTTTTAATTCTTTTATCTGCAATATTAATCTTATGATTGTCTGTCTCTAATATTACGATTTATGAAATGATAATTGCTTGGACTCGAATTCGAGTCAACCCATCAAAACTTGACCCGACCCGACCCATTACATTAACCTGTAACTAATCGAATTCAACCCGTTCAGACACAGCAGGACTAACCCGTCATATTATATGAAATGACCCGAACGGGCCGAAGCCACCTACTCATGTGAACTAGAAAATAACTCAAAACCAACCTGACCCTACCAGTTAAGTTAACCAGAAATGACCCGAATCTGAGGTTTCTTAACCTGGAACCTACTTGACCTAACAAATTAACCCAAAGTGACCCGACCCGAAACCGACTAGACCCGACAAATTGACCCGAAATGACCCGAAATCGAAATGACCCGACCCGACCTGACAAATTGAATGACCTGACCCGACCCATCCGACCCGATTGCCACCTCTAGTAAATAGATCCTAAACGAATCCTAAATGGGTCCAACTATTTTTTTAAAAATAATAATTAATAATCTATGTAAATACAAATACATTTATGTTTTATATACCTTAATATGTATTTTTTGGTAAAAAATCCTCCAAGTAAAAAAATATATATTAAAATAGTTACGTTAACTTTTCAAATGGTGTTTTAATACTTTTAGAATACAATATTATACATATTGTTTATAAAGTAAATATACAAAAATAAAATTTAAAAAAATTGAATAAGGTGCTTAAATAAGATTATGACAATAATGACAAACATAATATACACACACACACACACACACACACACACACATACACACACTAAACGAGTCTAGCAGGTCGGGTCTGGATCTAGAATTACTGAACTCGGACCCAGACCTATTAAGATATATATAAACCCTGACCCAACCCAGATCCATCAGGTCCAAAAATCATGGACCCAAACCCTCTAAAAATGAGGCGGGTCTAGCAAATCTGGGTCCGGTTCTAGACCCATTGTCATTCCTAGGTATCGGAGCGTAGCGAACGATAGATTATGTGTCGCGGTCGTCGCGGTGTAAATTTTTTTCACCATATACTCTAATTATTATTTATTGATTATTTGAATATAAATATTTAATAAACTAGTATTTTATATTATATTAGAAGTATTAAAACGAGTCATTATATGCTAAATTTTCCTAATAACCCTAAATTTACCTTAGAATGAAAAAATACATGTTATTTAATAGTAAATGTGAAGATAATAAATAGTAATACTTTAATATAATTCATAGGTAACTTGGTTCAAGATATATATAGTATATGAATAAAAAAAATTACAATGCATGCTTTTTTTAGTAGATTTAAGAATTCTTAATAAATTTCCGATTTATCAGTGATTTATTCCAATTTATTGGTGATATTTTTCAATTTATTGGAGATATTAATTTATCGGCCAATAAATGTAATATTTTAAAATAGTAGTGTATCGGTAATTTTGTACCGCTACCAATCTAAAAATCGTTAAATAGTGGCCGCTACGCTATAGCAAGACCGCTATTTAATTATACGAGGGAGAGTGCTCATGATAAAGAGGCAAACCTTAGTGAAAAAAATAGGTTTCCCGTGCTGCATTAGCTCAAATTGCTGGAGTAGTAAGACTTGGTTTCCACGTATAAAGGAATATTTAAAGAATTCAATACCCTATAAATGGAAATTAGTCATATAACGACAGTTAATGCCCAAGGTCATTATTATTTTGCATGCACACAAAGAACCACAAACAACTTTAAACTCGTTGATTATTCTAATCATTTCTATGGTTCATATATTTATACTTATATTAAGTATACATTTATTAATATTTTTTCATTTAAAACTTTCATTAATTTGTTACCAACCTAATTGAGCTTTAATGCTGGTCTTTGATATATTAAACCTAGGGCCAATGATGCATTGGGACGGCAGTCAGGTGACGTCCCCTGTCCCGAAAATGTCTTAGAAATGTTTCCTCCTTCCAAAATGTTTCGGGGTCAAAATATATATTAAAATTATTTAATTAATATTTTTATTAAATAAAATATTATTTAATTAATTTTTTATTAAAAATTATTATTATTAATTAAAATTAATTAATATAGGTAATAATTTTAAATTTTTTTATTTTTTCTCTTAATTTTAGTAAATTTAATCTATTTTAATATATATATATATATATATATTTACGTTTCTTCCCGTCCCTATTTTCTAAATTTTTAAAAAATAGTATTTCCACATTTTGTTCCGTCCCTATCCTCGTGCAAAGCTGTCTGGGGCACAATTTATAAAATTGACTTATTTACATCAGCTTAATTTAAAAAACAAAGTTGTTCCCATCAAATATGATGCGTATTTCCTGGTATTTTTGGCTATTTATTGATGATCATTTGGGTAGTAAATACATTTATTACTGAAGTACTTATGCCTCCATATCAGAATAGCGTGCATTCATTAATTACATCCATATCAGAATAATGTACATTCATTGATTATATATCAAATATATAAAATTAATTTGGCCGCAAAACTATATATATTAGAAAGGCCATGCCGATTTCCAATCTTTTTCCTTCGTTATCTCCCTATGCCAACGTCCTTTTGCATTCCCATCATAAGTATAACCTGCATTGATTGCTTCGTTTTTTATATTTTAAAGGTCACACCTCCTATAAAATATTAGCTTGTTGGTTTGTTAAATAAATGATGCTCTTGGTTTTCTTCTCTTAATATGATAAAAATTATGGAACTCTAAATTTAAACCGTATGCATAAGGACTACAGTCATTGGCCACAGCCACCAGATTGTAGTTTCCATATGTATAAGCTGTTGCATCACCTATTTTATAGTAAATTAAATAGGCATTTATAATCATCTATTAATAGCTAATTCAAATGCCATCGGCTTTCAAACCAAAAATCACATATTCAAGCATCAGTGAACGTATGAACAGTTCCATTATTAGGAGGAAAGCGGCCGTTTAAAATCACCTTAGTGCACTATTACAGGTGAAGAGTTTAATATGAGGAAGCTCACAAAATAAACCACGTTAACCGGAAAAAGATGGAGAGTTGATGATTCAGGAAATGATATGTAGCTTATTAATGCGTGTGCATATTCCTTATGATTGACGTTACCCATTTGAGTATTGCGGTTTTCATACTTATCTTAAGCTCATTTATGTGTGTCTTACTATTATGGAAAATCTAATATCAAAGAGCGTATACGATTGTTACACACATAAAAACTAAATCAGCGTTTGTTTATTTAAAGTTATTTCATAGTAATGTATTATAAATAATAAAAAAATAGAAGTAATTTTGAAAAGTTACAAATTTATATGATTATCCAAACACAAACTCTTGGACATGTATTTCAATATTAATCTGATTATTTAAAGTTATTTTATAGTAATGTATTATAATAATAAAAAATTGAAGTAATTTTGAAAAGTTATAAATTTATATGATTATCCAAACACAAACATAACCTTTTGAAATAATTTTTTTTTTAAAAATCCATATTAAATCTTGATCTAAATAAAAAAAAAATTTGTTCCTTTAAAATATTTTTATTATTTTCATATATGCGGGATATATTCCCCCCCCCCGGCCGCAGCACCCAAAATATTTCCGCTGATGGTTACTATTGCATGCACCATAAATTCAACATTACACTACCCCCTGAAGCAGACAGACAGATAGCGATGGGCAAAAATTATTCACCCAAAGAAAACGTATCACAAGAATCATACCAAAGGAAACCATCAAACCTTGACATCACCCTAGCTTCCAATTATGGGTTTGCCTTAGGATTCGACCTACATCCTTCTCTGCCATCTATTCACCTTTGAGACCATCTTCTCTAGAATAGATTTACAATGAAGATGTTTTTTATGCTGTCGGTAATGTCAATCGAAGATTGGAGAAGCAAACATGGATGCCTTCCAAGGTGCCTACATGCCGGCGATTTGCTGCTGATCGAAAACAATCAATGTTGTAAAGCGGGATCCACCAAATTTACACATGCAGAGACTAACTGTTGGGCCAGTGCGGTTTAGATCTAGAGTAGCTACTATATTGGGGTGATTGATTTTAGAATTTCGGCGAGGAAGATAGAAAAAGGAGATGAAACAGCAAGACGATGGCCGAAATTTGGAACTCAAAGGTCGAATAATGTATTTAGCAGATAGGTCTTTTCATAGACGGTTGAAACTTGAAAATGTAAAATATAAATCTTGCAACAGTCGTTCCTCTATCAAAGATATAACTGGTCTTTTAGTTAAGCAAAAATCCCATTTTTTTTAAATGAAAAACCATGTGTTCAGCGTTCTTTATCTACCCATGGATTGTACGGAGGAAAGTAAGTCTTGGATTATTATATTGCTTCGTTCATAATCCTATGCAAACAAGAATATATATATAGATTTATATATATATATATATATATATGGGGTGATTTGCTACGTTACATATGTTTGGCACATATATGTTTTTTCCATATATTGGTTTTGACTTTAAATTCATGGATTTGAATGTTGTTAATGTTATACACTATTTATGATATATGTGTGTGTGTGTTTTTATTTACTTATATTTATTCTCTTTTGTTTACCTCTAGAATGCATCGAGATTGATTTGAATGAAATGCCAACTGAAATTCATTCATCTACTACATATAATTCACTAAAAGGTGAGTCGTCTAATGTTACTTCATGAGCCTTAATTTTATTTGTATTTTGGAAATTCTATTCATGCGACTTACATCTTTTATATTATATGTACTGCTAGGACACTTTGAGTTTGATTATTTGAATTCAGGGCCGACTAAATACAACTCCACTACGGTGGAGTTTCTGTCAAAAGGAGGTTTTTGTTTCTAACAATAATGAAAGAGTTTTCTATGAATTCAACTTTGTCAATTTTTTTTTTTGATATTTTATTTACTTAAATATCGCTGGCATATCATATATATGATCTTATGGGTATACCATACATGGCAGTAGCAACTCCAGAAGAAAACAAGATTTACACTAATGTAATTGCATCCACTTCTGACGGAGAAAGTGCTCCTCCAGTGTGGCATACAACAAACCGAGAAGTACTTGCCTTAGAATCAAATTGTAATGAAACCAATTCTCATCAAACCATTGGCGAAGATGACCTCAATCATGATGAAGGTAATTATAAATTAGTACACGTCATTAGTATTCCAATGGAAAATCTTTTTTTTTCCCCCAACATCTATATATTTATATATTTAAGGATAAAGCAAACACTTTATATTTCTAATATTATATATCCTTATTTTCTTCATATTCATATTTTCAAAGTGAAACTTGATGGACTGCTTAAAGACCTTTGCCAAAATCAAGTTTTTGGAAATGTTGTAGTGGTTAATCCATATAAATCTGCATAAACGACTATTTAGTACTATACAACTATCTTGACGCATTTATTTTGTTTGCCAATTGACAATATATTGTGCCTTTCGTGTAGTCATATATACCATTGAGTTCCATAAATGAGGACTTCCGCACGCACATATATTATTGTTCCTCTCAATAAGAGATAAGTACCTAACAACTTATAACATAGATACAATCATCTTCGTTGAGATTCCTAATCCAGTTAGTGATCCAGACTATTATGCAGCTGTTCGTGATTTGATGATCGATGGGCTATGTGGTCCAATACGAAGAAACATGCCATGTATGTCAAATGGTTACTGTACCAAACATTTCCCTAAAAGATATATAGAATAAAAAATTGTTGATGATAAAGGTTATCTAATATATAGACGTAGAGATAATGGTCAGACAATCGTAAAGAGTGGTGCCCATCTTGATAATAGATTTGTTGTGTCACATAATCACTATTTTTTGCTAAAGTAGGTGGCTCATCTCAATGTCGAATAATGAAATCAATCAAGGTCTATAAAATATTTGTTCAAATATGTGAACAAGGGGGATGATCGAGTTATTGCATCTTTTTATTGTAGCTCAGTTATTATGATGACTCAGTTATTCAAGTTGATGAGGTAAATATGTATTATGATTGTAGATATCTCTCCCCTTGCGAAGCATATTAGTGAATCTTTAAATTTGAGATCCAATATAAGGATTCACCAGTTGAGTGTCTTAGCTTCCATCTAGAAAATCAGCAGAATTTTGTTTTCCTAGATCCAAAGTCCACCGATATTGTGCTTTCTCGCCCAACCGTTATACAAAGTATGTTCTTAGCATAGGTGACTGCACCAAAGAGCGCAACTTCTGCGCTCTTTGCTAGGTTTGAAACCGATTGAAATAGCTTCCTGCGCCCACGTGTAGCGCGGTAGGCAGGAATGCTAATTAGTTTGGGGGGTTCGCTTGCTACTAACCCTCGGGTAGGACAGTCTTTCTGAAAGGGGAGGAAGCATTGAGTCTTTTACATCATCTTCTGTAGAATCCTCATCCGGGTAAGAAAAGAAGTCTGTAAGGAAGCTTTAGTTCCACATCTCTTGAAGCGTAATACCCTTCCTGCTAGTTTTCCTATCCCGAGGGAGCTTGATTTACGACGAAGACTTGTGAACATCCAAACTCCATCACCCAGGGAACGAATGGGGGTAGCTTCCTCTCTGCTAGGCTAGGAATAGGAAGACTTGAATTCAAAGAATTAGAAACTGTGGAACCCTAGTACTTCCGAATCCATGCCTTTTCTTAGGCTTTTCTTAGGGAAGTTTAAGTTACCCTTTGACTTAGAGTTAGAGTGAGTGCCTCTATCGAAGTTCTAAGATTACCACTTTGGTCATTTTTTTCTCGGGCCCGAAAAAATGGATTGGATACTCGCTTTGAGAACCAGTTAACCCAGCATCCGAATCCGATAAAGGACTTTCCAAGGAAGACTGAATAAGATTTTGAAACAGATTCTCTGACCAATAGGGATGGAAATAGACCCGAACCTAGCCCCACAGTCAAGGACTACAGGAGAAATCTTCGAGGAGGAAGCACAAGAACTTGTCTCTAGCCTTACCATTAATCGAAGGAACCCTTGATCCTAACCCTCGGATAGGTTTGACGGGTAAAAGCGCTACAGGCTCTACTTCATAGGGGTAGATAGGCTTCTTGGTTCTTTGGAGCCCTTGTCCTTGCTTGGCTTTGGGGTAGGCCCCTCTTCCAATGAGTTGAATCTTGACCGCACTTCCCTCAGGTCGAGCAGGCGAACTTCTGGGATGTCGTTGGCATTGGCAAAGGACAAGGATTTGAGAATAGATCTAGCTCCTTCCTCGGTTGAGCCTTTTCGGCTCTCTCCCGGTCGGTGGTTGAGCGACTTGAAGCTTCTTCTGCTGAAACAGCTAATGTGGCTGACCTAGATGTGGCATCTATTGCCGCCCATTAACCTAATGAATCTGTTTGGGACGCTTAGGCCCCTCCTTCTCCTGAAATGAAATCGGCCGGAACATAAAGATCTTCAAATTGCATATCTAAGGTAGTTTAGACCTCCGACATGATAGACTCTTCCCCCGTGAGATGCCTCCCTTCTTCTTGTCAGATCGATAGGACTAGTATAAGGGTCCGACCCGAAGCCGATGTTTCTTTTGTGCTCCTTTCTGCCAAAGCAAAAGAAAAGGCAGTTGAGGAAGCAGGCTCAGATTCATAATCTCAGTTCCTAGACTGGGCATCATCACTAGTAAGCCATGCCACCATTCCTGAAGAAGGGGATTGAGTCAGGTAGAACATTCGATTTGGGCAACGGAACTGATCAAATCGGGGCTTTCTCATACTCCCAGCATTGAAGGAATGCCCGACACAATCGGAAGTAGCAGCGCGACTAGAAGTAGCGGAAGTCCCCGGCGAGGAGAAAAAGACTTGAATTTCCCTCAACTCCTCACCAACGGGCTACAGGGGGAGAAGAAGGTCTGAGACAAGCAGTTCAAATTCAACCCAGACAGCCAAGGAGCGTAGCCACTCGACCTGAGGGAGGAGAGAAGCGAACCAGATTCAGGAATCAGATGAGCTTTTATGGAAGCAGCGGCTATATGTTTTTTTCCAGCACTCGAACGACAAGCAGAAGGACAATTGATTCTTGATTCCATTCTTCCACTAGCACCGACCTCTATTCAATAGACAGCTATAGAATAGAAAGAGGATCGGAGCAAATTTCCCTAGTTGACGAGGGAAAGTCCCCCTCTGTTTAAATCCTATCATCCTCCTTCTAGTGAGACTCCTGAATATCCATTGTTCCTGACTCTTTGGGCCAACTACTTAGTGGCCAGGGATTGACATTCTCAGGTATCTATGGATTCACCGAACAAGACCTGTGGGGTTGAATTGTATTCACCTCATTTTGCGGCGAGACAGTTCGGTTTAGTTCAGGGTGTCCCATGCCCAATCATGTATACGAGCAATAAGAAATTGATTTAGATTTTTAGGTTAGACAAAAGGAGGAGATTGAGGAAGTAGATCAAATTAATTAAGCACTTTTTGGCTCCTTTGAGTTTGTGCCCTTCGAGCTTTCTTGCCTAGTTACTAAGGATTTGAACACTTGGTGGTCTGGATATGCCACTAAGGTTTTCATAAACAAAAAAAAACTTACCTTGAGGCTAGAAACTTAACTTGCGTATATTTTCCAACAAAGTTCGTTTGGGATCCAAGTGATAGGGTATGGAAGGAAAGGAAACAAAGACTTTCAATTGGCAAAAAAAAAAATTGTCCCCCCAGTAGTGGTGAAATGTATTATTTGCCTTGTCTTCTAAATATAGTGTGGGGGCCTACTAGCTATGAGAGCATAAGATGTATTAATGGAGACAAATACAATTAATATTGAGGTACTTGTTACACTTTAGGTCTGTTGGATGATGACAAGGAGTACATTGAAGGGATCATTGAGGCAAGTGATTGGGCTTTAGCACATGCACTACGTCATTTATTTGTATCTTTGTTATTATCTAGTTCTTTAATGAGACCTGAAGTTGTTTGGAAAAATTGTTGGCAGGTTATGTCAGATGATATTGTATATCAACATCGGCAATTATTAGCTAACCCAAGTATTTTAGTCGCTACATATACCAATGTCTTACTTTTCTGCTCCACTAAATAAATAATTTACCTCATTTTTTCTTTTTTTTTTCTTTTTTTATCCTCAGAGTTGGAGTTGACTATTTCTCAAATTTAAAATTATTCTTTGGCTGAACTTGAAAAGTTGCTTCAGAGTTTTGGTAGGCATTTGAGTGAATTTCTTCCAATGCCATTACCAGATTTAGGTTTGATTAACCGCACTTACAATTCTCTAATTCATGATGAATTACATTATGAAAAATGAATTTTTCATGAAGAACATCAGCATCTTCTCTCCAAAATGAATCATGACCAACAAGATGTCTATAATCCCATTATTGACACAATTAGATCAAATTTTAGTGGTGTATTTTTTATATATGGATATGGAGGGACTGGTAAAACATTCATATAGAGGACATTATCAGCAACTTTACATTCAAAAGGGGAGATTGTACTTAATGTTGCATCGAGTGGAATCAAATTCACTCTTACATTCACAATTTCTAATTCCAATCCATATAAATGAGGACTCAACGTGCAAGATAAAAACAAGGTACTCCATTGGTTGAGCTAATTATCAAGTGTCCTCTGGTTATATAGGATGAAATACACATGTTTCACAAGCATTGCATTAAAGCTTTGGATAAGACATTGCGAGACATATTACGTTTTATCGATAACTATCATCTAGATAAACCATTTGGTGGTAAAACTATCATTTTTGGTGGTGATTTCAGGTAAATACTAATTGTAATACCAAAAGGTAATAGGCAAGATATTTTCAATGCTACCATCAACTCATCTTATATTTGGCACTATTGTAAGGTGTTAAGGCTCACACAAAACATAGGTTTAGAACATGTTTCTTCACCCTATGAATGTTCTCGGTTACATAAATTTTCAAATTGGACTACAATAATTAGAGATGGTACTGTTGGAGGTCATAATGATGGGATTGTAACAATTAAAATTCCATCTAATTTATTGATAGGATTTTCTTCTCATCCAATACAAGCTATTGTTAATATCATTTATCCAGATTTTAGAGCCTCGATAAATAAAATTGATTAATTCAAAGGGAGCTGCATTTTGGCACCAACACTTGATGTCATCGAATTGGTGAATCGACATATGATATCCCCTTTTGATTCTAAGTAAAAGGCAAATTTGAGCTCGGATAATGCTTGCAAATCAGATTCTAACATTGATTTACTTCATGATTTACAGACACCTGAATTCTTAAATAGTCATTGTTGCTCAAGTGTGCCAAATCATTTATTGACATTGAAGGTTGGCACTCCTGTTATATTACTAAGAAAAATTGATCATACGACTAGGTTTTGTAATGGTACAGGATTGGTTGTCACTTCACTTGGGAATCAAGGTTTGGAAGCAAAAGTACTTGATGGAAGCAAATATGATGATACCGTTTTGATCCCAAGATTATCAATCACACCATCTGACTCAAAATTACCTTTCAAATTCAACCATAGACGATTTCCTCTCATTACTTCATATGCTATAACAATTAATAAAAGCCAAAGTCAGTACCTGTCTAATGTTGGCCTCCTTTTGAAAAATCCAATTTTCAGTCATGGTCAACTATATGTTGCGGTTTCTAGATTGAAGAATCATAGAGGCATTAAGATTTTGATTTACAATAATGAAGGCAACCCAAGTACAACCACAACAAATTTTATTTTCAAGGAGGTGTTTTAAAATGTACAAGTTATGATTCTACTTTCTATAACTTATTCATGTTTTTTCCTTTCCAATGTTCCAACTCATTTTCTTACTTTTTATGATAGTTCATGTTCATTTTCTCAAACCATTTACTTACCATTGAATATTGCAAATTTTTGTATAACCTAATCATTGGTTCTTTTCCTACTTTCAAATAATGTATGTTAGTGTTATTTTCATACATTGGCATTCCCTTACATAACATTATGTACATTACACGAGGTTAAAACTAGTGTAAAATTAAACAAATGATGAGTATCGTCTTCAAAAAGATTTTTTTCAAGTTGTGAGTTGTTAAATGATGTCCGTCGTCTCCACTATCAAATTTATAGGCTGATATTGGCCTACTAATTAAATAAATTTTAAATTAAAAAAGGAATGGCATGCTTAAACATAAGCTATGTCATGTTACTTGCCCAGATTGATTACATGCCACTTTAATAAGAGTTAGATTAGTATTGATGGATTGATGATGTGGAGGAGATAAGTTCATTAGATTTTTAGTGTATGAAAAGTATCACTTAGTTATTAAAAACCTAAAATGGATGAATTATGTTATACTATAGTCACTTTTAGATAATTGGCCATTAGATTTTAAACATGTGTGATGATCCCAAGTAATAAAAGTTATAATTTAATGAGAAACAATAGAGTGACATGTGGCACTAATGCTTAATAAGAAAAGTTGCATGGGTGATAACAAATTGTTGCATGTGTTCTTCTTTTACATATAGTAGGATGGGTGCATATATGACATACTAAGACACTAACAAACTAACCATGATTAGTTTTGTAAAGCAAACTTACTCTCAACTCCCAACATGCAACTAGCTTGTTGAAATAAGCAATCTCCCTAACACACATCCCCAATGCATTTGTGATCTAATAGGGATGTTTTTACATATCATCCTACCCTTAAAATTTTACTACCATACCATCATCACATCAATCACAAGGTTAAAACCATTAAAGCAAACACAAAGAACTTAAAATGAGAGAAACTTTATAAATATAAGTATGAGTTTGAAGATTAACTCTGGGATATAATAATATAATACAATAAAAGGGATACCATGGATCAAATATTCTAAAAGGTATCCAGGTAAAAATATCATTCGGATGACATAACTCTTCGCATAGACACTCAGTACAAAAAAAGTCACTCCTCCCCATATAATACATTAAAGGCAACAAAATCATTCGAATGATCCACAATGACCTACACCAAAGCATTTGGCTCCTATGATCAAGGGAATGTGCAACATCCATGAAAAGGATGATCAATATGTTATGTACTGAGTAAGGTAAAAATACTATCAAGTTAGAGATACACATAAATACATACATTCATAGCAGACGATAAGTAAACATACAAATTACATAAAGTCTCATAGGGTAAATATTGATCCATGCATCTTTATTAAATATAACCATTTTCATTATTTTATTTACATTGAGTTAAGGGACCCCACTATTCTTAAACCTGTAGAATGGTTTGAAGCACCTCTCAGGGACAATACACCTAAGCTGCTATTATCATCTGGTGGAACAGATCCAACACCTTGGTCCTAACTCACGTACTCTTCCACTTTAAATTATTAATATCTTATCCACTAGGTTACTTATCTCAATCCATATTCTTATCCATGATGAGTATAGGGCCCTGCTATTCTTAATCAGGTGGAACGAACTTAAGCACCTTTTAGGGACAACACACCTGAGCTAATATTTTCATATGGTGGAACAGATCCATAAAAGAAGCACCTATCAGGGATGACACGCCTAAGCCACTATTATCCTCTGATGGAATAAATCAAAAAAAATATTGGTCCGAATCACGTGATCTTTAACTTTAAATGATTAATATATTATTCATGATTGATTTAAAGGTACAGAACACATTTAAATTAGATAAGTACATCACAAAGATCATAATTTTGTTCTCTAGAGTTAAGATCCCTATATTTCCCCGAAGCCCTAATTTTACACTTTTATCATAACTCTTCTTCTGTTACTATTTTAATCACCAAACTTAGTGCCTCTTCCTAAAATAATATAATTATTATTATCAACATCCTTAAATTTTAAGGCCTTACTCTAAGGTCTTGCACATGCAATAATAACCCTATCCCAAAACTTACTATTCCCAAGGCTTATAAACCCTGATTACACAAATTGATCATAACTTTTCATGTAGGACTCAAAAAATTATCAAATTAAACATACATTCCCATAACACTAATATTAACAATAAATTTGAATTTTGTGGTCTAACTCTATTGTTTCATATATGTGATAATAACCTCCTCATTTTATGGTTACTATTCCCAAATCAAATCATTTTCTTACTTTATCAATCTTATGTCATTCACGGTTACTCCAAATACTTCATATAAATTCCTTAGCACCTTTTGGAGAACATGAAACCTTAAAATACCATGATTATCATATTTAACTCATGTTGACCAGAATGCCCTTATTGCTAACAAAACCCTTATTTCATGTGAATCTTATGTGTTTAGCAAAATTAGTTCCAAATCCACATTTTTATCCATATACCTTATCATAAACATTTCACATTCATCATATCATTAATAAACCCATGATACATCCATATTTCACACCAAAGGCTTTTCCCTATAAAAAAAATAATACTAGATGATGTTTACTTACTCATTTTCTATCATGTAATATCAACCGCTTATCATAATATCAAAAATATTATATTAATTCATATAATAAAAATAGTATGGTACAACACAAAATCATGCATAAAACTTAGCAATCAAAACCCTCGCCTATGATAAGTATCCTTACAAAAACATATCTAGTCTCTAAGCACTCAAATCATATTCCACCTCTTCTGGAACCATAATTAAATAACCTAATATAATCATAATAAAATATCATTAGGATTAAACAACATAGGTAACAAAATGTTTAAGGAAATGAAAGGGTGAAATAAGGGAAAAACCTAACCAAGTAGGGTAGTTTTTGGGAAAGACTTGTGTAACCAACCAAAGGGGGAAATGGTGGGATGCCATGGGAATGGAGGGTGAGCAATGACACAAATTGTCATTGCTAGAAGAAGTGCAACAAGAGTGGAGGCCAATCAAGTGGGCTAGTTTTTGGTGGTGGAAATCAAAGGGGGTGGTGTGGTGTGGTTGGAGGTGCCGAAGGATGAATGGGGGCTATGGTTGTAGCTTCTGAAAGGTGGAAGGAGGGTTGCGGTTAGAGCTACCAAAGAGGAAGGGTTTTCTTTGGTTAAGGCTGCCAAAGGGTGGTACTGAGCTACAATGAGAATTGTTGTAGCAAGGAGTATGGAAAAGAGAGAAGATGGTTGTAGTGGAGGCAACAAAGTGGAGGGGTTAGCTTTGTCTTTATGGACAATGGTCAGGGGTGATGTTTGGAAAGGATAGCCAAATGAGGTGAGGGATAAATGGAAAAGGTTACCAGTGGTGGTGTGGTTGTCTCAATTTAGCTCATCTTTGGTGTCTTCCAAGGTTGTTTTTGCGATGACAAGGAGGTGGTGAAGAAGGGGAAATGGTGGTGGTTTGTTTTACAGAAACAAAAGGGAGAGAAGAGGGGTGGTAGGGGAGTTTAATGCTAGTCGAGTATTTGTATATATATACACATACACCTATAGAGATGGGAGAGAGGTGTGAGGGAAATTTCAACCCCAACCCTTATGCATAGAATGTGGGAGTTGATGGAAGTGGGGAATGGATTGGTAGGTGGTAGGGAGTGATGGGTGTGTAAGCATTGTCTATGGGAAATGTTTCACATAGGTAGAAGCGGGGAAAAAGGAGAAGGAGAGGGAGGATCAGCCAAGAGGGAAATGAGAGAAAAAGGAAAAGTGGGAAAGAATAGAGGATTAATATTTTTAGTTTTTGATTATAACAAGATCAATATAATTTAGGTTAGGATGATAGGATAGATTAATTATCAATAAATTGGGATTAGGTTAAATTTTAGGGTTAGTGAATTAAGATAAGATGGAAATATTTATTTTCCAATATTAGGATTAGTTTAAGATATTAATTACTCAGGATTAGCTTTAGCTAAAAATTTAGGGTATTATAGTATATCCCCTTTAGGGGGGTGTGTGTTATTATTGTAGAAGATGTATATTTTTTTAAAGCATATGTGTGTTTCTCCTTTATTGTGTATTTATGTTCTAAAAGATATGTATTCTTGTCTTGAATTATATGTATTTGTGTTATCGAAAATGTGTATACTCGTATTGGAATAATGCATATCTAAAAAAAATTATTATAGTATTTAAAAATGTGTGTTCTTATCTTAAAAAATATGTATATATGTTTTGAAAGATGTGCATATATTCATATGTTGGAATAATGCATGTCTATAAAAATTGTGTATTATAATACGAAAAGATATGTATTTTATTTTATGATATGTTCATTTTCTTCTTACAAATGTATTAGTAAAAGATGTGCATTTATATCATAAAATATATGCATTATTATAAGTAAGGTTTTCATAATCAATATTGCACCCATAATAGATTAGCTTGCTAAGAATTGAATTGTAAGATTCTACAAAACCCATAAAATTATGAGTCCTATATAAGTATATGCTATAAAGTATCATACTTAAAATTGCAATAACACTAAAATTGCACTCTTAAGCTATCATGTAGTTACTAATTAAGTTGTAGCAATTTACAAGCAATACAAATTGGTGAATCAGTTTAACATATAAGGAAATGAATTAAGTCAACAAAATAAAATAGAGAGTAAAATGTTATAGTGAGAGGATAAAATTTAACATCAATTAATAGCATCGTAATCATAATAATTTAGCTATGAATTAAATAGAAGTTAGTAATTAATAAATTTATAAAATTTAGTTATTCATTTGGCCATATAGATAGATTTTAGACTCGTTTATTGATATTTTAATTAAATAATTAGCTTCCTTATTTTAGTGGTATATCAATAGTTCTTCATTTGCATCGCCTCATGTTCAAGATATGTCATGAGATATTAGAGGGTCAAGCATTAGAACTTTAGGGTTGTGTGTGTGTGTGTGTCTATATATATATATATATATATATATTAGGCAGATTTAGGATCATATACAAGCCTAATTTAATGAACAAATGTAGGAATGCTTTAGAACCATTGGATTGCTTAGATTGACGGTTAAGATAGAAAGCCAAAAATATGGAAGGAAAGAAAGAGAAATAGAGGGATTATTATCATTAAGGGTATTTTAGTTAAATGATGTTATAAGCAACACATTTGACACAAAGTTGCTAAATTAGTAAGTGGGGGCATGATCAAGGCTAAACTTGTCATTTTCTCATTATAATCGAGCTTTCAACTAACACCGCAACATCGTGCATTGCCTTTTTTTTCGCTTACTAGAAAATGAGATTATATAGAAGATTTTGAAAGATAAAAAATATAACACATTACACCCTGATGATAGTTACCTTCCTCTACGTCGTTGTTGACCTACGTTCAAATTCCAACCATAACGACACTTGTATTGATGTTTTTTCCCTTTCCATCCTAATTCAATTATAATATTTTTCATTTCTAAATATCAAAATTTAGGTCTTTAGGTTGATTTTAGGATGAATAAATTAAATTATTATTATTTTATTTTTGTATGCTTAAATTCATAAAGGTTTAAGATTCATTCTTTAGAGTTTAGGATTTAGATTTATCCAAGTCAAAGGTTTAGTTTTTTTATATTTGTTAGGGTTTAGTGTCTTGGATTTTTAGATTTCTAATGTTTTAGGATTTAGGCTTTGGACTTAGGGGTTATAATTAACATTAGGATTTAGGGATAATTTTTTTTTAAACTTGTTTAAAATTTATATCATTTATTTTATGTTTTTAGATTTGCTAGGGTTCATGGTTTATTCCAATTATTTTAGTTTTTTTAATATATATTTTTAGGGTTAAATATTTGTTTTATTTATATTAATTTTCTTTAGATTTTTTTAAGGTTTAGGATTTAGGGTTTGTTCCATTTACTTTAGGATTTTAATATATATTTTGGGTGAAAGTTTTTTTTTTAGTTTTTTAGATTTTTTTTAGGGTTTAGGGTTCAGGAGTTGGGGTTTATTCTAATTATTTTAGGGTTTTTTTAGATTTTTTTAGGGTTTGGGGTTTATTTGATTTACTTAGTTTTTTACATTTATTTAGGGTTTGGTGTTTATTTTATTTACTTTACGGTTTTGAGATTTGATTAGGGTTTAGGTTTTATTAAGGGTTTTAAGTTTATTTTATATATTTTAGGTTTTTAAATTTGTTTATGGTTTAGTGTTTATGTTTAGGATTGATTATTTATTCTATTTATTTTAGGTTTTTTAGAAATTTAGGGTTTATTTCATTTATTTTAGGTTTGCATCCAAATTTTTTATGTTTTAGGGCTTATTAGGACTTCAAGTTTTGGTTTGGGATTTATTCTATTTATTTTATAATTTTTATATTTTTTAAGGTTTAGGGTTTCTTCCATTTATTTTTGTTTTTTTAGATTCATTTAATGTTATGGTTTATTAGGGTTTAGAGTTTATTAGGTTAAGGGTTTAGGGTTTATATTTTAATGGGTGTTATGCTTAGGGCTTAAGGTTTAGGGTTTAGTCTTAGGTTTTATTATATTTATGTTAGTTTTTTAGATTTATTCAGAGTTAGGGTTTATGGATTTTTGGTATGTTTAGGGTATTTATAGGGATTTTAATATTTTTTTTGGCTTATTACATTTAATTTAGGCTTTATAGATTTATTTATGCCTTAATTTATTTTTTATATTTGTAGGGTTCATTCCATTTAGTTTAGGTTTTTTAATTTATTGTGGGTTTGTTTATAATTTTAGGGTTTATTCCATTATTTTTTTTTTGCTTTTTATATTTATTTAGGGTTTTTAATATTTACTAAGGGTTTAAATTATTATTTTTTTTATGTTTTTAGGGTTTATTCCATTTAGTTTAGGTTTGAAAGATTTATTTAAAGTTTAGGGTTTAGGGTCTACGAGGATTTAGGGGTTTGGGGTTATGGTTTTGGGCTTAGTGTTTATATGTTTAAAGGTTTGTTATATTTTTAGTGTATATTAGGGTTAATTACATCTAATGTATACTCTTTAGATTTACTTAGGATTTGGGGTTTATTACATTTATTTTAGGTTTTTTTTAGATTTTTAGGGTTTATGGTTTACTCTATTTATTTTTATTATTTTTAGATTTTTTTTAGGTATATCTTTTATAAGGATTTTGGGTTTATTCTATTTATTTTAGGCTTTTAAGATTTGTGTAGGGTTTATGCTTGAGAGTTAATGATTTAAGGTTTATTATGTCTAATCTAGAAAATGGAAGATAATGATGTCTAGTTTGGTCTATGATAATGAACAAAATGATGGTTCGTTAAAATGATGGTCCGGATATTGTATAATATACGCCAAGGGATAAAAGAACAATGTCATTAGAATTCAACGTGAAAAAAGGACAAAAAGCTTAGGAAAAATGGAGGAAACAACATATAACTAATTAATCATTCTTGTATAACTGTCACTTTCTTAAGCTTTCCATCAGAAGGCATGATTGTTCCAACAAAAATAAAACAAACTTATAAAATATACATTCATTGGATTATACATTATGACAAGAAAAAATTCCATAATCTAAAATTATTAGGACTCCTTGAGTTGCCCTTTATATGACTCAGAAAAGCAACCTGCCATAATCATATAAACTTATAATAAAAAGCCTCAAGGATCAATCCCCTCCAATGGAATGAGAAAAAAAAGACCCATATATTGTCTTTCATTCCAAAATATGCCATTGGGATATAAAAAGCTGACACAATTTAAACTTAGGAATTAAAAAATAATAATACAAGTTAAAATCAAGAAGGAGAATGATATTTGTTCTATCTTTGATTTCAATTTTAATTTTTGGGACAATTATTACTATTATGGCCTGCATACTTTCCGCATGCATTGCACAGACTTTTCATCTTCTTTTGTTTATCAATAGCCATTTCATTCTCCCCTTTAATCCTCTTTCTACTCCCTTTATTTTTTAGAATGATATGGGATTTGAATTATAGCTTCACTTAGAACACTTATCCCAATTAGGGATTCAATTATATGTGATTTGATTAGAGGCTTATCATCAATATTTTAATCACTCAATTCCTTCCTAAAATCTTCAAGAAATGTTATAAATTCATGGATACCTTCTTGTTTTCCTTTAACTAGGCTCACATATTCAAACATTTGAGACCATAACCTACTCAAAGTAGTCTTCATATCATCAAATTTGGAGCATTATTCCAATGGGTTCTCTTATAAGTCATTGATTGAATTTTTTGGGGCATTTTTAGTCCATGAACTCACTACCAACTGAGTAGGAATATTGTCTAATCCTTTTCTTTTCAAAACCCAAAGTATGTGCCTACATGGAATCCTACATCTCAGACACAACATACAAGATCACTTAATCTCCTGGTTTATTATCTTGTGTGCCACCCAAAAATTACTCTTATAATTTGACATACCAAGTTCACCAACCACAATAATCTCACAACAATCTCTAAATCAGCTCCCATCATAAAATCATTAAGGCCTCATAAAAATAAAGCAGCCAAAGTCTTAATATGGAACTCAAAAAATATGGTATGAGTATAAACCTCATATTCATGGTTCTCTAATTTAAAGGGAGTAATGAGTTATAAATATGAAAAGTTTTATACTTTATTTAGCTCTAGTTGTTTATACCTTTTTCCATCCAATGGACTCTCACACGGCGTACAAAAATAACCAAAGTACAATCATTATTAGTTACATTCTCAAAAACGTTATTCTCATTCTCTGATCTTCATGGCTTGTTTGTTTTGGGGTGAAAGGAGGTGAAAAGGGGGTGAATCAATTGATTCACCCCATTTAGGGACTAATTTTATTAACCTTGACGAGGTAAATCAGGTTTAAAGTTTAATCTCTGTTCACCCCGATTAGCCTCATTGTGTTAATCTTCAATTTTGAGGGTAACGGAGATGAAGATTAACATGTAAGTAATAGTTTTACTTGACCGGATAAAAATACTCATAATTTATATCAATGGAATCACCCTCATCTTCTCATCCACTCTCACTCGTTTTGTTCTTCGTCCTTCATTTGTTTTATTTTTTTAACCTTCATTCACCTCAATCCAAATTAGATTTTTAAAACATTTACCCTGATTCACCCAAATTAGGTTAATATCATACAAACAACATTTTAAAACATTCACCTCAATTTACCTTCGTTCACTTCACCTAAGTTAATTTTTAATGATTACCCTCGCCCCAATTCACTCCAATCCAAACAAATCATGAAGTTATTTTTAAAATCCCTCCCATAAACAAGCCTCTAAAATATGTAGATATCCATAAGTTTCTTATATCAAACATATGAGTAAGTCATTTATGTCCCTCTAAACCTGTAACACCCCCAAAATTCACTCCTGAAAATTTTTTTTTTGAAAGAATAAAGCGGAAGCTAAAATAGAATTTGGGGAATGTTACCGCCACATCTAACACAAGATAAATGTCCACCATCTATCTCATGCTAGATGCAGGGCTAAAACCTATCAAATAAAATTTCAAGCAACATTTATGCCGTGAGGATATACTCCTACAATGAGATATCCACAGGCAGATGGCAAGTGAATAAATTCACTAAATAAAATCATCGCTTAATCAATCAGCGAAACCTGTGAAATAAATCCGAATTTTAAAAGTTTATTAGAGTATGAGGAATTAAAAGTCAATTACAACACCCTTCAAATTTTAACTACAATACTTGAAACTTCCGAAAATAAATACAATCAAACAAGACAATTTCTGATAGATCAAATTTCGGATTGCCTACTCTCTCAAACTAAGCCTTCCACCCAAATACAATATCCGATCTCAAACCTGCACAAGAGGTATGCTCCCCACCATCAGTAGATCATCACAGGACTCATTCAACCAAGGTAGTATCAGTACGGGTCCAATACTGAGTAAATCCCACTACCCTATCTTATGGGAGAGACGTAAACTATAACATCAAGTGCATATTGAATCATGGTGCATTATGTTGATACAATATTATGCATACTCAATACCCACATCATAAGTCCTACCATACACATATAATAACATGCGAAACATATGTAACATCTTATTTAAACATGTAAGTGTGGTATGACCGAAATATAAAGTAGCTCATGCGCCTCAGGTAGGAATAATCCATATTATTGACAAACTATTACATGGCCACACAATTTCGGATGCAACATCTTAAACCAATAAGAGATTCAGATAACCCAACCAGGCAATTTTGGACAACGCCAAACCAAACCAAGCCGAATAAGCGGGCATTTATGGGAATGCCAAACCAAACCAATCGGGCATTTAGCCCCCACGGACATTACTTAGGGACATGTCCAGCCCCAGTCGAGTAGACTCATACTTTAGATCTCTGGTAAATATATTCGATTCACATCATAGTCTTTATCAATTCATGTGAGTGCGCCTAGCCACTATTATAGGCGGTGGACCGGTCATGCAGGGCAAAACGCTCCTGGCCACTATTATTCGTCAGTGGACCGGTCTGGCCCCGACTCACATGATGTTTCACTGTAATTACTTTGTGTCTTTTCCATGTCTTATCGTTATTACAATCGGTTTGTTGAGCACAGAATCCCCCACTATTATAGCCGGTGGACTGGTCATGCAGGGCAAAACGCGCCTGGCCACTATTATAGCCGGTGGACCGGTCATGTAGGGCACCCGGCCCTAGCCACTATTATTCGCCAGTGGACCGGTTTGGGTCCAGCTCAACATCTTCCTCTTTAAGTGATTAGTGCCTTAAGATATCTTATTTGAAAGTATTTTACCCTTGACATGCATGGCTAACTATATCTACACTATTCTCCCAGGAGGGCCCGTCCCATATCTTGGGACTCTTGCGCCCCTTATCACACCTCAATATCCATTCCCCTTTACACTTACACATAATGAAGACCAACTCCTAAGGGTGTGGGTTAAGGCCCAACACCTCGTGACATCAAACTCCACCTTCCATTAGCCTCTAGGGTTTCCCTTGAAACCCTAATTGAACCTATGTGACCCAACTTCCTCTTACTTCACTTCCATTAATTCATTTATCGTCAAACACCTCATCTCATTTAGGTTCAATCCCAAATCATATTACTTTACTCATTGATTTCGTAGGTGATCGAAAACCCTAGTTGGCCACTCCAAACCCTAGCACATTTCTCCCCCCACAAGTAATATCTCTACTTTTCACCTAACATTACTTACTTCCCATGGAACCCATACTCATCCCTTGTATATCAAATTTCCACTCTTAACCCATTACTCTACTCTTCCTTAATTGTTCTTACTTCTACATTTTCCCCCATTTTATCCTTTCACCCCACATCATATTATTAACATCCTAGCATGCATGTCCTAGAGGGTCACGTCATAAAATATCATAAACACAACAGAACAATCATTACACACATGTCATAAGGAATTCATATAAACATACCTCAACTCCAAGCTGCGCTACAAGTAATTAGTCATTAAGAACATAAAGTGCACAACATGGCATAACACATGGTACACAGGCACATAACACACACATAGTTGTTCTTAGCTACATCCTTACGAAACACCCATAAGTGGAGGTAAGTAGAGACTTACCTAAATCCGAAGCTAGCTAAGCGAGATAAGAGGGAAAGAGAGATCACTAGCTCGAGGATCCATAATAAAGCTTTCCTAAATCGCCGGTAGAAATCGAAAACTAAGTTAGAAACTATCGTATCGATCAATAATTCAATTATTATAATTAAATCGACACAAAGAGACACAAATAATTTTTCTTGGAAAATGTGTACAAAACCTAGGACTCAAGAGCATAGCTCTATTAAGATTTAAGGTTAAATATTACTCAAATCGGATTAATACACATATCACTTGGGACATTTCAAATTAATTTGGAAAGCCCGAGAAGGATAATCGATTATAAGTTAATTTATCGAAAATAACTTATTCATTAGGTTTTACAACTAAATAGGTAAACCAACCATTTGCATAGAACCAAATCCAAACTAATTAGATTAAAACATAATTTAAATGATTAAAAACCCAAAGAAAAAAATCGATTAGATAAAAGACGCATAGCAAAAATCAATTTTATAAAACCATCCCTGAATATTAGGGTTTTTAATGCCTAAACTACGAATCGACCAAATCACTTCGATTACCTCGAATTGATAGTTTTAAACACAATTAAACTAATTTTAGATAAATCTATATAATTAATTTCAACAAAACAATCTTCCTAGTAGCCAATTTAAGACTATCCATTTTCAAAATTAGGGTTTTAAAGCCCACAACACAAACTCGGGTAATTCAAATTAAAGGTATTAGAATGCATTTAATACCATTTCAACTATTTATATAAATTCAATTTTAGAAAAACGACAATACAAATGACCAATTTCATAATTTCACTTGAAATTTAGAGTTTTAGGCACGAAAATATAATTCGGTAAAATTCTATAAATTTAATCAAATTGAATGTTTAGAAATGCAATTAAACACATTTATAACATATCAAATAATCAATTGATCAAAACCAATAAAAGAAATACCCAATTTAGCACAATTAGGGTTTTTGAGCTCGGAACGCAAATCCAATCAATTCTTGCTAAAATATATAAATTGACGGTTTGAAAATGTAATTAAATATATTATAATATAAATTATATAGTTAATTGAATAAAACAACCCGATTATACAATCCAATTTGGACCCGCAAGAGTTTTGACCTAAAAATCCAATTCCGATTAATTATGCAAAAATTTATCAAATTGATGGTTCTAACATGAAATTAGATACATTTAAAAACATATTGTATAATCAATTTATCCAAAAATAGCTAAATCGGACAAATCCAAAAAATTCGGGCATAACCCGGCCAAAAATCCAGTTTTCCAAAATTCTAACATAACCATACAATTAACCTATCCAAATCATTCTTACAACACATATATACATAATCAAACAATCAATTTAGCTTTTCATAAGCTAATTCATACCCAATTAATCAAATTAATATTAGGGTTTTCAGAAATTTATACCAAATGAAACCAACACAAATCGGGACAAGAGAAGGTCGGAGAAGCTTCGTCGGAGGCTGGGGAAGGCTCGCCAGTGGTCAGCGACTCTCGACAGTGACCGGGCGGCGGCGGCGTGACCTGCGTGTTGCTGCTACTGTGTTGTTGCTGTTGGGGCGTCGGTTGCTGTTGCGCGGCTTCGGCTGCTGTGCTGCGTTGCTGGTGGCTGCTGCTGCATCGTCTCTGGTGGCGGTTGATTGGCGGGGCGGCTGGAGGAGCTAGGATAAGGAGGCAGGCTGGGGTTTATGGGCTGCTGTTGGCTCGAGACAGGAATAGGGAGCAAGGGTTGGGAGCAAAGAAAGAGAAGAGAGAAAGGGAAAAGAAGAGGGGGGTTGGTACCAGCAGCAGGGTGTTTTTTTTTTACAAATACACATAAAATAAAATACTAAATACGAAAAGTATTATTGAAAGATTTTATCTAAATTTTTTTTTACGAAAATTTATTTTGAAAGGATCCGGAGGCTTAAAATTGGTATACAAGCCATATAAATAATTTCGGGAATATTTTCGGAAAATTTACCAACAATCGTAAAAATTTATTTTGCTTACGGAAATACATTATAAGACCCCAAAATAATATTTAAAAAAATATAATAAAATATTTAAGTCAAATTCTACTAAACCGAGACTAATTTTAATAATTTCCGAAATCGGTTTCTACAAACTAAAAAGTGTAAAACGGAAGAAAATAAATTTCGGAAATAAATTCATAAATAAGCTTCGAAAATCTTTTTAATTTAAAACTTCCCAAAAATATTAACGATTTCTAAAAATGAAGAAATTTAAAGTCGGAAATATTTTCTACGGATAAAATCATTAAAATAAATTTAACTATTTAAACAGAAATTCTATAAATTTAACTATTTCGTTAAAAAAATATAACTCCAAAATAAAGGCGTAATCACACGACAAAATTATAATCGAAAACGAAATTAAATACTAAAAATAAAAATACAAGAAAGAACGGGAATGCATATTTTTAACCGAAAATCGAAATCATATGAATATAATAAAATCATGGTCGTAAACGAATTTATCTAGAATGGTGTGCAACGACAGCGATTAATTAAATTCAAATATGAAGTCGAAATCGTCGATAAATCCATAAAACGAATCGAAATTAAAATAATTAATTATTTACATCAAATTACGCTAATAAAATCATTAAACTTAATAAATTTGGATTTCAAAAATACGAGGTATTACAAAACCAAATTCACCAATTATCCCCCATCCACTTACAATCAAACTCCTCAAGTTCAAGTTATAAACTCCACACACACTCAGATAACTTATTTATGAAATAAGAGTCCCAAATCGAAGGACCAACTTTTTCATGTGCTTTATTTATAATGTACTACATGCATAATCTATGTTGATTCTTCTTGAAAACCCTCTCTGTGGGATTTTTTATTATTGGATATTGGTCAGTTATTATACAATAAGGCTCAATATTTCTCATAGCCCTCAAGAACATCTCAAATAACAACTAAAGTTACCTACTATTTTTATGAGCTATCAATCCTGCTCCAAATGTAACACACTTTTTATGGCGATCAATCCTAGTAAATGGTGCAAAAATCAAATCATACTTATTTGTGTCATGAGTACAATCAAATAAAATTATATCCCCAAAGAGAGAGTACTCTTCCTAGAGGTAAAGTTGACCCTAAAAGCACAAACAAGGACTCCACTATCATTCACCATATAATCAAAATAATATACATTCTAATTCTCTCTCCTCTTATGAAATATAAAATCACAAACAAGGACTCCACTATCATTCACCATATAATCAAAATAATATCCATTCTAATTCTTTCTCCTCTTATGAAATATTTATACAAGCATATCAAAATCTCCAATGTAGCACTTCACGTCCCTATAATTGTTCTTAAAATCCTATAATAAAGCACCTACATTCTCATACCCTTCCATATGTTCCTTGAATAACCAAAATAATTTGGATACCCCAATGTTCATCCTAGAATTATCTATAATGAACTTCTTATGCATGATTGTAACACCCCCAAATTTACTACTGAAAAATTTCGTTTAAATCGAAAGGGTTAACGGAAGAAAATGAATTAAAACCATAAACTTGGGGGTATTACCGCCACACTTAGTACCGGACCGGTTCACTTCTACCGTCCCGATACTAAGTGCTAAGGCTAAACCGAGAAATTGTTAAGTAAGAACCATCAAAACATAAGTGCATAGTCATCATAAATCATTCATGAAAACAAGATGCCAACCACAGTTAGATTATCGTTTAAAATTACAACTTAAGAGTCCCACTCCAAAATACGAACAAAATACAAATACAACCAAATTAAGATAAAAGGAAACGAGGATAGCAAAAGAGTCCGGCCGGCTCGCTCTCGGCCCCAACCAGGATAGGCTCAACACTCGGTCCCACCCCATGTCTCGTAGGTATCGTAGGCATCGAAAACATGGTCTCCTACCTGCACAAGGTCAGCTGGGCCCTCTGCTCATGGGAATGAGCAGCACCCATGAAACGGATGATCAGTACGCTACGTACTGAGTAAGGTAACAACGAGCTAAGGCCAACACATAGAACACAAGATCCAAGTTCAACACAAAGACAACAGACAATAACATGCAAGAAAAGGCCTGTTTACTTCCTCGGTGCTTTGTCCTTTTATTTTCATTAATGATAATAAGTCCATTCCACACATTCTTCAATAGTCCATGTGAGTGCGGGAGCCCCACTATTATAGCCGGTGGACCGGATGTAACACACAGGGCAGAACGCCTCTGACCACTATTATAGCCGGTGGACCAGAAGTAAACACACAGGGCAGAACGCCTCTGACCACTATTCTTACCGGTGAACCGGACTGGCCCCGACTCACATGGTGTTTCGCTATAAGTACTTAGTATTTTTCCATGGATTAACTTATTTACTTGGGTCTGTCGAGCCGAAAACCCCCACTATTATAGCCGGTGGACCGGAAGTAAACACACAGGGCAAAACGCCTCTGACCGCTATTATAGCCGGTGGACCGGAATGAAACACACAGGGCAGATGCCTCTGACCACTATTCTTACCGGTGGACCGAACTGAGTTCGGCTCAACAGTCTTTCGCTTTACGTGATTAATGTCTTATCCGTGTCTTATTGAATCACATTCCGCCCTTGACATGCATGTCCACAATGTTCTACTATTTTCTTTTTAAGCGTACCTGTCCCATATGTTGAGACTCTTGCCCCCTTTATCACCCCCGACATTCTTTCCCATAAGCCTGGAAACCCTAGTTGGACCTATGTGGCCCAACCTCTCCTTACTCACCTCACCATTATTTGTTCCTTGCCCCCACATCTCAGGCTTACCAGGTCAACCTCACATGCGATCAACCAAACCCTAGTTGGTCACCTCAAACCTTAGTAGCTTACTTCTTCCACAAGTAATCTCTCCTCTTTATCCCAAGGTCTCTCCTTTCATATGGAAACCCATACCCACCTTTTGGTATAGTGAATTCACACTCTTAACCCATACTCCACCCCTCCTTAATCATCCGCACTTTCGTACTCCCCAAGTATTCACTTTCTTACCGAAACCCTAGTTAGGCCCCTTATGCACCCTCGTACCAACCTACGTACTATTTTTCATCCCAAGTCTCCAATCACTCCACAACTCTCCCATTCTCTTATTTACACCCAAATTCAACTTTTCTCACGTAAGACACACCCCCATGCAAGAGTTAGTCACCTCATGCAAACGCCCCAAGTCACCATGCAGATTTTAAGGCCCCCATGCATGGTTCCCAACTTTCATTTACTTTGGACATTCTTCTCACTTAAAACTTATCTCATGGATTATGAGGCACTTTGGTCAACCCCATATCCCCCTTAATGGTCTCACTTCCCATTCCCCATCTTATTATTCTTTTAGTCCCATTTCATAGTACCGAAACCCTAGCATGCATGTCCTAGAGGGCCGTATCAACACATCATAAATATCGCACATAAAACATGCCATGCTCATGTCATAGAAAGTACACACGATGTACCTCAAATTCCAAGCTGCGCTACACATGAGACAAGTTATCCATAAATCATATAATACACGTCATAGTATAGCATACACAACATTCAACACATCACATCACACATAGCACAAGGCCATAGCTTCGTCCTTACCTAACACGACACCGGTCTTGGAGCACGTTCCTACGCCTCCTTCGGGTTTCGACTTGATTCGCCTATAAGAGGGAAAAACTAGAGGTTAATTTCCCTTTGACCAAAACACCATTATGTCTACCTTACCATTATCTTTAACTTACCATTAGGGCTATCAATACTAATAATGCCTTTATAAGTAAAAGAAAGTAGGGTTTCATTCTTAAGGTAGCTAATCGTGCTACTACTAATCAAAATAGGTCTTAATAGTTACGATAATTTAAAGCAAATATAATAGTATTTATTATTAATGGTAATAGTTTCAATGTTAATAATAATGGTAACAATATTAGTGCTAGTGAGATTAGTATTATACTAATACTACTAATAGTAATATTACTAATGATGATAGTGAGAATAATAATACTAATAATAATGGTAGTAATAATAGTAACAACAACAACAACAACAACAACAACAATAATAATAATAATAATAATAATAATAATAATAATAATAATAATAATAATAATAATAATAATAATAAAAGTAATAACGATGATGATGTTGAAATAATAATAATACTAAGTTTATAGGTCATTAATATTAATAGTCATAATAGTTATGATTATTTCGAATTTAGGTTAAATAATAATAAAATTAATAGTAGTAATAATAATAATAATAAATAATAATGATAATAACCTTAAGAATAATACTAATGATACCACTAAAAATAATTAACACTTGAGCAACAAGGGTTTAAGGGTTGGGGGAGTTTAGAGGGCCACCTAGGGTGCTGGTGGCACAGGTGGCGGTGCACGGCACACGGCGGCGGCGGCGGCGGCGATGGGGGAGAAGGAAGGTGGAGAAGTGGTGGAGGGGGGAGGAAAGAAAAGGAGAGGTTGGCAGGGGAAGCAGAGGGTCTAGGGAGGTTGGGGAAGCTCCCTTGGTGGTTTTAGAAGGAAGAGGGGGTGTTGGAAGTGGCGGCACGGCGGTGGCCGACGGTGAGAAGGGCGGCGGGGTTCGAAGCTGGGTTGATCTGGAAGGTCACTTTGCACGGCCGGGGTGGCGCGTGCAGAGCAAACCAAGGGGTGAGGGAGGTCTAGGTCGGTGGAGGGGGATGTAAGGAAGAGTTTCGGGGGTGGATCGAGCGGCGGCGACGGGGCGGCTGTCTGAAATAAGGGTGGCGCAGGGCGGTTTTCTGGGCTATGGTTTTTAAAAAGCCCGATGCTGGGTCCTTGGGGGGGTATTTATAGGCTTGAAAACGGGGGAGTATCGAGAGAGGGGACAGGGGAAGGCAGGTCAGGTGGCAATCGGGCACGCCGGCCAGCGGTGGCAGGCCGACGCGGGTCTGCCATGACAGACCTGCTGGTTGGTCGGGAAAAAGAAAGGGGGCAGGAGCAGGCTTGGGAGTGGTGTTGGGGGTGTCGGCTTGTCGGGGGAGGATGGCTGGAAAGTCAGGGAGAGAGAGAGGCGGTGTGTAGGCGGCGCAGGCAGTCGATCGGCGTAGAGGGGGTGGGCGGCAACTTGCAGGTCGCGCGCGAGGGGAAGGAGAAAAAGGAAGGAGGCCGGACCGGCGGCCCAGGGGAGAAAAGAAAAAGAAGGGGTCGGCCGATTCGGCAACGGTCCAAACGTTTTAGTAAAATGCGGCGTTTTGGTGAATTTCAGGACGAAACGCGGCGTCGGGTTGACGGTAGGCAATGGCTATATTCAGAAATTGAGACGCAGCGTTTCAGCGGAAGGATGGGCGAAACGCTGCGTTTGGCTGCAACAGAGGCTGAACAGCGTTGGGCCGCGGGGGAGAAAGGAGAAGGAAGGAGGGAGTTGGGCCGCGTGCTGGCCCAACCGGCGAGAAGAAGGAGGGAAAAAAAAGAGAAGAAGAAAAAGGAAAAGAAAGGAAAAGAGGAAAAGGAAGATTTTAATTATTTTTATTTTATATAAATATTTAAGGTATTTTTCTTGGGCACCTAGAGTAAGGATATTTAAATATTTAAATAAAAATAAATAAATAAATATTAAACCTTCTTTTTAGACTAATTTGGGGCCCTAAAAAAATATTCCTCCTAACTCCTTTTAATTAGCAAAAGTCCAATTTTTCTCCTTTATAAATTATTTAAAAATTCTTATTAATTTTCCCTACATAATCCCTATTAATCCAAATATAATAATAAGTTAAATTAAATTAGTTTCCCAATAAATCCTTATTAAATGACATATCTCAAAATAATTAATTCTGAGGTATTTCAATGATAGTCAAATTCATCCCCTCTTTTAGAAACTTTTTAACACTAGGGGTAGCTAGAAGGTGCTTATGTCCTTCATAAAAATTTAAAACCACATAGAACCCTTCAATGTTATACTTAAAACACATTCTAGCTCTACATCCCAATCTATTAACCACTCTCCTTCTAGCTCAGCCTTCACCACTACCTTAAGCACAACATATATTTTTCAATGGCTTAAACCCTTCCATATTATAGATAAGATATTTTAGTGTGACAACATTGATGGAGAAGGGTGGAATGAGAACAATTAACAACAAAGTGTGGAGTGGAGAAGGTTAGAGGAAGAGGATGGTGGTGTTTGGGTGATGAAAGGTGATGAGAATTAGCAAAGAAGTGTGGAGAGAGGACAATCGACAATAAAGCATGGAGTGGAGTGGAGATGGTTGGAGGAAGAGGATGGAGATGTTTGGAAGATGGAAGGAGATGAGCCAACGTACACACGAGGTAAGTAATTTTATATTTTTAGTTAATTAGGGATGTTATTTTTAGATAGATAAGATGGCTATGGTTGGTTCCTATACTTGTATAGTAAAATAAGTTTCGACCTAACTTAGCCCCATAGTAGGAATAAGAGAGAAGATAGATATTTAGAATATATATATATATATATATATATATATATATATATATATATATATATATATATATATATATATAGATAAAAGTGATTATTTTATGTAAGATTCTACTTAAGATAATAGGACTATGTAAGTCCTACTACATTCTCATGCCAAGAAGTTGAACAATGAAAATGAAGAATATGGGCAATGCTTTCTGAGGCAACCTGCAAAATTAGTACAAGGGCGATGAGAAGAATATGAGTAGTGCCTAAAAGAAGAGGGCATGGAAAGTAAGAGTTGCACCAAAGGCTTTCCATTCCATAGTTCATGTTCTTTATAAAGTTTCTTCTTAGTGACATGATCGGAAATATATAGAAAACAAATTATCCATGATATTAGGCCACTCACTAGTTAAGTTTGCAAAGTGTTTTATTATTATTATTATTATTATTATTATTATTATTATTATTATTATTATCATCATCATCATCATCATCATCATCATCATCATATTTAGTTTATTTG